>CM048747.1:40217500-42617500 GCA_026315105.1 Locusta migratoria
TTGCTGGAGAGCCACATGCAGAGTCTGCTCCAGTTCCGGAAAGTATCCGGTGACAAGAGGGCACTTCTGGGGTTCTGTTGAAGGTTCTGAATTTGGGGGGATGAGGAAGTGGCTCTGGCAATTTGCTTCTGCACCAGATCAGGAGGATAGCTGTTATCAGGTTATTGGTATATTGGTTCAGGGATTCAGGACTGGAGCAGGCTCGTTTTCCACGAAGACCTAAGCTGTAGGGAAGGGAACATGGGGAACATGAAACGTCTCTCTCTCTCTCTCTCTCTCTCTCTCTCTCTCTCTCTCTCTCTCTCTCTCTCTCTCTCTCTCTCTCTCTCTCTGTGTGTGTGTGTGTGTGTGTGTGTGTGTGTGTGTGTGTGTGTGTGTGTGTGTGTGTTTGTTACTATCACTGCCTGTGCTCCTTCGCATGGTAAGTAGACTTCATCTTTTTTTTACATATATTTTTACTGTTTAGTTATTTTTTTCTTTCTACATATTCCAAAGTCTAGCTCTGGAAATAAATATTGTTGACTTGCTAAACATTTTTGTTGTCTTTCAAAACAGGTCAGGAGATCGTGATCACCGTCACCGTCGCTCAACATCACGTTCTCGATCAAGGTCTCGTTCAAGAGATAGGACTCCAAGGAACAAGCCACAATTGGCCGAAAGGCCCCCTATTACAGGTAAGCATTTCCAGAATTTGTTGTTGTTGGAAATGTTCTATTCAGTCTCTCCATCTATATATTTAGATAATGTACATATGCAGTACAGTAATATGGACAGTTGACAATTCACTGCAAAGACGTGACGATAAACTATGACAGGTACATAAAAAAGACACACACACACACACACACACACACACACACACACACACAGATACAATACCTCAAGCTATCGGCCATGGCCTTCTTCAGAAAATAGAACATTCACACAGGCACACAACAGTGTCACAACCGTCTGCTCCGGCTGCTGCACTTCAGATTCGAAGTGCATATTACTTATATATGAAGGACATGATTTTAGGAATTTACTTGCAATATTAACTTTATGGTAGTTTGCTTTTGAGGTAGTTACCTATATTCTTAATTTCTTTGACAGATCGTGAAGTACCTGGGATTTGCCTGTATGTATGTGGCATTGCTTGTTGCATGATTATTGCCCTATCACTTAAATAGTCATTGTCAAATTCTTAAGATAGTTCCAGGAAGTAGTTGTTAAGTAATTCAGTATTTGGCTGTTATCGTTAAATTTGGCTGTTTTATTTACTAAATACTACTAAAGTGTTCCCACAAATGATTTTCCTTTCAACTGTTGTGCTTATAGATTTACATTTATTATCTGAGTTTCTAATTTCTAACATTAAGAGTTGCTTTAATCAGTACAGTATTTCTTGAAACTTTTACCATACTACCATTTATCCCATTTTCCATAATTTTCTTTTCCTTCTTATTAATACTTTAGTTCCTTTTGTAACTAAAGGTTTTTGTCGTGTGTTATTAATATCATAATTTTTTTCTTTTTTTCTTTTGGGAGTATGGTTCTTGAAACTTGATAGAAATTTCTTTATAAGTACATTAAATTCAGAATTAGCATTTGTTACATTGTGTACAGACAGAAAATAATGTGTCGATAAATCGGCGGTAGCAGAACACTGTTTAACACAAGGACACAAGATGATATACGATAAAACCCGCATAGTAACCAATACCTCCGGTTTCTGTGTTTTCAGAGAAGCAATTGAAATCAGGGTGATGGACAATCTAATAAATAGAGACATGGGGTTTCCTCTTAGTAGAACATGGAATCCATTATTAAATAAAATCAATTTGCAATGTTCGACCCGGATTCCAGCACCTGGGACTGATTAATATAAGGTGCGATATATCGTTGTGCCCTGTTCCACTAGAGGCGGCGCCACAAGCCCTGTCTAGGAGGTAGCAACTGTGACGGCCGGCGCATGCGCCGTGCACGCGACTGACGCCTATATAGGACGTCGTACTTCGCCCTTGCACCAGTTTTTAGCGGGACTCTGCAGCAGCAGTTTCCTGATGATGGCGGACAGCTGTACCGTCGAAATATTGAATCAGTTTGATTTTATTATCCGGCAGAAAACCCGCAGAGACTTCGAAGATTTGCTACGCCGGGAAAGCCTACGAAGTTACAATGTGTCTAACTAGTTCATTGGGTATACGACCCTGGAATTTTTTCATCCAGGAGAAATCCAGGAATTTTTTTATTGTTTTAGGTATCTGTTAATTTATTTTTACTGGTAATATCTTTACTTCACTGCAGTAAAATATTGCAGCAATGAAACAAAAACGAGAGAACAATGCCAGAATAAAACTGAAGTTCAAAAGTAAATATGAGATAACAACAAGCAAACACTGTACACGCAAGAGTCTTTTTAACATCAGACTGCTTTCAGTGAGCGTGATATCCCTTCTTTTTTACATTTCTACGAGATCTCCAGGGAAAAAAAAAAAAAAATACAAATAGTGGTTTGAGACACTTTTCTTTCAAAATAAATTACATGTTAAAAGGTAGCAAAAATTGAAAACTACCAAGCATCAAGTTTGTTTTATCATTTTTATTTTAGTTCATTCATAGATAATTTCCAATTATGCAATAACAGTGGCAAAAAGTGCAATTAATGTTAAAATAATACCCAATCAGGATTTTGTAAATAATTATACATTTTGTACTGTGTTGTTAGGTTTATGCCTAACAATATACTCAATAATCGTGACGCATTGAAAGAATCGAGCGAAATATTTTTGACAAGGAAAAGTGTAAATGTGATGGCACAGTTACAGCTGTTGTCGAAACACAGGGTAAACTATCTTCTCTTTCTCATCATGAAAAAATTGAAATTAATGTGAGTTGCAGGTACGAAACAGAGAAAGTGAGGAAGAACATTCTCACTGGCGGTATGCAACTTACTCCTGATTGGCTGTTCTTATTGAACCCAATTCTTGTGCCATTAGCAACATCGACATGTAATAAAAAAAATGCTGACACCTGAAGCACATTAACCACGGGAATTTCTACGCCAGTGTATCAAGCATTTACATCTTAAAAGGAGTGGTAAGATTTGCTGTTATAAAGGAAGGTATATTGTGACATAGCGAAAAAAGTATATTTCGCCCAGAAAAAGTATTGTTCTCAGAAAAAGGGTATTTTCACCTGGAGGAAAAAGTGTATTTATTAACCGGGGAAAATGTGAAAATTATTTATTCTTGTCTGCCTATATACTCTGAAGTTAAAACAGCTGGTTTGAGGGTTTTTTTTCCCTGTAGTACTATAATAAATAAGTTTGGGAATTCCTAGTGCAGAAAATTCCATATTATGGCTGTTGTGCTCGGATCTGATTTAAGCTAGGCTCAAGGTTTAGCTCGGACCATTGGCTATCTGTATAGCTATTAAAACTTAAGTTTTATATATATAAACACACACACACACACACACAAACGATAGCTTTCGCAGCCTAGCTGCTTTGTCAGGCAGAAGAGAAGGAGAGGGAAAAGGAAATGATGAGGGTTTTAAGGGAGTGGGTAGGGAGTCATTCCAATCCCGGGACAGGAAAGACTTACCTTGAGGGAAAAAAAGGAGGGTAAACAAATACACACACACACACCCACACATTTACGCAGATGCAAGTACACCTAGGCAGACATACTGTAGAAAGCGAAGAAGTTAGCTGCGCTGGAGTAGCCGAGCGGTCTAAAGCGTCTCGCTGCGGAGCGCGCGGCTGCTCACCGTGGAGGTTAGAGTCCTCCCTGGGGCATGTGTGTGTGTGTGTGTTGTCCTAACGTTAGTTTACCTAGGTTTAAGTAGTTTGTAAGCTATGGACTGATGACCACGCAGTTTGGTCTGATAGATTTACAAACATTTGAACAAAGAAGTTAAGAAGTTAGACAGAGATACCACTTGAGGCAGAGGCTCTGTCCAGAGAACCGAGGCAAAGATGTTAAGATGGTGGCTGGGAATTCGAATTTAGCGGAGGTTGAGACCAGGTGGGCAACGGGAGGAGAGAATATGCTGAAGGGCTAGTTCCCATCTCCGGAGTTCTGAAGGATTGGTGTCAGTGGGAAGTATCCAGATAACCTGGATGGTGTAATACTGTGCCAAGATGTGCTGGCCGTGCCCCAAGGTGTGTTTAGCCACAGGGTGATCCTCATTACCAACAAATACTGTCTGCCTGTGACCATTCATGCGAATGGACAGTTTGTTGCTGGTCATTCCCACATAGAACGCTTCACAGTGCAGGCATGTCACTTGGTAAATCACGTGGGTGCTCTGCCTTTGATCGTGTACACCCTACGGGTTACGGGACTGGAGTAAGTGGTGGTGGAAGGGTGCATAGGGCAGGTTTTACAAATTACAACAGGGGCGGTTACAAGGGTAGGAGCCAGAAGTTAGGGAAGGTGGTTTGGAGATTTCATAGGGATGGACTAGGACATTACGGAGGTTAGGTGGGCGGCGGAAAGACACTCTTGGTGGAGTGGGGAGGATGTCATGAAGGATGGATCTCATTTCGGGGCAGGATTTAAGGAAGTCGTATCCTTGCTGGAGAGCCACATTCAGAGCCCGCTCCAGTCCCGGATAGTATCCGGTGACAAGAGGGGCACTTCTGGGGTTCAGTTGAAGGTTCTGAATTTGGGGGGATGAGGAAGTGGCTCTGGCAATTTGCTTCTGTACCAGATCAGGAGGATAGCTGCGGGATGTGAAATCTGTTATCAGGTTATTGGTGTATTGATTCAGGACTGGAGCAGACTCGTTTGCCACAAAGACCTAAGCTGTAGGGAAGGGAACGTTTGATGTGTAATGGATGGCAGCTGTCATAATGCTGGTACTGTTGTTTATTGGTAGGTTTGATGTGGACAGATGGGTGTAGTTGGCCATTGGATAGATGGAGGGCGACATCGAGGAAAGTGTCATGGGCTTTGGAATAGGACCAGGTGAATTTGATGGGACCAAAGGAGCTGAGGTTGGAGAGGAAATTCTGGAGTTCTTCACTGTGAGTCCAGATCATAAAGATGTCATCAATGAATCTATACCTAACTTTGGGTTGACAGGCTTGGGTGTCCAGGAAGGCTTCCTCTAAGTGTCCCATGAATAAGTTTGCGTACGAGGAGTCCATCCTGGTCCCCATGGCTGTTCCCTTTAGTTGTTGGTATGTCTGGCCCTCAAAAGTGAAGTAGTTGTGGGTTAGGATGAAGCTGGCTAGGGTATTGAGGAAAGAGGTTTTAGGTAGGGAAGTGGGTGGTTGACGTGAAAGGAAATATTCCATTGCAGCGAGGCCCTGGGCATGTGGGATATTTGTGTATAAGGAAGTGTCATCAATGGTTACAAGGATGGGTAAGGATTTCAGGCGATCGAGGAAGTGGTTGGTGTCTGATGAAGGATGGGAGACTGCACATGATGGGTTGAAGGTGTTGGTCTATGTAGGCAGAGATTCGTTCTGTTGGGGCTTGGTAACCGGCCACAATGGGTTGGCCGGGATGATTGGGTTTGTGAATCTTCGGAAGTAGGTAGAAGGTGGGGTGCGGGGTGTCGGTGGGGTCATGAGGTTAATGGAGTCAGGTGAAAGGTTTTGTAGGGGGCCTAAGGTTTTGAGGATTCCTTGAAGCTCTGCCTGGACATCAGGAATGGGATCGCCTTGAAAAAACTTTATATGTGGTATTATCTGAAAGCTGACAGTCACGGTCATGGAGCCCTTGTCGGCAGAGAGAAAGGTGATGGAATGGTCAGCCTTCAGATCACGGATAGCTCGGGATTCAGCTGCGGTAATGTTGGGAGTAGGATTTAGGTTTCTCAGGAAAGACTGAGAGGCAAGGTTGGAAGTAAGGAATTCCTGGAAGGTTTGAAGAGGGTGATTTTGAGGAAGAACCGTTGGGTCTTGCCGTGACGGAGGACGGAACTGTACCAGGCAGGGTTTGATTTGAATGATATCTGGGGGAGCTGGATCATTAAGAGTAGGATTATTTTTCTTCGTGGCAAAGTGGGGGGGGACTGAGTTTGACAGAGCGATCCAGCAAGGTTTTTTCCCCTGATGAACGTCCTGAACTCTTAAACTGTGATATAAACTGGTTCCTCTTTAACAACCGTTACGAAGCACGGGCATATAAGCTAGTTAGTTTCTAAAAGGATGAAATTTAACTGAAATTTATGCCTATCTAATAGCGCCATTAGGACTATACACACAAAAAGGTTTTAATTAACTATTTTTATTTATTTATTTTCCTTGGAGGATTTTGAAGTGTGTTGCTTCTATCTTTTTTAATCTTTGCTAAATTGGTTCAAAATTTGCAAGAAGGTACATAAATCGATAAAGTTAAAATTGAAGTTTTATCAAATTATCGTTACACATTGTCAAATTCATTGTTCAGAGTTTGGCTAAATGTAGCACATTGTTAAATGATGAATCAGAGAAACATTGACTAGATTACATCATTTTAAAAATCATGTCAATTGGGGTGAACGTATGCTCAGCTAATGGCACTGTTTTTATGCCCACTGCTCATATTTTACTTGAAGAAAGTTTTTTTTTTTTTTTAGTGCATCTGTCTTGTGCACTTTAAACTTATTGGATTTTGTTCTAAATGAAAACAAATGTAGATCAAAAGGTAAAGTCAGAATAAATTTCTTTATTGAATTACATTATCCACTGCAAGGTGATATGGTTTAAAATGAAGATAAATTTAGCATGTGCTGAGTCGTTGGATAAAGGTAAGCTTTTAGGAGTTGATAGTATTTTGCCAGTTAATTATTGTTTTGTTTTTTATACATTGATTCCAGTAAAAAAATATATGTGGCAATGTGAAAATTGTTATAAACTGATGAAATGTTACCCACTGGATAAGAACAATTTTATTCCGTCAAAGAATCATACGTACAACCAAACATGTAGCAAGGACAAGCGCAGGAACAGAAGTGAAAACAAAGCCTGCGCAAAGAGCTTGATATAAAATATGCATCTCTCTCACATTCAGTTTCTTGAGTGCCTTAATAATAAATTATTAAAATTGCATATCACATGATAAAATAACACGTAAGAGCTTAAGTCACAATGTGTGGGTGGGTGAGCGGGCGAGCGCGCGCGCGCTCACACACACACACACACACACACACACACACACACACACACACACACACACACACAGATCTCTGGAACTAGAAGATCTTGCAAAATGTGATCCCAAAATAAAACTTGGGACGTGTAAAAGTATAGTGTAAGGAAGTTTTGCTTATTTTTCCAAATTTTATAAATATGGCTTTTTTAGATACAGTAGAACCTCTAAAACTCGACACGATGTGGACTTGAAGGTTGTCGAGTTTTGAGGTTGTCGAGTTTTAGGGAACTTAAATAAAAATAACTAGGAGTTGAATAAAAACGCTTATTTCGAGTATTAAAATTGTACATTTATTGATTTATTATATACAATTGTATATTTATATCAACATTAATAACTTATATTCAAAAAATAAATAAAAAATTGAGGCAAAATGCCTAGTAGAATCTGAAAATACAGCGTTCATTACAATTATTACTGAAGTTCTTCATGCTGCTTATAAAAAGTCCACCATGTTTAGTTATGAGAAGTTTTCTGGACACTAGAAGAAAAGTGTAAAGGAAAACTTACTGAAGTCGTTTGAAAAACCATGTGACTGAAGACTGCTTTTCTGTCTCCACACGGCGTCTTGCAGCTTGATCACGGAGTCGCCTGAGGTACAGAATCTTCTTTCCAGTCGCATGTTGCTGCTCCAAGTACTGCAATGTGACGCCCAGTGACGAGAATGTAGCGAGGGTAGTTTATGACCTGCCCGGGAATCCCAGGTCAACGTGCGGCCTCACGATAAGGAAAGTGGCCACAGAAATCCCCAAACGTGTGCACACAATAGCCCGCCCCAGCTAGGCAGGTAAAGGGTGCGTTGAACGAACTTGGAAAACCGAGTAACATAGTCTGAGTCTCTAGCGCTCTCGGACGGCCTATGAACTGATGGAAAGCTTTACGTTATGGGCAGTGTAAAAAATTATTAATTCAGCAGCCCTGTCGAGTTTTACGGAACGTCGAGTTTTCGGGAATCGAGTTTGAGAGGTTCTACTGTAGTTGCAAATTTAAAATTTATTTGGAAATTTTATTTAAATTTCAACACCATTGTGTTACATAGCAAATGAAAGCCCATCTGAATAGCTTTACAGTGACACATTTTCCAGGTCTGTATCTCAATTAATTCCAGAGAAATTGGCAGTTTACTATTCCCATGTGTAGCAACTTTTTACAAAAATTTGAAAATTTAATGCAAAATATATTTTTAATGAATTGACAAAAAATCATGATTTTCATTCTTAAGTATGTAGGGACATTTGGTATGTTATGTTTAATTAAAATCTGTTAATCTCAGTCATCAGTGTGTTAATTTGACATGAAATGACCCGAATGCAGTAAGAAGGTTCAAATGGATGCAGGTTGCAGTTCTCATTCGGAGATGAAAAGGCTTGAAAAGTATAGGGGGGTGTGGAGATCTACATGAAACCAGTATTTGGACTGAAGACCACAACATCAAAATGAAGCAAATTGTATTGGCAAAGTTTTGTATTCATTTACAGGCAAAACAAATGTTGAATCTGATAGGAGACTGGTACATTCAGCAACTGTAAATTTGTTGTCCTCATGGAGTACTAAGAGTGTACGAAGCTTGCAGTAAATCCACATTCCAAATATCGTGGCCTCCCCTTGCAAGTGCAATGTTGCATGTTATGTTTAACCTTTGTTAAAGAGAGGGGGGGGGGGAGATAGAGGGGGGGGAGGAAGTGTGTGAGGGAAATAAGAAACCCCTTGCATTTCCTGTGTAATGTTTGCTACCTTACATACACTGCTTGTTGTAAAACAATCCTTAAATCAGAGTTAACATAGGACCAGCAAACTCGGCATGATGATAGCCTTCATCGAAACCATACTTATATTACTTCAACAAGTGATGAAAGAAAATAATACAAATTGTTGTGTTTCTCTTGAGAATTAATTTGTAAGAATTAAATTGTCTTGATTATTGTATGTTAAACTTACTTTGTTATTTTTATTATTTTAGAAGCAGACTTGGAAGGAAAGAGTCCTGATGAACAAGAAATGATGAAGATAATGGGCTTCTGTGCGTTTGACACAACAAAAGGCAAAAAGGTATCAGGAAACGATGTAGGTTCAGTCCATGTAATATTAAAACGCAAATATCGTCAATACATGAATCGCAAAGGTGGATTCAACAGACCCCTTGACTTTGTTGCTTGATTATACATCAGTATGTGTGAATTTTTTGCTCGATTCTTCTGGAGGTATGAAAATATTTAATATTGATGTAAATTCTAAAGTACTGTCCCCTTTTACATGAAGGGGAATGTGCGCAAAACTTCAGATAGTTCACAGCATAGTACAGTAAAAATCTGCTGTGTAATTTATTGTGATTTAGGAAGGCTGTTTGTTCTCCATCATCATAATATTGGTATTGCTTTGACAAATGAGGTGTGATTGCACTCATAATTTCGCCAGTTTTAGTAGGCTCATTTATGAGAAACACTGTTTGTACTCTGTATGTTTCTTTTGTGCAAATAAACATTTTGTACAACTACATGTTCACACACAAAAATTTGTGTTAAAGTGTGATTTATTTCAAAGCTATTTAATTTACACATTTAAAAATACAGTAGCCCTCAAAATCCATAATGAGCAACATACGCAAATGTGTGTGTCTTGTTCAGCTCATTAGTGTTCTGCAAACTCTCTCTCTGGGTTCATTTGAGCTGCTGATAGTTACCTTTTTTACTTTCAGACATTAGGAAACAGTAATGTGCATAGCTACGGTGATTAGTTCCTTGGTCACATGTAGTATTAGTCATCATTACACAATTTATTTTTACGATCTGCTGGATACCGTGATTTGAAAACTAAAATGCCACGTTTGGCATGTTTAAAGTTCATTCAGGAGACTGTCATTTTTTTTTTGTGTAACTTGATGTTATTAAAAGAAGGAAATGCAACATTGGTGTATTACCCTTGTTACATTCAGTCTGACTGTATATGAAGAATTCAACAGTTACTCCAGAAACTACTTGGAAAATATTATGTATAGAATTCCTTTGGAACAAACATTTCATAGCTCCGGAAACAGTGTGTTGCCTGCGTTTTATTTGTGTGGGCCTCTTTCATATTTGCATTCCTTTATGAAGAAGGGTATATTTACAAGGGAGAGGTTTCTGTTTATGATTGTAGTAATTCATTTTATGCTTTGTACTTTGAACATGAAAATTTTATCCTTTTCTGTACTTAAACGAGTCTGAATCTGTGATAACTATTTTGGCCCAGACATGAATATCAGGAGTGTCAGACTCATGAAAAGAATGCGGCCCAGACATAAGACTCCTGGAAACAAGTTTGGGCCAAATGTAAACATCACTTGTGAGGCTCGTGGAAACAAGTGAAAGTTAAACATAAGCCTCATGAGTCAGATCAAGCATGCTAGTTTCCAAGAAGAATAAACCTTTACATAATGTCACGAAAGACACAAGCTAAAAACTGTTTATATGGAAGTAACAATGAAGAAAGCACTGATATTGAAGTGATTATACCGATTAGAAATTGTGCATAGATGGTGATAGTTAATTATTGCACTCAACATCTTCATCATGTGTATTATGCATGTGGCACAAAAATGAAACAGGATTATCATCTGAAATTAATCTAGACTCCTGGCATCAAAGCGTCTGTTGTAAATCTAAATAAATAAAAATAAGTTAAGTGAACACTTAAAATTATTGGGACTATTTTCTATTATGTTTAATGACTAATTGTAGAAAGTACTTTTAGACAGAACAAATCTCTTCACCTGTCAGACAATAAACAAGGATTCAAAAAAACTGAATGTTGTCATTGGCTAGTCAAAATCAATACTTAGTAATGGATATACTTCATTTCTTGATAACTGGTGCTAATCACTCAACATCTAAACTACACCAGGAAAAACAAATTTTATCAGGTCAGTATGTAACAAGAGACAAAAGATATTGAAACAAAAATTTTAAAGAAAGGAGCATGTTTATGAAGTTATAATAATTTGTTGGTTCTGCAATGGTAAGATAAGCATAACTTCCATATGATTCCAACAAAACATTGAAAGTTTAGAGATGTTTGATTGATGATGAAAATTCTCCTCAGAGATAAATATTTTTCAAAAGAGAGAGATTGCCTGGCCAGTACTTACCTTTGTGCTGTACCGCCGATAGTTACACAAATGAAGAAACAGAAAAAAAGGAGCTGCGGAGCGCGCGGTTGCTCGCCATGGAGGTTAGAGTCCTCCCTGGGGCTTGGGTGTGTGTGTGTGTGTGTGTGTGTGTGTGTGTGTGTGTGTTTGTCCTTAGGTTAGTTTACCTAGGTTTAAGTAGTTTGTAAGCTACTGACTGATGACCATGCCGTTTGGTCCGATAGATTTATGAATATTTGTACAAAAAAGGACAAGCTTTTGGAACACAGTTCCTTCCTCGGGTGGGAGAGAAGGGAAGAAAAAAGGATGGGAACGGAAGGGAAAGGTAATTCACGGCCTAGGTTATGAAGGTGGTGTTTCAGGAGTGTGGACGTATGAGTATCTCTGACGACCATAACCTAGGTCGTGAATTATCTTTTACTTCCGTTCCCATCCTTTTTTCTTCCCTTCTCTCCCACCTGAGGAAGGAACTGTGTTCCGAAAGCTTGTCCATTTTCGTCCCCTTTTTTTCTGTTTCTTCATTTGTTTTAACTATCGGCAGTACAGCACAAAGGTAAGTAATGGCCAGCCAATCTCTCTCTTTTGAAAAATATTTAAAGTTTAGAGATGGTTGTACACACAGTTGCCGGCCGCGGTGGCCGAGGGGACTGAGGCGCTTCAGTCACGGTCTGCACGGCTACTACGGTCGGGGGTTCGAATCCCCCCTCGGGCATGGATATTTGTGCCGTCCTTAGTTGTAGGTAGTTCATAAGTAGTTTGTAAGTTTAGGGACTGATGACCCCGTACTTAAGTCCCTTAAGCTTAACAAACATTTGAACACACAGTTGTTTTTTTTTTTGGGGGGGGGGGGGGAGATAAACCCCAAATGCACCCTGGAATACATAAGGAAATGGGTGGAATTGATCGCCAAGATCAAGTGTTGGCTGTTTTCAATTATGAGAAACAACATAAAATGGTACAGAAAACTTTTTTACATGTCAGATGTAGCCGTATTCAATACATACATTATTTATAAAACAATATACAGGCCAAGAAAGGAAAGTTATAGATTACCAATTAAAAATAGTGGAGTTAATTTTAAAAGAATGTCCAATTAGTGGAATACCAACAGTGTGGAAAACCATAACTAGGTGAAACCTCTCTTACTCTATGTGTTGGACTCATTTCCCAAAATGTTTTGATCCGATGCTTTAAAAGGAACCCATCAAGGATGTGCAAAGTTTGCTGTAAATTCAACATGTGAAGTGAAACATGGTGAGAATAAAAGAGTGTAAAGTGGCTTTACATTTACCACATTGCTCTCCAAAAGTACCGTATCATGCTGGGCTAGTAATGTGTACAGTTATTAGTATTTTCTATTACATATTAATTTGAGGGGTGCATTTCTTCTGGTACTTGAAGTTTTGGATGACAATATCTATTTTTCGACAGCTCGTTATTACATTGCTTTTGAAGAAGCACAAGAAGACTTTGATTTCTATTAAAGTATTGTTCAAGTACAAATTAGTTTTCACAATTTTATTTCTTGTGTATTGTGCAGGATGTTTAGTAATAATATTTGTTTGACAAAAATATTGTATGAAAAATATGTATAGAAAAAAAGGAACAAGGATTATATTAGTGTTAATGCTCACAAGAATAGTAGCGCATGGAACAGGTGTTTGCTACATCGCAGATACCCACTTACCCACTTGTTGACTTCTGTTTTGATTGTCTCATGCATTACGCTGCCTGTTTCATGTGCATCGTCCCCAATACTTGAGCACGGATTTCTTTCAGTGTAATGGTGTGACATGTAGTTAATTGTTTACTATTATTTCCACAATACCTTGCTAAGATGTGAGAACTGGTATTCTACACATTCTGTTGCCATTCTGTTCTTCACTGCTCTTTTTCTGAGTGATGACTTCTGAGCTTCGTCCAGAGAGCTACCACAAGTATTATGCTAATTAATGAGACATTTATTTTGCCTACAGTGTCAGTCTCATGTTTTGCTTTGCAGCAGATCCATTTGATTCTTCCTCTTGCTTAAGTTAAAGGTTTACATTAACCTCCTGCTTAATAAATTTTGAGCGTACCTATATAATGCCACTCAGACAATACCAAAATAGCTCTTTCAATGTGGGCCTAAAGTTTATTTTTTCATTCTCTTATTATTGGGAGTTAACAAAACCAAGATAAATGTAAAGAGTCTTAGTGTGTAAATTGTTTAGTGTACCAAAAACGATGTTTAAACCATATAATGATGATAGTTTGCATCTCACTGCAAAGACATTCTTCGACAAATGACAAGCAAGTAAAGACACTTCTAGGCATGATAAAGAAATACTTTAGAGATCAGAAACAAAAGATAACCACAATGTTATGGGGTGGACAACTATAAAACCTTGTACAGTATGCCAACAGCCTATATTTGACCAGGGAATGACATTATCAGTCTCAAAAGTGTTGTGATGCAATTTAATTTTTATGTGACAGAAACCTGTATAAAAGAAACCATTTGATTTGTTCAAGGAGTCATATATACAGGGTGTCCCAGCTATCTTGTCCACCCAAAATATCTCTGGAACAATAACAGCTATTGGAAAACGACTTTCACCGGTATCAATGTACGGCTGGGGCCCATGAATGTACATATTTGGAAACATTCTAAAACAAAAGCAAATGTGTTTTTTAACACAAACTTATGTTTTTTTGTTTTTTCTTTAATGGACACCCTATATTTTTTCTTAAGCAATCCATAGCATGACAAATCACATAAACAATGGCGTTGATTGCATCGCAATATTCCAATTACATTCCGAGATATTGCAACAGAAATTTGACGCTTGAAAAACCCGAAATGCGCTGCTAGCGCACATTCTGAGGTTCAGGCATGAACTTCATGCTACCCGTAATCGCGATGTGATTGACATGCATAATCACACGTCCATACTTACCAAGAGATCCGAAACAAATAATAAGGTCTGCTGCCATCCTGCATTAAAGTCGTACATTCCAGCAGGTATTTATCCCGTAGGCTAGGGGTGACGCGGTTCTTTAACATATCTGTGTATCGCAACGTTAGTCACAAAGTTAACTTTGCTTATCGTTAATCCGTTACTAAAAAGGTAATGCTGTTCAACGTTAAAACTTTACTTTACTGTAGATCTAGTGTAAGTGACAGTAAATCATTCACTCATAATAGTAAAATTCATGTTGATGGTTTTAGTGAAACGAGCAAGTGTACTAAGGGTTTTACTGTTGTGTAGGTAAGACATAAAAGATGAATGTAAACATGTTTAACCAATTAGTTTTATTATCACATAATTATCAATGTTATGTTTATCTAATGCGTTAAATGACAAATTGTTTCAAACAAATGTTTCTGAACATCACTGGGTAAAATGGCCCTTTGTAGAAACTTGCACTGTGATACCAGCACTACATATTAAAGATAGCGTTCACATATCATGCTCAAAGTGATAACCATTGGCTTGCATACATAGGGTCACTCTGCAGATGAAGGATGACCTACTTCGTGCTACTGTTTCCTCTTTGATGACTGTACAAGCATCAATAATGTGTTGCTTTATGTCCTCTGGTGTTGTTGATTCATGTTGGTAAACATCATCCTTTACTGCTCCCCAAAGTAAAAAATCCAGCTGTGTAAGGTCCGGAGATCAGGCAGGCCACCTAACTGGGCCACGACGTCCAATCCACCTACCAGGGAACTCATGGTTCGGAAGTCATCATGCTCTTAAGTCGTTATGTGCAGGCCATCCGTCATGCTGATATCACGTGACCATTCTCCTGTTCAGAGGTATGGTGTCCAAGAGAACAGGAAGATTGTGTCTTATAAATCTGAAGTACTGTCTGCCATTTTGGACGTCATTTACAAAGAAAGGTCTGATAATGGTATCTCCAATAATCCCACACCAAACATTCACTTTCCACGGACATTGATGCTCTACCTGACAGAGCCATTTTGGATTGTCTGCAGACCAATAATGCATATTCCTCATATTGACAATTCCTTTGTTGGAGAATGATGCCTCATCAGTAAAGAGAACGTCTGCAAAAAATTTGGATTAGTCAGAAGTTTTTGCTGAGCCCACTGTCAAAATGTTACCCTGTTGCTGAAGTCATTTCCATGGAGATCCTGGTGTAAATGGACATGGTAAGGATTAAATTTATGACATTGAAGAATACACTGTGCACTTGATTTCGACACACCAACTTTACATTCAATTTGACGTGTGCTGATGTGAGGATTCACAGCTACGGTAGCGAGCACAGAAACTTCAGCACGTTCATCTGTGCGTGTTCTAGGACGATTTCTAGGTCTTGGATTTAAGCTTCCCATATCACGTAGATGAGATGTGAGACGACCAAACATACGGCGCGAAGGCGATGGCTTGTCAGGGAATTGTCTTCTGTACAGTCATTCTGCCTGAACAGAATTTCGTCCACCTACTACAGGGTACAGTACAGGTATGTAGAGTAACGTAGAAAACAGACATATTAACGTAATAATCATAGTTTTCTCTAACAGTACTGTAAACAAACAAGCAATCTAATAATGTATTTCCCGTCAACCTACTTTCTCCGTAGATCAGCAGCATTTCTACCATATCTTCATGTGTGTACATAATACAGTATAAGTTCCACAACATGTTTATTCACAATGTGTACTACCTCCTTGCCGTCACTAGATTACTCTGATTCATGACTACACTGGCAAGCGGTGTACTGCACTCCAAAGCAGCAACAAATTGGATGCTCGGAGGGTGGTGGAGTACAGGCGTTTGCATGGGTCGCAAATCACAAACAAGGCGAAGTGGTAACTGTGGCTGTAGTGGGAACTTCGTTGGACATGTGTCTATGTAGAGCTAGGCCTTGGATGAACAAGTGTGCAAAAGGCACAATGGGTCATTTAGCGTACTCAATAAACCTTATTTTGGGTGTGGAGGATAAATAAGACAACCTGACTGGTGTATACTGATCGGTAGTGGATCATATTGTGTACGTAGACACATAAAACGTGCAAGAGGGAAACCATTATGTGCTTATGAGAGTTGATGGCAGCAGACCATATTATTCGTTTCGGACCTCTTGATAAGTATGGAAGTGCGATTACGCATGTCAATCACATCGCGATTACGGGCAGCATGGGGTTCACGCCTGAGCCTCAGGACATGCGCTATCAGCGTATTTCGGGTTTTTCAAGCGTCAACTTCTTGACGCAATATCTCGGGATGTAATTGGAATATTGTGATGTAATCAATGCCATGGTTTATGTGATTTGTCATGCTATGGATTGCTGAAGAAAAAATATACTGTGTCCATTTAAAAAAACATAAGTTTGTGTTAATAAAAACACATTTGCTTTAGTTTTAGAATGTTTCCAAATATGTACATTCATGGGCCCCAGCCGTACATTGATAAAAGTCGTTTTCCAATAGCTGTTATTGTTCCAGAGATATTTTGGGTGGACAAGATAGCTGGGACACCCTGCATATATTAATTTATTCCAAACTACAGGCAAAATTTTTCTGCTCATTAATACCTTCAGTTGCTGTTGTTGTTTCCAACTAAGAGACGAAATCCACGAATCCAGTTTAGTATCCCTACTTTTGGATATCACGCCCCAATGTAGGGACCTGAAGATGGCATAATTAAATGCTGAAACTGGTTGTAATAGAATAAATATGCCATTATACTTAAGACTGTTGGTACCTCAGTTCCTTCAGACTCTTGACCAGCCGCTGTCCTGTTTATACCACCGATGATGGATTCAATAAGAAATAAAAGTTAGTTGTGGGATGGTACATTTTCAAGGGGCCAGTGCAGATTTTCTCCTGTTCTCAGCAATTTGGATCAATCTATGTAAGAAGCAGCAGGTAGATGAACCTTTCAAATTCCTTAAATATCTTCCCTGAATGCTTACGAAAGATTCCCTATTGCAGCATAACCAAACTATAAGTGAGTTTGTCTACCATTATTGTCAGTGTCGGCGTAGTGCAGTGGGAAGGTGATAGATTGCCATTTCTGCAACCAAGATTAGATTCCCACTCTTCCTAATTATTATTCTATGGAAAGTTCAAAGTTTTAAATTGACATAGTTATTTTAGAGCTCCTGAATTGCTACAACATTCAGTTAATGCCAAGAGAAGGTGCATTTAAAACAAACTGTCATACAGCACCACTGCAGTATTCGTGATGTGGTATGCTTGGAATGCATCAAAATTAAGAGTCAAGGCTTATTTTGAAATCTTCAATGAAGTACACTTTGCCTTGAAACACATCTCAGATAAATGCTTCTGTGAAATGTGCATGGAATGTACATTTTCTAAACTTTCACAGATAACCAGTTGCTTTAATTATTTTTAATAAAGATGCAACATTTTACCTGGGTTGTAGATTGTTGTCTCTTGTAGATTATCATGGATTGGCGCTCTCAGTAATGACTGGCTGAAATATCATTGGGCAAAATTAGTCTACTACAAATAATGCCAAATAATACCAAAGAACTTTAGCATAATTGTTCAAATTATAGTTCAGAGTGACATGGACTGTGCCTTTGATCACACAGGAAACAAGACTCATAACATGGCATGAAAGCATGTCTATTTATACTAACTGAACAATGATTTTGGAAATTATGTATTGTTAATTACTCGCCTTAGTTACAATGGAAGAGTAAACAATTACATGCAACTGGCTATAGTAATAGGTATAGTAAATAATACCAAATAAATTAATATATAAATCTGTTATATTAATATTGCTTCACCTTCATATATATTTAAAATTGTTTCTAAACAATTATTTTGGAATAAACTATAATTATACAGAAATTAATGGAGCTACAATATCCCTAACATTGATTGTGAAACATAATAATACCTCCTTTGATGTTACTAGAAAAGAAATTACTTAGCCTTAAGAGAAATGCTAATAAGCCTAATATATGACCTACAACAATATTGTCACGTTGAAATGGAAGCGGGCTTGACTTCAAAGGCAAGGTTGTCGACTGAACACAGCACTTATACTGAAAGCAGGTTCATTGTGAACTGAAATGTACACGCAGCACTGACTGCCTCTCGGGCAGAGTGCTCTTTTATTTATACACAGACAGAATGTACCAGAAATTAGAAGAATAGTTAACACAAGAAACAAGTAGAAATTATAAGTGAACATAAGAAACATGTAAAACATTCTGGAAATGATAAGTACAAATAAATTTATTTGGACAGGATTGAACCAGCGACATTCGGCTCTGCAATCGGTGACACTATCCCTTGCGCCACCCCTGCAGTCGGTTAACGTTGGGTCTCGCAGCGTTGCTCCCTCTCCTGAAAAAACAGCAACCCGCTGTTAGGTTCCCTTTGGAGCCAGCTGCAATGTCTTGGATCTTGATCTTCTCGTGGGTCCTCTGTAAGGCAGTTCTGGAGAATTCTTCCCTTCTGCATGATTATTGACTACAAACCTTCCTGTTGTGGCTTCATCAGTATCATTACCATCCTTACAGTCCTTGAACAAGAAGCCATTTTCGCCTATCTTCTCTGCAGGATCGAAGTAAGGCTTCATGTGGAGGACATGAACAATGTCTCTTGGTTTTTTGTCGTTTCAATGATGGTTCATAATCGTCAACTTTGTTTGTGACGGCTGACAGATGGCATATTACATGATACTGGCCAAAGTATCGCTTCAATGACTTTCCTGATAGTCCAATTTTTCATACAGGGGTAAAAATCCATACCAGATCTCCTGCGCTGTACACAACAGGTAAGTGCTTGTCGTTATACTGACGGTCCGTGGAGGATTTTCGTCTGCAGCGGCTTCACCTCCGTAGATGGTCGCCTCGCTTAGTTTTCCTGGGAGCGGCGGCTAGGGGAGCAGCTGCTACCTCTGTACGGCAATGGTGAAAGACTACGGCGCGTCGGGGAGCGACCTCGTCTAGGGTACGGCGATGGGCTTCTTCCCGTAGATCAACTGAACTCATCAGTAGGTGACTGCCTGGGATAGAACTGCTCTGCTGGCTGATGTCTGCGACAAAATAATCGTTGAATACTCGCCTTCTCTCTCTGCAGTAGCGTAATACAGGTCCAGGGTGCCCACAGTGGAAACACTGTGGTGTGTTGTCTTCTGTCCACCAAACGTCTGTTCTTCTGCAGCGCGTCATAGTTACCTGGGGAGTTGGTTGTTTCCGCATCGGCCGGTTCATAGGCTGCCGTTTGGCGGCTGCGGCGTAAGTCATAGCAGGCGTAAGTCATAGCAGGACGATGCTATTCTTCACATCGGGTGCAACTGGCAGGGCAGACAGGAGCTAATGTTTGAAATACCTCTCCCTCTGCAGAGTCGGCTTCCTCATAATTTACATCCATGACCATAATCTGATGCTCGCTCGTCTAATAGTCCGAATCATAATCGTAACAGAGAATTGGAGGGCATGGAATGAACACAGTGGATGTGAAAGAAGTGAGGCATGGATGCAGCCTATCGTTGATGTTCTTGAATGAAGGAAGCAAAAGAAAAATTTGGAGAAGGGGTTAATAGAAAAATTTTCGGGTTACAAGTAACATTGTAATTCCATCAGCAACAGCAAATGGAATGAATGCAATGAAATGGAATGGACTGGGCAGTATCTCAAAAGTATATGTGATGAACATTAACAAGATAATAAGAGTAATGGAATGTGGTTGAACTAAATTGAGCCGTGCTGAGGGAATTTGATTTGGAATTTTGTTTCTCTGTTTGGGCAGTAAAATACCTTAGTGATGGCTGAAGTAGTGCATATTTTAATGGCAAAAATATTGTTCCTGTAGAAATAAAACTTAACATCAAATGTAAATTTTTGTTGAAAAATCTCTTCTGAAGATGTGCGTTTCGTATGTAGTCTTCTATGGAACTTAAATGTGGATGGCAAACAGTTCAGACAACCAGAAACATTTGAAATGTAATGTTACAGAAGAATGTTGAATATTAGGTGGGTAGATTATGAGTAGCTTGTTATCAAAGGCGGACATCTGTCGTTTGCAAATAATTGAGATAAGCGCCATTTTTATTATGAAAACATGGAGTTAATATGTATGCATGCTAGTTTGGTCATCATTTAGTTGCAAATGATCACCAAACTAGCATGCATGCATATCAAGTCCACATTTCATAATAAAAATGATGTTTATCTCAGTTATTTGCAAACGACAGATGTCCGCCTTGGATAACAAGCTACTATAACCAATGAGGTGGTGCTGAATAGAATTAGGAAGGAAGTAAATTTTGACAGAAATTGGCAAAAGGAGGGGATCAGTTGAATGGCCTCTTCTGAGATATGAAAGAAACTTCAATTAAGTATTTAAGGAGAGTTTGTACGTATGCAATGGGTAAAATAATTGCTTAGGGGGACCACGAGACAAGAACAGTAGTAGGACCAAATGTATAAGAGTTGCAGTAATTATAGATATATAAAGACCAAGCATGGTGGCGCAGTGGTAACACACTGGACTCGCATTCGGGAGGAAGGTGGTTCAAATCCACCTCCAGAGAGCCAGATTTAGGTTTTCCGTGATTTCCCCAAATGACTCCAGGCAAATGCCGGTATGGGTCCTTTGAAAGGGCACGGCCAATTTCCTTCCTCATTCCTACCCAAAATCAGAACGTTAGCTCCGTCTCTAATGACCACTCTTGTCGACGGGACGTTAAACACTAAGCTTTTTTTGAGATATAAAGATGCTTAATGTAATAGAGAAGTCAGTCTTCAAACTAAAAATCACAACAACTTGATAGTCTCAAATTAATGTCCAGTAGTCCAGATGTGTCTGAAAAGTGATGACGTATGGCAGTAGTGAACACTCAGCACAACACACAGGTTGAGCAGTAAAGGGGCGAGTTCAGCAATGAAAACATTGTATACAAACATATAGTAGAACCCCATTTTTAGACTTTTCAAATGAATTTAAAGAAATTTGTGTAACATTTGGAAAATAACTCTTTAAACAATAAAATTTGCTTACTGGTTCACCCTTAAACTTTCGTAGTTTATGTATGATATATGTACATAACAGGCATGAAATTACTCGCTGGGAAGTTTATGTATTATGTAATAAAGGTTATCTGAATTTTGTTTAAGTGCCAAGCAGAATTGGAACTGCTAATTGATGTAATCTTTTCTACAAACATGGTTTCATAAAGTATAAAATTTGGGGAAAAATGGAAGTATGTTAACGCAAAAACGAGCGAATTAACATTGTGACCGTAGAAAATTTGATGGAACTAACAAAAAGTGGTGTAAATGGTGGGAAAAAAAAATTAAACCCGGGAACCTAAAAATGAGGTTCTACCATATGTGGATGGTGGACTTCTGTGCTGTGGACTGCATTTGAGACCAACAAGTTAGATTTCAGATCACTAACAATATATTACTGAAGTTTGCTGTGCTTTATGTGTAAAAAGTCATTTGTTCTTGTGGTCTCTTAACACTTGTGTTGCAAAATACATGTTTAACATGTCCTTATGCTCGACTTAACTGTCTCTTCTGCAGGCCAGTAATGCACTGCCTCTCTGTTACTGCCAAACACCAGTGCTAATCAGTTATTACCGGTTGAACTAATGGCAAATGTATTCATTCATACATTCATTTATTTAATTAGTTATTTTTTTCATATTCTTACTAACACATTCCATTAAAATAAATGTTTCAGTTGATGAGATAGGACTCTTCTAAGGAATAGTGTAATGAAATAACATTTATGAATTTTGTAATGAACACAGTTTCTGTTGTAGAGGATGTATCATGAAACACAGCAAGAGCCATATTTATTTGGGCTGACTCCATCTATACTCTCCAAAAACCAAATTGAAAACCACTGACCAAACATTAGAGGAAATGTGCCTTATGACTCCCCACAAACCAACCCTGTGTATATATGAAAAAGGGAACAACATTATTGTACATACATATATGTATTTCTTTTCGTGTCACATACTGTATTCTCTAATATAGTCTGCGCTTTCTTCCCCAAGATTTTGGCTACAAAACTCCTGGTGTGTTAATCAAGATTTTCCTCTTCGCATCATAAGTCATAAAGTTAATACAATTGCTATTCTTAAACTTCATTTCGCAAAGCTTCGTTAGTTCACTTTCTATTTCTAAAGCTCCACGGTGCACAACTAATGCGAGTCAATATAAGACGAATGTCCTCACTCAGTATCGACAATCTTTCAGTGAAATCCAGTAGTCAATAGTTTGACAATGCAAATATTAGGGTAATTATTTTTACTGAGCGGTCAAGGATACCACACAAGAACCTATCAGCCATAGAGCAGGAAAAGCAATATTTATTTATTCATTGTATGTATGAAACACTAAACAGATTCAGATTTCTAATATTAACATATTATCAAACATTTTCTACTGTGTTGTTGATGTTGCCAATAGACAGGCATTCGATCTGCATTTGCAATATGCAAAAGTAAATAATAATTTTTATGTTGTAAGTTGGATTACATATCTCTGAAAATATGGCAAACTATTTTCTGCTTGAGGCAGTTTTTGTGTGATTGTAATTCTGCAACTAATAGATTAGTTTGTTCCTTAAATTGTTGAACCTTCCCATACAAAACTTTGGTGAAATCCATTTGTGAAATGTTTCTTTTGCGGGCTGTTTTGCAGCCTTCAATTTGAATCATTTCAGTTCTTTCTGTATACCCACATTTCCAATTTTTAACCACAAAACCAAGCAAGTTTTTTCCATATCAGGAGATTTGCATCTTTAGACTCTAAACACACACACACACACACACACACTGAATTTTGCAGGTATTTAAAAGTTTATCTGCTCTTGCACACCACAGCAAAACATTTTGTATTGTCAACATCATTTGTCCAGCGTCTCACTTTCCGTGTTCCTTGTCGTTTAGAGATTAAATTTAGCTGTATATATGCTCCACTCTTTTCCCATCATCAAACCAAAAGATAAACTGTTCTCTTGCCCTCAACTCAAAAAATAAACAATAAAACTTTTTTGTGCACTAAACTTTTTCGTATCACCACATCTTCCTATAAACTGAACAAATTCCAGTATTTCCACGGAAGTGTACAAATGTAGTCGGCCTGTCACCTGGTGGCAGAACAAATGAACATACAATAATAATGGAAAGTCCAGGTTGCATTTTAACAATAAAATGAGGACAGTTTACAATTTGCCGCAAAGACATAACGATCTGCAACAGGCACATAACATGGCCTTCTTCAGAATATAGAACATTCATGCAATCACAGAGTCACACAACCATCATCTGCGGTTGCTGCACTTCAAATCTGATTCGAAATGTGGCAGCCGGAGGTGATGGTTGTGTGACTGCATTAATGTTCTATATTCTGAAGGAGGCTATGACCAATAGCTTTAATGTTGTATCTGTGTGGGGTTTTGTGTGTGTGTGCATGCGTGCGCTTGTTGCAGCTCACATCTTTCCGGTGAGTTGTAAACTGTCCTTATTATTTTGTCTAGAACCTAAGATTCTAGTACGTGTTTTATCCACCATGGAGAAATACAGGGTGTATATAAAGTCCAGTAACAGTTTCAATTATTTATTGCACAAGAACAAAAAATTGCGCAGATAACATACTCTGAAAGTTTTCTTTTGTGTATAACACCACAGCCTAGTTTGGTAATTTTTTGATAGACAGCGCTAGTGGCAAACATGGTGAGTTCAAGTGCAGAGCGGGCTTTGTATGTGTTAGAGTTTGACAAAACCAAGTGTGCTTCAGCTTTTCAGCGGATGTTTATAACCAAATTCAACAAGGAAAGCCATTTATCAGTGGCACAGAAAATTCGTTATGATGGGTTGCTTGTGACCGGCACAGAAATCAGTATGGGCCATTCTTCTTCACAGAGAGCACTGTCACTGGATATTCCTACTTGGACATATTGCAGTAATGGCTGATGCCTCATATGCAATCTCACTCTCTGTCCATCTTTCACCATGATGGGGCTCCATTCCAGTTTCATCGTGAAGTTGGTGGGTACCTGAAAATGGTGCTGCCGCATCAATGGATCAGCCATGCTACAGAATGGGATAGCTGTTTCATGAAATGATGTTACTCCACTTGACTTCTTTTTTGTGGGGACACATTAAGGCTCTGGTATATGTACCACATCTACCATATGATGTAGCAGAGCTCCAGGAGAGAATACGGGAAGCGACTGTCATAGTTAACGATGCAGTGCTGGGAGGGATGTGGTAAGAATTAGATTACTGTATTGATGTCTGCTGGGTCATTCATATTCTGCATGTTTGTAATAAAAACTCAGTTTTTCTATTCAAAATGCAGTATGTCTAACATATGTACAATATTTAGTTCTTGTAAAATAAATAATTGAAAGTGTTCCCGGACTTTTATATACACCTCACAGAAGTGACCACCTTTCACCTAGCGGCAGAATGAGTGAAGGTGCAATTTTTTAATTTTATTCATCTGCTACCTAGAAATAAAAACAGTTGTGCAACTGAACTTTCTCTTAAATTTATTAGTGCAGACTAAATTCGAGATTTACGATAAAATTTTGTTAAAAGTTGAGGTGTGGTCTATATTTGCATAAATATTATATTATCTTACATTCTGTGTTGCTCTTTTGTTAAAATTCTTTGTGCCTAATGCATTCCCCTTGTTCTATGCAGTTGGAGACAATATACTAAAAATTTTCTTTATCTCATTATGAAGCATCACTATTGATATATAAAATGTACATATTGCAGCAAAAATTACATTTGATCTAATACAAGGATAATCACGAAACACATCAACAGGTGACATTTATCAACCACACACTGGTACTAAACATCTTGAAAATTAATTGTGCACTTATAGATTAGTGCAGCCAGAACCATATTGTTCTTTTTCCAGATATTTGATTTTACATATCTTTACAATGAATAAAAAGTTAATAGAAAATGCTAAACAGGCGAGGATCCAGGAACTGGGTAGACTATTGGAAAATAAAAATGTTAGCTGTGGTTATGAAATTGAGTGTTATTTTGAGACACATGCCCGATTCAGTTATGATGAACCAGTACTGCAACAGTGTGTATTTGATAATGCTCATCATTTGAGTGGTATTAACTATAAATATGATTGATAGTGTTGCAAGATGATTGCTTTGTCTACAATTCTCTCTCTCTCTCTCTCTCTCTCTCTCTCTCTCTCTCTCTCTCTCTCTCTCTCTCTCTCTCTCTCTGTGTGTGTGTGTGTGTGTGTGTGTGTGTGTGTGTGTGTGTGTGTGTGTGTGTGTTGAATCAAAATGGAGTAATTCCTCAAAATAAATGGAATAATGCTAGTATTGTCAGTGACAGACTTTACTGGAATAAGTGGGGAGAATTTGTAAAATGCCTTGGGATTTTAGTCTGAAAGTGTTACTAACCAAAGCTATGTTACAGAATTATGAAGATTCTGAAGATGATGAAGACGATTATGAAGAAGAAGAAGACCAACGTCAGTATAATAAACCACCTTACAGGCAACAGTCATATGGACGAAGGCCGTACGGACAAAAGCAATATGGGCAAAGACCATATGGACAAAAGCAATATGGTCAAAGACCGTATGAACAAAAGTCGTATGGTCAACAATCATATGGCCAACAGAGGTCATATGGCCAGCAACAGTCGTACAGTCAACAACAATCATATGGCCAGCAGCAGTCGTACAGTCAACCACAATCACATGGCCAACAACAAACTTACGGACAACAGACTTATAAACAACAGACATATGGAGAAAAGCAAGCTTACGAGCAGCAGCCCACACAGACGTATGGGCAGACTGCGCAGCAGCCCACACAGACGTATGGGCAGACTGCGCAGCAGCCCACGCAGACTTATGGGCAAACTGCGCAGCAGCCCACGCAGACATATGTGCAGACTGCGCAGCAGCCAACACAAACGTATGGGCAAAATCAGCAGCAGACGCAGTCATATGGCCAACAGCAGACAGCAGCATATGGGCAACAACAACAAACAACAGAAACATATGGACAGCAGCCAACACAGGTGTACACTCAGTCATACACTCAGCAGGGTAGTGATCAGTGGTATTGAACTCCCTGGAATACTGAGAAGTTTTTACATCATTGGATTAATCAAGCCAGTATATACAAGACAGGTCTGCGTTAATGTTGGATAAAGGCATTTTGTTACTTTTTCCCTTGTGACATTTACATTATGTGAAAGGATACTAGAGTGCACAAAGTGATATTTGTTCATGAACCACTGCTATACCATCACCATTTGTGAAAAAAGAAACTGCAGATTGGTTGAAAAAAGTTATGAGCACAGTATTCTTCAAGCAGGACAACAATGATACTAAGTGTGTTAATGGAAAACCAAATGTAATTGTGATAATTCTTTTACTTTAAGCAGAGACCCACATATTTGCTTGGCTAAAGCCATTGTATACCCTGTAGCAGAATTGAATTACTGGGAGAGACTGAGGCAGAAGATTGTTCTAGCTGTAAAAATCTCCACTGCCATGTAGTAAAAATGGCCAACATAATTTTTTATAATTTGTCAAAGAAATCTTGTAGAATATCTGTCATTGCACACGTTTTTCTCTGTAAAACTCTTGATTAAAAAGTCAATAAAGAAAAACAAATTTTCATGTTTTACTTAGCAGGCTTCGCAAAATTTGTACAGTGTTACTTCAACAAAAGCATAAATAAGAAATTACATAGTCTACAATTTGCTCATAGAAGTTTATGTACTTTTCGTAAACTCTGAAGTAAGTGCAGTATCTTGACACAGCTGTTTGAAAGCAAAGGTTACTTTTATTAAACTGTGATGGATGTTATAAATTTGGTGCAGCAACATAAACTTTCTGATTTTAATATTAAATAAAAGAAAGAAAACCTTTAATTTCAGTTAGTTTGTGTGTTGTGGGTAACTGGAAATTTAAAATCTCACAGGCATAAAATGATACCTAATGATCGTGTGGATTATTACTTGAAGAAGATTCCCCTTCTAAATGTTGAAGCATCCATGGATGATAAACATAAATATATTGTAAGAACTTTGTAAGGGGTTAAATCCTGTATGCATGCCAGACCTCATGAAATTATCCAATGACAACCAGTACTCAAGATTTTCCCCACAACATTCCAATTTGTGCAGTGTGTGAGCACCATAGTCCTATGTTGCTGAATCCGCACCTCCCCAACACCAGTTTGTTAAAGTAAGCAAAATATTAACAAATTTCACTGGTATATTTTCTTACTTTCCAATAGCATATTTTGTTTATTCACACATCTATACATATGAAAGTGTGTCATTACAGGATACTAGGCTATTTTATGTTGCTGAGTAACAAATTCACTTCACAGTATGCTTGCAGCACAGCCAATTGGTGGCTGTGAAAATGAAGGTTGATGTGATAAAAGTTGCCTCACGTTTAAATCCATATGAAGTGGTACAGCACTGTTTGCTTGACCTTCTCAGAAAAATTTTTAATTTGCTGGGTGAGTTTCCCAATGTTTAGTGGTCACAAAAATATTTATTGTTTATTATTTTGAAGTGATGACCATATTTTTTCCAGGTTGCATGCGTTTCTTCACATTTGCAAGCATCTACATTTTTACAATTATTCACTAGTGGATTGTCCTAAGCCTTTCAGATAAAATGCATTTAGTTCAACACACTCTGGGCTACAAATTAACATCATCACTCAGTTGAATGTATTCTTTCATATATTTTAATCATTCAAAGTAATCAGCCATAAATTTAAAAACTCAATTTTTGAACAGTAGTTTTCCAAAGAAAGATTAATTACTCAGATTTAATATTTTTTCTGCTATTACACTGTATATTTCATAGAATATCAATGGTGTGCCGCTTACACTTTTTTTTCTATTTTTTGGCATGCAATATCTTTGTTGGGGGGGGGGGGGGGGCAGATAAAACTCTGAAAATTTCACATTTAATAGATCTTAATGATCTCAAACTTCAGTATAAATTTCAACTTTGAGATTTCATTGGAAGTTGGGATGGGGGGGGGGATTACAAACACTAGTCAAAAATGTGTTTTAACATCTGCAATATCTGGTAGACTAATCAAATAAAGTATACCAATTGCACACTGTAACACTCCACATTACACTAGCTAATCATTGTTTGTCAAACCAATGCTGTGGTAATAGTTTCAGCAGGATGACAATTTGATTTGCAAGTCTGTACAGGCTCAAAGACAAGCCTATAAAAGTCTGTCTGTTGTCTTACCCATTACAACAACAATTGTCTACTTATTTAGCTAGAAGCTCTTGAAGTGTACAGTTGAAAAATGGTGCTTCATTGTTCTTTTAGTGTTTGTTACTAATGAAGCATGTTATAAAAGTGTATATGGAGTGCTTCATAAATATATTACTTTAACCCAGGTATCGTAGACATCCTTCCAGAAGGATGACAATGGCGGCTTAGTTTTTCATACTTGTAGTTAAGAATTCGTGCAAAGTGTCGTAATTCATTTCTTTGAATCTGCTGTTTTCATTTCAGATCTATTTTAGTTTGTATTGTTAATTGCAAAATGATAGGATATGGCTGCAAAGTTGAGGTTCATGCAAAAGATATTGCAGATTTCCTCGTAGTTAAGTTGTATTTCTTGAACACTGTTTAATTTTTGCGACATTTTTATGTATATATTTCAGCTTAAAGATTGGTTTAATAATAATGATTCACCAGATGAAAATTCTCAAGCATTCATTGTGACATCCTTCCAGAAAGATGAGAAATATTCCAAAACTAATGGTGTGTTTGTGAGGAAAAAAATCACAATGTTTTTGGGCAGTCATATGAAGGTAATTTATACCTTTTGAAATAAAATTAAAACCAAAAATAATTACACGCTATCTGGGTTAATCGAAGATTACAGTGAATAAGAAAAAGTGTCATTTTACTTAAGAGTTGGTCCAGAGGTCAAATAAACATGCAAGTACCATGAAATGAAATATTTGATAAACGTTGCATCATTTGTCAATGTGATACCAGTAAAATCATTGTGTCCACCAAGATATTTGTAATTCACAAGGAAAAAAAAAATAGTGAAACTTCAGATAAAGAATTTTGTGACTTATCAGAAACTATTAAAAAAGTAGGTATTGCTTGCAAAATCCTGGGTATATTACCTGCTAGTAAAATTAGAAAACTAAGTCAAGATAAAAAGACCAAGTGCCTTGAATACAAAAATTAGGTGGCAGCCCTGGCAAAAAGAATTTGAAGTTTTATTTCAAAATACAATTTGTGCTAATACAGAATTAGGATTGTGGCAGCGTCCCTTGTGAAGGGACAGATCAAGATGAGATGGGCAGATTTTACAACGCACTTTGTGATGTAATTGTTAGAGTGAAGGATAAGGATAGTGTTTTAATCATGGGTGATTTCAACGCCAGGATAGGAAATCAAACAGAAGGTTATGGGTAAGTTTGGAGAGGATATGGAGGCCAACAGGAACGGAAAACAGCTCTTGGATTTCTGTTTCAGTATGGGCTTAGTTATCACAAACTCCGTCGTTAAGCATAAGGACATTCACCGCTATACTTGGGAAGGAAGGGGAACCAGATCTATCATTGACTACATAATAACAGACCAGGAATTCGGGAAGACAGTCAAGGACACATGTTTTTTCAGGGGGTTCTTTGTTGATACTGATCATTATTTAATCTGTAGTGAAATTGGTATTGTGTGGCCAAAAGAGCAGAAAGTCAGGTCCATGTGTAGAAGGATAAGAGTGGAGAAGCTTCAAGACAAGGAAATTGGCACAAATATGTAACAATGATCTCGGAAAGGTACCAGTTAGTTGAATGTAATGATTTACAGTCACTGTAAGAGGAATGGTCAAGGTACAGTGACACACTACTGGAAGCAGTAGATAATGTCTTGGGACAGTAGTGTGTAAATGCAGGAAGTAGCAGACAGCTTGGTGGAATGACACAGTCAAGGCAGCCTGCAAAAAGTAAAAGAAGGCATTTCAAAAAGGCTCCATACTAGAAATCAGGCAGGCAGAGAAAGTTATGTTGAAGAAAGAAAGCCAAACGGATAATTGCAGACTCCAAGCAGAAATCATGGTAAGACTTCTGGAAACAAGCTAGAAACTCTGGATCAAGCCGCGGGAAAACCATTTTGCAGCGTAATTAGCAATCTTCGAAAGGGAGGGAAGAAGGAGTTAACAAGTGTTTTGGACAGTTCAGGAAAGCTGCTAGTCAATCCTGTGGATGCTTGAGGAGATGGAGGGAATATTTTGAAGAATTGCTCAATGTAGGTGAAACGTTCAATAATGTGTCAGATTTTCAGGTAGAATGGGATAGGAATGACGATGGAAACAGGATCTCAATTGAGGAAGTGGAGAAAATGGTCAGTAGATAACAGTGCAATAAAGCGGCTGGGGTAGATGAAATTAAGCTGGAACTCATCAAATACTGTGGAATATCATATCTCAATGGTTACTCAGGATAACTGAAACGGTGTGGGAATCTGGACAGGTTCCATCTGCCTGGACGAAAGCAGTAATCATGCCAATTTTCAAACATGGAAATAGAAAAGATTGCAACAACTATTGAGGTCTCTCTTTAATTAGTGTTGTAGGCAAAATATTCTCAGGTATTGTTGAAAGGAGAGTGTGAGTATTAATTGAGGACAAGTTAGATGAAAATCAGTTAGTTTAGGCCTCTTAGAGGCTGTCAGGACCAGATCTTTAGCCTAAGGCAGGTAATGGAAAAGTGCTATGAGTGGAACAGGAAATTGTATCTATGTTTCATAGATCTGGAAAAGGCTTATGATCGTGTTCGTAGGAGGAAGCTACTGGCAGTTCTTCAAGATTATGGTATAGGTGGCAAACTTCTGCAGACAATTAAAGGGCTTTATGTAGACTGTCAGGCAGTAGTTAGCTTATGGTTCAGGGTACTTTCAGGGGTAAGACAAGGCTGTAACCTGTCACCACTGTTGTTCATACTATTCATGGATCATATGTTGAAAACAGTAGACTGGCAGGGCGAGATTAAAATAGGTCAATACAAAATAAGCAGTCTCGCATATGCGGATGACTTAGTTGTAATGGCCGATTCAATTGAAAGGTTGCAAACTAATATTTCAGAGCTTGATCAGAGATGCAAGGATTCTGATATGAAGATCAGCATCTCCAAAGCTAAAGTAATGTCTGTGGGAAAGAGATTTAAATAGATTGAGTGCCAAATAGGAGGAACAAAGTTAGAACAGGTAAACAGTTTCAAGTACCTGGGATGTATTTTCTCACAGGATGGCAAAATAGTGAAAGAACTGGAATCAAGGTGCAGCAAAGCTAATGCAGCAAGTACTCAGCTAAGATCTACTCTTTTCTGCAAGAAGGAAGTAAGTACCAAGACTAAGTTAGCAGTGCACCGCTCTATCTTTTGATCAACTTTGTTGTATGGGAGTGAAAGTTGGATGGATACAGGATACCTTCTTCATAAGGTAGAGGTTACAGATATGAAAGTAGCAAGAATGATTGCAGGTACTAATAAATGGGAACAATGGCAGGAGGGTGTCCCTAATGAGGAAATCAAAGAAAAACTGGGAATGAACACCATAGATGAAGCAGTTAGAGCGAACAGACTGAGATGGTGGGGTCATGTTACACGCATGGGAGAAGCAAGGTTACCTAAGAGATTCATGAGCTCGGCAGCGGAGAGTAAGAGGAGTTGAGGTAGACCAAGAAGAAAGTACTTAGATTCGGTGCAGAATGATTTTGAAGTAAAAGGCATAACATCAGATGAGGCATCAATGTTAGCATTGAATAGGGGATCATGGAGGAATTTTATTAAAGGTACTTTGCTCCAGACTGAATGCTGAAAGCATAATCAGTCTCTGATGATGATGACAGAAGTTCTAAAACTCCCAATTGAAATAATGATTTGATAGAAAAACTAAAGAGTAAATGCAGTACTTCAAACAAAGGGGATAAAAGTATCAATTTACTGCGGAATTCTTGGAGTTGAGTAGAAGTTAATGATGAATTTAATGTGTCAGAATGTCTTGTTAACAAGGCAATCAGTAATTTTATCAGCATTTTAAAAGAAAATGCATCTAATTTGGTAGAGGAAAACACAATAAAGTTACAATAACAGCTATCTGGTGCCTGGCCTAAAAGTGTTTTTCTATGAAAGAAAATGGTTCTAAGTTTCAAAGACAAAGAAGGTGAATTTCAATGAACTATTTACTGAATTTTAAAAAGAAAATTCTGACATCAAAATTGGAAGATAAAAGTTTTGCGAGTTGAGACCAAGATGGTGTATTTTTGCGTGGGCATCTGGCACTCGTAATGTTTGTGTTTGTTCGTATCATCAGCAGTGGCGGCTCTTACAAAATTTGACCAGTGTGCTACAATATTACAAAAATAAACTGGAAACAAAATATACTAAAATAAAAAGCATGACTGACAATGGAAATAATGGAGCTTAGCAATATCCCCACCACGTCATCTGCGTTCTACACAAGTGACCAATAAAACTGCTTAGCTGAAAAGTGCAGTTTCACTTGCATGTTGGCTATACATTGCTAATGTTGTTTGTGATTGAAGTTTTATTTACAGAAATTAAAAATTTGGACTCAGAGGTATTTGAATACGAGCCTCACACAAGTATGTTTGAGAGATAACGGGCAAGACGGCTATCCAGTGTGCTATTTGACTCTGAATGCCGCAATATTCATCATATACTATTCTTCCGCAACCGTTACACGCAGCGCGAAGAGAAGTATTGATCTGGTGCTGCAGTCGGTCTCGGCACACATGAGTCGCCAGGCTTGATGTCATGCCTGCGCACTAGCGAACAGACAACTGCGCCGTCTTGTGCACATACCAGTGTGGCTGAATCTCACTTTAGCACACGGAGCTTGTTTTCAGCTCTCACGGCGACAGTTCCAAAATGCGTTTTCATCCTTATTACTAGCATTGTAATACGTATTGGAAGGGAATTGGCATAATTTTATTGTGATACTTGGATCGTATTCCAAGAGAAAGGATGTGATTTTCCAGAGATTTCTCTCTTGCTTTGGAAGAGAAATGGCATAATTTTAGTAATATATCTACAGTGTGCTGCAGCACATTAGCACCAGTCGCCACTGATCATCAGAATGTAAAGTAGTAGATAGATAGGACCAATCTTACAGTTGACTATGAACACCCTTTGGAAGTTATGGTATGCAATATTGGTAATTAAAATTGTATGATCAATGGAAAATGTGAAGATTGTCCAGGCAAACAAGCTTTACTTGAAATATTTGAAGAATCCGAAGAAGATAATTTGATGCCTGACAGTATAGAATACAAACAATGGGCTACACAAGACAGAACCGAAATGATGTCATAAACTCGTGAGAAGAGTTTTTTGAAATGTTGGGAGGCTAACCTTGAAAATGCATCATTTTATTGTAAAAGCTCAAAGTACATATTTGAAAGACAAAAAGCAAACCTTGGGAGCTGATGAATGCTTAGTTTTTTGCTCACTTTTCGGAAAATTATTTCTTTTTTGTTCAAGGTGAAGTACAAGGGTACCACTGGGTAAACAAACAGGCCACATTTCATCCATTTGTATTCTAGTATAAAGATGAAGATAAGCTAATGAGCCACAGCTTTTATCATAAGTGACTACCTTGAACACAACACTACAGCAGTGCACATCTTTCAAGTAAAATTAACAAACAATATTAAACAGCACCTTAGAAAATTTATTTACTGAAACTTCCTGGCAGTTTAAAATTGTGTGCCGGAACCGGGACTCGAACTTGGGTCCTTTGCCTTTCGCAGGAGAGCTTCTGTGAAGTTTGGGAAGTAGGAGGCAAGGTACTGGCAGAAGTAAAGTTGTGAGGCGGCATCGTGAGTCTTGTCGGGATAGCTAGGTTGGTAGCATGCTTGCCGCTAAAGGCAAAGGCCCCTGGTCGAGAGCACAGTAACTTTAAATATCAGAGCGAAACCCATGGGAAATGAAAGCTCATTAATGCAAGTGTCATGGTTTAGTGATGAATGAAAAAAACTTGAAATTAACAATCCAATTTAAATTTCCACTGTATAACCAGATTTCGTAAGCCGATGTCCCAGTTCCACTTTTGATTGGTCAGGTAAACACTTCAAAATCCATTCTGGAAATTGGCTTTTATAAAGCCATTTTCCAGTTCCACAATCGATTTCCGTGCCCATGTAAACAGCTCGAAAAGTCTAGTTATTTTTACGTCTTTGCTTATCTACTGAACGGCAGCTGTCAGTCCATAGCCGGCAGCTAGCAGGCGGCGTTGCAACATTGTACTGTCAGTTGGTAGCTGGCAACAGTTTAGCCATAGCTGAGAACTTCAACTACTACTTGGCAGTCAGCCTCGCCTGTAAAGAAATTAGAAAAACAAGCAAACACACTCTCTTATTTCTATATAAGAAGACCAAGCATTTCACAGAATGTAAGACTTTTTTTCTCAAAGGTAAACCTTTTCTGCCAGAATTGTTTCTTTTGAGAAACAATTCTGGCTGAGAAGGTTTACCTTTTACAAGGTGGCACGTGAAAAGTCCTCATTTGTTTACGCTCGCAGTCAGCTACCACTATATAGCGTTAGAGTAATAGAAAGTAATTATAATTGACGTATAGGCAGGTCATATTTTTAACTGAGAGGGCAGAATATATTATAAAGAAAAGAAATTAGCGAAAATCATTTTAATCTTCGTAACAAAAATATCAGTGCCAACAGAATTCAGTTAATTGTAAATGATAGAAGACAGAAACAAAATAACTACGGAGTTGTAGTTGAGGTACGTTTACTGAGCTTCTACAAAGAAAAATGCTTTCTTCTTTACTGTAGGAATAATAATGGAATCCTAATGTGATGGTTGAGGTTGCTTCTTCCAACACAATTTTGAGAAGTTGGGCTCAATTCTTGACAACTGGAGACGGATGGCTCGTTCCACACCTAGACAGCTTCGGTACTTAGTTTTGTCGGCAGCATAGATCGAGAATCCAGATTCAGACATGTATTTTGTGGCAAACGGAAGTTGTGCCTTTTCAACAAAAGGGTTGTATTTCTTGTTATACAAAAGTGCGAGTAACCGTCAATATCAAAACTTCATTTCAAGGTAGGGTCTGTGGCAATTTATATCAACAAGTCATATTCATTTGATGATAGAATGTTCAGCTTTTTGGATACAGTGAATTGGTTGACCACCCATTCGTATTTCTGCAGCTTCTCATTTTCAGCTGTTGGGAAATAATGCTCCAACAACGACATCAAGCTTCGAAGATGTTCCAGGATTTGATGAAACAAATTCTTCCCAAGCGTCTTGATTTTCCTCTTGAATGCTCAAACTTTGTCGACAGCAATGACCTTTGTTTCATTTTGCCCTTGGAGTGAAATCTTAATTTCGTTCACTTTGGAGAAAATATCTGACAAATAGGCAACTATACACTGCCAATTTTCGTCATTAATAATGTCTGCTAATTTGGTGTTATGCTCCAAAATGAAAGCTAAGACTTCCAATCTTAATTCGTACAACTGAGAGAGCCACCTCACTTCTGTATGGAGAAGCAGGGAACGATGAAGGCTTCCGATATCTTCACACAGTATCAAGTATTGACTTCAACGGCCTTGATTTGAATGGAGTTGTCTAAAACTTTCTTGAACGAAAAAGGCATTTGTTTCATAGCTAAAGCGTATCTGTTGGGAGCACAATGACTACTGCTGCAATTCTTGTCTTTTTTTTCCGTTATTGCTCCTACTGTAGGACCCGTCATAGTTTTTCTGTACACACATCTATGCAATTAGACCATGAAATTTTGTTAGTCCTTAAAAAATCATCCAATAGACGGTTTACTTCAGCACCTGTTGTGTTGGCAGGTAGTAGTCTGCACAATAAGAGGTCCTCCTCAAAATATCCACAATATTCATAATGGACAAAAGCCAATAAAATCGCTAATCCTGCAACATCAGTGGATTCATCTATCTGTAGAGAAAATGAATTGTTAAATGCGAGAAGCTAGAGTGTCTTTCACATCATTTGACATGTCAACAATGTGTCTCTTGACAGTATTGTTTTATAATGGCATCGAAGATACAAGCTTTACTGCGTTTTTGTCTAGCATGCAAGAAACAATATCATTAACACACGGCTTTATGAGATTTTCTGCAATGGTATGAGCTTTGCCTGTTTTTGCCACTCGATAACTAACCAAGAAAGAAGCTTTTAATGAATATTCATTAATTGTTTTTGCACGAGTTTTCATGCAATGCTGAGAAGCAACTAGTTGTGCTGTTACCAGGAATGGAGTGTTGGGGTATCAGAACAGTAAGAAGCGAATTTCTATTTTAATTTCATTTTCTATTATTATTAAAAAAAGAGAGAGAAAAAATTAATAATAATAGACAATTATTAATTAATGTTGTGAAGAAAAAAAAATCATCTGTGGAACTAAAAGAAAAAAAAAGTGGAAGAGCAGTATCTTTGCTTGCTAATTAGTAGTCAGTCTTCTCGAGCAGTTAGAAGTGATGAGCTGCCTCGGTTATTTTTTATTATTATTTTTTTTAACTTTCAGTTGTGATGTAAACGTTTTTTAGAAAAATACAAATCCTTCTCAAGAGTGAAAAGTTTCGTCTTAGTTCATTACTTAAGTGAACCTAGGGTTGCCAGATTGAACTCGAGGCAGGCCGGGAGAGCAGACGTGCCCCCCTCCCCCTTGACCAATGACTCACCCCCCTCCCCCCAGCTGCGACCAACTCCCCCACCCACCCCCCAACCAGGATTGTTGCACGTGAATAAAAAAACACCCTAATCCTCTCTTTCCTCCCAGCAACAATGAAAAGTTTTCAGAGGAAGAATAGAAAAGTAGCGTTTTGTTGCAATAAGGAATTGACATTTATATAATTATGAATAACTAGAGACGAGCCGGCAGGGAATGGCCGAGCGCACTGAGGCGTCTTGCCACGGTGCGCGAGGCTGCTCCCGTCAGAGGTTCGAATCGTTCCCTAAGGCATGAATGTTGTGTTCGTCCTTAGTTTAAGTTAAGCTACATGAGCATAGTACTTAAAAAGCGTCTTAAAAAAAGTTAAGATGGAGGTTACATTCAAGCCCGGAGATGAGAGTGATTGGCCCGTAGACCCGGAGAATTCGTTCCAAACCCGGGCACTCCGGGCGGCGCCCGGAGATCTGGCAACCCTAAGTGAACCACATAATGACCCTGAGATGTCATGAAGCAATCAACGATAAGAAGACATTCAGAAAACTGTCGGTATTTTTTTTACATGAGTTTATTCTAAAGTTTCTCTCAAGTTTATTAATATTGACTGCAGTTCTTCTTTGCTAAGTTTCATTCAAATTTTTATATATATATATATATATATATATATATATATATATATATATATATATATAATGATCTTTCACAATATAAAGATGTTTCACATAGTTCAGTACTGTTCCTTTTGAAAAAATCGATGTCTTTAGCTTGGAAATCCAGGTGAGTACCTTCAAAATGATGGCGCAATTTAACTGGAACCATTGAACTGTTCGGAAGGACTCGCCCACAAATTACACACTGAGCTTTACCCTCCTTTGTCTCCATAAAGCCCATTTATAAATAGCTTCTTGGTTATTCCACTTCCACAGGATATTGCAACCAATGGAGTACTTGCAGTGTTTTCACATAATAAATCTGGCTGTGGAGCTTCTTGTGATTGTTCTTCCTTTGGTCGTCCTCCCTCCTCATTCATTTCAACTGGAAGCTTCTCTTGTTGTGAAGGCGATGGAGCTACTGCACCCTTCTTCAACAATCCTTACTTCAGCCATCGATCCATGTTAGAAGTAATAAACTGCTCAAAATCGACGTATGAAGTAGGTAGTGCACTTACAAAGCAAGTTTAATATTTAATGATGCCTGGGGCAGCATACGTGCCAGAGAGCGCTGTGATTGGTCGACAAAGCTCGCTCCACGCACGCCACTTTCGGCGCATCTAGCGCCGTGAGGCGGCGCACAAACGACCCCCGTATTGTTGTGAAACAGTCGATCTGAGAAGACGCATTCTCCGGCACTAAACTGTGTATGCGTTCTCACTTAGGAACCGCAAAGCCTGCTTGGGAATATGACCTGAAGTAAAAGTACACGTTTTTCACACTGAAAAAAAAAAAGTGATGAAGTTTATTTTCACCCCTAGGGGGTCCGCGGACGCCTTGTTGGGAAGCCCTGCTCTATACTATACAGCATAATAGCAGAAAAAATATTAAAGCTGAGAAATTAATCTTTTTTGGAAAACTACTGTTCAATTTTTGTGTGTGTGTGTGTGTGTCTGATATTAAACAATACCTTCAGCTAAGTGATAATGATGTTAATTTGTAGCCCAGAGTGTGTTGAACTAAGTGCATTTTACGTTAAAGGCTTAGGACAATCCACTACTGAATAATTGTAAAAAAATGTAGATCCTTGCAAATTGCGAAAAACCTGGAACAAATATGGCCACCATTTCAAAATAATAAACAATAAATATTTTAAAAAATACCAAACATGAGGGAATTCACCCTACAAATATTATTATTTACCACTTGGTATGGATTGACCCTCACAACAGTTGTAATGTCAAATGCAACTTCATTCTGAATCACTCAAGCAAATGTGGAGTTTGAAAGGGCATGGCCAATTTCCTTCTCTATCAACACAATAATTGAAGCTTGCACTTGGACTAATGGCCATGCTGTCACCTGGACAGTAAACCCTAATTTTCTTTCCTTCCTTTTTTGTCCATTCCGCATGTAGATACATACTTCACAAACCAATATAAGGTGTGTGGTGAAGTGTACCTGGTTCCAATGCTAATTTCCTCTCATGTCACACTCCCAAACAAAGGGAGGGAAAAGCAGCTGTGTGTCTCTGTACAAACCTTAATTTCTCTTTAAGTTCTTTGTATACTCCTTAAAAATGAAATGTAATATTTGCGGCATTAGAATCAGTCTGTTGTCAGCTTTGATTACCGACCCCATAAATTTACTCAATAGACTTCCTGCATCCTTAGGCCAGTTGTCGAGGAGATTACAAAATGTCTTCATGTTCAGATTGTTAATAGAAAGTCCCAGGTGTTACCCAGTAACAAGATTTATGTAACATGGAAATATTGAAATGTGCATGAAATTCATGCTGTTCAACAGGAAAATAGGCTTTAACACACATCTGTCTCATTTGGTCAGTGCATTGTCATTACTGAAGTTGTTGGTAAACAAATTGAACAATACTGCCCCAGAAGAGATATCCTTACCATTGCTTTACTGAAGATCACTTTAAATCTGAAAGTTTCATTGTTGCACCTTGTTCATATCTATGGAGAATAATAAAATATCATGGTCCACATGGACTTGCTCAAAATATTGAATTTGTTTAAAGAGCTCAGACCAACAACAAAAAGACAAAATAGTGTGTTGCAAAATGTAATTTTAACAGTTCTCCGTAAAGAGGCTCGCTGAGCTGCTGACAGGAACAAAAACAATCACATTCACACACCTTAAATTTTCGGCCATGGCCTTTGTCAAAAAAAGAAACATACATTCACGCAAACACTCAGACAACTATACACCCACAACCATCATGTCTGCCATTCCAACACCACAAGCATCTATATGTGAGCGAGGTGGGGAGTGTAGTGGGAAGGATGCCGCGTAAAGGTGGGGATGGGAAGTTCTGCATTGCATGATGGATTGCAAAGGCTCTGATAGGCAGGAATTTGAATTACGGCAATCAATAGAATGAAGGGAAGGTGTGGGAAAGGATGAAAGAGAGGTACAGAGGAGTGTGGGCAGGGAGTGGGGGAGATTGATAGGATAAAAATAATGAAGAAAAAATAAAAAATAGGAAAAGAAAAAGGTAAGGAAAAACTGAAATATATAAAATTAAGAAGTAATTAAGGGATATTGTAAGTGGCAACACACAGTACCAAGGAAGACATGAGATACAGGATAATGAGTGGGGGAAAGAAGAGAGGGTGGAGATGTTAGGTGGAGGAAAGGAAAGTTATCTGGGGTTGAGACCAGGATGGTTGCAGGATTGTAGAATGTGTAGAATGGCTCGGGTAGTGAAGCAGCCATTGAAATCCATAGTGGTTTTTGTGTGTGTGTGTGTGTGTGTGTGTGTGTGTGTGTGTGTGTAGTTGTCTGGGTGATTGCGTGAATTTGTGTGTTTCTTTTACTGATGAAGGCCAATCTCCGAATATTTAAGTTGTGTGAATGTCATTATATATTTTCGTTCCTGTGAGCAGCTCAGTGAGTCTCTTTAAAGTAAAATGTAATTTCATTTTGCTTCAACAGTATTGCTTTAAGGTTAACCCTTGTTGTAAATCCCCTTCTAATCAGTAATGGTGAGAGAGGCATTTTTGTCAGAATTAAAAATTTATTGACATATACAACAGACATTATTTTACTTTTAGCCATTGTCAAGCCATATGTATATGCTCCATTTCTGCACTGTTATCTCTTTTAAGCTTGGCATAAATTTGCATCAAGAGACACAGTTAATTCTATGGTTCGTGAACATGGGCATCAAGAGATGATCTTCATGTTGGCATAGTAAAACTGTCAGTAATATAGATTGTGAACAAGTTAAATATACTACTTAAAAAGCAAGGAGAATGAAATACGTCATGAGAATATGAAGATTCGTGTATTTGAACTTTATGCCGAAACTAGATAGCATAAAGTGATGGAAGAGAGGGAGTGCGCACAGTTCCAGTGGGAGTGAGGGAGTGGCAGTAATACAGATAAATGGATGGAGGTATTACCAGTAGGAGTAAGAGAGACTGGAAACACTGGTTGACTGGAATGAGGAAGAGAGATAATCGGAGACCATTGGGGGTCTTGCTCCTCCAGACCAGAGAACTTTGCCAAGAAAAAATTCATTCTATTTTCCCTGTTTCCTTTATCCAATTAAAAGTTCCTTGGTTTATGGCTTACAAGCCACCCAGTCCATCCACAAATATGTTGTAGAAAAGGGGAAATGCTAACTGCTTAGACAAACAACCGACTGTGAGTATGATTGAAAGGACAGTATGAGAGAAAAGGAATGGGGCTTATCAAATAGCAGATGGACAGTGAAAGCGATAAGGAAGTTTGAGAGAAAGGGATGAGGAGAGTAAAAATGAGAGACAGCCAGGAGAATTTGTCAGTGTGACAAACAGGAAACGGGGAGGCACACTTGTAGGCAATGGTAGTGAAACAGGGTTACTGTTTATGTAAACAACATTACAGTGATAAAAGGATTTCACCTTTTTCGTGTGAAGAGGGTGTGCCAAAAATGTTTCGCGTGTGTTACGGAATGAAGACATTAGCAGCTGGCTCCCACTTTTTTGTGGGTCTTGCCCTTTTGTGCTCTGACAGGAGCACTTTTCAACTGGTAGTCCTGTGTAAACGACCATTTAACCCTCCTGTCACAGTAGTATTAAACACTATCAAGTCACTCGTTGATCACTCTGGGGCAGTAATAGAAGAAAGCTGAAGTTCTAAATTTAACCTTGAAGAAATTATTCACGCAGGAGGACCGCACAAATACCATCATTTGATCAACGTGTTAACTCCCAAATGGAGGTCATAGTAATAGGTATTTCTGGTGTAGAGAAGCAGCTGAGAGAACTAAATACAAAAAAATCTCCTGGTCCAGATGGAATACCTGTTCAGTTTTACAAAGAGTATTATGTGGAATTCGCATCTTACTTAGCTTGCATTTATCATGAATCTTTAATTCATCGCGAAGTTCCTAGTGATTGGGGATAAAATGCAGGTAACTCCTGTTTATAAAAATGGTAAAATAACTGACTCACATAATTACAAGTCAATATCGTTGACATCAGTTCTGTAAAATTTTGTAGCATATTCTCAGTTCGAATACAGTAAATTTCCGTGAGTCGGAAAAGCTTTCAACGAATCAGCACGATTTTAGGAGACGTCGTTCGTGTGAGACTCAGCTTGCCCCTTTTCTCACATGATATCTTGCGACTGCTAACGAAGATATGAGCATATGGAATAGGTTCACAGATTTGTGACTGGCTGGAAGACTTCCTAAGTATGTTGTTCTCAACGGCGAATGTTCACCAGACATGTCTATCGTCAGGTGTACCCCAGGGGACTGAGATAGGACCACAATTATTTTCTATCTATATAAATGATCTGATGGACAGAGTAACTTGTAATTTGCGGCTGTTTGCTGTGGTGTATGGGAAGGTGTCGTCTTTGACTAATAGCGTCTAGGATGACACAAAATCTCTAGTTGGTGTGAAGAATGGCAGCTAACTCTAAATGTAGAAAAGGTAGATGATGAGCCTGAGTAGGAGAAAAAATACCATAATTTTCGAATACAGCATTAGTAGTGAGCGTCTTGATGCAGTGGCGTCGTTCAAATATCTAGGCAATGTGATATGAAATGGAATGAACATGTAAGGACAGTAGTAAGAAGGACAGCCGACTTTGGTGTATTGGGAGAATTTGGAGATGTACATCATGTGCAAAGGAGACCGCATACAAAACGCTTGTACGAGCACGTCTTAATTATTACTCAAGTGTTTAGAACCTGCAGCAGATCAGTGTAAAGGAAGACATAGAAGCAATTCAGAGGCGAGCGGCTAGGTTCGTTACCGGTAGGTTCGACCAACGTGCGAGTGTCACAGAAAAGCTCCAGGCACTCGAATGGAGATCATTGGAGGAAAGACTACGTTCTTTTCAAGAAATTCTGTTGAGGAAATTTTGAGGGCTGGAATTTGAAGCCGAGTGTAGTAAAATCTTGCTGCCACCTACTTACATTTCGCGTAGTGATCACAAAGACAAGATAAGAAAAATTAGGGTTCCTCCTCCTTTTTGGGAGTGGAATAGGAAAGGAAATGTCTAGTACAGTAGTGGTATAGTGTACCCTTTGCCACGCACCTTACGGTAGATTGCGGAGTATATATGTAGATGTAGAACAGGCGAGGCCAGGCATGGCTCGTAGTTTCCAGACTGGCGAAGGCTTGATTGCCTACACTTACAACAAAACCATACTATAAATTATATTAAAATGCTTTTTAAAGTGCTATTAATCCTATATATGTTAGCTTTCCTAAATATTTGGTTTTATTGTTTTACATTGATACGCAAGTCGAGGAAGTGGCATCAGCTCAAAAGACTTGCACCAGGCAGGCTGAACATGACCCCAGTTGGGATCTAACAGCCATACATGCCACATGAAGTCATCATCATTGTTTTGCAGTTGTAAACTTGAGGCGTTTCATATTTTGCATGTCTTCAGTCCATAAATTTTACGTTAATGTGATGAAGTGGCATTTCTGGATATACAGTGTCTTATTCCGTCATTTATTCAAAACACAGTTGTATGTAATCTAATCAAGTACTGACCCCAAAAACAATAACTGACCCATATTCTGTAGCTGTCTATTATGTTCTCACGAAGGAACGGATATTTCGCTAAGATAAATGTAAAACTACAGAAAGAGTTCTATTAAATTAATAACTGTGTGATTATAGTTGTGTAAGTGATTGTGTGAATGTATGTGTTTCTTTTTCTGACAAAGGCCGTGGCCGAAAATTTAAGTTGTGTGTATGTGATTATCTATTTTCGTGCCTGTCAGCAGCTCAGCGATCGTCGTCACGATGAGTCGTTGCGGTACCTGTCCTCCAATATTGACATTCCCAATAGGATTTTCATTTATTAAAATTTTATCAAACGGCTCTTCTTCCTTCCCAGACTTTGTGTTTATCCTTTGTTACTCATCTTTCTTTACTCATTCCCCCTTTTTCTTGTTTCCGTACGTTTCTTGTTGCCTTTTATCACTTTTATGGGTCCTTTTCGTTCCCTACAGTACTACATTACGCCGCGGATTGTCATTCCTATCATCACATTTTCTCTGTCGCCCTCGCATATTTCACAGGTTTTATTTAATTTTGGTTTTTGACCCTTCCCACTTCTGCCGGTCCTACCCAACAGTCCAGTACGTTTATAATCGCTTCCGTGTTCCACGCTCTCCATAAATCATTTTCCCCATCATTTCCCTCGACTTAATCCGCATTTTTACATATCATTACTTATTTGTGCGCAGGACTATTGTTGCATATTCTTTCCTGTCTTTGCGTGATTTTACATGTATGTGCATGTTTGGATACATTTTCACATATTGGTCGTCAATTTGTCGCATTGCTACGCATTTATATGTGTCGGTGCGTAATTTTCCCGTGTTGGTTCATAGTTTTCCTTACCGGTGCGAGATATTGCATGTTGGTGCGTAATTCTCGAAGTTTTGCGTATTCCTGCGCGCCATTTTAGTTATCCAGCATGCCTTTCCGCCTAATGCCTTCATCCGGCTATTTCTCCACCATATACCGTTTTCCATGCTCCATGTTTCTGCACAAGTTCCCTGTCATTGGCCAAAACCCAGTCCCACATTCTATTTCTCCAATCCTGTCTAAACCATGGAATCCCTCCCAATGGCCTAACGATTAAAATATCTTTTCCTGTATCCCATCCCTCCTTTCACAGTGACCTTCACCTTTTCAGATCCCACCAATCCTTGTCCCCCCACACAGCTAGTACTCCATGGCACAGGCATTCATGAACCACCTCTGCTCCCTCCGAAAGATACCCCTAATGTGCAATCCCCATTACATAAATCCCATTTCCCAAATTGAATCCCTTGCATTCCAGCAGTTGGAGGAGCATTAGACACCACCTTCATAAACTATCCAGCCAGTTAACATCTTACTGCCGACTTGGTGCACCACTAGCCAACCCCTATCCCACACAAAGTGTTCCTCCCTTTGAACCCCTCATAGCACGTAGACCTTGCCTCACAGACCTTTCCCACTAGCCACATCCCTCAAAACTCCCCACCAGTAATCCACAATACCCAAGGCCTAAATAATCGCATAATTCTGTTGTTAACCTTTCTACCAAATACCTCAATCCCACAGAAGTTTCAGTCCTGTTAAAAGGTCTCACCTTCAGCCCTACACCTAAATTTAACCATGTTAGGTTTGTCAGACCTCCTCTCCTTCTACTAGTGGAAAAAACTACTTTGCCGCTAATCCCTCCAATCAAAGCCAACCTAATCCCAACATTGCACCCTGCCTCTCCCAATTAATACCACCATCCAACCGTGACCCTCCCTCACTCACACCTAATCACCCTCTGGTCACCTACCAGGAATTCCTCACATCCAACTTGGCATCACCAACCTTCCCCAAGTCCCTTCCTAAGAATGCCAACCTTTCAGCAGAAGAAAGAACAGCCTTACACAACCTCAAAACAGATCCCAACCGAATTATCCTCCCTGCAGATACTGTTGTGATGAATCACAGTGATAACGTGATAGAAGGCCTATGTCAATTGCCTCATTTCTCAACCTGTAAGTTGTGCCAGGATGACCCCAACCCAAAAGTCCAAAATGACCTACAATCCCTGCTAAAATCTCATGATCCTTCCCAGAAACTCTCCCCCAAATCCATCTCCCTCCTCACTCCTACAACAATCCGCACACCTACATTTTACATATTTCCGTAAAATCTCAGACGAACTGCCGGATGTCTGCAACTTCTTGACACGATACTTCGGCGCAGTCTTGTGGCCATTTTCAGGTGAGTACCGCCGAAGTACTTCGGCGGCCAGAATACTCTGCGCCGAAATATTGTGGCAAAAAGTTACAGACATCCGTCAGTTCACCCGAGATTTTATGGAAATATCTGTATGCCAGGAAAGCTTTAAACATTACATTTTACATGTTCCCAAAAATCCACAAACCTAACAATCTTAGATGCCCAATTGTGGCTGTTTACTGTGCTCCCACATAAAGAATTTCAGCCCTTGTTGACCAGCACCTCCAACCAATTGTTCGAAACCTAGCCTCCCACATCCAAGATACCAACCATTTCCTTTACAGACTCTCTGTCATCCCCACATATTTACCTCCTGGAACCTTACTTGTCACTGTTGATGCCACTTCACTGTATTACATTCTAACAAACCATTACTTTTCCTTTGAAGTAAAAGTATACAATCAAATCCACAGTACAGCCATCGGCACCCATACGGCACCCTCCAATGCCAACCTATTTTTGGGTCCGTCTGGAGAAAACCTTCCTAGCCTCTCAAAACCCCAAACCTGTGGTCTGGTTCAGGTTCATTGATGGTACTTTCATGATTTGGACTGATGCCAGGACACGCTATCCCCATTCCTTCACAACCTTAACTCCACCTCCATCAGTTTCACTTGGTCCTTCTCAACCTGCAAAGTCATCTTCCTGAATGTTAACCTCCACCACAATGACTGCTCCATCCACACTACCGCCCACATTAAACCTAGTAATTACCAACAGTACCTACACTTTGACAGTTCTCATCCATTCTGCATCAAAAATTCCCTCCCACACAGCTTTGCCACACGTGGACGGCGAATTTGCAGTGATGAGAAGTCTCTTACCCATTATGCTGAAGGCCTCACAAAGACCTTCACGCACGAGACATTACCCTCCTGACCTAGTCCATAAACAGATTTCCCATGCCATATCCCCACACAACACCAGTCCCCCCAGTAACCAGTCACAAAGGAGTGTCCTTCATTAATTAAATCTACCAGGCTAAGATGCTGTGATCCATCAATGAAACTTCTTACTCCAGAAGTTTAAGAAATTTTATTGATGGACAGTGGCATCTTAGCCCGAGAGCTTTAATTAATGAAGACACCAGCTGTGAAAGCCTACATGAGTGTCCTTGTTACCCATTACAACCCCAGACTGGAACAACAATCACATCCTACGTCAGGGCTTTGATTATCTGTCTTCATGCCCTGAAATCAGACACATCCTACCCAAGATCCTTTCGACCCCTCCTAAAGTGGTGTACCGTCGCCCACCCAACATCCACAATATCCTAGTCCATCCCTTTGCCACTCGTAACCCCAACCCCTTACCACAGGAGTCACACCCCTGTGGAAGACACCGATACAAAACCTGCCCAATCCACCCACCCAGCACTTTCTATTCCAGTCCTGTCACAGGCATATCCTATCCCATCAGTGGTCGGGGCACCTGGAAAGCAGCCATGTGACATACCAACTCTGCTGCAATCATTGCACGGCGTTCTATATTGGTATGACAACGTACCATCTGTCTGTCAGAATGAATGGCTACCGCCAAGTGACAAAAAGCAAGTTGGATCACACTGTGGCACAGCATGTGGCTGGAAACAGCGCTCAGGATTTCAGTGGCTGCTTCACCGTCAGAACTATCTGGATCCTACCCTCTACCACCAGCTCTTCTGAACTGTGCAGATGGGGGTTGTCCCTCAACACATTCTATGGTCCTGCAACCATCCTGGCCTCAACCTAAGATAATTTCCCATTCCTACACCCTATGCCTTAACATCCCCCCCTCTTCCTTCCCCACTCATTATCCTGCATCTCTCCTGTTCATGTCTTTCTTGCAACTGTGTGTTGCCACTTACAATATCCTATTAATTAATTACTTCTTATTTTATTATTATTTTCCCCCTTATTCGCCCACTATTTTCCTACCTTTTTCTGTTTTCTTATTTCTTCCTGTTTCCCTATTTTTATTTTCCCCTAATTTTATCGTTTCATATCCTCCCCTCAAAAAATGAAAATCGCTCCCTAGACTCCTCCATTCATTGTCGTAATTCGAATTCCCGCCTATCAGAGTTTTTACAATCCATCAGGTACCGCGTAACTTTATATCCCCATCTTTACCTGGCATCCTCCCCCCCCCCCCCCTCACTCTCCATCTCACTCACAGTCTAGATGCTTGTGGCTCTGGAGTGGCCGGACATGGTGGTTGTGTGGGTATAGTTGTGTGAGTGATTGCTTGAATCTATGCGTTTCTTTTTCTGGCGAAAGCCATGATCGAAAATTCAAGTTGTGTGTATGTGATTATTTGTTTTCGTGCCTATCAGCAGCTCAGTGAGTCTCTATACGGTGAGTTTTTACCTATCCTCCATTATTGACAAATTAATAAAGGGTTTCCAGGGTAATTCACAAAATGTGACAGTGAATTAAAACAATTTTTGTAACAAGACGTGACTCGAGATCCTTGCCATTATGGTATGGCAATCTGCAACTCTGTCCTTTAGGCTTCCATATTGGAGTTTCGGTCGCTCTTCCTTTAATATAATACTGTGGTCTTCCTAGGTTCATATGAACCCCTTAATCATTAGTATACAATTAATGACTTTACATTACTTAAAACAGATTGTACCATTAATTATGCACTTGTGTCAGATCCTATCCATTAGTGCCAAAATTATTCTTTTTTTAATTTTTCAAGTATTTTTTATTTATTATATCTCTAAGGCAGGTTAAATAAATGAATTGCAGTGTTAGAATAATTTTCAAAATAAATTCCGTTGCCATATGGCAACACTATGTGCTTACCGGAGCTAATTCTCTGAATTTACATAAGCATGATTATGATGATTGGATTTACATTTATAACCACATCATAAGTGACAACGTAGTTATTTATGCGTACAGTAAATGAATTTAAAGATGAACAGGAAGTCTTAACATCTAACGACAATGAAACAGGTTGAAACAATCATGCATAATCCTACTTTGCAGTTTGAACACATTGTTCTTACAATAAATTTGCAATTACTTCGAGCACACCTTTTCTTTCTCTTCTCTTCAGTGTGCGAAATGAAGATCTCAGTCCAATGAAACCTTATGGAATCTGATATCCTGCTATCTGTTGAAACCTTTGATGCATTGTCTCCCTGCTGCTTTTCGAGGGACCTGGGACTTGCATAAAAGTACATTTTGCTATTTCCTGTCTGAATTGCAACTGATACATTTTCGGTTGACCTGATGTGTTATACTGAATCCAACTGTTCTGCATAGCCACATCCAACATCCATATTAAAAGTGGCCAATACTATTTCTTGTTACAAATTCCAGTTTGGTAGCATCCCAGGTTTTGATCCATTTGGTTTGTTCCTCCCATGTACATTTTATACTTAGCAATCACTTGAGGGCTCCGGATTACCACATTTCTCTTCATTTTCTGTGAAAATCTCTTCTGTATCAACATGTTGGCTTCCACATGATGAAGAGACCATTATGATGACAGCATTGCCCCTCCATCGGCAATAAAGCGGACCACCATTTTTCTCAATCACAGTTTCGTAATATCCACGATCTTTCATGGAAAAATATCCTTTACTCCCAAGAGGGCACTTTTTTGGAATTCTATTTTCTCTTATACTTCCAATGGCTGAATATCCGTAGAATTTTAAAAACGGGAAAAGTGCAGAACTGGAAAACAGATTATCTATGAAAATGAGTAATCTAAGTCCCTCTTGTCCGCTGGAATTTCATCAGGTAATACTAATAATGGGCTCGCTGCCTCCCCAAATACTTTTTCATACTCGGTGTTTCCTTTTGGATCTTTTCCAGGGAAAAACTCAAAATTCACCAAATATCCACTCTTAGGATTGGGTGGGCGCTGATGACCTCGATGTTGAACACCCTAAAACACCAATCACCATTATCTTAAGATTGGGACTCCACATTTTGTACCCAAATCTTATAGGTTTACCCCTAATAATTGTTGCATCCATGGTGGCTAAAATATCTGACCAAGCTTTCATCAAAGGCCAGGTGCTCTTCAAGTACAAAACTATCTATACAACGCTTCTTTAGCATTTCTATAATTGGGTGGATTGTCGAAGCTTTATCACTAGGGTATATTTTGATGTTGTCAGTGCAGTGCAGAATCCGAAATACTTGTAAAAATCTACCTTGTCTCATGGAGTTGGATACAGCTATGTTCTTCATATCATCATTACTATCCCAGTAACGTTATTTGGGTGAGGGAATATTATATCCACAAACAAACAAAATTCCAGTAAGGCATCCAATCTCCTTAGCTATTATTTTTGGATCGGGACAGTTGATAAAAATGCATAACGTCTTGTTTCACGAACTAAATGCTCAATCATCTCATGATCTATAAAACTTTCAAAAATTTACAAAGCAGACATACTTTTGTAATAAGAATAATCAGTTTTAGGAAATGAAGTTTGTGATTATTTATCAAAATCTACTCCGTTTATCCACTGTGGTTGACCTGCTTCTATATCATTGCTTTATTTCGTTATCTTTCACACTCAAGGGGTTTGTGTAGTACCAACATTGGTTAAATACATATTAGGGTGTGAAGCTGAATCAGACAAAGGTAAAGGTCCCAGTGATGAAATGTGGTTGTCGTAATCGATGCCTATTCTTTCATTATTGACAAGTCTGACTTCTGCATTGGCCCTTAACTGCCGAGATGATATTTTGAAATATATATATGGAAATTATATATTTACCTGCACTCGTTCTCATCTGCAGAATCTTCATCAGTGTCTATTTTGGCATCTGGAGGCTCCATGAAAAAATATCCATTTATATAATCATTTAATAACATATATAATGCTTCAGCAAGCGAAAAGTCAGGCCTCAGAGCTACTAAAGTCTCTGGGAGAGCCAGCCATGACAAGACTATTTGAACTGGTGTGTAGGATGTATGAGACAGGCGAAATGCCCTCAGACTTTAAGAAAAATGTAATAATCCCCATTCCAAAGAAATCAGGCGCAGACAGGTGTGAAAATTACAGAACCATCAGTTTGATAAGTCATGGTTGCAAAATTTTAACACGAATTATCTACAGGAGAATGGAAAAGCTGGTAGAAACTGACCTCGGGGAAGATCAGTTTGGGTTCAGGAGGAACGTAGGAACCAGGGAGGCAATACTAACTTTACGTCTTATCTTAGAAGATAGATTAAGGAAAGGCAAACCTACATTTTTAGCTTTTGTAGATTTGGAGAAAGCATTTGACAATGTTGACTGGAATACACTCTTTCAAATTCTGAAGTCAGCAGAAGTAAAATATAGGGAAAGGAGAGTTATTTACAACTTGTACAAAAGCCAGACTGCAGTTATTAGACTAGAAGGGCATGAAAAGCAAGCATCAGTTGGGAAGGGAGTAAGACAGGGTTGTAGCCTTTCTCCGATGTTATTCAATTTGTACATCGAGCAGGCGGTGAAGGAAAGCAAGGAAAAATTTGGAATAGGGATTAAAGTTCAGGGGGAAGAAATAAAAACATTGCGTTTTGCTGATGACATTGTAATTCTATCAGAGACAGCACAGGACCTGGAAGAGCAGTTAAATGGAATGGACAGGGTGTTGAAGAGAGCGTATAAAATGAACATTAACAAGAGCAAAACAAAAATAATGGAATGCGGTCTTAGAAAATCAGGTGATGCTGAAGGAATTACATTAGGTAACGAAACAATGAAGGTGGTAGATGAGTTTTGTTACTTGGGTAGTAAAATAACATGCAATGGTCGCAGTACAGAGGATATAAAATGCAGAATGGCAATGGGAAGAAAAGCATTTTTGAAAAAGAAAAATTTGCTAACATCAAATATTAATTTAAGTGTAAGGAAGTCTTTTCTGAAGGCGTTCGTGTGGAGTGTTGCCTTGTACGGGAGTGAAACATGGACGATAAGCAGTGTGGACAGGAAGAGAATAGAGGCTTTTGAAATGTGGTGCTACAGAAGAATGCTGAAGATTAGGTGGGTAGATCACATAACTAATGAAGAGGTACTAAACAGAATTGGTGAGAAAAGGAATTTTTGGCATACCCTGACTAAAAGAAGGGATCGCTTGGTAGGACACATTCTTAGACATAGGGGAATCGTAAATTTAGCATTGGAGGGAAGTGTGTGGGGTAAAAATCGCAGAGGGAGACCAAGAGACGCGTATAGTAAGCAGATTCAAATTGATGTGGGTTGCCGTTCTTATGAGGAGATGAAGAGGCTTGCTCAGGATATAGTAGGGTGGAGAGCTGCATCAAACCAGTCTCTGGACTGAATACCATAACAACAACAACAACAAAATATAGGAGCATGAAAAATAATTTTATTAGTGCCATCGCTTAATGTTGTCATATGGCAACAGCAACATTCAGACCAAGATATCTGGGGCACTTTATTCAAAATTGTAATAATCACATTCAAGAGTCTATCTATAACACAACTATGTTGCCTGCAGCCTCTCAATGATCCTATTATTTTGATAGTAGCACCACAATAATTAGATGGAAACAAGCAATGACTATATTGTTGAGTTCTGCATACTTCTCTGCATTCACAAAGATGTTCCACACCTCTCTACCTTGAAATCTGAGTAAGTAGGAAAATATAAAGTGTAGACATGTGCACCGTTGCCAAATGGCAACGCTAGGTGTTAATGGGTTATCCCATCTACGCATGTGCCATACATCTGTTGACTTACATAGGAGTTGTCAATGGCAGCGCCATCCTAGGAGTGTTTCATATCTCTGTGTTTGCATACACATGCCTATACCAGTTTCTTTGGCTCTACAGTGTCTTAACTAAAGGTATGACATTCACTTTTCGTATCCTTCTACCATATATGTCATATCTCCATCAGACGTATTAGGGCAGATGTCATTATACATACAGAGGAAGAGAAGATTGAATGAAATAGTTCTGCAAATGCAAATACATACAGAGAAAGAGAAGATTGAATGAAATAGTTCTCTAAATGCAAATCTGTAGAAGAATGTATAAGAAGGGTAAAAGTAGATAACGCCTACAGGAAAATAAAAGAGACATTTGGGGACAAGAAAAGCAACTCTAGGTATATAAAGAACTCAGATGGGAAACCAGTTCTCAGCAAAGAAGGGAAAGCTGAAAGGTGGAAAGAGTACATAGAGCGGCTGTACAAAGGAAATGAACTTAGAGATGATGTTGTAGGAAGGGAAGAGGAAGTAGATCAAGATGAAATAGGACATACTATACTGAGAGATGAATTTGATAGAGTCCTGAAAGACCTAGGTCGGAACAAGGCCCCAGGAGTAGATGACATACCCCCAGAGCTACTAAAGTCTCTGGGAGAGCCAGCCATGACAAAACTATTTGAACTGGTGTGTAGGATGTATGAGATAGGCGAAATACCCTCAGACTTTAATAAAAATGTAATAATCCCCATTCCAAAGAAATCAGGTGCAGACAGGTGCGAAAATTACAGAACCATCAGTTTGATAAGTCATGGTTGCAAAATTTTAACACGAATTATCTACAGCAGAATGGAAAAGCTGGTAGAATCTGACCTCGGGCAAGATCAGTTTGGATTCAGGAGGAACGTAGGAACCCGGGAGGCAATACTCACATTACGTCTTATCTTAGAAGATAGATTAAGGAAAGGCAAACCTACATTTTTAGCTTTTGTAGATTTGGAGAAAGCGTTTGACAATGTTGACTGGAATACACTCTTTCAAATTCTGAATTCAGAAGGGGTAAAATACAGGGAAAGGAGAGTTATTAACAACTTGTACAAAAATCAGACCGCAGTTATTAGACTCGAAGGGCATGAAAGGGAAGCATCAGTTGGGAAGGGAGTAAGACAGGGTTGTAGCCTTTCTCCGATGTTATCCAATTTGTACATCGAGCAGGCGGTGAAGGAAAGCAAGGAAAAATTTGGAATAGGGATTAAAGTTCAGGGGGAAGAAATAAAAACATTGCGTTTTGCTGATGACATTGTAATTCTGTCAGAGACAGCAAAGGACCTGGAAGAACAGTTGAAGGGAATGGACAGTGTGTTGAAGAGAGCGTATAAAATGAACATTAACAAGAGCAAAACAAAAATAATGGAATGCGGTCTTAGAAAAGGTAGTAGATGAGTTTTGTTACTTGGGTAGTAAAATAACATGCGATGCTCGCAGTACAGAGGATATAAAATGCAGAATGGCAATGGGAAGAAAAGCATTTTTGAAAAAGAGAAATTTGCTAACATCGAATATTAATTTAAGTGTAAGGAAGTCTTTTCTGAAGGCATTTGTGTGGAGTGTTGCCTTGTACGGGAGTGAAACATGGACGATAAGCAGCGCGGACAGGAAGAGAATAGAGGCTTTTGAAATGTGGTGCTACAGAAGAACGCTGAAGATTAGGTGGGTAGATCGCGTAACTAATGAGGTAGTACTGAACAGAATTGGTGAGAAAAGGAATTTTTGGCATACCCTGACCAAAAGAAGGGATCGCTTGGTAGGACACATTCTTAGACATCGAGGAATCGTAAATTTAGCAATGGAGGGAAGTGTGTGGGGTAAAAATCGCAGAGGGAGACCAAGAGACGCGTATAGTAAGCAGATTCAAGTGGATGTGGGTTGCCGTTCTTATGAGGAGATGAAGAGGCTTGCTCAGGATAGAGTAGGGTGGAGAGCTGCATCAAACCAGTCTCCGGACTAAAGACCATAACAACAACAATTCTGACTTAAGAATTTTTTTTAATTTAATTTCTATTTTTTATTCTTCTATTAAAATTTCGATAATATTGGTGTTTAGAAAGAAATGAAAGAGATAATGTATGTGACATGTACTTCTTCATCCCACTTATGTTAAAACAATTTATTTTATTTCATTACCAGTTTCAGCAGAACAAGCTGGCATCCTCAGGTTCTCTCTCTTCATTAAACTAGGTGTCATAGATGTCGCTAAAATGGGAATGTGCTCCAGTTATAAAATATTGCCTCACTGGGTCGCCACAGTAATAAATTTATAGAAATAATTTTTTGAATACATCAGTGTTAAAAGCAAGATCACAAACAGGATCGTTCTTGTACAAGTTGCCTCAATGACGACTGAAAAAGACTATTATTAACAATTTGTAAATTTTAGTATTAATATAATATTAATGTAGTAGTACAGCGACTGGCCCCAAACATGTTGGCGTGCGGTCAGTTTGGCAAGGAGGGGGCAGGAGCAGCGGTGATGACTGGGGTGCCTGGAAGGAAATGGTAGGCGGGAGGAGGGGATGCCTTGACATGACGTTAGCGGCGGAAAAATGCACCGGAAGTGCCTGTAATTTGACAGGCAGAAGTATAGTATCTTTGTCTTCAAGATCTTTGCGTAGTCTACGCAACGCAAAGTGACAGCTTAGAATGTAAACAAATCAGACGATCATGCTATTTTGTATTGACAACAGTGAGCTAAATTTTAGTACTGAGCTCACTCTGTTGATTAATCACGAAATAGCTTGGTGTTTCTGTACGTATTGTTTTATTTGTTTTACTGTCTGAGTGAAAAATAACCGTTTTACAGACAGTACGGCACGGATCTTTAAGTGAATATTCGACAACTTATTTTTTTAAATAAATATTTAATAATTACGTTCTTTAAATTATGTACCCAGTTACAATCTGTGTTGTACACAGAGCGTGTTGGCTTCTGTCTCGGAGTTTTCAGCCTACATTTGTTTGATGTTGCAACTGACGTTTCGCTACCACCAATTCACACTAAAATTGACTAGCACTGTTAAAGTTTCGTATTTCATTGCTGATGGATGGTGAAACTTGGGCAGTGTCAGCAGCTCATACTGGACGAAACGTCTGACAAACATCATACTTCGACGGAACGGACAACATGTCAACAAATGGCCTTAAAAGCTTTAAATGTACTGTAGATAAGAATTTGGGACACATCTTTACGAATCATGACCATGGATTTGCATCTGTTATTAAAGTGCTGTAACAACTGGTTTCATAGAGTCTAGTATTCATTTATCTTGAATTGAGTAAACTTATTAAGTCCACACGTCGAAAGAATATGTCTTTAATAAGTTTCCTTGCTGCCATGCTGAAACAAGTAACATCTGGTACGTGAAATATGAATACAAAGATGAAATTGACAATGGAATATTGCAATAAAAATTAGCATGGGCCAGCTGCCACAAAAGCATTCCCCACCGAAATAACTTATCATTGATAAGTTTCGTTGTTGCCATGCTGAAATAAGTACAACAAGATCCCACCCAAACACTGACAGCTAAGGGAACAGTTGGTGAGGATTTTGCACCATATGCAAGACATTTAATTTTACTTACTTTCCCCAAACATGTTTCAGCACATTTTGTGCTATCATCAGTAGGGTTGTTTATTTTTGTTCTTTACATTAGGCTACGTATAAAAGCATTAAAAAGCCTACTTATTACTTGTTGTTGTGATGATAGTTTTTTACAGACTTAGAAAAGTATTGCAACTTTGTAATTAAAATTAAGTGTCTTGCATACAGGAGAATATCGTCACCATTTATTTAAGCAAACACGGAAGAAAGAAGTGCAGCAACATCAAAAAGATTATTAAGGGGACACTGTGTAACTTTGCGACAGTGCTGCGTAAAATGGGCCTGACTGTCATCCGTTCCACACCAAAACTCTGTTGCACTCAACTACATCACAATATTTCTATCTTCGCTCTGAGTATATGGGTCTCCTGCCTTGGGCTTACGTCTCTGCACAATGAGCTGCTTCGATGGTTGCAGTGGAGATAGGGGCAGGAAGGCTAGTAATTTTTGTGCTTTGTAATATTATTTTCCATTCTATTTTCTATGTACATTTACTTTTTTCTTTACTGACAGGGGAACTTTTTACCGTCTACAATCGACAAGAAGCATCAGTCAGAGAGAACTCCTCGAGTAGTGGCAAAATGGTACTTTCAAGACTTGAATTTCTATACTAAATTTAATTGCCTTTGCCTCACTAAAAGTCCCCAAGGTCTATAAAGATAATTTAGTTGCACCCAGTATGTAACAAGATTTTCAATCAATATAGAAACATGTTATCTGGCCCATACGTATATTGATGCACAAAGAATGGCCAGAGGAGATTGGAAGAGAGTTTCTTGTAGCATAAAATGATGATAACTTATACAGCTATTATTAGTTGACACAGCAAACAGATATTTACTGGTTATTGCCAATACTTTTATTTGAAAGCAGGATACTAAACACAAGTGCAGAGTCTATTAATTTTAATTGCTAACAGTTTTGTATTGATCGAATATAACCATCTACTAGATAAGCATATATATCACTAATAAAATTAACTCTATAAAGAATAGATCACCACTATCATGATGGAGGTGCGTTGTGGCCTGGCTTGAACCAATTGTAACCGCTAAGCACAAAGAGAAGTGTAATTGCGACTGCAGCCGTTGGTACATGCAGAGCAGCTCTGCCCAGTGGTGTAAACAGGCTGTCCAATGTAATTCCCGGCCGGCCCGTAGTTGCACACGTACAACTGCGAAGTCCAGCCACCTGCTTCACCGTACTCTATGTAGCCGCATCCGATGTAGCGTGTTTGTGCCCATACGACTTGTGAGTAGTGGCCGAATGACCCACTGAATCTGCAACGTATAAAAATTAGACAACATTGTTAGAAAACACTTATTTTACATCGTGGAAGAAAGAAAGAATAATCATAGATAACTAATCCGAGGATATTAGGGGAGAAAAAAGAAAAATGTTGCACAAGTTCAAACGCTCTCCTTAGTTGGACGCAACAAATCAAACGTGTAAGTAATTAATACTTACACTAATACCGACAATAGGTAACTGATGGGCAATGCTTGGAATGGTTTGAGATGTTCACTGGTTCATTCTTCAAACGACTGTACAACAAAGTATTATTTTCTTATTCAAATTTTAAATGTTGATAGAAAGGCGATTTAAACCTTCTAGTAGAACTACGATTTACAGGATGATTCTTAAAATAAAGAAAACAGCAACCAACCACTTTTGATTGTGCTATTTATTAACTAGATAGCGCCGTTACTGTTTTCGAACTTTTCAGTTCACCATCAGACGGCTCAAATCAAAATGTTCAAATGTTTGTACAGCTTATGGGACTTAACTACGGGGTCATCAGTCCCTAAACTTACAAACTACTTATGAACTACTTACGAACTAGGACGGCACAAATATCCATTCCCGAGGGGGGATTCGAACCCCCGACCGTAGTGGCCGTGCAGACTGTGACTGAAGCGCCTCAGTCCCCTCGGCCACCGCGGCCGGCCATCAGACGGCTATCCACGTACATGTCATTCACATTTTGCTTATGGATATAATTCTACTTGTGGCGAAAAGTTCTTGGTTATATGGTGCCCTACAATACAAAAAGTAGATTGGAATAGCTTACTCGAGCATAAAAAGACTCATATCGACAAATATTGTAAACAAACTTTTACGATAGAATTTTTCTTGTTATTCGTTTACTCACGTCGAAATGTTGGTTCCGTTATGTTGTACTGCTGATTGCTACAGTTGTTGATGCAATGAGCACTTTGTGAAACACTTATGTCTCTTATTTGGAGCAACATAGCATGATTAACCACATCTTGTCTTGATACCTTCTCTCCGTTGCTAAAATGCCGCGATGAAAGCGCTCATTACTCACAGCACCATAGTTGGCTGGAAAGAAGTCGACACGTGACTCCAGGAAGTGCGTCTTGAGCGACATTTTATATCCAAAGAATTTCAGTAAAACCTACACTGAAATTTTCAGCATTTTATCTTCCCAAGGAATTAAGAGTAACACATTTTAAGTCTTTGTTTACACGTTTCCTTCAACGTTCCTACTAATTAACAAGTTTGGTAAGTGAGCATTTAAATGTTAGGAAGTCCTTCCTGAAAGCATTTGTCTAGAGTGTAGCATTGAGAGTGAAACGTGGACGATAAGGAGTTCAGAAAAGCCTTTGAAATGTGATACTACAGACGAATTATGAAAATTGGATGGGTAGATCACGAAACTAATGAGGTGCTTAACTGAATTCTAGGAGAAAAGGAGTTTCTGGTATTTTTTACTAAGAGTAGGGCTAGATTGGTGAGACACATTCTGAGACATCAAGGAATCGTCAACTTAGTGGGGTATGTGGGGTAAAAATCGTAGAGGGGGACCGCGGGACGAATACTGTAAGCAGATCATATATGCTTACTGTATTCGTCCTTCGGTCTCCCTCTACGATATGTATGTATATATTTCAACCAAGAGGTAGCAAAACGTTTCTAGAGTTCTGGTGTCATATTCTTGTTCTTCCTCTTCAACTGGTTGGAATTTACTATTCTTATAAAGAAAAAAAACTTGAATATTTTCTAGACCATTGTTATTTGCCTGAGAAATCGTAAATTTAAACATGGAAAATTTCCGAGGAAGATGAGCACATATGTTTTACAAGCACACAAAAGACGTTTGTATATACACATTTACCTAGTTACATTACGCACATTACTTACATTTCCGCCGGCCGCGGTGGCCGAGGGAACTGAGGCGCTCCAGTCACGGTCTGCACGGCCACTACGGTCGGGGGTTCGAATCCCCCCTCGGGCATGGATATTTGTGCCGTCCTTAGTTGTAAGTAGTTCATAAGTAGTTTGTAAGTTTAGGGACTGATGACCCAGTAGTTAAGTCCCATAGACTCTACAAACATTTGAACTTACATTTCTGACTCTGAGTAAACATATAGGGCACAACTAATGGAACTAAAACTTTTCGTTATATGATGTTAATGATTGCGTTGTTTCTTATTTTATCAGAATGCAGCAGAATAGCGTATTAATATTTCACATTTTGTTACTTTTCAAGAAAGATTTATTTATACTGTACGAGGGGCGTCTGAAAAGTCCGTACAAAAAAAAAAAAATAAAAAAAAATAAAAAAATAAAAATAAATAAATAAAAAATAAAAAAAATTAACGTTTTTCGGGAAAACCATTTTTATTTTCGATGTAGTCTCCCTTTAGATTTACACACTTCGTCCAATGCTGTTCTAATTTGTTGATCCCTTCCAAATAATAGGTATTGTCCAAACCTGCAAAATTACTATTAATTTCTGCAATCACCTCCTCGTTTGAATGAAATCTTCTTCCCGCTGGTCATTTCATCAAATTGGGGAACAAATAGTAGTCCGAGGGAGCCAATTCTGGAGAATAGCGGATGTGTGGAACGAGTTGGAATCCTATTTTCAATAATTTTGCGACTACAACTGCTAAGGCGTGTGCTGGTGCGTTGTGATGGATAAGGACTTTTTTTGTGGGCCAATCGCCGGTGTTTTTCTTGCAGCTTAGTTTTCAAACGGTCCAATAACTATGAATAATATGCACCTGTCATAGTTTTACCCTGTTCCAGGCAATCGATGAGGAGTACCGTTGGGCCCTGTGGTCTTGGGGTAAAGCACTCGAGTGGAAGCCCAAGGATCGCGGGTTCGAAACCCGGTCGGACCTCGGATTTCTTCAGTCTGCACTTTAACCCATCCTTCACCTCTCGGATCGGATTCCACGTTAAGCTGTTAGGTCCCCTTTCTCAGGTTGGATAACAGGGGCAGGCTAGGGACACGCAAGTCGCTCAAGTGGCGCCCAATTGAAAGATTTGCACCAGGCCATTGAGCCATACGAAATTAATTATTATCCCTTACTAATTGCAAAATACCGTCGCCATAACCTTTCCGGTCGAAGGACCGGTCTTCGCCTTTTTCGGTGCAGATTTTTCCTTGGTAACTCATTGTTTAGATTGTTCTTCGCCCTCAGGCGTGTGGTGTTGTATGCATGTTTCATCCACAGTGACGAAACGACGCTTAAAGCCCTGTGGATTCTTCCTAAACAGCGGCAAACCTTTCTTGCAACACTTCACATGTTTAAACAAGCGTGAACAATTGAGGCACCCATCTTGCGGATAGGTTTCTCATATCCAAATCTTCATGCAAAATACTACGTACCCGTTCATTCTGGATACCCACAGCACTAGCAATCTCATGCACCTTAACTCTTCTGTCATCCATCACCATGTCATCGTTTTTATGAATGATTTCTGGTGTCGTAACCTCAACAGGGCGTCCAGGCGTTAAGCGTCACTTGTGCCCATATGGCCACTCTGAAAATTTTGATACCATTTATAAACAGTTCTAATCGAAGGTGCAGAGTGACCATAATGTTTATGAAGCTTCTCTTTATTTTCCTGAGACGTTTTCTCTTTTATAAAGTAATGTTTAATCACCAAAGGAAATTCTTTTTCCTCCGTTCTTAGACAATCACTCGTCTTCCTTGATTCACACGAATGCCAAACACACACACAAAACAATATGGCTGAAACTTAGTGTGCGTTCTTTTCAAAGATGCTATTATCTAAACACGACCTCGATACGCGCCGGTGGTGCCATCTCTCGGACTTTACACGGACTTTTCAAACGTCCCTCGCACTTCTTCCCCCTTTAATTCTGTGATTCTACTTCGATTTTTTTAAATACTTGTACTTATATATTATTCTATAACTGTTTTCTGTACAGATACCTAAAGAAGGGCAATAATTCCCCGAAACCGGTTGTGAATAAATCTGTAACCCTGCAACTGGTGGCTGCTTGCTTTCTAACCCATACTCAGCAGTCTCTAGGAGCAAAATAGAGCAAATTCGCCGCTTACACTCTTTAGTTTTAAAAAGTTTCTTTTATCGTAAAGTTAATTTTGTTTTTCAAGAAAATGAGAGCTAAGCAAACATTTTTAAGTCATCATAGCCTATTACTTGATACTTTGAAGAAAGCCGGCGGACTTTCGAAACTATGGAAGAAATAGAATTTGATTAAGCTTGTGTGACTGAAAATAAGCTTGACTCACCAACAGTTAATTAGTTCTGAACAATGTCATAAGTAAAGTTCAGTTTTAGTCCATGGATCTAAGTATTTTAACAAACATTTATTTGTACGAACACCGCATCCGCAGATAAGTCCTTGCAGTGACATTAAGCAGGCAGATATTGCTGGATGGAGGATCCCCTGGTCTTACGTCAAAGTCTTCAGAGTCGTTTGGTGGGTCACACTGGACGTGGCGACGCGTGTTCTGCTCTTGACTAACCAGGTCTCGGAGCTGATAGCCAACCACTCATCTAAATTCACGATCTCACGCGCATAACTTAATGTACTCTCTATCACAAAATTTAAAAAACACACAACTACGACAGTGTAGTCCAGTGGTACGTCATGACACAAAGTAATAGCCGGCCGCGGTGGCCGAGGTGACTGAGGCGCTCCAGTCACGGTCAGCACGCCCACTACGGTCGGGGGTTCGAATCCCCCCTTGGGCATGGATATTTGTGCCGTCCTAGTTCGTAAGTAGTTCATAAGTAGTTTGTAAGTTTAGGGACTGATGGCCCCGTAGTTAAGTCCCATGAGCTTGACAAACATTTGAACATTTGAACAAAGTAATAGGTGCGTCAAATTGTACATAGTGTAGTGAAAAATATAGTCAGACATGCAGCAACCAGTAGTCAACTAACAATGAAGAAACGACAAGGCATCAACCGACGATCATTAGAGGCACAGCTCACAGGGCTTGAACAAAAAAAAAATCTTTGACATCTAGGGACGTGAAGCGTGCGTCATCACCACCTCCTAAAAAATTCAACTCTGCTCGTCTTTTTCGACGTCCGAGATCCGATACTCGTCGAATTCCTCAAGCAAGGAAAAACAATTAACACTGACATGTACTAAAAATGAGCAAATGTTTGTAGAACTTATGGGACTTAACTACGGGATCATCAGTCCCTAAACTTACAAACTACTTATGAACTAACTAATACTAAGGACGGCACAAATATCCATGCCCGAGGGGGGATTCGAACCCCCCATCGTAGTGGCCGTGCAGACCGTGACTGGAGCGCCTCAGTCCCCTCGGCCACCGCGGCCGGCTGACATGTACTGTGAGACACTCCACAGCCTACGAAAGTCCATCAAGAGCAAACGGCTTGGGCAACTCACGGAGGAAGTGATTCTGATCCATCATAACGCGCTTATCCACGTCCCGAGGTTCACATAGAGCGTAGTTATTTATTTATTTATTGTGTGTTTTTTACAAGTATACAAAGATATATACATACAATTAAATGGAAATGTCCGAATTTAACAGCCAGTCCAGAGCACTTTCTGTCACTTGATGTAAACTCTCCAAGTCACCATTAAATGCTCGCAGTGGACACTGCTTGACGATGTGCCCTACGGTTTGCTCCTCTGCCCCGCAGTCACAGTCAGAAGATGGAAGGAAACCCCACTTCTTCATGTTGTAAGCACACCTCCCTTGACCAGTCCTGATGCTGTTCAGTCTCGATCAGGTTTGGCGCGGTAGATGGAATCCCTCATCCTTCTTGGATAGATCTTGCACGAGGTGGCTGTTGTGCGGTGGATTTTCGTTCCAGCGTTCTTGCCACTTGGAGATCACGTCGAAGGAAGTGGTGCTTTCTGTGTCACACCAGGGAGGTTTTCGTGATTTCAGACGACATGCTGGGGGATCCCTTAGAGCATCATACAAGGGAGAATTCTTGTGCGCCTCGACATTCTTTATCAATTTTACCTTAGCTGCTTTCCTCCTCAGATCTTGCGGAGCAATGTTAGCCTGGACAGGTAACCACTGAATGGGCGGAGATCTGACAGTGCCAGTGATAATCCTCATGGCTTCATTAAGTTGGACGTCAATCTTTGTTGTGTGAGCGCTGTTTTCCCACACTGGCGCGCAGTATTCCCCAGCAGAATACACAAGAGCGAGCGCAGCAGAGCGTAGGGTATTGGCGTCCGCACCCCAATTGCTGCCAGCAATCTTATGAAGCAAGTTCACTCTTGAGGCAAGTTTCTTTGAAAGCTTTAAGCGCTGTTCTTTGAAGGTCAAGGATCGATCTAGAGTGATACCTAGGTATACTGGATTGTAGTTATGTGGCACTTCAATTCCGTCAAAAGTCATATGTAGCTTCCTTTGGGCTTCTTTATTATTCAGGTAGAATGCAGTAACCTCAGTTTTATTTGGGTTTGTTTGAAGTCTCCATTTATGGAAGTAATCACTTAATTTAATCAGGTCACTTGTCAGTTCCTGCTCGCAGTGCTTGAGGTCGTTACTCTGGAAAACTAATGTTAGGTCATCTGCATACTGGATTTTCGTGGAGTTCGTGTCTGGCATGTCATGTATATATATAGGTTAAATAGGATGGGGGCCATAAAGTGTAGTGGCCAATTTCAAGTGGGAGCAGCTGGAGCTTGCGCCCTACAGCATGGACATATCGCCCTGTGACTTCCATCTGTTTGGTCCGCTAAAAAAGAACTTGGAACTGAAGGACACAATGGAGGACTGACTCTTGCCACAGCACAGGTGTACTGGGAACAGCGAATCCTTTGGATCGTTAAACAGTGAGGTAGTAGCGCTCAGGTCTCTGGTGATTACTTTGAACAAAGACTTCAATTATACCCAAAGTGACGTTCGTACGTTTTCATTTGAACATATCTCGTAACACTAGATTAGCCCAGTTTGCAGACGACACAGCGATGCTAATGAGTGGAAGACAACCGAACTATGTGATAAACCGACTGCAACGCCAGTTAACTATCTTCGAAAAGTGGGCAGCCAACAACAAACTTAAGGTCAACCCGCAAAAGACCAAAGTAATATTCTTCACGAGGAAGAAACCACTACTAGAGAGACGACTCACACTAAACAACCAAGAAATAGAATGGACAACGTCTACAAAGTATTTAGGTGTCACTTTAGACCACCATCTAACTTATAAAAACCACATCATGGACAAGAAGGATAAACTAATCAGAGCCACTCACGGACTTTATCCCTTCCTCAGTAGCAGAGAAATGACACAAACAACAAAGAAACGACTATACACTAGTACAATCTTACCTGCAATGTTATATGGGTGCGCATCATGGGGAACTGCTAGTGACACCAACATAAACCAACTTCAAATAGTACAAAACAGATGTCTCAAAACGATATTAAGAGCACACAGATGGACAAGGACAGTGGAAAAACACCAGGATCTGGACATACCCATGATAAAAACATAGATAGAGGAAAGAACAAGAAAATTCTTCGAAAAAATAGAGATACTCAGGCCATCTACAAGACAGCTAGAAAATGTAGCTACAATACAACCACAACCCTGGCACAGGGTTAGGGTGTCCCCAGGACAATCATAGAAGAGGTGTGAAGGCAATTATAAGTATGTAGGGCAAAAGACCCCCAGTGAGGCCAATGTCTTTCAATAAAATAAAGAGAAAAATTACCTATCCTATACATTTGGAAGTCCAGACACCAAAGGTGTAGCACTTCAACAACTAACAACACAGGAAAAAAAAGCTAGTTACTGTAATGGCAATGCACACTAGCAGTGTGTGAGAGTTGACCCTAATACCACCTTAAACCATGATAATGGTCGCAATGCCAGTATGATTGAACATAAGGTTACAGTTCAACAGTTTCTCACCATGGCGTCTACAGACTGTACTCCAGCCATCGTCGATGGTGTAGACGAAATCGGGATTCTTCGGTAAAAACAAGGTCGTTCCATTCCTTTGTGCAAGTTCGTCATCCATCACACCAGTGCCGGCGCAAAAGCGTCGGCGTTTACTCACATGGGGAGGCCGCCAATTGTGAAATTCAGATTCGATTCATACGGCGCATAATAAAAGCTCATGGCCAGAGGTGTAATGTGGCAAAGCACCAACATGCACTTCTCAGCCATTGTCGAGAAAATCGACAAGAAAAAAAAAAAAAAAAAAAAAAAAAAAAAAAAAAAAAAAAAAATCCGAAGGTCGCCGATTTGAATCTCGCGGCATGCAACTTTTTTTATTATTATTTGTGTAACAAAACTCTCACGTATGCACTGATTTTCGATGACGTTATAAGTTGCGCTAGGGACCGCATCTACCTTCTTTGGAAGTTATCAGGCAACTACGCTGTTATGCGTCGGCTCGTTTCCGCCCATTCAACATCTGTCCTTCAAGTGTAACGAGGGAATAACGGAGTTTATATTTCATACCTGCCACAGCAAATTTGTGTTCGAACGTTTGACTTACACTGTACGTATTTGTTTCGAAATATCGTTTATACTTCTTCCGTTAACTATACGCGGTAAACATGATGAAGACAATTAACAACACTAGTGAAATACAAATTTGTTTGCGGAAAACATAATGATGTTCGAAGTCGCCAGTTTTTCCACGACAAACAACTTTCAAACAACATATTATATGCATAATTGTTGAAACTGTGTGTGTATATATTTTATTTACAAAAAGCAAATAATAAAAAAAAGTTGCATGCCGCGAGATTCGATCCGGCGACCTTCGTATTACGAAGCTGAACTCTTATCGCTGCGCCATGACGCTGTAGAAAATTATTAATCGTAGAGAGTAATTTTCACCGCAAAGGTTTTTTTAATTGTCGAATTTCTGTACAACGGCTGGGAAGTGCATCTTCGCGCTTTGCCAAATTACACCTCTGGCCATGAACGTTTATTATTCGTACTATGAATAGAATCTGAATTTTACAATTGGCGGCCTCCCAATGTCAGTGGCAGATACAGCAATGGACGTATTGCGCGCAGTCCTCTCTGCTGCAGTCGACGAAGGCATGCGTGCACTCTGCCTGCTTTTTGCGCAACAAATCGAATTTGTTGTGGTATGGCTCGTCACGTGGCAGAGAGGTCCATTACTACCATATGACTGTGATCACGTGTAGTGGTGTAATGAGTTGGGTGCAACTGGTCCCTTCGGTCATTACCGATAGGCATCACGGTTGTCCTACAAGATCGCCAATTTCTTTGAAGGATAATTTGCAATCCCTGTGGGCAACAATACTGTTCAAAACAATTAGGGGATCAGGTGAGATATCATACACAATATACATATGGTAACGTATTTTATTCAGATATTGGTTACAATTGCAATTTATCTGTGATAAAGTACGATATTTTGCTGTCTCAACTCTTCATTTGAGGTTTACATGGAATTTACTTAGAGCGAGGTGCCATGGGGTTACCATAATAGTGAAGAAGTCATTCTCGTTGCCCTTTGATGCGGTGTGTGATCACCTCGGACGGTCAGCATAGTTGGACTTCTGCGTGGCATAGACAATATGAGGTTATCAGTCAGCTCTTGAAGGATATTCCATGAGTCCAATATCCGGCTCTGCAACCGTTGTGTATGCCACGTGCATCCCAGACATGCTCAATTGGGTTTAAGTCCGGTGAACTCCATTCGTTCAGTTCCCTCAGCTTCAAGCATTTTGCCCACCAGTGCATGTCTGTGGGCACGAGTGTTATCGTCCACCAGAAGGAACCCATCTCCTATGGCACCAGTGTAGGGCACGACAAAAGGCCGAACTATCTCGTTCTTATATCTCTGAGCAGTCAACGCGCCATCCTAAAAGATAGAGGGTCCGTACGTCCGGCAATACCGATTCCTGCCCACACCATTCGTCCACTTCGGTGATATGGTAATGTTTCCTGCACATAAGCCAGATTGTTCAGAGTTCCACATGCTCTCCAGATGAGGGAACGACGATTGTCCGGCTGAACACAAAATCTTGACTTGTCTGTGAACAGAACCCAGCGCCATTCGTTATGACTCAAATCCTTTCTCCGCCCAGTTTATGCAAGCTAAACGGTGTCGTTGTTTTAATGAGACACACACACCATAGGCCTCTGTGCGTAGAGGTCACATTCCCGAAGGCGATTTCGCACTATCTGCTTTGATATTGCGCGTCCTGTTGCTGCCTTGAAGGTGCGTTGCAGCTGAGTTGCATTGAGCCTCCTGTCTCGGGTTGTTAACCAGAGATAATGGTCACCTCTTGCTGATGTTACCAGTGGACTATCTTGACCGTGCCTTCTTTTAAAAGTTCCTGTTCCCTGAAATCGCGTGCACGTCCTGTATATTACGCTTTGGGACACTCCAATGACTGCAGCCACCTCCCTCTGTGTCTGTCCCACTTCCAACCTTCCTATGGCTCTGTGCAATAGCTGCGGGCAAGTCACGTTATTGTTGCACTACCTGCTCATTACAAAATCTGAACCCAAATAATTGTGTAATTCATTTGGTAAACACAACACAAACCCCCCTGCATTAACTTTTTGTTATTAAAACTGTCTCGGTTTTTGTAATGTTGGTGTCTCCAATCCGTAGAACCAACAGGAGGACGTCGTACCATTTCAGTACTATCTGTTGATGACAATACTTCAGAACCCAGATTGTCAACTGATCCCCTAATAGTTTAATCTAGTGTGTTATTTCCCGGTCAAATTCCGAAATGCTTTCGAAGCACACTATCTTCTGTGACGCATACTGAACCCGCTGCACTAAACAATCGCACGAAAGAACAATTCTGATCTCCCCCCCCCCCCTGCCCTGTGCCATAATTGTGTAGCGCTTGCAGGTGGCACTACTGGTGCCCATCTTCACAGACAAAAATATACAGACGGAAAAACCTTCATAAGGGCCCAGTCATACGAGCAGGGATGCAGGGTTTCAGCAGTTCCGTAAGATGTCCCATGATGACGCTGAGACCAAAAACAGCCCCAAAGCTACATTCTGTGGCACTGCGACTCGTAGCATCAGCAAGCCTGTTGATCTGTGCCATACAGCAAGACAAAACCGAACCGTAGATCTTACAGAGGACTCGACCTCAAAAACATAGAAAACTTACGGCAAGGCCAGTGGCGTAACTATGTCACCAAGGGCTCCGGAGCAAAAATGACGTTGGGGCCTTCTTTAAGCTAAAACTGTACAGATGTAAAACTACATCATCATCAGCTCCTTAACCCTCACTGGAAGACATCATGAGGCAAACCTAAGTATTACTAAGTGAATTATTGTGCGTCATGCAGCAGATAATATTTAATCAAACTCTGAAATGTAATTGAAACTGGTGTTTTTTTGATGATTTCGCGCAAAAATTGCTGGATAGATTTTGGATGAAATTTTGTCAAGGGATAGACCTGGGTTTAACATACAGACAAAACGACGCCATGGATACTTTTCTAAGTTGCTCTATTCTAGGCAAATGAAATCGCTGGCAGAAGCAAGTAAAAAATAAATAATGAAGAAGTATTACTCAACCACTAAAACATGGCCCCCTGCCGCGAAGCAAACCAAGGACTCGCGCATCCGCAGTGAAAGCTGGCGGATTGTTGTCAGTGACTTCCGAGAACTGACTCTAGTAAACTACTGCGCTGTTAATTTATTATTCCATACCTATCAGCCTAATTTCGTTAACAGCCCAGTCAGAGAAGAAAAATAGGGGAATATTCGTGTAGGACGGTTTCAGCAAAAGGAAGTTGCCGAATTTTGTTTGATGAAACACTTTGGATCGAGCCGTGCCACTACCAGGCTTCATGAAGTATATGTTAGTGTCCAGCCAGGAAAACTCTAATAACTAAAATAACTAAGTCGACATCTTCGCTTATTATCATGACCGCAGGGGAGAGGGCAGCGTCTTGAATGCAGAATTCACTATTGTGACAAAGTAACTATTACATGAAACTTCTGATCCGTGAATGCATCTAAACCGTTAAATGGCAGAATAAACAAATAGTTTGCGGATAGAAACGTACCTTAAAAGGTTGCTTGAAGCACTGAATTCTCACCATTATTTGAAAACACAGTGAAGCTGTTTCGTTTACTCACATAGAACAACTGACCAGAATGCGGTGGAGGTTATAGTCAATTAGTATGTACGTAAATTGAAGAGCGAATAGTCCTTGTGGTATGGGAAAGCGCCGTTCCCAGAAAAGTCAAAGAATGCCGAATCCATTTCCCGACTATGATTTCAAGGTTGTGTGTAGAAAGGTATGTAGATTCTGTTCGATATTCCTTTCAGTATTAATGCATTTGTGGAAAATAAACACTCCCCAGATGTTTCCTGGCGCAAAGCATTTTGTGGCAAATCAGAACTCTCCAGGTCTGATTGCGCTCGCTGTACGTCATGAGATGCACTGTAGAGGGGTCGGTATAACTTTGTGGAACACCCTGTAGTTTCCTTTTGCGGCATAATGGGGTAGACAGGGTAGGGACTCACTTTCTCGCTATTCGTTTTGCAGTCGCACAAATAACGCCAGTGCCTGACCATTCCAGCGGTCTGCCGTTTGTGTCACCCAACACAAGCTCATAACGAATCATATCCTCCAATACTGTTCTACGGTACTTAAATATGCTGTAGACATTTAATATTTTGTCTTAGTCCACTCTGTTTAACAATAATTATAATAATTTATTTGAGAATTTTTCCATTTCTTGCAATGGAAATACTCTTAGTCACAGAAAAATTTCAGAATTATTTTTCGCGCCTCACTGTGTATCACAAATTTAATGAGTGGAGCTTTGCAAGTCGTGGGGATTTATTTATTTATTTATTTGTTTTTTCTGTTCCATAGGACCCACTTCAGGAGTAAGACTCCATGGTCATGGAACAAGTCAATACATTAATTGTTACACAATAATGGTAATAGAAAAATTTTAAGTAGTCCTTTGCACACGACAATCTTAAGACAAAGTGAAAAGAATCAATAAAGAAAAAATAAATTAGCTTAATTGTTTAACTTTTCTAGGAGTTCCTCGACAGAATAAAAGGAGTGAGCCACGAGGTAACTCTTCAATTTAGATTTGAAAGCATGTGGATTAGTGCTAAGATTCTTAAGTTCTTGTGGCAGCTTATTGAAAATGGATGCCGCAGAATACTGCACCCCTTTCTGCACAAGTGTTAAGGTGGTGTGGTGCAAATGTAGATTAGACATCTGTCTAGTATTCACCGAGTGAAAGCTACTAACTCGTGGGAATAAGCTGATATTATTAACAACAAACGACATTAAAGAAAAAACGTATTGTGACGCCAGAGTCAAAATTCCCAGACTACTGAAAAGGGGTCGACATGACGTTCGCGAACTTACACCAGATATTGCTCGAACCGCCCGTTTTTGAGCCAGAAATATCCTTTTTGCATCAGGCGAGTTACCCCAAAAAACAATGCCGTACGTCATAAGTGAGTGAAAGTAAGCGAAATAGACTACTTTTCGTGTTGAAAAATCACTTATCTCAGATATTGTTCTAATGGTAAATATAGCAGAATTTAGTTTTGGAACAAGATCCTGAACATGGGCTTTCCATGACAGCTTACTGTCTATATGAACACCTAGAAATTTGAGCTGTTCAGTCTCACTTATCACATGCCCATTATGTGTAATCATAATGTCAGATTTCGTGAAATTATGTGTTAGAAATTGTAAAAACTGAGTTTTACTGTGATTTAACATCAACTGGTTTTCTATTAGCCATGAACTTATCTCTTGAACTGCATTATTTGATACTGTGTCAATATTACGAGCAACATCCTTCACTACCAAGCTGGTATCATCAGCAAACAAAAATATTTTACAATCACCTGTTATACTCGAAGGCATATCATTTATATAAATAAGAAACAGCAATGGTCCCAAAACAGACCACTGGGGCACCCCATACTTAATTGTGCCCCATTGGGATTGCACGTCATAGCCATTTTCTACACTGCGGAGAATTACCTTCTGTTGTCTATTATTAAAGTAAGAGGTGAACCAGTTGTGGGCTACTCCCCGTATTCCATAATGTTCCAACTTCTGCAACAATATTTTGTGATCAACACAATCAAACGCTTTTGTTAAATCAAAGAAGACGCCTAATGTCCGTAGCCTCTTATTTAACCCATCAAGTGCCTCACAGAGAAACGAAAATATAGCGTTTTCGGTCGTTAAACCACTTCTAAAACCAAACTGTACGTTTGACAGGAAATTATGTGAACTGAAATGATCAATTAATCTTGAATATACAGCCTTTTCAATAACTTTGGAAAAAACCGATGGCATAGAAATAGGTCTATAGTTGTCTACATTATCCCTTTCTCCTTTTTTATAAAGCGGTTTCACTACTGAGTACTTTAATCTGTTAGGAAACTGACCATTCTGAAAGGAAAAATTACAAATATGGCTTAGTACTGGGCTAACATATGGAGAACAGTACTTTAGGATTCTGCTAGATACCCCATCATATCCACAAGAGTCCTTAGTCTTTAGTGATTTAATTATTGACTCAATCTCACCTATGGAAGTATCATGAAGGATCATTTCAGGCAACAGCCTCGGAAACGCATTTTCTAAAAACGTTATATGATTACCTGTAGAAACTAGAGTTTTGTTTAGTTCCTCTACTATATTCAGAAAGTGATTATTGAATATTGCACATATATCTAACTTGTCAGTAACAGAAACATTCCTACTACGCACTGACGTTATATCTTCTACCTGCTGCTCCTGACCAGACACTTCCTTCACGACTGACCAGATAGTTTTAATTTTATCCCGAGAGTTTGCTATTCTTTTTGCGTACCACATACTTTTTGCATTCTTAATAACATTTTTCAGAACCTTACAGTACTGTTTGTAATGAGCTACTGCATCTTCATTCTGACTGCTTCTAACATTTTGATACAACTCCCGCTTAGTTCTACATGATACTCTTATCCCCTTTGTCATCCACCCTGGCTGTCTGTTACTGAAAGTACCCTGTTTTGAGCGTTCTAGCGGAAAGCAACTTTCAAACAGCATAATAAATGTGTTCAGAAAAGCATTATATTTATCATCTGCATTATCAGCACTATAAACATCCTGCCATTCTTGTTCCTTAATTAGGCTTAAAAAGGTCTCAATTGCAACTGGATTAACTTTTCTGAGTAGTTGATATTTATGTTTAACATTTGTTTGAGAACAAATACTTTTTAGAATTAAAAGTTGGGCATCGTGGTCTGATAGGCCATTTACTATTCTGCTGACAGAGTGCCCCTCTAATAATGAAGAATGAACAAAATTATTGTCAATGGTAGAACTGCTATTTCCTTGCACTCTCGTTGGAAAAAATACTGTTTGCATCATGTTATAGGAATTAAATAGATCTAACAGCTGACTTTTCCTTGAGCTATCACCTACACAATTAATGTTGAAATCTCCACACACAATTAAATTTTTATACTTCCTATACAGTGAACCCAGAACCAATTCCAGCTTGGGCAGAAACATTTTAAAATCTGAGTCAGGGGATCTATAAATAACAACTATTACTAGTTTAGTTCCATTAACATTAACAACTCCTGCACAACATTCAAATATCTGTTCTGTGCAGTGTTTAGAAAAATCGATTGACTCCGATGAAAAATCGTTTTTTACATACATGGCCACTCCCCCACACTGCAAAGAACTCCTAGAGTAGAAGGCAGCTAACCTGTATCCTGGCAAAGGAAGTCTCTTAATTGTCACACCACTTAAAAAGTGCTCTGAAATTCCAATAATGTCAGAATCAGTATCAATAAGCATTTCATTAACTTTATCTCTGATACCCTGTATATTTTGATGAAAAACAGTAATTCCCTTATTACTTATATTCTTAGACTTTGTCAAAGGTGGTTCATTTCTTAGAGGGACTTCCTTTAAGCAGGAATATCTATCAGCTGTCTTCAGTCTAAAAAAGGTGCAGCCCTAACACCAACTACTACAGGAATTTTTCCATGAGTGAAACCCCCACCCCCTACTACACTGTCACCTATGAGCTTTGCCAACCTCCCCTTCCCATACCTATTGAGGTGCAGACCGTGCCTAGTAAAATCCGACCTTGGATAGTTTCAACTGGCACCACTGCAATGTGATCCATGCCCTCCGTCATCAGCGCCTTCTCAAGCCCCATGTTAAGACGGCTGACAGCGGTATTAAGACAAGGCCTATCATGACGCTGAAACAGCTGCACGAAATGCACATTTGTGCCACCAGTTTCAGTTGCTATCCTTTCCAGATCACCACCTATATCATATTCCCCGTCCCTATCAAGACTGTTCCCGGCCCCACCCACTATAACTACCTGATCCTCTTTTGAAAAATTCCTACATAAGTCCCCTATGTTACAAGTGACCTGATCTAACCCTGCACTAGGCTTCACTATGCTGGTGACCTGGTACTCACTCCCAAGTACTTCCTGCAACTGTTGGCCAACACCTCTGCCACGAGAACTACCTAGCAGCAGAACCTTCTTCTTCCTAAGAGACCTCTCTACAGATTTCGGCTTACCAAAAGCTGAGGTCTGCTGCGTACTTCCTACACCTACAGCTACAGGAGGTTCATCTCCACTCAACTCTGACAGTTGGTCAAACCTATTTGCAACTTGCAATGTAAAGCTATCTGAATACCTTCTCCTAGCTGCCTTCTTGCCAACTGCCAGTTCCCATTCCCCAGCCCCCCTTCCCCTCCTCAACCTACCTAGTTCCTCTTCAGCGTTTTTCAACTGCACCTGATGGGCGCAGATCAAACGCTCCTGCTCCTCTATCAACTTATTCCTGCTGCAAATCCTACAGTTCCAGGAGAGAACCTCACCACAATGCCCTCTGTCTTCCCCACTGCACTCCCCCCCATGAAAATACTTACTACAAATCCCACACTGCAGCCCACTACGCACGACCCTACGACAGAGCCCACACTTTTCACTCATGGTAAAATTTTACAATAATTTGTTAAGAAAAACTAGACGTCTACGTTATGAAGTTAAGTTTCTACAAAATAAGTAGGAAGTACCTCTTAACTACAGCAATCAACAAACCTCAGTCTCTACAAATCAAGTAACAACAACTAATAGTATCAGAAAAGAGCAAATAACACTACCACAGAAACTTTACACTGTTGCTTGTATAAACAAGTTCAAATTCAAGCGTCACTAATAAAACAACTAAACAGTGTGAGAGTAGAAGAGTTATCAAATACCGTAACTTAAAGTTTCCCAACCTCAACTACGTTAAAAACAGCAAGTTACCTGTTGAAAAGTACTAAAGTTAATAAACAACTAGCGCGATAACACCTCCTGAAATCTAAAACTTTAATAATTTAACTACAATACACAAACACTTATTAGAACTTAGCTTTCGGAGACCGCTACGGCTGGAACCACTCGCCACCAGATGTAAACAAAGCAGCGTAAGCGTAAGCGTAAGCGTTCATGTTTCCTCACTCACCGAAGTCAGAAAAAAAAATCGCACTGACGTCTTTTACGGCCCACTTTAGATTTGTAGTTTTATAAGTTTTCTGCAAAAATTTTGGACCAAAATAATAATCTAAATAATAAAACATTAATTAATAAGAGTGTCTGAAACCCTTTTAGGAAAAAAATTATGTAGAGACGAGTTTCGAACCACTGAACTTTTGCGTTATAGTCCAACGCCTTGCCCACTACGCTACGGCTATCAATCAAAAGACGTGTCCTTTAATCTCGTACTATTAGTGGCCATTGTTAACTGATGCTAATATGGCATTTGTAGACACTAGATTATCATTTATCGTATGAAGAACGATGTGTTTTTGTTAATTCTTAAGTGCGCCATTGCTTTGAAATGACAACGTGTAAGGTACAATAAGAAAATCATCAAACACGCAGCGCAAGATGGACGGTGTATGCCATAGAGAGTTCTGGGCGAGGAATGTCACGTGAAATCTCAGAACGGTTGGTTTTCGTTAATTCAATGGAGGGTGTCAAATCTCCGTTATTTTTGCAAATATGTCTCAAACGATACGAGATATGAAAAAAAAACATAAGGGAGATAAGTTGTAGAGAATTTTCTCCTCTACCAATTAGGTTATTCAATTTTCGCGTCAGGTTCGTTTGCAATTACAATTATATTACAAACGGCTTTTTTTCGTATTACTGCCGTATTTTTTGTCCGAAAATTTTTAAAAAGTTAGGTTCTGGTCTCTGATGGCCTACAATCATGTCTGTAAAATTTGGTGCTGATCGGTTGAACGGTTCGTCTTAAAAACAGGGAACACGTTACGGACAGACAGACATCCCAAAATCGCCGTTATTTTGCAAATATCTTTGAAACGCTACGAGATATGAAAAAAACATAACAGAGCAAAGTTGTAGAGAATTTTCTCTTCTACAAATTCGGTTATTCAATTTTCGTGTCAGATGAATAGTTAAGCCGTTATTTTCATTTAAATTTCGAGCTGTCAAAAGACGATCGCAAAGGCCCACTTTTAGTGTTACTACCGTAACCTAAAGTGGGCCAATACCTACTGCAGTAATACATTGCATCATACTGTTAGATTGCAAATAATAAATAAGGAAACACGATATAGTCAAACTGAACGTACCCCTCTGGTATTATAATGGGTGGCGACTATTCAAACCATCTAAAAGTAAACTTTTTCTAGTCCTATTCCCACCTATGAGGAGGATCACTGAATACACTACCTAAGTAATTAACAAAAGTCTGACATATCGGGAAAAGTGTTTTTCCTGAAAGAAGAGCCAAAAACCAAGAACATCTTTAAGACCGTCACGGTAGAGATAATATACGGACAGCCCTTGTACCCAGTTTTTTCCACGTGTCTTCGATTGGGGATAGTATTTTTGGCCCGGTGGAAGCAGTATTTTAGGCTCGATCAAGTGTGGTGGCACTCGGAGATAAAAGGCAAGTATCTTCCGAATTAGAAGCCACACATTCGCTAGCCTTAGAACTCACGGCCACTGCCTTCTTTTCATGATTTCCACCCCGGCTTGTGCATCTTATCCGTGACACACTCTCTCCATGGCACCCAAAGCGAACTGCACTTCTCTGCACTATCTCTATATCCTCCTTCAGTCCCACTTGGTGGATTTCCCACAATGAGCAGTAATGTAAAATGTAAACGTTCAGGCCCGGAATGGTCAAAATTACTAAAAACTTCAGGGCTATTATGCCGTGGTCTTATGGATTTATTATAGAAACCCAACGTTTCGTCCCCGATTGCGGAGGACATTTCCAAGGGGAATCGTGGCACTTTGAATGTCCGATGCACACCCTGGCTCCCTACTGACTGAGCCGGCCGCGGTGGCCGAGGGGACTGAGGCGCTCCAGTCACGGTCTGCACGACCACTACGGTCGGGGGTTCGAATCCCCCCTCGGGCATGGATATTTGTGCCGTCCTTAGGATTAGCTAGTTCATAAGTAGTTTGTAAGTTTAGGGACTGATGACCCCGTAGTTAAGTCCCATAGACTCTACAAGCATTTGAACATTTTTTCTACTGACTGAAGCCAAGCTCCGTTTACGAGGGCTCGCGCAGAGGTGTGATGTCAGATGTTTTTATATGCGCGGGCAATTCGTCGTTGCCGATTGCCGGCGTCCGTTAATATCGTCCCTTGGCGGAAGACTTACATCTGACGTCACACCTCTGCGCGCGAGCCCTTGTAAACGGAGTTTGGCTTCAGTCAGTAGCGAGCCAGGGTGTGTGTGTGTCGGACATTGAAAGTGCTACTATCCCTCTTGAAAGTGTCTCCGCAGTCGGGGACGAAACGTTGCGTTTCTATAATAAATCCATAAGACCACGGCATAATAGCCCGGAAATTTTTAATAATTTTGAAATGAGCAGTAATACTCCAAGATAAGACGCACAAGTGTAGTGTAGGCAGTTTCTTTAGTAGGACCGTTGCGTATTCTAAGTGCTCGGCAATTGAAACGTGACCTTTGGTTCGCCTTCCTTACAATACTTCCTATGTGGTCTTTCCAATTTGCTCGTAATTGAAATTCCTAGGTATCTAGTTGAATTCACGACCAGTAGCTTGAATAATTATCGTGTAAATGAAGTTTGACTGATTTCAAATTGCTCAAATGGATGACTTCACACTCTGTGTACTGTTCCTCCACCCCTTTTGTGTGTCTATCTCCTGCTCCCGCTATCCCCTTCTCTCCGCTTCTATGAAAAATTACATGTACCTGCCAAGTTTAAGGCAAGTGATCAGTTTACAGAGGATAAAAAAAACTTCCCCATGAAAATATACGTGCATACCCGCCAACTTTTACGGTTTATCCGTAAAATTTACGGAAATTGCAGCACTTTACGGTTTTACGGATGGACGGTGTCACTTTACGACTTCGCGGTCAAATAGAAACCCCCCCCCCCCCCCCCCCTTTTTTTTATGGGACTGAACTACGGGGTCATCAGTCCCTAAACTTACAAACTACTTATGAACTACTTACGAACTAGGACGGCACAAATATCCATGCCCGAGGGGGGATTCGAACCCCCGACCGTAGTGGCCGTGCAGACCGTGACTCTGGAGCGCCTCAATCTTTAACATTTGATATTCATGCCACTAACATAGAATCGATACTTTGTATAGGTCGAAGGCATGTGTACGATAGTCGATAACACATTCTTTGATATGATTCGTACTTTTAACCGTGTGATATTTGTGTCGTAATTGCAATTGAATTTAAACCGGGGATAACAGTTCCTCCGTTAATGGTGCCGACAGGGTCTGCTCCGCAAATTCTTTATTCTGCTCTGTTTGCTTGTGGTGATTTAACCATATTATTTGGGTAAGTGTGTGCTATTCTTCGTTGACGTTACTGTTCCTAAACAAGTTTTAGCGTATAAAGCCTTTTTCAACTATCGTATATCAGCTTAATGAACTCTTGTTATATATGCTCCAAACCCATTTCAACACACCTGCTGCTGTTTAACATGGAATTTTTCTTGATTGTTACTCTCATCCACAAATCATTGGCTTATGATTCAAGTATATATGAATTTACTTAAGTATCCTGTTTAAAACATGAATTAATGTATTTGTCACCTTAGAAGTACTATTATTTCTGTCAAGCCGGAAATGTCGAAAATAGTTAAATTTTTTTTCGGTCGTGAGTTTTACTGATAGCTGTTTTCAGAAGTTGGCAGGTATGTACATGGGTTGGAACTTAAATAGTGGCAACAATACTGTGGAGACACTTATCAGTGGAATCTGCTATTGTCGCTGATAGCATATGTTGGCGGCATACCTACCATACCCTCGAGCAAAAGGACTCGCCCGTCTGAAGTCTCCAGCGTGCGCACTGTTGAGGAAACACAGTCACTTGTGAGCAAGCGGTCTAACGTAACGGTGTCAATATGTTTACGAAACAGGAACAACGGAGTTGGATCAAGATTGAATGTGCCAAAGATCGTACAGCACGACAGTGTCAACAAGGTCTTCAAGAGGCGTGCAGGGAGAGCCCCAGTATGGTGATTCTCGTGTACCACTATGATGGTGTTACCCTAACGCATTACGTTCCTCCACAGCAGACAGTTAATTCACAGTATCAATATTCGTTTTTGGACCATCACCAGTCTTGCCAAAGAAGCGGTAACACCTCTGCGCAACTCATCCATCATTTTGCACGGGGGGGGGGGGTTCGAATCCCCCCTCGGGCATGGATATTTGTGCCGTCCTTAGTATAAGGTAGTTCGTAAGTAGTTTGTAAGTTTTGGGACTGATGACCCCGTAGTTAAGTCCCATAAGCTTAACAAACATTTTAAACATTTTGCACGGCAGTGGGCAGGCGCTTACAGCTCAAGCTGTGGCTGCTCTGTTCGGTCGATGGGACTGGGAAGTACTGTACCGTCCACCATACTCCCCGGACGTAAGTCCTTGTGACTCTGATTTGATTCCGAAGATGAGCCACTTCGTGGCATTTACTTCAGAACTGTTCCAGAGATTCGACAGGCAGTACACCATTCGCACCATCAACAGAACAGCTCTGCTAACGGTATACTACGTCTTCCACATCGCTGGCAACGGGTTCTACTCAACGCTAGTAACTACTTTGAAGGACAGTAACAGGTGCAAACATGTAACGCTTTGTATCGGTTGTGAATAAATAGTTGCCACTATTTAAGTACCGACCCCCGTACATATATGTCCCAAGTTTCATGCTGAACGGTAAAACGGTGATGAAATGTACTGACGGTCAAACGGCGTCGAAACCTACTGTAAGGTACCCTCCGCCCTGCACCATGTGGTGGGTAGCGGAGCATGAAAACTTTCTTGGTGAAAAAATACAATAATGTGTCATATTTTATGGTCATCGGTCAAACAAATATCTCGTTCCTATCACCAGCTACGATAGAGAGTGCTTACAAAATTTATGATTTTTCGCTTTGTTTGAATTTTATGACTTTACATTGTAACTGTTCTGAATTTGTTCTGAAAACGTTTTCAGTAAATAACGAAAAAATAAACAATAATAACTCCTCTCTAGCGTCAGACTTGTAAGTTATTGTGTTGAGTTTATTCAAAACTACATTGAAAATGCACTTTCAGTTTTTCTCAGATTTTCCAATTTTCCGGGATATTTTCCAAAAAAAAAAAAAAAAAAAAAAAAAAAAAAAAAAAAAAAAAAAAAAAAAAAAAAATTCTTTCATAGTAAATATGTCCTGCAAAATACGAATACAATAATAACAAACAAAAAGGGTAGCCAAAGTAATTGAGTCGTTCTGCTGTTACATACAAGCGGCAATGGATTTTTATTTATAAAAATTTAAGCAGTAGATAGATCCGATCCCGGCACCGACGGCATTTTGATTATGAGAGAAAGACGCTACGTGATACATTCCGGACACATACGTCGAGCAATAACAGCAGGGACAAAGAGCCCTGTGATCGTGCACGCCAAGTTGTCAGTACTTCTTGATCAAGCAAATGAAATGGGACTCACATTGTAATGTTGACGAAATCAACTTCGTTATATCTCATTTAGTTATGTTATTTAAATACAAACTACTAATAAAAGTTATAACCGAGAAATTTAAATCAGTGGGTTTTGTGCTGATTTCGGGAAGTTGTAAATGTATCAGAGTTGTTGCAGTTTCGATAACATTTGCTATTGTTTCTATGACGTTGCTACTCCCTAAGACATATACTGCAAAGTATAAGCGAAAAATAATTTCTAACATTAATCATGTTGATAAATACATTTATTAACTCTTATTTGGTTAAAAAATATATTTAAAATTTAAAAAATATAATAAAACACAAGAAATACACTCTACAGGTGTGTTTCCCCAGAGATATCGATATTATTACCCGCATTTTAACCCGCGGTCGCTCGCGTATATTGTTGTCACGCGATAACTCCCGTGTTAGATTTTTTCTAACAATGAGATCTTGCACCTTTTCATCTCTTTGTGCCAGAAAAAGACACGTTTATACAATAAATCATTTCTTTATAATTACCAAAGCATTATAAATTAGTATAAACATGATATGGAACATGTAATTTGACGAATTTGTGGATGTTTGCAAGAAGAACTATAGTGCCGAAGCACTGACAACGATAGACGAGATGTTAGAAACATTCCGCGGAAGTTTCAAAATCAGGAGGTATATAGCAAACAAGTCTGCAGAATGTAGCATCGAGGTACATGCGCTTTGTGATGCCAGAACCTTTTATACGCTAAATATGGAAGTATATGCAGGCAAACAGCCTACTGGGCCATATCAAGTAGCAAATGATGCAGAGAACGTTACGATTGATTAGACCGATTGACAAAACAGGCAGAAACGTGACGATGGAAATTATTTCACATCTATACCACTGGGTAACAAAATGTATGCCAACCATCGATTCACATTAGTAGATACTCTACGGAAGAATAAAAGAGAAATTCCACCAGAATTTCTGGACGTAGAATGTAGACAACTAAACAGCAGCATTTGGAGAAAAGCCATGCAACAACTGCTTCATTTCCTCTTACGTCTCAAAAAAGAAACAGAAAAAGAACGTTCTAATGTTATCCACCATGGACAGCGACGATTCTGTAGACGCTAACAGTGGCGAAGCGAATAAACTTGAAGTAATTACACTCTACAATCTCAAAAAAGGTGGTGTAGATGTTGTCGACCGTTCTAAATCAGAATATTGTGTTTCAAGAAGAAACCGCTGCCCCCTTACACTGTTTTTAAGTTTTATAAACTTCCATTTCCGACAGACAATGTCATGTACTCTGTACAAACAATTGCTTCATTCAATTCGTAAAACTCAATAAGAATATCTACTTTGCTCATAAAAGACGTAACATGTGCTGAACAGTTTCAGGAGAAAACAAACGAACACAGCCGCATGTTACAAGTACAAGAAACAGACTAAAAGTGAAGCAAGGCGGGTTTCCACGGAAGGAGAAATAATTGTTACCTTAAGACTCCCGTGTTAGAAAAAATCTAACACTGCGCACAACTTCAAATAATGCCACGACTAACAAGCTATTGTTGAAATTTGATTGTCGAATCACAGATTAATTGAATCACGAGATATGAAAGAATGCATTTTTAGATGGTCAGTTCATTAGCTTTGAAATGTGATGAAATATTCAACAAAAATCGTAAATGTTAGATTTTTTCTAACAACGCGAGTGATCGCGAGTTAAAATTCATCTCTCATAACAATGAGAAGTGTGAAATCATCCAAATGACAACTAAAAGAAGCTTGTTAAACTTCATTTAGACGATAAGTCAGTCCAAACTACAGGCCGTAAAGTCAACTAAATACCTAGGAGTAACAATAACAACTTAGATTGGAAAGAACTCATACAAAATATTGTAGGGAAAGTGAAACAAAGACTACGCTTCGTTGGCAGATCACTTAGAAGCTGCAACAGTTCTACTTAAGAAACTGCCTACACCACACTTGTGCGTCCTATTTTGGAGTATTGCTGCACATTGTGGGATCCCCACCAAGTTGGTCTGACAGACGATGTAGAGAAAGTTCAGAGAAGGGCAGCTCGTTTTGTACTATCGCGATATAGGGGAGAGAGTGCCACAGAAATGATGCACGAGTTGGGATGGAAATCATTAAAAGAAAGGCGTTACTCGTTTCAACGAGATCTATTTGCGAAATTTCTTTCAGCAACTTTCTCTTCCGAATGCGAACATATTTTGTTAGCACCCACCTACATAAAAAGATATGATCCTGAAAATAAAATAGGAGAAATCAGATCGAAAACGGAAAGATTTAGGTGTTCCTTTTTCCCGCGAGCTATTAGAGAATAGAACCGTAGAGAAACATCATAAAAGCGGTTCGATGAACCCTCTGCCATGCACTTCAATGTGGCTTGCAGAGTATTTATGTAGATATCTAAGCGTAGGAAGTAGAAGTTCAAAAATGTTCAAATGTTTGTAAATCTAGGTGACTTAATTGTTGCGGTTATCAGTCCATAGGCTGTCAAACTACTACAACTAACTTATGCTAAGGTCAACACACGCACCTATGCCCGAGGAAGCACTCGAATCTCCGACCGCTAGCTGCGCAGCAAGGCGCCTTAGAGCTCTCGGCCACTCCATCGTGGCGCAAATAGAAGTATTGTTGTCGTAACTGAAAACCTAGTGAAGTGGAATTAGACTATTTCTCGGTTAATTCCACAACATTTCGCGATAATACCCTCGATAGCAGAAGAAGTAATGTGAGATAACGTGCCGGCCGCGGTGGCCGAGGGGATTGAGGCGCTCCAGTCGCGGTCTGCACAGCCACTACAGTCGGGGGTTCGAATCCCCCCTCGGGCATGGATATTTGTGCCGTCATAGTTCGTAAGTAGTTCATAAGTTTAGGGACTGATGACCCCGTAGTTAAGTCCCATAGACTATAGAAACATTTTTTGAGATAGCGTGACCGCTGGGAAACGAAAACCGCGTGTTCCGGAGGATACGACTTTTTTTTTTGCTCTCATTATTATTTTTATTTTTACCGCGCTAACAAAGGAGCCGGATTTATTTCCTTAACCCTCGCATGATGCTTGGGGTCTGTTTAGACCCTAAGGCTCATTCAGGGCTGGCGCAAGACACGTGCGAAACGTGCGGCCGTACGGGGCGGCACTTTCCGAGGGGCGGCAAATCTGACGCTCCCTTTTTTTTCTATTTTTTTTTTTTTTTTTTTTTTTTTTTTTTTTTTTTTTTTTTTTAAGGAGGAAGTCCACATTCATGCCCAAGAGGGGTTTCGAAACCAAACCCCAGACGGAGTGGCTACGGGAATTGTGGCATGGCGCTTCGACTACCTGCCGGCCGCCCCTGTTGAACAAGGAGTCCAGGGGAGGGAGGAGCAGTGGCGGCTACTCCTTGAGGACTCTGGGGCGGCGCCCTCCCAAAAATATCCAACACAGAATACGGACCAATCGTTAATCACAAATCGAGTCGAATAATTTTCGTCTAGCAGCAGCCCGTGTAAGTGAATGATCAATGTTTTTAGACTAGGTAGTCTGCCAGCCAGGGTCAGCCATGTTTTCAGAATGGGCTGACTGTCGGACTCTACGCGATCCGTCCGAGCCGTGTAAAGGCTGGCAACTGGCGCTTGGAGTGAGTGGGGTAACTGGGGGTTGGGTGGGGGTAGTGTGCTGAATAGGGCCGCTTAGGACGGCGTCCGCACCAAGGGCGCGAAATATAAAGGCGCACCGGCACCGGTCAGGAAGTTTCTAACAGGTGCAGTGCGCGCGATACTAGTGTCGTTGTTGTCAAGGTGCGTGTTATTGCCTAACTGGTTTTCTAGTGTCCTACTTAGAATGAATAATATAAATACCGTAAACTACATTTTAACATTTGGTAGTCCAAAATTGACTTTTGAGGGAATGTTGGAATTAAAAAGGTTAGACCACCGACACCTTATTTGAACATTGTACAGACACAAAATGCGTGTAAAAGCGAAAGTAGTTTCACTAGGAAATTTAATCCAGCTTTATATAAAAATGCAGACTGGCTTTGTGGATGTGAAATAAGAAATCCTTTCTTCTGAACTGCGTCAGTCATTCAGTCCTACAGTAAAAATAATTTCCAAACAACAAACGGAGCTTTAACACTTCTCAATTGTATATACGATTATAATTTAGAAACTGTGCTACCGGAATCAGTGAAACTCGTGCGTATTATTTGTACAATACCAATGACAACAGTGGATAGAGAGATGTGTTTCTCTACACTCAAAAAATCAAGCCTTTCACCAGAAACAGAATGAAAACGGAGAGACTTAGTGCGTTAGTTATGTACTCTATAGAAAAACACTTTTAAATGTGCATAATTTTAATGAACTTGTAATTGACTATTTCGCTGTAGGGAAGGAGACAAGACTGGACTTCGTCTACAAACATAGTAATTAAAGTAAGAACGCTATTTTGATTTTATTTCATACCAATGGTAGGCAATGGAAACCTCTTTACTATATTTGTTGGTGATAGTCTTCTAATTTCTGTGTTTGTCGCTGACGAAGCATTTGTGTTCTCTGAACGCTTACTTATATAGTTATACATACAACGAATTTACTTCTTACCACTTTATATTATTTTAAGGTACAGTTTTTTGGTCTGTAGTGAAATCTAATAAAATGGAATTAAGAGGTTTTCATTGCCTGCAGAAAATATTAAAAACTATATATTTGTGCGTACATTTGTTCGAAAAAGTCGTGTTAGATGAAAGGTGAAATTACGTAACTAGCTAATAAAATTAATGCTATATTCTCCCTGTTGAAGAAATGTTCTGAAGGGAGAAAATGACGTGTACAATTGCAGAGACATGCCGCCCCTCCTAATAAACAGCCCACCAGCCGCCACTGGGGAGGAGTGCTAATTTCTTGCTCGCAACTGTGGCAGCGCCGTCGTGTTTACGCCGGAGGAACAGAGAGGAAGGGAGCAGTCTGGCGTGTACTCCAGTATTGTTATGAGTAGACCGGTGCCACGCGCCGTGCATTTACTCACAACTAATTTTGCAAAATCAAATTTGGATATTCTGCGAATACAGCGATTATGAAGCAGTTTTGGTAAACCATTCAATAGCGGTTTGCGAGTGTTTTATTCTTCCCGTATTATGGAAAAAATCGTTGCAACATTACTACAGTCAAACTTCTCCAACACCTACAGTGGATAGAACTATTCCGAATGGGTAAATACGCTGCGAGTAATTACAAGGGATAAAGATTTTGGTAGTAAGCCTGCCATAAGTTGGGTTTCGACGTATTTTTCAGAATTTTTGCTATCCGTTTCTGAGTGATTGTCGGACGTTTGATTTTGAGCCATGAAACACCTCTCTCCACCTGCATGAACAATTAAACTCTGACCGGCACTTTTGTTTGACAATACTACTCGCACACTATCACTTTGCCAACATTTATTTACTGTATACTGTTTTCCGTTGAATACATTATCTACTCACAACCAACGAAAAATGCCGAGCGGTATTAGCAGAGCGATCTAAAGCGCTGCAGTCACGGGCTGTGCAGCTTGTGTGATTAGTCTGTAAGCTTAGGGACTGAGGACCTTAGCAGTTAAGTCCCATACGATTTCACACACTTTGAACATTTTTGTAAGTTCACAAGGCTTATTACAATTAGCTACATACCTTCAGTTAGGTTTGACTCTATTTTTGAGCTGGTGCACAGCGACTGATTTCTGCAAATCTGTAGAGAATGTCACCAATCAGTCGCAATTTTTGTTTTTATTTTCCAGATCTACATAAATTTCGGGCACATGTGGCTACTCTCAATGCTCTGAGTTATGTTTACATCTATACCGTCATGCTGAACGTGTCAGCATGGCGGTGTAGATGTACGTACGTATAAATGAGATTATTTTTGACATTTACTACAGATCTGTTTAAATAAAATACCCCAAACGCTAAGTAAAAAAGAAAAAAAAAACCAACGGGGGGGCAGGGGCGGCAATTTAGCAGCTCGCACGGGGCGGCACTTGGGCTTGCGCCGGCCCTGGGCTCATTTAACTACAAATAAACAGTTTTAATGTGGGTGCAGACAACTCATTTTTCAGATATGCTATCCACGGAATATTTGTAGTTATATCTCATTTTGCAGTAGAACAATTCGCAATGTTTGCAGTGGGGTTAGAAAATACGCCAGGTATACAATACGTGATTTTTAGTGTCATATATAGGTTTTGTTACGAAAATAAATCTTGGCAACAATGTACCTTATGAAGCGACATTCATTTGTACATTGTTGAAAACAATGAATATAAAATACAATCACGTGCAGTGTTACGACAAACTCGTTGTTGTTATGTTGTTATGGTCTTCAGTCCGGAGACTGGTTTGATGCAGCTCTCCACCCTACTCTATCCTGAGCAAGCCTTTTCATCTCCTCATAAGAACGGCAACCCACATCCACTTGAATCTGCTTACTATACGCGTCTCTTGGTCTCCCTCTGCGATTTTTACCCCACACACTTCCCTCCAATGCTAAATTTACGATTCCCCGATGTCTAAGAATGTGTCCTACCAAGCGATCCCTTCTTTTAGTCAGGGTATGCCAAAAATTCCTTTTCTCACCAATTCTGTTCAGTACCTCTTCATTAGTTATGCGATCTACCCACCTAATCTTCAGCATTCTTCTGTAGCACCACATTTCAAAAGCCTCTATTCTCTTCCTGTTAGTACTGCTTATCGTCCATGTTTCACTCCCGTACAAGGCAACACTCCACACAAATGCCTTCAGAAAAGACTTCCTTACCCTTAAATTAATATTCGATGTTAACAAATTTCTCTTTTTCAAAAATGCTTTTCTTCCCATTGCCATTCTGCATTTTATATCCTCTGTACTGCGACAATCGCATGTTATTTTACTACCCAAGTAACAAAACTCATCTACCACCTTCATTGTTTCATTACCTAATCTAATTCCTTCAGCATCGCCCGATTTTCTAAGACCGCATTCCATTATTTTTGTTTTGCTCTTGTTAATGTTCATTTTATACGCTCTCTTCAACACGCTGTCCATTCCATTCAACTGCTCTTCCAGGTCCTTTGCTGTCTCTGACAGAATTACTATGTCATCAGCAAAACGCAATGTTTTTATTTGTTCCCCCTGAACTTTAATCCCTATTCCAAATTTTTCCTTGCTTTCCTTCACCGCCTGCTCGATGTACAAATTAAACAACATCGGAGAAAGGCTACACCCCTGTCTTACTCCCTTCCCAACTAATGCTTTCCTTTCATGCCCTTCAAGTCTAATAACCGCGGTCTGGCTTTTGTACAAGTTGTAAATAACTCTCCTTTCCCTGTATTTTACCCCTGCTGACTTCAGAATATGAAAGAGTGTATTCCAGTCAACATTGTCAAATGCTTTCTCCAAATCTACAAAAGCTAAAAATGTAGGTTTGCCCTTCCTTAATCTATCTTCTAAGATAAGACGTAAAGTGAGTATTGCCTCCCGGGATCCTATGTTCCTCCTGAATCCAAACTGATCTTCCCCGAGGTCAGCTTCTACCAGCTTTTCCATTCTCCTGTAGATAATTCGTGTTAAAATTTTGCAACCATGACTTATCAAACTGATGGTTCTGTAATTTTCACACCTGTCTGCGCCTGATTTCTTTGGAATGGGGATTATTACATTTTTCTTAAAGTCTGAGGGCATTTCACCTGTCTCATACATCCTACACACCAGTTCAAATAGTCTTGTCATGGCTGGCTCTCCCAGAGACTTAAGTAGCTCTGAGGGTATGTCATCTACTCCTGGGGCCTTGTTCCGACCTAGGTCTTTCAGGGCTCTGTCAAATTCATCCCTCAGTATAGTATCTCCCATTTCATCTTGATCTACTTCCTCTTCCCTTCCTACAACATCGTCTCTAAGTTCATTTCCTTTGTAGAGCTGCTCTATGTACTCTTTCCACCTTTCAACTTTCCCTTCTTTGTTGAGAACTGGTTTCCCATCTGAGTTCTTGATATTCGTAGAGTTGCTTTTCTTGTCCCCAAATGTCTCTTTTATTTTCCTGTAGGCGGTATCTACTTTTCCCCTTGCTATACATTCTTCTACAGATTTGCATTTGGCTTCTAGCCACTCCTGCTTAGCCATTTTGCACTTCCTGTCAATCTCATTTTTTAGTCGTCTGTACTCCATTTTGCCTGTTTCATTTACTGCATTTTTATATTTTCTCCTTTCATCAATTAACTGTAGTATTTCCTGTGATATCCAAGGATTTTTTGTAGGTCTTGCCTTTCTACCTATTTTGTCCTCTGCTGCCTTCACTATTTCATCTCTCAATGCTACCCATTCCTCTTCCACTGTTTTATTTCCCCCTGTTTCTGTCAATTGTTGCCTAAATCTCCCTCTGAAATTCTCCAGAACTTCACTTTCCTTCAATTTATCTAAGTCCCATCTCCTTATTTTCCTACCTTTCTGCAGTTTTTTCAGCTTCAGCCTACAATTCATGACTAACAAGTTATGGTCAGAGTCTATATCTGCCCCTGGGTATGTCCTGCAGTTTATAACCTGGTTCCGGTACCTATGTCTTACCATTATAAAATCTATCTGATACCTTCCGGTGTCTCCTGGTCTCTTCCAAGTATACAACCTTCTTTTGTGATTCTTAAACCACGTGTTTGTTACGATTAAATCATGTTCAGTGCAAAATTCTACCAGGCGACTTCCCCTTTCATTCCTTCTGCCCAGTCCATATTCACCTATTATTTTTCCTTCTCTTCCTTTTCCTACTACCGAATTCCAGTCTCCCATCACAATTAAGTTTTCCTCTCCCTTAACTTTCTGAATAATTTCCTTTAGCTCCTCATATATTTCTTCGATCTCCTCATCATCGGCAGAGCTAGTTGGCATATAAACCTGTACTACTGTTGTCGGTGTTGGCTTCGTATCTATCTTGACAATGATAATTCGATCACTGTGCTGCTCATAGTAGTTTACCCGCATTCCTATTTTCTTATTCATTATCAGTCCTACTCCTGTGATACCCCCAACTGATTTTGTATTTATAATCCTGTACTCACCTGACCAGAAATCCTGTTCATCCTGCCACCGAACTTCACTAATCCCCACTATATCTAACTTCAACCTATCCATTTCCCTTTTTAAATTTTCTAATTTTCCTACCCGATTAAGGGATCTAACATTCCACACTCCGATCCGTAGAATGCCAGTATTGTCTTTCCTGATGACAACATCCTCCTGAGTAGTCCCCGCCCGGAGATCCGAATGGGGGACTATTTTACCTCCGGAATATTTTACTCGAGAGGATGCCATCATCATATTTCCATACAGTAGAGCTGCATGTCCTCGGGAAAAGTAACGGCTGTAGTTTCCCCTTGCTTTCAGCCGTTCGCAGTAGCTGTGTGGCAAAGCCACATTAGCTGATGTTACAAGGCCAGCTCAGTCAATCATCCAGACTGTTGCCCTTGTAACTACTGAAAAGGCTGCTGCCCCTCTTCAGGAACCACACGTTTGTCTGGCCTCTCCACAGATACCCCTCCGCTGTGGTTGTACCTACGGTACGGCTATCTGTATCGTTGAGGCACGCAAGCCACCCCACTTCGGCAATGTCTGTGGTTCATGAACAAATTATTCATCTATATGTCATGCAAAGGCAGTCGCACTTCATCCATAAATCTAATAAAAACTTTGAAACATGTATACTCACCGAGGCCTGAGCCAATTTAATGTCTTGGGTATTGACTTCACTTCAAGGAGTGGTTGGTTTTTTTGTACAATGGTCAAATTGTATTTGCTAAGAAAATATTCTTCATAGGTTTTAACATCTGAAGATGGAAAATCAGTATGCGGGGACATATCGTCACACACTTTAGTTACAATATATAACGGTGTTGGCGACAAACTCACAGTTTGGAATTGAGCTCTATGCAAAGAAGACGTGGTGTAATAGTTTATTCAAAATGGATGGTGATATATGTTTTGCGAGGGGCTACAGTCTCGAACAGGCTTTGGCAGATTTACAAAAGACTGAAATGATAATGAATCAATTTTTGGAAACGAGGATGATAGTGATGTTGATGGAGAAATGATAGAGGAAGATGTACAGATTGGAAGTGAAGTGAATGTGTGTGACTATGGAGAAGATGATAAGGGTATTCAGGCAAGCAGTGCATCTACGTTTGTGTCTAAAAATGGACATATAACACAATACCATCTGATGTGCGTAAGCAGGTTTCAAGGAATGTAGTACGTAAAACTGCGCATATTCCACGTCACTTTAGACCACAATTACAGACAAGGGCAGACTGTTTGAGACTTTTTATCACCAATCACTTACAGAGTGTAATAGTAATGCATACCAATAATCATGCAAAAGATAATAATATTATGTACCCAACTCTTAAACGCTGGATTGAAATGGATCGATACTGAGAGCGAGCAGGAGTGTATTTCTGATAAAATTCCATGTAAATGATGTTACACATGATACTAATAAATTTCAGTATTAGTACATACTCTGTGAGTTATGAATATTTTGTGTTAAAATAATTTTTGGAATCAAAATAACTAAACAAAACATGTATTCATATTTGAAACAAATGTAGTAAGTAATCACAACTTGTATATAACTTAATTATATGAAGAAATTGTGAAGTTGTGATATCATCTTTCTGCATATGTTTCTCAATAAATTATATTTACTTTTTATAGACATATTCCAGTTTTTATCTCCATAAAGTCGCTTGAATCACTTTGGGGTCAAAAAAGACCCCAGGCATATAATACGTTTTTCTAGAGTTGATACCATGCGAGGGTTAAGCGTTGCTGGGGAGTTCATGGAGAGTTCACGTTAATGTCGACTCATGCGGTCAACGTATCGCGGAAGCGGAACTGCAAAACGTCCGGAAAGTACTGCTAAACAGCTGACACGCGTCGCTTTTTGCTGCGCCCCATGCCGTTGATAGAATTGCTGCCGCCGGGAGAAAATGCACGCGTCGGCTGATATCTGACGCTCTGACTTGTGCGGCTGCCTATAGCACTGTCTAGACCTGAATATCCAGGATGTAGCGATGTTTTCCCCGACTTGGGTTGGCATCGCGGAGCGCTGACAACATCGAAGCACACGCCATCCAATCCTTTTCAGCCGATTTCACAGAAACTATTCGATAGGAAAATTTCATTTTTGCGTTACTTGTAGCTTTATAAGTCGGCTTCATGATAAAGTGCCCTTCATTTCCTTAATAGTAAGAGTGCGGGTGGTATTTTCTTTGATGTAAGAGAGTGCGCTAAATTCGGAAAAGATTGCTTGGAAAATAGGGGTGGCAATGATATTGCATTTGGTACATATTACACTATCTGTTGCTGCGGACTAAATTATCCAAACATATTCAATTTAATTTTGAAATTGGAAGGAGATTTCTGTCACACATCTCGCGAATCTTTATTTCATCTATCGAACTCATTTCCGGGTGTGGACACCAGCGATTAAGTTAAAATTAAATATCCAGTATATCATAAACGGTTAGAAATATCAAAACGAAATTTTAGCAAAGTATAATGAGCAAAGAAAATAGTATTTTGCCTACGTTTCATTCGCAACACTTCGTCACCTATCGCGTTATTCAAAGAAATATAAATTTGTTCAATAAAAAATGTGAAGTTAGCGAAGTATTAATGACATACCTATATTCCGTTATCAGTCACAAATCTTTATTTCTTTAATTGTTGTCCAACGCGTTTCGGAGCTACAACTCCAGCTTCAACGATTAACATGCGTTAGATTTCCTTCAGTTTCCCACCTTGTAACAGAACGAAAGAGTTACTAGATTCAACGATATGAAGTATGCGGTAATACTACAAATTGAAAGATACCGCGGATATACTCTCCTCACAAATTCATGAACTGTTTTTTTTCCTCACTTCTTCACTTAATAATGCACTGTTTGAGGGTTATGTCGCAATTGCATCTACGCTGGCATATTAAAGGCGTAGAATTGTGTAAACACCGCTTTTTTTGGAAAAAGAATAAAAAATTTAACACTGCTATAAGATAAATGCATGTGTTACTCAAAATTTAGTTGTAATGACTCAGAGGTATTTAGAATGCACTTTTCATAACACAAAATTTTAAATTTAATATCATATAAAAATAGGCATGGAACTTGACTGGTATTTTAAAACTATTACATGTAATAAGTTAAGAAGTCGGTACCAATTTCTACAAGTATAGGTGTTATGCAATAACAACCTTTGGATATTTATTAAGAGCTCCAATATGGCCAATCACTTATTACTTGATGGGCGAAGGAATCGTAGTGTATCACATTTAAATGAAAATTTCATATTATAAAGCCATCACAGAATTCCGACTTGGAATGGATTAAAATTTCATATACGAAGGGGAGTTGGAAAATAAATTTGCCCTTGCGACCTTCCTATCGGTACTCACCAATTAGAATTGGGCAATACATAACTCATGGTAGTAAAAGGTTTAAGGCTTTTTGTCTCTGTTCATAGGAGTGTGCTATGTATGTCAGCTTCTATACCCTAAACAGCTACCCAAACTGTTTAAGATCAATAATTAATGGGTAGTTTAGCCAGTCTATCAATATGCAGATTATGACGTGAAAAATATATTTAAACAAACATAAATTAAAGCACTGAATAACCAACAAAATGGATTTCTAAGATAATGTTTAGAAGAGAATCGTTCAAGAAGTAATTTTTATAAATGGAGTTTATTACTCTTTTTGGACATGAAAATGCAGAGGTGGTCCTACTTCATACATCGGTAAATAAGTGAATATTTCCCCAACTATTGTTCATGAGAGGCAGAATAGGTATCACACGCACTCGAGAGTAAAAGTTCCAAATTATCACAAGTAAATTAATGAAGTACATCGAACATTGCAGTTTCAAACTAATGCGCGATTAATTACAGTATTTGTTATAAAACACAGTTTGTCATCACACGAGTACACGATTGCTGAATTGTCACAGTTTCACAGCCCTGCTACCGTCCATAGTTTACCGCTTTTTAACCAGAGAGTAAGTTGTGCAGTTACAGTCCCGTAAATTTTCTAAGTCCACACGTGCCTATCTCTTTAAATCACAAGTTCGTAACGCGGCTTCAGACCACCCAGCGTAACAAACTTTCAGCACCGCGTCCAAGTTACGAGTCCCTTCCCAAGCGTTCGAAAGCGTGCTCTACCTACTGCCAAAATTGATTCCTTCCGTACAACCTGTCGCCTTAACTTTAAAATACAATTTCCCTTCCAAACTATTATACATTTGAATACCACAGAATTAAATGCTTTGACCACCTCCCTACAAATGTTGTTTACATTTAACAAACAATTACATATTTAACAATACTAAAATCGGTTAGACTGAAGTTCTTTGCTCAGGTTGCTATTAAGTATGGCGTCTCACTGTTTAAATATACTGCCGCCGTCGAAATATAGTGACACAATTAATATTTAATTTATCATGGTTTTTATGCAAATATATTCAGTTCTTGTCCACAAATACATATAATTATTTATTTATAAATTATCTGCTGCATATCTACTATTTTTAGTTTGCCATGAAATGGTTACGGATTGCGCGGCCGCTCCTCGATGGAGTTTCGAGTCCTCCTTCGGGCATAGTTGTGTTTGTTGTCCTTAGCATAAGTTAGTTTAAGTAGTTTTTAAGTATAGGGACCGACTACCTCGGCAATTTGGACATTTGGACCGCGTCTTGAGTTTCGCTGACATGTTTGGTGTCCCCAACACATCGGTTTGAAGGAAGACACAGAAGCAATTCAAAGGCAGTCTGCTAGATCTGTAATTGGTAGGTTCGATCAGTGCATGAGAGTCACAGAGACGTTTTTGAAACTCAAATGGAAATCGTTAGAGGGTAGGCGACGTTATTGTTGATACACACAATTGGGATATTTAGAGAATCGTAAACTGATGCTGCCTGCAAGACTATTATACAGCCGACAACTTACATTTCACGTAAAAACCACACTAATAAGATAACAAAAAAAAAAAAAAAAAAAAAAAAAAAAAAAAAAAAAATTCAAATGTTTGTAGAGCTTATGAGACTTAACTACGGGGTCATCAGTCCCTAAATTTACAAACTACTTATGAACTAGCTAACACTAAGGACGACACAAATATTCATGCCCGAGGAGGGATTCGAACCCCCGATCGTAGTGGCCGTGCAGACCGTGACTGACGCACCGCAGTCCCCTCGGCCACCGCGGCCGGCATAAGATAACAGAAATTAGGGGTCATACAGAGGCATAAGTACATTCGTTTTTTCTCTCGTTCTATTTGGGAGTGGAGCAAAAAAAAAAAAAAAAAAAAAAAAAAAAAAAAAAATAATAATAATAATTCAAATGTTTGTAATCCTATGGGACCAAACTGCTGTGGTAATCGGTTTCTAGACTAACGAACTACTTAATCTAGAACGAAAATTTCACCTTGCAGTGGAATGTGCACTTATATGAAACTTCCTGGCAGATCAGTATTGTGTGCCAGAACCGGAATTCGAACCTGGGACCTTTGCCTTTCGCGGGCAAGCGCTCTATCGTCTAAGTCATCCCGGTACGCTTCACGGTCGGTCCTCACAACTTTACTTCCGCCAGTACCTCGCCTCCTACTTTCCAAACTTCACAGAAATTCTCCTGCGAACCTTGCAGAACTAGCACTTCTGGAAGAAAGAATATGCTGGAGACATGGCTTGTTAGCCACAGCCTGGGATGTTTCCGGAATTTCACTCTACAGCGGAGTTCATGTCTTAGCTATCTCTCCACCATGTCCTGCCTTCCTGGAGTGCTAGTTCTCCAAGGTTCGCAGGAGGAAGTTTGAAAAGCAGGAGACGAGGTACTAGCGGAAGTACAGTCTTGAGTCACGTTGGGATAGCTCAAACGATAGAGAGCTTGCCCGCGAAAGGCAAAGGTCTCAGCTCCGTATCCCGTTTCCGGCACACAATTTTGATCTGCCAGGAAATTACTTTATCTTACCCTAAGGACAACATACAGATATTCATCCCCGAGGGAGGACACGGAGCTGCGACGGGAGCGACCGTGTGGTCCTTGACATGGTTTCTAGAACTGTGCCGCCTGTCGGAGTGGGACAGAAAAAGATCACGGTTGGCACCTTCCACCACAGACCTTGTGCCGGACTTCCGTGCATGTATGTAGATGTATAACACTGAGCCGGCCGCGGTGGCCGAAGGGACTGCGGCGCGCCAGTCATGCTCTGCACGGCCACTACGGACGGGGGTTGGAATCCCCCCTCGAGCATGGATATTTGTGCCGTCCTTAGTATTAGCTAGTTCATAAGTAGTTTGTAATTTTAGGGACTGATGACCCCTTAGTTAAGTCCCATAAGCTCTACAAACATTTGAACATTTTTATAATACTGAATTGTGACGATCAGGTAAGAGTGTGAACAATCGTCATGAAAGAATCGTCTTTGCACAGATCAAAAAAATTCTTATAAAAATTTTGTACTTGGTTTTTATAGTCTACATCAACAGGGCAATGAAAATTTGCAGATATTCCCATTTTTTTCTGGTAGATTTCGAAACAGTCGTATCCGTATCAGGTTTGCTTTTCTGCAACCTGAAAGGTGGCTTCATCGTCGTGGAAACGCGTAGGTCCCCGTTGGGGGTTCGAAACCCCCTCGGACATGGATGTTTTTGTCATCTTTAGTATAAGCTAGTTTGTAAGTAGTTTGTAAGTTTAGGGACTGATGACCCCGCAGTTGGTTGAGTCCCTTAAGCTTAACAAACATTTGAACATTACTTCAGAGAGTGTGTTGCGTTGCTTATTATTTGGCAATAGAAATTTTTGTGGCAATGTACCCCCCTTTATACCGGCCGCAAGTTGAGACGCAGGTCCGTGACGTGACGCAGGGTGAGTCACGTCTACATCTACATCTACATGGGATACTCTGCAAATCACATTTAAGTGCCTGGCAGAGGGTTCATTGAACCACCTTTATACTATTTATCTCTCATTCCATTCTCGAACAGCGCGCGGGAAGAAAGAACACCTGAATCTCTCCGTTCGAGCTCTGATTCCTCGTATTTTATTCTGATGATCATTTCTACCTATGTAAGTGGGAGTCAACAATATATTTTCGCATTCGGAGGAGAATGTTGGCGATTGGAGTTTCGCAAGTAGCCGACGCCGCAGCGATAGGCGCCGTTGTTGTAATGATTCCCATCCCAGATCCTGTATCATTTCCGTAACGCTGTCTCCCCTGTATCGTGAAAATACGAAATGATCTGCCCTTCTTTGGACTCTTTCGATGTCCTCCGTTAAACCCACCTGATAAGGATCCCACACTGGGCTGCAATACTCCACAAATGGACGGACAAGCGTAGTGTATGCAGTTTCTTTCGTAGTTCTGTTGCATGTTTTAAGGGTTCTGCCAATAAAACGCAGTCTCTGGTTCGCCTTTTCCACGATATTATCTACGTGTTCTTTCCAATTTAAGTCTGAAGTAATAGTAATTCCTAGGTATTTTGTGGAGTTTACGGCTTTCACTTTTGATTGGTTTATCCATTTTATCAATTTATTAAGTTTAACGGATTTCTTTTCGTACTCGTGTGGACGACTTCACACTTCTCATTATTTAGAGTCAATTGCCACGTTTTACACCATACTGATATCTTATTCAGATCGTTCTGCAGCTGGTTTTGATCTTCAGATGATTTTACTAGACGGTAAATGACGGCGTCATCTGCAAACAACCTAAGAGAGCTACTTAGATTTTCCCCTAAATCGTTTATGTAAATAAGGAACAACAGAGGACCAATAACACTACTCTGTGGAACGCCCGATATCACCTCTGTTTTAGTCGCTGCCTTACCATCGATTACTACGAACTGTGTCCTCTACAACTAGAAATCCCCTATCCTGTCGCAAATTTGGGGCGATATACCATAACCAAGCAATTTGATTAAAAGCCGCTTGTGAGGTACGGTGTCAAAAGCTTTCTGGAAATCAAGAAATACGGAATCGATTTGCGAACCCTTGTCGATAGCACCCATCACTTCGTGTGAATAAAGAGCTAGTTGGTTTCGCATGAACGATATTTTCTAAATCCGTGTTGACCTTGGGTCAATAGATCGTTCTGTTCGAGATAATTCATAATATTTGAATACAGGATATGATCCAAAACCATGCTGCAAATTGACGTCAATGAAAAAGGTCTGTAGTTTAGTGGGTTACTCCTACTGCCTTTTTTGAATATAGGCGTGACCTGTGCAACTTTCCAATCTTTTGGTACAGATCCTTCTTTGAGAGTGCGGTTATATATGGCTGTTAAGTAAGGGGCTATCGCTTCAGCTTAATCAGATAAAAATCTAAAAGTCACGGAGAGTTCCTGTGAACTACACTACTGACTGTTGATATTGTGCTTGCTAATTCTCAAGGGAAGAAAAACTAATTGAATCCGTACTAGTGCTGATCCTCTGTACCACTTCTTCATGTCTATGTACCAGATGAGTAGGAACATGTCACCATCAATTCAGTTTGTTGTCAGCAACGACATTTTCCGTGCGGTTACAGAAATGGAGGCCTCATTGCTGAACATTTCCGAGAGAACTCCACAGTCCATCACAGATCAGCGGCTATCATGTCACGAGTTGTCCCGGTACAGTAACCTAACCCCCAGTCCAGCACACACCATTTCATCAACTCCACCCCATTCATCACAGTCCATCTTAAACCCCAGAGGAGAATTGTGAGTTTCAACAAAGCACATCAGCAACGGCTTCAAATCTACGCGAGTTGCTTACATTTATTAATGATTTCTCTGAAATCTGAATTTCTGTCAGTAAAACTTTTGATGTTTACATTTGATGTACAGAGGCAATTTTTGTTTGTTATTAGAGAAAATTTGGGTTGCTAGAACATTACTTTACTCCAATCCTTATATATGGCATGGAAACTTGTACATTGTTAAAAAAGGATTACAGCAGAATCCAAGCAACAGAAATGAGGTTTATTAGGACTATGAATCAAAGTACCAGGAGAGACAAGATCAGAAATGAAGTAGACATAGAAACATCTGGTATCAGGGTCCCTATTGCTAACATTTTGGGGAAACGAAGACTGCGGTGGTATGGCCATGTAATGAGAATGGATAGCGCAAGAACAGCTAAAAATACTTCAGAATGGAAGTGGGAGGAAGAATACCAAGAGGAAGGCCAAGGAGACGACGGAGAGAGGCAGTTAAATCAGACGTAGTGAAGAACGGCTTTAAATGCGATGATGCCCAAGACCAAATGTTATATCAAGACCTATGTGCACTATCAAAGTGGGCACAGAATATAGGATTAAAGCTCAATCCAAGTAAAACACAAGCGATTCTGGTAGGTCATCCTAGACTCATCAACCACAAATACCGCGAATCTCAACCACCATTAATATTAAATGACACACCTATATATTTTTCGCCCTCGGCAAAAAGTCTGGGAGTGATAATAGACGACAAACTAAATTGGGCTGAGCACACAGCCGCAGTGTGTAGGAAGGCATCAGCATCTCTTCATGCCCTACAGAGATATAAGAAGTTTTTTCCTCTCGATCTTAAAAAGAAACTTATACAAACGCTTGTAATTCCAATTATTGATTACGGTGATGTTATCTTGCAAGGTCTCTCTTGGGAAAGCTCACGACGTCTGGAACTAATCATGAATGCCTGCGTTCGATATATATGTAACATCCGTCTCTTTGATCACATTTCACCATCTTATAAGCAACTATCCTGGCTCCGTGCTGACAAGCGCAGAGATTTTCATACACTCTGTTTCCTCTACTCTCTTATCAACGTACACTGTCCCTCATATCTTTCCTCGACCTTAACACTCTTATCTGATCAACATAAAAGAACTACTCGTTCCTGTCAGAGCAAAACCCTTTCTGTCCCTATCCATCACTCAGCCGGTTTCTCAAAATCCTTTTCAGTAGCAGGAACCAGGCTCTGGAACAATCTACCTCAGTATATCAGAGAACTGAATAACACTGCCAGCTTCAAACGACAGTTAATGGATTATCTACTAAAGCAATAATGACGCCAGTCTTTATTACCCTACGGTCCAGGTACGTCACATCCATTCCTCCTCCCAGATATTCTTCAACTGCCATTGCTCTCGCCAGGTACAGCTTCTGTCAGAATTCGCCATGCGTTAACCAGTCTCGATATATTCAAAAGTAAATATTGTATCTGCTAATATAAATGTTGTTACTTCTATTATTACACCAGCAGCAGCAGCAGAAGGTGTCTCAGTGGTACTGTTAGTATTAATCCTATTTAGAGTTAAGTTATTACATATGTAGAGTTAAGTTATTACCTTTTATTTACATCCTTTTACATGAAATCAACCTGTATAAATAATGTTATTAACTGTTCATCTGTAAAAATCATTATTATGTTATAGGTAACTCACATGTAAAGAAATATTGTATGTGTAAAACCCTGGTCCGATGTAAGAGAGGGCCTGATGGCCCTAATCTGATCAGGCTAAATAAATAAATAAATAAATAAATGCCAAGAAACGTTTCGATCTCCCCACACGTTATGGGTTTGCATGATTTCCCAGTTTTCTGGTATTCCTGTTCAGCATATAGATTAGTCTGCATAACAATAAACTGAATTACATCGTCAGATATGAATATGTAGAGTTGGATCCTGTAAGTCTCTCACATGTGCAGCAGGACCAGTTAATGCGGAAAAGGGTGGAGGTTGTTGGGGTCTTCCTCTTTTCCTCCATTAGGGTACTTGATGTCATATTTTAGGAGTCACCCTTTCGTCACCTGCATTATTTACTGGTACTTGTTCTAAATCAGCAGTGGAGGTAGATGAAGTTAGAACAGAATAGCAAGATGAGACATCCATTGTTTGATTGTCTATTTCCTCTCGTGAATCACTTTCATCTGAAGTACTTGTTCCAGAAATAACTATTCCCGAATAATGTGCAACGAAAGTCTGGGTCCTCATCACTAAAATCTTCTTCCTCTTCATCAGAGGAACTCTGACCTGACGGTATGTCCGCATGGAGTGTTGCCATTATCTCATCATCTTTTAGTATTTTCCCACAGCGTTTCATTATAAACGGAAATGGAAGATAACGCCACAAATTACATATATGAAATCCATTTTCCATATCACGCAATGATACTCCACGAAAACGCACAAAATGTGTATCACTACTCGATAATGAACACAATATCTAACTTATTGGAAGACCTTTGATGCATGGTGGTACAAATTTTGAACTCTGAGTTTCTCATGAATTACTCATATTCTATAGAGTATATTGAACAACCGTGATGTCTACAGTGATTTGGAAAGTATAAACGCCATTCTCTTACCTGTAATAAACAGATGAATCAACAATATATGACGTAAAGACGGAAACAATTACGCACTCGGCTATAGTCGGCAAAAACCAGCAACACTGTGGAAACAACAATCGCCACAGACGGACCGTATGGAGCAATACTACTTCTGACATCTCTCGGTCGTAGTGGGGACTATCGTGTTACACACTAGAGATGGGATAATTGAAACATCTGACGGTTTCGAAACCAATGAAACCGTACCATCCTTGGTGTCGAAACACTGTTTCGAAACCATGAAACCGTGAAGCAATGTATGTTTTGTCATGAAAACTTCGTTCTAGGAGGGCAATATTTTACACTATGTGGACAAGGGTACATACAAGAACCTGTCAACCATAGAGTATATATATTTACTTCTTGGTCTGTACGAAACATGTTGATAAATATTTTTTCCCGTGTTGTTCATGTTGCCAACATAGTCACACGAGGCGGCCCGTATGGTAGGTAAAAGTTTCCCCCGTTAGGAACTCACAACATGGTACGCATATTACAGTGATGGATCATAAATGCTACTTTCTATACATACTAAATAAATTATAGGGAATAAAGGGCACACTAAATAATCGCAAGTAATGCTATGGAATTACAAAAATAATAAAGTAAGAGGCAAGTTCACCACTTGTACGTCTTGACCATTACATTACCGCCCCAATTCTTTTGACATGAGTGTCGAAAAATTATAACGACAGTAGGTAACTTCCTTTTTTCGCTCATAAGAAACCAACTCTTTATCACGAGATTAAATAAGCGATCAACCCTTGTTAGTATAAAAAATGTCATTTCAGGCTTCATGTTGTATCTTATTTTAAAGAATGTAGTTTCACTCCTGTGTCTTTAATATGGTAGATAAACCTAGAATTTAACTGGTTTTTCAATGCAAAACTTTTACATTTATAAAGCAGACATTATGTCATTTCGGAATAGAGCAGTCTCTTGCAAACGAATCTTGATATCAGTAATCATAAGCTGCAGTCTCAAGAGTGTCAACTACTGTTTGACACTCTCTAAATGGTTTATATACTAGTAAGGTATATGTGTATCTGTGTGGAGCTTCAGTAAAATGAAACACCATATTTCGATACTATTAGTCTGTTCCGCGTTACTGCATTAATGGTTTGAAACACCGGTGTTGTGAAACCGACACGAAACTGTGAAACCGACACGAAACCGTGAAACCGACACGAAACCGTGAAACCGACAGGAAGAAACGGTTTCAGTGTATCGACAATCGACCGCGAATGTGATCCGAAACAGAACGGAATGAAACCGCATGTTTTCGAAACCATGAAAGATGCCGGTTTCGAAACCATGAAACCGTTGTGTGTATCGAAACCTGGTTTCGAAACCATGAAACCGTAGCCAACTCTATTACACACAGTAGGTGGTTCAGCAACCCTACCCGCATGCTGGATGAGTCAGGCCTTCATAATTAAGTGGTGCGTTTTTCATACCATCATGCATTTACGCGAGAAGGACTGGTGGTACATAATTTGTACCACCTACCCTGAAAGAGTTAAGTTGAATCAGACACTTTTGAAACTCTTGGTTATTTGCTTATGAAGATCAATTATAATTTGAGAAAATACCATTCTTATATGTTTAAAAATAGTTATCTTTCGAAAATTTCGGGGGGGGGGGGCGTTCAACCCCTCTGACCCCCCCCCCTCTGGGTACGGCCTTGATAGGTGACTCATTTCTTAAAAACACAGCCAGTTTCTCCTCAGTTCGAATCTGTCTTGACGCGTTGCACCCCTCACCCTCAATTTGATTCTTAACAGTGCAATAGGCGTGTCACTAGGAGGAACATTGGAGGTCGCGTTGTATCTGTGGTATACAGGGTCTACTTTGCACCGTTAGCTTTAATTAACCTCATATTTTGCAGAGAATAAGTTAACAAAATGAGGGAAGAACAAGTATTACAACAGTAGCAACAGAACATTTATTTTATGAAAATTAACAATAGAAAGTTTAGGTCCGCCGTCGCACGGGTTGCCTATTCCGGGAATATGTATCTGTGAGATTTTACGCGACCATTGTAGTGTTAATGAGACCACGTACGTCTTGGAATTGATCACTGTTTATCTAAAATAGTTCGTGAATTTTTCATTATCAAATTCCTTGATTAAAGCGAATTCCCCATGACTTTGTCTTCTTTCATGTATCCACATTTTTCTATTTTCTGTTTCATCAAAGTGATGAAACTCAGAATCAGAATCCGATTCTGAACTTACATCTATTAACGCAGCGGAAGTACACGCTACGTTTGTCAGGTGCATGTGAGCAACATCACCTAGAGAGAAGGCCACGACGCTCTCGTGTGACGTCAGGCAGAGTAGGTTGCGCGCGCATAGCTGACTGGGTAGCCGCTGGGGCACGGCCAATCAGCTATGCGCGCGCAATCTGCCTGACGTCACACGAGAGCGCCGCGGCCTTCTCTCTGGGTGGTGCTGATGTGAGCCGCGTCTTCCCCCCACCCTTCGCCACTTTCACAGACTACTCTGTGGCAGCTGACGTCTCGCTGCAAACTGCGACAGAGAACTGTGATCCAACTTGGCGACGATCGTCGTCGTGCCACGCGCTCCGTGAGAAATTTGACGTGAGTCACCCTGCGTCTCATCTTGCGGCCTGCCTTACGACGATTCACAAGTGAGAGTATAATGAGAAGCTGCAGGCTGCAGGCTGCCGGTACTCACCGGTAGTTGTTGATGTTGTTCCTGCTGAACAAGGAGACCTCGTCGTACCACGCCTGCACCGCGCGGCGCCACTGCGAGGGTTGGGATGACCCGGTGGTGCTCGACTGGTACACGTTCTGCCCGACGCTGAACCGCGCTGTGCACAACATTCACCAGGTTAACGTTCATGGCTCACGGGAAACGCGGGGCAGATCGGTAAGCTAATTTTATCAACTACTAGCTAAAAACCCGGCGTTACTCGGGTATTTATTTATTTATTCCTGCCTTGAGTTAGTACTGCCCCTATCCCTTCTCTGTCTATCCATCTCCTTTTTTTTTTTTTTTTTTTTTTTTTTTTTTTTTTTTTTTTTTTTTTTTTTTTTTTTTTTTTTAAAAGAAAAAAAAAAACATGTTATATATATCGGAAAATATAGAAGAAATAACACTGTCTTGCATAATGTACGAAATTGTACGTACAGAATCCAAACAAAGAATGCTAGCAATCAAAATACAAATGGCATATAAAATTCTCACGATCTCATATTTATTGAGTTATATCTTGTACAATTGTATAATTTTTCAGGTATATATTAATTTCTATAAGTGCTGTAAGTCTGCAAAATCTGTTGCGAATACAATCAGAAGGAAAGAAGTAATAGATTAAAACTTGGTGTGCGTTAGATCAGTTTTCTATGAACGTTACTGTTTATGTGCTCATATCTCATGTACTTCGTGTCGTACTGTGATAAAATTTCGAAGGTACATTCAACTATATGTCTGTATACTGTCTGTAAAATGACCTGCGGCTACGATTTGTAGTATAGAAATTATAAATTGTAACGTTATACCGAATGCCGTAGTTTTAGTCCATGAACAGCGGAACAGTAGTAAGCGAGAAATTTTTTTTTCCTTTCATAATTTTTCTATGGTTGTCAGCGAGAAAAAGTTGCCGCGCCGGAGGGGCCGAGTGCACTGAGGCGCTATGCTCCGATGGGCGAGGCCTTTTCCCGTCGGCGGTTCGTGTCCTCCCTCAGGCGTAGATGTTTGCGCTGTCCTTTAGAATAAGTTAGTTTATAAGTAGTTTGTAAGTTTAGAGACTGATGACCTCGCAGTTAAGTCCCATAAGCTTAACAAACATATGAACATTTAAGTTCAATAAAGGTTTAAAATTATGCCTGAAGTTCGTCGCAAGTAGCTAAGTGCTGTCATTCTCATCCAGCGTGTGAATAAAGTCTCGTTGCATTATGTAGCAGTTTCTTGCAACTATATTCTTTATGACGTATCTCGTGAACCGTGTGTCGTATCTGGTTTTTACCTCGACAGCGTTGTTACCTGATGGTAACGAATATGTGCACCAAATTTGGTTGAAATAGGTCCAGTGGTTTAGGAAGAAATGTGCAACACTGTCGTTTGATGCAGCTGTTTTTCTCGCATGTCATTGTTTATGACGTCATATCTCGTGAACAATATGTTGTACGTGATCCTAACACTTACGGCGACCGTTCTCATGGATTGAAGCTTGTGCAAAATTTTATAAAGATTGGAAGAAAACTGTAGATTTGTATACAATACGTACACACAAACATACACACACTCTGCTTAATGCATAAAGATGTTTTTTTGTATTCTAATATATACCTCTTAAGGTACGTTTACATTGGAATTGGCATCGGCACATTTATGCGCGACATGTATATGCGACTTCGGGTCATGTATTGCGACCTGTATGAGCTGACAAGTAGCAACCTCATACGTGCGTGAGCCCGTGTTTACGCCTGTTGATGTTTTATCCGTTTGCGATGGCTTCTCACGACGAAGATTTTACATTTTTATATGTCTGTGTGTTTGCTCGTTTGGATGCTGAAACAAAAGCGGAAGAAGTGCAGATGGTGGCAACTAGAGTTCCTTCGCAAGCGTGCTACTCATGGAACTTACGCAATCTTTGTTCAAGAAGAATTACCTCTTGAAGTTGGCGCGTATTTCTATTTGGCAGTGACACTCCGATTTTTGTTAAAAATGGAATAATTTTTAGTTTTTTTGTTAACGATTGGATGCAAGCGCACAGATTCAGCGAGTTGCATTGTATTTTGGTACGACCACGAACAATTTTTTATTTAATGAGCAAAAAATCAGTTTTGACAACACAACATACTACACCGATCAACCAATAATCGCATAAGCGGCCGACTGCGAACAGTGGACAAATTGAAGAGCGCCTCGGTGGCCATTGTGGTGGCAAACTTCCGCGTGAACTTTAAATGTGCGCAAGACTCTTTTGATTAGAAAGAGTATTCATTTAAGTCACGAAAACTATGTCTAATTGAAATATATAACTACAAAACAGCTTCAGACTCCTGGAATATTCAGCAACTATTGGTTGTGCGTAAATTTATTACACATACGGTGTAGAAATTGGCCAACAGCGTTTTCTTTTCGTAACGAAGCCGAACTATAACATGTAGTTTTTAGCGTTCTAAATGCAGCATATGAACAGAATTTATTGTCAGACACGATTTTTTGACACTTTCTCAGTATATTCTACGAATGTGAAACTTTTGTGCAAACATTAATTTCTGAAGAGTTTCACACTTTACATCTTTGCTTTAGCGCTGTATTCTCCAATATTTAGCTATTTCATAACATCAAAAACAGGCTGTCTGAAAGAGCTAATGTTATAAATCGATTGTGAAAGTGAAATATGCCATCAGATACCAAACTGAATAGCTTCTTACCTTGTGAATACAGCATCCAGCACTACCAAATTCTTTTAAGAACACGAAGTAAGCCATATCTGTCTTAACTAAAGCACCTAACATTAGCATTAGGGTATCTAGCAAGAATATTAGCATTTTTAATGGTGTAAGCCAAATACCTTACAGTAGTTGAACTGCTCAAAAGTCAACAACTATCGCCATAGGGTTCAACTTTACAATGCGCATTCAGTGTGGCTATGTATCATTCGTATATGGAAATATACACAGTTCTGCAAACCCCTTTCAGTTGTTATACCTAAATGTAAAACAGATTACCTTTAAATTCTGCGTTTCAAGTTGCTAATATTAATTTCATAAACAAAAATTTCGTGACCCAGATAGTTATTTTACAGAATCATAAAATGAAACTTTTTGAACTTTCTGTCCACCAGTACTGCCTAAAGTAGCTCCTTTTTAAGAGCTACCAGTATTGTAAAAGCTTGTTATTTATTTCATTCAATCCTATATTGTCTCGACTAACAGTCTTTTAAGCAACAGTACGTATCTCTGAATACAAGTAGTAGGGATACTTGTATTCCTCAGAAATATAAATGGGAAGATGGTATTCGATCTTTTTATTCCTTTCTTAAATTGATTTATGCATTTAAACGCTGAGCATGTCTTCACCATCGTGCTTCATGTACACTGCAATAGTCAATATAGACATGACTATCACTTGTGTATATATCCCGCAGTAGCTATTTAATACACGATTTACCTGCTAACAACACTCGTATTTATCTGTCGCTTGCCACTACTATGTCGGCCGGTCGAAGGTTCAAATTATCCCTCGACAGCAGCGCCGTCAGGGAGTCTAGCTATTTTTACAAGGTCTTTGCGATCAACAAAGCAGTATATGGTAACAGAGACTTGCGCTGTCGCAAATTCTTTTGCTCGTGAAAATAAGCGGCAGACGACGAGAAAGAATGGCACTCCGCATGCGCATGTTCTGCGACACGTCGCGTATATGCCGAAAAAACTATATACAAAATGTATGCGCGGGAAATTCCTCATACAATTTCGGCGAACTTTTGTATGTCAAATTGATATGTCGCTCGTACAAGTTGCGATACATGTATCCCATTGCAAACGTACCTTTATATACATAAAAATTTGGGTGTTTATGCCCATATTTCACTCTGCACCGAAAACTACACATCCCAAACTAATAGCGTTTGTATGTGGTAGTAGTTATGTCTTACAATGTTCACTATGGTCAGTGGCGTAGCTACCATAGGGCTAGGCGGGGCAGTGCCCCGGGGCCCCCGAGCTCCAGGGGCCCCTTGACCTACGCGAAGGACGTTCGAAAAAAGTTATCGTAGATCCTTGAACACTTTCATGTCCGCGAATTACTTCGGATAATCGAAGTTCTACTGTAATTTAGTTGAATGAAGGTTTTTCCGGCTTTGAACTTTTTGAACCCTGACCAACAAACCTCAAACGCACGAAGTGAAATCCAAAAATTATTCGCACCCCAGAATGTAAACATAACAAGGTCCTTTGCTTGTCCGCTAAGACGTGGACCCTGCCATCGTCAGCGTATTGTCGGTTGAAGTCGGAGTTGCCGTGCCTGCCAATCTATGCGAAATAACAGTGAATGGTGCTGAATTACTAGCACAGTGTTTGACAGTAGACAGTGTGACCACATTTGAATATGAAGTCTCTACAATGTATTATTACAGAACGGTATTATTATGGTAACTCAACTGTCTGTGTAGTGAATTCCCCAAGGGTGTGCTCCATAATCATAGATCCAAATGAAGTGCTGTAACCAATTGCACTCTGAAATTCGTGAGAAGAAGAGAAAATATGGTTACTTTGTCACAATAGTAAATTGTGCATTCAAGACACTAACCTGTACCCCACTGCCACTATAATAAGCGAAGATGTCAACTTAGTTATTTTACTTATTACTTTTTCCTGGCCAGACATTAATATATACTTCATGAAGCCTGGTAGGGGCACGGCTCAAACTAAAGTATTCCATCAAACGAAATCCGGCAACTTTCTTTTCTGAAACCATCCTACACGAATATTTCCCCTGTTTTCCTTCTTTGATTGGGCTATCAACGAATTTAGGCTGATCGGTACGGAGCAGTGACCTAACAACGAGGAGTTTAGCGACAGTGAGTTGTCGGCACTGACAACAGTCCGCCTCCTGTTACCGCGGACTCGACTGTTCCCGGTTTGCTTTGCGGCAGGGGGCCATGTTTTCATGGTTAAATAATACTTATTCATTGTTTATTTTTTACTAGCATATGCCTGCGACTTCATTCACCTAGTATGGATCAACTTCGGAAACTATCCCAAGATGTCGTTTATCTTTATGTCCTACCCAGGTCCAAATCTATCCCACTGCAAAATTTCATTCAAATACGCCCAGTAACTTTTGCGTGAAAGCATAACAAACAAACCAACTTTCATAGGTATAATTATATTTGAGCCGGCCGCGGTGTCCGAGGGGACTGAGGCGCTTCAGTCACGGTCTGCACGGCCACTGCGGTCGGGGGGTTCGAATCCTCCCTCGGCATGGATATTTGTGCCGTACTTAGTTGTAGCTAGTTCATAAGTAGTTTGTAAGCTTAGGGACTGATGACCCCGTAGTTAAGTCCCATAAGTTCTACAAACATTTGAACATAATTATATTTGAGAGTACACTTAAATATTATCTGCTGCATGACACATAATAATTTACTTAATAGTATTTAGGTTTGCCTTATTATGTCTTCCAGTAGGCGGTAAGGAACTTATGATGAAGTAGTTTTGCATAGTTTTAGTTTAAAGAGGGCCCCAATGTCATTTCTGCCCCGGGGCCCTTGGTGACATAGCTACGCCACTGACTATGGTAGTTAGGGTTGACAACAAGAAGGACGTGGAAGATATGGGGCTGAAAGTTATCAACATACACCATGTGATAAAAAGTATTCGGACATCCCCGAAACATACGTTTTTCATATTAGGTGCATTGTGCTGTCACCTACTGACAGGTACTCCATATCAGCGACCTCAGTAATCATTAGACATCGCGAGAGACGAGAATGGGGCCCTTCGTGGAACTCATGGACTTTGAACGTGGTCAGGTGATTGGGTGTTACTTGTGTCAAAAGTCTTTACGCGAGCGAGATTTCCACCGTCATAAACATCCCTAGATCCAATGTTTCTAATTGGAAAGTAAAATGGAACAGAGGAAGGGACACATACAGCACGAAAGCGAACAGGCCGTCCTTGTCTGAGGACTGAGAGAGACCGCCGACAGTTGAAGAGGGTCGTACAGGGTAATAGGCAGGCATCTATCCACATCATCAAACAGGAATTACAAACTGCATGAGGATCCACTCCAAGTACTATGACCGGCGGGAGATGAGAAAACTTAGATTTCATGGTCGAGCAGCTGCCCGTCAGCCACATATCATGCAGGTCAATGCCAAACGACACCTCGCTTGGGATAAGAAGAGTAAACATAGGACGACTGAACAGTGGAAAAACGTTGTGTTGAATGATGAATCACGGTACACAATGTGTCGATCCGATGGCAGGGTGTGGGTATGGCGAAAGCCCCTTGAACCACATCTGCCAAGGTGTATAGTGACAACAGTAAAATACGAAGGCGGTGGCGTTATGGTGTGGTCGTGTTTTTCATGAAGGACGCTCGCACCACTTTTTGCGTAGCAGTGTCACAGCACAAGCCTACATTGATGTTTTAAGCACCTTCTTGCTTCCCACTGTTGAACAATTCGAGGATGACGATTGCATCTTTCAGCATGATCGAACACCTGTTCATAATGCACGGCCTGTGGCGCAATGGTTACACGACAATATCATCCCTGTAATGGATTGACCTGCACACAGTCCTGACTTGAATCCTACAGAATACAATCGGATTTTCTTGGAATTCCGACTTCGTGCCAGGTCTCCCTAACCTACATCGATAACTCTCCTCAGTGCAGCACTCCATGTAGAATGGGATGTCATTCACCAAGAAACCTTCCAGCATCTGACTGAACGTATGCTTGCGAGTGTGGAAGCTGTCATCAAGGTTAAGGGTGGGCCAACACCATATTGAATACCAACATTAGCGATGGAGGGCGCCACGAACTTGTAATTCATTTTCAGCCAGGTCTCCGGATAGTTTTCATCACATAGTGTACATAAAATTCTACATATGAGTTCTTGCAAAGAGGGTATCAGATGAACATCAACAAGAGTAAAATAAGAATAATGGAATGTAGCGTCAGAAAATCAGGCGATGCTGAAAGAAGGTAATGAAACAATAAAAGTAGAAGATGAGTTTTGTTATTTGGGTAGCAAGATAACTTCTGATGGCCGAAGAAAAGAAGATATAAAATGCAGAATGAGAAGAAAAGCGTTTCTAAAGAGGCGAAACTTGTTGAGAACCTATATTAATTTAAATGTTAGGAAGTCCTTTCTGAAAGCATTTTGCCTGGAGTGTAGCATTGTATGGGAGTGAAACGTGGAGTTCAGACAAAAAGATAACAGAAGCTTTTGAAATGTGGTGCTACAGACGAATGATGATAGTTGGTTGGGTAGATCACGTAACTAATTAGGAGGTGCATAATCGAATTGGGGAGAAAAGGAGTTTTTCGCATATCCTGACTAAGAGAAGGGATATATTGGTGGAACAAATTCTGAGACATCAAGGAATCGTCAACTTAGCTTTAGAGGGAAGTGTGTGGGCTAAAAATCGTAGAGGGAGACCGAGGGACGAACACAGTAAGCAGATTCAAAAGGATGTAGGTTGCCGAACTTATTCTCAGATGAAGATACTTACACAGGAAGGGTAGCGTGGAGAGATGCACCAACAGAGATATAGCAATGTAGCTTGTCGTTGTTGTGGTCTTCAGTCCGGAGACTGGTTTGATGCAGCTCTCCACACTACACTATCCTGAGCAAGTCTCTTCAACTCCACATAAGAACGGCAACCTATATCTGTCTGAATCTGCTTACTGTATCCATCTCTTGGTCTTCCTCTGAGGTTTTTACCTCGCTAACTTCCCTCCAATGCTAAATTCACAATTCCTTGATGTCTAAGAATGTGTCCTACCAAACGATCCTTTCTTTTAGTCAAGGTATGCCAGAAATTCCTTTTCTCCCCAATTCTGTTCAGTACCTCCTCATTAGATACGCGATCCACCCACCTAATCTTCAGCATTCTTCTGTAGCACCACATTTCAAAAACATCTTCCCTCTTCCTGTTCGCGCTGTTTATTGTCCATCTTTCACTACCATACAAGGCAACATTCCACACAAATGCCTTCAGAAAGGACTTACTTATGCTTAAATCAATATTCGATGTTAACAAATTTCTCTTTTTCAAGAACGCTTTTCTACCCATTGTATTTTGCATTTTATATCATCTGCACTGCGACCATCATTTGTTATTTTACTGCCCAAGTAACAAAACTCACCTACCTCCTTTATTGTTTCATTACCTAATCTAATTCCTTCATCATCACCTGATTTTCTTAGCTTGCACTCCATTACCCTAGTTTTGCTCCTGTTAATGTTCACCTTATTTGCACTTTCCAGCACACTGTCCATTCCGTTCAACTGCTCTTCCAGGTCCTTTGCTGTCTCTGACAGAACTACTGTGTCGTCGGCAAAACGCAATGTTTTCAACTCTTCACCCTGAACTTTAATTCCTTCTCCAAGTTTCTCCTTGCTTTCCTTCATAGCTTGTTCAATGTACAAATTGAATTACATTGGAGAAAGGCTAGAACCCTGTCTTACTCCCTTTCCAACCACTGCATCCGTTTCATGCCCTTCAACTCTGACAACCACTGTCTGGTTTTTGTACAAGTTGTAAATAACCTTACGATCCCTATATTTTACTCCTGCTTGCTTCAGAACTTGAAAGAGTTTATTCCAATCAACATTGTCAACAGCCTTCTCCAAATCTTAACTTAATCTATCTTCTAGGATAAGCTGTAAAGTGAGTATTGCCTCCCGTGTTCCGACATTTCTCCTGAACCCAAACTGATCTTCCCCGAGGTCGGCTTCTACCACCTTTTCCATTCTTCTGTAAATAATTCGTGTTAATATTTTGCAACCATGACTTATTAAACTGATGGTTCTGGCGTTTTCACACCTGCTTTCTTTGGAATGGGGATTATTACATTTTTCTTAAAGTCTGAAGGTACTTCGCCTGTCTCATACATCTTACGCACCAGGTGAAATAGTTTTGTCATGACTGACTCTCCAAGAGATTTCAGTAGTTCTGAGGGAATGTCGCCCACTCCAGGGGCCTTGTTTCGACTTTTGTCTTTTAGTGCTCTGTCAAATTCTTCTCTCAGTATAGTATCTCCTCTTTTATCTTCATCTACATCCTCTTCCATCCTACAATATTGCCTCTAAGTTAATTTCCTTCGTAGAGCCTCTCTATATACTCTTTCCACCTTTCAGCTTTCCTTTCTTTGCTGATAACTGGTTTTCCATCTGTATTCTTGATAATCATAGAGCTGTTTTTCTTTCCTCCAAATATCTCTTTTATTTTCCTGTATGCTGTATCTATTTTCCCCTATTTATTCATTCTCCCACATCCTTGCTTTTGCCTTCGAGCCACTCCTGCTTAGCCATTTTGCACTTCCTGTCAATCTCATTTCTTAGTCGTCTGTACTCCTTGCCTGTTTCGTTTACTGGATTTTTATATTTTCTCCTTTCATCGATTAAATTTAGTATGTCCTGTGATATCCAAGAATTTTTTGTAGTTCTTGCCTTCCTACCTATTTTGTCCTCTGCTGTCTTCACTATTTCATCTCTCAGTGCTACCCATTCCTTCTCTACTGTTTAATTTTTCACCGTTTCTGAGAATTGTTGCCTAAAGTTCCCTATGAAATTCTCACGAACTTCAGGTTCATTCATTTTATCCAGGTCCCATCTCCTTATTTTCCTTCCTTTCTGCAGTATTTTCAGTTTCAGCCTATAATTCATGACCAATAAGTTATGGTCAGCGTTTATATCTGCCCCTTGATATGTCTTACAGTTTAGAACCTGGTTCCGAAATCTATGTCTTACCATTATAAAATCTGTCTGGTATCTCCCGGTGTTTTTTGGTCTCTTCCACGTATACAACCTTCTTTCGTGATTCGTAAACCAGGTGTTTGTTATAACTATATTATGTTCAATGTAAAATTCTACCAGGCGGCTTCCTCTTTCATTCCTTTCGCCTAGACCATATTCACCTACTATTTTTCCTTCCCTTCCTTTTCCTACTACCGAATTCCAGTCTCCCATCACAATGAATTTTTGTCTCCCTTAATTCCTTTGCATCCTCATAAATTTCTTCGATCTCCCCATCACAGCAGAACTAGTTAGCATACAGGCCTGTACTACTGTGGTCGATGTTGGCTTCTTATCTATAGTGACTACGATATTGCGATCATTGCACTTCTCATAGTAGTTTACCCGCATTCCTATTTTCTCATTCATTATCAGACCTACTCCTGTAATACTCCCAACTGATTTTGTGTTTATAATCCTGTACTCAACTGATCAGAAATCCTGTTCCTCTTTCCAATAAACTTCACTAATCCCCACTATATCTAACTACAACCTATCCATTTCTCTTTTTAAATTTTCTAACCTCTCTATCCGATTAAGGGATCTAACATTCCACGCTTCAATCTGCAGAATGGCAGTGTTGTCTCTCCTGATGATGACATCCTCCTAGGTAGTCCCCGCCCGGAGATCTGAATGGGGGACTATTTTAGCTCCGAAATATTCATACAGTAGAGCTGCATGTCCTCGGGAAAAGTAACGGCTATAGTTTCCCCTTGCTTTCAGCTGCTCGCAGTAACTGTATGGCAAAGCCACATTAGAACTACTCACACATATTCCCAGATTTATCATAGCTGAAAACTCACCCATATCCCCTCACGTGTCCCAGCTGACTACTGACCTACATTCACGCACATGACACAGCTGACTACTGTGATGATACTGCCAGCCCTCTCATCTCAATGTTATTGTACGATACCGTTTGCGTCGGACCCGGAATCGTGTGGTTCAATAGTGATACATGTTGCGTGTGAAGTTAGTTAAAAACGAAATAGCCAGTCTAGGAATCAGTGTAGGACAGTGTCTCGGTGATACTGTGATTAAAACAAGTGATAGATTTCATTAATTAAGAGATTCGTTTAGATGCTTTCCAGACAGTTCTATAAACAATAGTTTTGTCATTTTACATTATTTCAAGAACTAGATAGACGAATTTTAGAAACTTTATGTAAATGAAAATAAATAGCATTGTATATATGTTAGGCTCATAAACAAGTTGTGGTGACCAGCTAATGGTGTTAATTACTGTAATAGTCGAGATTTGAATATTATTACTCTTTGTATATATTGACTGACGTAAGATTTGGAGCCTATTTTGCGAATGGCCAAGATATTTGATAGTTCAATATATGTTAGGAACATGTATGATGTACTCATTAACAAATTAATTAACATTTAACATCGCCCTTTGTTATCAAACAAAAAGAATCGAGATTTCAACTTAAAAAGATATGCGCCATCTAAAATTATTGTATGTATAGTTTTCATTTTATATTGTGATCATTTTTGTGTACATGAAATGTTTTACTTGTATATTTGGTAATTGTAAATTAGTATATTCAATTGTTATGAACAATGTGTAATGTAATGCCATTATTGCCGATGTTATATATTTGGAGTTTTGGTCGTTTGTCAAATGCTTTGGAATCTATGTCAGTCTGTGTTGCTGTGGTGTATTGTGTACGCAAATGAACTTTTAACGTTTTGGTGGAGAAGTTTGATTAAAATTAAAGAAGAAGTGAAAAATTGTACCTACGAGTATTTATTTCTACCACGAAGCCCCAGGAGAATAATTTTGCAGCGAGCAGAACCCCCATACATCGTAATGTTGGAAAGCTGAGTATTATGTTTGAAACTGGTTAGAAAGAATGAAATGTATTTACTTAAGAATCTAGTAAACATTACACTACTCACTCACATCCCTACTTGTGTCACAGCGTCTACTCACATACATCCCCACAGGTTTCGCAACTGATTACTCACCCAACGAGTCCTTATTTCGACCCACAGAAATTGTCTCCAGCCAATGAGAACTCGAGAGCTGTCAGCCAATGAGATGCTGTGTGTTTCTTAACCAGAGATTCGGGTACTACGCGCTCTCACGTACTAAAAAAACTTCTTGTTTAACCTATATCTAACCTTCCTAAGGCTACGCTACAGATCACTTTTTTTAAAGTGAAAGTTAGGTTAGGTACAGGTTAAACAAGAAGTTTTTTCTTAGTACTTGAGGGCACGTAGTGCTCGAATCTACCGTTAAGAAACACGCAGCATCTCATTGGCTGCCAGCTAGCGAGTTCTCATTGGCTGGAGACAATATCTGCGTGTCGAAACAGTCAGCTGTGACACATGAAGGGATATGGGTGAGTACGAGTCCTCATCCATATCCCCTCACGTGTCACAGCTGACTATAAACCTACATTCACGCACGTGTCACAGCTGACTACTCACCCACGTCTCTGCATGTGTCATGCCCGAAGCGGCACTGTTCGGCCCACCGCTGAGCAACCCGCGCCAACTCGTTGTCCCAAACCTGCAACACAATGTTTCAGTCCTTCACTGCCTTTACTCAGGTGCGAATGCCTTCTGGGACTCGAACATATAATTGCGGAACATAAAAACGTGATTCAAAGGGTTTGAAGGGAAAAAAATATAATAAAAGTTAATCAGCCATCATCTGCCTGCATTGCTGCGATTAGTGTCAGAGATACACATACAGTATATCTGGTGATAGTATAAATATTATATCTATTATTCGGAGGGTAAGTCAATTATCATCCGCAATTTAGTTATTTTTTTATGTTGGTAGTACTGTCGTTTTACGTTGGTGACGCATGCTTTGTTTATTTGTTGTTATATCTTTGCAATTTTCAAGCTGCTACGTTAGTTTCGTTGTCGCTGCCGTGCTGTTAATCATGGCTGCTCCGCTGTCTATTTGCACCCAATAAGAGCAACGTTCAGTGATACGTTTTTTGTGGGCGGAAGGTGTATCAGGGGCCGAAATTCATAGAAGACTTTCAGTACAGTACTGGAACAGTATTTTGCCACAAAAAGTGTGTACGAGTGGATTGAAAAATTCCGAAATGGTCGTACGAGTGTTAAGCACGTTGAAGGAGCAGGACGACCGTTTACCGCCACAAATGAAGAGACCATTGAGCGATCACGTGAAATGATTCTCTTAGACAGACGATTAACTATTGATGAAGTGACTCATCGTGTTCAAATTAGTCATGGTTCTGCCTACGAAATTATTCACAACAGACTTGGGTTTCGTAAAGTTTGTGCAAGATGGGTCCCGAAACAACTCACACAGTTACATAAGCTAACGCGCCTCGACATCTGCAAAAAACATTTGGATCGCTATGGTAACGAAGTGGACAACTTCTTAGACAGAATCATTACTGGTGACGAAACATGGATCCATTATTACGAGCTGGAGAGTAAACGGTAGAGTATGGAATGGAAAAATCCAAATTCGCCGTGCAAGAAAAAGTTCAAGACCCAACCATTCGCAGGAAAACTGATGGGGATGCACGAGGTCTTGTCCTGGAACATTATGATGAAAGGGGCACAACAATAAACAGTGTACGTTTCAGTGAGATGCTTACTGACAGGCTAAAGCCTGCAATTCGAAGCAAACGCCAAGGATTGCTGTCAGAAGGTGCTGTGTTGTTGCACGACAATGCACGTCCGCATACTGCTGTCCACACTGCTGAAACGCTCCAGAAACTCAAATTCGAAGTACTGAATCATCCTCCATATAGTCCCGATCTTGCCCCTTCTATCACTTGTTTGGTCCACTCAAACAGGCATTAAGGGGCCGTCGATTTGACTCGGACGAAGCAGTGAAGGAAGCGGTGCATTCCTGTCTCGCAGCTCAACCGAAAACCTTCTTTTATGTGGGCATAAGGAAGCTTGTAGAGCTATGGACGAAGTGCATTGAAAAGCAAGGAGACTATGTCGAAAAATGATGTTCTTTAAAGTTTCGTATTTTATTACAATAAAATTTTATAATTAAATTGCGGATAATAATTGACTTACCCTCGTATTATTTTGAAGCTATACCATTATACTATAAATGCGACATGAAATCGCAAAGAGGCAGGCGACAACTATGAAGTTAATTGCTGTGCTGCATGTAAGCTGGAAAGGTGGCAAAAAAAAAAAAAAAAATAAAATAAAAAAATAAAAAAAAAAAAATTCTGTTGGTCACACTTCTGGACAACATGACGTTACTGACACGATCCGGATTTACATCCATTTTGTGACAACAGTTACATGTTTACAGAGGCAGGAATACAGATGTTGAAAAAGATGTTCTTTTTACACACATATGCAAACTACTTGAAGCACTACAATCGATAACAATAAATTACTGAAAGCTTCTGTTTGAAGTACTAGTTGAAATAAATCGCTTTTCCCAGGTCAGAATATATAACATGCTTGATTACATGAGGACCAATCGTTCAGTTGTCTACATACATTCCATTAGATTTACACATATATAGTGGATACTAAATTGAGTGATGGGGTATGCTATGAAATATTATTGTATAAATGAAAGACTTCATAATAAAAAAAAAATTACTTAATATGCCTGCTTCGTCCACAGAGACTTTATGCCTAGCACAGTTTCAACATTAAAACTGCTGTAGTGTAACGAATTGTTTTCGTTTCGTCCATTATTTAACTCCCCTATGGGTTGAAATTCACCTCACTGGAATGGCCAAGCAGCCAAAGACGGATTGCATGACCGCTCCCGACGGAGGTTCGAGTCCTCCCGCGAGCGTGTGTGCGTAAGCGCGCGCGCGAGCGCGCGCGTGTGTGTGTGTGTGTTGTACTCAGGGTAAGTTAGTTTAGGTTTGTAAGTACGCCCACCCTAGTTCCGCATTAGCGTCGTACAGAGCTCTGTCTATTGGCCTCATCTTTTTAAATCTGACCAGAGTCTAAAATAAAGAGTCACGAAACTCCCAGTGAATTTTTGCAACCTCGCGACTGCAGCGCTGCAAGTGGCTGGGTCGTAAAAACATACCGTAAAACGACTGAGTAATGAATGTGTATTTGAAGTGAAGCAGCACATTAAAAGTTCTTCGTATTTAGGAGCTTTTGTGACGTATCAAAAATGTAATTCGGAAGTCTCTCAACAGCGAATTTCTTTTAGCGCCACTTTATAAGGTATAGATGTTCTACCAAATGGTGACATATGAAAATTTGTGTCGGGCCGGGACTCGAAGTGCTAAGGGAGTGCGAGTGCTAAGGGATGAATGCAGTTGACTTGTGCAGGGTGTCCAGAAAAGGGCTCCCTGATTTCAAAATTAAATATCTCGAAAACAAAGATCGATAGAGGAATACACTAAACGGTATGTTTATAGTGAAAGCTGTAAGAAGTTTATACAGCAATTTGAAATAATAGTTACAAAACCTGATAACAGAGGGTGCTGTACGCTTTACAGCTCATATCAGCATACATAAGTCAAATAATCGTATGAAAACACTCTTTGCAAACAATCACATCACAATGTTTTCAAAATGTTCACCACAGGAACTACAGAGGTGGCGCAAATGAAGAATGAAATTCGCCATCACATTTCGTAGTGTCTCAACCGAAATGGATTCACATGCCACAGAGATCGCCCATTCAAGCTCGTCCAGCGTGGCGGGATGCTTCGGGTAGACCATGTCTTTCACTGTGCCCCACAAAAAAAAAAAAAAAAAAAAAAAAAAAAAAAAAAAAAAAAAAAAAAGTCACAGGGAGTCAAATCCGGCGAATATGGAGGCCAATCCATGTCTGCAAGAGTAAATTTGGGATATTCCAAAGCAATGACTCGATTCCCGAAGTATTCCTCAAGAAAGCGAAACACTTGTTCGGTCCGATGTGGTCGGGCTCCATCTTGCATAAACCATTCATTACCTGGTCGATCCTCTAACGCTTGCTGTGTGGTGACAAATTGTTTCAAAATTGCAACGTAACGTGCACCAGTGACCGTTTCTCGAACAAGAAAGGGCCAATAATGCCTCTGCTGCATACTGCAGCCCACACAGTAACTTTAGGAGAATACATGGGTTTCGCTTCACACCAATATGGCTTTTCGGAACGCCAAAATCGCCAGTTCTGCTTATTCACGTATCCATTCATGTGGAAGTGCGCTTCATCAGTAAACCAGATGCAGCCAACAACAAATCCTTCACTATCAATCTTTGTGAGCATCTGTTTAGCAAAGGCAACCCTTTGTTGCACAGCTCGTACGGGTATGGCCTGGTGCGTTTGAATTTTGAATGGAAACATGTGTAGGCTCTTTCTCGGTATTTTCTGCGAGCTGGAACGCTTCAAACCAGTCTCAGATGCAATTCTACGGACGGATGACATTGGATTTCGCTGAATAATTCCAGAAACTGTGGCGACATTTTCAGTCGTAACTGTGGTTTGCTTGCGGCCAACATGGCCCACTAGATCATCAGTTACGCTACCTGTTCGTTGAAATTTTTCGAAGAGCGTACGAATGGTTTTCGCATCGGGTCCTATTGGAACATTAAATCGTGCCTGAAAACTTCGCCTTGTTGCCGTAGGACTCTCTTCTAACCTGTGGTATTCTAGCAAATGTTCAAATGTTTGTAGAGTTAATGGGACTTAAACTTACAAACTACTTATGAGCTAGCTAACACTAAGGACGGCACAAATATCCATGCCCGAGGGGGGATTCCAAGCCCCGACCGTAGTGGCCGTGCAGACCGTGACTTGCGCGCCTCAGTCCCCTCGGCCACCGCGGCCGGCGTACGCTAGCACCAGAAAAACGTGTTGTTCAATGGAGTACATGGTTTTAATCCCTTCCTTCGGCATGCTAACCTCCTTTCACGTTTCACGTTTCAATAGCGCCATCTGTTAGCAGCTTTTGTAACTATTATTTCAAACTGCTGTATAAACTTCTTACAGCTTTCACAATAAACATACCGTTTACTGCATTCCTCTATCGATATTTGTTTTCGAGATATTTAATTTTGAAATTAGGGAGTCTTTTTCTGGACACCCTGTACGTGCAGTCAGTGTGGCATATGAAAGTTTGGGTCGGTCCTGGAGTCGTGTTCGAGTAGCCTAGTGGTTAAGGCGACCGCTCGCGAAAAGCGGGAAACCCGGGTTCGAGTCCCGGCCCGGCACAAATTTTCATATGTCACCATTTGGTAGAACATCTATACCTTATACAGTGGCGCTAAAAGAAATTCGCTATTGCGAGAAAATATTGATAAGCTATATAATACACGATTTATCTCATAACAACAGTCGTATTTATGTGACGCTTGCCACTATCATGGCGGCCGAACGTTACGATTATCCCGCGACAGCAGCGGCGTCAGAGAGTCTAGTTATTTGTACAAGGTGTTTGGCCTCACCAGCGCGTTCATGTTGGCGGCGGGCGGCTGCGTCCCCGGGCTGCCGCGTCGCTCTGCGCCGGCCGCCACTCTGTTGCGCAGCTCGTTGTGCGCAGCCAGGATGACCTGCTGGTCCGCCGCCGAGGTGCCGCTGCCCGTCACGCGCACGCAGCTGCCGCCGCGGCCCTGCAACCGAACACACGCGTACCATCATACCAGTACTAAAGAAACTAAACACAGTCATATGAGGGGGAGTCAACAAGTAAGTAGTGTAACAAATAAACAAAGACAAATAATTCAATTTATCCAATACTCTGAGATTTTCAGCTACCAGTCGATCCTTTTTAAAATTATTTATTAGAAAATTTCGGCCATTATCAATGCATGTGTTTAACTGAAGATGTTATTAATATGTATAACTCACACCACGCCAAGTATGACAACTGGACATTTTTGCTGTTTCAAATCTATGTCCAGTTGCTAATAAAGAATTTTAAAAAAAAGATCGACTGATAGCTGAAAATCGAGTATTGGAGACATATCAAGTCGTGGAGCGCATACCATGGAAAGTAACCTGATGAATTCCATTTATTTTTCAACTAGCGACCCACTGCAGCTTTGCATGGATGAAATTGATATCCTATATCTATAAATATCAATGTTTGTTTGCATGCTTACCGAATCCTCGGCGTGTTTAATCCATATTTACATATTAATAGCACACTGTTAAGTGCTGTAGATGACATTCCTCCCGACCTACTAAAGTCTCTGGAAGAACTAGCCATGACAAAACTATTTCACCTGGTGCATAGGATGTATGAGACTGGCGAAATACCGCCATACTTCAAGAAAAATGTAAATAATCCCCATTCCAAAGAAAGCGGGCGTAGACAGGTGCGAAAACTACAGAACCGTCAGTTTAAAACGTCATGGTTGCAAAATTTTAACACGAATTATTTACAGAATGATGGAAAGGCTGATAGAAGCCGATCTCGGAGAAAATCAGTTCGGATTCAGAAGAAACGTAGGAACCCGGGAGGCAATACTCACCTTACGACTTATCTTAGAAGATTGATTAAGGAAAGGCAAACCTACATTTCTAGATTTTGCAGATTTGGAGACAGCTTTTGACAATGTTGATTGGAATTCACTCTTTCAAATTCTAAAGTCAACAGGGCTGAAATATAGGGAATGGAAGATTATTTACAACTTTTACAACAACCAAACAGCAGTTACTAAAGTTGAAGGGCATGAAAGTAACACACAACAAAACATACACAAATATACACCAACAAACAATCAAAGTATCAAAATCATTCAAAAGTCGCGCTCCAAAATGCAGACACACCACACAAACAAATGCAACACCATACAACCATCACCTAACAGGTTAGAATGCCCACCACAACAAGAAAAATGGCGATGTAAACAGTGCTGTTTCATAGCAAAAATCGCACTGAAGACCATAAAACATAACAACACGCCACAAACGAACAAGCAGCAACACCACAGCTCAAATGTAAATAAGACAAAACAACCACATAGAAATAATTTCAATATAATTCCCAGGCAAATGTAGGCCTACATTAAATCAGTGTTCGTAAACAAAAACGTCTTGTTGTTTGCAGATGACAGGCTGTCAAAACTTGTCATTCCACAAATAATGCACATGCAAATCCTGCGAATGACACAATGTAAGTACCTTGAATAAATTAGGCCTAAAACATCTTACAAAATTGTCAAACCAAATAACTTGTGCAAACGTTTCCGGATGGGGCTCCCTGTTCTCTATTTGTGCCTCGGAAAACCCTCAGCAACCCCTGGAAATTTTGTCGGTATTCATCATTATCAGTTTTCTGCTATATTGGCAGGTCCTTTGCACCTCCATTTTTTTGCGATCAATTGCTTCTCTCTTAGTTCTTGTGCAGGTCCTGCCATTCATGACATCAATCAGGATCTGAATTTTCGTCCCTCGTCTTCTCTTCCCTTCCAGATAGCCCTGTAATAATGTTTTCACAAGCTCCTCCTTTCTTGACATATGCCCAATCCGGGTTGTACTTTTTACTTTTACGAGGGTTGGAACTTGTATAGTGGCAACAATGCTGTGGACTCCCTATGCAATGGAATCTACTATTGTTGCTGATAGCACACGTCGTTGATACACTTACCTTACCTCGGAGCAAATGGACTCGGCCATCTCACGTCACCGGCGTGCGGACAACCGAGGAAAACACAGTCAGATGTAAGCGAGCGATCTAACCTAACTGTGTCACTGTTTTCGAAAAAGGAACAACGGAGTTGGCTCAAGATTGAATGTAACATAGATCGTATAGCACGACAGTGTCTTCAAGATATTCAAGAGACGTGCGGGGAAGCGGCATTACCGTACCGAACAGTGGCATGTTGGGTGAAAGCCTTCAACGAAGGTCAGAAAACTGGGGCAGACGTGCATTGGGCAGGTCGTCCTAGCGTCTCTGAAGAAGAAGTGCATACTGTTGCCGCGTTACTGGACAGTGATCGACGCCGGACGATTCGTGAGCTAGCCCACGAAACCGGATTCGCGCGTACGACAGTGCTTTGATCCTGAAGGAACACCTGGGCATGCGAAAAATGCATCAGGATGGTTCTGCATGAATTGACGGAAATGCAGAAATGGATGCGTTACGACGCTGCTCAGACGCACTTGGAGTGCTATGAGCGCGAAGTAGACGTTTTCATACGCCGTATCGTAACACTGAATGAGACGTGGGCCACATTATACGAGCCAAAACTGAAACGCTAATCCAAAGAATGGCGTCATTATGGGTCGCCGCGAAAGTCGAAAGTGCATCAGAGCCCCAATATGATGAAAGTTATGGTGATTCTCGTGTGCGATTGTGTGATGTTATGCTAACGCATTACGTTCCTTTACGGCAGACCGTCAATGCACAGTATTACTGTTCGTTTTTGGAGCATCACCTGCGACCAGCTTTGCGAAAGAAGCGGCAAGAACTTTCTGTGCAACCAAACCATCATTATGCACGACAATTCACGGGCGCATGCAGCGCAAACTGTTGTGGCTGCTCTGTCAACACCGCCTAGGGGACAAGGCCACACAACCAACACCTCCTAGAAGACAAGGCCTCACAACTCGCCGTGCTACGTCACACTGACCAGGCCGCGGCCGTCAGCTGAATGGCTGCCCGCTACAAGGCAGGGGGCGTGCCCCAGCGGACAGCCATTCAGCTGGCGGCCGCGGCCTGGTCAGTGAGACGTAGCACGGCGAGTTGTGAGGCCTTGTCTTCTAGGAGGTGTTGACACAACTGGCCGTGCCTACGTCACACCGAGAGGCAGCGGCTGCCAGTTGACTGTGTGGCCGCTCGGGCACGTCCAACGCCTCGTAGCAGCCGTCCGGTCAGCTTGCGTTCGCGGCCTCTCATTGCGACGTAGGCACGACCAGTTGTGAGGCCTTGTCTTCTAGGTGGTACTGACTCTGTTTGGTCGACGGTACTGGGAAGTATTGTACCATCCACCCTACTCCCAAGACTTAAATCCTTGAGACTTTGATTTGATTCCGAAGATGAAGGAACCACTTCGTGGCGTTCGCTTCAGAACTGTTTCATAGATTCGACAGTCAGCAGACCGCTGCATTCCCACCATCAACAGAACAGGCTCTGCTAACGGTATGCTACGCCTTCCACATCGCTGGCAATGGGTTGTACACAACGCTGGTGATTACTTTGAAGGACAGTAACACGTGCAAACATGTAACACTTTTGTATCGGTTGTGAATAAATGTTGTTGTTGTGGTCTTCAGTCTGGAGACTGGTTTGATGCATCTTTCCACAATATCCTATCCTGAGCAAGCCTCTTCAATTTCACATAAGAACGGCAACCCACATCCATCTGAATCTGCTTACTATATTCGTCTCTTGGTCTCCCTTTGCAATTTCCCCCCACACACTTCCCTCCAGTGCTAAGTTTACGATTCCTTCATATCTAGGAATGTGTCCTACAAATCGATACCTTCTTTTAGTCAAGGTATTCTCTCCAATTCTGTTCAGTACCTCTTCATTAGTCACGCGGTCTACCCACCTAATCCTCAGCATTCTTCTGTAGCACCACATTTCAAAACCCTCTATCCTCTTCCTGGCCGCACTGTTTATCGTCCATGTTTCACTCCCATACAAGGCAACACTCCACACAAATGCCTTCAGAAAGGACTTCATGAGGCTTAAATCAATATTCGATGTTAACAAATTTCTCTTTTTCAAGAACGCTTTACTACCCATTGTCGTTCTGCATTTTATATCTTTTGTACTGCGACCATCATTGGCTATTTTACTGCCCAAGTAACAAAACTCATCTACCTCCCTTATTGTTTCGTTACCTAATCTAATTCCTTCAGCATCATCTGATTTTTCTTAGACTGCACTGCATTACCCTTGGTTTGCTCTTGTTAATGTTCATCTTATATGTATCTTTCAGCACACTGGCCATTCCGTTCAACTGCTCTTCCAGGTCCTTTGCTGTCTCTGACAGAATTAATATATCGTCGGCAAAAACCAATGTTTTTAATTCTTCACCCTGAACTTTAATTCCTTCTCTAAATTTCTCCTTGCTTTCCTTTATAGCTTGCTCAATGTACAAATTAAATAACATTGGGCCGGCCGCGGTGGCCGAGGTGACTGAGGCGCTCCAGTCACGGTCAGCACGGCCACTACGGTCGGGGGTTCGAATCCCCCTCGGGCATGGATATTTGTGCCGTCCTAGTTCGTAAGTAGTTCATAAGTGGTTTGTAAGTTTAGGGACTGATGACCCTGTAGTTAAGTCCCGTAAGCTTTACAAACATTTGAACATTTTTGAAATAACATTGGAGAAAGGCTACAACCCTGTCTTACTCCCTTCCCAACCACTGCATCCCTTTCATGCCCTTCAACTCTGACAACCGGTCTGGTTTTTGTACAAGTTGTAAATAACCTTACGCTCCCTATATTTTACTCCTGCTTGCTTCAGAACTTGAAAGATTTTATTCCAATCAACATTGTCAAAAGCGTTCTCCAAATCTACAAAAGCTTGTCTTAATCTATCTTTTATGATAAGTCGTAAAGTCAGTATTGCCTCCCGTCTTCCTACATTCCTCCTGAACCCAAACTGATCTGCCCCTAGGTCGGCTTCTACCAGCTTTTCCATCGTTCTGTAAATAATTCGTGTTAATATTTTGCAATCATGACTTATTAAACTGATGGTTCTGTAGTTTTCATACCTCTCTACGCCTCCTTTCTTTGGAACGGGGATTATAACATTTTTCTTAAAGTCAGGGTACTTCGCCTGTCCCATACATCTTACACACCAGGTTCTCCCAGAGACTTCAGTAGCTCTGAGGGAATGTCATCTACTCCAGTGCTCTGTGAAATTCATCTCTGAGTATAGTATCTCCTATTTCATCTTCATCTACTTCTTCTCCCCTTCCTACAATATTGCCTCTAAGTTCATTTCATTCGTAGAGCCTCTCTATATACTCTTTCCACCTTTCGGCTTTCACTTCTTTGCTGAGAACTGGTTTTCCATCTGCGTTCTTGATATTCATAGAGCTGTTTTTCTTATCTCCAAATATCTTTTTTATTCTCCTGTAGACTGTATCTATTTTTCCCCTATTTATACATTCATCTACATCCTTGCATTTGTCTTCTAACCACTGCTTCTCAGCCAATTTGCACTTCCTGTGAATCTCATTTCTTAGTCGTCTGTACTCCATTTGGCCTGTTTCATTTACAGCATTTTTATATTTATAAATAGTTAACACTATTTACGTTCCAATCCCGGTAGTTGCCTTTGTTCTGCCACTCTTTTCAGCACCTCCACATTTTTCAGTCTGTCCATCCACCTGTTTGTCTTGTAAGGGGAGTGTAATGGAGGCTTGGAAGCTCGGCTGCGGCTGACCTGGTAGCGACAGAGCGTGTGGTCGCTGCAGATGCGGCAGTAGTCGGCCTGGCTGTCTGTGCGAGTTGCAAACAACACCAGCAGCGCCGCCACGGCAGGGACGGCGCACCTCCTGCAACAACAACAGCACACGCGTCAGCCAACAGCCGTTCTGGAGGGCCTGCTGTTAGGCATTGTACACATCATAGCGTCGCAACTGTAACGTTTCTGCTATGTTGCAAACAACTAAAAATCAGTTGCCAACATAGAAACACCAAATATCTGACACCTAAAGTAAAACTTCATTACGAGACATGTAAAATTTAACATTTTCGCCTTCTGTTTGGTATTCTATTAAAACTATTAGTAAAACGCTTTTAAGAAATAGTACGTTGATTTAAATATAACTTTGGCTGACCCTTTACGTAATTTTCAGTTTTTAATACTTTCGTAAATAATAGCTGCAAACACTAAGAATGCATTACACTTAGTTTCGGAAATTGCTGAAGCTATATAGATACTAATTTGTATAAAAACAATAATACTACATGTTATAACTATTGCACAACATGATTTCATATATACCTTTTGTTTAAATAAATTAGGGCAGACGATGTTTTATATATCACTAGATCCTAAATTAAATACTGATAATTTTTCATGCACTAAAATTAATAATCCGTTTGGTACTAAGAAGCTATCTTCGAAATTAACAAAACTACGACAACCATATACAAACCCGTATTAATATATAATTTGACCGCAAACTGAAACACATTAAAATTCCATCTCACAATAATAGTACGCCTACACAATATTGGCAAAACAAATATGTGTGCACTTCGAAAACACACATAATGTAAATAATTTGAACACAGTAAACACTAGTCAAAAGGATGACTTTAAATTTGTGTACTACATTAAATACAAATTTCATGAAACAAGTACATACATTGACATAAATAGTCAAAGCTTAAATGTAATGTTTTAATTTCTGTATTTTGGCAAATTTAATGTAGAAGAATATTGTTTAATTGTGAATTACAAAACTTTGTCATCAATCTTATTACGTGGTTATGTAGAAAGATGTTTGAGAGAAACCATGTTCTGGTGAGTCTTTTGGAGAGTCTTCTAGCAGACACAAGCCGGTAAGCAGTTCTGTTGGCTTGCCGCTGCATTTGTTGATTGTGCAACAATAATTGATTTGAACGTTGTTTAAGTGTAAATAAAATCGTTTCCATATCAACTGACATAGTTTTAATTTACGAAAAGATCCTGTAACATCAGATCTTTTAGTGAATGCCGAAGACAGCTCACAACGCAATGGACCTCAGCCAGCATATAAGTTCAACTTCACCTACAGTGGAATGACTTTGTTATAGACTGTGAACCAATAAACTTTCCGTGATTCAGGAAAATATTAGGGCTCAGTTTGAGTCATTCCGAAAAGGGGTGACGGCCGTTAGACAACAAGCGTTAAGGGCAGCGCGTTGCAAGGCGCGCTGTTGAAAGACAATAGACCGTTGACTGCGTACACATGCAACGCGCGCTTCCAAAGGACGCCGCGCCGAAACGCGAGTCTCTAAGGTTCCTCGAGGATCGCGCGTCAGCCGCGCGCCTCGAGTTCCTAGTAGTGGGTTTGGGTGTACACATGCGTTCAGTCTAGCTCACGCTTTGGCGCTCTCATCATGGAGGAACGTAAGTTTGACACAGAGATCTTCATTGAAGAAGTGAAAAGTCGTCCTGTTATATGGGATATGGGAAGTGAGGACTACAAGAACAGAGTATTAAAAAGATCAGCGTGGCAGCAATTGGTAAAGTTGTTTGCTGAAGAGGGTTGTTCAGAGGAACAGAAGAAAATTCTTGGTAAGAGGTAACTTAATATTAAGGTTAAACTACACTGTAGAGTAGTACAGTTACACATAAGTAACTGTTTTACCTTGTGACTCTAAATTTAGTCGTCAGTTAAAGCAGTTAATTTTTAATAGCATTACTTGTAATAGAGCATAATTCGAATAATTTCTTAGATTTGGGTACAGAGCTACTAAAGATTTGTGTGTTAGTTTGTCGCATAAAATCGGATGTACCCAGTACTGTCTTTGCCTTCGTCTCCATTCTTTAAGCCTGCGGTGCATAATCGCAAGACATGCTGTCTCTTCAACTTCCATGGCTAAGCTGGAGTTCAAAGCGGCGTCAATGGCGTACGTGTGTACACGCCACTTTCTCTGACGCGCGTTGCAAACCAATTTCAAATGTGGACATTACACCATTGCCTCATGTTTTTGTATAAGATGATGCGTTCGGTCTTTCGAAACACATCATGTGTCCATACGTTGGAAAATTATTGTCTCATATTAAAAGAGTATTTGACTACCGATTGTCAAGATATCGCAGGTATATTAAATGTACCGTCGGTACTGCTTTAACTGACGACTAAATGTTCAAATGTTTGTAATTCTATCGGACCAAACTGCGTGGTCATCAGTCAGTAGCTTACAAACTACTTAAACTAACCTAACCTAATTACACCAGACACACCCATGTCCCAGGGAGGACTCGAACCTCCATGGCGAGCAACCGCGCGCTCCGCAGCGAGACGCTTTAGACCGCTCGGCTACTCCACCGCGGCTAACTGACGACTAAACGTCACAACGTAATACAGTCAATTATATGTAACTGTACTAATCTACTGTATAGTGTAACCTTAATATTAAAGTTACCTCTTGCCAAGAATTTTCTTCTGTTCCTCTGAACAACCCTCTTCAACAAACAACTTTACCAATTGCTGCCACGCTGATCTTTTTAATACTCTGTTCTTGTAGTCCTCACTTCCCATATCCCATATAACAGGACGACTTTTCACTTCTTCAATGAAGATCTCTGTGTCAAACTTACGTTCCTCCATGATGAGAGCGCCAAAGCGCGCGCTAGACTGAACGCATGTGTACTCCCAAACCCACTACTAGGAACTCGAGGCGCGCGGCTGACGCGCGATCCTCGAGGAACCTTAGAGACTCGCGTTACGGCGCGGCGTCATTTGGAAGCGCGCGTTGCATGTGTACGCAGTCAACGGTTGATTGTTTTTCAACAGCGCGCCTTGCAACGCGCTGCCCATAACGCGCGCTGCAACGCTATCATGTGTTTGTTGTTGTTGTGGTCTTCAGTCCAGAGACTGGTTTGATGCAGCTCTCCACCCTACTCTATCCTGAGCAAGCCTTTTCATCTCCTCATAAGAACGACAACCCACATCCACTTGAATCTGCTTACTATACGCGTCTCTTGGTCTCCCTCTGCGATTTTTACCCCACACACTTCCCTCCAACGCTAAATTCACAATTCCTTGATGTCTAAGAATGTGTCCTACCAATCTATCCCTTCTTTTAGTCAAGGTATGAAAGAAATTTCTTTTCTCCTCAATTTGGTTCAGTACCTCCTCATTAGTTACGCGATCCACCCACCTAATCTTCAGCATTCTTCTGTAGCACCACATTTCAAAAGCCTCTATCCTCTTTCTGTCCACACTGCTTATCGTCCATGTTTCACTCCCATACAAGGCAACACTCCATACAAATGCCTTCAGAAAGGACTTCCTTAGGCTTAAATCAATATTTGTTGTTAACAAATTTCTCTTTTTCAAAAACGCCTTTCTACCCATTGCCATTCTGCATTTTATATCATCTGTACTGCGACCATCATTTGTTATTTTACTGCCCAAGTAACAAAACTCATCTACCTCCTTTATTGTTTCGTTACCTAATCTAATTCCTTCAGCATCACCTGATTTTCTTACACTGCACTCCATTACCCTAGTTTTACTCTTGTTAATGTTCATCTTATATGCACCTTTAAGCACACTATCCATTCCGTTCAATTGCTCTTCCAGGTCCTTTGCTGTATCTGACAGAATTACTATGTCGTCGGCAAAACGCAATGTTTTTAATTCTTCACCCTGAACTTTAATTCCTTCTCCAAATTTCTCCTTGCTTTCCTTTATAGCTTGCTCAATGTACAAATTGAACAACATTGGGGAAAGGTTACAACCCTGTCTTACTCCCTTCCCAACCACTGCATCCCTTTCATGCCCTTCAACTCTGACAACCGGTCTGGTTTTTGTACAAGTTGTAAATAACCTTACGCTCCCTATATTTTACTCCTGCTTGCTTCAGAACTTGAAAGAGTTTATTCCAATCAACATTGTCAAAAGCCTTCTCCAAATCTACAAAAGCTAGAAATGTTGGTTTGCCTTTTCTTAATCTATCTTCTAGGATAAGGCGTAAAGTGAGTATTGCCTCCCGTGTTCCTACATTTCTCCTGAACCCAAACTGATCTTCCCCGAGGTCGGCTTCTACCAGCTTTTCCATCCTTCTGTATATAATTCGTGTTAATATTTTGCAACCATGACTTATTAAACTGATAGTTCTGTAGTTTTCACACCTCTCTGCACCAGCTTTCTTTGGAATGGGGATTATAACATTTTTCTTAAAGTCTGAGGGTACTTCACCTGTCTCATACATCTTACACACAATGTGAAACAATTTTGTCATGGCTGGTTCTCCCAGAGACTTCAGTAGCTCTGACGGGATATCATCTATTCCAGGGGCCTTGTTTCGACTTAGATCTTTCAGTGCTCTGTCAAATTCATCTCTCAGTATAGTATCTCCTATTTCATCATCATCTACATCCTCTTCCCTTCCTACAATAGTGTCTCGAAGTTCGTTTCCTTTGTAGAGTCCCTATATATACTCTTTCCACCTTTCAGCTTTCCCTTCTTTGCTGAGAACTGGTTTTCCATCAGTGTCCTTGATATTCATAGAGCTGTTTTTCTTATCGCCAAATGTTTCTTTTATTTTCCGGTAGGCTGTATCTATTTTTCCCCTATTTATACATTCTTCTACATCCTTGCATTTGCCTTCTAGCCAGTCCTGCTTAGCCATTTTGCACTTCCTGTCAATCTCATTTCTTAGTCGTCTGTACTCCATTTTGCCTGTTTCATTTACTGCATTTTTATATTTTCTCCTTTCATCGATTAAATTTAGTATCTCCTGTGATATCCAAGGATTCTTTGTAGGTCTTGCCTTCCTACCTATTTTGTCCTCTGCTGCCTTCACTATTTCATCTCTCAATTTTACCCATTCCTCCTCAACTGTTTTATTTTCCCCTGTTTCTGTCAATTGTTGCCTGAAGCTCCCTCTGAAATTCTTAAGAACTTCAGGTTCCTTCAATTTATCTAGGTCCCATCTCCTTATTTTCCTACCTTTCTGTAGTTTCTTCAGTTTCAGCCTACAGTTCATAACCAACAAGTTATGGTCAGAGTCTATGTCTGCCCCTGGGTATGTCCTACACTTTAAAACCTGGTTCCGAAATCTATGTCTTACCATTATAAAATCTATCTGGTATCTCCCGGTGTCTCCTGGTCTCTTCCACGTATACAACCTTCTTTTGTGATTCTTAAACCAGGTGTTTGTTATAACTAAATTATGTTCCGTGCAAAATTCTACCAGGCGGCTTCCTCTTTCATTCCTTTTGCCCAGACCATATTCACCCACTATCTTCCCTTCCCTTCCTTGTCCTACTACCGAATTCCAGTCTCCCATAACAATTACGTTTTCCTCTCCCTTAATTGTCTGAATAATTTCCTTTAGCTCCTCATATATTTCTTCGATCTCCTCATCATCGGCAGAGCTAGTTGGCATATAAACCTGTACTACTGTTGTCGGTGTTGGCTTCGTATCTATCTTGACAATGATAATACGATCGCTGCGCTGGTCATAGTAGTTTACCCGCATTCCTATTTTCTTATTCATTATCAATCCTACTCCTGTGATACCCCCAACTGATTTTGTATTTATAATCCTGTACTCACCTGACCAGAAATCCTGTTCATCCTGCCACCGAACTTCACTAATCCCCACTATATCTAACTTCAACCTATCCATTTCCCTTTTTAAATTTTCTAATTTTCCTACTCGATTAAGGGATCTAACATTCCACGCTCCGACCCGTAGAATGCCAGTATTGTCTTTCCTGATGATCACATCCTCCTGAGTAGTCCCCGCCCGGAGATCCGAATGGGGGACTATTTTACCTCCGGAATATTTTACCCGAGAGGATGCCATCTATCATGTGTACCAGGCACAAAACTAGGTGTAACACATACAGCAGGCTGCAAATACTTGCGACTTTACGATTACATTACAAGTGCGCACATCATTAGTAGCTTACCGAGTACCGTTGAGGGACGCAAGCTACACCACCTTGGCAATATCTGTGGTTCAGGGGAGTGGGAATATATTCTATAAACTTTGATACGAAAAAGCAATGTACATATAGAAATATATGTTTTAAAATGTTTATAGATATCACCTTCTCGATTTTTCTTACCAACGTTTACCCATAATAAAATTTATATAAATTCATACACGACATATTCTGAAAATTATACATACAAATCATTCGGCTATTCCAGTAGAACGTTGTGTTGAAATTTCAAAACATTCTGTTAGGAACTGTCGGAGATATAAGAGTTTGAAGATTAGACTAAACATTGCTCTAGGTTAAATATAGTTCTAAGAGGAAACAGAGGAGGCAGAGGAAATTGATGTAGAGAGGGGGGAAGAGGACGAACAGGCAGTGATGATGAGATGGATATTGTTAACACGCATTCAGTCATAAAACGATAAAGGTTCATTGCGACAACCGTTTCAAAAACTTTTCTATACTGTTTGTACTATTTCACTCGCTCTAATGTATGGTCTAAAATACGTCGAACATAAAGCTACCCGCTATCGAATTTTTTGAATAAATTGCATATACATACCTGACAAAGAGTGTCATTTTAAAACGACTGTTACGGATTATGGAAAGGTTATAAATCCAAAGGTCGCAGGTTCGATCCCCACCAGGTCCTAGGATTTTGATCTGTCACTTTCCACTTCTTTCACCTCTGGCAGTATTGCTCATGTGAAAAATACCGAGTAGCACCGTGGTTCGGAACCCACGTTAAACTGTAGGTCCCCCTATAACTGGCTGGGTAAGTCAGTTCGAAGGTCGGAGGAAGGCAACGGCATACCATCTCCAAATAGGACCATGCCTAGTAAAGCACTGTGGTGTTCAAACCAATCTTCGGATTGTTGACTGCTTTTTTTACTTACTTTAATGTTTTATTAGAAAGCTCAAATGCTGTGTTACTATAGACTTTATACCGTATGCTTTCTTCAAAGTCTAGTGAGAAGCGTTATGAAACTAAAAACCTACGCAGAATCAAAATTAGGCATTTTGGATTTTCATAAGCAATGGAAAATACGCAAGGAAAAAAAGTTGGTAAAACGATGTTGGGTGGTCCTGTATACCGTCAACAGTTTTTACAGCGTGAAAATAGGAAAAGTGATTTCCCCTTTTTCCCAGTCCGGCCCGTTTATAAGAGACCATCTCCGCGCGGCTCAATGTAAATAAATATTCCTTCAAATCAAGAGTGGGTATCTTACCCACTCTCAATTTTTTGACCGGGTGCAGCTTACCGCGGTACACCCTTCGACCGCCGAGCCTGCATGTAGGGCGCGGTGAGACATGAAAGTGCCCCAAGTAGGAACTCCAGATAGCCAAGCGTTTAGAAAATAAAGTGATTTTTGATACGGATCTAGCTTCATATGCGCCTTCTCAATTCTTTCTGCGAGTGTGTGTTTATGAAGAGGTGTTTGGCTCGGTAGACGGGCGCGGTGGGTCAACGCGCTCGGTCGAAATTAAATGTTTGTTAAGCTTATGGGACTTAACTACGGGGTCATCAGTCCCTAAACTTACAAACTACTTATGCACTAGCTAATCCTAAGGACGACACAAATATCCATGCCCGAGGGGGGATTCGAACCCCCGACCGTAGTGGCCGTGCAGACCGTTACTGGAGCGCCTCAATCCCCTCGGCCACCGCGGCTGGCATTTTTGTGGTCCTTGGCAATGCGTACACTACTGACGTCACAATTACCAGCACAATTAAACGATTTTGTATTTACTAGTATTGCCTGTGGTCGAAAATCGACCAATTGTGTTTACAATGGTCAGGGGGGGGGGGTAAAATTTTACGTATCATGTCGGCGGCCTCGCGTGATTATGTTGGCAACATCAACAACACGATAGAAAATCTTTGCCCATTTGTTCGAACCACATAGAATGACTCGATTAGTGTATCGTACAGACCATGAAGTAAACAAATAATGCTGTTCCTGCTTCATGGTTGACATGTTCTTGTATGTACCCTTGTCCACTCAGTAAAAATAATTGCCCTCGTAAAGCAAAGATTCCATGAGAAAACATCAGCGTTGTCAAGCGATTGCCTAAAATGAAGACTCACAGGATTCTCACTATTCAGCATCTGTTTCCAACATTATCATAGGAGGCCGCTGGGATATTTGCTAAAATTTAACCGGCATTGGGAGGTATGAAACGGAAGGTATAACAACAAATAAAAACGGAAGTATATACTTCTCATGCCATTTTCGAATTATATAACTTTTATTAACCTAATATTTGATATGGAACTACAATTTCAGTGTTCGTGTATTTATACAACGCCAAGAAATAATATCATTTCGATACTGCGAAAATCAGAATTCCAGAGCTGACAACATGTCGACTTCGTAGTTCCACCTGTGCACCGCTACATGCCTCTCCCGGCGCATCATGCTTTATATCGGCATTCTCGACTTCGTAGTTCCACCCAAGCACCGCTAGATGCCTCTCCCGGCGCATCCTTTATATCGGCATTCATATGAAAACATCCATTTTCTTTAACCACTCTTAATCACTGCGAAAATGAAGCATTTGAACGGCACAAGAAAGTGAGCTGGGAGCACTCCATGTTTCGATATTCACTTATTTTAATACGTTATTTTAATACTGCAGGTGCGCTGCATTACAGCGTCTTTGGTCGAGGCGAATAGCCAATCAGTGAGCTGATTGTTAGAGAATGTAGAATTTGATCCAAGCGGTAGATGGGAAAATTTCTACTTCCTAATGACTAAATGCACACATAATATTTATAGTCGTGAACTGTACGACAAACAATCTTTCGAATTATGTAACTTTCATTGGCCTTCTTGTACGAATAAATTAGTAATCTGTACCACAATTTTCGTGTTAGCGTATTTATATAATGATGTAGAGACATTAAAAAACACATGTCACTACGTAAAGGCGGCGTTTGTAACGTTCCCAAAATGCGGGACAAATTTACTGCTTTCCCTGTTTCTTCGATGAATATTATCCTGGTACATGTAATCGATCAATTGCAAAATAATGTAAGTATCGATTTCCATACACGACATTCGCGTGTAGCCGTTAACTACAATCACTATTTACAATTTTTTAGTCCCGAATATCATCCTGTGCCTGTACTTTTTTGTGCTTGCATAAATTAATAAAATAACCTGTATGATGATGCGGTTAACTGTGACCTCAGTAGTGTACGCATTCCCAATGAGCACGACATTGTCTTGTAGTGAACCCTAGAAAGAGCTTCACTTTAGCAAGTCCAGTTCAAGGGTGGTGAAATCCTGGGAATGTGTTGGACGGTACATTTCCCAGCCCCGTCGGAAAAAAAAAAAAAAAAAAAAAAAAAAAAAAAAAAAAAAAAAAAAAGAAAGAAAGAAAGAAAGAAAGAAAATCAACCCGTATTGTGCTGTATGCGCCCGAGAATTGGCCTGCAAAATGACGGACTGGATCTGTAGAAGTTTTGCCGCTCCCGTCTCAGTGCTGGTGGCAAGGTGTGTTTCAAAACAGGAGCAGTAATATAGCGGTCTGACGTTTAGGACATCTCGCGGAGACATTTTCTGTGAATCGCGTTAACGCTGCGGTTGGCTAACCTGCATTCTTCCACTGTGCTGACGCTTACGACAAGGGCTGCTAACAACTGCCTGTTTCTTCCGCGCAACTGCAACTGCCAGCTTTATTTCAGTGTGCTCGTGTGAGGTTGTGCTCGTTGTTTCTCGAGCGTCTTAAGCATTTGATAAGTTAGACAGTTTGTTGTACGCAAGGGTAGTAAGCAAGTTCTTTTCTAATGATGGCGTGCTCAAGTAAAAAACAACTGTAGTTCGGAATAGGAACGCGATTACTATTCTACTTAGATGAATGACTGTATTTACTCTGCTAAGCAAGTGTACCAGTTGGAAAGAAAGGGAACTTCAAGCGTCACTTGAAACCCATTCACACAGAGATTGAAAGGGATTTCCAATTCTACTTTAAGGAAAGAAAAGGTAAGGCAGCTAAAATCTAAACTTAATGCTCAATAATCGATTTTTGAACAAAAATAGGGCAGCAACTTACCGCCATGTTTGAGTCAAAATGAACACGTTTTCTGGGATAAAAGCCGATTAATATTATAATTAAAATGTATGACAAAATATGAAATTAGTGTAATTATAAATTTTCAGCTTTGCAACTGAATTTATTTCAATGACCTGAAACGCTCGAAATGTGTCAATATTCCGTATTCATGAAATTTCGTCTGTTCTTTCGGAGATGAGCGAAAGAAAAGTTACAATATCAATAATTTTCAAAAATGTTAATTGTTTGTATAGCTTATGGGACTTAACTACGGGGTCATCAGTCCCTAAACTTACAAACTACTTATGAACTAGCTAACACTAAGGACACAAATATCCATGCCCGAGGGGGGATTCGAACCCCCGACCGTAGTGGCCGTGCAGACCGTGAGTGGCGCGCCGCAGTCCCTCGGCCACATAAATAATTTTATAATTATAAATTAAATCATGCACTTTGTGCTTCAAAAGTGAACGGTCTTCTAAATTGTCGAAAGTACGTTTTCTGGGTGCTGATCGTAAGATTTCAATATTTTTATTCTAAATGTCGTGGAAAATTAATTTTTGTTGTACATATATCTATCTTTAAAGCGAGTTGAGAGCATGTTGTGGCTATAATCGTAAATATTTGTCCTCTTTCAAATTTGCTACCCATCTCATTGTTAGCTTCTTATATTTCAAAGCAAACTGTACTTACTGAAAAGCTAATTATGTTCCAACACTTAAATGAATAGTAATTAAAATTGCAAAGCGGCGTTGGAGCCATAAAAAGTCTTTTTACATTTGTGTTGTAGTCAGTGGCGTAGCTGTATCACCAAGGGCCCCGGGGCGAAAATGACATTGGGGCCCTCTTTAAACTAAAACTATACAGATACAAAACTACATCATCGGCTTCTTACCGCCCACTGGAAGACGTAATAAGGCAAACCTAAATACTACTAAGTATTACGTGCGATGCACCAGACAATATAGCTGTGTAAGTTTGTTTGTTATGCTTTCGAGCAAAAAATAATGGGTGGATTTGGATGAAATTTTGCAGAGGAGTAGAGTTCGACCTGGGTAGGACACACAGATAAAACGACCCCATGAGGTAGTTTTGGAAGTTGCTCCAAACTAGGCGAATGAAGTTGCAGGCAGAAGCTTCACTGATGACGCGCCGATCACTAATACAATCCACCTATCCACTATCCATATTTTCTCTTCTTCTTGCACAAATTTCAGAGTGCAATTGGTTACAGCACTTAATTGGGATTTATGATTAAGGAGCACTCCCTTGGAGGTATTCACCACACAAAGAGGAATTAGTATAACAATACTGTTCTGTAATAATGCACTATAGAGACTTCATATTCAAATGTGGTCACACCGAGTATTGTCGAACACACTGCTCGTAATTCAGCGCCATTGACTGTTATTTCTCAACTCTGACTTCAACCGACAACACGCTAATAGTGGCAAGGTAGACGTCTTAGCGGACAAGCAATAGACCCTGTTATGGTTATATACTGAGGTGGGAATAATTTTAGATATCACTTCGTGCCTTTGAGGTTTGTTGGTCTAGGGTAAAGTCGCAAATCCTTCATTCAACTAAAATATAGAATAGAACGTCGATTATCCAAAGTAATTGGGAGACATGGATGTTCGAAAAACCGGTTTATACAGATAATCGTACTGTACACTTCTATTTACCAATAAGAAGTTTATACAGTATTTGGAGGCGATCCTTCACAATGCGCCGAGCGGCACGCCGAAACACTTGGAATGCGCAGCTGTTGCTGTGAGCAGCTTTGACGCTGCCGAGTGCCGCCACTTGTGCAGCTACACCGACTGAAGTGTGCTGGTTCTTGTACACAGCGAGTGGCGGCTTGGGCGGTCAGCTGCGCAGTGAAGGCCCCAATAGGAAGCTTTGCTCCGCCACGCCACTTGGTGGGAGGTGATGAACGTTAAGGAGGGATAGTAAAGAAAAAAAATTAAAAAATTCGACGCTCTATTGTAACTTTTTCAGGACGCAGCTCACGAAGGCCGAAGGGCCCCTTAAGCTCGGGGGCCCCGGGGCACTGCCCCGCCCAGCCCTTTGGTAGCTACGCCACTGGTTGTAGTAATATTTTGTTTTGTCACTTCAGTTCATTCAATTGAAAGCTGAATTCGTTTTAGGAAAGTCGATTTTATGTAATTTATATTTCGGTAAACAGAAGTACAGAGAAAAATTAAAATGTTTCTGCAAATAAAACATGTCATTTTCCGCACTGAAAAAAAAAAAAAAAAAAAAAAAAAAAAAAAAAAACGTGAACAGAGGACTGATTACCTTGGCGTTTAGTCCTCTTAAAAATTCCAAATACCAACCAACCAATTACCAAACTGTAGACTGGTTACTCTCAATGGTTTTGATTACTGTCAAATGGCGGCCGCCACGAGCGCTGCATCTCGTGTGCAAGGTCATAAACCCGCAAGACCCATCTTCCTTTGAGTTACGTCACAAACATATTATTTCACTCAAGTATTTATCTTCAACCGTCCGCGGAGGCCGAATAGTCTGAGGCGTGCCAGTCACAGTTTGCACAGGCGCTGCGGTCGGGGGTTCGAATCCCCCCTCGGGCATGGATGTTTGTGTCGTCTTTAGTATAAGCTAGTCCATACGTACTTTGTAAGTTTAGGGACTGGTGACCCCGTAGTTGAATCCCATAAGCTCTTCAACATTATTTATCTTCAAGACAGCAATTGAATTTATGAACAAACAGCAATCAGTCTCTTTTTAACGATTTTTTACGCCCCGTTAGACTTTTCCCTTGCTTGTTCATAACTAACTGCAGCTTATTGCCTTAGCAAGAACACGAATTGTAACATTTAAATGTTTATTGCTGTGGGGACATGACAAATTACTATTTGTATTTTCTGAGCTGTATTAAGCTAATTGGTATTCTCTGTTATTATCTTTGATCGTTAACAAAAAAGAGTACAAAAAACTGTTCTTGACTTGTCACTGTATTACGCTTCCATGATGTGTGATGTGCAAGATAGAAGTAAATAAATGTGTGGAAAAATAAGTGTTAAATTTAATGTTTAATGAACCGTGTGCTACAAAATTGGTGACGACCGACGTGATCGACAAGACGACAATTGCGACGAAATTTTTCGGCGTAATTTTCGACGAGATTTTCGTAACTTGAGTTCGACGCAAAATGTCGACAGGAGAAGCAAACGGTAATCAAGGGAATCGTTCTGAATGTAGCAGTAAAGTGGAAATTAATAAGGTAAGCGTTAAGCTACCGCCGTTTTGGACGGAAAAGCCGGACATCTGGTTTTGTCAAGCCGAAGCGCAATTTACAATCGCTGGTATTGTTACGGAGGCGACTAAATTTAACTATTTACTCGCTCAGCTGGAGCCAAAATTTGTTAAAAATATGTGGGATCTAGTTACGAGTAACGATAACAACAAATATTCTCTCGCAAAAGAACGTCTACTGAACATATTCAGAGAAAGTGAAGAGCGCCAAATTAAAAAACTTTTGAGTGGCTTAGAACTTGGCGACATGAAACCTACCCAGTTATTAAGAAAAATGAGGAGCTATTCAGGTACAAATGTATCAGAAAAGATCCTAAAAACACTTTGGCTTGACAAACTTCCAGCTAGTATTCGAAGCATTTTACTTATATCTGACGAAACAGTGGATAAGATTGCTCAAATGGCAGATTGTATGTTCGAATTAAACGCTGTTGACGAGGTTCAAATTGCTTCCACCCATTCCATTCCGTCAACATCGTCTTCTTTGTCAGTACAAGATCTTCTCGTATGAGATTAAAATGCTTCGAAACACTCGCAGTCGCAGGCAAACATCGCGCAGTAGATGTAGAAGCAGAGCAAGATACGATAAAAACGGCAAATACTGCTATTACCATTTCACATTCGGCACACGATGTAAGCCATGTGTTCAGCCTTGCCAATGGAAAAATAAGGAAAACTAAAAGTGGTAGACACAATAGCGGCTGAGTGTTCTACCCCTGTGCACACATTAGGCCGCCAATATCGCCTATTTGTCAAAGATCGAAATTGTGGAAAATATTTTCTGGTAGATAGCGGTGCAGATTTGTCCGTTATACCAGTTGCAAAAAGCCAAAAAGGTCAACCCTCTGACTTCAATCTTTATGCTGCAAATGGGTCACAGATAAAAACTTATGGTTCAAAACTGTTAAACATTGATTTAGGACTCAAACGCAATTTTGAATGGCCATTCATAGTAGCAGACGTATCAAAAGGCATATTGGGAGCCGATTTTCTTCATCATTATGGGCTACTGGTTGACCTCAAAAATAAAAAGTTGATAGACAACACCACAAAATTAAAAATGTAGCAGAAGTAACCACTGTGGATGCTAATGAATCAGTAAGCTCACTCTATGCAACATGCCAGTTTTCAAAACTTTTAGAGAATTTTCCTGATCTAACTAAACCATCTATAGTACCAAAAATATTAAAGCATAATGTGCAGCATTATATCACTACATCTCCTGGTCCACCAGTTTACTGTAGATTGGATCCACATAAATTGAAAATTGCTAAACAAGAATTTCAATTTTCTGTTAAATAATGATATTACACGGCCATCAAAATCACAATGGGCTAGTCCACTATACCTTGCTAAGAAGCCAACAGGTCAATGGCTAGTCTGTGGAGATTATCGCCGTTTGAATGACAGGACTCTCCCAGACCGGTATCCAATTCCACGAATTGATGATGTAAATTTTATGCTTCAAAATAAAAATATATTCTCAAAGGTAGACCTACTAAAAGCCTATTACCAGATTCCACTAGCCGAAGAAGATAAGCCAAAATCAGCCGTTATAACACCATTTGGTCTCTATGAATTTAATTATATGCCATTTGGACTTCGCAATGCACCTAGCACATTCCAAAGGTTTATACATGAAGTTGCGAGAGAACTAGAATTTTGTTTTCCATATTTGGATGACATTCTAATAGCATCTGAATCACCAGAACAATATGTTGAGCATCTAAATTTACTTTTTGAGCAGTTGAGTAAGTATGGTCTTGTCATAAATGTTTCCAAATCAGTATTTGGTGTACAACAGCTAACATTTTTAGGAAATTTAATTACACCTGCTGGAACAAAGCCAGATCCAGAGAGAGTTGCAGCAATAATGAACTACAAACGACCCAAAACAGTCCATGACCTTAGAAAATTCTTAGGGATCATCAATTTTTATCGTCGACATTTGGAACATGCAGCTGAAAACCAAACGTTGCTGAATGATTTCCTAAAAGGAACAGGACCGACGACATATTAACTGGACAGAAGAAGCAATTGCTCAATTTGAAAAATGCAAAGAAGATCTAGCAAATGCTGCACTTTTGACATTTCCTGGTTTGAACAATCATCTTGCATTATTTGTAGATGCATCAGATTTTGCAGCAGGTGCTGCATTGCAACAATGGCAAGATGAACAGTGGAGACCAACTGGATTCTTTTCAAAAAAGTTTACAACAGCACAGAAGAAGTATTCCACGTATGATAGAGAGCTGCTTAGCATCTATATGGCTGTTAAGGGCATATTACACGGAGCGTATTTGGTCGCTAGTCGCTCCGTGTAAACAAGGACAGCGAAGAAAGTCGCTGCTCCGAAACTCAAGCATCTAAAGTTGAAGGGTGGGCTACTTTAAACGCTGGTCGCTGGCGTTTTTGATCGCTTTCAAGTGTTGGTCGCCCTATGTCATATACAGGAGCGTATAAAGTAGCCACCAGTCGAATGAAGATGTCGAAGGAAGTAATAAATACTGGCGCTGTGTTCCTCGCAACAACCTTAAAAGAACAATTAAAGCAAAACGGAAAAGTAGGAAAAAATAAAAGAAAATGGATAAGTTGCATTGCGAGGAGGAATAAATATGATGCTTCTGCAAATATTTTGAGAGAATTACTGTGTGAAGGTCCTTCTCCCTACAGAAATATAATGAAGATGACATAAGAAAATTTTGATACATTGCTGGAGATGGTAGAGGATAAAATAAGGAAACAGAATAACTTACCGTCATGAGGCAGACGATCTCACCAAGAATAAAATTTAAATTATACTTATTTTTAATATCCCATAATACTGGAAAATTGATAAATTTTCAGAAATTTGATTACAATCCACTTCATATTTTATTTAGTGGGACACAGAACTTTAATATCTTTATTTACGTCAATTATCACAAAATTTCTCGTCGTTTTGACGACCTGTTTCGGTCAATCTACAGCAAATCAGAAACAGAACAACACATTTAGTATAAGACTACCTTATAAAACGTAAATAATGCAATACAGTCATCAATACATAAAACGTGTTAAAAAATATTATACAGCATCCCTCTTGTTAGATTCCTTAATGTAATATAGCCATAATGGCATCATCACAGCATAAGTGTATCTTCATTAAGGAAGGTAACAGCCGCGGTGGAGTAGCCGAGCAGTCTAAAGCGTCTCGCTGCGGAGTGCGCGGTTGCTCGCCGTGGAGGCATGGGTGTGTGTGTGTGTGTTGTCCTTAGGTTAGTTTACCTAGGTTTAAGTAGTTTGTAGGCTACGGACTGATGACCACGCCGTTTGGTCCGATAGATTTACAAACATTTGAACATTTTGAAGGTAACAACGGGTATGATGTATACTTTTTAAATACGTTTTATATATTGATCACTGTAATGCCTTATTTATGTTTTATAAGGCAAGGTCTATTATTAAATGTATCTTCAAATGTTCAAATGTTTGTAAAGTCTATGGGACTTAACTACGGCGTCATCAGTCCCTAAACTTACAAACTACTTACAAACTAGCTAATACTAAGGACGGTACAAATATCCATGCCCGAGGGGGGGATTCGAACCCCCGACCGTAGTGGCCGTGCAGACCGTGACTGGAGCGCCTCAGTCTCCTCGGCCACCGCGGCCGGCAAATGTGTCCTGTTTCTGATTTGCTGTAGACTTGAAAATGGTCATCACTGACCGAAACCGGTCGTCAAAACGACGAGAAATTTTGTGATCATCGACGTAAACGAAAATATTAAAAGTAATTACAGAATGGATCACTGATATAAATTGGCGACCATGTCGCACCTTGTGAAACAACTGTTTGGTATCACCTAACCTCCAAAACAATGTGTCATATGATACGTCGTGTTTCAATTGTTTTTACGAAGACGCTAGCATCTTAAGTCGCTGCGTGTCAGTGCGTCAGCGTATTCATTCGCTATTCGCCTATGCGCGGAGCGACAACAGACGCCAGCTACTAGCGACCAAATACGCTCCGTGTAATAAACCCTTTATAGAGAGCCTTTATAGGATCTCTAGACTGTGTATGTTAAGACTATCGTGCAACTGAACCGGCCACCCCTCAGAAAAAAAAGGTATGGACTCGCCCTGCGCACAACTCGAGAATGTTCACTGATAGCTGAGAAGCCTCATTAGTTTGGCGACCGTTGTTTTAGGATGTTGTTGTTATGGTCTTCAGTCCGGAGACTGGTTTGATGCAGCTCTCCACCCTACTCTATCCTGAGCAAGCCTTTTCATCTCCTCATAAGAACGGCAACCCACATCTATTTGAATCTGCTTACTATACGCGTATCTTGGTCTCCCTCTGCGATTTTTACCCCAAACACTTCCCTCCAATGCTAAATTTACGATTCCCCGATGTCTAAGAATGTGTCCTACCAAGCGATCCCTTCTTTTAGTCAGGGTATGCCAAAAATTCCTTTTCTTACCAATTCTGTTCAGTACCTCTTCATCAGTTATGCGATCTACCCACCTAATCTTCAGCATTCTTCTGTAGCACCACATTTCAAAAGCCTCTATTCTCTTCCTGTCCGCACTGCTTATCGTCCATGTTTCACTCCCATACAAGGCAACACTCCACACAAATGCCTTAAGAAAGGACTTCCTTACACTTAAATTAATATTCGATGTTAGCAAATTTCTCTTTTTCAAAAATGCTTTTCTTCCCATTGCCATTCTGCATTTTGTATCCTCTGTACTACGACCATCGCATGTTATTTTACTACCCAAGTAACAAAACTCATCTACCACCTTCATTGTTTCATTACCTAATCTAATTCCTTCAGCATCGCCTGATTTTCTAAGTCCGCATTCCATTATTTTTGTTTTGCTCTTGTTAATGTTCATTTTATACGCTCTCTTCAACACACTGTCCATTCCATTCAACTGCTCTTCTAGGTCCTTTGCTGTCTCTGATAGAATTACAATGTCATCAGCAAAACGCAATGTTTTTATTTCTTCCCCCTGAACTTTAATCTCTATTCCAAATTTTTCCTTGCTTTCCTTCACCGCTTGCTCGATGTACAAATTGAATAACATCGGAGAAAGGCTACAACCCTGTCTTACTCCCTTCCCAACTGATGCTTCCCTTTCATGCCCTTCGAGTCTAATAACTGCGGTCTGGCTTTTATACAAGTTGTAAATAACTCTCCTTTCCTTATATTTTACCCCTGCTGCCTTCAGAATTTGAAAGAGTGTATTCCAGTCAACATTGTCAAAAGCTTTCTCCAAATCTACAAAAGCTAAAAATGTAGGTTTACCTTTCCTTAATCTATCTTCTAAGATAAGACGTAAAGTGAGTATTGCCTCCCGGGTTCCTACGTTCCTCCTGAATCCAAACTGATCTTCCCCGAGGTCAGCTTCTACCAGCTTTTCCATTCTCCTGTAGATAATTCGTGTTAAAATTTTGCAACCATGACTTATCAAACTGATGGTTCTGTAATTTTCACACCTGTCTGCGCCTGATTTCTTTGGAATGGGGATTATTACATTTTTCTTAAAGTCTGAGGGTATTTTGCCTGTCTCATACATCCTACACACCATTTCAAATAGTCTTGTCATGGCTGGCTTTCCCAGAGACTTTAATAGCTCTGCGGGTATGTCATCTACTCCTGGGGCCTTGTTCCGACCTAGGTCATCCAAGACTCTGTCAAATTCATCTCTCAGTATAGTATCTCCTATTTTATCTTCATCTACTTCCTCTTCCCTTCCTACAACATCGTCTCTAAGTTCATTTCCTTTGTAGAGCTGCTCTATGTACTCTTTCCACCTTTCAGCTTTCCCTTCTTTGCTGAGAACTGGTTTCCCATCCGAGTTTTTGATATTCGTAGAGCTGCCCTTCCTGTCCCCAAACGTGTCCTTTATTTTCCTGTAGGCGGTGTCTACTTTTCCCCCTCTTATACATTCTTCTACAGATTTGCATTTGGCTTCTAGCCACTCCTGCTTAGCCATTTTGCACTTCCTGTCAATCTCATTTTTTAGTCGTCTGTACTCCATTTTGCCTGTTTCATTTACTGAATTTTTATTTTTCTCCTTTCATCTATTAAATTTAGTATTTCCTGTGATATCCAAGGATTTTTTGTAGGTCTTGCTTTCCTACCTATTTTGTCCTCTGCTGCCTTCACTATTTCGTCTCTCAATGCTACCCATTCCTCTTCTACTGTTTTATTTCCCCCTGTCTCTGTCAATTGTTGCCTAAATCTCCCTCTGAAATTCTCCAGAACTTCATTTTCCTTCAATTTATCTAAATCCCATCTCCTTATTTTCCTACCTTTCTGCAGTTTTTTCAGTTTCAGCCTACAGTTCATGACTAACAAGTTATGGTCAGAGTCTATATCTGCCCCTGGGTATGTCTTGCAGTTTAGGACCTGGTTCCGGAATCTATGTCTTACCATTATAAAATCTATCTGATACCTTCCGGTGTCTCCTGGTCTCTTCCACGTATACAACCTTCCTTTGTGATTCTTAAACCACGTGTTTGTTACGATTAAATCATGTTCCGTGCAAAATTCTACCAGGCGACTTCCTCTTTCATTCCTCCTGCCCAGTCCATATTCACCTACTATTTTTCCTTCTCTTCGTTTTCCTACGACCGAATTCCAGTCTCCCATCACAATTAAGTTTTCCTCTCCCTTAACTGTGTGAATAATTTCCTCTAGCTCCTCATATATTTCTTCGATCTCCTCATCATCGGCAGAGCTAGTTGGCATATAAACCTGTACTACTGTTGTCGGTGTTGGCTTCGTATCTATCTTGACAATGATAACGCGATCACTGTGCTGCTCATAGTAGTTTACCCGCATTCCTATTTTCTTATTCATTATCAGCCCTACTCCTGTGATACCCCCAACTGATTTTGTATTTATTATCCTGTACTCACCTGACCAGAAATCCTGTTCATCCTGCCACCGAACTTCACTAATCCCCACTATATCTAACTTCAATCTATCCATTTCCCTTTTTAAATTTTTCTAATTTTCCTACCCGATTAAGGGATCTAACATTCCACGCTCCGATCCGTAGAATGCCAGTATTATCTTTCCTGATGACAACATCCTCCTGAGTAGTCCCCGCCCGGAGATCCGAATGGGGGACTATTTTACCTCCGGAATATTTTACCCTGGAGGATGCCATCATCATATGTTCATACAGTAGAGCTGCATGTCCTCGGGAAAAGTAACGGCTGTAGTTTCCCCTTGCTTTCAACCGTTCGCAGTAGCTGTGTGGCAAAGCCACATTAGCTGATGTTACAAGGCCAGCTCAGTCAATCATCCAGACTGTTGCCCCTGTAACTACTGAAAAGGCTGCTGCCCCTCTTCAGGAACCACACTTTTGTCTGTTTTAGGATAACAGTCGACTATTACAGTCGGTCGCAAGTATCATAGTAACTTTCACATTCTTGCGGTTCTGACGTCGTTTCGATCATCGTGACAACCGACAAAGGCGTCATTTGATAGATTGACGTTCACGTGGGATTCGTACGATTTGGGCTATGTCTCAGCCAGGTATAAGAAAACCTCTCCCTCGCGTTCATAGTGTTTTCGAAGTGGGATTCGAGCAGCGTCGCATAGCACTTCTGTCAAACTATACGACACGTTCTTTCAGAAGTGACAAGAATTCCGTTCTGCGCGTCTGAATGCTAAATAAGTTACATAAATATTTCTGTACTATACAATGATCTCTATATTACCTGGATGTTGAACTTCAGCTGTCTGAGCGTGCCAGCCATAGATGTTATTATTCTGTTCCTTGCCAAATTCAAATAGGTTGTTAAGAAGTATTACAAGAAAACGAGAAGAAAATACGTTTCAATTACGCTCCCATATTAGCCTATTAAATCGTGTATCGATACAAATTTCAAATCAACAAGGTAAGCACCAATGCTTTATCATGTAATAACTGTTGGAAATACGTATGCCAAATTTAAACAAGGCGGACAATGCGAAAACGTGTGGAAAACATCTGAATGTGCAGGCACTCTGTAATTAGGGCTGGGCAAATGATACTCGCGTTCAAACATGCTCGGGATTTCCCGATACAGCGGAGAACTCGATACAGTATCGAACTGTTCGAACACTCAGATAATAAATGACGTTGCGTATCTGCCAACGATACGCGGGAAATTTTAAAGTTAGCGGCTATCGCTTTGCTCAGAATTAATTTCATAGGAAGTACATGTAAAATAAAAGAAGGGCAACACTATGAAAAAAACTGTATATTTTGTTTAAAACAGTGCATACGTGATGTGTCTGATGTCACTGCAAGATATGATCCATTGATTAACAAAATATCTGCTGCTAGAACAGAACTACTGCACCTCGTACACTAACTTAAAAATGTTACCATCTTTTAATCGCATTAAAAGAGATGAATTAGGGAAAACGTTAGAAATTTAATACCCATTAAGGAAATAAGATAAGCATTGTGACCTCTGAATAAACGGTGCACGAGCAGCTGTGTACGTAGTATCAACAGGCGTCGCAAGATCGCAGCACTAGAATTTTAAATAGCGATTGCTATCGTTTACTTATAGTCTATATTCACTACTGTTTTTATTTATGACCTGCATCCTAGAAGCTACTATAGTCGAAATTTAAGAATTATCAATCCCTATAGTGTACATTAATGACACCCTATCTTCGTTATAAATCGTATACTGCACATCACAGAAAAGATATCATCGTTGTAAATCGCAGAGATAGTACATCTTGACATTGCTAGATAGCGTCGTGATCGAATGTTCGAACATTTCCCGAGATTTCTCGAACTGTGACGTAAATTGTTCGAACAGTACGAGTCATGTTCAAACCCATCTCTAGCTGTAATTCTATGCTCAGAACCGCAGTTATACATCCAGTTTGTATAGAGATCACTGGTACCATAGCATCAACGCAATCTCTGGCAGCATGATGCGATAGTCACTTGTTTACGAAGCCGATGGCGGTTTTGAGGTAGGTTTTAATATTTTTTTACAGTAATTTTAATAACTCTAATTTTCATTTGCGCTGCAAGAATACTTTAACGCAGAATGATATCGAGGAGTAGAAAAATAAAATATCTCTGGACGGAGCTCTTGCGAGCGGTAATACAATTGCACGATAAACGAATTCGCATGTACCTCAACGTAACCTAGTAAGCTGTTTCATTGCTCCTACACCACTGAATGAAATTGGCAGCCTAAGTCCTAGAGATTTAATAATCGTTACGTTTTCCTTACTAAAAGCGATAAAAAATACGTTCTTGTACTGGGCAGTCTTTAAGAAAAGAAAAAGTAGGACGTTTTTCAAAAGGGTTAACTCAGTACCACAGTGCGTTTTGAACAAATGAACACACACATAAAAGGAAATTACATCCACAATTTGAAAAATGTCCATTTCATTTTATACAAAATGTTTAGAAGTACGCCTGATGTTTGCCCGTTTGTTTATTTGAAACCCGAATATACGTTTCAAATGACAGCTTGTGACACGAAACAGTTTCATATTTTATGTTAAAGTAAAATTTTGGTCTTTTCTGATACGATGTTAGCAATTTCCAAGAAAAGGTGCACATAGTAGTCACGATGAAACTCTCGAAACTCATGTCGAATTCTCTTACGTGGAAGCGGTTGATTTTCCGCCTAGAATTCTGTTGGAAATATGGATTGCTTCCAAGTCAGTGAGCGAAAAATTGCGTTCACTGTGGCTCCGAAAATTCTGTGACACTGTCGAAGATACAGTGAAAGTTAATTTTCCTTTCCAGCTCATGTCTAATAAATGTGGGATTAGAAATAGTATAACAAGTAATACGTGATGAGAAAAGTAAAAGATGTAAGTATTGACCAGAGTATCATACATGCTGCGTGGTGGATACATACAATCACACTGGAAGAGGCTACATCAGAGTGCGAACTTCCATTGAGTACGGTATGTGAATTTCATGGTTTTTACAGGAAGGCGTGTTATGCTATCGTCCCCACTGGCTATCAGAACAAGATGGTCGAAGTAGGCGAAATTCACACTGCCACCCGCGTTTGCGGGAGATGTCTATTACTTAAGAATGAAACTGAACACCTGAGTTTGACTGAATCGAGTAGGAGTCAAAGCTGTTTATTGTACCTGTGTACGCCAGGAAGATTTTTGTACCTCTCATTAAACATTTTACCTGGTAGAAAATACTCTCCGATGGTTGGAAGACAAATAAATAGTTGAAAAATGAGGGAATTCAACACGAGGTCGTTAATCATTCAGTAAAAGTTGTATCATCCGACGATACATCTGTGCACACACAGAACACTGAAAGTCTCAGAAAGTCATTTAAATTGTCTATTAAAAAAGAGGGGAGACAAAAGTCTTGAGATGAACTGTACATATTCCGTTGTTAATATTATAACAACATGTGGCAAATCTCACTCGTGTGAGACTCTCCAGATTTTCCAAATACGTGTCAGTAGTATGGTGCCCGTTGCCTACACCATACTCGATGTTATGCACGGAGACCATATATCTGTTAACTATGATATTATTCCTTTCTTTATTAAATTCCCGGGGGTGAAAAAAGTACTGTCACGTTCTCTTTTTTAAGGAATTTCTGTCTACAATGTGTTCGACTGTTTTCATATCTTGACAACATATCGAGAGTCATGCTTTCGATATAATATCTCTCGCAGGGACGCCGCAGTTTCGATCTGCACCGTTTCTTGGATATTACACAAATCGCTACATTCTCTTTCATTTTTAATAGAACAATGCCATTCACAGACCTACGTTGATATTCTGTAAGCTAGTAGAAAACAAAGGTGGGAAATCAACAGATTAAGTATTTATCGAACACGCAAACGCGCGCGCGCACACACACACACACACACACACACACACACACACACACACACACACACACTCATTTTAGTACATTCAAATTCGCCGGTTTGTTAGTTTCCGCTTTCTACATATTGTGTTCACCATGTATTAAGAAGCATAAAATATTAGTGTCTTTATTATTCACTTAGCTTCATGCAAATTGAAAGTAAACAGGAAATTAAACATATGCTAATAGCAATATGAATGAAAATCTGTGATGTACATAAAAGCCGGAAAATACTACACATTTCTTTTAAATACGTTTTCTGGACAAGTCTAGTACGGAAAATTTAATTTGTTTATTTTTGTCTCAACACGCATCCTCACACCTAGGTTCTACATTCTTCATTGCAAGTCAATAAGGAATCAACAGAAGCAATACGAATGACAATAATGACGAACAAAAATTCAACATATGCTACTAAAGAGCAAAAATGAATATTACAGGGGCAACTTTACTGTTAGCTCATACATATTCTGTGAGTTGATAGTGAGCAAAAGGAGGGAGTAGATGAGGTGACGAGAGGATAGTGATATGTGTCATATACGTTTTTAATATGTCGGATACATTTGATTTTCTGGTACAATTAAGCAGTGATCGGATTTTTTTTTTCACTTTATAATTGGACTCTAATGCAGTGGGAACCTAAATAAACACGTTGAAATGTTACCAGTTAGTAAAGTTATGCGTTAGTCCAAAAAAGAGAAAAATAAACACGGTACGGTACTAGTTTTGCAACGCTATGGCAGGAAAATTTTACTACTGCTTGTCAATACGATATAAATATGGCAAAAAAGCGTAAAAATAACGGATGTTCTCAGAGGGCTGTTACACTTGTGAAAAAAATCTATTCTTAGCTAATAGCCAAGAATAGATTTTTTTCACAAGTGTAACAGCCCTCTGAGAACATCCGTTATTTTTAGCTAATAGCCCCACCCCCATGAACCACAGACATTGCCGAGGTGGGGTGGCTTGCGTGCCTCAACGATGCAGATAGCCGTACCGTAGGTAAAACCACAGCGGAGGGGTATCTGTGGAGAGGCCAGACAAACGTGTGGTTCCTGAAGAGGGGCAGCAGCCTTTTCAGTAGTTACAGGGGCAACAGTCTGGATGATTGGCTGAGCTGGCCTTGTAACATCAGCTAATGTGGCTTTGCCACACAGCTACTGCGAACGGCTGAAAGCAAGGGGAATCTACAGCCGTTACATTTCCCGAGGACATGCAGCTCTACAGTATGGAAATATAATGATGGCATCCTCTCGGGTAAAATATTCCGGAGGTAAAATAGTCCCCCATTCGGATCTCCGGGCGGGGACTACTCGGGAGGATGTTGTCATCAGGAAAGACAATACTGGCATTCTACGGATCGGAGCGTGGAATGTTAGATCCCTTAATCGGGTAGGAAAACTAGAAAATTTAAAAAGGGAAATGGATAGGTTGAAGTTAGATATAGTGGGGATCAGTGAAGTTCGGTGGCAGGATGAACAGGATTTCTGGTCAGGTGAGTACAGGATAATAAATACAAAATCAGTTGGGGGTATCACAGGAGTAGGACTGATAATGAATAAGAAAACAGGAATGCGGGTAAACTACTATGAGCAGCACAGTGATCGCATTATCATTGTCAAGATAGATACGAAGCCAACACCGACAACAGTAGTACAGGTTTATATGCCAACTAGCTCTGCCGATGATGAGGAGGTCGAAGAAATATATGAGGAGCTAAAGGAAATTATTCACACAGTTAAGGGAGAGGAAAACTTAATTGTGATGGGAGACTGGAATTCGGTCGTAGGAAAAGGAAGAGAAGGAAAAATAGTAGGTGAATATGGACTGGGCAGGAGGAATGAAAGAGGAAGTCGCCTGGTAGAATTTTGCGCGGAACATGATTTAATCGTAACAAACACGTGGTTTAAGAATCACAAAAGAAGGTTGTATACGTGGAAGAGACCAGGAGACACCGGTAGGTATCAGATAGATTTTATAATGGTAAGACATAGATTCCGGAACCAAGTTATAAACTGCAAGACATACCCAGGGGCTGATATAGACTCTGACCATAACTTGTTAGTCATGAACTGTAGGCTGAAACTGAAAAAACTGCAGAAAGGTAAGAAAATAAGGAGATGGGACTTTGAAATTCTCCAGAACTTCACTTTCCTTTATTTTATCTAAGGCAACAATTGACAGAAACAGGGGGAAATAAAACAGTAGAAGAGGAATGGGTAGCATTGATAGATGAAATAGTGAAGGCAGCGGAGGACAACATAGGTAGAAAGGCAAGACCTACAAAAAATCCTTGGATATCACAGGAAATACTAAATTTAATTGACGAAAGGAGAAAATATAAAAATGCAGTGAATGAAACAGGCAAAATGGAGTACAGACGACTAAAAAATGAGATTGACAGGAAGTGCAAAATGGCTAAGCAGGAGTGGCTAGAAGCCAAATGCAAATCTGTAGAAGAATGTATAACAAGGAGAAAAGTAGACACCGCCTACAGGAAAATAAAAGAGACATTTGGGGACAAGAAAAGCAACTCTACGAATATCAAGAACTCAGATGGGAAACCAGTTCTCAGCAAAGAAGGGAAAGCTGAAAGGTGGAAAGAGTATATAGAGCAGCTCTACAAAGGAAATAAACTTAGAGACGATGTTGTAGCAAGGGAAGAGGAAGTAGATAAAGATGAAATAGGAGATGCTATACTGAGAGATGAATTTGACAGAGCCTTGAAAGACCTAGGTCGGAACAAGGCCCCAGGAGTAGATGACATACCCTCGGAGCTACTAAACTCTCTGGGAGAGCCAGCCATGACAAGACTATTTGAACTGGTGTGTAGGATGTATGAGACAGGCGAAATGCCCTCAGACTTTAAGAAAAATGTAATAATCCCCATTCCAAAGAAATCAGGCGCAGACAGGTGTGAAAATTACAGAACCATCAGTTTGATAAGTCATGGTTGCAAAATTTTAACACGCATTATCTACAGGAGAATGGAAAAGCTGGTAGAAGCTGACCTCGGGGAAGATCAGTTTGGATTCAGGAGGAACGTAGGAACCCGGGAGGCAATACTCACTTTACGTCTTATCTTAGAAGATAGATTAAGGAAAGGCAAACCTACATTTTTAGCTTTTGTAGATTTGGAGAAAGCATTTGACATTGTTGACTGGAATACACTTTTTCAAATTCTGAAGTCAGCAGGGGTAAAATACAGGGAAAGGAGAGTTATTTACAACTTGTACAAAAGCCAGACCGCAGTTATTAGACTCGAAGGGCATGAAAGGGAAGCATCAGTTGGGAAGGGAGTAAGACAGGGTTGTAGCCTTTCTCCGATATTATTCAATTTGTACATCGAGCAGGCGGTGAAGGAAAGCAAGGAAAAATTTGGAATAGGGATTAAAGTTCAGGGGGAAGAAATAAAAACATTGCGTTTTGCTGATGACATTGTAATTCTGTCAGAGACAGCAAAGGACCTGGAGGAGCAATTGAATGGAATGGACAGTGTGTTGAAGAGAGCGTATAAAATGAACATTAACAAGAGCAAAACAAAAATAATGGAATGCGGTCTTAGAAAATCAGGCGATGCCGAAGGAATTAAATTAGGTAACGAAACAATGAAGGTGGTAGATGAGTTTTGTTACTTGGGTAGTAAAATAACATGCGATGGTCGCAGCACAGAGGATATAAAATGCAGAATGGCAATGGGAAGAAAAGCATTTTTGAAAAAGAGAAATTTGCTAACATCGAATATTAATTTAAGGATAAGGAAGTCTTTTCTGAAGGCATTTGTGTGGAGTGTTGCCTTGTACGGGAGTGAAACATGGACGATAAGCAGTGCGGACAGGAAGAGAATAGAGGCTTTTGAAATGTGGTGTTACAGAAGAATGCTGAAGATTAGGTGGGTAGATCGCATAACTAATGAAGAGGTACTGAATAGAATTGATGAGAAAAGGAATTTTTGGCATACCCTGACTAAAAGGAGGGATCGCTTGGTGGGACACATTCTTAGACATCGGGGAATCGTAAATTTAGCATTGGAGGGAAGTGTGTGGGGTAAAAATCGCAGAGGTAGACCACGAGACGCGTATAGTAAGCAGATTCAAGTGGATGTGGGTTGCCGTTCTTATGAGGAGATGAAAAGGCTTGCTCAGGATAGAGTAGGGTGGAGAGCTGCATCAAACCAGTCTCCGGACTAAAGACCTTAACAACAACAGCTAATAGCCAAAATAATTTGAAGTGTCAATTAAAAAGGGTAACGCTGTATCTATATGATACGTCTATGCCTAATTCACTGTACGTACAAAGAGGATGAGTACGTTCTATAGGCGTCATGACGCCGCGGTGGAGTAGCCGAGCGGTCTAAAGCGTCTCGCTGCGGAGCGCGCGGTTGCTCGCCGTGGAGGTTCGAGTCCTCCCTAGGGCATGAGTGTGTGTGTTGTCCTTAGGTTAGTTTAGCTTAGTTTAAGTAGTTTGTCAGCTACGGACTGATGACCACGCAGTTTGGTCCGATAGATTTACAAACATTTGCACATTTGGCGTCATGACATTCTAAATGTGCACCGCGCTGTACAGACTGCGAAAAATCTGTCCTGCGTGTGTGATTACTTGCTCCAGTTGTTTTTTACTTAGGATAAAAGTTTCAACTAAAGTGAATTAGCTGCTAGGTAAGGTGGAGGATCATGGGAACTGAGAGTGGTGAACGAGATGCAGGAAAGACGGGGGTGGGAGAGTTGGCATTGAGTGGGCACTCGTGTGTGTTTTGTTTTAGATATGTTTTCGTTTCAAAGTGAGTATTAAGACTACCCAAAAGTCTTCAGCCACTTGTAATGAATAGTTTCGATGTGTGATGCATTTATACGACCTTTATTTCAATTTATGTCAATCATGGTCTGCTTCCAGAACTGATACATGTCCTTGAGTATGATACAGTGCAGATTTCAAAACAAATTATTTTCAAATATATCTGAAAATGTAGTTTGTAATATATATATATATATATATATATATATATATATATATATATATATATATATATATATATATATATATTACAAACTACATTTTCAGATATATTTGAAAATAATTTGTTTTGAAATCTGCACTGTATCATACTCAAGGACATGTATCAGTTCTATATATATATATAACAAAAACATGTATACTTACACTGTACCTCAGGACATGTAACCACTGTTGGAAGTATACGATGACTGGCTGTAAACCCGGCGTTGCCCGGGTATTGAATTAGTCTACACTCTCATAGTCCAACTGCACTTCCCTCCTTTCTCTGCATCCAACTCTTTCTCTCCCATCTCTCTGTTTCTTTACTGCTTTCCCTCTCTCTGCAAAGTTTTTTTGCAAGCTACCCTCTGTCATGTACCACACAAACCTTTATGTACCCCGTGATCTTCCTCTTGGTTGAAAGGTCATGTGTACAAACGTTCACCAAGATCGGAGATAAACTATGCATTTTGTCAAAGTCTATAAGTACCCCCCCCCCCCCCCCACCATACACCGAACGAAATTTTTTTGCAGGCAGTGACATTCACCTTGTTTTTAAGGTCAAGTGTGCAAAATTTCATCAATATCGGAACATAATTATGGATTTTTATGCAATAGAAACACAGGGTCATATGTGAAAACGAACTTTGTTGTTCTGAAATTTTTCAGTTTTATTCCATGCAAACCTTGTTCTGAGAATAATGAAAACACCGGAAAAAAAAAATAAAAATAAAAAAAAAAAATAAAAAAAAAACGAATCTGTGAAATCGGTCGAGCCGTTCTCAAGTTATGTTCAAAAAATGTTTGTAAAGTCTATGGGACTTAACTACGGGGTTATCAGTCCCTAAACTTACAAACTAGTTACGAACTAACTATGACTAAGGACGGCACAAATATCCATGCCCGAAGGGGGATTCGAACCCCCGACCACAGTGGCCGTGCAGACCGTGACTGAAGCGCCTCAAGTTATGGCGCGACCAAGGTATTAAGGGATCCATTTTTATGTTGCAAGGCACCCTCCCCCATGCACCGTATGAAACTTTAGGTAGACGGTGATCTTCCTTTTGTTTTGAAGGTTAAGCGTGAAAAATTTCGTGAAGACCGGAATGAAACTGTCGATTCCATCAGACTGTAGGAAAAGTCTCCTCCGCCATGCACCTTAATTCTGCCCTATCGCAAAATACTTTCTTAGCAGACGTATTCTATTTATAAACTACATCCCGGCAAAATTTCAGCTTCGTAGGTGCAGTAGTTTTAGAATTTTGTGATTAGTCAGTGAGTGCTTGAATTATGTGTCCTACAGAAGCATTATTTTCCAGGTTCATGGAGTGGAATATTAGGAAACTGCCTGCGAAATGTGTTGTAAATGGAGTTGGTAGTAAAGACACAGTAAATTGCAACCTCATCCTTATTAGGGCGAATTTTCGTGCATAACATTGTCATGGCGACATAATACCTAAACTATACATCGTAATACGATATTATTTCAAAGGTACATCCAGTGGTGTATATGTAAAATGTCTGCAAAATACGTCGCAAATAGTAGGAAAGACGTAATAAATCAAACCGTCATGCGTGATGAGGCATGAACCCAATTATTTATGACTCCGTATCTCACTAACTGTGTGTCGTACTATGATAAAATTGTATAATGTGTGTATACTGTCTGTAACGTCATACCAAATGCCGTAATTTTATTGCATGAACGCAGAAAAAGAAGTTACCGACAAACTTTTTTCCTTTCATCTTTTTGCTGGGGTTGTCAGCGAGAAAAAGTTTCCTAAATATTTAAAGTTATGTTTGAAATTTGTTGCAAGTCGCTAAGTGCTCTCCTCAAATAGTGGACTGATGCAGTAACACTATCACGTGTCGCAAGACGGGGAAGTTTTCATTGTTGGTGACGCCGTATCTCCTGAACAATGGGCCCTATCGCAAAATAATTTCAAAGCTGACGTCTTCTACGTATAAATTACATTCCTGCCAAATTTCAGCTCCATAGGTGAAGTAGTTTTCGAGATTTCATTTTTAGTCAGTGAGTGAGTGAATGAGTGTCCTATTACTTTTATATATACACAGATTAAGTGAAATCGAAAAAAAAAGTTAAACCTGAAGATGAGCACCAAAGCTCAACACTGTCATCAGTGGTTAAAACTAAGTAACCCACAAATGTTACAGTGAAACAGTATGTACGTATTAGCAGCTTACTGGGTGATTAAGCAGCAACTTGGTTGAAACTTGCTGGCTGAGTAAAACTATGTACCTTTCGCAGGCAAAAGTCCCAGGTTCGAATTCCGGTTCTGGCACATAGTTTAAATCTGTCAAAAAGTTTCTTATCAGCGGGCACTCCGCTGCAGAGTGAAAAATCATTCTGGAGCTACTTGATTATTTGACGAATTTTTTGTAATTACCTGTTAAAACAGCTCGGAAAGTCTGTATTATTATTATTATCCGTTTCTGGCGTTTTAGTCCATTTCAGATCAACCAACTAAGTCCTAAAATAAAGTTGTTTGCCGCATGTTTCTCTTTTTTTTTCCAAGGTGCACCAAATACACTTCAACACACGGAAAAAAACCACGTTGTTGTATGACTTATTTGGTTGATTTGAAAATAGTCTAAATGGTCTGATTGAAAATAGTCTAATGGTCTGAAACCACTAATCAAAAATAATTTACAAGACTTATGTGCAACTTATAGAAAACTGGTGAAAGAGTACGTACCTCAAAACAGGACATTTCTAATTTAGCAATAATTTTTTTCAGAATTTCATTCTTAAGGTAGAGGTTACAGTAGCAAGAATGATTGCAGGTACAAATAGATGGGAACAATGGCAGGAGGGTGTTCATAATGAGGAAATCAAAGAAAAACTGGGAATGAACACCATAGATGAAGCAGTTAGAGCCAAGAGACTGAGATGGTGGGGTCATGTTACACGCATGGGAGAAGCAAGGTTACCTAAGAGACTCATGAACTCGGCAGCGGAGGGTAAGAGGAGTCGAAGTAGACCAAGAAGAACGTACTTAGATTCGGTGCAGAATGATATTGGAGTAAAAGGCATAACATGAGATGAGGCATCAATGTTAGCAATGTTTTGTTGAAAAAAAAAATAATGAAACGCATTTCCCAAAGACGACTAACATATTCTTCCATACAGGGTAATTTTAACTTATTCTTTTATATGTATATGATAACTCCCTCAATTCTACTACTCAGTAACAGTTTTCGAATTGTTCGTTCTCATACTGTCTGCTAGTCTTGCACCGTCCTCTTTCAATTTTTGATTCAAACTTTCCATAAAATCCCCCCTGTGCTGTCCTTTAGTAAGTTCGCAGAGCTTCGTTTGACACACGATATGATTCTGTGCTACGGAGAAACAAAGATTTACAGGAGGAAAAGCGGAGAGAATTATTGAATAATTGTGCAACCAAAGGTAGGCAGAGTGTATACTCACATGATTCTTCGGATGTCGTCGGCGACTGCAACACACTTCTAAAGGAGACGCGCACAGGTCCGCAGTAACTGTGACACCGACACTTTATATGAATCGCATCCGATGTCCCTGGAGGAAGCGTGCGGTTTTTACTTTCGGAGTGCTAGAAATGTTTGTGTTTCAACAGGTAAGGACAGTGCTTGGCAACAGGCAGTGCGTTTGTATACAAACGTGACAAGAGTTTGCGCATTGCGCACACAGCAGTGCCTTGCCCACGGTTCAGAGTGTTCTATGAGACGAGGAAACACGAATAGCCGCCCTTTATGACGCTTAAGTTAGTTGTTACTTTTTTATGGCCAGCGGTCTAGCGGCTGGCGCAGCTGGCCACTAAAATACAGGCTGCCTTAGAATTCTCAGTGGTGCATAACATGAGAAACTGGCGTCACATAGTAAGACTTGCACACATTATATTTGTTAACCATGGGCAGAATAGAGAAGTGTTTCAAGATTCTTCCATTCATTTTATTTTTCTTGAACATGGAGGTTTTTTTTCTTTTTTGCTGTCATCAAATAAATGAGTGCTACTCTATGATTTAACAATATTGACAGCAGTTCACTGTTGTTGTTGTGGTCTTCAGTCCGGAGACTGGTTTGATGCAGCTCTCCACAATACCCTATCCTGAGCAAGCCTCTTCAACTCCACATAAGAACGGCAACCTACATCTGTGTGATCCATCTCTTGGTCTTCCTCTGCGCTTTTTACCCCACACACTTCCCTCCAACGCTAAATTCACAATCCCTTGGTGTCTAAGAATGTGTCCTACCAATCGATCTTTTAGTCAAGGTATGCCAGAAATTCCTTTTCTCCCCAATTCTGTTCATTACCTCTTCATTAGTTATCCAATCTACCCACCTAATCTTCAGTATTCTTCCCGCTGTTCATGGACTAAAACTACGTCATTCGGTATAACGTTACAATTTATAATTTCTATACTACAAATCGTAGCCGCAGGAAATTTTACAGACAGTATACACACATATAGTTGAATGTACCTTCGAAATTTTATCGCAGTACAACAGGTAGTTCATGAGATATGAGCACATAAACAGTAAAGTTAATAGAAAACCGGCCTATTACGCACCAAATTTTAATCTATTATTTCTTTACTACTAATTGTATTCGCAAACGATTTTACAGGCATACAGCACTTACACAAATGAATATTATTGTTGTTGTGGTCTTCAGTCCGATGCAGCTCTTCACAATATCCTATTCTGGGCAAGCTTCTTCAACTCCACATAAGAACGGCAACCTACATCTGTCTGAATCTGCTTACTGTATCCATTTCTTGGTCTTCCTCTGCGGTTATTACTCCATACACTTCCCTCCTACGCAAAATTCACAATTCCTTTATGTCTAATAATGTGTCCTACCAATCGATCCCTTCTTTTAGTCAAGGTATGCCAGAGATTCCTTTTCTCCCCAATTCTGTTCAGTACCTCCTGTTCACTCTAATATACTTTAAAATGTGAACTGCGGACGTGGACGGATCCTGCGGAGAATGACTGCGTTTACTCCTCCGTGGATATCTGTAAGTATATTCTGCAAGCCACTTTCTACTGTGCGGTGGATGATATTTTATACAAAACTTTTGAAGATTTTATTTCCTCTTCTTCCAATTTTGGTTTGATCTTCCAAGAATTACGGTAATTCTGGTCAACTTGTCTTCATCCTTATAAAATATTCTGCCATTCTCATACTTTTTTTGTCCATCTACGTCTACATAAATACTCTGCAAGTCACATTGAAGTACCTGGCAGAGAGTTCATCGAACCGCTTTTATGATGTTCCATTCTCTAATAGGTCGCGGGAGAAAGGAACACTTAAATCTTCCCGTTTTCGGTCTGATTTCTCTTCTTTTATTTTCATGGTGATGTCTATGTAGGTGGATGCTAACAAAATATGTTCCCATTCGGAAGAAAAAGTCCGTGAAAGAAATTTCGCAAATTGATCTCGTCGCAACAAATGACGCCTTTCTTTTAATGATTTCCTCCCTAACTCGTGCATCATTTCTATGACACTCTCTTCTCTATAATAATGATAATGATAATTTCATTTGGCTCATATCGCGATAGTACAAAACGAGCTGCCCTTCTCTCAACTTTCTCTAAATCGTCTGTCAGTCCCACTTGATGGGGATCCCACAATGCGCAGCAATACTCCAAAATAGGACGCACAAGTGTAATGTAGGCAAGTTCTTTAGTAGAACTGTTGCATCTTCGAAGTGTTCTGCCAACGAAATGTAGTCTTTGGTTCGCCTTCCCTACAATATTTTATGTGTTCTTTCCAATTGAAGTTGTTTGTAATTTTTACTCCTGTAGATTTGACTGATTTATTGTGTAACTGAAGTTTAACGAATTTCTTTCATTTGTGTTCATATGAATGATCTCACACTTATCATTATTAAGGGTCAGTTGCCAATTTTTGCACCATGCTGATATCTAAATCATTTTGCAGTTGCGTTTGATCTTCTTGTGACTTTACTAACCGATAAGTGACAGCATCACCCGCAGACAACCTATAGATTGCCTCCTAAATAGTTTATAAAAATAAGGAACAGTAGGAGCCCTGTAACACTTCCCTGGGGAACGCCAGATGTCACTTCTGTTCTTCTCGATGACTTTCCGTCAATTACAACGTACTGTGCCCTGTCTGACAGGAAATCACGAATCCAATCGCACAATTGTGGCGGTATTCCGTAAGCACGCAGTTTGTTTAGAAGACGCTTGTGAGGTAGTGTCGAAAGTCTTCAGGAAATCTAGAAATAAGGAATCCATTTGACATCTCTTGTCTATAGTACTCATCACATCATGTGAGTAAACAGCTTGCGGTGTTTCACAAGAAAGATGTTTTTGTTGGTGTAGAACTCCACTCTGAAAATCTGTTACACAACTAACTTGTTTTATTTCAAGATTAGGCTGTGGGTATCTACCATGTTAAGCCAGAACATTATAACGACCTGGCCAACAGTCGGTATGCCCACCTTTGAAACGGGTAAAAACAACGACGCGTCTTGCCATGAAAACAGTGGATCCTTGGTAGGGCGCTGGACAGAGGAGCACACATCTGTATTCACACATCACCTGGGAGGGAGCTCTGACGTCGTGTTGAACCATCTCTCAGATGTGTTTGACGGGATCCAGCACATGAATGGCAGCTCGCCCCTGTGTCCTCGAACTGTTGTTGATGTGATCTTCAGACCGCAGACTGGTTTGATGCAGCTCTCCAGCTGTGCTGTGCAGCCTCTTCCTCTGAGAATAAGAACGGCAACCTACATCCTTTGGAAACTGATTACTGAATTCGTTCCGTGCTCTTCCTCTACGATTTTTATCCCACACACTTCCTTCTAATGCTGACGATTCCTTGATGTCTCATGTCCCACCAAATTATCCCTTCTCTTAGTAAGGATATACTACAAACTCCAATCACAATGAGCACCTCCTCATTAGTTACGAGATCGACGTATCAAATCTTCATCATTCGTCTGTAGCACATATTTCAAAAGCTTCTATCATCTTTTTCTTAACTCATTATCGTCCATGTTTCACTGAAATACAATGTTACACTCCAGACAAATGCTTTCAGAAAGGACTTCCTAACATTTAAACTAATATTGGATGCCAAAAAATTTCGCTTCTTCAGAAACGCTTTCATCCCCATAGTCATTCTGGATTTTATATCTTCTTTACTTTGGCCATCTGAAGTTATTTTGCTACCCAAATAACAAAACTCATCTGCTACTGTTATTGTGTCATTACCTAACCTAATTCCTTCAGCATCGCCGGATTTTCTGATACTACATTCCATTAACCTTGTTTTTCTCTTGTTAATATTCATCTTATACCCTCCTTTCAAGACACTGTCCATTCCGTTTAATCGCTCTTCCAGGGCCTTTGCTTTTCTCTGACAGAATTACTATATCGTCAGCAAACCGCAAGGTTTTTATTCCCTCTCCCTGAACTTCAATTCAAAAAATGTTCAAATGTTTGTATAGTCTATGGGACTTAACTACGGGGTCATCAGTCCCTAAACTTACATACTACTTATGAACTACTTACGAACTAGGACGGCACAAATATCCATGCCCGACGGGGGATTCGAACCCCCGACCGTAGTGGCCGTGAAGACCGTGACTGGAGCGCCTTAGTCCCCTCGGCCACCGCGGCCGGCCTTGTTCCACTTTCTTCCTGTCCTTGTTCGCTATTATTTCTCTTCGAACAGAAAGTGGTGCTATTCCTGCAAGTTGGTAAAGCCAGTAGATTGGAGTGGATTTTAAACATCTCGTTATCTGCATGTGTCATTAAAAGATATATCTACCTGCTTGGCATGAGTTGCAATGCTTCTTGTATGTAAGAGATCTATCGAGTGTCATTCCTAGGAATTTCGGATTATCACAGTGTTCCAGTTCGACCCCTGACCATACCACCTTTAACCTACGAGTGGCTTCCCTGTACCTCAGATGATCGTTCCATTTCAAATCGCCCCTTATTTAAACGCCCAGATATTTTATGGAAGTGTTTGTCCTACTATTGCGTAGCTCCATAATAAGGAATCTTTTTTTCTATGTTGAGCGTCAATTGCCATTCCCTACAACAAACATCGATACGCTGCAAATCATACAGCATTTCGTTACCTTACTTCTAGATATACCACAGCATCATCCGTACAACGCCTCATTGAACTTCTGGAGTTATCTACGAGGTCATTTATATACAGGGTGTATCTAAATACGTGGGAAATCTTCGAGAATTCGATAGAGGACCGGACAACAAGCAGAATACGTCCTCTAAACGTACGGTTTATTTGCTTTCGTTACCGAGTTATGGGCATTTGTTATGATGTACATAACACAGGCCACTTCACTATGCAGGTTGGTCATTTGTGTCACGTCTGTGTGCATTTGTTTTGCATTCAAAGTCACGTGATGTCTGTTGCTTAGGTTCACACACGGCAGATGCTAGAGTTGAGTGATAATACAAGTGCATTGATACATGTTGTCAGTTGTTACTCGGTTCACTCATAGTACTAGTCGTGCATTGTTACAATAGGGTACTCGAATTACGAAATGACAGACATGCATCTTCTGTAAGGACAAGCTCCATTAAACTTATAGTGTAATTTTAAGGTGATTATGTGTGCCGCAGCTAATCATCATACAGAACGTATTCTACATCTACATTTTTAGTCTGTAAATCACATTTAAGTCTCTATCAGATGATTTATCAAACTGCTTTTATAATGTTTCTCTATAGTTCAATTCTCCAATAGCTCGCGAGAAAAAGGAACACCTAAATCTTTACGTTTTCCATCTGATTTCTCGTGTTTTACTATGATGATCATGTTCCTGTTTTGAGATGGGTGCTAATAAAACGAGGGGACTAAGGCGCTTCAGTCACGGTCTACACGGCCACTACGGTTGGGGGTTCGAATCCCCCTTCGGGCATGGATATTTGTGCCGTTCTAGTTCGTAAGTAGTTCATAAGTAGATTGTAAGTTTAGGGACTGATGACCCCGTAGTTAAGTCCCATAGACTCTACAAACATGGATGCTAATAAAATATGTTCGGATTCAGCGGGACCGAGCGAGGTGGCGCAGTGGTAACACTGGACTCGAATTCGGCAGGACGGTGGTTCAAATCCACCTCCAGCCATCCAGATTTAGGTTTTTCTATGATTTTCCTAAATCACTCCAGGAAAATGCCTGGATCGTCCCTTTGAAAGGGCACTGCCTATTTTCTTCCCCATTATTATCTAAAAATCCGAGCCTGGGCTCCGTCTTTAATGACGGGCTGTTAAACCCTAAACTTCTTTCCTTCCATTCAGATGAGAAAGTTGGTGAAAGAAATTTCGCAAATAGACCTCGTCGCAATGAATAGCGCCTTTCTTTTAATGATTTGCAACACAACTCGTGCATTATTTCTGCGATCCTCCCCTGCCCTTCTCTGAAGTTTTTCTGTATCCTCCTTGAGGAATCCCAAAATGCGTAACAATAATCCAAAATACGTCGGGTACGTGTAGTGTAAGCAGTTTTCTTAGTAGAACTGTTGCATCTTTGAAGTGTTCGGCTAACGAATCGTCGCCTTTGGTTCGCCTCCCCACCACATTTTCTGTGTGTTCTTTCCAATTAAAGTTGTTCGTAATTGTAATACTAGAGTACCTATTTGGTTGAATTACGGCCTTTAGATTTGACTGATTCATCTTGTAAATGAAGTTTTACGGATTGCTTTTTGTACTTCTGTGGATAACTTCACACTTTTCATGATTTAGGGTCAATTGGCAACTTACGCACCATGCAGGTCACTTATCTAAATCGTTTTGCTGTTGCTTTTGTTCTTCTGGTTACTATAGTAACCGATAAATGACAGCATCATTCGCGAACAATCTGAGAGCTGCTCAGATTGTCTTCTAAACTCTTTCTAAAGACAAGGGGCAATAGGGGAGTAATCGTACAATTTAATATTTTAACAGTGCAGCTAGTTTCAATTGTGGCGAATGATTTGTGGTTATCGAGAGAAGACTTATATTTGTGTAATTTCCTAGTGTTTTTTTCCTTTATTTTGAACTATCAGCTCTGCATCAACAGTTTTAGCAATTTATCCTCATCCCCAGACATTTTATAAATAATTTTTCGGATTAGTTTTCTTTTAGTTTGTCTCCAGCATTGGCCATTTATATTGAAATCGTCTCTAGCCACCACTTCTATTTTCAGACTTCGAATAACTAGGGAATTCTTCTGCAGTTACATTCAGCATTTTTATTATTAGCTTCCAGTTTTCGTAATTCGTCTCTTGACATACAAACGTTTGAATAATTCGCGCACGTTGTTTCTCTACATTGTTAATTGCTGGTAATTATTGGTGTCTACGTGAGGTTTTCCTGTTTTCGCCGTATTTTTACTGTTTTCAACTGTTCCTTTCATCAGAATTACATTGTGGTTCTTCCTATCTTCTCGAATACAGTTATTTTATTTTATTTCTATTTTTAATTAATTTTTTTGCATTGTGGGATTGGTGTTTTTATATATGTGTATTTATTTTTTTGTAAACTTTCTGTAGTCACAGCAATAAAATATTATTTCGCGTTACTTACTGAGAATTATAGCAAACTGTTTCTTAAGGAGTACTTGCGTATCAGAGATGGTAAATGGACCGTCCAGAAACTGCGGTTCTCATCTCGCAAACGCAACGGCGTGCGATGCGAGGGAAAATCCATTTGCTTGGTGTGTTTGCTTAGTGGTGTTTTTCTCACGTACAGCAACGACAGCTGTCTATTTGGCAGAAACAGTCACGCTTCTTAGGAAGGTGCGGACCTTAGCAACCTTCGGGCTCACTGCCTACTCTGACATAGTGAAGTAGCGTTTCTTGTTGAATTTGTGTTCCCTTCTCAACTGAACGTACCTCGTGTCTCTCCAGTATTACTACTGGAAACGTTAAAACAGAAACAAAAAGAGACCATCAGCACGCTGAAATTTTTAGCGTTCGAACCTCAGATGATTAAAACAGAACCGTTATATGTTCACTTCTGTTTTTCAGTCAATCAGACTTTTAAGATGTCCTTTTCTCAGGAACATGTTCACGTATCAAGTGGAAACCTATGTCATATATTGAGTTCTTTGGTACCTTGGCTGGGTAAAAACTTTAAGCTTCTAAGATTGCTTTCAAACGATACAGCCAGTTATGTCAAATTTTCTGACATTGCAAATTCCCTTATAAAACGGTTGGGTAGGAGCAAGGTTTCAAAGTACACGTAAAGGAAAGAAAATCCAAACGTTGTTTTTAATTATCTTATTACTCTGCTCTTCAGTTCGAAGACAGGTTCCATGCTTCTCTCCACGCTACTTCAATGTGTGTAGCTCTCATCTCAAAATAAGTACTGTAACATCAGTTTGAACCTGCTTCTGGAATTTGTCTCTTGGCCTCCCCCTAAAACGTATACCCCCACACATCTACAAAGATACTCTGCAAATCCCATTTAAGTGCCTGGCAGAGGGTTCATTAACCACTTTCATAACTTTTCTCTACCGTTCCAATCTCTAATAGCGCGCGGGAAGAAAGAACACCCAAATCGTTCCGTTTTCGATCTGATTTCTCTTATTTTATTGGGATGATCATGTCTCCCTAAGTAGGTGGGTGCTAGCAAAATATTTTCACATTCAGAAGTAAAAGTCGATGATTGAAACTTCACAAACAGATCACGCCGCAATGAATAACGTCTTTCTTTTAATGATTTCCGCCCCAATTCGTGCAACACTTCCGTGTGGCTCCCCCCCCCCCCCCGTAACGTGATAAAACAAAACGAGCTGCCCTTCTCTGAACCTTCTCAATGTCTTCCGTCAGTCCCACCTGGTGAGGGTCCCACGAGGTGCAACAGTACTCCATGAGAGGACGCACAAGTGTGATGTAGGCAGTCTCTTTGGTGGAGCTAGTGCATCTTCGAAGCGTTCTGCCAATGAAACGTAACCTTTGGTTCGCTTTCCCCACAATATTTTCTATGTGTTCCCTCCAGTCAAAGTTGTTCGTAATTGTAACTCCTAGGTATTTGGTAGAATTTACGACCTTAAGGTTTGACTGATTTATCGCGTAATCGAATTTCAGCGGATTTCTTTGAGTGGTCATGTGTATTACTTCACACTTTCCTTTGTTTAGTGTCAATTGCCAATTTTGGCACCATGTAGATATTTTGTCTAAATCGCTTTGCAGTTGCTTTCGATCCTCTATTGACTTCACTAACCGATAAACATCGGCATCATCCACGAACAGTCTAAGGGAGCTATTCAGATTGTCTCCTAAATCGTTTATAAACACAAGGAAGAGTAGGGGACCTATAACGCTTCCCTGTGGCACACCTGATATCACTTCTGTTTTACTCGATGACTTACCGTCAATTACAACGAACTGTGTGCTTTCTGATAGGAAATCGTGAATCCAATCGCACAATAGGGTATTTTCCTGTGTTAAAAATATGGTTCGAATTGTTGTTATTCTGAATGATTATGACATTGACACAGCAGTTTCGCTCATAATTCTTACAAAACATCTGTTATTTTTACGTAATTAAAGCTTAAAAATGATCAAATTTCACGATTAGATCACGTGATCAAAAACGCTCCGTTATTGGCTGAAGTACTGGTGACGTCATAGAACACCTACAGCGCGGCAACTAGAAGTCGGAGCTGTATTATTGTACGCGTTTCCTCCATTTCGCAGCTTTAAGTTCAGTTTTTTCGTGATCTAAACGCGTTTACAGTTTTTATGCCACAATGGAAGATGGTTATGTGAAGGCTGACAGCGGAAACCTCCCTAAAGTTGATGCAATTATGGTGTCTTCATTCTTTAAAAACAATTCAAATTTTTACGTGCCAGAAATAAGAAACGTGAAAACTGCATTGTAAGTGACGCATACCTACATTTTAAAGCTAATTATTTCGAGAGATATTTTATGCCATTGGAAAAAAGTAACCTATTTGTTGATGTCAGCAGACTTAATCTGAAGTCACCATATTATGCAATAAAGGGTGAAATTTTATCTTCTATCCAAGCGGCCTTGAGTGATTATGTTGGCAACATCAACAAGAAGATAGAAAATCTTTGTCCAGATGATCAGACCACATAGAATGACTAGATTAGTATATCGTACAGACCATTAAGTAAATAAATAATGCTGTTCCTGCTATATGATTCTTGTATGTAGCCTTGTCCTGTCAGTAAAAGTAACTGCCCTCGTAAATCAAAGGTTTCACGACAAAATATTTGCGCTGTCACGCGATTGGCTAATGGCGACGTCTCATGATTCTTGCTATTCAGCATCTGTTGCCAACATAGTCACAGGAAGCCGCCGGGATAGTAAAATTTAACCCAATAAAACACGCAGTTAATGGAGTAATTCTATTTAACTACTCCAATACTGGTGCAAAGTGAAACATCAAAACCTGTAAAATACAGCATAAATGCCTTGTGTATAGTTATATAATATATCTATATTCTAGAACAGGGACAGCGGGTTGCGTCGGTGGTGTTTTCATATCGCTCGTAGGTTGGCAACGCACATTTCGCGTAGCCAAAGGCAAGTCATTTTCACGTAAACATTGCGAGCGAGACGCGATGGAATAAATTTATAGCGCCGAAATTACAGCGCATTTCTGGTTTGTTATTTTTGTGAGTGAATGTTTGCGATTGTGTGTAAACTTTCTGCCATGCAAATCAGTATTTTCCTTACATATTCAAGATTTGGTCTTATATGAATATGTCACTACTTTTGACACTACAAACAAATCCATTTAAGTATACTCGTCCACATACGAATCCCCATGCTTTAATTTTTTAAAAAAGGCTAACCAGTTGAAACGTTATTTACTTCCAATGAAAATTGCTTGGTACAGCCCTGTGCTGAAGAAAAGTCTTACGTTATTTTATCTAAGATCTATTGGTGATAAAATTGCACTTACTGAAGATAAATAATCAGTACTATACTGTTATAGTGGGCTGTAACAATATTCATGTTGTTCTTTCACTACATATATTAGAAAACGGCTTTGTTGTTGTGGTCTTCAGTCCGGAGATTGGTTTGATGCAGCTCTCCACAATACCCTATCCTGAGCAAGCCTCTTCATCTCTACATAAGAACGGCAACCTACATCTGTCTGAATCTGCTTACTGTATCCATCTCTTGGTCTTCCTCTGCGATTTTTACCCCACACACTTCCCTCTAATGCTAAATTCACAATTCCTTGATGTCTAAGAATGTGTCCCACCAATCTATCCTTGATGTCTAAGAATGTGTCCCACCAATCTATCCCTTCTTTTAGTCAAGGTATGCCAGAAATTTCTTTTCTCCCCAATTCTGTTCAGTACCTCCTCATTAGTTACGCGATCCACCCACCTAATCTTCAGCATTCTTCTGTAGCACCATATTTCAAAAGCCTCAATTCTCTTCCTGTCCGCACTGTTTATCGTCCATGTCTCACTCCCATACAAGGCAACACTCCATACAAATGCCCTCAGAAAGGACTTCCTTAGGCTTAAATCAATATTCGATGTTAACAAATTTCTCTTTTTCAAAAACGCTTTTCTACCCATTGCCATTCTGCATTTTATATCCTCTGTACTGCGACCATCATTTGTTATTTTACTGCCCAAGTAACAAAACTCATCTACCTCCTTTATTGCTTCGTTTCCCAATCTAATACCTTCAGCATCACCTGATTTTCTTACACTGCACTCCATTACCCTAGTTTTGCTCTTGTTAATGTTCATCTTATATGCACCTTTCAGCACACTGTCCATTCCGTTCAATTGCTCTTCCAGGTCCTTTGCTGTATCTGACAGAATTACTATGTCGTCGGCAAAACGCAATGTTTTTAATTCTTCCCCCTGAACTTTTATTCCTTCACCAAATTTCTCCTTGCTTTCCTTTATAGCTTGTTCAATGTACAAATTGAATAACATTGGAGAAAGGCTACAACCCTGTCTCACTCCCTTCCCAACCACTGCATACCTTTCATGCCCTTCAACTCTGACAACCGCTCTCTGGTTTTTGTACAAGTTGTAAATAACCTTACGCTCCCTATATTTTACTCCTGCTTGCTTCAGAACTTTAAAGAGTTTATTCCAATCAACATTGTCAAAAGCCTTCTCCAAATCTACAAAAGCTAGAAATGTAGGTTTGCCTTTTCTTAATCTATCTTCTAGGATAAGCCGTAAAGTAAGTATTGCCTCCCGAGTTCCTACATTTCTCCTGAACCCAAACTGATCTTCCCCGAGGTCGGCTTCTACCAGCTTTTCCATCCGTCTGTATATAATTCGTGTTAATATTTTGCAACCATGACTTATTAAACTGATGGTTCTGTAGTTTTCACACTTGTCTGCACCTGCTTTCTTTGGAATGGGGATTATAACATTTTTCTTGAAGTCTGAGGGTACTTCACCTGTTTCATATATCTTACACACCAGGTGAAACAGGTTTGTCATGGCTGGTTCTCCCAGAGACTTCAGTAGCTCTGAGGGAATATCATCTACTCCAGGGGCCTTGTTTCGACTTAGGTCTTTCAGGGCTCTGTCAAATTCTTCTCTCAGTACAGCATCTCCTATTTCATCTTCATCTACATCCTCCTCCCTTCCTACAATATTGTCTCTGAGTTCATTTCCTTTGTAGAGCCCCTCCATATACTCTTTCCACCTTTCAGCTTTCCATTCTTTGCTGAGAACTGGTTTCCCATCTGAGTTCTTGATATTAGTAGTGTTGCTTTTCTTGTCCCCAAATGTTTCTTTTATTTTCCTGTAAGCAGTATCTATTTTTCCCCTATTTATACATTCTTCTACATCCTTGCATTTGCCTTCTAGCCACTCCTGCTTAGCCATTTTGCACTTCCTGTCAATCTCATTTCTTAGTCGTCTGTACTCCATTTTTCCTGTTTCATTTACTGCATTTTTATACTTTCTCCTTTCATCGATTAAATTTAGTATCTCCTGTGATATCCAAGGATTTTTTGTAGGTCTTGCCTTCCTACCTATTTTGTCCTCTGCTACTTTCACTATTTCATCTCTCAATTTTACCCATTCCTCCTCTACTGTTTTATTTTCCCTTGTTTCTGTCAATTGTTGCCTAAAGCTCCCTCTGAAATTCTTAAGAACCTCAGGTTCCTTCAATTTATCCAGGTCCCATCTCCTTATTTTCCTACCTTTTTGTAGTTTCTTTAGTTTCAGCCTACAGTTCATAACCAACAAGTTATGGTCAGAGTCTATATCTGCCCCTGGGTATGTCTTACACTGTAGAACCTGGTTCCGAAATCTATGTCTTACCATTATAAAATCTATCTGGTATCTCCCGGTGTCTCCTGGTCTCTTCCACGTATACAACCTTCTTTTGTGATTCTTGAACCAGGTGTTTGTTATAACTAAATTATGTTCCGTGCAAAATTCTACCAGGCGGCTCCCTCTTTCATTCCTTTTGCCCAGACCATATTCTCCTACTATCTTCCCTTCCCTTCCTTGTCCTACTACCGAATTCCAGTCTCCCATAACAATTAAGTTTTCCTCTCCCTTAATTGTCTGAATAATTTCCTTTAGCTCCTCATATATTTCTTCGATTTCCTCATCATCGGCAGAGCTAGTTGGCATATAAACCTGTACTACTGTTGTCGGTGTTGGCTTCGTATCTATCTTGACAATGATAATGCGATCACTGTGCTGCTCATAGTAGTTTACCCGCATTCCTGTTTTCTTATTCATTATCAATCCTACTCCTGTGATACCCCCAATTGATTTTGTATTTATAATTCTGTACTCACCTGACCAGAAATCCTGTTCATCCTGCCACCGAACTTCACTAATCCCCACTATATCTAACTTCAACCTATCCATTTCCCTTTTTAAATTTTCTAATTTTCCTACTCTATTAAGGGATCTAACATTCCACGCTCCGACCCGTAGAATGCCAGTACTGTCTTTCCTGATGATCACATCCTCCTGAGTAGTCCCCGCCCGGAGATCCGAATGGGGGACTATTTTACCTCCGGAATATTTTACCCGAGAGGATGCCATCATCATATGTTCATACAGTACAGCTGCATGTCCTCGGGAAAGGTAACGGCTGTAGTTTCCCCTTGCTTTCAGCCGTTCGCAGTAGCTGTGTGGCAAAGCCACATTAGCTGATGTTACAAGGCCAGCTCAGTCAATCATCCAGACTGTTGCCCCTGTAACTACTGAAAAGGCTGCTGCCCCTCTTCAGGAACCACACGTTTGTCTGGCCTCGCCACAGATACCCCTCCGCTGTGGTTGCACCTACGGTACGGCTATCTGCATCGTTGAGGCACGCAAGCCACCCCACCTCGGCAATGTCTGTGGTTCATGGGAGTGGAAACGGCTTTAATTACACATAAATTGTAGGCGTGTAACATTATGAAGTTTTACTTCGCAAATGTAAACATCAGGTCATTAACCTACACGTAATACTACTTTACACCTTTGCAGAAAAAGAGAATTATACTAAACAGTTTAGTTTACCAATTGAACAATATTGTTTACTTAGATCAAAATGATCCTCATAGAAATACACACATGAAGTAGCCGCTATTTCATTTGGATCTCTTCGCGCCAGTGTCAACCACTCTTTGCGTATCTTCTCATTTTTTGTATTTGCAAGAACAATTTTTCTGGAGTCTTGACAGATGTATTGGTATAGTGCGGAACTAAGCAATATTTGTAGGTCATTATGCAAACGTTAACGCCCAAACACGAGGCCTCGGCCCAAACAATATACGCGTATTTGTTTATCTTAAGAGAACAGCAGCAACAGCTGCAGCGTGTTGTATGACGTCACAGGCATCACGAGACTCAAATGTAGCGTTTTAGCGGGCTTTCAAATTATTTGAATTTCATTTCTTTTTTTTAACAAAAGTACTGAAATCTACGAGGTAAAAAAGCATGTTCGGACCATAATATGACGTAATTAACAATTTAAAACGATTTCCAGAAAACAGTCAAATACCCTATTGGGTAGATATTCCATAAGTACGCAATTTTATTAGAAGCCGCTTGTGGGATACAATGTCAAAAGCGTTTCGGAAATCCAGAAATATGGAATCGATTTGAGATCCCTTGTCGATGGCATTTAACACTTCATGTGAATAAAGAGCAAGCTGTGTTTCGCAAGAGCGATACTTTCTGAATCCGTGTTGACTATTGGTTAATAGGTCGTTCTCTTCGAGGTAGTTCATAATATTCGAACAAAGTATATGTTCCAAAATCCTACTGCAAATCGACGTCAACGAGATTGGCCTGTAATTTTGGGGATCACTCCTATTGCCTTTCTTGAATATTGGAATAACTTGGGCAACTTTCCAGTTTTTGGGTACGGATCTTTCGCTGAGTGATCGGTTGTAAATTTTAGCTAAGTACGGAGCTATTGCATCAGCATACTCTGAGAGGAATCTAGTTGGTATACAATCTGGCCCGGAAGATTTGTATTTGTTTAGTTACTTAAGTTGTTGTACTACTCCAGGAACATCTACTTCTAAGTTTCGCATGCTGGCAGCTGTTCTTGAATTGAATACTGGAGTGTTCACTTCGTCTTCTTTGGTGAAGGAATTTCGGAAAGCTGTGTTTAGTAACTCTGCCTTGGCAGTACTGTCATCGGTAGTGTACTATCTCCAACTGATTCCTAGATGTCCAGAAGGCTTTTGACGCAACACCCCAGAAATGGCTTTTAAACAAATTGTGTGGTTATGGACTACCGTGTGAGATTTGGAACTAGACTGGAGATTTCCTTTCAGAGAGGACACAGTTAGTAGTCACTGGTGGCCTTCCCCAGGGTAGACTGATACTTCCTCTGCTGTTCCTTATCTATATAAACAATCTAGGAGAGAAGCTGAGCAATCCTCTCAAGTTGATAGTGTCATTTATCGTCCAGTAAAGTCATCAGAAGATCAAAAGCAACTGCAGTACATTTAAGATATCTGTATGGTGCGGAAACTGACATTTGACCCTAAATATTGAAAAGAGTGAGGTCGTCCACAAGAATACTAAAAGGAAACTGTTAAACTTCTAAGATAAAGCAAACAAATCTAAAGGCCATAAATTTAAATAAATAGCTAGGAATTACAATAACGACCGAGATAAATTGGAAACAAAACACACAAAAGTTGTGGGAAAAGCGAAGAAAATACCTTTTTTGTCAGAACACTTAGAAAATGCAAAAGAACAACTAAAGAGACTTCATATACTACGCTAGTCCGTCCTTTTTTAGAGTATTGTTAAGCATTGTGGGATCCCTATCAGGTAGGATTGACAAGATTACAAAAAAGCGCAGCTTTATTTGTATTAGATCGCGATACCACGGAGAGAGTATCACATGAATGATGTAGGAGTTAGGCTGGGATTTTTTATTTTTTTATTGACGTTTTTAGTTGCGGTCAGAGCTGCTTACGATATTTCGATCGCCGGCTTTCTCATCCGAATGCGAAAATTTAGTGCAGACTTCCACCAAGAAAACAAAATAACGGAGAGATTTAGCTGTTCTTTCTTCCCGCACGTTAGAAAAGAATGGTAGATAGTGTTACTAAATGCAGGAGTAGATGCAAAATCACATCAAAAATTAGTAATGATAAAGAGTAGACTGAAATTTAAGTTAATCATTCGAAAGAATCAATGTGGAAGGAAGTGGGATACAAAACTACTTAGAAATAATGAAACGTGTTTATTCCCCTAAGATGTGGATACTGCAGTAAGAAATTCCAGAGTAAGCGCTTCGGTTAAAGAGGGGTGGACATATCTCAAAAAAGCAATCATAAATGCTGGAAACACAAACGTAGGTACAAGAAAGGTAACTGCGAAAAATCCACGGGTAAATGCTTCAGCTGATCGACGGACGAAGAATTACAGAAATGTTGAAGGAAATTCGAGAGCCGCGCGGGAATGGCCGCGCGAACTGGGGCGTCATGCCGTGAATTGCGCGGCTGCTCCCGTCTGTGGTTCGAGTCCGGGCATGGGTGTGTTGTCCTTAGCATAAATTGATTTAAGTAGTTTGTAAGTCGTGGGACCAATGACCTCAGCATTTTGGTCGCTTAGCTTTATAAACATTTGAACATTTTTGAAATTCCTGAAGGAAGGACTGACTAAGAACACAGAAAAGTCAAAACGGCCTTGGGTGCATTTAAGCCAAGGACGTCAGACTCTGAGTGCTTTTTTGAGCATCCGCACGCTATATCCTGTCCATCCCCCGGTACAAAACATCCGCAATTGTCTTACCTCTCTTTCAGCGAGCGGAACTACTGTGACGTTTCTGTGAGTCCCTGGCCACGTGGTAGTGTTGGGGAATGAGTCTGCGGATACGCCTGTTCTCCTCCCTCGGCTGTCTACCTTTTCTACTACCTCTGATGACCTTCGTGCTGGCGTCTCCCGGCGTATCATCTCACGTTGGTTTTTACATGAGTCATTCCTGTAAAGGAACAAATTGCGAGCCATTAAATCTGTGGCTGATCTTTGGTCAACGTCATCTCGATCCTCTCGCCGAGAGGAGATTGTTCTGGCCCGGCTTCGTATTTGCCACTGCCGTTATAGCCACCAGTATTCACTTCGTGGTGATCCTGCTCCCTTATATGAGCACTGTGATGAACCTTTTATTGTGTACTACATTTTAGTGCAATGTCCGTTTTTTAATCGTCTACGTCATGAGCTATGTTTACCATTTGAAATGTCTGATATTTTAGCTGATGATCCGCATTGTGCTGACCGAGTTTAACTTTTTATACATCGTGCAAATATGGCGTTAAGTTCTAAGCCCGGTTCGATTTTACTATGGGCAGTGTTGGGCGCTATTGACCTAAGTAGTTTTGCGCCCTAAAACAAAGAAAAAAAAGCGAAGGACGTAACCTTATACTGACGGTCTCTATAAGGGGGAAAAATTGTCTGATTGCATAGCAGAAGAAAAAATTTGGACAATATGGAAGACAGGGATGATGTATTAATACAACAAGAATTCAAAAGAGCTCTGGAAGACTTAAAAATCAAATAAGACAGAAGGTATGGATAGCGTTCCACCGGAATTTTTAAAACCACTGGGGGAAGTGGCAAACAAACAGACTGTTCAAGTTGGTCTATGGAATCTGTGATACTGGCGATGTACATCAGATTTACGGAAAAGTATCATTCACATGCAATTCTAAAGATAACATAGGTAGAAAACTGTGAGATCTAACGCACAATCTTCCGTGGTACTGACTAGAGTAATAGACAGAAGGATGGAAAAGGAGGAGAGGATCTGTGAGTTGACGATCAGTTGGGCTTTAGAAAAGGTAAAGGCAGCAGAGATAGTCTTGAAATTGCGCTTGATAATGATAGCAAGCTGAAGAATATTAAATACATGCTATGGGCCCTGTAGAACTGTAGAAAAATGGTGCAAAATGTTCGAAATTCTGAGAAAAATAGGAGTATATTACTGGGAAAGCCCAAACCACAGACGACAGATATTCGAAATTTTACTGTAGGCGTCATTTAAGAAGTGATTTTTCAATCTTCCATCCCTATGGGAGTGAAATAATGGATGAAATGGTTTTTGAAAGTATGTCGCTGTTAAGACGATTATGAAGCTAGAACTACGAAGATGGATTTTTGGATTCCTGGTTAAAATTAATACTACTACTACTAATAATAATAATAATAAATAAAAAATAAAAAAGTGTTTCGGCATTTATGGAAATTCAGCTTGTAAGCGGGTAAAGTGAGTGGTGGAAATAAATCATTGTTAATGAAATGCTGGAATATTTTAATGCTAAATCTGTGAGAATTGGTTATTTGACTTCTGTGTTTCCATATTCAGTTCGTAAGGGATGGTGAATAAGTTTTATGAAATTATTTTAATATGAACGTATTTTTGAAAATAAATACTTGAAAAATCGTATTTGGCTTCTAAATTTAAGAATTGAAAACGCGTGTTTCACTGATTTTCGTTTCTACACCCCGCAAGGGATCAAAAAGGAGACAGTTTCTTGAAACTGTATCGTTATTCAGGCAATTTTGAAGGTAGAACTACGAACATTTCTGTTTGGAAACTTCCTGGCAGATTAAAATTGTGTGCCGGAACCGGGACTCGAAGCTGGTGCCTTTGCCTTTCGCGGGCAAGCGCACTACCGACTGTGCTATCCCGACACGACTCACGATGCCGCCTCACAACTTTTGCTTCCGCCGGTACCTCGCCTCCTACTTTCCAAACTGCGGCCTCACAACTTTACTTCCGCCAGTACCTCGCCTTCTACTTTCCAAACTTGAAGTTTGGAAAGTAGGAGGCGAGGTAATGGCGGAAGTAAAGTTGTGAGGCCGCATCGTGAGTCGTGTCGGGATAGCACAGTCAGTAGTGCGCTTGCCCCCGATAGGCAAAGGTCCCAGGTTCGAGTCCCGGTTCCAGCACACAATTTTAATCTGCCAGGAAGTATCATATCAGCGCACACTCCGCTGCAGAGTAAAAGTTTCATTCTGGAAACATCCCTTAGGCTGTGGCTAAGCCATGTCTCCACCATATCCTTTCTTCCAGGAGTGCTAGTCTTGCATGGTTCGCAGGAGAGCTTCTGTGAAGTTTGGAAAGTAGGAGGCGAGGTACTGGCGGAAGTAAAGTTGTGAGGCCGCATCGTGAGTCGTGTCGGGATAGCACAGTCAGTATTGCGCTTGCCCCCGATAGGCATGGGTCCCAGGTTCGAATCCTGGTTCCGGCACACAATTTTAATCTGCCAGGAAGTTTCATATCTGCGCACACTCCGCTGCAGAGTGAAAGTTTCATTCTGGATTTCTGTTTGGCTTCAGGTCAGGTCCGTTAGATGCTACCCACAGTGCTGGCCACTCAAGCGATCCATAGAGGCGCGTTTAGTTGCATGAAATATAAGTTCTGCTTTTTAAATCTTGACACATGTAATTTACGTTTGTAACTTTAACGTGAGTCCTGTTGCTCAAGAAACAATGTCTTTTCATTTCATGTACGGTAACTAAAATACTTTTTTACTTCTGATGAAGGCTTCCATAGCTGAAGCCGAAACTTTGGTAAAGTATTCAACCTATAGCTTTGCAACCGATGAACTGTATTTTTTGAGTGTTAATTATGCTTAAAGTTTGTGCAAAGTGCTCTCATTATGATACACTCAACTAATGTTATTTGAGTAACAGTTGAAGCCGAAACCTTGGTAAAGTAATCAACCTCTAGCTTTTGAGTGTTAATCTTTCACGAACAGTTGCTGCCTCAACAGCTATGTTTAAAATTCCATTCGGAACTTGTTCTCATGTATATGCTTAATGTCAAATATTCGCGCATGCCGAATAGAACAGGGAGAATGGGATCAATTAGTAGTGTACCAAGACGTCAGCTGCGGAGTGTTGATGTTGAATGAAGAGATATAATGAAATTCTCACCTCTATAAACAAAAGATGACTAGCTCACTGTTTTATTTTATTAAAACAATCCTAGAATTGTGTCAAATTTAAAACTTTCCCGACCTACCGCTTGCACTATTAAATTTCGGGAACACTGACGGCTGTCCTTAACTTGCTGGCACGATATTTCGGGGCAGAGTCTTGTGGCTATCTTGAGCTGATAACGCATTTAAGACGCCGCCGGCACACTGGTGATATATTCTGCTGACGTTGTGTCTGCGTTACCTCAGCGCATGCGCTTATGCTGTGTGTCTGCGTGCCACACTCGTCCTCCGCGGTGAAAGCTTGCTGCATCAATGCATACCACCTCCAAACAGGACGATGCCTAGTAAAGCACTGTGGTGTTCAAACCAATCTTCGGACTGCTTTTTTTATTAGTAATGGAAATGTTTTAGTTAAAATGTTACCTTCTGGCTCTATACTTTTATTAAAAAAGGTAAAGCAGCCAACAATACAAAGACTGGTTTGAATACCACAGTGCTTTGCTAGGCATGGTCCTGTTTGGAGGTGGTATGCCGTTGCCTTCCTTCGACCTTCGAACTGACTTACCCAGCTAGTTATAGGGGGACCTACAGTTTAACGTGGGTTCCGAACCATGGTCCTACTCGGTATTTTTCACATGAGATGTGGTATCACACAAGTCTGAAGTACGCGCCACGTACTTTCGCCGCGCGCCGCCATTCTCCCTCCGGCGGTGAACTTGGTCTGGAATCAAGAAACCACATACAGGATCGCGCGTCCTGTGCAGGCGCAATTGGTTTGCATGGCCCGCAACTCCGACCCTGTGGAAGAACGTACAACAAACATATTGCTACCGAGCATGCGCTGAATGGTGCCCGGCATCCATTTCTTCCTTCCAGCAAACACCTTGTACAGCACCGTCGTAGAAACCTGAAAACGCGAAGCGCCATACGAACTGACTCGGTGCGTGGGCGGCTGGAGCAGGTGAAGGAGAGTGCGGTGACGGCGGCCGTGTAGCAGCTCGGCAGGAGACGGGCCGTCACGTGGCATGCACCGATACGTAGACGGGAAAATTTGAAGAGCTTGCTGCCTGCACTGCTGACCTTTCATCTTTTCCATGTGAGACTTGAATGTTCCAACGAAACGTTCTGCTTCACCATTGGACTGAGGGTGAAAAGGTGCGGTGGTGATGTGCTGAATGCCATTCACACGACAAAACTGTTGATTCCGCACTAACAAATTGAGGTCCATTGTCACTGACGATAGTTTCAGGCAAACCTTCTATGCAAAACACAGATGTTAAGGCACTGATTGTATTAGACGCCGTCGTTGAATTCATGGCAATCACAAATGGAAACTTGCTGAAAGCGTCTACAACGATTAACCATCGCGTATTACAGAAAGGTCCGGCATAGTCAATGTGTAAACGTTGCCACGGTCCCTTGGGGCGTGGCCAGTCTGAGAAACTTTGCGAAGGAGCTGTCTGATGCTCCGCACAAACAGTACACTGTGCAAGCACGGCGTGGCGTTCTTACGACGTCGGCCACGAGCGCCCTCTGCTGCAATCCCGCTCGTGGCCACCAATGAACTGCATCGGCCACTTGGAAATAGGATAGGCATCAGTTAAGACTCATCAGTAGGCAGGCCTCTATCTAGTTAAACGATGTATCAGCATTTCACTTCTCTGCTGTCCTCCAAGTTAAGTATTGTATTATTTCTGCTAATTATATACCTTGTACTAATCTAGCTCAGTGTTTCTAGTTTCTGCTGTCTCACTGGCTGGTCACCTCAGGTTCCGTACCTGAACATGCGTGCATCCTATTTCCCTGTGTCGGTCTCTCTCTACCCGGCCACTGACACCCAGGACAACCGGTGGCAACGAGACACAAAATGAGCAATACTGCCAGAGGTAAAAGAAATGGAAAGTGACAGATAAAAATCCTAGGACTTGGCGGGGATCGAACCCACAACCTTCGGATTCATAGTCCGGCACTCTACCACTGTGCAACTGGTTATTATTTTAACAAATATGAAAAAAAAGCCTTAGCTTATCAATCTACATAAGTTGTATTAAATTACTTTTGAAACAGTAATATGAAATGATTTAAGATTAAATGGTATAAATATCCTATGTCTGTCAGAAACCATGTTGGTTGTTATTTTCCAGTATTCCACATCATATTACAGTCTCAGTATAAGGAGAAAATGGTATAATATCTATATCTGAAAGTATTTTGAATATTTAAGAAATCACTATTTGTGCCATACCAACAGAAGGTGATTTTCTATAGTCATAAAAGCCAAGCATAGTTATTAAAAATATTTTCCTCATGAACGTCCATCCTTTTTCTGGTATCTGGAAATTTATGACACTGATATGTTGAAAATAAGTTAAGCACCTCTTTATTTTTAAGTAATGCTATCTAAATGAAATTTTTAAGCCATGATGTTGATGTCATGTATTTTGAGTATTTCTTACCTAAAAATTATGTAAAATGACTGGAAGAAATTTGACACTGGTTGTTGTCATAGTAAAAGTAACAATTAAAAAACATTTTGTGAAAATATGAGACGTTAGATTTCAGTCCTGGATGAAATTATTTTGAATGACCCTCTTCATTTAACACTATGTTTTTTGATTGCTGGTTTATTTGTCTGCCAATTTAGAAAACCCATTTCTTATTTCATTTGAAAGCCTCCAAAATTATTTAAGACAAAAAATAGGTTCCCACAAAGTTGAAGAAACGTAATATACGCTTTTTCTAATACCCTTGTAACTTTGTCAGAATATTTTTTGGTTTTTCTTTTTAACTTATATAACTGTATTACTGTTAACTACATGCCTGTTTTACTTATGGAAAAGTTGTGAATGAAAAACTTTCGAAGTTCTTAGTTATGAATAGGCCTAATTCTTTAAAGCACCACATTCCCATAGAGCCAAATTACCAGAACATCACTATGTTGAAAATTCAGAATGAAAGAAGATTTTAGTTGAAGGTGCAGAAGATCATATGTTATAAATATAAGCAAACATAAAAAAGTTTAAAGTAAATCTTAAACATTGGGTGACAGGGGCTGTATGATTTGACAGGTAATGAACTGGACTGAAGTTGGACAAAAATTGTAAACAGCATGAGAAATGCATGCTTGAACATAAATGCAGATGTTAGCCAAGCCGGCAGACTGCACTGCTGTATTTGAGCTTATAACCTACATGTGTATTGTCTTCAGTATATTGCAACTGTCAGTCATGGGCAGAAGTGCATTATGTTGTAGCTAAGTGAATATGAGCGTAGGTAAATGGTTGGCACTCATATGATTCATCCTTTCAAAACCAAGGGAGCCAAAGTGTTTTGTGTTTCAGGAGGTATAATAATGAAGTTTTATACCTGCATACAGGGAAAATAGTAAAATCCTTAATTCAGAATGCAGACAAAACTACATACTGAGTATCATGACAGACAGCCAATAAGGAAGAAAATTGTGACAAGAAATAAGAGGACGACATCCTCAAAAGGCTCTGCAGAACTGAATTTTACATTGACAAACCATGTTAGCACCAAAACAACGTGAAATGAAATTTATAAGCAGGAAATGGCAGGACAAGCTGGAATCTGAAAACCACTCATCAGTGATACAGATTCCCATGACATGAAAACAAACTGCCGAAGTCATACTGATGGACTGTGGAGTAGTGAAAGAAAGTAATTTGGTTGGATGAATCTTATTCACATCATTTTCAACTTCTGGTTGAGTTTATGTTCCAAGATAAAACAAAGTAGAAATCAGGTCACAGTTTGGGGCAGCCATATCATGTATTCCATATCCCCTATGGGTGCTATGCAAGAACGCAATACTACCAACATTTATTATGTGACAGTTTTTCCTGATCTAGTTGGTTGGCTGGTTTTTGGAAGGGACTAAATCCTGATCTAGTTCATATCATAGTACAGTACTGTTCTTGTTCCCCAATAGTGATGCTGTATTCCAAGAAGACAGGGCCCTCATTAACTCAGCTTACATAATCCAGGACTGGTTTTGTGAGCACGAGTGTGAAGTGTTGCATCTCCCTGTCCACTGGTTACTAGATCTTAATATCATTGAGCCTTTGTAATCTGCATTAGAGAGAAGGGTACATGATTTCTATCTAATTCTACACCTTTAACTGGATTTTTCAGTATTTTGCTGGAAGAATGATATAAGAATCCATTGAAAACCACACCAACCTTGTATTTATCTATTCTAAGATGTTGTTCTTGTGGTCATGTCTGCAGACTGGTATGATGCAGATTTCCATGCTACCCAGTCCTGTGCCTCTTCATCTGAGAATAAGAATGGCAACCTAAATAATTTTGAATCTGCTTACTGTATTTGTCCCTTGGTCTCCCTCTATGATTTTTACCTCACACACTTCCTTCTAATGCTAAGTTGATGATTTCTTGATGCCACAGAATGTGTCCCACCAATCTATTCCCTCTCTTTGTTAGGGTATGCCAGAGACTCCTTTTCTCCCCAATTCTATTGGGCACCTCCTCATTAGATATGTGATCTACCCATATAATCTTCATCATTCATCTGTAGCACCACATTTCAAAACTTTCTATCATCTTTTTGTCTGAGATCCTTATCATCCACATTTAAACTCCAATACAAAGCTACACTCAAGACAAATGCTTTCATAAAGGACTTCCTAACATTTAGATTAATATTGGATGTCAACAAATTTTGCTTCATCAGAAATGCATTTCTTTCCATAGCCATTCTGCAATTTATATCTTCTTTACTTTGGCCATCATAAGTTATCTTGCTACCCAAGTAACTACTTTTGTTAATGTTCCTCTTATTCCCTGCTTTCAAGATGCTGTCCATTTCATTCAATTGGTCTTCAATGTCCTCTGCTGTCTCTGACAGTACTACTATGTCATTGGCAAACCACAATTTTTTATGCGCCCTCCTTGAACTTTAATTGCCTCGCCAAATCTCTCTTTGCATTCCCTCACAACTTGCTCGATGTACAAATTGAATAACATTAGAGAAAGGCTACAACTCTGTTGTACTCCCTTTCCAAGCATTGTGCCCCTTTCATGCCCTATAACTCTAATAACTGCTGTCTGGTTTTTGTACAAGTTGAATATAATTCTTTGCTCCCTATATTTTACCACTGCTACCTTCAGAACTTGAAAGAGTGTATTCCAGTCAACATTGTCAAAAGCTTTCTCCAGACCTACAAATTGACACACAAGTGTGCATTACCACAAAGCTGTTACAATGGTGGTAGCTCTATTAGAGATGTAGGAGACATGCCAACAACATTCAGAGTGAAATTCATCACAGTCTATGACAGTTGGATGCAGTTGTAGGTCAGTCTAATCATTGGATAGCAGTCATCAGTTAGCACTGAGGGCCATTACTTAGGCCTTAGTAGTATCCTGCAGACCTCTCATGCCAAAATTCAAGAATAGAAAATGTTTTTTAGTGTCAGGATAGTTTCACAGTGCCACACTGAATGGAAAATAAAATAATTTTCTCAACTTGGTCAGTCACTGTATTTGTATCTTACGTTAGAGATGTCGTCACTGCCCGTGCCATCATAGATTGGATTTCTTTATTATATAAAGTTAAGTATCTAAATAAATGCATAGTGGATGTGTGTACTACTAATCAGTTTCTGATTTTGTTTGGCCAACCTTGTTCCCCATCCCAAAGTGTTTTTCTCAACACTTCTTAAAAGTAGAGGGTGCTACGAGTGTCAACCACAATTCCTTCCTATTAAACTTAAAAGCAAAAGTAGCATCAAGGAGGGATCATCTCCTTGCTGTGAGAAGAATTTTTTGACAACCCTTCCACTTTTAATTATTTTTTCGTGTTCATTTTGTTTACTTCTTTGATGCATTTATTGTCTGTGTTGCATGTCTTTGTTAGAGATTGTGGTAATAAGAAGACAATTTCACAGTTGTGTTTATTGTAATAGGTGGCACCTAATCAAATGTTTCTTTCATCCATGACTTCTGTGACACAGGCCGTATCACTAATTTCAGTCATTCAGTGTCAGGATGACGAGATTAACCAATTATTACAAGCAGTGGCTCAGCTTACTGGAGCATAACAACATGAAGCACAACAATCTCAGCCCACATCAGCTTTTTTCGCCATTCAGAAGCTTCCACAAAAATGAAGATCATGGCTGGAACACCTAGCACAACTACAAAATCATATAAAAGTCAGATAAAAGGTATGCAAAACCAGAGCTTCTTTCTTGTCAGTAGTGGATATGTACATGTACTGGTCGACTGTAAAACTTTTCCATGAATTAATGCCAAACACTTTAAAACTGTTATCAAAAATTGACTAGCTATTCTAATGAGCAAACTTGTGTGGTGGTGACATGTTACAATTTCTACTGTCTTAAGAAATTTCCTGGCCAGTCAAATAATAAATGGGTTACAGATTTGTGATATTTGATAAGACAGTGTAAATTTGTGTGCAGTTGTGGTAAATCTGAGTAAAGTGATGCTTCATGATGTAGTTATGCAAAATAATGCCAATGCAAGACTGTGCAGAATTTTCAAACAACCAAACCTTTCATTAGAATCAGCCTTACTTTTAATAAAGACTCAGGACACATTTGATGTAGGTTAATGTAAGATGCAAATGTCTAATATTAATGAAGTGCATAGTAGTGTTTGACTTTCAGTAGTGCATACAAACAGACATAAACAGTTCACTAGGCACCCAACCCTTGTGCCCAGCCCTTGTGAATAATGTCACATGGCAGGACAATCAACTTTACCCTGCCATTCTTGTCATGTCAAGAGATTACAAAAATTGAATAAAGACGTGATGATGAGTCATGACAGGCACATAAAAAAGGCACTCACATACAACACTTTCAGCTATCAACCAAGGCCTTCTTCAGAAATAGGAAACATTCATGCAATCACAAAGTCACACAACCGTCATCTCTGGCCGCTGCACTTCTGAAAGTGTTGTATGTGTGTGCCTTTTTATATGCCTGTCACAGCTCATTCTCACGTCTTTGTGGTGAGTTGTAAACTGTCCTATTAGTATATTGTTAATTCCAACCTGGACTTTCTATTATTAAAAATTGAATAAACATTACCAACTAATGTCCATTATGTATTAGTTGGCACAAGCTCTCACAATGCCATATGGAAGATGTTATCTGCTATTTTTGGAATTATTGTGCCATATACACCAAAGAACAGAAAACGATTTAAATTATTTTATGACCACACCAGATTTTATCAAAAACTTTTCAGCAGTCAAGTAATAGATGCCTCTGATCTATGAAACCTGCTGGAGGAAAAAAAAAAAAAAAAAAAAAAAAAAATGCAGTTTGGGACTGGACCCCTGGATTTCAAAAGATCTTCAATGACATTAACAAACCATTATGTGGTAGTCACTTGTTACATAGACTTGCCATGCATATAAGAGGGGTTGATTTGAATGATCTATTTACAGCCTTAAACAGGACAAAAATTGAGATTAAAATGATGGCTATCTCTGTTTGCTTGGAGTAGGCAAATGTTGTGTAGGGGGATGGTCATATAAGTGGTTGTGGAAAGATTTACTGTATTTTTGTCTCAAATGCACATTTAAAATTTTGAAAATCCATGTCACCTCAGGAGCAAAACCTAATCACTCACTATGATTTTTGTCATAAGATGTAAGGAAAGGCAGAAAAGATCATCTCATAATCAAAGGACAATCAAAATGGTGGTGGCTGCTGTGCAAGAGCATGTGAACAACATAATTTCTGACACATTATGAATTTATTTGTTTTATTTTTCTGTTACTGCTGTTATGTGTAATTTGGATACAGTGATCTCTAATATAAGGCATGCTACATTGCTACTCATCTAGAATCAATGAAATTTAGCATCAGGGTCAAGAGCACATTTTAAGCAGGTTTTACACATGCACAACTAGTATGAAATCATTACTTTATGGATCACATAAACACATATTTGATGTGATATGAACAAAGTTGATTGCATTCACAGCTGCAAGTGCTGAAACTTTATGTCTATATTACTAGATGGTTGCACACTGCAACAAATGTTTATCCACTTCAACTGCAAAAGCTGCTATTGTTGCATACAGGATCTGTAAAAAATACACTTCCTTTTGTTGGATTTCTTTCCATCAATGCATTGCTAGGAAAAGCAGTCATAAGTCACTAATGTAAATTACTAGCTGAAAAGCTGGCTTTGCCCAGGTATTTATTTTTTCCTATTTTCTTTAAGTCCAGCTTCTCTTCCCATCTATTTGTGTCCATTTCCACTGCCCCTTCTGAAGAGAAGAAAAACAGCTGTATGAATACCAAGAATTCAGATAGAAAACCAGTTGAAAGTTGGAAACAGTATCCAGGAAATGAACTTCAAGGCAATATTGTAGGAAGGAAAGAGTAAGTAGATGAAGATGAGACAAGAGATACTATAGTAACAGAAGAATTTGAAAGAGCACTGTAAGACCTAAGTTGAAACAATGCCCATGGAGTAGATGATATTGTCACATAGAAAACTGCAGGTGGTCTGGAATTCGAAGGCTGGTCATTAATAGACCACAACACTTTACACTTAGAACATGTTTATTGCTAAGCCAAGCATACACTCAGTACAGACTGCCTCCTGCTGGGAGTGCTCATTATTTATACATAGAAATAACTTTCTGGAACTTACAAGTACATCAAATGCAAGAAACATGTAGGACATGCTAGAAATAGTTAATACAAAGAAATAAATTTTTTTCTGCCCATCGTGGGATTTGAACTGGGGACCACAAGCACAGTGATTTGTGATGCTAACTACTGCATCACGTGTTCTGTTGGAAGACTTGCTCCATTGCTTTCCTTCCTGAGGGAATGGCTGAAACACCTTTTAACAGAAGAGCTCAATACATGTCTTCTGCAATGCCCTACAGCAGGTATGAAATTTTATTAGCCACATCCATATCTGGGTTAACTATGTGACATAGGGCCAAAACACTCTGCATATATGGCTGAATTGACTCACCATGTCTTTGGGCTGTGTTCTTCAGTTGCTTTTCTGATAAACAGACTTGTTGCTGCTGGTCTCCAAACATTTTCTTAATTCTGTCTCAAATTTTTCCCAACTATCAAGCTTGTCCTCTTTACTTCCAACCACTGCTGGACCATCCCATCCAGGGAGAAATATACGTTTTCCAAGCACATAATGTGGCCCTACTTATTATACTAGGTCGAATCCTTTCAGTCATTTATTTGGGTCCTGTCCAGTGTCTTTAGAGAACACTGATGGGTGTTTGATCTGCAACTGGCTAACTGCTGTTTTTGTATCCATGGCACTTTTAATGACACGGACGTTCAGATGGAGGTAGTCAGTGTACCATTTGTTTTCCGGTTCTTGTTTGTGTAGGCAACAGCTCTTACACTACCTAATTGGAGCCACGATGATGCAGATGTATTGCACGATACCTGGTGCCTCCACCAGTAAGTGCCAAATTGAAAACTGCAGGAGGTCCAGAATTTGAAGGCTGGTTGTTAATAGAGCACAACACTTTACACTTAGAACATTTTTATTGCTAACACAAGTGTACACTCAGTACAGACTGCCTCCTGCTTGGAGTGCTCCATTATTTATACACAGAAAGAACTTTCTGGAACTTACAAGTACATCAAACATAAAACATGTAGAACATTCTAGAAATGGTAAATACAAAGAAATATTTTTTTTTCTGTCTGTGGCAGGATTTGTACTGGAGACCGCAAGCACAATTATGTGCGATGCTAACCACAGCAACACATGTTCTGTCAGAAGACCAACAGCAATATTCCATCACAGCTACTGAAGTCTCTGGGAGAGTCAGCATGACAAAATTGCTCCACCTGGTGTGCAAGAGGTATTAGACAAGCAAAAGACCCTCATACTTCGAGAAAAATGTAATTATTTGAATTCAAAAGAAAACTGGCACAGACATGTGTGAAAATTACAGAACCATCAGTATAATAAGTCGTGCTAACAAAATTGTAACGCAGATTATTTAAAAAAATGGGAATGCTGATTGATACCGACCTTGGAAATTTAGAAGGAGGAAAATTTCTAGCTTTTGTTGATTTGGAAAAGGCTTTTGACAGTGTTTCCTGGAATACACTCTTCCAAGTTCTAAATTCAGTAGGGGTTAAATATAGAAAATGGATGGTTATTTCCAACTTGTACATAAAACAGATAGTAGTTATAAGAGTTAAAGGGCAATGAAGGGAAGCATCTTTTTTATGAAAGGAGTAAGATAGAGTCATAACCTTCCCTCAGTGTTAATCACTCTGCACATTACGCAACCTGTGAAGTAAGACAAGGAGAAATTTGGGGAAAGCCTTGTGGAACTTTACTGGGTGATAATCTCCAGAAAGAACACTTTTAACTTAAGAACTGTATTTATTCAATCTTCACACTTAATTACATAAAACAGAACTGGACGACATGGCCAGTTTAGCAAAGATACATGAAATGTTGCAAAGATATGTCTAGAGTTTGCAAAGATGATGTCCCTTGGTATTGGTGTCTGTTTACCGGTGCCACCCCCCTCGTAGTATGGAGTACTCAGCGGCAGAGTCACTGGGAGCTGTGTTGGCCAACGATGGGAGGTGGGCGGTGAACATCGCACCTCGAAGTCAGCATAGTGTTGTGGGCGGTGGGCGAGGCGGCTGGGCCAGATTGGGGCTGCAGTACTTGATGAGTTGGGGGCCTTGATGATGATGTCTCCCGTGGGGGTGGCGAAGGCTCGTACTGCATCAGCGTCGACTGTTGGGGACAGGGGGACGCAGCGTACTAGGTGGCACTGGAGTGGGGTGGTGGTATCTGGTGCACACGCAGTAGTACACAACACAAACACATTGTCATCACGTAGCACTGTGGATACATCCATAAGCACTTCCGGGGCACAGGGATGGTTACCCCAAGTGTGGGGGTGTTTGCCAGAGGTGCGCGTAAGAAACTCCAGAATTGAAAAGCAGGAGAGGATGGGGCTTGATGTATAAGCATTAGGATTGCTCGACAAGAGACTCAGTGGGGGAACACTCTGTGAGCTTGACGGGAGTTGGGCGTGGTTCGACTGGTGTGCCATGCTATTGTTCGGAGTGTCTGCATCGTGCACAGTCAGTTGTTTCCGATTCCTTGGTTTGCGGTGGTGTAAGTGCTTTGACTATCATCTCTCAGCATCACAAATTCGCAAGTAGCCGGTGCCTTAGGTACGAATGTGTTCGGGTGTGTGTGGCTTGTAGGGGTGGGGGGGGGGGCACAGTTTGGAACAATGTAGTCTGACTCTGTCTAAGAAAGTCGGAAATTCTGGTAAGGTTGGACGAGATAGCGCATCTACGAGTTTGCCAGGCAGTACTAGTTTTTGTCCATATACAAATTCAGTCACCATACCCTGGATATCCTTCTTGTAGGTGGTATGTAGGCCTAATAGGACTAGAGGTAGTGCCTCCATCCACAGTGTGTCATGGCATCGTAGTGCTTACTTGAGCTTGAGTGTCTGGTGCCACCATTCTACGAGCCCATTGTTCTGGGGGTGGTAGGCTGTTGTATGTATGCGTTTAATCCCGCAGATGGTACAAATACTGTTAAACAAAGTGGGCTCAAACTGTCGTCCCTTGTCCATTATTATGATGGAGGGGCACCCAAATTAAGTGACCCGGGATTCAACAAATGTTCGAGCTACCATCTCTGCCATAATGTTGCATAATGGGATAGTCTCCACCCACTGAGTCGTGCGGTCCATTATTGAAAGTACATAGCGAAAGCCATTGGATGGTGTGAGTGGACCTACCAGGTCAACAAGTGTGTGTGTTGGAAGCGGCCATGTGGCACTGGGAAGCTGCCCAGAGGCGGGGTGGTGTGCCTATTGACTTTGCTCCTTTGGCATGTGAGGCAGGTACGTGCCCATTCATGGCAATCTCTGTTCATATTTCTCCAGACGAAACGTTCTGCCACCAGGCATGCAGAGCGTGGACCCCCGGGTGTGCGAGGTTGTGCAGTTTTTTGAAAATGTTTCTGTGCAGGGCGGTTGATATAAAAGGGCATAAGCGGCTGGTTGACTCATCGCACTACATTTCTTCCTTCACTCCTGGAAAGGTTGTGCGTATGGGGTGAAGGGAGGAGCTGTGGTCCGATACTAGTGACGAGGTATCCTCATCTGCTGATTGCAAGGCAGCCAGGTTCGAAAAGTCTGTCAGTGACGAGACTGCACCTATGTGCGACAGGAAATCTGCTAAGACATTGTCTGCTCCTTTTATGTATCTGATATCAGTGGTAAATTGTGATATGAAATCAAAGTGTCGGAATCTGTGTGGGGGTGGTCGGCCAGTGGATTGGAAATTGCTGCTGCTAGCGGTTTGTGATCCGTCAACACGTAAAAGGGGCGTCCTTCTGTGTCTGGTCGGTAATGCTTGATTGCTGCGTACACAGCGAGTAGTTCTCAGTCAAATGCTGAATACTTCTGTTGGGCATTGTTTCGTTCGCGAGAAAAAAATTTTAGTGGGGCAGTGACGTCTTCCAGTGTCTGGCTAAGCATGGCCCCTATTGCAATGTTGCTCACATCAGTAGTTATAAATAATTCAGCATCAGGAGCCGAGTGGGGTATCGCCGCTGCATTGACTAGCAGTGTTTTTAGGCTTTTGAAAGCACTATCAGTGTCTGGTGTCCATGTAACTGGGCATGTGCCTGAGATCTGTTTTCCTGTCAGAGTGTCGGTGAGTGGGGCTTGAATTTCAGCAGCGACTGGGAGGTGCTTTTGGTAGTAGTTTATTGTTCCTAGGAACCTACATAATTCTTTATATGTGATTCTTCGCAGTAGGTCTTTAATAATTGTAGCTTACTCTGGGGGGGGGGGGGGGGAGCAATTTCGTTGGCAGAAACTGTGAATCCTAGGAAAATCACTGACTGTAGGTATAATTGGGTTTTTTTATTGTTTGTTTGGATGCCTGCAGCCGCCAGTGAGTCCATGACCGTTTGCACATGTTTCTTGTTTTCCTCAACGGAGGTACTGAATACAAGAATATCATCTAGATATGCAAAACAGAATTTTATATTGAACAGAACTTGGTTAATAAATCACTGCCAGGTTTGGGTGGCATTTTTTAGGCCAAAAGGCATATATTGATATTGGAAAAGTCCAAAGGGCGTAGTGATCGCTGTCTTTTCTATATCTTCAGGTGCCATTGGTATCTGATGGTAATCTCTGGTACAATCAAATATGGAGAAAATTTTGGCGCTTGCTGGTGCATGGGTAAAATCAGCTATGTTAGTGATGGGATAATTGTCAATTATTGTTCTAGAGTTGAGTCGTTGGTAGTCTCTGCACATGCGCAGGGTGCCGTCTTTTTTATCTGTGAAGTGTATGGGTGTGGACCACCTGCCTGATGAAGTTTCTAGTACACCTGCTAGTAACAATTCCACAATTTGTTTTCGCACCGTTGTCATTAGTTCCAGGAGAAGTCGCCTAGGTTTGCTGGATATAGGGAGCCCCTCAGTAAGCCAGAGTTTATACATTGTGCTGTTTGTTACAACAGCAATGTTCTTGTGTGGGCATTTATTTCTTTTATTGTCTGTCTGTGGTGACATAAGGTCACATGGCGCCGCTTTGGTTTGTTGTTGTGTTGGCAGCATGATAGTTATTGTCTGGGCCACCGGTGTAAATATTGATGCTAGCGGGCTCAAAACTGAAAGGGGGGGGGGGTGCACTGGCAGAATGTTACACTCACTAGTACGGGCAATGTTCACATGAGTTACAGGTGGTGCTGGCAGACAATAACTTGTGGTTGGCATGGTAACCTTGTTTTGCTGACCCACTGATATGTCCGAGCGAGAGGGGGAAACTGAGGTGGTCACAGGAGAAAGTACCATGCACATGGACACGGGAACACTGTCAATATATTGTTTATGTGTACACTGACTGACCTTGGTTAGGTAATCCGTTATCTGTTGTCTCGGCTTGACGATTTTTTCGCACGATGATGTGACATCAGACTGCTTCAGCATAGGCTGTGTGTAAGCTCAAACTTTTCTTGTTTGAGTTGCAAAGTTTGTTCCTTCTCAACGATCCACTTTCTCGTAGTTCTTGTAATAGTGTCAAAAGGAGGGCAACACATGGGGGGTTAGGTGCACTCGTGTGTACTGGTCCAGAGCGGGGTGGTTTGGTAGAGCACAGGTCGCAGATAAGATCCACGTTGTTGTGTAGGTGGCAATCAGGCTCAGGTAGTGAGTAGAATCCTCCAGTGCGTAGTAGTCGAAAATGCCTTCGACAATGGTGAACCAAATGTCCGATGTGTCGTAGGAAAAAAGGGGTAGCATCGGTAGTCTTCCAGGCGGGGGTGGTGGTGAAGCTGCTGGCTCGTGTTGAATGAGGGCGGCTGCTGCGAGGTGGCATGCCTTTGGTTGCTGGGCATGACAGGTGCTTTGTGTGGTGTCTGGCAATGGCGTTAATGGGAACAGCAGCTGCGTTAGCACTGGTGGAACAGTGTGGTAGACCGACGCGGCTGTAGTACCATTGTGTACTGTGTGCACAGACGTTTGTACAAAAGTCGCGGGGCGCAGATAAATACATGTGGAGGCCATGTGGGTTGTCGGGTACGTCAGCTGATGTGCCAGCGTGGCAGGTGCTACTTGTGTAGCGGAACACGGCTGAACTTGTGGTTGCGTGTACACGAAGTCACAGTCACCAGGCCATGGGCCCAAATTGTTCACAAAAGCACTGTGATCAACATGTAAACTGGCATAGTCACCATGGGAGTCGTTAGTGATGCCTGTGGTATTCGCCGTGCATGTGGGAAAATAGTCCGCTGTTGTTCAAATTATTGTTCTGGTTATAAACTGGGAAAACTACCGAAGAGTATGTGGCACTGTTTGTATTCGACAGAACGAGTTTCAAAACACTATTTGATTGCTGATTGCAACTTAAATGTCTTTTGGATCTCTTGGTGGATGGATATCCCGGTACACATGGTGGAGCAGACGATGGTCGGCCGTTTGCATCTACAAAATTCATGCGCACGAATTGCGACACTGGAATGTTTTGCAAACCCGCGGAAGAATTTGGCACACAAAATACACTGTTTGAATTGGGTTCATGAAATACACTGTTTGACGGAAAGGCACTTGGAAATCGTGAGGGTGTTAGAAAGCTGGTGTCATTCAAACACTCGTGTCCCACTTCACTCAGGTGGTTTGGTGAAGTAAAAACATCCAGGAAACATTGTGAAACTGTGTAGCTTGCTGTGCTGTTTAGAAAAGTTTGATATCCAGGTGGAATAGGCACGCCAGTGGCTGGATTGTAGACTATCCTTTGTCCCTTGTAACCACGAGGTGGCGTCTCCATGGCGGTATCCGATGTAAACACACGTAATACATGACGCAGGTGGCGCGATAACACTGATTACGACTCGCTGTGGTTCAATTAAACTTGGGGTCATCAATGTGGAACTTTACTGGGTGATATTCTCCAGAAAGAACACTTTTATCTTAAGAACTGTATTTGTTCGATCTTCACACTTCACTACATAAAACTGAACTGGATGGCATGGCCAGTTTAGCAGAGATACATGAAATGTAGCAAAGATATGTCTAGAGTTCGCAAATATGATGTCCTTTGGTTCTGGCATCAGTTGTAATTGTAATTTTGTCATAGACCTGGAAGAGCAATCGAACAGAATAGACAATGTCTTGATAGGAGAATAAAGATGAATACTAACAAGAGCAAAACAAGGGTAATGGAGTACAGTCTCAGAAAATAAGCCGATGCTGAAGGAATTAGCTTAGGCAAAAAAAAAAAAAAAAAAAAAAAAAAAGAATGGCATTGGGAAGAAAATTGTTTATGCAAAAGAGAAATTTGTTAAAATCAAATATTAATTTTATGTTGGGAAGTCTTTTCTGAAGGTTTTTCTGTGGAGTGTTGCTTTGTAGAGTAGTGAAACATGGACAATAAGTAGTTCAGAGAGGAAGAGGATAGAAGCTTTTGAAATGTGGTGCTACAGACAAATGCTGAAAATTACGTGTGCAGATTGTGTAACTAACAAGGAGGTACTGAACAGAATTGGGGAGAACAGGAATTTCTGGCATACTTGGACTAAAATAAGGGACCGATTGGTAGGACACATTCTTAGACATCAAGGTATCATTTAGTATTGGAGGAAAGTGGTTGGGTAAATATCATAGAGGGAGACCAAGAGATGAATACAGTAAGCAAGTTCAAATATATCCTGCTAAGGACAAAGTAGGGTGCAGAGCTCCATCATACCAGTCTCTGGACTGAAGACCAAAACCACACATGAACAATTGTGGAAATAATTTTATTTGGAGTTTGTTAGATGTGCATAAGTCTGTTCTTTCCCTTGATAGTTGTTTGTAGGGAGTTGCATAAAATTTATTTTAGATATTATTATTATTACAAATTTCATATTATTTGAGACAATGCCTCCTATTTGATGAGACGTAAATGGATGTACATCCCTATGTATGATTGTTCTTTTGTTTTATAGATATGCCTCCAATAGGTTATTGACAGTTTTGTTGCAGATGCACTTATACATCTGATCCTTTGTAGGAACACAGATAAAGCTCTGAGCAAGTGAAAATAAGTTGAGAATTGCGACCATCAGGTGAGTTATCAGACACAATATAAATATGGAAATTGCAGGAAGGATTCAACAATATTTTTGAGGGTGATAGTTCGCTACTCGCCATATAAACGTCAATTAGTTGCAGAAAGGAAGAAATAATAGAATACAACTTAAAAAGCTTTCAGTCATTACAGCCCTCATCGATTGGAGAAACACACACACACACACACACACAAACACACACACAGAGTTGTGACCACCATCTCAGTCAACTGCAACCAGTCTGCAGGTCTTAGTGTGGCCGAGGTGAGAGCAACCAGTGGTGGGGGTGAGGAAATGCAAAGAGAGGGAAGCAGGAGGGGAGGGGGGAGATGCACGACAGGGGTGTGGGAATACACCAGTGCTTAACTTGACAAATGAAAAACCTTCAGCCATTATTTTTGGACTTTACTAGTTTCAAGAATACACTATTGTCTTCTTCATACCCTTATAAGATCCGTGCAGTAATGCAAAACTAGCCATCCATTTATAATACTGCATAACAACCTCTTGCACCAAGATGTAGCTTACACCAGTGCTGTCCGACGGTCAGGGGGAAAGGAAGGGAAGAGACTGGAATGTGTGCTCAGGGAAGGGGAGGGGAGGGTGGTGAGGGCAGGAACTAGCAAAGATTGAGCTCTGGGGGATGTGGGAGCTTAAGGTATATTGTAGGGAGAGTTCCCAATTGCGCAATTCAGAAAAGCTGGTGTTTGTAGGGAGGAGACATATGGCACAGGTTGTGTAGCAATCATTGAAGTGAGCCACATTATGCAGGTCTGCATGCTCTGCAACAGGATGGTCTAGTCATCACCAGGCTACAGTTTGACAGTGGCCATTCATCTGGATAGACAACATGCTGCTGGTCATGCCCACGTTGAAAACTGCACAGTGGTTGCAGCTCAGTTTGTAGATAAAAAGACTGCTTTCACAGGTTGCCATGTCTTTTATGGGATAGGATGGGAATGGCGTGGATGGTGGTTGGATGGTGAATAGGACAGGTTTTGCATCTAGGTCTATTGCAGGGACATGAGCCATGGGACAAGGGGTTGGGAGCAGGGATGGAGTAGGAATGGACAAGGATATTATGTAGGTTTGGCAGGTGGCAGATTACCACTGTAGGGGGGTTGGGAGGAGAAGGTGGCTCAACCGGTTGAGTACCACAAGATGAGGTGAATGGAGGAGAAAGTGTTGCAGTTTTTAAGGAAAGTGGATGGTGTGTCCTCACCTTCAGTCCAGATTATAAACATATGTTTCGAACTAACATTAAGACAGTTTTAAATTATTTTCGTTGGTATGTTCATCTCAGGATAATGAGCATCTTCTTCTTAATATATAATGTAGAGTGTTTGTGTGTCTGTGTATGTGTATGTGTATTGCATATAAATATACAGTTTTGTTCCATTTGTCACTGTAAGGATGTCACAAGGTATGATGTCATAAACAATGATATGCATGAAAAACTACTGCAGCATGCAACAATGTTTCACATTTACTCCTAAGCCGCTGGATTGATTTTACCCAAATCTGGTACACGTATTCTTTACTGTGAGTCTAGAATTGCTGTAGGAGTAAGAACCATATATGACACATGGTTCAGGATATATAACTTCATAACATTCTGTGGTGCTACATCTAGCAAAATAGGAAGAGTCCTGGGGAGGCATGGTATTAAATTGATCTTCTGATCTCCTAAGAAAATTAAGGAGATGCTAAACCCTTTAAGAGACAGCCCTGCCCCAGGATCCCTGGTATTTACAATATACCATGTGAAAGTGGAAGCAACAGCATCAGTCAGTCCATCCGTACCGTTGCCAACCATTTCAGAGAACACCAAAGGTATATTAGAAATAGAGAACTGGAGAAATTGGCAGTCCTGAGCACAGCCTCACTGGCAAACACAAAATCTTATTCAATGAAATGACAACTTTGTCCCTGGCCTACACATACTGGGATTATGTAATTAAAGAGGCTGTAGAAATAAGAATGTACAAGGACAGTTTTAAGCATGACAGCAGGTACAATCTTAGTGGTGCATGCAAATGAACACTTGATACAGAGAAACAGCAGGGACATCCCATACAATGTCTCGATACTATGGGAGTGGTGGCCTCATCAGAGCAGATGTTAACACCATCTGCGGCGGCATTACATAGCTACCAGACAGTCAGAAGCTGACCGCTCACAAGCCATCTATTTGCTATTTATGTCCACCACAGCACTAGTCAACCAGTCAGTTGCTCCTGACAAAGGCGATGGAGATAATCCCCAAAAGCTTGAAGTTTTATGAAAAAGTCAGAGAATGTGATTCTTGAGTTTCTCCTGGCGTATTTGATAATCAAAATATCCATGGGTGTACCGCCGGTCTATAGTGCCCGTGGATATTTTGATGATAAGTCGGAGAATGTCTTATACATAAACATTGGGAGTTGAAAAAACTACCACATCATTGCCTGAGAATTTATTCATACAGTGAGAGTACTTAGCAATTTGCAATGAACTTTAAGCATAATTTCAAATCTTCAATACATTTTTTCTTGCTGACAACTGCTGTAAATGATGAAAGCAAAAATAGTTTCTTACTTACTACTTTTCCACTGTTCATGGAGTATAACTACGGCATTTGGTATGACATTATAATTTATAATTTCTACACTACAGATTGTACTCACAGGAAATTTTGCAGGCAGTATACACACATACTGCTGAATGTACCGTTGAAATTGTATCACAGTACTACATGTAATTCATAAGGTATAAGGACAAAAACAGTAACATTCATGTAAAATCACCCCATCACACATCAGGATTTTATCTATTACTTCTTTACTACTAAATGTATTCAGAATAGATTTTATGGACATACAGTACTTATACAAATGAATTTATACCTTCAAATTTATACAATTGTTCAACACAAATAATTCAGTAAATATGAGATCATATATACCTTCACCGGTAAAGATGTGTCACATCATGCACCAGGTTTTAATACATTTATTGTACTTATAAGGCACCCCTGTATTCCAGTCAACTTAAGGAAATTCCTGTTGACAACTTTGAACTGTGAAGTGCACACAGCTGCAGGCAAATGCAATGCAGTGCTGCAAGAAAAGGAAGAGAATGAAACGGTATAGATTCAATGAATACCCATTATTTCCAAGAGATCTACCTTTTAATTTCAAGAGACTGCATGTTACAGTGAGACTTGCATTTTCTCTTATGAGTAATAAATCACAGAGCATTCTTTTAAATACTACAGAGTGGATTTGACATCTTCATGTTTCTCACATGAAAAACTTTGTTTCTTGCTCAAGGGTTGACTTGCCAAAGAATTTATTCATACTAGTTCTTGGAGAAGTAACAAGAAATTTTATTTACAGTTAAGTTTTAAATTAAATGAATGTTGTAATGTTACATATCATTAGTAACTTGAATACTAACTTTCTTTGTTTGGTTACTGCACTTGTAATTTTGTACATTATGCAAGACAGCATTATTTATTATATATTCTCCCATAAATATAACATGTTTTTTAAAAAAAGAAAGGAGATGGACAGAGAGAGAGAGAGAAGGGATAGGTGAAGTAGTAACTCAAGGCTTGAATAAATAAATAAATAAATACCGGGGCAATATTTATTTATTTATCAATACCGAGCTTTCAGCTAGTTACATATTAAGCAGAGTGTCTGTGTGTTTATATTGTATACAAATCTACAATTTTGTTCCAATCTTGGTGAAATTTTGAACATTTGACTTGAGACCAAGAGTAATGTCGCTATTGGTGTAAGGATAATGTACAACATATAATTCAGGAGATGTTACCTCATAAACAATTAAATGCGCAAGAAACTGCTGCATCACACAGTGATATAGCACATCTCCTCCTAAATCACTAGACTGCATAATAATATCAGCCCTCCCAGTATTAACTCAGCAACACGATACCGGTTGGCAGCAACTGAAGACTGAGATACCATCCGGATACTGGTTATGTTATGTCCACATCCAGTGTACACAGATGTGTTATGAACTGAGTGATGCGATGTAGGACAATGTTGAGGTTAATTATAGTGATTAGGCTAACAAACTATGTGTCATGTGGTGCAGACAATTGTCAGACTAATCTAGATGTGACAATTGTTGATTTAACAAAGGCAGCTCTAGAACATTTTATAAACTTCCATTATATACAACTGCATATAAATCATGATATGGTGTAAATAACTACATGTTGTGATCATAGTACACTGTAACATAGCTTACCAAGTCATTTTGTAACCAAATGGACTTTATTAGTAGAGAAATCAATTAATTAAATATAATGACCTTCTGTAATTAAGTTAATGCAAATCAGTGGTAAACATTAGTTATTATAATCTTGTGGATCTTTGTGAATATTCTGTGATTACATGTTAACAAATTGTGGAGACCGCTTGACTGCCAAATCGATAAAGAACCAATTACATATCTTTGTAGCTGTAGTTTTGGGCTTTCAGTGGTTCTTATTGGGGTGCCAACCCCACATAAAACACATATGGTGACCCCAATGTAATTTGAACAAGCTGCTATCTCTAACCCTCCAGCAGACCCTCCCCTGCATCGGTTCCACTATTTTGACTACATTTCTCAATTCACCACTGACGTCCATCCACTACATCAAGGGTGTGGACAATCTCGTGGCCAATTTCATTTCACGTATTGATGCAATTTCTTCTCCCTTGGACCTTTCACAGCTTTGCAAGCAGCTGATGTTGACACCATGCAACTGATTCGAGATTGGTGTGACAAATCCACAGGCACACTCCGCCCCTACATTCCTCACTGCCTACAACACGAGATCTTCAACAAACTACACAATGTTGCTCACCCAGGAGTAAAAGCCTCCACCAAGTTGGTCACAGACCAATTCATCTGGTGAGACATAAAGCATGACTGCCAGGCATGGGTTCATGCCTGTGTTCCCTGCCAAAAAGCTTAAGTTCATACTCACATGGCCCCTTCCCTCAGCTCTTTTCTCATCCCTCCGGGTCATTTCCAACATGTTCACATCGATTTAGTCTGCCCTCCTTCCCCCGACCAATGGTTTCCGCTATCTGCTAATCTCCATCGACTGCACAACATGCTGGTTCAAAGCCATGCCCATTTCTAAACATCACAGCAAAAACAGTTGTATATGCACTCGTGCAGTCCTGGATCTCTCAATTTGGCTGTCCTGTCATAACAACTGACCAGGGCCACCAATTAGAGTTCTCCCTCTTTCAAAACCTTTGCAGTCTGCTTGGCATCAGACATATTCACACAATCACTTATCAGCCCCAAGGCAATGGACTAGTCGAGCACTGACACAGAACTCTTAAGGCAGCCTTACTATGTCCCAACACCCTGTAGTTGGAGGCACTGCCTTTAGTGCTCCTCAGTCTGTGCACTACATACAAGCTGGACCTCAAAGGAGCAGTGGCTGAGTTTGTCATGGGCAAACTCTGTCACTCCCTGGAGAGCTCGTCTACCCTTCCCCTCCTTCCCACTCCTCTGACTACCCTTCCTTTGTGGACCACGTCCACTTTTAATGTTCCAAACTTTCAGCCCCGTCCCCAACTAGTCACTCCCCTCTTGCTCGTCGCATCTCTTCTGCCCTCATGACATGTTCACATGTATTCCTCTGCACCGACACCATCTGTCCCTCTCTTCTCTCTCCATACTCGGACTCTCACCGAGTCCTGAAGAGGGGTGACAACACCTTCAACATCTCCCTCAATAACTCTCCCAACACCGTCTCCATCAACCACATCAAGCCTGCCTTCATTGAACCTCTTCTCCTCCTTCTCTGTCAGACTCTGCCCCTTCCCCACCCCCTTCCTCACCTGTCACCCTCTGTCCTCTCTGATTACTATTCCTTCCCCCTTGCCCTCTCTCTACCTTCACTCTCATCACCCTTTCATGGCTTCTCCCCTTCTCCTCTTTCCCTGTCCCCATACCTTGAGTTCAATGTCTGCAACTTCTCTCCGCTTGCCACAGACATCTCAGTCATCCTCCATGACCATGCAGTTTTCATCCTCTGTCCATCTTCCTCTGCCTACTCTCCCCCCTTCGCTAATGAGTGGCAGCACCTCTGTCACATACAACTTCCTCCCACAGTGTCACATGCAATCTGGGCATTCCGTCTTCTGATGTGCTCATCATCATGCCTGTGGGTTCTGCTGACCAGCAGGCATGCCCAGCTCACAGCGCCTAACTCCCTCAGCAACTCGACGACTTCATCGTCAGTGTGCCCACGACTCATAGCTATCAATGCACTGCCCTACCAATGGACTCAGTTGAGTTGTCAGTGACTCGGTTCCCCACACTTACATTGCCTGACGTGTTGGTTTCCCACGCCATCTCAAGATGTGCTCCAGACTGCAAGGGGGGGGGGGGAGGCTGAGTGCTAACCAGTTGACTGCCGAATTGGTAAAGGACCAAATGTGTGACATATCTTTGTAGCTGGATCTTTGAGGTTTCAGCCTTCCTGAGCCTGCCAACCATGTTAACTTTCAGTTGTGTATTAGCCTTTGTTTGGTTTAGTAATAAAGTGTTGTTCAAGTACATGCAGTTCTTATTGGGGCTCCAACCCCACACATAACCCATAAACTGATGTTGCCATCTCTTTAATTAGTTGAATAACAAAATGTGATTCGTATTGTTCTGGTAAGCAAATTTTTGAATTTCACAAAGAAAATAAGAAGATATGTACAATCATATCTTATGTAAATGATCTACTAGTAACTAAGTATTTCTTGATTATTTTAACTTTTATTAATTCCACAACTTTTAATTCTGAGTAATATTTTGTATGGTAACTAATAATGGTTGTATGGAGAAGCATTGTTTGCTATGTTATCTATACTGGTGAGCTTTTGGCACCAGGGTAGTTATTGTTGTTGGAAATAGTTGTGTATTGTTATTAGAATTGTAAAGTTATTGATGCAATGATTGATCTGGATCATTCTGAAGTTATTAGTTTGGTGCATGGAGTTGTGTAAAGAAGAAATAAAGATTAAGTTCAAACTGTGCATTTTTTAATAAGATCATGCAAACAGATGTCATCCGTAACTGAAATAACTGAAAACCAGATGAGTATAATTTTGTTTAAATGTCATATGTATAATTTTAATCTCCTATAATACTAAGCTAATTTTCAATAAGTATTATAAATTATTTCAATCACATTTGGTAAACATATTCCTTACTGTGAGCTGTGAGGTAACTATTGCTGTAGGGATAAGAACCATGTACAACATATAGGTCAGGAGATACAATGTCATAAACAATGAGATACATGATACACTATCTACCCATGCAAAACGTTTGTTTGTAATGCATACAAATCTAAAGTTTAATTCTGATGAAATTTTGCACACTTGATCTCCGAAACAGGAGAAGGTCACTGTGTACATAAAATCATTTACAGTACACATTGGAGAGTGCTTTACAACAGATTGTGACACCAATCTACCGTTTATTCCAATCTTGATGAAATTTTACACACTTGACATTGAAAACAACTGTAACATTACTGTCAGATTTCATAAAGTGCATGGAAGAGGGACATTGAACTGACATCATCATCACTCTACAGTTTTATTCTGTTAGTGATATAATCTTGCTCCCTAGAGCTTCCAAACAAGAGAAACATTGCTGACAGTGTACAAATTTTCTTAACATGTATGGTGGAGGATTCCTTCCAATAAATTTTGACACCTCTTCACCAATTGTCATTAAAAGTTTGGAGATACATGTAATTTTTCATAGAGAGGCGAGGAGAGATGAACTGAGAGAAGCAGAGGAGGAGAAGAACAAAGACAAGGAGAGGAGTTGATGGACAGACAAAGAAGGGCAGAAGAAGTGGATTATCAGAAGATTCAAATAAATACCTGCACAAAGGCAAGTTCACAGCTACTAGCAATATAAATTTAAATAACTATATGACTTTTGTTGTGACTGAAGAACACTAAGTTGGCACAATACAGATTTTATTCACACACTCAGTTCTTACACTTTTGATACCATGTCGATGTTGTCACTGACAGTACAAACCAAGGAAAACAAAAAAAAAGGAAGTTCCTCTAGAGTTTGAGAAAAATAAATCTTCTAACACTCTACAGTGTTCATGGTTTCACCGAATAAGTTAGTGAATGAATCCAGGGCAGGTCCATAGCAGTGGCAGAGTCCACAGGTGTTGATCCTTGGTCTAGCATCGGCAAAAAACTGACGCTAGTGCCAGTTGTGTGTCTAGATATACTTTTTAGTGGTAAATATGTTTTTAATAGCAGCACTCCATGAATGATAAGCATACTGGTACTCAGTTATTCAGTCAGTGATTTTAGCAGCACTAATTGCCAACCAGTGCATTTACTATAGATTGGTAAACCATCTATTATTTAAACCCATATTAGGATAGCACATATTCACAGAATAATAGTAAATTATGGAAGTTGGAAAAAATTATATTAGTGTATCAGTATACCTATCCTGCAGATGATTTACATTGTATTTAATTTACTTAAAGTACTTATGTTTTGTTTCATACCCTATACTGTTCAACATTCAACTACTGACACTATATGTACTAAAGATGGGACTGTTGGCAGAGAGAATCCTTTCAATGTACACTACCATCAAATGAAGACTATTAGGGCATTAAATGTTAATACAAATATGAAAGTCAATGTGCTCTGGGATGGCATGAGAGCATAATCCCATTCTCTTTCTGCTGTAGTAATAACTTTTAGTTTTTATTTGGAAACAGTCTTGGAAAAACCCCGTGACTGTTCTATATATCAATCACTCATCAGTTGTTCATCTCCATTTGATGCACATCTGATTGTCTCCACCACCAATCTGGAACTGGTTGCTGTGCTGATGTGGGTCTGTTGTAGTACTTTGGATTCTGCCTCTTGTGTCGCTGTGATCTCGGATGCACTCAGATGTTATTTCACATTTTACATAACACTAGATACACTTTATTGTGCTTTGTTATTTGCGTTGATGTACCTATTATGATGTTGTGTGGGATGATAGGAATTTACAATTTGCTGTGACATAGCAAGTTTGTCTTTTTCATTTTGGGAAATGGTTAGCATTATTGTCTAATTTGGTACACCATTTGTTACTTTTTATAAGTTTTTATAACAGTAGGTTACCATCTGTTGGTTGCCTAATCTCATCATAAGCATCACAGTTAGATAATATTTGGTCAGGTGTTGATGAAACACCACACTGGCAGAGTTAATTCTCTTTCCTCTTATGCCTGTACAGGTAAACAATGTAAGGCTGGTATTCCATTAGGTACCATAAAGCGCCATGTACTGACTGTGATTTATGTGGTCAAGTGTTAACATTTTCAGATGCACGGGAGTTTGTTAGTAAAGTCACCAGCCGAGCACACCTGCTTCATCTTTGTCGTGCTCGCCCAGATCACAGTCAAGTGATAGTTAATCTGCACTTGTATAAAGTAGCAATAGCTCACCACTGAGAATTCTTCCTGATCCCTCCTCACCATTCCCCCCCCCCCCCCCCCCCTTGGGTCCTGGAATACGCCATTCACATTCCCCTTACTCTCTCAACAGACATCTTGATCATGATGCACAATCACTCACTTTTCATTTTATGTCTAGTTGCGAGTGCTTCACCACCTACCACTGCTGTCGAGTTCAGTTGCCCAGTTGCTCCAATGCCTAGACCTACCCAGTTAGGTCGATCTCGCAGGTGTGCGTGTGTTTGTGCTGCCACTAGTGCTACTCTATGCCCCCTGTTCCCACCCACACAGGCCCACATCCCTCGATCTGACTGGCTGGTACATTGCTCACTCCGCTCCAGGATTATGTCACTGATGGAACCCCTGCTCGTTGATGCTGCCTGCCGAGGCCAATTCCAGAAGATGCTGTCGAGCTGTCAGTGGCTCACATGCTGCAACTCACACCTGTGGATGCTGAAGTCAACCCCACCCCCCATTCCCCCTAGTCTCAACAGGAGTACTCCATACTATGGGATTGGGGGGGGGGGGGGGGAAGGCTGTGTGGCACCATAAATAAACCTATGTGATCAATACTAACTCATGTATGCTCATCTTTGATGACCATATTCTTTGGGCAGATTTCTGGTGACAGGATCTGCTGCCATGATGTATATTTAGTCTGGACTTGTAATTAGTTATGTGAACAATAAAGGTTATAAGTTCTCTGTATGTGGTGTTTATCTATGGCCATAACCCCACCTATTCCCATACTAGTTTCAGATCTAAAGGACATTATTTACTGACCCTGACAAACCCATACTATCAGTAATAGATATAAAGTCCTTATTAAATAGATTTGCCACACTATGCCCTATCATTTACTAATGTAACATATACTCTTAATGCTATCTACTCCTGTTCCTTTCTGGTTCTACTGGTCTCCTCTTTCACTATATCCCATATTGTTTTTATTTTGCTGCCTGACATTGCTATCTTCTTCTCATTGTGCATTTGTTTAGATGTCTCAGTTACTTTTGTAATACTGTACCATAAATTGAACATAAATGTGAACTCTGATGCACACAACTACAACACTAGCAGTAAAAATAAGTTTCATGCCATAAGCCACAGGACTGCTCTTTATAAAACAAACCCACTGTATGCAGGACTAAGGCTAGCAAATATGTTACCAAGTTATATCATGTCACTACCAACTGAAAAACTTTAAGTCAGACTAAAAAGAATATTAATTACTAACCCACACTAAGAAGAAATTGGGGATACTATAGTGAGAGATGAATTTGACAGAGCACTAAAAGACCAAAGTCGAAACAAGGCCCCTGGAGTAGATGACATTCCTTCAGAGCTACTGAAGTCTCTGGGAGACCCAGCCATGACAAAACTGTTTCACCTGGTGTGTAAGATGTATAAGACAGGCAAAGTACCCTCAGACTTTAAGAAAAATGTTATAATCCCCATTTCAAAGAAAGCAGGTGCAGACAGGCGTGAAAACTACAGAACCATTAGTTTAATAAGTCATGGTTGCAAAATATTAACATGAATTATTGACAGAAGGATGGAAAAGCTGGTTTTGATTCAGGAGAAATGTAGGAACATGGGAGGCAATACTCACTTTACGGCTTTTCCTAGAATATAGATTAAGAAAAGGCAAACCTACATATCTAGCTTTTGTAGATTTGGAGAAGGCTTTTGACAATGTTGATTGGAATAAACTCTTTCAAATTTTGAAGCAAGCAGGAGAAAAATATAGGGAGCGTAAGGTTATTTACAACTTGTACAAAAACCAGACAATGGTTGTCAGAGCTGAAGGGCATGAAAGGGATGCAGTGGTTGGGAAGGGAGTAGGACAGGGTTGTAGTCTTTCTCCAATGTTATTCACTTTGTACATTGAGGAAGCTATATAGGAAAGCAAGGAGAAATTTGGAGTAGGAATTAGAGTTCAGGGTGAATAATTAAAAACATTGCCTTTTGTGGATGACAAGTAATTCTTTCAGAGACAGCAAAGGACCTGGAAGAGCAGTCGAACGGAATGGACAGTGTGCTGAAAGGTGCATATAAGATGAACATTAACAGGAGCAAAACTAGGGTAATGGAGTGCAAGCTAAGAAAATCAGGCGATGCTTAAGGAATTAGATTAGGTAACGAAACAATAAATGAGGTAGATGAGTTTTGTTACTTGGGCAGTAAAATAACAAATGATAGTCACAGTACAGAGTATATAAAATGCAGAATGGCATTGGGTAGAAAAGCGTTCTTGAAAAAGAGAAATTTGTTAACATCGAATATTGATTTAAGCCTAAGGAAGTCCTTTCTGAAGGCATTTGTGTGGAGCGTTGCCTTCTGTGGGAGTGAAACATGGACAATAAGCAGTGTGGACAGAAAGAGGATAGAGTCCTTTGAAATGTGGTGCTACAGAAGAATGCTGATGATTAGGTGGATGGGTTGCGTAACTAATGAGGAGGTCCTGAATAGAATTGGGGAGAAAAGGAATTTCTGGCATACCTTGACTAAAAGAAGGAATCGATTGGTAGGACACATTCTTAGACATCAAGGAATTGTGAATTTAGTGTTGGAGGGAAGTGTGTGGGGTAAAAACCACAGAGGAAGACCAAGAGATGGATACAGTAAGCAGATTCAGAGAGATGTAGTTTGCTGTTCTTATGTGGAGTTGAAGAGGCTTGCTCAGGATAGGGTATTGTGGAGAGCTGCATCAAACCAGTCTCCAGACTGAAGACCATGACAACAACAACAACTACTACTACTATTACTCTCTAGATGAGTGCTTCTGTTTTTCACAAAATAAAGACAATTTTATTGCTTATTCATTATGAATATTTAATCTTTGTTAATGCAAACAATCACCTGTAGTCTGGTGTTGTTTTTTTTAAGTAGCTATCAAAATTGAGCATATCAGTTATGAAAGATTGTACTATATATATCACATGTATTCCTCTTGTCAATATTGTACTGTGTATCTTACATAGATTTCCTTGTAACCAACTGACATAGTCAGAAAAATGATACTTATATCATTTGATGTTGAATAAGGTAAAGCAGTCAACAATCCAAAGATTGGTTTGAACACCACAGTGCTATACTAGGCGTGGTTGTGTTTGGAGCTGCTTTGCTGCTGCCTTCCTCTGACCTTTGAATTGAATTACTCAGCCAGTTATAGAGGAACCTACAGCTTAAGATGGGTTCTAAACCACTGAACCACGGTGATGTTGAATAAAGTATATTTATTTATTCAGTATTCCTCATATTTAGCTAAATCATCAGTATAGGAACTATTCTTGGGTGATAGGTGGATTTTCCTTTTTGTCTTACAGATAATTTTTATTCCTTTTCTAATCCATGCTTTTATTATAGATTTTTGCTTGATTTGAGTTACTTTTAGAGGAAAACCGTTTTCAAACATGATACTGACATTATTAATGAATATTTTATAACTTTCATTTATGCCATGAGCACTATAAACATCTTTCCCATTCATATTTTTGACCAGTTTTCAAAATACTCAAATTTTGGTCGATTGACCACTCCCCTACATAAACTGCTTAGAATCCACACCTAAAACAAGGAGCTGCATGTCATGATTTGAAAGACTATTGATTATTGGTTTTATGATATGATTTTGTTCCTTTGATTTGTCTATAAAATGTTATCCTAATTGGAAAGTTTACAGTATGAATTAGATTGAAAGACAATGTTACTGATTGCAGTAAATGTTTACTGGAAGACTGCGTAAGAAAATCTGTATGAAAGTCACCAGCAACCAAAACAATTTTTTTTTGTTTCTTCCGGTTAAATAATCCTGTTTTTAATAAATGTGGCAACTCATCCTCCTTCCATGTCTACTATACAGAAGTCGGAAGCTAAATTAAATTCAGAAATGCTTAACATATATATACCAGTGGTCAGATGATGTTGAGAGAAGCAAATTATGTAAATTACATTAAGGAATCCATTTCATCAGTACAAATGAGTGGTTCATCAAGTGTCTTTTTGAGTCTTGTAATAAAAATAACTGATATAAGTAATCTGTGTTAAACACTGTGATTACGAGACTCAGCAGCATCCATATCACCTGAAGATGGCAGCCAGGTGGTCCGCAGAAATATTGTGTCAAGATGACTCTACGATCCGGCTGGAAACCCAACATGAATATCAACATGTGTTAAACACCGTTTGCTAAAATCTATCTCCTGTTTATCTGTTTTCTCAAACTGAGGGTGTCTTCCGAGCTCCCTTAAAACTGGTTTTCATCCCCCCCCCCTTCCTATCCTAAAACACGTATCCCTCTGACATCTGTTATTACTGGTATTTTACCATTTGTGACAGTTACTTGAAATCAACCAAGACAATTTTCTCTTTCCTTTTCTGTTGAGGTGTAGGCCATGCCTAGTGTAGTCCCACCTACAGATACAATCCATAGGAATCAAACCAATATGGACCCCTATATCTGTCACAAGCATCTGTTCCAACCTCAAATCTATTCTCCTGATGGAAGAGTTCAAATGAGGCCAATCATGGCATCTCAGAACAGATGCAAATCTCACTCTAGTGTCCTTTGTTGGTGATGCTATCTTCACCAGGTCACTCTTTGTGGAATATTCAGAGTATCTGTCAATATTATTTCCCAGACAACCAACTATAACCATGGTATCCATCTTTGTCAAATCTTTAGATAAAGAACCTGTATCCTCTGTTACCTGACACCCAGATCTGCCTAAGGTTGAAAAAGGTTTGTGACCTGGGACTCTAGGCCTAGCACTTCCTGCCGTAGTTGATAAACATCTCTACCATGGGAACTACCTAACAACAAGACTTTCTTTCTCTTCACAAATTTCCCTACCTTTTTCAAACCCTTCTTGAAAGTTGTTGTGCCCTTTCTACAGCTTCAGCAACATGATGCTCATCTGATTCGGACTGAGGCAACAGGTAAAATCTATTTTCCAGATTATTGGCAAAACTGTCTGACACTGTGCCAAGCTTGTTCTCCCTGTTACCTGCTACCACTTCCCACCTCTTTCACCCTTCTCCCTCTTTAACCTGCTCAGATTCTCCCTTGCCTTATCTAATTCAGCTTGAAGAGCTACAATCCCCCCTCCCCATCCCATTATTTTCCTATATCTATTGCAGATCCTAAAAAACCACTGGTGAGCCTCATTTATGTCCCCATTTCCCACACTACTACATTCACCCCAGTGAAAGAAAACACTGCAACTATCACACCACAACCCGGAGCTAACGATTCTATCCCTTTCAGACCCAAGCTTGTAGGTGATATGACATTAATATAGAGAGGGACATTTAAGATACAAAATACATACATTAATTTGTTGCAAAAAAGAAAATTAATTAATTTTCAAAAATTTTGTACCCACACAATTGTCTGGTTTGGGCCTTTACTAGAAATTTTCATGATCTGCACAATCTTACAGTAACATGCCTTTTGAAAAAAATGACATAATAATGCCAAAGGATCATATAAAATCAACTGGCTGTCAGATATGATTGCTTCACATGTCAAAACAAGGATGTCAACAACTCTTTCTTGCTACATTTGTAAGTGTACTGGAAGTATGCTGACTGCTGATGCCATCCAGTGTAGAAACATAGACCTAAAAAAACATTGCATATGTTACCACAGTCCATCCACGACTGTTTCTTGATAGCAATACGTTTCTCTGGGCAAAGCCAGAGCAGTTTACTGGAGATAGGAGGGCCGTCTGTAAGGCGAAGCTTATGTACAGTACCATTAGTGACAACCGAAACACCAGTGTGTGCGGGAACATAGGTATGTTTACATGCAGGCTCATCTTGTGGCAACGCAAGGCAATGCAAGGCCATGCGCGTCAGAGAAGCCGTGGAACATAAAGTTAGTGGCGGAAAAATACCAACTGGAAGTGCTTGTAATTTGGCAGTCAGAATATAGTACCTGTGTCTTCAACATCTTTGCGTAGTCTTCGCAACGCAAACTGACAGCGTAGAATGTAAACAAAGCAGACGACCATGCTATTTTGTGTTGACACTCAGTTAGTGTTTACCTCAGTCTGTTGATTACTCGTGAAATATCTTGGTGTTCCTGTACGTATTGTTTTATTTTCTTTACTGTTTGAGTGAAAAATAACCGTTTTACACACAGTACAGATCGGATCTTTCAATGACTATTCAACTACTTATTTTTAAAACAAATATTCAATAATGACGTTCTTTAAATTATGTACCCAACGACATATGTTGTACACAGAGCGTGTTGGCTTCTGTCTCTGAGTTTTCAGCCTACGTTTGTTTGATGTTGCAACTGACGTTTCGGTACCACCAATTCAGGCTCAGATTGGCTAGCACTGTTAAAGTTTCATATTTCATTGCTCATGGATGGTGAACTTGGACAATGTGTGTTCTTCGACGAAGAAGGCCTACCCAGTATCTTGAAGATCCAGTAGCTGCGGCAGTTGTTTATCTTATAATTGCCAATACCAACAGATTGTTTGGATATTACCTACTTTGTACCCACAATAAAATATTTTAATGCACTCTACGACATTAGTTCATTTAGGGCCCCTTTTCTGCAGATGGAGAAGCTGCTAATAAAGTATTTGTATTACCACATTACTCAGTCACACCTGAGTTAGGGTAGCAACGTTTTCTTTATTAGTGATCCTACCAATGGATAATGTCTACTGTCAAGTCCCAAATACAGAAATATTTATCCTTCTCATTGTACTTTGTTAAGTGGCGTTCCCCGTCCGAAAATATTGTTACTTTTACAACGGTTTATTATTAGGACAGTATTCCCCTAACACACACTCGGAAATCGTCACATATTCGGAATTACTATCCAAATATCTGTTTCATTCTTCGTTTTCTAATCAGTTGTAAAGACAGAAACATAGAAGTAACTTTTAATACATTCAGAGAAGTTCAATTAAAATGTAAAGATGGGGAAAAACTTGTAAAGCAACACGACCCGAACCCACAGCCACACACACTTTACAAATTACGAATCCACAACGCTACCCATTACGCTGCAATCACCCATATCCAGTATGACATTGAGAATACTTATACCTATACTTGAATAGTGCGCCTCGGTTGCAGAGTGCCAGACTGCAAATCCAAAGGTCGTGGGTTCGATCCCCACCAGGGCCAAGGATTTTTATCTGTCACTTTCCACTTCCTACACCTCTGGCAGTATAGCTCATGTGAAAAATATTGAGTAGCACCGTGGTTCAGAACCCACGTTAAACTGTAGGTCCCCCTATAACTGTCTGGGTAAGTCAGTTCGAATGTCGGAAGATGGCAATGGCATACCACTTCCAAACAGGACCATGCCTAGTAAAGCACTGTGGTGTTCAAACCAATCTTCGGATTGTTGACTGCTTTACCTTATCTTATACTTGAATAGCTACGCTCTTGCTTTGTTGCAAAACTATTATTCATATGTAAGATAAGTGGTATCTTGATTATTCTTAAAGGCATCATAATGGCCTACTGCAAGTTTAATTTTCACCATAGCTGAATTTAAAATGGCGCCTGTCACATCATGCCAAAGACTACCCGTGCTGTGTATAGTCTCTGGTGCAAAACGGAAGTGGTATTTTTCCGCCGCTAACGTATACTAGCCGTGGAGACAGGAGTGTCCCGTGCCAGTGTTGTGATGGTCGGCGCCCGAAGTGAAAGTGACAGCTGCTGCTTGGCATGGTGGACGACTCGACAGGGTTTGTGGCAGCTGCAGGTTGAAGAGGCGCGGACCTAGTAGTGCAGGGGGCCACGGGCGCAGGTGAGGGAGACATTCATGCGAATGGCCCAGTGCAAGTCTTGTCTACGTAGTTGATAGCAGTGCCATGAGGAAGTGGCGGCGTGCGAGGTTGAGTAGTTAAATGTTCCAGGTATGGTACTGACTGGGGGCGCTAGCGAGTGCAAAACACAAGAAGATTGCCGCAGACGTGGACTGAGAGCGTCAGTGGTACAAGAGGCAGCCGCGAGAGGGGGGGGGGGGGACTGAGCTGATGGTGTGTCCACGTGAGGCATTCGCATGCCAACTGAATTTGGTGTACAAGAGTCCACTAGCAAAACATGCACTGTGAAACCTGGGTACAGGCTTGAAATCCCTGATAGCACTCGTGGTGGAGGCATAAGTACTAATTAGAGAGCAATTGTCTCATTTCCTGTAGCAGGGAGGCAAGTTGTGCTTCCATGGTGTCCAACCGGCGGGCAATGTTGTCTCCTTCATGCCGTAGATGAAGCAGATAAAATTATCGAGGTTTTCAGCAGTTTCGAAGCACTTGCAGGTAAGTTTCACCGGTGTGGGCGGCTCGGTAGTCTCAGTGCTCCGTTGCTCGACGGAGCACATGAGAAATTCATGTCTGACGGGGGAAAGTTTTTAATGTGTCAAGAAATCGATGCCCACAATGGGATCAGGAATCTTAGCCACTAGAAAATTCCACTTGAGCTTGCAGTTTGGCGACAGCTGAATGGTGAACGTCATCAAACCCGAGCACGTCAGCTGAGTGACATTGACAGCTAGAAGCAGTGTATGATGTGGTTGCAGTCGACCTGTGGACATAGATGCAGAAATGAGTGACACACCTTCACCAGTGTCCACACGAAATGGTGTATCCGAGACTGAGTCCTGTATATATAAGCAACCACTGGCGGGCGAAACGTCACGGGATGGCGCCTAAGCTCTGTTATGATCTGTGTTTGGGTGATGACAAACAGGGCGGTACTTGGCGGCATCAACAAATCGGCTGTGGGAGTAGCAGTATGAATAGTGAGGAACTTGCTCTTAAGGAAAGCGCATGAGCGGTGGAGGGCCATCGTCTAAGTCATCAGAGGTGTCTGCTGGCAGCTCCAGCACTGGCGAAGAAGGCGACGAAGCTAGAGTTTGGGCCACATGTGAGCAGTGGTCCGAGCCAGGTGACTGGTATGTCGTCTATGTTGCGGGAGCGACCTCAAATGATAGCAAGGCTGTGACATGTGGCATAGGCATGGATTGATTCTGGCTGGCTTCATGTAGGTGTCTGCAATTCGTATGTGCTCACTGGGTGGCTAGAGGCTATTGTAAGTGAGCACTGTTTGGATAGCGAGAGGAAGCTTGCTGGGCCAGACTGCCATGTGAGTTCAGTCAGCCATGTTGTGATCATTGACAAGCAGTCAGAGACAGCGCCACAGCTGCAAAGGCTTCTTGTTGCCAAGCTGGTCTTCGTGAATGACGTGTCTCAACCGGAGAGCAAGTAACATGGTCAAGGATGGTGTGCTTGGTGATGACCTAGCGGTCAGCCATTGGGGGCGATGTGACTTAAGTGAGAGATGACGTCGAGGTGCTTGTGGAGGTGGGTGATAAGGCGCAGGTAACGTGCTGCATCATCTACCACCTTTATTGTTACCTAATCTAATTCTTTCAGTATCGCCTGATTTTCTTACACTACTTTCAGTTACCCTTGTTTTGCTCTTGTTAATGTTCATCTTATAAGCCCTTTTCAAGACATCGTCTATTCCGTTAACATCGAATATTAATTTTTAGGAAGCCTTTTTTGAAGGCATTTGCATGTAGTGCCGCCTTGTACGGGATTCAGTCGTGGACGATAAATAATTCAGAGAAAGAGTGAATTTAAGCTTTTTAAATATTTAAAAGTCAGTCTCAGTTGCATTTTTTTCTTTATTTCACTGATGCGTGAAATAAAGAAAAAAAAAATTGCAACTGAGACTAAAGTTCGAGGTATATTCATAACCAGTTGCTGTAGCAGCCACCAGTAAGTAGTGGAACCAATTTCATTTTTTACATATGGTGCTACAGAAGACTGCTACAGATTGGTTGAGTAGACTGCATAAGTTATGAGGTCCTGGTCAGAATTTGGGAGAAAAGAAATTTGGATATATTGAGAGGCACCTAATTTTTTCTTTAATCCAAAATGTCGATTATGCCATTGGGCCCTCTGTGTCTGTAGGATTAATAATGTGTAATTCAATTAGGATTAATTTCTGGTGGTGGGAGTAAGTATTGCTTGTGAAATTTCGGACGTTTGGAATCGCGGCCTCTGTGAAAGGCGACAGGAAGCGGAGCCATAACAGGACTGTCGCACGCGGCAGAAACGCAAGCTTGACCGAACATCTCTATGGGGCTCCATGGGATTTCGGCAGACCGGCAGCAAGGGCCACCCAAAAGTCTTTTCCTCTAGATGTACCTCTTCTCAGAAAGTTATTATGAGCGTCACAGTTCCATGTGAAAGAGAACGTGGGCACGTTATACACACATGAGATGGTGTGGGCTCGTTTTTGTAGAACCACGGCAAGGGAAATCACTCCTTCCCATGAGAAATAAAATTTCCGGCGGTATATCCATGTGCGAGGTCCGCTCGAGACAATGTCTAAAGCATCTTACTGGCTACCGCGCAAATGTGAGCCGCTGCAATTGGTTAGAAAGACATGGGGGCGGAAATTTTGGTAAGAGAGAGAGCTTCTTCACAGGAGAGCATTAGGGGGAGATCGCCACGGGACGTTGCAGCGTGCAGTTGTGTCTAGGAGGGCTCCACGTAGTGTGGAAGCCTTAGGAAATTTCCTTTAATTGTGCATGAGTACCGCCAGGTGTGTCTATTCGGCTGGGTGCTAACTAGTTTAAAGTTCGGAGATTTAGGCGAACCTGTCTTGAGCCTTTCAACCGTAACGGCAACTCGCAACTCTGTTTGTCTTTAAAAAATCCGTTTTCGTCACACCAAGCTATACTTTCTGAGTCTGAACGCCCGCTTTGAGATGTTCGTTGCATCCTTGGAGCCTAACTGCTCAGGTATACGAACTGGTCTAGTGGTGTACGACAGGTACACAAGGAGCTCCACCGGAATTCGTGGCTCAATAGAGCATCAGTACCGCACCGTCCCTTCTGATCTGCACCGGTTATTGTTTCTTTTTCGTGACTTGTCTTTCAGTCTTCGATGCAACCGTCTGGTAATGTATAGCAGCAATTCAGCTATAAAATCATTGACTATTGTTCTCAGAGCCTACGACGCAAGTAATTTGTAGTGGTAGTAATAGTCACAGCTTTGCAGAACTTACTAAATCACTATTCTATTTCTTTATTCTACGAAATAGATTTATTCGGTATTCGCCGATGCGCATCTTTGTATTTCGCTGAACTTCAAACATACTCCATTTTATAAGCATATATGTAATCCTTGTTCAGCTTCTTACGATGATAAATATTTAGATTGTAAGGACTATTTCATTTCAGACACCCTTTCATCATTCTCATTTAATGCATTTGTATCTTTTGTCATTTTTGGAAAGGATCATTAACGAGATAGGGAGGTAGGTAATTAATGCTCAATAAACTTCCTTCATATTCAGTGCTTAATAAAATGTACTATTCCAGACGCAGTAAGATAGCAGATAAACGCTCATCACTTCCTACGATGAGCAGGTCAATTTCCAATTAATTCAATATCAGAAGAGTCGTTCATTATCGATCTCTGTAGCAGTAACTTCGCCCATTCACTCACAAACCACAAATGGAAAAAAACCCCTAATAACTGGTACAGTGGGACGTACCCTCTGCCATGCACTTCACAGTGGTTTCCAGAGTATTGATGAAGATGTAGACTGACCTCACAATTAATCTAAACATCATATAGGTCATTTTATTAATTTATATAAGCAAAAAAAGAAAGGACATAGGATGAAATTCGGGACTACAATCATTTAAAAAGGGACTGTAGTTAACGCGTACTTGGGGACGTCGTGTATGTAAATTGATACTTCCATTTTTTGAAATTTATCAATTACATGTACCGGTGTGATATTCATCGAAGAAACAGGGGAAGCAATAATTTTGACCGCATCTTGCGCACGTTATGTACGCCACCCTTTTGCAGTTACCTGTTTTAATGTCTCCATAGAAAAACAAACTTGATTGGCATTCAGAAAACAGCTTCTTTCAACTCACGATTATTCGTTTTTGCACCTTATGGACCTTTCACAACCCCAAGTTTACAAGATAATATGCTTCTTTTAAATGACGTCCCATGTTGACGTTGTGCAAATATAAATACAAAATAACATATATGATGTTGCGGTTAATTGTGAAGTCAGTGGTGTACGCATTGCCAAGGAGCAAAAAAATATTTACCGCCGGGCGGACTCAGTCCCGCGAACCTTTCAATAAAAATCTGATGTCTCTGAGCCAAACACCGCTTCCTAAATGCGCCCTCATAGGGGCAGTTGATAAGATGCATTTGACGATAGATTCGTATCGAACTTCCTTTTATTTCCTAAACGTTCAGCCACTGGAGTTCCCACTTGTGCACTTTCGTGTCTCACCACGCCCTACATGTACCGTAAATTTGGACGAATTTGGCGATGATTAGGCGTCCTCTTGTAAAGCGACTTGCTGCGGAATGGGCAGTGGGCGGCTGTTCCCCGTCGGAGGTGCGAGTCGCCCCTCGGGCATGGATGTGTGAGTTGTCATTAACGTAAGTTAGTTTACGTATTACAGTTTTCAAAATGAAATGCCAATATCGCACATTAATAATTTATTCAATGACGACTGTGTCACCATCATCTCGTCACACATAGATTTTACAAGATGGTCATCGAAAGGGAGCTATTCAGATTGTCTCCTAAATCGTTTATAAACACAAGGAAGAGTAGGGGACCTATAACGCTTCCCCGGGGAACACCAGATATCACTTCTGTTTTACTCGATGACTTACCGTCAATTACAACGAACTGTGTCCTTTCTGATAGGGAATCGTGAATCCAATTGCATAATTAGGGAGATATTCCATATGCACGCAATTTCATTAGAAGCCTCTTGTGGGGTACAGTGTCAAAAGCCTTCCGGAAATCCAGAAATATGGAATCGATTTGTTTTTAACTTGTGTATTTTTATATAATGACTAAGTGCAATGTTGCACTTGTTATTTTATACCCAATTTTCTTTAACAAGATGACCAGCTTGTAAAATATATACGTGACCAGATGATGGTGACACAGTTAATCGAAACCGGTCGTCATTGAATAAATTATTAATGTGCGATCTTGGCATTTCATTTTGAAAACTATAAAACGATCAGATCGCCTCGAAACCCGACTATGTCAGGCAATCTGGGTTTACGTAGTTTGCAAACATTTGAACATTTATAAAAATCGCAGAGAGAGAGAGAGAGAGAGCAAGAGACTAATACAGTAAGCAGTTTGAAACAAAAGTGCGTTGCCACTATTATTCAGAGAGGAAGAGGGCTGCACAGGACAGGGTAGCGTGGAGGGCTCGATCAAACCACTCTTTGGGCAGAACACTACGACAGTAACAACACAAATTTTTACACATAATTAAGGAACTTTCACACAGTTAAAATGTAGGTGTTAAAATTGAAGTTGTCTGAGTGAAAGATCGTTGGTCCAATTCAGCTGTCGTAGAGACCCGCACAACCGACTTCACAACTTTATAGTTGCATCTTCAGGCGCAATTACTGTACAAAATGATATTGTTTTAATATAATGAATATTTAAATTCAAATTTTGCATATTAAAAAAGCAAAAATCCAAACCATTTGTGTATCAGAAAGTAAAATGCAATTTTTTTGTAAGCCAATAGGCTAGTTATTGCAATAATTATCTTTTACATTACTTACAATAGTTTGCATATAATTCCTTTGGTGGATAACGAAGATTAATGGTCAGATCCGACAGCTAGCAACTTCCCTCATTTCGTCAAACATAAAATCAGTTTACTTTCCGGTTCGTGTCATTTTGAGTAAAAATACTGAAAACTCAGCGATCAGTTTGGTAGAAATTGTTTGGCTTAGTTGCCATCTAGGCGACGTGATGGGTGGGCCTAAAATAAAACAACTATTATAATAATCACTGAGAACCACGAATGATGTAGGCTAATCAGAATTTTTCACGCAAAATGAGAATATAAAAATTTAAAGTTACAGATTGTCGTCAATGTAGTGAGGTTCCTAAGTTCCTTCAGGGTGGTCAAACTTGCATTTCCGTGCTGGGTGATTATGCGGAAACGTGTTAGCTGACAAATCGCCATGTGTATACGCCGGCAGTCTGAAGGCGACTGGCTGTGGTTCGATGGAGCGCTAGGTGTGACTTCAAAACTAGTAGCGGTGGCTACCGACCCGTAAACCTCGTTAACCGTTTTACAAAAGTATGTATGATAATTTGGACTACGTGATTATGTGCTTGACTTTGAAGTTACACAGTTACAAATGAGATAAAAACAGAGAGTTTTTTTTAAATAAATGAGATTTTTTAAAAATAAAAATACATCATGCTTGAATAAAAAATAGCTGAAGTGGACCAACGACCTTTCACTCAGACAACTTCAATTTTTAGCACCTACATTTTATCTGTGTGAAAGTTCGTTAATCAATATACATATATAAAAATGGAACGGGGGACGTGTGGCCGTATATTTCACTTGATAGCCAAAATTATTCAGTGCAGACGAACGGCGGTTATGCATGAGAGTAGTCTTTAGGTTCGCGGTGTGCACTATAGTGTTTTGGTCGCGTTGTGTGGCGGTGGGTGAGTGTGGCGAACAAAAATCCGTAAAATGTGGAGCAATACGACGATCAACAGATGCTCAAAGATAAAAAGACTCAAAGATAAAACACAGGCATACATTAACTGAGTATTAACTACACTGGCAATACACCAATGATCTCAATATAAACACTGGAAAGACAACTGTAGTGCTTAGGATCAAAATACTTACAACTGGATTAGCAGTTCCGTGTCGATAGCTAAAGAGGGTGGATGATATAGTAGTTTAAAGTCGTCGGATTATATAAAATTCGCACTGAAGACCAGCGATGACTTTTGACACTATAACAGCAAAGAGGTTATATACAGCGAAACGTGAGGCACATTTTTCAGTTGTTTTCCTGCAGCAATAAAGAAAAATAAGTGCATATTGCAGTTTGAAAAGTAAACTACGTAGAAAGATGCCAAAGCGTGAGAAAGAAATTTCGCGTTCCCGATCCGTTTCTAAAAGTCAGAAAACGGGCTGAAAAGTGAATCTACAGACGATAGAAACCTGAAATTTGTAGACGTTGTTTATCTTACACTGTAGGCATCGGTGATTTTTCGACATTCCTATCCGTAAGGGGGTGAAATAGGAGATGAACGGTTTTTTGAAAATTCGTTGCTATTCAGGCAATTTTGAAGAAGAAGTACAAAACCTCGGATTTAGATTTTTTATTGGAAACACCTGTTTTGATATTTTAGGATATTCAACCGTTAAGTCGGTGAAATAAGGAATAATCTTTTAAGGGTGCTACTAAGACTATTTTGATGCTAGAAAATTCAAATGTTTGTACAGATTATGGGACTTAACTACGTGGTCATCAGTCCCTAAACTTACAAACTACTTATGAACCACTTACGAACTAGGACGGCACAAATATCCATGCCCTAGGGGGGATTCGAACCCCCGACCGTAGTGGCCGTGCAGACCGTGACTGGAGCGCCTCAGTCCCCTCGGCCACCGCGGCCGGCTTTGATGCTAGAAATTTGGGTTTGGAACTGTGGTTATAATTTTTAAAAATTCGTTTCGGGATGTTTTGAATTCTGCCAACAATGGTGCAATAGGGAGTGGTAGTTGTATCAAAATACTTGATTAGGAAAGCATTTTTAAAGCTAAATCTATCAAAATTTATATTTAGAAGTAGAAACAACGAATGCAAACCATCCAGTCTACGCGTGTGCCGGCCGAGGGGACTGAGGCGCTCCAGTCACGGTCTGCACGGTCACTAAGGTCGGGGGTTCGAGTCCCCCCTCGGGCATGAATATTTGTGCCGTCCTTAGTTGTAGCTAGTTCATAAGTAGTTTGTAAGTTTGGGGACTGATGGCCCCATAAGTCCCATAAGCTATACAAACATTTGAACATTTTCTACGCGTGCGAAGCAACGGGAATTTAGCTAGTTATATATAAATAACTTTGGTTGCCATTCATATAATATTGTTTGTGACAAATTATACGCCCAGGGTTTTGGTGAGTTGTCTTAATGGACAAGGAGGATACGGAGGACGAAGTACAAGCTCGGACTGGGGGAGGAAATGGGCCTGGTCTTTCTTGAATGATCCACACTGGCATTTGCAATTTAGCGGAAAGCGGAGAAGACGTAAATGGCGATGGCTGGATTTCAACCGCCGTCCTCCAGTTTGCGAGACACTGGGCACTTCGGCGCTGCTCGACATTTGTGGAGGAGAAAGAGGGAGAGAGAGAGAGAGAGAGAGAGAGAGAGAGAGAGAGGGTGAGCGAGAGACAGAGACAGAGAGAGACTGGGGGGGGGGGGGGGAGGTGGTTTACGGTTGCCCGGAGAGCTCGCGGCCGATAAAGATTAAGAGGGCGTCGCGACAGTAAAAGGCGCAGCCTCCCGGATCGGCCGCGCGTGCAGAGGCGGCGGCGGCGGCGGCAGCAGTGCCACTGCAGGGCCGACGGCTCCATGGCCAGCGGCGGCTGCCCGCTACTGGTGAGTAGCGCTGCGCTACAAGGGGGCAAAACTAGTAAGACATTGTCCACAATCAGTAATATTTATTCAGCTTGCGCTGGTCGTCTCCACCACAAACGTGTTTTACCTATTGCCATTGTCAACTGGACGTCTAGTTGACCTGACGTGCATAAAGCAGTTTATAGTCTGTGTCTCTTTTTGTGACACGATCTTATAGGCACGTTTTATCTCGTTATTGGCCTTATTTAATAAATAAATTTTTTCGTTCTCTGGGGCCCGCAGAGTGGAGTATGTCTTTCATTGACATGTTCAATACCACAATAATTATAAATTATTTTAACACTGCTTTAAACTTTATTAAGTCACTATAAGCTTATTTCGGCCTTAGGCCATCATCAGGTGTTATTACTTATAATATTGTTGTTGTTTATTTGCTGCCCAATTGATTAAAGAAGCTGATGTAATGCTTATCTGTATATGTGCAGCAGCACTGGTTATATGATTAGATTTTTTTTCAGTTTTTCATAGTGGCCTTTCTTTTCAGTTTTTCATAGTGGCAGTCTGTGGTGGCAGCATCCAACGATATTATAAATTTACATGGTTACCAGTAATTTATACATTAATATCTTTGGTTTATTATTATTATTGTGGTATTGAAATAAAGTTTTGTCTTACAAGGAAAGTACTTCGGCTCGAACAAACAGAAATACACCAAAATCGTATGATAGATAATGTAAATGTCCCTTATTGCGTTAGTGATACTCCCACATCTGCAAAACTCTGCAGTCGCCCATTAGAGGCCTCTGCGTGTGCCATGCCGCATTGCACTTTGACCTGCCGGTACGCCAGTAGTGACGGTGCAGTGTGCCTCCGAAGTCGTGTTTTGTGACGTTATTTGTGTGGTGAAGCGTAAGATGGGGCGGCTATTGGCAATCAATCCTGCTAATGTATTGCGATTGGCTGAAATGAAATTCCGAAGAGACCTTCTTCGTGAATGCGGTCTTGGTGTAGAAGAAGAATCACTCACATGTTTTCTGGTATCTGTTATAGTGCAGAAATATGAGAATAGATTACAAACACTATAATAGATAATAGGTAACATGCGAATGATTCATCTTCTACACCAATACCATCTAAACGAAGAAGGTTTCTTCGTAACTTCACCTCAACCAATCATACTATATTAGCAGGATTGATTACTAATCGCCGACCCATCCGACAGTTCACCACACAAATAACGTCACAAAACGCAACTTCAGAGACACACTGCATCGTCACTACTGGCGTACCGGCAGGTCAAAGTGCAATGCGGCATGGCACACGCAGAGGCCTCTAATGGGCGACTGCAGAGTTTTGCAGTCCTTTACATTATCTATCATACGATTTTGGTGTATTTCTGTTTGTTCGAGCCTAAGTACTTTCCTTGTCAGTGTTAGGTGCCACTTACTGCACGAATAGCCGAGCACTCTACTTATTTCTGTATTCCGCTATAGTCTTCTGATGATACAAATTAAGCGTGAATAATATTTACTACTGGCTGGAAACCCGCCGTTTGCAAGGGATTCATTTATTCTCATATACTGTTAATCCCGAGGTGACTGAGGCGCTCCAGTCACGGTCAGCACGGCCACTACGGTAGGGGGTTCGAATCCCCCATCGACCCCGTAGTTAAGTCCCATAAGCTTAACAAACATTTGAACATTTATACTGTTAATCCATGTACTCTTCCTGCGTCTCCCCCCCCCCCCCCCCCCTTTCCCATCTCCTTCTCTCATATTTAAGCATTTCCTTCTGCTCTTACTATGTCTCCTCGTCCCCTCCCATACATCTATCAACTTTCGTTACTATCGGTGAGATGGTGTCAGGATCTCTTTATTGCAACATCCCTCTGCCATGCACTGTATGGTCGCTGGCGGAGTGTAGAAACCTTCTCCGTGAAAACAGACGGTACATAGTTATGACAACTTTCATGATGATCGATCGAACACTGTTACAGTAAGTTATCTTCCTCCATGTAGTATATGAAATCTCTTGTAGAAACTCATATTCGTCTTGCTTCAACCGTTAAAATATCTTCAAGATCGTACTATAACTATAGGTTGGTGTCGTAATTTTTTTTTTAAGTGCCCTCTGCCATACATCGAAATAAATCTTATACAGACAGTAAAATTATCGTCCTCCTTAAAGTGAAGTGAGCAAAATTTCATGGAGATGGTAATAAAACTATAATAGATTTGTATGAATTACAGACGAAGTCTTCTTTATTATGCAATTTGTAACATTGACGGCCCTGTCACTCTCTTTTGGATACTATTGACACTACCTTTCACATCACTAGATTTGACCTGTTAAGAAGGGAGTGTTGTGCTGCGCCTGTTGCTTAGTCCCTTTTGCCAGTCGTCACTCAGTATGTGGTGGCACATTCCAGCGCCTCTGATACTACGATTATGTACGCACTATGCAATTATCTGACATAGTGGAGAATACGTACAGCCCTGCTAGGCATTTTGCTTCCCTCTTCGACACGTAGTGATAATGAGATAAAAGTAGTCGCCTTTATCCTTACGTGTGAGTCTGCATGTCCCACATTTTGTCCTTAGATTGGTTTTGGAAGCTGTCTGTCGCAATTATTACATCAACATCGTATCGTCTCTGAGTTGTTTGGAAATCTTTTCTTGAAGCTAATCTGGTGGTACGTGGCGTAAAGATTCAACAGTACCGTTGAATAGATCACACAGTTTTTTTTTTTGCACACTGTCCTGTTTAGGTGCACTCTGCCAATAAACTGTGAACGTCGTTCGTCTTCCCTATAACTGACTTTTTCTGCTCGCCTCTTTTCTTGCCGTATACCGAAATGAGCAAGTCATGCAGCGGAAGTAATGGCTCACGTAAATTTTAAATTCATTGTATTCTCCTGTTGAAGAGTTAGCTTACTCGGATTATTGGCTTATGTTACTACTTTCAGCATACTTTTAACTGATTAGCTACGTCAGGAGGTCAAAGAAAGTGGCCGAGCGGTCTGCGGCGCGCTCTTCACGGCCGCTACGGTCGGAAGTTGGAATCCTCCCTCGGATATGGGTGTTTGTGTTGTCCTTAACGTAAGTTAGACAAGTAATTAGCGTGTAAGTCTAGCGACTGACAACCACGAAGTTTGGTCGCATAAGATCTAACACACATTTGGACATTTGAGGTCACGGAATGTCCCAAACGTAGTTACTGCTGTTCGGATGGATGCCAGTTGTATTTAAAAAAATGGGCGCAACTCTAAAAATTTTGTAACGAAAAAAAAAAAAAAAAAACACTGAATGCCTTCTCGTGGGCGCTTGTTGAATTAGTCTGGTAGGGGGAGGTCTTGGGATGGATGTCAGTAATTTGGCCTCAAAACATGTGAGATGAAGCAGATAGATGAACCTTTCAAATTACTAAAATATCTCGCCTGAGTGCACCGCAGGTAAAGACGCTCTCAAATGATTTTCGATAACGGTATCAGCCACTTTGAGTAACAAAGCGTCCAGTATTGCGTAGCAAACGGATAGTTAACTTTCTTGACTGGTTTCAGTTTCTTCAATACGCATTTCAGTGCTCCTGGAGTACTACAACAGCAGCGAGAGTTATAGTCAAGAGAAGAGGCATAAATTCAGTGCTCGTGTTTTCATCCCAGTGATTCAGTATGTTTGGTACGCACAAAAAGTGACGGAAGAAAGACATTTATTTAAAATCTTGAATGAAGTATGCTTTGTACTGGAGCATATTTGGGTAAAATGTCCTTGGGCAATAAATGTTTGCCGGGCGCAGTGACCGAGCGGTCTGCGGCGCGCCAGTCACAGTCTGCACGGCCGCTACGATCGGGGAGTCGAATACCCCCTCGGGCATGGATGTTTGTGTCTTCTTTAGTATAAGGTAGTTCATAAGTAGTTTGTAAGTTTAGGGACTGATGACCCCGCAGTTAAGTCCCTTAAGCTTAACAAACATTTGAACATCTATTTGAACAAATGTTTCAATAAAATGTGTATTTTAGGAACATTATTTATGTCTTTAGCGAATATTACCTCAGAAAAAATTCAATGAAATGAATTGTCACGAAAAACGTCACCCAATTATGGAAATTAACTGTTTAAATACATTAGTTAATTAAAGTAATTTTAACTCTACATACAAAAACTGAAATGTTTAGTAATATAACTTTCGCAGTTATAAGTATAATATTGAAAGAATAATATAAAATAAAAAAGTAGTGGGATTCGAAAACAGATTGCCAAATTTGCAATCTCATCGTTTTCCACTGCACCACACCAATAGCGAATCACTTTTTCCTCCCGCTAGCTTATACTGTAGTCGAAAATATGGTTCATCTACCTGCTTCTTTCCACACAGCTTGAGCCAAGTCGGTGAGATCCATCCCGCGACCTCCTCTTGTGAGATAAGTTTTATTTCTCAGTTCTTGAGTCCCACATTTTATTGATAACACGTTCCAATCATTTTACTGCGGTAACAACTCAGGCTGTTTGTAAGAGATGCCTGTACATTCCTTGCTCAAATTGAGTATGTGACCTACACAAAATGTATGATTCTTCCGAATGCTATCTCCATCCATTTAATTATATTTAACCCTGCATGACTCACCACTGCAAGCACAACTCATTCGTTACTGGTCCGTGAATTCTTGCTCAAAATTTATTCACGTGTGTCGGCAACAGTTTCCACTTTACCTCCATCAGAATAACTATCGGCAGTTTCCAGAAAACCTTTGCACGGCATTGCGTATCTCCGGATAGATTGTTAAAACGTGCACGCTACGAGTTTTATTTTCGTAGTAGTCCTGAACTGGTTTTCCAGCATCTCTTGGGCGTAAGTCTCAATGATACTTCGAACAAAGGTGTTATGACTTTCAGAGGATTTGTTAGAGAACCTCAATTTTAAAAAATTAAAAAGAAAATTTCAACTCGTTGTAACAGACAGTATTTGAAACTTTATCCAACAGAATCTGAAATACTACTTATATCTGATTATTTGTGACTAAATATATTGCTTCCCCCCATTCTTCAAACCAATGATCATATTTGAACAATTATAAATGTATTTTGCAGTGGTAGCGTGAGATGAAATGTTCAGAAAAATTGTTTAAAAGGTTAAAAAATAGCGTCCATGACAACAAATGGACTGGCCTTTTTGTTAACATTGGAGGTCGATCTTTTGCCTTTAAACTTGATGTTAAGTTTATAAAGACTTGAGCATCGATACTGAACATCAATACCTCGCGCGGATATCAATAAACCGTTAGTATCGATAATCATTGAACACACTACTTCAGTTACTTGCAGCAACTGACAACATTCCTACCTGAGACACTGGGAGCTGCAAAACTATGTCCTAAACGCAGCCATCACAGCGGCTGGGCTATAACGTACGGTTATCAACGTTTTTATTGGTCGTTTCATCACCCTATACTCTGAGTCAATCGGCAACTCGGCCTCAGCCCAGACAATGTACACGAAAGTAAGGAAAGACGCAGTACAAGAGAAAGTAGGACGCTTTTTCACAGAAGCGACTTTTCGTTTCACTCATTCTCCACATACTTTTTTCATCAGTAACTTTATGTGTTTGATGATTTCTATGTGTTTAAACCTCAGCAATTCAGTAAAACACAAAAAGTTACCGTCGCGGATTGTGGAAGACTTTACCATAGCGTCAAGAAAGAGAGAAGGAAATTGAATTTGAACAGGCTGGCCTGGGCGTGAATTTGAGAGGTTCCTCAGCGTTATTTTATTGCTAGACTGTCGATATACGAGTGTAACGATTATCGGCCAGCAATCGTTTCCGAATACCATGCGTTATTGCTGTGGCTTTCAGTCCAAAGACTCATTTATAAGTACGGCAAGGTACAGCCCTTTGAACCTGTTTACTGCGTTCGTTACTCGGTCTGTCTCTGCGTCCCCCCCCCCCCTTTCCAAATTCCCTCCATTACTGAAGTGAAGATTTCTTAGTTTCCCATCAAGCGATCCTCTTTGTCAAGATAAGAATAAGGAGGAAAAATATCTGTTCTCCGCAATTCTCTTCAGTACCTCCTGAGTCGTCACGTGATCTATCCATCTAATCTTCAGCAATCTCCTTTAGCACCACATTTCAAAAGTTTCCACCATTTTTTTTTTTTTTTTTTTGAACTCCTTATCGTTCACCTCCTCACCTGTACAGGGCAACACCCCAGCCAAATGCATTAAAAAACTTCCTAACACTTAAGTTTGTTGAAATAGAATACTAATTTTTCTTCTTTACATAGCCAATCTGCATTTTATGTTTTATTTACTTCGGCTGTAAGAAGTTATTATAGTACCTAAATAACAAAAAACTCATCTACTACGTTGTCACGTTTTTTAAACTAATTACTTCAGCATTGCCTGATTTTTAGACTACATTACATTACCCTTGTTTCGCTCTTGTTAATGTTTGTCTTACACCCTCCTATCAAGACATTACCCATTCTTTCAGATTGCTCTTTCAGTTCTTTCGCTATGTCTGTGTGAGATTACAGCCCAATAGAAATATAGCATTTGTAATTAAACAGTATGAAGTTCACTGCAAACATTGACCATGACAATGCACCAAATGTTACACAATTTTAATCTTAATAATTGTGGTATCAATGTATGTAGGCAGTTGGGTGACAACATTTATAGTTAGGCCATAGGTAGAAATTCTCCACGTTGAGATGTTCTGTGTGCTTGTAGCTGATGGGAGGCCAGCGAGCAGGCCGACGTTGGTGGCTTGTTCCAGCTTAGGATTTTCCAGGTTCGTTTCTGGTGAGGGGAGAGAGGGACAATGGCGAGTGCCAGGTGCAGTGCAGTGCACAACGTGAAGTAAAATATTCTAATACTACTTGCATTTGAAGTAATACGATGCAGTTAGGAACCTTTAAGGCCCTCATTACAAAATAGCCTGTTGATAAATAAACAATACATTAGCTGATATAGTCACATCTGGCGTAATATGTTTAATTGACAATGAAAAGTAATAAATTACCAATGAATACAAGACAGTTACACAACCAGCATGGTAATGTTTGTTTATAAAAATAATATATTAACTATTTCTCATTTTATTTTCAATTAATCTTGTGTATTTTATCTTGAAGTATTCAGTTAAATCACTTATCTGTGATATAAGAAATTGCACAATTATAATAAATAGTACAAAGGATGTTTATACCAATATAAAAAACTAAGAAGAAATTTGTTTAATGTGTAGTGTAATTATTTTGATTTTAAGTAAAGTTTTAGGAATGTATTGGATGAGCGCTGTACGTTGGCAAATCGGTTAGAACAGCTCACATGGGGAAGTTGATGACGTAGGGAAAAAACCCGGCAGTTGGGCTATTGGCGCGCGCGGGCGCGAGCGCTCGTGTGGGCAGGAAGTGACGAGTCGGGAGCGAGTGGTGTAGCTGGCCGGGCGGCGTCGCTCTAGGCGGTCGGCATGTGGATCTCCAGGTGGAGACTTCAGATTTTTGTGTGGCAGTTGCCAAATGTGGTTGCTCGTCGTAGACTGCACCAAGTTGTATCGAGTGCTACTGTGTGTTGTGAATATTTAGCCGGTGGAACAAGGTGTGCATCGCACTGAATTAAAGTGACTGTGTTTTGTTAGTGTAACATGTGTCGTCGCATAGGCATGAACATAAACGGTGTTTGAGACAGGCACATGGTGTGAAAACAATTTGCGACAAATATTCATTTTGTCTGGGGGCTCACGAGCTATAACTTTATTTGATAAATGTGTCGACGTACAGACGTATCAGCCACAGGGTTTTAATATGGTGTAATAAACAACATAAAGTGAACTTTCAACGAGTTTTCAAAAATAGTAGTTAGTGCACCCTTTTCTCTCATGAACTTACTTTATTATGAATTTGTTTTGTTAATCATATGCAGGGAAGGAAAGCTATGAACGTGTGATATCATCCCCTAGAAAACGAGTCAAACAGTAGTAATCACAGTTCCAGTGTTTTTGCATATTTAGGAATTTGGTTCGCAGTTGGTGGTTGTGAGGTTTAAAAATTAAACTTTCCCTATTTAAACTCTCACCCTGTCCTTCACCCTTCATTTGGAGGCTCGTTACGGGATAAGTTCACGTTGGACTTGCTCGGACGGAGAGATTAGGGTGTGCATAGGACAGTGAACAGTTACGAACAGTTTCAAACAAGTGCGCGGACGCGACGGACAATTTCAAGAGTGTGTGGCGGCTGGCACCAGAGAGCGGGATAAATTCACACTGGTCTTGCTCGGACAGAGAAGTAGGGTGTGCTTAGGACAGTGATAGTGGACAAAACAGCATAATCGTGGACGATACGCGAACGCGTCGCGCGTTTAACGACCGTTGGTGACTGGCAGAGTTCGGGCGCGGGCATCCGTAACCGGCGATCGACGGCGCATCGGTCCGGCAGCAGTGAGTGGTGGCGCGCGGGATCCACGCACCCAAATTTCATCTTCTGCAACGGACGGCAGTGATCCGGGGGACTTCGCAAGTCGCCAATGGTGCGTCGGGGCCCAGCAGCTTCGATTCTACAAAGGATAAGGGATGCAGTGAGGACATATTCCAGCCACAGCTTCTACAACAGACGGCAGCGAGCGTTGGGGACGTCGCAGCTCGTTGCAGCAACTTCTGGATTAAAAGATAAGTAAAGCAGCTGGCGCTATAAATTCTTGTGTGTTAATCAAGCTTTCTTGTGGCACAGAAAATGGAGCAGGTTTTTAAAAAGTTGCCAAGCGACGTAGATTCAGAGAGTAGCATACCAGAAAGTCCAGAGAGGGTAAATACTGGGGGAATGTTGTTGACACCGGAGATGATCGCAGCCATGTTAGCGAGTTTTAGCTCAACGTTAGAATCAAAAATAGAATATTCAAACTCAAATTTAGAATCAAAAATAGAAAATTCAAACTCACATTTAGAATCAAAAATAGAAAATTCAAACTCACATTTAAAATCAAATTTAAGATCAGAAATAGGAACTGTAAAATCAGAAATAGAAACTGTAAAATCAGAATTGAAAGCAGACTTTAAGGCAGACATTGGGGCACTACAAAATTCAATACTTGGATTAAAGGCAGAAATAATCACAGACATTGACAAAAAGATAGGAAGTCTAACAGAACGGTTTGAAAATAGGGAAAAGGAGATACATGCCAGAATTGGTGCTATTGAGACTGAGGTAGGAGGCAAGTTAGATGCTGTGAAACAAATATGTGATCACAGGAATGAGGGCACTATGCAAACGTTGGCTGAGGTTGATAAGAGGATGGTTGCACGTATTGAGGAAACAGAAACTTTGTTGTCAGGAAAATTAGAGAATACAGAATGTAACTTTAGGAAAAAGATAGAAAAAGTAGTGACAGTAAACAATACTGAGATTGAGAAGATGAACACTAGAATAAATAATCTAGAATTGTATACTGCATCAGGAAACACTAATTGGTCCATGGTGCAGACACCTAATCGCAAAAAGTTTTCATGAGTGGGTAATTATCATCCAGTAGATTTTTTGGCTGTGTGCAAGGACCAATTTGTGCCTGGTATGTCAGACCAGTGTAAACTGAAGTTAGCAAAGAGAATGCTTGACTGTTCTGCTCAAACTTGGGCAAATCAGTGTGCTGATAAATTTGTTACTTTTGTGGCGTTTGAAAAGTTGTTTTTAAATAAGTATTGGGGGGAGGCCAAGCAAGCTAAGACACAAAATGAATTCTTGAACGGGCCAAACTATGTGAAAGGGAAACAGAACATGAAGGAATTTTGTCAGGAGTAACTTGAGAAACTAGTGCATTTAGATACACCTTTGAGTCTTTTAGCAGTAATTTCCACTTTGTGTAGGAGGTTACCTGCAGATTTGCATTGGCAGTTACTTCACCATCCCACAGATTCAGGTGAGAATTTCGTTGAATTTGTAGAAAAGATAGATCAGGGTTTAGTTATGGAACGACAGCTCAGGGGGGACACAGCATGTGAACCACAATGAAAACAGAGGCAGTAGAAATGGGGGTCACAACCAGGGAAACCACAATAGAGAGAGGAATGTAAATGAAAATTGGAGAGGTAACAATAATAGAGGAGACAACTGGGATAATAGAAGCCAGAGGGAAACATGAGAAAATGATAGGAGAAATCAAAGGCAGGAAGGTGGAAATAGGAATGGTGATAACAGTAGGAGAGAAAATCACAGACAGAATCAGGGAAACTAAGATTTGTTCCAAATGAGGTCCGTTTTGGGACAAGGAACTATTCTAATAACAGGACCAGAAGATGGTGTAACAGGGGATCTAATAACCATAATTACAATAGGAATAGAGATGGGGAGAGAAGGGAAGAAAAACTATGTCACATGGACAGAAATGATGATAGGAAAGAGGAAGTAGGAGTTCACAAGGGCAAGGATAAAGAAAAGAGGGAAGAAATCATAAATGAAGTGAACAGGGAAAGAGAGAAAAGAGAGGAAAGTATATGTCAGATGGATGCTGTTATAGGTAGTGAGGAAATTTTTGGGGATTGGTTCATGCAACATGACAAAAGAAAGGCAAACAGGAGGAGAAAGGATAGGAATGAGAACAGTAAAGGGGAATATGATGTGCGAAATTTATTCAATAACAAATGTAAGGAGGATGACAATAGTGTTGGGTTAGCCTTAGTTTTGAGTGACTCAGAGGCACCAGTGTTGACTAATTGTAAAAGTGTGATTGTGAATAGTGATAATGCTAGTTGTAAATTAACTGGTCCAGCAATAAAAATTAATGGCACTGGAACCAGCACAAGAGTGATACATGGGATAAGTGGTGTTGAGTGTGTGAATGAGAATGAATGGAGTTCTGAATTTAAAAAAAAATGTGATCCCGTAAAAACAATAAATGGCACTGGGTCTAGTATGAATAATGAGAGAAGTGTGAATGTTTCTGAAGTAGGTGAAATTGTCAATACTGATGTATACCCACCTGTAACTGATGATGTGTTGGGACAGGACAGAGGTATTATTGAGAAGATAAAGTGGATTAGGATGTGGGCACCAGATGATTGGCTATTACACAAATATGAGTATTTGGACCGACTTGGGAAGTAATGTATTAGGGATCAAACTTACTATAGCCTGGTAAAAGACTTAGTGAGTGGGGACAATGAATACAGTGAATTAAAGGGATTAGGCATGTGTGCTGTAGACCAAAATGAAGTAGATGAGGGATTTGGTGTGTTACAGGAGGGGATAGATAATGATAAAGAGAGCGTACAAACTTTTGTAGTATACAACAATGAAAATTGTAAGGAAATGGATTGTGACGGGGTAGGAGCAGAGTGGATTGATAAAGAAGTAAGTGAATATGGTCCAGATGATTGGGTCCAATTCCTTAGACACTTAAATCAGTGGAGCCAGTGACATGGGTAGAAGAGAAATATGGGTATGCAAGGAAACTCGGGGAGTTGAGCGCAATAAACCCAGATTTTGGGAAAGCATTCAGTGAAATATTTGGAAATGATGAGGACATACAACCATATTGTTATGTAGGGGAAGTAAATACTATGGTTAAGAACTGTATGCAAGAAATTGGGGAGGATTTGTTGGCAGAAAATGAACTTGAGGAAGATGTTATTGAAAATTTACAGCCAATTATAAATGTTAAGGTAGAAGGGGTCTGTGAAACTGCATTGATTGATACTGGAAGTACAATTAGTGGTATTTCAAAAGATTTCTACAATCAAATCAAGAGTACAGGGACAGTAGTTTATAGTTACTGGGGTAGAGATAAAGAATGCTACTGGCAGTTATAGCAAACCAGTGAATAAGGAAGTAGTGTTAGACTTGATGATTGAGGATGAATTGTTTAGTCAAGGTTTACTTGTCATAAAGGGACTTTGCTTAAATTTATTGTTGGGAAATGATTTTTTGTGCAAATATGGAGCACAACTAGACTATAAGGACAAGGCTATAAAACTGAATGTAGGTTGGATTAACAAAGAAGTGCATGACTATGGGACTGATGATTGGATCAGGTTTTTAAAATATTTAAAGATTGTGGAACCAGGGGCATGGGAAAAAGAAAAGTGTGCAGTTGCAAGAAAAATAGAAGTGTTAAATGTAGGGAACCCTCCTCATTGAGGAGGATCTGTTTATTCAAGATTTATTAGTCGTAAAGGAACTTTGTTTAAATCTAATGTTAGGAAGTGATTTCCTGTGCAAATATGAAGCCCAGTTGGAGTATAAAGATAAAGTGTTGGAATTAAGTCTGGAGGGATGCATGAAGAGGGTGAAATTCAAAAATTTTGTAAGTGATAAAGATTTAATGGCATGTTTACACAAGTAACTCCCATAAACCAGTGTAAATCATGAAGTGTAAGATTCAATGCATTGTAGATAGTAGGTTAAGAATTTGTGTATATTTATTCTGTGGTCTGTGTTAGTATCTACTTGTGTGTTTAGATTTAAGCATTTGGGTCAAGTTTACAAGAGTTCTTTATATATTCTTTTTCTTGTTGTTGTTTGTGTTAAAACATGTGCTTGTATCAGATTTGCAGTTCAACAGTGGTACATGAGGTAAATATATATATGTGTTGATGAAAGGTGCAATTGTTGCCAGGACTCATTCCTGAAACAGCAGCTGAGAGGGATAGTGTGTTTATTGTGTCATTATAATTTATGTATGAGTAGTGAAACTATTTAGTTAGGTAATTCTATGAATGATAATTAAATCGTTTTTATTTTTGTTTATGTATACTAATCTGGAATCAGGACTAGAGGACATATATATATATTGTTTTCAATTGATGATCACAGGCTGCAGGAGTTGTAGTTACTGTGAAGTATAGACGTGCTAGGATTAACTTAGGATAGTATGGGCCAATTAAATCTCACACCAGCAAAAATAAATTTTTTTGGTGCGAGGGGGTAGGATTTGTATTTATGCTTGTAGGTGTCATTTTGATAGAAGAGAAAATTTTCTATGATAACATTCTTTTGGTAGTATTATTTGAGCTTTAAGATATATTTTTGACACAGGCAGGTTTTAGGTATTTTATTTGATGGAGTAATACTCCAAGTATGCCACGTGTTTTCTTGTCTGTTTCATCTGAAGCTATGACTGATGAGAGTGCAGGCATGGTGGTTTGGGTTGATCTGATAATGACTAACACAAGCCACTTTGAGTTCTTAATTCTGTTGATTTTCATGTTACTGTACATGTCTCAATGCTTAGTTTCAATTGCACCAAGTCTGGATGGCAGAGGGGTGGGATACAAATCGAACCGAATCCTGGTGTCCAGACAAACTTTTGTCTATGTTGACTCATGAGTGCCTTCTGCTCTTCTTGTTCCATGTAAGGAGCATATGATGTGTATGAACAAGAACGCTTGATCCAGTGCCATGAATCTAAGCTGCAACAGCATGTTGGTTGAAATGACGGAGACATAGGACCATACACCATGGGCCAGAGTTGCTGCAACGATGACTCTGGGGTTTTCACTGTCAAAGTGGTGAGAGATTTCCTTTAAACAACTGCAGTGTACCCAGTCAAAAGTTTTTATAGTGATAATTTTAGTTTTTCCATGTAGGACAAGATCTTCCAAAGACTAAAGGTAAATACTATTATAAATTTGGTGCCAATTCTGTATATAAACAACAGGCACACTCTAATTTCATGGATGTAATTAGTTATAAGGATTCTTTTCTTAAAAATATGCACACACTATAAGTGGTCTTAATTGGTACAAATATTGCGAAATTTTCTCACCGCCCTGTTTATTTATTTATTTTGCATTAGTTGAGGTCATAGTGTTTGAGTCAATCCGATTCAATAATTTTGTAATTTTAAATTTTGCTCATTTGAAAGTATTAATTTTGGTGCTACTTGCGCCATCCTGCACATGGTTTTGATGCCGCAAGTGGGGGTATTGTGAGATTACCGCCCAATAGAAATATTGCTAATTAATAGCATTTGTAATTAAACAGTATGAAGTTCACTGCAAACATTGACAATGCCAATGCACCAAATGTTACACTATTTTAAACTTAATAATTATGGTAGCAATGTATGTACGCAGTTGGGTGACAACATTTATAGTTAGGCCATAGGTAGAAATTCTCCACGTTGAGATTTGCTGTGTGCTTGTAGCTAACGGGAGGCCAGCGAGCAGGACAACGTTGGTAACTTGTTCCAGCTTAGGATTTTCCAGGTTCGTTTCCGGTGAGGGGAGAGACGGACAATGGCAAGTGCCAGGTGCAGTGCAGTGCACAGCGTGAAATAAAATATTCTAATACTACTTGCATTTGAAGTAATACGATGCAGTTAGGAACCTTTAAGGCCCTCATTACAAAATAGCCTGTTGATAAATAAACAATATATTAGCTGATATAGTCACATCTGGCGTAATATGTTTAATTGACAATGAAAAGTAATAAATTACCAATGAATACAAGACAGTTACACAACCAGCATGGCAATGTTTGTTTATAAAAATAATATATTAACTATTTCTCATTTTATTTTCAATTAATCTTGTGTATTTTATATTGAAGTATTCAGTTAAATCACTTATCTGTGATATCAGAAATAGCACGATTATAATAAATAGCACAAAGGATGTTTATACAATATAAAAAACTAAGAAGAAATTTGTTTAATGTGTAGTGTAATTATTTTGATTTTAAGTAAAGTTTTAGGAATGTATTGGATGAGCGCTGTACGTTGGCAAATCGGTTAGAACAGCTCACATGGGGAAGTTGATGACGTAGGGAAAAAACCCGGCAGTTGGGCTATTGGCGCGCGCGGGCGCGAGCGCTCGTGTGGGCAGGAAGTGACGAGTCGTGAGCGAGTGGTGTAGCTGGCCAGGCGGCGTCGCTCTAGGCGGTCGGCATGTGGATCTCCATGTGGAGACTTTAGATTTTTGTGTGGCAGTTGCCAAATGTGGTTGCTCGTCGTAGACTGCACCAAGTTGTATCGAGTGCTACTGTGTGTTGTATAGGCATGAACATAAACGGTGTTTGAGAGAGGCACATGGTGTGAAAACAATTTGCGACAAATATTCATTTTGTCTGGGGGCTCACGGGCTATAACTTTATTTGATAAATGTGTCGACGTACAGACGTATCAGCCACAGGGTTTTAATATGGTGTAATAAACAACATAAAGTGAACTTTCACGTGTTTTCAAAAATAGTAGTTAGTACACCCTTTTCTCTCATGAACTTACTTTATTATGAATTTGTTTTGTTAATCATATACAGGGAAGGAAAGCTGCAAACGTGTGATATCATCCCCTAGAAAACGAGTCAAACAGTAGTAATCACAGTTCCATTGTTTTTGCATGTTTAGGAATTTGGTTCGCAGTTGGTGGTTGTGAGTTAAAAAAAAAATAAAATAAAAAAAATAATCTTTCCCTATTTTAAACTCTCACCTCGACCATCACCCTCGCATCTGACAGAATTACAATGTCATCAACAAACCGCGAAGTTTTTATTTGTTCTCCCTGAACTTTAATTCCTTCTCCAAATTTCTCTTGCATTCCTTTAAGGTTTGCTCAATATATAGATTGAATAACATTAGGGAAAGGCTACAACCCTGTCTTTCTCCCTTCCAACCTCTGAATCTCTTTCATGTCCTTCGCCTCTTATAACAGCTGTCGGATAAACTCTAGTCTAAGATACCGCTTTGACCAATGACGTCACATATGACGTCATATATAATCGAGAGATACTACAAAAACACGTTTACCACAACATAGTATCAGTAGTTAGATTTCACCTAAATAGGTCTAATTAATTTAATGATACCACCTCTTCAAAATAAATTTAATAATTAGGTAATTTTAAAGGTTACACTCGGAGTTGTACAGCCTGAAGTGATACATTTATGTCTAACATACAACTGTAAATCGATTGAGTGTTTCTGAACCGGAGATTCGGGCGCTGCGAGCCCTCACGTACTACGCTCCAAATAACTTTTTTAAAATTGAAAGTTAGGTTAGGTATAGGTCAAACATGACCTAAACCTAAAATAGAATAACACCAAGAAGGATAATACAACGTCAACTAGGTGTCTTCAAAAATATCAGACACGTAAACAGTGAGTATTGAAACCACGCGCGGGACGAAATGACGTAAAACATGACGTCATTGGTCGAAGCGGTAGGGGGGCGGGATTTGACCCCAGCTGTCTGGTTTCGGTAGAAGTAGTATATAACATTTAGTTTCCTCCAAGATTTCTCCAAATCGATTAAAGCTATAAACGTAGATTTGGCTTCTCCTAACCTATCTTCAGTGATAAATGGCAAAGTGAGTATTGCCTCAAGTATTCCTACTTTTCTCCTAAATCTAAAATTATCTTCGCTAAAAACCTTGCTGTTGTGCGCCCAAAACATCCTATCCTATCCTAAAATTATCTCATCCGAGGTCGGATTATACCAGTTTTTTACAAGTAGCGTATTCAGTCGAATGTATGAAATTCTTGATTGATAAGAAATACTCGTTTAAATTGAATCTTTATTGTTTCTGCAACTTTAACAAGTATTCTAAGGAGCAGTAATGTAAATGTGCAACAGGGCCAAACTCGCAAATATTGCCACTAGTACCACTGAAGCTGTATGTGACAGCCTATAACTAAATTCTGCTGTTGTTATGGTCTTCAGACCGCAGACTGGTTTGATGCGTCTCTCCATGAAACTCTATCCCCTCTTCGTTTCAAGGTAAGAAACGGTAATCCACATCCATTTCAACCTCCCTGTTGTATTCGTCTCTTGGTCTCTTCTGCGTTTGTCCCCACCCCCTAGAACACTTTCTTCCAACACTAAACTGAGGTATTCTTTTAGTTAAGATGTGTCAAAAATTTATTTTATCCCCAATTCTGTTCATTACCTCTCAATTACTTACGCGATCTACCCATGTAATCTTCAACATCATTAAAAGGTAAGGTAAAGCAGTCAACAATCTGAAGATTGGTTTGAACAACACATGCATGATCCTGTTTGGAGGTGGTATGCCATTGCCTTCCCCCGATCTTCGAACTGACTTACCCAGCCAGTTATAGGGGGACCTACAGTTTAACGTGGGTTCCGAACCACGGTGCTACTCGGTATTTTTCACATGATCAATACCGCCAGAGGTGAAAGAAGTGGAAAGAACCAGATAAAAATCCTAGATCGTGGAGGGGATAGAACCCGCGACCTTCGGATTTGTAGTCTGGCACTCTACCACTGTGCAAGCGAGGCGCACTGAACATTCATCTGTAGCGCCATATTTCGAAAGCTTTTATTCTCTTCTCGTCTGAACTGATTATCATCCACATTTCACTTCCGTACCAGGATACACTTCAGGTAAAATATGTCTTCAGAAAACACTTTTTAAAACCTAATAATTTTCTCGTAATCGGAAATGCTTTTCGTCCTGTGTTCCTACATTTCTCCTGAACCCAAACTGATCTTCCCCGAGGTCGGCTTCTACCACCTTTTCCATTCTTCTGTAAATAATTCGTGTTAATATTTTGCAAACATGACTTATTAAACTGATGGTTCTGACGTTTTCACACCTGTTTTCTTTGTAATGGGGATTATTACATTTTTCTTAAAGTCTGAGGGTACTTCGCCTGTCTCATACATCTTACGCACCAGGTGAAATAGTTTTGTCATGACTGGCTCTCCAAGAGACTTCAGTAGTTCTGAGGGAATGTCGCCCACTCCAGGGGCCTTGTTCCGACCTAGGTCTTTGAGTGCTCTGTCAAATTCATCTCTCAGTATAGTATCTCCTATTTCATCCTCATCTACTTCTCCCTTTCCTACAATATTGCCTCTAAGTTCATTTCCTTCGTAGAGCCTCTCTATATACTCTTTCCACGTTTCAGCTTTCCCTTCTTTACTGGGAACTGGCTTTCCATCTGCGTTCTTGATATTCATAGAGCAGTTTTTCTTATCTCCAAATATCTCTTTTATTTTCCTGTAGGCAGTATCTATTTTTCCCCTATTTATAATTTCTTTTACATCCTTGCACTTGCCTTCTAGCCACTCCTGCTTAGCCATTTTACACTTTCTGTCAATCTCATTTCTTAGTCGTCCGTACTCAATTTTGCCTGTTTCATTTACTGCATTTTTATATTTTCTCCTTTCATCTATTAAATTTAGTATGTCCTGTGATATCCAAGGATTTTTTGTAGGTTTTGCCTTCTTACCTATTTTGTCCTCTGCTGCCTTCACTATTTCATCTCTCAATGCTACAACAACATATGTTTATATATAAGTGAATTTTAACTATATCTTCACATATTACATATCTTAACTTTCTTGTTTTTACATTACTGATTTAAATGATTTCTTTTTAAATATTTCTGTTTAATTTTACAATTTGAAAGTGTGCAAATATACAAACACCATAATAGAGAACTTACGTGTAGGAACACAGTACCAAATGAACAAAAGAATAAACAAAACAAACTAGGATTAGTAACTGTATAAAAATTTAAAATAATCTTCTCATTCATAAAATCATCCAGACTGTAATAACATTAGCTTTTTAAATATTTTTCAATGTTTCCTACTGTGATGTCAGGCTTGGAGTCCTTGAACTTTGTCCATATCTTATTTCTAATCTTTAATGCCATATAATATGGAGTATTTTCATATAATCTAAATCTGTGGAAAGGTAACATATAGTATGATTTATGTCTTGTTGTGTATTTACGTGTAAAAGAATTTCCTTCGAAAAGCTGTGGGTTTTTTTTTTATCTCAAAGAGAACTATCTCATAGATAAATAAAGAAGGAATTGTCATTAAATCTAGGCTTATGAAAAATTGTTTGCATGATTGACTGTTGTCTGCTTCTGTCATGGCTCTGATGATTTTTTTCTGCAGCTTCAACACTTTGTGGAGGTTTGTTTTTTTCAGCGCCCCACAATATTATGCTGTATCTCACCACTGATAAAAAATATGCACGGTAGACCATTTTCTTGACTTCTAAGTTAGTTATTGTATTTAAGACCCTCATGGCATAGACAAGACTGTTTAATCGCTTTACCAAGCAATCCACATGATCAGACCATGACAAGTTCTTGTTGATAGTAACACCTAGGAATTTAACAGCATCTGCGGGGATCAGCTCTTTGCCTTCGTAATTTAACTGTGATTCGTTTCACGCCTGTCATTGGTGACACGCCAGTGGTTACCCGTGTTGGCACTGGCCCGTTGAATGATGGGAAGAGAAGGCAGCCAATTAGGAGTAGCGTTCAGACACACAGTAAGAATGTCCCTTTTTCTCTCTAATGGCATAAATTAATCACGAAATTATCTGTTGTTGCAAAGTGTGTAGATCTCTGTTGGGAATGCCGATCGAAATGGAAATATTAAACAAAAAGCAGCCATTATATGGATGTAACAGATTTTGTAATTAATGGAAATTGAGCACATTTATCTTTATTGGTAATTTAAAAGACTTGTTTCTTCTCAAAGCTCCAAAATCAAAGTCAGGCCCACTAGTGACTTCATTTTTTAAAAGTTTTTTTAATGAACGTAATAAATTTTCGGTTTGTTTTTAAGCAGGTACCTAATAGCAAAACTTAAAGTTTTACCAGTGAACAGCAATACCATTTACTAGTAAATCTTCCAAAACAATGTATTTTTAACGCGTATGACACGATTTTGCTATATTATGCGCAAAAATATATTTGTCCACAATTCCGATTTGTTTTCAATATGTAAGGACATTCTTAACAGACTGAAAGCCACTCATTAGCTGTCTTTACATAATTCATCACGCCTCTACCAACATTACATCAACTAGAATCGACTGTCATCAAACCTACAAAATTATAAGTGCGAGCTATTGAACTCAACACACTAGCTACAAATGCGACCTACAGAACAAATTTTTTTTTATCTAGTCAATCAGGTAACTTTGTACCGGTTACGATGTCTTTGTACCAATTAGTATTTGGGTTTCAAGTGGCTCATGTTCCACCTATTGTCAATATTTTTCCAAAAAGGTAATTTTTAACACTTCTGTTATAAATAACTCCTGAATAGGTGGAACATCAGCCATATGAAAGCCAAACATTAAGTGGTACAAAGATACCCTGATTGACTGTCCCACATTTCTCAAAAGAAGAAAATAAAGAAATGTTTTGGTTTTTTTTAAAAAAAAGAAAGGCTACAATTTTACCTCCGGCAGCGGTGGCGTAGTGTGCTGATGTTGGCAACAACAATTGATTATGTATTGAAAACTCAATCATATAGAATGAGGAGAGTGATCTTTGTGCGGAAATAAATAATTAATGTTCATTGTGCTGTATGGTTAACAGGTTCGTTTATGTTCCCTCTTCCAGTCAGTAAATTAATTATCATTGCAAATCAAACATTTCGTTGTCAACTTTAACACACTCAGCAACATACCAATACGAAATTCGGTGAATACATCAGGTACACTTTGTTATTTTTCATTACACTAACTGTGAACTGAACTGGCCTTGTAACATCAGCTAATGTGGCTTTGCCACACAGCTACTGCGAACGGCTGAAAGCAAGGGGAAACTACAGCCGTTATTTTTCCTGAGGACATGCAGCTCTACTGTATGAACATATGATGATGGCATCCTCTCGGGTAAAATATTCCGGAGGTAAAATAGTCCCCCATTCGGATCTCCGGGCGGGGACTACTCAGGAGGATGTGATTGTCAGGAAAGACAATACTGGCATTCTACGGGTCGGAGCGTGGAATGTTAGATCCCTTAATCGAGTAGGAAAATTAGAAAATTTAAAAAGGGAAATGGATAGGTTGAAGTTAGATATAGTGGGGATTAGTGAAGTTCGGTGGCAGGATGAACAGGATTTCTGGTCAGGTGAGTACAGGATTATAAATACAAAATCAGTTGGGGGTATCACAGGAGTAGGATTGATAATGAATAAGAAAATAGGAATGCGGGTAAACTACTATGACCAGCACAGTGATCGCATTATCATTGTCAAGATAGATACGAAGCCAACACCGACAACAGTAGTACAGGTTTATATGCCAACTAGCTCTGCCGATGATGAGGAGATCGAAGAAATATATGAGGAGCTAAAGGAAATTATTCAGACAATTAAGGGAGAGGAAAACTTAATTGTTATGGGAGACTGGAATTCGGTAGTAGGACAAGGAAGGGAAGGGAAGATAGTGGGTGAATATGGTCTGGGCAAAAGGAATGAAAGAGGAAGCCGCCTGGTAGAATTTTGCACGGAACATAATTTAGTTATAACAAACACCTGGTTTAAGAATCACAAAAGAAGGTTGTATACGTGGAAGAGACCAGGAGACACCGGGAGATACCAGATAGATTTTATAATGGTAAGACATAGATTTCGGAACCAGGTTTTGAAGTGTAGGACATACCCAGGGGCAGACATAGACTCTGACCATAACTTGTTGGTTATGAACTGTAGGCTGAAACTGAAGAAACTACAGAAAGGTAGGAAAATAAGGAGATGGGACCTAGATAAATTGAAGGAACCTGAAGTTCTTAAGAATTTCAGAGGGAGCTTCAGGCAACAATTGACAGAAACAGGGGAAAATAAAACAGTAGAAGAGGAATGGGTAAAATTGAGAGATGAAATAGTGAAGGCAGCAGAGGACAAAATAGGTAGGAAGGCAAGACCTACAAAGAATCCTTGGATATCACAGGAGATACTAAATTTAATCGATGAAAGGAGAAAGTATAAAAATGCAGTAAATGAAACAGGCAAAATGGAGTACAGACGACTAAGAAATGAGATTGACAGGAAGTGCAAAATGGCTAAGCAGGAATGGCTAGAAGGCAAATGCAAGGATGTAGAAGAGTGTATAAATAGAGGAAAAATAGATACAGCCTACCGGAAAATAAAAGAAACATTTGGCGATAAGAAAAACAGCTCTATGAATATCAAGGACACTGATGGAAACCAGTTCTCAGCAAAGAAGGGAAAGCTGAAAGGTGGAAAGAGTATATAGAGGGGCTCTACAAAGGAAATGAACTTCGAGACACTATTGTAGGAAGGGAAGAGGATGTAGATGATGATGAAATAGGAGATACTATACTGAGAGATGAATTTGACAGAGCACTGAAAGATCTAAGTCGAAACAAGGCCCCTGGAGTAGATGATATCCCGTCAGAGCTACTGAAGTCTCTGGGAGAGCCAGCCATGACAAAACTATTTGAACTGGTGTCTAGGATTTATGAGACAGGCGAAATACCCTCAGACTTTAAGAAAAATGTAATAATCCCCATTCCAAAGAAAGCGGGTGCAGACAGGTGTGAAAACTACAGAACCATCAGTTTAATAAGTCATGGTTGCAAAATATTAACACGAATTATATACAGAAGGATGGAAAAGCTGGTAGAAGCCGACCTCGGGGAAGATCAGTTTGGGTTCAGGAGAAATGTAGGAACACGGGAGGCAATACTCACTTTACGGCTTATCCTAGAAGATAGATTAAGAAAAGACAAACCAACATTTCTAGCTTTTGTAGATTTGGAGAAGGCTTTTGACAATGTTGATTGGAATAAACTCTTTAAAGTTCTGAAGCAAGCAGGAGTAAAATATAGGGAGCGTAAGGTTATTTACAACTTGTACAAAAACCAGACAGCGGTTGTCAGAGTTGAAGGGCATGAAAGGGATGCAGTGGTTGGAAAGGGAGTAAGACAGGGTTGTAGCCTTTCCCCAATGTTGTTCAATTTGTACATTGAGCAAGCTATAAAGGAAAGCAAGGAGAAATTTGGAGAAGGAATTAAAGTTCAGGGTGAAGAATTAAAAACATTGCGTTTTGCCGACGACATAGTAGTTCTGTCAGATACAGCAATGGACCTGGAAGAGCAATTGAACGGAATGGACAGTGTGCTGAAAGGTGCATATAAGATGAACATTAACAAGAGCAAAACTAGGGTAATGGAGTGCAGTGTAAGAAAATCAGGTGTGTTGTTGTTGTTGTGGTCTTCAGTCCGGAGACTGGTTTGATGCAGCTCTCCACAATACCCTATCCTGAGCAAGCCTCTTCATCTCCACATAAGAACGACAACCTACATCTGTCTGAATCTGCTTACTGTATCCATCTCTTGGTCTTCCCCTGCGATTTTTTCCCCACACACTTCCCTCCAACGCTAAATTAACAATTCCTTGATGTCTAAGAATGTGTCCTACCAATCTATCCCTTCTTTTAGTCAAGGTATGCCAGAAATTCCTTTTCTCCCCAATTCTGTTCAGTACCTCCGCATTAGTTACACGATCCACCCACCTAATCTTCAGCATTCTTCTGTAGCACCATATTTCAAAAGCCTCAATCCTCTTCCTGTCCGCACTGTTTATCGTCCATGTCTCACTCCCATACAAGGCAACACTCCATACAAATGCCCTCAGAAAGGACTTCCTTAGGCCTAAATCAATATTCGATGTTAACAAATTTCTCTTTTTCAAAAACGCTTTTCTACCCATTGCCATTCTGCATTTTATATCCTCTGTACTGCGCCCATCATTTGTTATTTTACTGCCGAAGTAACAAAACTCATCTACCTCCTTTATTGCTTCGTTTCCCAATCTAATTCCTTCAGCATCACCTGATTTTCTTACACTGCACTCCATTACCCTAGTTTTGCTCTTGTTAATGTTCATCTTATATGCACCTTTCAGCACACTGTCCATTCCATTCAATTGCTCTTCCAGGTCCTTTGCTGTATCTGACAGAATTACTATGTCATCGGCAAAACGCAATGTTTTTAATTCTTCCCCCTGAACTTTTATTCCTTCACCAAATTTCTCCTTGCTTTCCTTTATAGCTTGTTCAATGTACAAATTGAATAACATTGGAGAAAGGCTACAACCCTGTCTCACTCCCTTCCCAACCACTGCATCCCTTTACAAGTTGTAAATAACCTTACGCTCCCTATAATCTACTCCTGCTTTTTTCAGAACTTCAAAAAGTTTATTCCAATCAACATTGTCAAAAGCCATCTCCAAATCTACAAAAGCTAGAAATGTAGATTTGCCTTTTCTTAATCTATCTTCTAGGATAAGCCGTAAAGTGAGTATTGCCTCCCGTGTTCCTACATTTCTCCTGAACCCAAACTGATCTTCCCCGAGGTCGGCTTCTACCAGCTTTTCCATCCTTCTGTATATAATTCGCGTTAATATTTTGCAGCCATGACTTATTAAACTGATGGTTCTGTAGTTTTCACACCTGTCTGCACCTGCTTTCTTAGGGATGGGGATTATAACATTTTTCTTAAAGTCTGAGGGTACTTCGCCTGTCTCATACATCTTACACACCAGGTGAAACAATTTTGTCATGGCTGGTTCTCCCAGAGACTTCAGTAGCTCTGAGGGAATATCATCTATTCCAGGGGCCTTGTTTCGACTTAGGTCTTTCAGTGTGCTGAAAGGTGCATATAAGATGAACATTAACAAGAGCAAAACTAGGGTAATGGAGTGCAGTGTAAGAAAATCAGGTGATGCTGAAGGAATTAGATTAGGTAACGAAACAATAAAGGAGGTAGATGAGTTTTGTTACTTGGGCAGTAAAATAACAAATGATGGTCGCAGTACAGATGATATAAAATGCAGAATGGCAATGGGTAGAAAGGCGTTTTTGAAAAAGAGAAATTTGTTAACATCGAATATTGATTTAAGCCTAAGGAAGTCCTTTCTGAAGGCATTTGTATGGAGTGTTGCCTTGTATGGGAGTGAAACATGGACGATAAGCAGTGTGGACAGAAAGAGGATAGAGGCTTTTGAAATGTGGTGCTACAGAAGAATGCTGAAGATTAGGTGGGTGGATCGCGTAACTAATGAGGAGGTACTGAACCGAATTGGGGAGAAAAGAAATTTCTGGTATAGCTTGACTAAAAGAAGGGATAGGCTGGTAGGACACATTCTTAGACATCAAGGAATTGTGAAATTAGCGTTGGAGGGAAGTGTGTGGGGTAAAAATCGCAGAGGGAGACCAAGAGACGCGTATAGTAAGCAGATTCAAGTGGATGTGGGTTGTCGTTCTTATGAGGAGATGAAAAGGCTTGCTCAGGATAGAGTAGGGTGGAGAGCTGCATCAAACCAGTCTCTGGACTGAAGACCACAACAACAACAACAACTGTGAAATTAGTTTTTTTGTATCCAAAATCTTTTCAAACTGTGGCTAACTTTGTTTTATCTCTTAAACGTTCGCCCTGAGATTACTCCTGTGTTTCGATTTAGCAAATTGGAGCAACGAAAATGTTTGTTCACATCTGGGTGTATTGCCAAATACAGATAGTTTTCTTTGGGAACCAACTTATAAAACTGTTAAATAATGCCATTGATTCACCTGCGTGTGGGTCGATTATTTCCATTTGCAAAACTGCAGGAACATCTTCCACTTCACCAGAGAAGGTGGTGTGTAAAATTCGTGTTTCCTTCGAGTATGCATATAAATCGGAAAACCTGCAAGACAACTTTCTCTTAAGATGACCGAGAAATCCTCATGAAAAATAGTGCGGAAAACTTGAAGCACGGCGGTGATTGGCAATTGGCGAAATGGGAAACAGTTTTCTGTTCGATATTACTTTTAAAAAGTGTTAGCTTCTATCGGATAACTTTAATGTGCATGTAAACATCACAAATGATATTATCCCTTCCTTAAAGCTTTGTGTTCGATTTGTTTAAATGAAGAGGAACAACAAACAAGAAAGCTAATTGCTAGTCTCTATAGCTACTCTTGGTCCGAAAGATCTTCTAAGGGGTGTTTTTCTTTCTTTTTTTTTTTTTTTTTTTTTTTTTTTTTTTTTTTTTTTTTTTTTTTTTTTTTTTTGCACAATACTGGTTTGAAAGTGCCTTTGGCTTTATAGTCTGCATTTATTCTGCCAACAAAACCTGCAAATTTGCGCCCCTCCCCGCTTATATATATGTTGTTGTTGTGGTCTTCAGTCCGGAGACTGGTTTGATGCAGCTCTCCACAATACCCTATCCTGAGCAAGCCTCTTCATCTCCACATAAGAACGACAACCTACATCTGTCTGAATCTGCTTACTGTATCCATCTCTTGGTCTTCCCCTGCGATTTTTTCCCCATACACTTCCCTCCAACGCTAAATTCACAATTCCTTGATGTCTAAGAATGTGTCCTACCAATCTATCCCTTCTTTTAGTCAAGGTATGCCAGAAATTCCTTTTCTCCCCAATTCTGTTCAGTACCTCCTCATTAGTTACGCGATCCACCCACCTAATCTTCAGCATTCTTCTGTAGCACCATATTTCAAAAGCCTCAATCCTCTTCCTGTCCGCACTGTTTATCGTCCATGTCTCACTCCCATACAAGGCAACACTCCATACAAATGCCCTCAGAAAGGACTTCCTTAGGCTTAAATCAATATTCGAGGTTAACAAATTTCTCTTTTTCAAGAACGCTTTTCTACCCATTGCCATTCTGCATTTTATATCCTCTGTACTGCGACCATCATTTGTTATTTTACTGCCCAAGTAACAAAACTCATCTACCTCTTTTATTGCTTCGTTTCCCAATCTAATTCCTTGAGCATCACCTGATTTTCTTACACTGCACTCCATTACCCTAGTTTTGCTCTTGTTAATGTTCATCTTATATGCACCTCTCAGCACACTGTCCATTCCGTTCAATTGCTCTTCCAGGTCCTTTGCTGTATCTGACAGAATTACTATGTCGTCGGCAAAACGCAATGTTTTTAATTCTTCACCCTGAACTTTAATTCCTTCACCAAATTTCTCCTTGCTTTCCTTTATAGCTTGCTCAATATACAAATTGAACAACATTGGAGAAAGGCTACAACCCTGTCTTACTCCCTTCCCAACTGATGCTTCCCTTTCATGCCCTTCGAGTCTAATAACTGCGGTCTGGCTTTTGTACAAGTTGTAAATAACTCTCCTTTCCCTATATTTTACTCCTGCTTGCTTCAGAACTTGAAAGAGTTCATTCCAATTAACATTGTCAAAAGCCTTCTCCAAATCTACAAAAGCTAGCAATGTAGGTTTGCCTTTTCTTAATCTATCTTCTAGGATAAGCCGTAAAGTGAGTATTGCCTCCCGTGTACCTACATTTCTCCTGAACCCAAACTGATCTTCCCCGAGGTCGGCTTCTACCAGCTTTTCCATCCTTCTGTATATAATTCGCGTTAATATTTTGCAACCATGACTTATTAAACTGATGGTTCTGTAGTTTTCACACCTGTCTGCACCTGCTTTCTTAGGGATGGGGATTATAACATTTTTCTTAAAGTCTGATGGTACTTCACCTGTCTCATACATCTTACACACTAGGTGAAACAATTTTGTCATGGCTGGTTCTCCCAGAGACTTCAGTAGCTCTGTGGGAATATCATCTACTCCAGGGGCCTTGTTTCGACTTAGGTCTTTCAGGGCTCTGTCAAATTCTTCTCTCAGTACAGTATCTCCTATTTCAGCATCATCTACACCCTCTTCCCTTCCTACAATATTGTCTCCAAGTTCATTTCCTTTGTAGAGCCGCTCTATATACTCTTGCCACCTTTCAGCTTTCCCTTGTTTGCTGAGAACTGGTTTTCCATCAGTGTCCTTGATATTCATAGAGCTGTTTTTCTTATCTCCAAATGTTTCTTTTATTTTCCTGTAGGCTGTATCTATTTTTCCCCTATTTATACATTCTTCTACATCCTTGCATTTGCCTTCTAGCCACTCCTGCTTAGCCATTTTGCATTTCCTGTCAATCTCATTTCTTAGTCGTCTGTACTCCATTTTGCCTGTTTCATTTACTGCATTTTTATATTTTCTCCTTTCATCGATTAAATTTAGTATTTCCTGTGATATCCAAGGGTTTTTTGTAGGTCTTTCCTTCCTACCTATTTTGTCCTCTGCTACCTTCACTATTTCATCTCTCAATTTTACCCATTGCTCCTCTACTGTTTTATTTTCCCCTGTTTCTGTCAATTGTTGCCTAAAGCTCCCTCTGAAATTCTTAAGAACCTCAGGTTCCTTCAATTTATCCAGGTCCCATCTCCTTATTTTCCTACCTTTCTGTAGTTTCTTTAGTTTCAGCCTACAGTTCATAACCAACAAGTTATGGTCAGAGTCTATATCTGCCCCTGGGTATGTCTTACACTGTAGAACCTGGTTCCGAAATCTATGTCTTACCATTATAAAATCTATCTGGTATCTCCCGGTGTCTCCTGGTCTCTTCCACGTATACAACCTTCTTTTGTGATTCTTGAACCAGGTGTTTGTTATAACTAAATTATGTTCTGTGCAAAATTCTACCAGGCGGCTTCCTCTTTCATTCCTTTTGCCCAGACCATATTCACCTACTATCCTCCCTTCCCTTCCTTGTCCTACAACCGAATTCCAGTCTCCCATAACAATTAAGTTTTCCTCTCCCTTAATTGTCTGAATAATTTCCTTTAGCTCCTCATATATTTCTTCGATTTCTTCGTCGTCGGCAGAGCTAGTTGGCATATAAACCTGTACTACTGTTGTCGGTGTTGGCTTCGTATCTATCTTGACAATGATAATGCGATCACTGTGCTGGTCATAGTAGTTTACCCGCATTCCTATTTTCTTATTCATTATCAATCCTACTCCTGTGATACCCCCAATTGATTTTGTATTTATAATCCTGTACTCACCTGTCCAGAAATCCTGTTCATCCTGCCACCGAACTTCACTAATCCCCACTATATCTAATTTCAACCTATCCATTTCCCTTTTTAAATTTTCTAATTTTCCTACTCGATTAAGGGATCTAACATTCCACGCTCCGACCCGTAGAATGCCAGTATTGTCTTTCCTGATGATCACATCCTCCTGAGTAGTCCCCACCCGGAGATCCGAATGGGGGACTATTTTACCTCCGGAATATTTTACCCGAGAGGATGCCATCATCATATGTTCATACAGTAGAGCTGCATGTCCTGGGGAAAGGTAACGGCTGTAGTTTCCCCTTGCTTTCAGCCGTTCGCAGTAGCTGTGTGGCAAAGCCACATTAGCTGATGTTACAAGGCCAGCTCAGTCAATCATCCAGACTGTTGCCCCTGTAACTACTGAAAAGGCTGCTGCCCCTCTTCAGGAACCACACGTTTGTCTGGCCTCTCCACAGATACCCCTCCGGTGTGGTTGCACCTACGGTACGGCTATCTGTATCGTTGAGGCACGCAAGCCACCCCACCTCGGCAATGTCTGTGGTTCATGGGAGTGGTTATATATATATATATATATATATATATATATATATATATATATATATATATATATATTAGCCGACAAAGAGGAAGGCAACTTTTTGTGGCTGAAGTTAACTCTCTAAATATGTCATCACTCGTAGTTGTGCCATATAGGGAAATAAGTTCTAGTTTTTTAATATCTTCAAATTTTGAGCTAATACCTCTAAAGAACAACAGAACTTGGGCATTATTACTGATGTCAGTAGATTCGTCCAGGTCTATAGAATAGCAAGCAAAGTTGGATGCCCTTTCTTGCAACTGATTTGTTAAATCGGAAGCAATGTCTTTAACTCGACGCGTCACAGTAATTGCTGATAGAGAAAAAAACATTACATTGTTCCGTTTTGCAATGGAACAATTCTTCGGCTGCAATCAGTATGCAGTTCTTTATGTATTCACAATCCGTGAATGGCTTTCCTCGTTTGGCGATTTCGTGTGCAATTCTTAAGCTTACTTTCTAGCGGCTTCACCTTTCCTAAAAATGTTTTGTTCCGAACACAAACTACGTTTTAACACTTCTAATTTGTGCTCACGTACATTGTCGTCAAAGTGTGCACCATTCTTTGTTGCATAATGACGATGGATATGAAAGTCCTTGAGCACAGCTTTATATTCATTGCAGATTATACACATGGATTTCCTGCTTTTCTCTATCACCCCGTTTACATGGGCTCCCAAAACCGGATTTCGTAAACCGATTTCCCAATTCCGCTTTTGGTTGGTCATGTAAACACTCCAAAATCGATTCTGGAAATCCGCTTCTCTAAAGCGGTTTTCCAGTTCCACAATCGATTTTCGTGCCCATGTAAACGCAACCGTTTTTGAAGCGTTCATGTCTTATCAGATTGTTTTTTCTTGTTAACATTTTTTCGGTACATATTGAAAGAGTGATATTTCCTAATGTGAAATAAAAGTACAAATATTAGAGCGAACATGAATGTGTGTATTTAAACAAATTAAAATAGCGATTCTGCTGACTAAATCAGGAACTGAATCAGCTGTTTTTCAGCCGTCATATTAAGTGGGCTAGGAAATCCGATTCAGGCTATGCCATGTTAACACGACAGCGAAAAACGGTTTACGAAAATGTGTTCCATGTAAGCGTAGTGTATGACGAAGTACTTCACGCTCCATGTTTTACTGAATAATCGACACCAGGCATCGACTTTTCTCTTTTTCGTTTCAAGCGATGTACTGCCCAGAGTACAGTTATTCTGCATAAAAATCGTATGGATTTCACAGACAAAGAAAACATTGTGTAACAAGGGGCACGCTACAACAAACGAACGAAACAAACAAGACGGCATCAGAAAGGAAAATACGGCCAGGAACCTACTTGAAATTAGTGCTCGGGCCGGATGATAGCCTTCCGTGGGCCGTATTTTGGAGACCACTGCCATAGGGTTCAATGTTCTCAGGAAAATAACGACTGTAGTTTTCCCTTTCTGTCAGAAGCCACATTAGCTGATATTACGAGGCCGTATCAGTCACCCAGACTGTTGTCCCTGCAACTATTGGAAAGGCTACTGCTTCTCTTCAGGGACCACAAGTTTTGTGGCCTCTCTACAGATACTCTGTGGTTGCACCTACTGAACCGCCAACTGTGTTGTTGAGGCACGCAAGCCACCCCACCTCGTCAATACCTAGTTCGTGGGAGTGAAATTTCATCTGTAGTGGAAATGAATGCAATATTTACTTCTAGAGCGACGTACCCTACAAATGTAATAGTTATATAATCACCCTGGTCGTTTTAACGACATGTTGGTTCGGCCAAAGTGTTGGTCTTTTTCAGATGTTGCGCCGCCAACTGGCTGTAGCTGGCGTTACACGGTGTAGTGACCTGACGCCACAAACGGTAACTGCTGAAGTGGCGTGATGTCACGATCGGTACCGGCTGAAATGTGACCGAACGTGAGATCACGCCACTTCAGCAGTTACCGATCGTGATGTCACATCACTGCACTGTGGATAGCCACATGGGGGCGACAGGTCTGAAGGTATCAACATTTAGTCCGAAACCGGTTATCGTTTTGATGAACGACTATTTAATAACTAGCAATACATCGCTGTTCCTCTCCAACTATGTTTTCTAAAATTTTTGTCACCTTCATATAGAAAATGTGAAAAATGAAGATAGGAACTCGCATGTTGGATAACTGCTAGGTGTAAAAAGGCACCAGTCTAAAATAAAACCATTTTTGATGACATCCCCACATAAGTTTCTACTTATTCACAATGGTGATCTACGAGAAGTCCGATTCGTGCAGATAATCAATTTTCTTAATTGTTCAATAAAAAGTTTCGTTTCGGCTAATGATAGTCACCATGTCAACTGACCATACTTTCCCACAACAGTGTACAGGATAATTAATGGTAATTACGTATCAGCTGACTATGAACGTCCTGCTCTGTAAATTGACCCATCCTGTATACTGAGCATCATTGCTCCATTCGGTAAAGTGACTATTATTATCACACACAATAGCATCTGGGGTAATGGTAACTACCTTGTAGACTGATTACCTTTGATAAAATCTGTAAACTGATCACCAGTGCCTCTCAATAGTAACTGGGTAATGGTAGTAATACGACTAAGGATTCAAGTGCAGTGTTCAGGATCGTATGGATTATGCAAAAAGGGTGAGGACTTCTAGTATAAAATAGGCTGTACCCTATGTTGTGCCAGTTTTCGCAAACTGTAGCCTGTTGTTGATGTGGTCTTCAGCCTGGGGACTGGTTTGATGCAGCTCTTCACCCTAATTTATCCGGAGCAAGCCTCATCATCTCCTCATAAGAGCGGCAACCTACATCTATTTGAACCTGCTTACTGTATTCGTCTCTATCTGGAAATAATCTGGCCATTTTTTACGATTTCATGTGACATTTTGCTGCATAAATTGATTTGTACAATCTTTTGTAACATAACAGTGCTTGGGGAAATCTGTTACAATTATACTGAATCACACAGATGTATGAGGCAAATTATTAATTATTTTTTTGCTGTGGCGTAGGCTATATGGGACAATTTGTTACGATGTTGTTATCTTATTGTTGACAGCTACCGTCAGGCCAGTAACTGCTCAGCCATACTGTAAGCTACGTATTTTGATGTGTACTTTAATGTAAAATTAACGGTGTGTCACACATAACATGACAAGTTTTTATTTCATGTCCCTTCTACCTAAAATATTGGATGTGCAAGTTTGTTTCTGTTCATACTCTTATTTAGGTTTGGAATGAAATGTCGGGTAGCTGATTGGCATGTAAGATGTGTTTTATACAGTTAAAGAACGATGTAATTATTGAGTTAACATTGAAGCAACCAGTTCGAGAGTCACTTTCCTTAGACAAAATACATTAACTACATTCTTCCAGTAGCTGAAAGAAATTCAGACTATTTATTTATTTGTCTGATTACCTATTTCGAACATTATTTTAGCCAACACGTGTTTTCTGTAATTAAAGGCTTGTTAATATGTTATTTCTGTACATAGCTGCATCCAGTCCTAAAATTCAATGTTAATAGTGTGTTTAGCATGTTATTTTTCTAGGAATATGTGTTTTGTAATAACATAGACATGGGAATAGCATGGATTTTGTGTGTGTGTGTGTGTGTGTGTGTATGATTTTCTGATGGCTTAGCTTATGATATTTAGGGTGGAAATACTGCAAGAAAAACATTTCATGTAATTTTTTTGTGAATACTATTGACCAAAAGAATGAGACTGATCAGCTACTTGTGAATATGGCCAAGATAGCGTCTCTGAGACAACATGGTGACTGCCTGTTTCATTTTAATGGACAGTAAAGGACCAGGACGTGATAGGTCGTTCATTTTAATGGGCAACAATGTACCAATAAATGAAGTGTGTCTTCGTTGATTGTGAATTACGTCATGTGGCTTATCATGCAATGACTTAGATGCTATAGATAATCGGGAAAGGGCCTATGAACCTAAGGTGTTTATACCTGGCATGTAATAAACCCGATAGTCAAGATCAAAGGGGATTTGCTTACCCATAGCCCTGTTACTGTAATGAAGCACGGTCTTTAATCTCAGTAAAGGCCTCACTTTCGCCAGGATAAATGTGCAGGTTTTTCTCGCTAGAGCCACTCATTGGTGAACATAAACTGTAAAGCTACCGAATATAGAGGTTGTTAACTTCGGTTGTTGATTGATTGATTTTTCCAGGGAAGCCAAATCAGTCTTGGTCCAACCCGCCACTGCCCGCACCGAAACTAAGTTTATTGTGCGGTATCGCTCCCTGTATATCTAGTAAAGCCAACCAATGCCCTTGAACAGTGCAAGGAGTCCCTTTACCAGTTCTTTATTAGACACAATTTCTTCGGGCCTGGTTGGCCCAAATATTCTGTGCCTTTTATTCTCCAATGCAATGTATTCGAAGATTAGATGTGATGTAGTTTCATCACCGTCATCACAGATCCTACATTTAGGGCCCTCTTCTGTTATTCCCATTGTACGTAGGTGTTTTTTGAAATTCCCATGGCCTGTCAGAAATCCAACCATGAGTCTAATCTCTCTCCTGTTCAGACCAAGGATTGCAGAGCTTCTTTTAAAACATGGCTTTGGCATCATTACCTTGCCATGTTTTTGTTGATGGACTTTGGTCCAATATTCTACGTGCTGTCTTCTGAGCCAGTTACGTAGCTCCAATTTTATCATTGCCTTGGTGATTGTCAGGGCCGCGGTGGAGTAGCCGAGCGGTCTAAAGCGTCTCGCTGCGGAGCGCGCGGTTGCTCGCCGTGGAGGTTCGAGTCCTCCCTGGGGCATGGGTGTGTGTGTTGTCCTTAGGTTAGTTTAGTTTAAGTAGTTTGTAAGTTACGGACTGATGACCACGCAGTTTCGTCCGATAGAATTACAAACATTTGATTTTTTAAAATTTTTTTTATTTGATTGTCAGGACAGGTTCCGGTCCAATAAATCTCAGGGCTGCCTGGCTGTCTGAATAGATATAGATGCTACGATCTTTTTAGCACCTACGCAAATTCTCCTCCACACACGCCCTGATGGCAATGATTTCGGCCTGGAATACTGAGGCCAGTTTTCCTAGAGAGATGACGCCCTCCAGTCTTGGCTGCACCCCACATACCCCGGCTCCAACACCTTGATCTAATTTTGACCCGTCAGTGAACCAGACAATATCCCCCATACGGTGTGGAACTATTTTCTCCCACTGCTCCCTACTTCCAATTGTTATATTGAAAGGCTTGTTGAAGCAGTATGGGGTTATAATATAGTCGGCTGGCATTTCCCCAACCTTTCTTATATTTACCTCACTCACTATTTTAGTGTGTGAAACTTCGGTTGTTAGTTTCACTGACTTTTCCAAATACTTTCAAATGGTTTCTATGAATTAAAACTAGGTGATTTGGTGAAACAAATGAAAGGGTAATGCTTCCGAAAGTTGGCAATTGGCTGTCATTGTTATGCAGATTTAGCCGTGTGGTGTGACGCACCGTTTTCTTAGACGGGAGGGCGTAACGGCCCCGGTTCGAATCCGCCCGGCGGATTAACGAGGGGGGAGGGGGGTGACGTCCGGCCTGGATGTGGGTTTTAGGCGCTTTTCCACATCCCCTAGGTGAATACCGGGCTTGTCGCCAAGTCCCGCCTCAGATACACAATTCTCAAACATACCGTCACGCGTCACACTTTCCCACATATAACACTGTACTCAGAAATTTGGGGTACACGTTTCCTCCCGGCGGGTATAGTGTGGCGACATGAAGGGCATCCGGCCACCCCGTAAATATTAACACAAGCCAAATGCATATTTAACAAAGCTGACCCTGCATGTTCGGGAACATGGCTCAAGAGAAAGACAGAAAGAGGTGTGTAAAGTCTTCCTCGGTTCTATTACAAAAGCGTTGCTCCTGCAGATTCACTGTGGGCTCAGCGCAATGTGGCGAGGCGACACTTGAAAATAACAAAAAGGACAGAGTTCAAAATTTAATGTGAGGCTTAATGTGGGTTAATGATATTACACTAGAAAAAAATCTCATCACATTTCAGCCCAACGTGACTGTTGACCTCCCTGCTTATACAATACAAAGTTTCCGACTGCTGCCGCGGTGGAGTGGCCCAACGTTACAAGGCACCCAGCTACGGAGCGCGCTGCTGCTCGCCGTCGGAAGTTGGAGTCCTCCCTCGGGCAGGGGTGTATTTGTTGTCCCTAGCATAAGTTAGTTTATGTAGTTTGTAAGCCTAGGTACTGATGACCAGAGCAGTTAAATCCTATAGATTTACAAACATTTGGCCGGCCGCGGCGGCCGAGGGGACTGAGGCGCTCCAGTCACGGTCTGCACGGCCACTACGGTCGGGGGTTCGAATCCCCCCTCGGGCATGGATATTTGTGCCGTCCTTAGGATTAGCTAGTTCATAAGTAGTTTGTAAGTTTAGGGACTTATGACCCCGTAGTTAAGTCCCATAAGCTATACAAACATTTGAACATTTTTGAACAAACATTTGAACAATTTTCCGACTGCCTCTCTAGTGCTGATGCACCGTTTTCTGGCGTGAGAGGTTACCAGCGATGCACTGCAGATGTTGACAGCTTAGTCAGGAGGTACAAACCTACTTCATACTGTCGCACACACCAGATACTCCTCCCCCTCCCAGTTATTTGACAACCTGCCCACTCAACTTCCCAAAATTACTCTAGAGGACCCGGCTTTGCCTCTGTTACGTGCACCCGACCCCCTCTTCAGTCCGAAGCTCCTACAAATGAAATGAATTTCAAAGGGTCCACAGAACCTGGCCATTATTTTAGCCCCTCTTTTATGAGGTCTATGCTCTCCATGAAAATTGCAGAGAAGTACCTTGTCCCCATTGTAATAGCTATTTCGACGCCGCCACTCATTGCAGAAGTTTTCTTTCCTCATATGAGCCTTCTGGATATTCTTCTTTGCCCTCCTCTGCGCAACACCTGCTGAACATTTTTCCTCTCACGTAACAAGTCCTCAATGGACCATAAATTTCACAATGCCGTTGTGATTAGATAACCAAAAAGCTAGCTTGCAGGTGTGGACAGATAACTTTCATGGTCTACATCTACAACCATACTCCGCAAGTCACCCGACGGTGTGTGGCGGAGGGTACCTTGAGTACCACTATCGATTTTCCCTCCTATTCCAGTCACGTATTGTTCGCGGAAAGAAGGATTATCGGTATGCCTCTGTGTGGGCTCTAATCTCTCTGATTTTGTCCTCACGATCTCTTCGCGAGATGTACGTAGGAGGGAGCAATATACTGCTAGACTCCTCAGTACAGGTAAGTTCTCGAAACTTCGACAGAAGCCCGTACCGAGCGACAGAGCGTCTCTCCTGCAGTGTCTTCCACTGGAGTTCAGCGATCATCTCCGTAACGCTTTCACGATTACCAAATGATCCTGTAACGAAGCGCGCCGCTCTCCGTTGGATCTTCTCCACTTCCTCTATCAATCCCACCTGGTACGAATCCCACACCGGTGAGCAGTATTCAAGCTGTGGGCGAACAAGTGTACTGTAACCTACTTCCTTTGTTTTCGGACTACATTTCCTTAGAATTATCCCAATGAATCTAAGTCTGGCATCTGCTTTACCGACGATTGATTTTATATGGTCGTTCCATTTTAAATCCCTCCTAATGACTACTCCCAGATAATTTATGGAATCAACTGCTTCCAGTTGCTGACCTTCTATAGTGTAGCTAAATGATAAACGATCTTGTGATCTGAGGCTTTCCCGGCGTATGTGCTGTTTCCAAGGTTCTCGGGTGTACAGCCGGATCCGACCGTCGAAGTTCCACGATATTTCGGCGAATAACCGCTCCGCCATCATCAGGTGGTGCTGATGGAATGATCTGTCTGCTCTCTGTCCGTGGTAGCGCCGAGGATGTATGGCCTTCCGGAGACACAAAAAGATGGTATGCGTCCCATAGTCAGCAACATTGGGGCACCAACGTATCCTCTGGCGCAGCATTTGGCGGGCCTGCTACGACCTTACGTGGGCAAATGTGCGCACCATATCCGGAATTCGACGGATTTTATTAGCCGCCTGAAGGAGCTGACCCTACAAGACTCTGACATCATGGTGAGCTTCGATGTCGTGTCACTATTCACACGTGTGCCGCTGGAAGACTCTATCAGCTTAATCAGTGAGAAATTCGCACCTGAACTGACCCAACTGTTCAGGCACGTGTTAACGTCCACCTACTTCGTCTTCAATGGTCAATACTACGAGCAGACCGATGGAGTAGCCATGGGAAGCCCACTCTCTCCAGTGGTAGCCAACCTATCCATGGAGAATTTCGAAGATATAGCACTGGAAACCGCTGAATTGAAACCTGTATGTTTCTATCGCTACGTGGACGACACGTTCGTCATCTGGCCGCACGGAAAGGATAAATTACAGGTGTTTTTAAAACATCTGAATTCACTTCACAACAATATTCGTTTCACCATGGAAATCGAGGAAGATGGGAAACTACCCTTTCTTGATGTCCTGGTGGAACGTAGATCTGATGGCTCACTGGGGCACAGTGTGTACCGCAAGCCCACACACACTGACCTGTACCTACATGCTTTCAGCTGCCACCATCCGGCACAGCTTAATGGAATGCTCAGCACATTGGTACACAGAGCACACTCGATATCGGACGAACAACACCTGAATATTGAACTAAAACACCTTGAATCTGTGTTCCGAATGAATGGGTATGGCAACCGCCAAATCCGAAGGGCCTTCCAACAACAGAAGCGCAGCAGGGACCAAGACGAAGAGGAAACTGAAGAGGAGAGGAAAGCCCTGGCAGTTCTGCCGTTCGCTGGCAACGTGTCATCCAAAATAGGAAGACTACTGAAGAAATACAATATTTCCACAGTCTTCCGACCGCCAGCTAAGACGCGCGCCCTACTGGGAACGGTAAAGGACGATTTAGGCCTAAAAAAAGCGGGCATTTACAAGATCCCATGCAGCTGTGGCAAATCCTACATCGGCCAAACTGTTCGTACTGTCGAGGACCGATGCAAAGAACATCAACGCCACACCCGTTTATGCCAACCTAGCCAGTCGGCCTTAGCAGAACACTGCATCAACACTGGCCACAGCGCTAACTACGAGGAGACGGAAATCCTGGCCTCCACAAACACCTATTGGGACAGCGTCTTCAAGGAGGCCATAGAAATACGGGTCACGAACGACCTCATCAACAGGGACACCGGATTCCAGCTTAGCAAGGCCTGGAAACCAATCTTAAGCACCATCATGGAGCAACGGTGCGCGCGGACGCGAGATCCATCCGCCACGGCCACTGGAGATGAACTGCGCCCCCCACTACCCGACGCCGCCGCGGCTTCCCCCACCACCCGGCGTGCGGCCGGCCGCCGGCGCAGGGAAACGAGTTTGGACCCGGCAGGTATAAGTACCACGGACAGAGAGCAGACAGATCCAGTTCAGCAGTCGCTTCCCTCTGCGACTACATCAGTAGCTCCACAACCTCATCATGGATAGACGCCCACACATCCAAGGCCTGACAATGTGCGCCTTTAATGCAGACGGCATTGTCAATCAAGTGGTCGAGTTCAGAGAACTCATGAAGGAGTTCTCAATCGACATATGTATGATGGGTGAAACCCACCTTAAAACGGGAGTAAAAGCGACAGTTCCCAACTACACTTGTTACCGTAGGGACAGGCCAACCGCAGGCGGCGGGGTGGCCATCTACATAAAAAGAGGGATCCCACACCACCAAGTTTACGTCCCAGCTACCAACAAAATCGAAGCAGTGGCAGTAGAAGTAAAAACAGCCACCGGACCCCTAACAGTTGTTGCAATATACCGATCCCCAGGTGAACATCTAGATGAGGGAGATATATTAGCACTAGGGCAAATAGAAGGAAAACTCCTAATAGGAGGCGACTTCAATGCCAAACACCCAGACTGGAATTCCAGGATAACCTGTCCAGAAGGCGCCAAACTGCAACAACTAGCGCGCACCCACCATTTTGAGACATGGGGTCCAGTCGAGCCCACACACTTTCCAAAAAATGGAGGTAGGCCCGACGTGATAGACATAGCATTAACTAGGAGGATCACGGGATTTGTGACTGCAAGGACAATTAACAGAATGTCCTCCGATCACAACCCCGTCATCTTTGAGGTCGATGTGGGTGAATGGGTAGCACTCCCACAGTACCAGACGTCATACAAACGTACCAACTGGGAGCAATACCGAGAAACTGTCGCATCGGATATTGCTCGCGCTCCGCCTATCACCGCAGATACCGTGGAACAAGCGCTACACGACCTCACAGGGACAATTCTGCAAGCGGCGGAGGACGCCACCCCTCCCATGAGGGACGGCCCCCCACCGCAAATACAACTCCCAGAACACCTGTTAGCGCAAATTAGGCACAAGAACCGAGTGGCCAAAGACTGGAAAATAACCAGAGATCCAGCCACCAGGAGGCTGCTCAACAGATTACAGAGGGAACTGAAGGTCGCGCTCAATGAGCATAGAAACCAGCAATGGCAAAAACGCCTCAGAACCCTCAACATACAGGACCAAACTCTTTGGAATGCCACAAGGCAGTTCACAAAAAGACGCGCTAGGTTGCCTCCTCTGCACGGTGAGCGGGGTCTGGTCTACAGCCATGCTGACAAGGCCAACGCCCTTGCCGACTCATTTGAGAAGCAGTTTGAGGCAGCAGATCCCCAAGACGAGGACGACGAGCATGAAATTACAGTAAGACGTCAGCTGCGTGTCTTCCTCAACGCTGAGGACGACCCAGAGGATGAACCACCAATTTTTGCCCCTGAAGACGTGGCAAAAATAATCAAACACCTTCCAAACAAAAAGGCGCCCGGTCACGATAAGATCAGCAACCAGTTAGTAAAAAACCTCCCGCCATCGGCAATTACACTACTCGCGGACGTCTTCAACGAGATTACTCGTACCCGTGTGTTTCCAGCTTGCTGGAAGCATGCGGAAGTGGTCGCGATACACAAACCAGGGAAAGACCCCTTATTTCCGCAGCATTACAGGCCAATTAGCCTCCTGCCAACTCTCAGCAAGATCTATGAGCGCCTCCTGCTAGTACCCATACAGGATCACATCTCCAGAGAACACATCCTACCGGATTTCCAGTTCGGTTTCCGGGAGAAACATTCTGCCCCCCAACAGATCATGAGAGTAGTTGAAGCTGCTACATCAGCCTTCAATCGAAATGGCTACTGCGGGATAGTGCTACTGGACGTGGCAAAAGCCTTTGATTCAGAATGGCACAAGGGGTTAATTTACAAATTATACACACAGGGATTCCCCGGAAGTATAGTAAAGATTATCCACAGCTATCTCACGAATAGGACTTTCTCTGTCAAAGTAGAAACTTCCACCTCCACCAAAAGGCGTATTCGTGCTGGAGTGCCACAGGGATCGGTACTGGGCCCTGTTTTGTACAGCCTGTACACTGCAGATATCCCGACTGTCCCCCTGGTGCACACAGCTCAATACGCTGACGACACAGCCTTTTTCACAAGAAATGCGAACAAGGGCCTGGTCATACGTAGGCTACAAAGGGCACTAGATGACACAGACACATGGTCCCGTCGCTGGCGAATCACCATCAACGCTGAAAAGACTCAGGCTATGCTGATCACCAAAAAGATCGGAAAACGTGGTGCTCCTCAAAACCCACCTCCTCTCCTTCACCTCCAAGGCTCCCAACTCCCCTGGCGCAGAACTGCCAAATATTTGGGCGTAACCCTGGACCAACGTCTCACATGGAAAACCCATGTGGACGAGGTATACAGGAATGTCTGCGCCAGAATGTCCGATCTCTACCCCATCCTTAACGTCAATAGCTCCTTATCCCCCTCCGTCGGAATCAACGCATACCTATCCCTAATCCGTCCCCAAATGGAGTACTCCTGCCCTGCCTGGGCGTACGCAGCCAGGAAACACCTGGATAGACTCCAAACACTCCAAAACCGTTGCCTCAGAAGAGCCCTGCACCTACCGTATGGCTTTCCCACCATCGACCTGCACGTTGCTGCTGGAATTCCTCTCCTGAAAGATCGTTTCCAAGATCTGGCAAGAGCTTTCTATGAGAGTTCCTCCAGATCTGAAAACGAACGTATCCGCTCCTTAGGTCGGTATGACATGTCCCGCGATAAGCACAAACGTCCCATGACCATCTTTGATCCCTAGATCAAAGAGGAAAATCCCAGACACCCATCCTCATTCCCACTCCTTCCCAACAAACCCAACACCATGCCCACCCAGGGCAAGCACTAGACACTCAAACAGAAACTCCAACACCATCCACAGACAATTAATACACAGTAAAAGACACACACACACACACACCAAAACGCACAAAGAGGAGTAAAAGCCAACAGGCTACAAACTCCCCAACATTCTCCCTCACAGAGAGGGAAGCAAAGGAGTGAGCAGCAGCAGACAGATCATTCCATCAGCACCACCTGATGATGGCGGAGCGGTTATTCGCCGAAATATCGTGGAACTTCGACGATCGGATCCGGCTGTACACCCGAGAACCTTGGAAACATAAACGATCTTTCTTTCTCTGTATTCGCAGCACATTACACTTGTCTACATTGAGGTTTAATTACCATTCCCTGCACCATGCGTCAATTCGATGCAGATCCTCCTGCATCTCAATACAATTTTCCATTGTTACAACCTCTCTATATACTACCGCATCATCAGCAAAAATACTCACTGAACCTCCGATGTTATCCGCAAGGTCATTTATATATATCGTGAACAGCAACGGACCCACGACACTCCCCTGTGGCACACCTGACGTAACTCCTACTTCGGAAGACTTCTCTCCATTGAGAATGACCTGCTGTTTTCTGTTATCTAGGAATTCCTCAATCCAATCACACAACTGGTCTGATAGACCATACGCTCTTACTTTGTTCATTAAACGTTTGTGGGAAACTGTATCAAACGACTTGCGGAAGTCGAGAAACACAGCATCTACCTGAGAACCCGTGTCTATGGCCCTCTGAGTCTCGTGGACGAATAGCGCGAGCTGGGTTTCACACGAACGCCTTTTTCGAAACCCGTGGTATGAAATTCCGTTCTCAGCTAGGCAAACGAGCCGTCCCGCCCACTTCCGTCCGTACTATGATGTGTTCCTACTAATTCTTTTAGTACATGATAAGTGTACAGGCAACATATTTATGCTACAGCAGATTATAGAGAAACATAAGGAATTCAATAAAAAAAAAAAAAAAAAAAAAAACACATACCCTGTTCGTTGACTGTGTAAAGGCTTTTGATAACGTAAACAGACAATTATTGTGGGAAATTTTAATAACAAGAGATATACCAATACACAATGTACACGTAATTGAAACGATCAATGCTGTTAGAAGGATCTCGCCGTGGAGGTTAGAGTCCTCCCTGGGGCATGGGTGTGTGTGTTTGTCCGTAGGTTAGTTTACCTAGGTTTAAGTAGTTTGTAAGCTACGGACTGATGACCACGCAGTTTGGTCCGATACATTTACAGACATTTGAACATTTTTTGATAGAAGGATCCAAATAATTAGGGATAATGAGGAAACAACAGAAGTTATTCATTTAGGAGTTCGACAAGGTTGCAGCCTCTCCCCATTGCTTTTTAATATATACATTGTCGATCTTGTCAATGGAAAACGAAACGGAAGAACTATACATGTAACTTTAACCAAAAAGATTACCAAGTGTTAATTCGGAATAAAATAGATGGACTGCAGAGAGCTGCCTACGAACTATACCAAACATGCCAAATATACATTAGACAACAAGATTGTAGAACAAGTACATATATTCAAATTTCTAGAAACCATGTTATCGCACAGGGGAGACATGGATCAAAAAGACAAAATTGAGAAGTTTAATCAAAGTTTGTCTTGTTTGGGGGGGAGGAGGCAATCGTTTCAATCAATATATTATGGATAACGTCCAAGATCGCTTATAATTTTTATTTAGATAACCGGTTTTCGGTAGTTTGACGCCTTTGGATCTAAAGAAAAATTATAAACCATCTTGCCTGTTCTCCTTAATAAATTGAGAAATTTAACGCCGGCCGCGGTGGCCGAGGGGACTGAGGCGCGCCAGTCACGGTCTGCACGGCCACTACGGTCGGGGGTTCGAATCCCCCCTCGGGCATGGATATTTGTGCCGTCCTTAGTGTTAGCTAGTTCATAAGATGGCACTATCTGTCCTTGTGTATGTCTTACAGTTTAAAACCTGATTTGGAAATCTATGTATTACAAAATCTATCTGGTACCCTCCGGTGTCTCCTGGTCTCTTTTAGGTACAGAACCTTCTTAAATAAAGTGTTTATTATGATTAAATTGTCTTCCGTGGAGAATTCTACAAGGCGGCTTCCTCTTTCATTTCTTTTCAAAATGTTCAAATGTTTGTAAAATGTATGGGACTTAACTGCAGGTCATCAGTCCCTAAACTTACAAACTACTTATGAACTAGCTTGTACTAAAGACGGCACAGACATCCTTGCCCAAGGAGGGATTCGAACCCCCGACGGGGAACGGCCTCGCGCATCGTAGCATAGCGCCTCAATGCGCTCGACCGTGGCTCATTCCTTTTCCCCAGTCCATATTCACCTATTATTTTTCCTTCCCTTCCTTTTCCTACTACCAAATTCCAGTCTTCTATCACAACTAAGTTTTCTTCTCCCTTAATTGTGTGAAGCCGGCTGCGGTGGCTGAGGGGACTGAGGCGCTCCAGTCACGGTCTGCACGGCCACTACGGTCGGGGGTTCGAAGCCCCCTCGGGCATGGATATTTGTGCCGTACTTAGTCATAGTTAGTTCATAAGTAGTTTGTAAGTTTAGGGACTGATGACCCCGTAGTTAAGTCCCATAAGCTATACAAACATTTGAATTTAATTGTCTGAATAATTTCCTTTACCACCTCATACATTTCTTCGATCTCCTCATCATCGGCAGAGCTAGTTGGCATATAAACCTGTACTACTGAGGTCGGTGTTGGCTTCGTATCTTAGCTTGACTACGATAATGCTATCACTGCACTGCTCATAGTAGTTTACCCACATTCCTATTTTCTTATTCGTTATCAGGCCTACTCCTGATTTTCTATTTATAATCCCCTATTCACCTCACCAGAAATCCTGTTCCTCTGTCCACCGTACTTCACTAATCCGCACTATATCTAACTCCAACCTATCCATAAATGGCTATGTACATCAAATTTTAACCTGACCACACAAATTTCAGACAAGGACATCTTTTATAGCACTAACAAATACAACAATATGCGATTCTAAAAATTTTCTGTTTCTTTCAACATCAAAAATTCATGGGTTTTGCTGTACGCATTATATATAAAAAACTTGTTTATATGAAAAATATAAATATAATTGAATTGTTATTCATGTTTTATTTTTAGTTGTAAGAATAAAGAAATAAAAACGTTATAAGACTAAAGAAATATACAGCCCATGGTCCAACGGAGCGAATGCTAATGTCACAGCCAGACCCATCATCATGACTGGAAACGAAAATAAATAAATAAATAAATAAATTAAAAGCTTGAGACAGTCGTGAGTCGGCTGCTTCTGATGCCGGATCATTGTCAGGTGGAATTCGAATATTTTTGTGATCGCAGACTTAGTATTTTAGACGGTCGTGTGGACTCATAATTTTGCTTTCAGTTACATTAAACAAACGGGTAATTTTATGTAGCAATATTGTTTTTCTGCTATATTGGGGGCTCGAGTCATTTGTTTGCGACTTATGGCGGTAATAGTGGATCTCGCCAGTGAACTTTAATTAGGGAAAATAAAAATTAAAACCGGTGGTGAAATTTATATATCGAGTTGTAGCTCATTATTTTGATACAGTCACCCTAGTTAAATCCCTGGCAATAATTAATCAACATTAATTAATTGGAAATAATGCAGGAGAGGTCTGAGGTACGAGTGTATGCGAGTCGCAGCAAAGAAGAAGTTACATATATAGTCATCCAGCACATACTCACTTCTCCTCCGTCCCGTCGGAATTTGTACCATAATAGTAGTACTGAACTTTCAAAAAAGTCATAAAGTAATTATGGAACTAGATTTTATTTGGGTGATAAAAGTAATTGACTAAGATGTTCTCTACGATTCAGTTTGTTTTTAGAATATAATTCCTTTAGGTCTTTATTTCCAAGCAGTCTTCATGAGTAACCAACCATATGGAGTAACTGATGAGACACATTCAACCTACTATATAGTTTATGTAATTCATAGATATGAAGGAGTTAGCTGTGTATGGTGAATCTGAAAGCATAGATCGGTATTGAACATTTTATTTATATATTTATTTTTTACGCTAGACACCTGAACGTGTTGGCTTCCCTACATTTTGGGAACGCATTTATCTAAGAATTGCCCAGTCTGATTTTCTCTCAGTAGAGCAGTATTTATAAAAGATTACAACACTTATCAATTGAGCACCTCATCATAAACTGAAAAATAGTTATTTTATATTCCACAGAGCCCGCAGTGTAGCTAAGGTCATCTAGTCACAATAATAACAATAATTAACAATTCGCTGCTATGTAATATTATTTATTTTAATATGACGGCCCCGTTTCGTCTTAAACTACCATTATCAAGTGACCTGCGGTACAAAGTAGGTGGCATTTTGGTTGATGAAATTATTATGTTGTATAATATTACAATATAGACCTCACTTATGTATATGTCTAACATACATATCACTTCTAAGGCGTCTGTATATTAACTGTCGAAATTTGTTGATAAATTTAATCCTGATTTGCTATTTTGACAGTTGTAGCTTACTTATAAAAATCGAATATAGAAATTAACAATAAAAAGTACAAAATCACTATATGTGTAAAAAAGGGGGGGGGGGACGCGTCCATGTTATACATATAAATTCTTAGCAGATAATAATTCCAAGGAATACACAAATGCGAATAAAATAAATATAGCGTTTACATGCTTTTTAAACATACGACATCGTGGCTACAACTGTCAAAATACCAGAGCAGGATTAAAATTGCCAAAGATTTCGACAGTTAATATACAAACGCCTTAGATGTCCTATGTATGTCAGACCATGTAGACCTATACCTAAGTGAATGTTAAGCTCTGTATTATAATATTGTCGCGATGCAATGGAAGCATGCTTGACTTCGAAGGCAACTGAACACAGCACTTATAGTGAATGCACGTTTACTACGAACTCAACATACACCAAGCACTGACTGCCTCTCGGGCAGAGTGCTCTGCTATTTATACACAGACAGAATTTACCAGAAATTAGGAGAACAGTTAACATAAGAAACAATTAAAATTTACAAGCGAACATAAGAAAGATGTAGAACATTCTGGTATTGTTAATTACAAAGAATTAAATTTTTGCCGGTGGGCAAGATTGAACCGGCGACCTTGAGTAACGCACTCCGTGACGCTATCCCCTGCGCCACGCCAGCAGTTGGTGTACGTGGTCTCTCGCGGCAATAATATACAACGAGGATCGTTTGAAAAGCCCGTGCAGTTCGACAGATGGCACCACCAGCGTGTAACGAGGCCAAGCCCCCACAATCACGTAAGCGGCCGACTGCGAACAGCGGGCAAATTGAAGAGCGCCTCGGTGGCCATTATGATGGTAAACCGCGCGAAATTTAAATGTGCGTAAGACTCTTATTGATTACCGTGTGCATTCATTCGAGTTAAGTCGCGAAAACTGTGTCTCATTTAAATAAGTAACTACAAAATAACTTCACACTCTTTGAATACAGCAACTATTGGTTGTGTGTAAATTTATTACACATGCGTTGTAGAAATCGCTAAACAGCGTTTCTTCTTCCTAAGCAAATTTAATTGTGACATTTAGTCTTTAGCGTTCTAAGTTCAGCATATGAATGGAATTTATCTTCTGACACGATTTTGGCACTTTCTCAGTATATTCTACAATGTTGAAAATTTTGTACAAACATTAATTTCGTATTTGCTTAAGTGCCTGGTGTATTCTCGAATATTTAGATATTTTATAGCGCTAAAAAAGGAAGCAAGACTGCTTGAAACAGCTAGTGTTAAAAATCGACTGTGAAAATGAAATATCCCATCAGATACAAAACTGTAAAATAGCTTCTTACCTTGTGAATACAGCAACCAGCCACTACCAAATTCTTTTAAGAACAGGAAGTATGCCATAACTTTTCATAACTAAGTGCACGGAACATTAGCATTAGGGTGTCTAGCACGAATATTGGCACTTTTAATTCTGTAAGCCAAATACCTTACAGTAGCGTGAACTGTTCAAAAGTCAGCAACTGTCATCATAGGGTTGAACTTCACAATATGCATCTAGTGTGGCTATGTGTCATTAATATATGGAACTATGCACAGTTCTGCAAACCCCTTTCAGTTGTTATACCTATATTAAAGCAGATGGCTTTTAAATTCTGTGTTGAAAGTAGCTAATAAAATACGAACTGCAGTGAGGTAACTGATCTCGTTCCCCCAATAGTCATTTTACAATCATAAAATGAAACTTTTTAAACTTCCTGTCCACCAATACTGTCTAAACTAACTCACTTTTAAGAGATACCAGTATTGTAAAAACCTGTATTGTCTTGAATAATAGCCTGTTAAACAAGAGTAACTATATCTGAACACAAGTAATAGGGCTACTTGTATTCCTGAGAAATATAAATGGGAAAACAATATTCGTTCTTTTGTTCCTTTATCAAACCGATTTGTGCAGTTAAACGCTGAGCAACTCTTCACCATCGTGTTTCATGTACACTGCAACAGTCAAACAGTACAGACGTGACCGCATTAGCTATATAACACACGATTTATCTGCTAACAACACTCATATTTATCTGACGCTTGCCACTACCATGGCGGCCGGCCGAAGGTTCAAATTATCCCTCGACGGCAGCGCCGTTAGTGAGTCTAGTTACTTTTACAAGGTCTTAGAACGAGGTCATTTTAGTTAGTAGCATCTTTGGAAAGATCGTACACCATGTTTTAGCCATATTAGTCTCTTTCTTTGTATTTAGCATTCGTGTGAATCAAGGAAGTCCAGTGATTGTCAAAGAATGGACGAAAAAGAATTTCATGTGGTGATAAAACATCACTTTTTGGAAGGCAAAATGCTTCAGGAGACTAAAGAGAAGCTTAATAAACATTATGGTGAGTCTGCAGCGTCGATTAGATTAGTTTATAAGTGGTTTCAAAATTTTCGGAGTGGCCATATGGGCACAAGTAACGCTGAACGTTCTGGACGCCCTGTGAAGGTTTCGACTCCAGAAATCATTGATAAAATCCATGATTTGGTGATGGGATGGCAGAAGAGTTAAGGTGCGTGAGATTGCTAGTGCTGTTGGCATCTCGAATGAACGGGTACATAATATTTTGCATAATCATTTGGACATGAAAAAGCTATCCGCAAGATGAGTGCCGCGATTGCTTATTCTTGACCAAAAACGAAATCGTATGAAATGTTGCAAGGAAGGTTTTCAGCAGTTCAGGAAATTTCCCAGAGGCTTTAAGCATCGTTTTGTCTCTGTGGATATACTCCTGGGACGAAAGAACACTTTAAACAGTGGGTTACCAAGGGAGAATCTGCACCAAAAAGGCAAAGACCGGTCCTTTGGCCACTTATGGCGATGGTCTTTTGGGATTGTCAAGGGATAATCCGTGTCGACTATTTGAAGCAGGGTATAACTATTACAGGTGCATATTATTCATCGTTATTGTACCGTTTGAAAACCGCGCTTCAAGAAAAACGCCAACGATTTGCCACATAAAAGTACTTTCCCATCACGACAATGCACCACGACACACCTTAGCAGTTTTGGTCGCAAAATTATCGGAATAGGATTCCATCTAGTTTCTCATCTGTAGACTTGGCACCTTCTGTGGTGTCGCACAAGTCTGAAGTGCGCGCCACGTACTTTCGCCGCGCGCCGCCATGCAAGCACGGCGCGGCGTTCTTACGACGTTAGTCACGAGCGCCCTCTGCTGCAACTCCGCTCGTGGCCACCACTGAACTGCATCGGCCACTTGGGATTAGGACACGCACTAGGACTCAACAGTAGGCAGGCTTCTACCTAGTTCAACTATGTATCTGCATTCCACTAGTCTTCAGTTAACAAAGATGAGTATTGTACCATCTTTATGAAATATATATATTGAACTAATCTAGCTTAGAGTTTCTAGTTTCTTCTGTCCCACTGGCTGGTCACCTCCGTACCCGCACACGCGTGCATCCTACTTTCCTGCGTCGGTCCCTCTCTCTACTCGGCCACCGACACCCAGGACAACTGGCGGAAACGAGACAAAACCTTCGGACTACTATTTGTTCTCCAATTTGAATAAATGGCTGGTGTGACAAAGTTTTCATTCAAACGAGGAGGTAATTACAGAAACTAATACCTATTTTTCAGGTTTGGACAGTTCCTATTATTCGAAAGGGATCAAGAAATTAGAACAGAATGGACGAAGTGTATTAGTCTGAAAGGAAACTATGTCGAAAAATAAAAATGGTTTTCCCCAAACACGTTAGTAGTTTTCATTTTTGAACGGACTTTTCAAACGTCCCTCGTATAATACGAGGCGCGTCCAGAAAGTAAGTTCCGTTTGGTTATATAAAACGAACGGTTAAAAATACAGAAAAAAATATTGATTGTACAAAAATCTACAACTGTTAAAATACTTTTCTACATAGCTTCCGAAATTTTGTAGGCAATTGTCATAGCATGGCACAAGGTTTGTGTGCCTTTTTCATAGAATCAAGATTCTATGAAAAAGGCACACAAAACCTTGTGCCGTGCTATGACAATTGCCTGTGTATTCAACCATGTGGTAACATGTTCGTTCTTTCAGCTCGTCATCATCGTTGAAGTGTTGTCCACCAAGGACAGATTTTAGATATAAGAAGAGGATTACTGTCAAAAGATTTTTTTTCACGATGATGTTTGACCTCACACACCTAATGTGACCTTACAATTCTTACGGAAATTTCAATGGGACCTGTTTGATCATCCTCCATACAGCTCTGACCTCTCTCCTAGCGACTTTGATCTCTTCCTACACCTAAAAATCTGTCCTTGGTGGTCAACACTTCAACGATGATGAAGAGCTGTTACCACATGGTTGAATACACAGGCGGCAACCTTCTGTGAAGGATGCATGCAAAAACTTGTGGCACGCTATGACAAGTGCCTAAAAAATTTCGGCAGTTATGTAGAAAACTAGTTTAAGAGTTGTAGAATTTTGTGCAATGAAAATTTCTTCTGTATCTGTGTACAATTTCATTTTATTACCAAACGGAACTTACTTTCTGGTCGCGCCTCGTATGATAATTTGTTCGACCTAGATGCCACCCACTTTGTAGATCAGGTCACTTGACAGTGGCAATTTAATCGGAAATGCGACCATCGTTTTAAAATAAATAATAGTACATAGCAGCGAACTGTGTGTTACAATGGAAAGTAGGTGTCTCATTGAAACATGGCTTCGAGAAGACATTGCCTTTTGGTTGAAAACCGATGAAGCTTTGATCAGACACCAAATGTGTTGTTTCAGAGTTGTGATGTGGTCTCTGCTATTGCCAACCTCCTCGATTACTAACTTGTTCATGGAGAACTTTGAACAATGGGCGCTGAGACAGCCAGAAAAAGACCAGCCAAATGGTATCATTACGTTGACGATACATTTCTTATATGGACACACGGTGAAGAGGAGCTGGATGCCTTCCTGTTACATCTGAACAGCATAAATCCTAGAATTCAATTCACCATGGAGAAGGAAACCAATGGTCAACTGAACTTTTTAGATGTGATGGTTATCAAACGAGAGGACAGATCTTTGGGTCATAAGGTCTATAGGAAAGACACACACACTGATCGTTATCTTCAAAAAGATTCTAACCACCACCCACGACAAAAAGGAGGCGTGATTAAGACATTAGTAGACAGGGCCCACAAAATTTGTGAACCAGCGTACTTAGAAGATGAGATTGCACATTTTAGTGACATTTAAGAAGAATGGCTGTTCAGACAGGGAGATAGATCGTCCACTACGCCATAGACGGACAACCAGGACGGACGAGGAACGACAACAACCCAAGGGGAAAGTTTTTCTACCATTTATCAGTAAGGTCACTGATCGTATTGGAAAATTTTTAAGCAAGTACGATGTGGAAACTGTTTTCAGACCAACCACGAAAATAAAAGAATTTTTAAGATCTGCAGAAGATAAGCGACATCCCCTGGCCACACCAGGTGTCTATAAAATCCCCTGTAGTTGTGGAAAAGTTTATATAGTTACAACTAAAAGAAGTGTCAAAACTCGTCTGGGCGAACACAAAAGGAACTGCCGCCTCAGACATACTGATAAATCGGCTGTAGCGGAACAAGTGTTTCAAGAAGGTGACCACGAAATAAAATTTAACGGGACGTCCGTCATAGCAAAGACGTCGCATTATTATGCGCGTTTGTACAGAGAGGCCATTGAGATTTTTAAACATCGAAATAATTTTAACAAAAAAGAGGAAGGTCTCAAACTTAGTAAGATATGGATGTCAACACTGCAGCAACATCATGACAATCGATTAATTTCAGTCGAGGAGGTTGGCAATAGCAGAGACCACAGCACAGCCGACATCATGTGACTGACAGCAGCGCCCTCTGTTTGGCCTATATATACGACGCTTACTCGCGCTCTCGTTGCAGTAAACCACTTTACCTCCGAGGGTGCCTTCCGCAGACGAGGGCGAAACGTCAGGGGAAAGTTTCAGATATGGACCACGGCATCTCAGCCCGGAAGCTTTAAGTAATGAGAATGCCAAGTGTCCGGCTGCTTGATACGTGGGTGACGCAGCTGAGCGTCACTGTCGGTGTTGCAGGTGCACCGGCTTTGGCTGTCGGCGGCGCTGGTGCTGTCGGCGGGGGCGTCGCTGGTGGCCGGCAACGCCTACTGCCTCGTCTGCCCCAACCACACCATGTGCCGCTACCAGGTAAGCGCTGCCTGCCGTCTCACCACTTATCCACAACTTCTGTGTGCGTGCCACTAGCAGTCCTATGTTATGCCACCTGCCACCACGGTTATTCTATAAAAGGTTGGGCCCGAAGCGAAACGACCTGCTATTGGCCGTCGAAATGACGTCAGCGGCGAAGCAGCACTGCTAGCGAGGGGCGCGAAGCGGCGCTGCGCCGTCACGCAGAACAACACTAAACACAGAAAAGTTAACTGTTTACGCATTGTTTATCGCAGTTACATATCTCGTTAAATCCTTCCGACTGCCGAAGAATGCCACTGACGTCATTTTCGCCTCTGTGATTCCGCTGCTTTCTCTGTCTTCAGCTTCATGTTGATATACCGCACTCGAATAAAAATTCGGTCCGTAAGAATATTTTAATGATCTTCGGCGCCACATGAAGATATTTATGCGAAATTACGTCGGCTAATCTCTTTAAAAAAAATTCTAAGTGTGTCACTTCCGTTAATCTCGTTGAACAGCAGCTCAAACTGTGAGATCTGCCGCATTCACTCGTCAGGCAGCACTAACAAACCTCCTCGTGATAGAAATTCTATCCACCCGTATTCTGCGAGGTGTTTTGGAGGAGGACAAAGTAGTTCATTAGACGACATCCCCAGTGAGATCCTATATTTCGTAGCACGACGTGCAATGTAGCCTGCCAAATATTTGAATCCTTCAGTTGGGCATTCCACATTTGTCACAGCAGACGGTGCCGCAACCTTACCACTAAAACTTATATCCTGGCTCTCTGCTTCCCCATGTGGCATGGTCATTGCTTCAGACATATCCGGAAAAATACCATACAGCGGACCATATGACAGAAATTGTTGTGAATCTTCTTCCTGTCTGACAGACGAAGTATTAGACAGTGGAATGTCTTGGGCATTCTTTCCCTGAAGCAATAAACGCAGCCGATGTTTTACTTCTTTTGAGCGAGGATGCTGATAGAAATGGCCAATACCTCTGTGAAAACAGATTTTCAAGACAGTCCTGGTTCAGCTGTGCTGTTAACTCGCAAGGACTTGCGGGTGAGGATTTTGCTCCCAGTAATTTTAAAACAATCGGCATTTACCAGATTTAAATAGTCAGATGTACGTGTTTTCTTATAAACGCAACTAGAAGCACTTATTTAGACATATTAAGTACATTACAAACTGTTATTTGACTGTCAGAAAAATACTATGCACGTGATCGATCGCGTAATTTTTAAAGGTGCATGTTCTCGCGGGTTAATATACACTTAATGCCTAGTAACAAAAGGTCAGAATGAAGGCAAAATAAAGAATTAATTGACATTAAGAGTCCTTTCTGAAATGGTAATAGCTTCCTTCGGTTTCCAGTCTGTATTGTTTCACAGCACAAATACCTTATTCTGAGAATTGTTTTTTGGAGCTGCTCGTTTGTTCCATAGGCACTTGCTAATGTCATTTTGTCAACGATTCTGGGAGAATTTAAAATGTCAAACGAATCATTAATATATTAATAGAATTTTCTGTCGTAAAACACACAAATAAACGAAACAAAACATACACAGTAAACAACAAGCTACTGCAGGGCTACCGCTACATCTGCCACCGCGTGCTTCGGCGGTGACGTCATGCGCAGTACGACGAATTTCTACCTCGGACCCCTCTGACTTGCCACATTCAGTTAATTACGAGGGGCGATCAAACGAAACGGCACGAAACGACACTGTTGGTGTAATTGAAGTCTTTATTTAAAAGTAATCACCAGAGGTCTGAGCACAAATATCCCACTCTTTAGCGGGACGAAGGATTCCCTGTTCCCAGAATTCCTGTGCATGTGACAAGAGCTAGTCCTCTACTGTGTCCAGTTCGTCGTCCAGCATTTCCCTTTGAGATGTTTTCTTCAGATACTTCAGAATCTTGATATCTCAACTGATTCCGTAATTGATGAGTCTAGTGAGAGAGGGGGGTATGCCACATAACACAAAAATTGACCTTTGTCTACTTTCAGTATGCTCGTGTGATATTACGTCTATCTTGTGAACTAGAACCACGTGGCTCAGCTCCATCTTTTTCTGGAACAGTTTAAGTTCTTGAACGCGCACCTGCGATCATTTTGAGTGAGGAGGAGCTATGCCACTCAGTTGGCAGATTGGTTTATCAGTTATAAGGGAAGAACATTTTGTTCAAAAATGTAATTATTGCTTCTATGTCTCTATTCAAGAATATGTCAGATCGTCGCTCCAAAAACGGGATAGAGAGCCCATGGTTGATCTTCGTTATATGACTACACTTCTTGGGGAAATACCACTGGTCAATCCACACAGAAGACCTATATCAGCCCCTAAAGATAAAAGATCTCGTGACACTAATCCTATATATTCCTTTAATTTTTCAGGCTGTTTATCAAAAATTGAAATCCACAGAAGCACTGGACAGTCACGATTCTGCAGAAGAGATATATAGTTGTTTATGATTGTAGTTGGTGTGTAAGCCTGATAACATAATTTACACTTGGGTAAAATAATTAAACCAGGATAAAACATCTTGATATGTGCATAATTCTTGTTTTTTTTTTTTTTTTTTGATATTGTTGTATTAATTAAAGCCTGCAAGGTCATAATGATTGTTATTTACATTAAAATTTATATTTTTCCTGTTGCGTAATTTACATAAGAATACGTTATGACTAAAAAATGGACCCCTTTATTGTACAAATAATGCCTCAATACAAAGTTTTAGAACACTCGATTTATCTCCATTGGTCCTCAAAGTGGCATAGCTCTCTCTCAGTAGACCCCTCAGTTGTTTTGACTAGTGTTACTTGCTTGCATTTATCGCGAATCTTTAATTCAGAGAGTAGTATGTGGGTGTATAGGGAACACCCCCTCTTCTAGGGTTCATTTTGACCATAAAATTATTTCTTTTTTAAGGTCCAAGACAACCTTAAAAAGTATTTTGTTTATCTGTAGGGTGACCCTGTTTAAGATCTAATCTCACCATAAAACGCAATCAAAAGTTATGGATCAAACCAACCACAACCTCGCCAATGAGGTTTCCAAAAGTAATCTCTTTTAAAGTTGAAAACAACCATATAAATTTTAAAAATTAACACCCCAGCCATAAAGATATTTTATGGTTCTAAGTAACTATAAAACGCAATCAAAAGTAATGCTCAAAACTAACCATAAACAAGATTAAAGAAATGCCACAAAAAGTTATTATAAATATGACTCTAAGTAACCATTAAAACCTACTCAAAAGTTCTGAGAAAAATTAAGGTTCACAACTACCCTAAATAACAGTAAAATTCCTGGTTAAAACCAACCATTATCTGAAATTAAAATTACCAGAAAAAGCATTAAATCTGTGGTGAAATTATCCATAAAAGTTACCAACGATTTTTTAAGGATGAATAAACATTTTTATTATCTACTGAGATGTGGTGGAAGTCTACCTTAAAATTATTTCTTGACCCTAGCCTGTCTAGCATATCATAAAGTCGCAACCGAGCATTAGAAGTTGTAAATGCTGCTATAAACACGTTGGTAGAGTAGGAGTCTTCAACAAAATGATCTTTATACTTATAGGTGACTTGTACTATATTATCGTTAATAAATATCATATTGCTTACATCAAGCCTGTCATCCAACATTATTTGATACCACCTTTTAACATCCACTACATACTCACTCTGGGTCAAGTTTTGTCTTTGTCCGAATTTACCCCACAAAGAGTTTAAACAGATCTTAGCTACTGCTCGCTTTCCTGGGTTTGGAACCACCTCTTCGGGACTCAGATCGATATCAAGATATTTCTTAACTGATGAGATATACTCCTCAATAGTTTTAAAATCCTCTTTCCAGGGACTCGTTTCTAGCTTAATTTTCATAAAGTCCTTAACGTATCCTTTAAACAGGTCATTACTCTTTTCTTCAAAGTGCCAAAGTTCATAAGTCTCAACCACTTTATACCCCTTTTCGATAGCTTTGTTCACTTCATCAGTTGTCCACGTTCCTGTTATAGCCCTTTCGTCGTCTGTGTGCTTACACCTACTACATTTATCCTCGAAACATTTTGTGCAAAGCGCAAATATCAACTTATCCTTCTTAATAGGCAAAACCGGATGATACAGCTTTCGGGGTGGTAGTACTTTACACTTGATCAAACCATACCAATTTTGATCATATTTTTTGGGTTTATAAATTTTTATAGGGTGACCGATAGGGAAGTAGTCGAAAAACATTACTGTAGGGTAGAGACTGCATACATCAATATATCGTAATATTTTACCTTTAACTTTCAGTTTCGCGGCATTAGTCCTTCCTCCATAAAATGCATCGCGTGGGTTAAGTGGTTCAATAACATCAACTTTCTTATTCAAGCTTTGACGGCATGCTTTTGATTTTTCCCATTCACAGCTCCATATTTCGACTACTTTATAACCAGCATCGCGCAATTTTTGAGTACGTGTCATAGTCTTTGTCCAAAGATCATCCATAGTCTCATTGTTTACATTATTAATGGTCTCACAATCGTAACAGTCAGGACAACCGTGCCAAAAACAACCGTGGTATTGGTATACAGTCTTGGTAACTTTGTCGTATCCATCTACTTTTGCGCCTAGTATCCTTACTTCACCACCATTCAAAGCATGTTGTACACCCTTGAATGTGGTTAACCAAGCGATAGACTCTTTGCTGTACATTTCTTTCTTGTCACTCTTAATAACCGCCATAGTATTTTCCTGGAGATACTTGGATCGATATATAGCCATACATACACTCGCGATCGTGATGTACTTAAAAGGATCAATGTTGGCAATTTCCAGAAATTGTTTCCTCAGCTCTAGGCACCCTCTACGCAGAATATCTACATCAGAGTTACAATATTCCATAAATTCTTTCTGAAAGTCAAATATATAATTTTCTTTAATCTTTTGGGTGTGCCACTCAAGGAACTCTTTTCTAGCCTTCGCCTTCATCGTATCAATTCCGTAGTACTTCTTCTCAGGTATAGGTCCAATATAATTCTGGTTCTCCCTAGTATTGAAGAAATGGGGAAAGTAACCCTTCTTAAGTTCTTTCAACCCGAACGTTTTGGGGAAGTCGCTCAAGGGTGAAGCCACAAAATTGTGGCTATCGATAATGCTTATTAGACCGTTTACCTCTAGCATCATCAGCTTTGTGCCATTGTATATAGTGTATGGTTTCAAAGTGTTCTCTATACAGTATTTTAAAATGAATTGTGAGTCATACCCCTTTGCATTGTGGGCGATAGCCGTGTATCCTTGGTGGTCCTTTGATATCAGCCACTTACAGAACTCTTCGTTGGTGTTAAAGCTTACTTTTGTCCCGTCAAAGTAATGTGCTACTACCAGATTAGGAATGTGAACCCCTGTCTCCTGTTCAGCTTCATAATCGAACCAAATATACTTCTCAGTATACCTGCACCCGTTTTCATAAGTAATAATGTCAATTAAGACATTGTTCAATAGTACTTTGTACTCCTCTTCTGAAATTTCCCCTGCTAAGAAACGTTTCTGAAGATCCTTAATATGCGGTTTCTTGAACAGTTTTAACCTATTTTCATCCAAGAATTGTTTTAGAAAAGCGTCTTTATCGGTAGCCTTACAAATACACACTTCTTCACACTTCCCACCTTTCTGATGTTTATATTGGATGTAGCATTGATGTTCACCAGTCTTATAAGGTTGCATACAATTGTAGCAAAAAGAGTACCCACATTTGTGTTCTTTAGATCTAGATAAAATTATATTACAGCCTCTACACTTATAAATTTCCTCACAAACCTCAGAGTGATTACTCAAACATTCCTGGTTATAACAATACCTATTACACTCTCCACAATACACTTTAGCTTTCTCTTCGGGCGCGTGCGCAGGTTTCTTGCACAAAATACACACATTCCTGTTCCTCTTACACTTATGCTTGTCTTTATTATTGTAAGGTGAGTCGCACTTGTCGCAGTAATAACAGCTTCTTAGAAAAGCTTTCATACTGTTAATGACGTCAAAATGGTTCCCGTTTTTGTATAAATAAAGTTTAGTATCCTTCTCTTGGCCCGAGTATATAACCGAATTAAAATTTTCGGCACACACAACCTTTATCTGAATACCCAATAATTCTTCTACATTCTTTATGTCCTCTAGAGTAAACCCTTCTTCGTTGTAGTTATCTAGTCTCTTGCACAGTTCTAGGGTTAAATCAGTTTGAATTTTTCTACCCATTCTGACCTGTTTAATATCCATCTCACTGAGCGGTCTATCGAGGATTTCATTCGAGTGGTATGTCAGTGCTGTTACAATAGCCCTCGGACAACACAAGTTATCTTTATTTTTTATCTGGGTAATGCATCTTTTAGTCCTCACATCTTCACTTAGATTTATTATTTTCTGTGCTTTACCTTGTCCTCTTGGTACGTTCAGAATCTTAACATTGAACCTGGTCTGTGTGATATTTAAGTTCTCGTTAGAAGATAGAATTCTACCGATATGACTCATGAAAGATCTGGCGTTAACATTGGATTGTACCACGGTTGAAATATCATGAGGGAAATTTGGGTTGCTTGCTACAATGGTCAGCTTATCTCCTTTTTTGTAGTTCCCCTTCTCTTTGGCCAGTTTAATCATTGCATTAATGGCATTCTCCACTTCCATTATTTTACTTACCTTTATGGTATAGTCTACTTCAGTAGCATTAAATTTTTTAATGAATCGCGAATTGGTCTCTGTGATGTTGTATGGTGGCTTTCTTTCTTCCTTAGGTGATTCTATCAAGTCCTCGTGAAAGCTTAACTCTTGAGCTACTTTGTTTCGAAAAATGTTGTCTTGTGTCTTTAAAATGGATTCAATTATTTCGGGTTTCCTCATCCGAACAGTCACCTTAATGTTTTTACTTCTGCCGATGTCTATGAGCTGTGGTACCGTAAACTTTTCCAAATCAGTCCTTTTATAGAGCATATCTTTAGCCTTATCTATGGCATCAATAAGTTGGGATTTTCTCCATTTGGAGAAACCACTAAGATTATAATCTTTAGCCATGGACCTGAGGTCTTCAATAGTCACTTTAACTATCTTCTTATCCAAAATCTCCTCACCTTCCGGATCGTTGGCTTGATGAGTCTTAGATTTCAAGTGTCTGGACCAGTTTTTGTAAGAGACGTCCACAGAACACTTGTTGCAGTGTTTATCTGCATAGTTATATTTCTTTACTTCAGACATATTATTTATTTACTGATTTATTTTATTAAAAAATTAAATTAAAAAATCAATTTTTTATTTTCGAAAAAATCTTCTTACCAATTGCTAAAAATAGTTTTAATCTCTTTAAAGAGATTAAAGACCTTAAAAATAATTTCTTCACCTTTTAAACACAACTATTGAACATTATTTTGAAGAGAAGTTAATTGGGACTTTAAAATTTAATATTTTTTTATTTCTTTTTCTAGTAAAGACGATTTAGACCTTTCTTTTTTTAGCTGTAAATCTTTTAAAAGAAGTTCATAGTCTTTGTTTTTTAAAGCTAATTCATATTTTAAATCTCTTATTTCGTCAGATTGTTCAGCTTCAGAGTCAGATTGTTCAGCCTCAGAGTCAGATTGTTCAGCCTCAGAGTCAGATTGTTTAGCCTCAGAGTCAGATTGTTCAGCCTCAGAGTCAGATTGTGATATTATTTCAACCATCAAATTTTCAAATTGTTTTTCTAGTTGTAACATATCTTCACCTATTTCACTGAGTTCTCTCTCGTCTTCTACGTGTTCCATAACAGTCAGTTGTAAATACTGAAGGCTGCACAGATAATTAAAAACGATATCTCTTAGGTTTTCTGGCACCTTATTTATATCAAAAGGAAGTACTGCTGATTTGTTGCCGCCTTTCATTATGGCCGTCATGCTACAAGGAGGTATTAGTTGCGATTTCTTCATTTTCGAAACACCACTAAGATTATAATCCTTAGCCAAGATCTTAAGATCTTCGCGGTATATTTTATCTTTGTTGTGCTCCTCCTTCTCTTCATTGTTTGGGTCATTCTTAAGATGACCCTTTGATTTCAAGTGCCTGGACCAATTCTTATAAGTGATGTTCACTCGACACTTGTTGCAGTGTTTACCTGCATAGTTATATTTCTTTCCTTCCGTCATATTCATTTATTTACTAATTTATTTTATTAAAAAATTAAATTAAAAAAATCAATTTTTTAACTAGGTATTGATGCACCTATGTTTTTATTTAAATTTTTCTGTCCCATACTCCCTTTTTAAGGGAGTAATGGGCAGAAGAAATAAGGTTTCGTAGACCTTAAAAATAATATTTGAATTTAGCCTGAGTCAGATTGTTCAGCCTCAGAGTCAGATTGTACAGCCTCAGGATATTGCAGATGTTGTTTGTATGATTGAGTCATAATTTCTAATTTTAATTGCAATATTTCGATTTCTTTATCTTTTATTTTGTGGTTAATTTTTTCCTTTTCTAGTTCATGGGTCAAATTTACAATTTCTTGTTCAAGCTTAGCATTTAAATCAGTTAAACATCCAGATTGTTCAGCCTCAGCCTCAGAGTCAGATTGTTCAGCCTCAGAGTCAGATTGTTCAGCCTCAGAGTCAGATTGTTTAGCCTCAGAGTCAGATTGTTCAGCCTCAGAGTCAGATTGTGATATTATTTCAACCATCAACTTTTCAAATTGTTTTTCTAGTTGTAACATATCTTCACCTATTTCACTGAGTTCTCTCTCGTCTTCTACGTGTTCCATAACAGTCAGTTGTAAATACTGAAGGCTGCACAGATAATTAAAAACGATATCTCTTAGGTTTTCTGGCACCTTATTTATATCAAAAGGAAGTACTGCTGATTTGTTGCCGCCTTTCATTATGGCCGTCATGCTACAAGGAGGTATTAGTTGCGATTTCTTCATTTTCGAAACACCACTAAGATTATAATCCTTAGCCAAGATCTTAAGATCTTCGCGGTATATTTTATCTTTGTTGTGCTCCTCCTTCTCTTCATTGTTTGGGTCATTCTTAAGATGACCCTTTGATTTCAAGTGCCTGGACCAATTCTTATAAGTGATGTTCACTCGACACTTGTTGCAGTGTTTACCTGCATAGTTATATTTCTTTCCTTCCGTCATATTCATTTATTTACTAATTTATTTTATTAAAAAATTAAATTAAAAAAATCAATTTTTTAACTAGGTATTGATGCACCTATGTTTTTATTTAAATTTTTCTGTCCCATACTCCCTTTTTAAGGGAGTAATGGGCAGAAGAAATAAGGTTTCGTAGACCTTAAAAATAATATTTGAATTTAGCCTGAGTCAGATTGTTCAGCCTCAGAGTCAGATTGTACAGCCTCAGGATATTGCAGATGTTGTTTGTATGATTGAGTCATAATTTCTAATTTTAATTGCAATATTTCGATTTCTTTATCTTTTATTTTGTGGTTAATTTTTTCCTTTTCTAGTTCATGGGTCAAATTTACAATTTCTTGTTCAAGCTTAGCATTTAAATCAGTTAAACATCCAGATTGTTCAGCCTCAGCCTCAGAGTCAGATTGTTCAGCCTCAGAGTCAGATTGTTCAGCCTCAGAGTCAGATTGTTTAGCCTCAGAGTCAGATTGTTCAGCCTCAGAGTCAGATTGTGATATTATTTCAACCATCAACTTTTCAAATTGTTTTTCTAGTTGTAACATATCTTCACCTATTTCACTGAGTTCTCTCTCGTCTTCTATATGTTCCATAATAATCAGTTGTAAATACTGAAGGCTGCGCAGATAATTAAAAACGATGTATCTTAGGTTTTCTGGCACCTTCATTATAGCCGTCATGCTACAAGGAGGTATTAGTTTATTGCTCACAGACATTTATTATATGTATTATCTAATTAAAAAAATTATTTTTGTCGAAAACAGCAAAACCTCGGCGCCGAGGAACCCTGTGGGGTCTTTTGTCTGTAACATTTCTTCGTCGTTGTCGTTGTTCTTCTGCCCCACAGGGTTTTTTTCCTCTTTGTTACCACGTCTCGTCCCATGCTTCTTAGCAGATGAGGGAGAGCGGATCAGTGCGGACGTCTCATGACGTCACTCAAAACTCCACGATGATAACTTGACTCAGTTTTTTCTGCAGAAAGGTGGCCAGTCTTCCTGACCGAACGCGCTGAGCTACCGCGCCGGCGAAACAAATGCATTCGAGTAAGCTATTAATCTTACTCTTTCTCTCAGCATTACGCTTCCTCTGACTTACCGTATATTTTTACTTACATTACGTAGTGTAACATACACAAGAACACCCAAAAACAACAATTTATTAGCGGAAAATTTACGTTTAAGTGAATAATATACATTTAAGTTAAAATATTACGCTAGAGCAGTGCTGTTGTGACTAATACAGGCACTCATGACATCGGCGGACCGACCTTCACCGCTGGCCTCTCAGCTGGCTATCGCAGTCGGAGCAGCCTTGGCCGTGAAGATGTCGCAAGAGGCGAGACACGTCACTTCATTCTAGCGTAAATGAAAGGAGCATTCTTCATATATAAAGATTTTTAATGCCCCAAAGTCGCCAAATTAGCGGTGATGGGTCAGAAGAACAAAAACGAGTCAAACGAACATTTTTTACTTATAATTGTCTTTTAAAGGTTATTTTTAAATCCAATTCAGGTACAGGATATCGATTTCGTGATTGGGCTACTAAAGTAGTATATACAGCTCATCTCGGTACTGATGAACAAAGATTTGAGCAAGCTTTAGATATAGCTGGAGTAAACGCAACTCTTGTAAAACAAGTTTTTGATACCAGTGTTACACAGGTTCCGTGGGTAGATAGACAGAGTGTCAAAAATGCTTAAATACTACCCCGATTTCATTTATTTAATTATTTATTTTCTTTTTAAAATCATTTTTATTATTTCCATTCAAATAAATGAACAAAATAATTATATTATCAATATTATCATTTGTATCTGCTCACGATGAAGCAGCAGTAAAATATTTGCACAACTTTGGGTACTTGGATTATCAAGAAGATCAACTTTCTCAACTGAGTGAAGAAGCGTACAAAGATGCACTTACGTTATTCCAACAGAAGTATAAGCTAGAGGTTAATGGTGAGCTTACCGATGAAACATTACAATTAATGAAGAAACCGAGATGTGGTGTGGAAGATAACGTTTTAAGCTTTACTACGCACATCTACAAGTGGAATAAGAAGAACATCAAGTGGAATTACTACCTAGCAACTAGAAAAATGTTGCAAGTGGCGGAGGCAGCCTTTAAAATGTGGCAAGAACACACGGATCTTATTTTTGAGAACAGCAACCAAAGTCCTGATATTGTCATTTCGACTAAGAGAGGAGCACACCGACGCCAAAACTCAGCCCTACAGTTCTGTCAACGAAGTTTTGATGGTAGAGGAAACGTATTAGCTCATGCCGACTTTCCTAACTTGTACAACGACCCCATTGAAATCCACGTTGATCAGGATGAATACTGGTACATGGAAATTGACGGTAACACACCTTCTTCACAGACAAACCTATTTGTTGTTCTAGTTCACGAGATTGGTCACACGTTAGGTATGGCGCATTCAGATGTGTCTGAATCGGTGATGTACGCCTTTTACAATAGCACTATCACCACCCTATCTGAAGATGATATACGCGGTATCCAAAGTTTATATGGGAAACGTGCTTCTAGCGATACTGAACAGCGCCCTACTCCTACTCCGGCTTCGCCCTCAACCGAAGCAGTCCCTGTAAAGGAACCTGAACTGTGCAGACTGAAGCAGTTTGGAAGTTCTGTAATTGTGAATGAGTTTCTATACATTTTTTACGGGAGGTGGGTTTGGATGACTGCTCTTAATAGCAACGAGGATCACTCGAAACCGCAACTAATCACAGACTGGTTAACTTTTCTACCTCAACAATTCAAAAATGTATCTGCTGTTTTCCAGAGACCATCAGGTGAAGTCGTTCTGATTATTAATAACATGATATATATGGTTCAAATACCGAGCTTATCGTTAAAATCTGGTTACCCAAAAAGAGTATCTGACATAGGGTTGCGACAAAATTCTGTTGTACATGGAGCTGTGAACACTTACACTGGTCGAACCTTCATTTTTTATGACGATGTATATTTCGTGGAAATAGATGAATGTAGCTTTAAGACTAAGTCTTATGGTGTGATCAGTAAAAGCTTCCCAGGGGTACCTTCAGCCTTTGATTCTGTTTTTAGATACATAAACGGTTTGCTGTACTTCTTCAAGGATGGTATATTATATGAATACAATGAATTCTCAAACGTACTAGTAAGAGCAGGTAAATTCGATCTTTCATTATTTGGCATAAACTGTCCCAAGAAGTCGTCTTCATTTACGGCACTAGTGAAGAGCTTAAAAGATACTGTGATTCAGCTAGAAACGTTAACCCGGTAGGAATTATTTAAATTATTATTTTTCATATAATAAATGGAACGAAATCAACTGCTATTGAAACTTAACAGCGTCAACAAAACGTTTACGACGCTGAACGAGTTAGAAACGGGGCGCTCTTATACCATTACAAATGCTGAGAATATAAGTACAAAATATGGACAAAAGATTTTTGTAGAACTCGACAGTGAATGGAAGGTTATATTGCCTGATAGGTTCGCCAAATTATTAAGCTGGGATGATTGCAATACTTTGGTTGGATTAAAGATGTTATACAATGGTGCCAAAGAAACAAACAAGGGCAACAAGGTACATAATATTGAGTTCTATTAAATTGATTTTAATCTCTTTAAAGAGATTAAAATCTATACTAACAATCTACAACGTCCAACGTCCCAACGTCCCAACGTCAACGTACCAACGTCCAACGTACCAACGTCCAACGTCCCAACGTCAACGTACCAACGTCAACGTACCAACGTCAACGTCCCAACGTCAACGTCCCAACGTCAACGTACCAACGTCCCAACGTCAACGTCCAACGAATAATTTTATTATTTTTCCTTAAATAAATGTTTGCAAAATATGATCAAAAGCTTGTGAAGCAAGCAAAAAAGAACAGAAAGAAATTCGAACAAATCAAAGATCAGTTCAAAGAATGGAAAATTAAGCCTATAACCGAATACGAAAAATTCAAAAAAGAAGACCAACCAGTTATCGATAAATTAGATGCAATAGGGAAAGACGTAATTGATGCTATAGAAAAAAATCGTGAGATTGAAAAGCAGCTACTACCTTACGATGGGGGGTTTGACGATATGTTCCCTATACCACCTACTCCTGAGGTAACATCGTTTGAGAGAAGCTTATTTGTTGATGACCCCATCACACCAAAGACACGTAAGAGGTTGGAGCCTATGTTGGAACAAATTGAAGACAAGGAACGGCAGAAGATGAAGGCTATTTCAGACTACTCAACAACTTACCTGGGCCCAAAAGTTTCAAAATATTTAGGCGCTCTGAATGACACAATTTTTGGTCTCCGTTTTGACAATGGGAGACATTACATGGGTGACTCCGAAGTAACATTCAACAACGATAATATTATGGTGAAGGGTAACTCCTTTAAAGCCACCAATGGGTTTATGAAGCTCCTGACTCAGAAAACCGTATCTCCTGAAGAGTACACATCTGACGACCTTGATACCTATACAACTATGCTGAAGATTACCAATGCGATATATCAGAACAATGATCCAAATGCAAATAAACCCAAGTCAAGCAGTAGCGAAAAATACAACAACATCATTAAACCAATATGGCAGTCACTCAAGAAAGAACGTGGTAACTCGCCAAACACAAAGGGTGGTATGGGTTTTGTAAAGAGGTATACAGACAAACCAGTCGAGTACGTGTGGATGAATGACGTCAGAGATTTAATTGATAGACTAATGGTTATTCATGGTGAAGAGAATGCGGGAAATAATAACTACCACAATGAGAAGGTTGGAATAACCAAGATGCTTACGAGTAAATTTAATGACTTCATAGTAAATAATCCAAAGGGGATACCTTACCTAATTAGATTTCTAAACAATCTCCCTCATACATTCTGGAAGGCAGAAAGTTATGGAAAGGGCTTAGTGAACACGTTAATTAATAATCTTCCTGTTGAAATGCATTTACCTGGATACAATTACTGCGGCCCTGGTACCAAACTAGAAGAACGATTAGCAAGAGGAGATGCTGGAATAAATCCTCTAGATGAAGCTTGCAAAAGGCATGATATCGCATACAGGGATCATAAAGATTTGGAACAAAGACATCAAGCTGATAAAGAACTGCAGAAAGCGGCAAAGGAAAGGATTTTCAGTAAAGATGCTTCCCTAGGAGAAAGATTAGCTTCAACAGCTGTAGCTGGAATAATGTTTGGGAAAAGGAAGCTAGGGCTGGGCTTAGATGATAATGGATGGGCGCTATGAATGTGAATGAAGAGGTGTAATTTTAATGGGTCACAACCCATTAAAATTTAATACGAGTGTAGCACTAAAATTTTTAATTTAATTGAAATAATAAATGAGAGGATTTAGTATTGACTATAACATTCCCTCAAGTGGGAATCCGAGAGCGAAATCTATTAAAATAAAACTGTCTAATGACGACCTGAAAAATCATGGCTTTCTAGATGCTTATCTTACAGAGACTCAAATGAAACAGAAAGCTAATAAACTTAAAAAAGGTGGTAGCTTATTGATAACATTTTCTATACCTGTTGTGAAGAAGATACTCGAGTATCTAAACTCTAAGAGATTGAAAGAAGGTTCTGGATTGAATAAGCACGAAGGTGGATTTCTACCACTGATACTTGCAGCGTTGGGAGCAATCGGTTCCTTAGCTGGTGGTGCTGCGGCAATAACAAGTGCTGTGCACAAGAAGCAAAAGGAAGACGCAGAGTTAGCGGAGCAAAAGAGGCATAATCTTGAAATGGAAAAGAAAGCGGGATATGGTATCTTTTTAAAGAAAAAAAAGAAACAAAGTCGAAAAAATTGTGCAATTAATCTTTAACGAGATTAATCACCCGTTGAGCAACTATGATATAGAAAGCTTAGTAAAAACCTTAAAAATCAAAACCTTTAGAGGTGTATTCATGGCTGACGAGCTGCCACCAGAACCTAAAGAAGTTGAATCAGGGGTAGTTAACTTGGATACATCTGATCACGTAGGCACTCATTGGATATGTTATTACAAGAGGGGTGATGAAAAATTTGTTTTTGATTCATTTGGTGGTATTATTCCACTTACGTTAGTACACTACTTGGGGCCAGATAATTTGTTTTACAACGCAGAAAGAATTCAAAATTTCGATCAGTTTATATGTGGCCACTTATGTGTGATGGTCTTGAAGCTATTTACAGATGGATGGAATTTTAATAAAATTCTTGATACAATAAATGGATATTTTTGGAAATAAGGTAAAGAAGGGTACTGAACAACTAGACGATGTCAGAGAAGTTATAAACGGACTAGAATCTAGTATCAGTAAACTTAATATTAAGAAGTATTTCTCATTTTCAAAGAACTGGGTATCATTGAAAGGAAGGCGCATTGTAAACGTAGCAGATGCCATAGGTGGATATGACGCAGTCACTAAAAGCCAGCTCGATGCTGTTAATGATGTTGCTAATGCCAAATACACAAGTATACTAACAACCCTTAATAATTATTACAGTAAAAAGGACCTAGAGAAAGTTTTTTTCAGATTATTATACAAAAGGTGATTTATCCCAATACATTAACAAAACTGAACAAAACCAGAACAAAGTATATGACAAACAAACAGTTGAATTCACTTTTATGACTGGATTAGAACAACAAATTTACACCTTCGAGTATGATTTTCTACTGAAAAAAGTTATTGTCATTGGAAAAGATATGAACAAAGATTTAACATTTAATGATTTTGATGTTTCAGTAAACGTACATGACAAATTACACGTAATTGAGGACAAGCATAACCCAATATTAATTCATAAAGGAAATTTCCTAACTGTAAGACTAAAAGAGTCGGTGAAGGCAGTCCCTGTGGACGTAAAACTCTTACTATTTGGCGAACTAGCATCTTTAACTGATGCTATTGATGAGGACTTAGAATCTTGATCTTTAATTTTCAATTAAATAAATGATAGAACAGAAACATATTTGGTGCCTAAGGTGCAAGAGATTTACTGCTACACTTCAGCCTCACACTGTTGCCACGAAAAACGGTCGTTATAGGATTGAGGGCTATTGTGGGGTGTGTAATACCAAGAAAAGTAAGTTTATAAAAATAAAATAATGTCTCCGACAAATAAAAGTATTCGTGAAGAAATTATACAAGAGCTTCACAAGCCACTGAGAAAGAATTTTCCAAGAAAAGCTGTTACATCCTACGGTATAGATGATTTGTGGCAGGCTGACTTGGTTGAGATGGATTCTGGTCACCTTAAAGGTATATCAAAATTCAACAAAGGTATGAAGTATTTACTGACTGTAATAGACGTCTTTTCAAAGTATGCTTGGGCTATTCCTGTTAAAGATAAATCAGGTGAAAGTATTACCAGCGCTTTTAAAGGTATACTACAAGAAAGGAAGCCGAAACATTTACAAACAGATAATGGTAAAGAATTCTACAATAAACACTTCAAGGAGCTGATGAAGCTTGAAGGTGTAAATCATTATTCTACGTTTACAGAAGTTAAGGCTTCAGTAGTTGAAAGGTTTAACAGGACGTTAAAAGAAAGAATGTGGAAACAATTTGCACTCCAGGGCAATCAAAAATGGGTTGAGCTACTTCCAAAACTGGTGTATGATTACAACAACAGGAAACACAGAACAATAGGGATGAAACCAGTAGATGTAAACGAAAAGAATGCAAAAAATGTGGTGAAGACCGCTTTTACAGCGGAACTCAAAACAGATCCGCCCAAGTTCAAGATAGGTGACAAAGTTAGGATAAGTAAACTTAAAGGCTTGTTCGAGAAAGGCTATACTGCTAATTGGTCGACAGAAATATTTGAAGTGACTCAGATCAATAACACAAGTCCGACTACATACAAGTTAAAAGATACAAGTGAAGAAGAAATTAAAGGAAGTTTTTACGAACAGGAGTTACAAAAAACTAAGTATCCAGATGTGTATCTTGTAGAAAAAGTTTTGAGAAAAAAGGGTGATAAAGTATATGTTAAGTGGCTAGGTTTTGATAGCTCTCACAATAGTTGGGTACACAGAAAAAGTGTGGTATTTTAATGGTTAAAAACCATTAAAATCTGATAAAAGTTTTAATTTTATTACGGTACCTACCGTCATACAGCTTTCGAGTCATGTCAACAGTTATGAATCCAAAGTCCTCGTTCCACACCTTACTGCAAAGCTCTTTAAAGTCATTCCATTTAAAGTCTCCACCTACAAATTCGTCGTAGATGTGCTTCAAATTAATGTCATCTTGTCTAAATATGTTCAAAAAGTTAAGGTTGTCTCTCACCAACTGCTTGGGTATTTTAGAATACGTTTGCGCTAAGTAGAAACAGTCAATGTTCTTATGTCTTCCTCTGGTAAAGTATTCTCTTACAATATCTTGGTTTTCTGATATAAAGTCGTCAAACACCACAACAGAGCGGTCTTCACACTCATCTAATGGTATAATGTCATCACAGTTACTAACAAATGTAGCTACCTTTTCGTTGTGTTCATTTTCAATTCTTTCACATTTTTCCATAAGATGTTTGTACTTAAACTGTTCTAAGCTTTTCGAGTAGATGTACAAGTGTTTAATGGTGTTCCAGTTAAGCCATCCAGGACACAGAAGGTAATTATCAACCATTAAAGTTGTTTTACCACATCCACTTGGTCCAACGATAGCGCAACGAATTGAACTAGGTAATAACTTCCCATGTCTGCTTTTGATTCGTTTTTCTCTAATTCTGATCTTTGGATCCCAATCAGTCATTTTACTTTTTTATTTACTACTTATTACTTAATTAATAAATGAACAGAATTTTTGAAATTAGTGGTACATCCTCAAACTTAAAAAAGAGGCTAAATGTACCAATAAGAAACATGTATACAAAGGTTGGTTTGGTCGGATTTTATTCAACATTCTTAACTCCAAATGTCACAAAGGATAATAACAGATTACACTATGAGAAAGATGGTGTGGTTAATACTTTAAATATTCCATCAGGGCAGTACAGTCTAGACAATTTAGAGAGGTGTATTCAGAGCCAGGAACCTTTCAATGCTAGTAATATAAAGATTAAGGCTAACGAAATCCTAAATAGAGTTGAGATAGAAAGCTTAGACTTTAAGCTGTATTTTAATAAGGAATGTAGTATTGGGAGGATGCTAGGTTTTAGAGACGAAATTGTGGAACCTGCAACAAAAGTTGTAGCAAATGAGCTACCGAAAATAATCCCTTTTGAAAAAATTAAAGTGCATTTTAACTTAGCTGATGGTATGTTTGTAAAGGATTCTGACCACTTTCATCGAGAGACAAATATTATTGCTTGTTTTAAACCCAAGTTGGAAATGTGTGGTCACTTACAGTTTGGCAGTCCTATAATACACGAACCGAGTTATCCATTATTTTTCCCTGTGCACGATAAAGTTCAAAATTTGGCTATTACTATAACGGATGAGAACGACTGTGTTATAGATTTTGGAGGAGCGTCGGTAACAGTTCTTTTAGAAATGTTTTAATTAAAATCTTGCAGTAAATAAAATGAATAAAATAGAAAGTTATCAGTGGCAGTCTTTTCCAGTAAATGAGAAGACTAGGAATAATTTAAACCTACCGAACAAAGATGTAGAAATAGACATCAAAGTTGGTGATGGTTGGTTTGACAACAATGCTTACTTGTATATGACCTATAACGTTACTCATGCAAATGGCTCAGATTACACTTCTTACGAAGGCAAATCGAATGTTAGACTAGTTGACAACTTTCCGACACAGTTATGGAGTGCAGTAATTGTTAAGAAAAGAGGTCACATAATCTACAGGTTAGAGCATCCAAGCATTTCGTCGACGGTTTTATACCACCTTACTTCTTCTCTCGACGATGACATTAGATTCGAGGGTAATTTCATCAACAATGGTAAGTTACGAAAAAAGGAAAACGAGGTGCTGTATCCGTTAAAAATGTTGGGTGGATTTTTTAAGGATTACAAAGAAATCATGTGGGAAGGTGACTTAACAGTAACATTTGTGGGAAGCGCAAATGCTGGCGATGCCTTGTTTAGATGGTTTTCAAAAAATAATAGTGGAGCAGATATTGAAGCTCTCGACCTGAGTTGGGTAAAGTAACCATTACAAATATGGAGATTCGAGTACCCATTGTTAAGTATGAGCCTAATTATGAACTAGAGCTAAGAGAAAAGATGCTAAAGGACCCAAAGATTCCGATTTCATTTTTTGATCTTCAGACGCAGGAAATAGCAGGAATTAGTGGTAACAGAAACTTTGAGCTAGATATAACGAATTACTACAACTCTATGGAGTTTGACATGCCTTATTTTGTATTTGTGGTGTTTCAGACCAACAGGAAAGGAAACCAAGATGCTGATTCATCAGTGTATGATCACGTTCATCTCCAAAACATTTATCTAAAGAATGGTAGAAATGAGATATTTCCTGAAGAACTGTGGAACATTGACCCTCCGGGTACTTGTTTGAAGGCATACAATGCATTTGCAGACTTTAAGAGAATAACTGAATTGAAAGATGACCATAAAATTAGTGCATACAGTTTCATTAACTCGTACCCTATTTACGTAATCAATATGAGTAGGAGAAAGAATGTTGTCACTGCACAAAAAACTGCCATGAAGTTATCAGCTACTTTTAATGTGCCTATTCCTGAAAACACTTTAGCATACATCATTATGTATGGCAAGAGAAATTTGACTTACGACCTTAAACATGGAATAATTACAGAGAATTTTTGATGGTGAAGATTAAATTTTAATGGTTCATTAACCATTAAAAAATAAGGTAGACACAAACCATAGAGTTTAAGATAAGTTAAGGCTAATAATAATGGTAGACACAAACCATTTTCCTGCGTGAAAATAATAATTAGACTAAGGTAGACACAAACCATTTTCCTGCAGAAAATAAGAAATTGAGAATTGTTTTTTAAGGTTTAACAGAACCATTTTCCTACGGTAAATAAGAAATAATTTTAAGGTAGACTTCCACCACATCTCAGTAGATAATAAAAATGTTTATTCATCCTTAAAAAATCGTTGGTAACTTTTATGGATAATTTCACCACAGATTTAATGCTTTTTCTGGTAATTTTAATTTCAGATAATGGTTGGTTTTAACCAGGAATTTTACTGTTATTTAGGGTAGTTGTGAACCTTAATTTTTCTCAGAACTTTTGAGTAGGTTTTAATGGTTACTTAGAGTCATATTTATAATAACTTTTTGTGGCATTTCTTTAATCTTGTTTATGGTTAGTTTTGAGCATTACTTTTGATTGCGTTTTATAGTTACTTAGAACCATAAAATATCTTTATGGCTGGGGTGTTAATTTTTAAAATTTATATGGTTGTTTTCAACTTTAAAAGAGATTACTTTTGGAAACCTCATTGGCGAGGTTGTGGTTGGTTTGATCCATAACTTTTGATTGCGTTTTATGGTGAGATTAGATCTTAAACAGGGTCACCCTACAGATAAACAAAATACTTTTTAAGGTTGTCTTGGACCTTAAAAAAGAAATAATTTTATGGTCAAAATGAACCCTAGAAGAGGGGGTGTTCCCTATACACCGACATACTACTTCAGAGGAAAGTTACTAGTGATTGAAAAAAAGCGCAGGTGACTCCCGTTTATAAGAAAGGAAAGAGAACTGATCCACACAATTACAGGCCAATATCGTTGACATCAGTTTCATGTAGAATTTTAGAGCCTATTCTCAGTTCGAATATAGTAAAATTCCTTGAAACGGAAAAGCTTCCTTCTATGAACCAGCACGGGTTTAGGAAACATTGTTCATGTGAAACTCAGCTTGCCCTTTTCTCATATGACATCTTGCGAGCCATGGATGAAGGGCAACAGGCGGATTGTGTTTTTCTCGACTTCAAAAAAGGCGTTCGACGCAGTGCCACACTGCAGACTGCTAACGAAGATACGAGTTTATGGAATAGGTTCACAGATTTGTGACTGGCTGGAAGAATTCCTAAGTAATAGAACGCGTTATGTTGTTCTCGACGGCGAGTGTTCATCAGAGACGAGTGTATCGTCAGGCGTGCCCCAGGGCAGTGTGATAGGACCGCTATTATTTTCTATCTATATAAATGACCTGATGGACAGAGTAAGTAGTAATTTGCTGTTTGCTGATGATGCTGTGGTGTATGGGAGGGTGTCGTCTTCAACTGACTGTAATAGCATACAGCATGACTTAGACAAAATTTCTGGTTGGTGCGAAGAACGGCAGCTAGCTCTCAATGTAGAAAAATGTAAGGTGATGAACATGATGAGGAAAAACAATCCCATAATGTGCGAATACGGCGTTAGTAGTGAGCTTCTTGAAGTAGTCGCGTCGTTCAAATATCTAGGCGTAACATTGCAGAGCGATATGAAATGGAACGAACATGTAAGGACAGTTGTGAGTAAGGCGGACAGCCGACTTCGGTTTATTGGGAGAAATTTGGGAAGATGTACTTCACATGTAAAGGAGACTGCGGATAAAACGCTTGTACGACCACGTCTGGAGTATTGCTCAAGTGTTTGGGACCCGCAGCAGATCAGTTTAAAGGAAGACATAGAGGCAGTTCAGAGGCGAGTAGCTAGATTTGTTACTGGTAGGTTCGACCAATGCGCGAGTGTTACGGAAATGCTCCGGCAACTCAATTGGGAATCGCTGGAAGAAAGACTACGTTCTTTTCGTGAATTTCTGTTGAGTAAATTTAGAGGGCCGGAATTTGAAACTGAGTGTAGTGCGATCTTGCTGGCGCCTACTTACATTTCGCGTAAAGATCACAAAGACAAGATAAGAGAAATTAGGGCTCGTACGGAGGTATATATGCATTCTTTTTTTCCTCGTTCTGTTTTGGAGTGGAATAGGAAAGGAAATGCCTAGTAGTGGTACAGGGTACCCTCCGCCACGCACCTTACGGTGAATTGCGGGGTATGTATGTAGATGTAGATTTCTGACTGGTCGAGTAACTCTTATTACAGCACTAGCTTCCTGAAACACAGAGCTACTCTGTCGCCCATAACTGCAGAGTGACGAGTCTAGTTCACGCATCTACCGAGTACAGACTACGACCTCCTAACATTCATATTTGCCGCGGTGGAATAGCCGAGCGGTCTAAAGCGTCTCGCTGCGGAGCGCGCGGTTGCTCGCCGTGGAGGTTCGAGACCTCCCTGGTGTGTGTGTGTGTGTGTGTGTGTGTGTGTGTGTGTGTGTGTGTGTTTGTCCGTAGGTTAGTTTACTTAGGTTTAAGTAGTTTGTAAGCTACGGACTGATGACCATGCAGTTTGGTCTGATAGATTTACAGACATTTGAACATTCATACTTTATCTAACCAAAAACAAATATCCCAATATGCAGATCTCTATACATCTATATGGGATACTCTGCAAATCACATTTAAGTGCCTGGCAGAGGGTTCATTGAACCACCTTTATACTATTTATCTGCCATTCCAATCTCGAATAGCGCGCGGGAAGAAAGAACACCCGAATATCTCTGTTCGAGCTCTGATTTCTCGTATTTTATTCTGATGATCATATCTACCTATGTAAGTGGGAGTCAACAATATATTTTCGCATTCGGAGGAGAATGTTGGCGATTGGAGTTTCGCAGGTAGCCCACGCCACAGCGATAAGCACCGTTGTTGTAATGATTGCCATCCCAGATCCTGTATCATTTTCGTAACGCTGTCTCCCCTGTATCGTAACAATACGGAACGAGCCGCCCTTCTTTGGACTCTTTCAATGTCCTCCGTCAAACCCACTCGATAAGGATCTCACACTGGGCTGTAATCTATATCTATAAATGTGAACGTCTGTTCGGTGTACGTTTATCACGTCTGAAACACAAGACATAAAGAGCTAAAAATTTGTACAGTTACTAATGTCTACCCGGGGAAGGCTTTAGGCACGGTTTTATGGCGATCGGATAGCTATTTATCTGTATATATTAATGTGCATGTCTGTTCGGTGTACGCTTATCACGCCCGAACGACAAGACGCATAGACTTAAATATTTGCATAGTTACTAATTAATACCAAAGGGAGGTTTTAGGCACGGTTTTATAGCGATCTGATAAATATTTAGTAATTTGAAGAATATAATTCGAAATTCGGAACAATACTCTTTGAAAATTATGTTTACTCATTGAAAATGGTTTTATTGGTTGCATTGTTGCTTGAGCGATGATGATGATAAAAGGGAGGAGTATATTGGGAATTAAAATTGTGTGTTAATATTTCGCTCTGCAGCGAAAACTACACATCGCAAACGAATTATCTGTGTGTAATTGTCGTCCGAAGTCTCCCGTTGTACTTGTACACCATAGTAGTTCCAACCCGCTAGGTATAAGGGGATGGAAGATATGGTGATTGAAAGTCGTCAAATTACTGAAAAAAAAAAAAAAAAAAACCGGACTGAAGGCCAGCCATGACGTTTGCGACTCTATGGCAAGGAGGTTATATACAGCGAAACGTGATGCCACAGACCATATCTTTGATTTATGCGTGCTACAATGTCTTCAGCTCTTTCTCTGTAAGATTAAGCATACGAACAAGGAATTATAAGAATAAATAAATAGCACATTCCTGAAAGATAGCGTATCGATCATAATCAACCAACACGCGAGCGGAGCCGCGGGTTTAAGCTAGTACTCCATAAAAGGACGGACAAACGTAGAGTATGCAGTTTCTTCTGTAGTTCTGTTGCATCTCTTAAGTGTTCTGCCAATAAAACACAGTCTCTGGTTCGCCTTTCCCACGACATTATCTACGTGTTCTTTCCAATTTAAGTCTGAAGTAATAGTAATTCCTAGGTATTTTGTGGAGTTTACGGCCTTCACTTTTGATTGATTTATCTTGTAAACAAAGGTGTAAGGACAGGTTAACAGTATAACTAACGTCGTAAGACAGAGTAGACTGAAGTTTGGAAAGTAGGAGGCGAGGTACTGGCGGAAGTAAAGGTGTGAGGCGGCATCGTGAGTCGTGTCTGGATAGCACAGTCGGTAGTCGAAAGGCAAAGGTCCTAGGTTCGAGTCTCGGTTCCGGCTCACAATTTTAATCTGCCAGGAAGTTTCATATCAGCGCACACTCCGCTGCAAAACGAAAGTTTCATTTTGGAAACATCCCTTAGGCTGTGGCTAAGCCATGTCTCCACCATATCCTTTCTTCCAGGAGTGCTAGTGTTGCATGGTTCGCAGGAGAGCTTCTGTGAAGTTTGGAAAGTAGGAGGCGGGGTACTGGCGGAAGTAAAGTTGTGAGGCGGCATCGTGAGTCGTGTCTGGATAGCACAGTCGGTAGTGCGCTTGCCCGCGAAAGGCAAAGGTCCCAGGTTCGAGTCCCGGTTCCGGCACACAATTTTAATCTGCCAGGAAGTTTCATATCAGCGCACAGTCCGCTGCAGAGTGAAAGTTTCATTTTGAAAGTAGACAGTGTTGGCGAGCAGTGGCAGAACTTCAACTTTCCTCCCAGCCGCTGTTGACAGAGTTCTGTGCTGTGTCGTGTTGCAGGGGGTGAGCGAGTCGTGCCGCGCGCGCATGCTGGTGCGCGGACTGCGGCAGGGCGAGTCGGAGCTGATCCTGGCGCTGCACAACCGGCTGCGCGCCACCGTCGCCTCCGGCAGGGAGTTCCGCGGACACCAGCCGCCCGCCGCCGACATGCGCAAGCTGGTCACGTCGTGAGACCTTACTGCACCTTCCTCTCATACACGCACAGTGGCCTAACCACCGGGGGGGGGGGGGGGGGCAGGAGGGGCAGTCGTCTTACAAACTTCTTAGGGTTTTATTTGCGGACGGGCAAGTTAGTACTGCTTCCTCCCAAAACTCCCCTAAAACCTCCACATCCTTGCGGATGCTGTTGCGTAGCAGTGTGCGTTTGTACCGCCCTACAGTACGCACGATGTGCCGTAGTTGCTGTCAAAGTCTTTATGGGAAGCATAGAGTTCTGACTAACCTGTTGTCTTCTATAAATGTGTCCCCAGCGCAGAAGACAGCACACAGGTCGTTGGTTCTGCTACAGCATACAAGTGAGGCTAAAATAAGTTCTCTATGATGGAAGCATAAGAAGCGACTCGCGAGATTCTTAACTGTCAGGGATGTCACTTATTAAATAAATAATTAAATATGAACAACTTTTGTTAATTCGACACGGCCTATGCTGCCCGTTGTTCATGTTAAGACTTCGACTGTTATTACAATTACACAAATCTTTGCTCATGACCGGCGCGGTCCGGCGCGTATAGTGGTCAGCTCGAGACTGAAACTGCGGCACGATGCGAGACTAGAGGTAGAGGTAGAGGGCACCTGACGCTCTATTTTGCGCCAAAACAGGGCCGTCGCACGCCTTCCGCAAAATCGCTCTTCTCTTGTTACAATAACAGAAGGCACCTTAAAATTTTTAAACTGTCAAAACCTAGCCTGTCCTTGAGATATATTTATCACAAATTCTCAGCTCTGAATAATTAATATTTAGTGCATAATAAAACTAATTTCAAAAGAAATCACGTGACCTGAAATGCAGCAGCCAATGTGAGGAGAGTACCAGTAACATAGGCGGGCTTTCCCATGGGAACCAGCACCTACTGTGCCACATGCTACTGCTCCCCACCCCACATTTCAAACTATGCTGCACTTCTGTCGTTCTTCCGCGTTTAAGACGCGTACGATGTTAGCAAAGAAACGGCCAGCGGCCAGATAAAGGAAGTGGTCATAGGCCAGGAATATCACAGTCTCCCAACCCAATTGAAACATTGGACACGGTTTCTGCTCCCCCCTTCCCCAGTTTTTTTTTAATGGCAGCTATTTTCGCCTTTGAGTGAAGCATCTTGTAACAACTACTACATTCTGTCCTCCCATTTTGTCCTATTGTGGCCCAATTTAGGTTACGGTAGTAACACTAAAAGTGGGCGTTTGCGATCGTCTTTTGACAGCTCGAAATTTAAATGAAAACAACGGCTTAACTATTCACCTGACACGAAAATTGAATAACCTAATCTGTAGAGGAGAAAATTCTCTACAACTTTGCTCTCTTATGTTTTTGTTTTCATATCTCATAGTGTTTCAAACATATTTGCAAAAATAATGGCGATTTTGGGATGTATATCAGTCTGTCTATAACGTTTTCCATGTTTGTAAGACGAACCGTTCAACCGATCAGCACCAAATTTTACAGAGATGATTGTAGGCCGCCAGAGACCAGAACCTCACTTTTTCAAATTTTTCGGACAAACAATACGGTAGTAATACCTAAAAAAGCCGTTTGTAATATAATTGTAATTGCAAACGAACCGTTCATCTGATACGAAAGTTGAATAACCGAATTGGTAGAGAGGAAAATTCTCTACAACTTCGCTCTATTATGTTTTTTTCATATCTTTCATCGTTGCAGGGATATTTGCAAAAATAACGGCGATTTGCCCATGTCTGTCTGGTTGTAACGTGTTCCCACTTTGTAGGTCGAACCGTTCAAACGTTTGGCACCAAATTTTACAGACATAAATGTTGGCTACCAGAGACCAGATCCTCGCTTTTTCAAATATTTCCGACAAGAAATACGTTAGTAATATCAAAGAAAGGTCGTTTGTAATGTAATTTTAATTAAATATAAACCATTCATCTGACACGAAAATTGAATAACCTAATTTGTAGAGGAGAAAATTCTCTCCAACTTTGTTCCCTTATGTTTTTTTCATATCTCGTATCGTTTGAGAGATATTTGCAAAAACAACAGTTTTGACGCCCTCCACTGAATTAACGAAAACCAGCCGTTCGCAGATGTCACGTGACATTCCTCGCCCAGAACTCTCTCTGGCATACGCCATCTTGTTTTGCTTATTTGGTGATTTTCTTATTTTAACGTACTCGTTTTCATTCCAAAGCAATGGCGCACTGAAGAATTAACAAAAACACGTCGTTCTTTGTACGATAAATGATAATCTAGTGTCTACAAATGCCATATTAGCATCAGTTAATAACAGCCATAAATAGTATCAGATTAAAGGAGGTGGTTCTCAACTGTTGGACATAGTGTAGTGGGCAATGCGCTGGACTATGACACTGAAGGTCAGTGGTTCAAAATCCTCCACTAGCTAAAATTTTTTTTTCCTAAAAGGGTTTCAGACGTTCTTATTAATTATCTTTTTGTTGTTTACATTATTATTTTGGTTCAAAATGTTTGCAAAAACTAATAAAACTACAAATCTAAAGTAGGCCGTAAAACACGTCAGTGTGATTTTTTTTTATGGCAGCTATTTTCGCCTTTGAGTGAAGCATCTTGTAACAACTACTACATTCTGTCCTCCCCTTTTGTCCTATTTTGACCCACTTTAGGTTACGGTAGTAACACTAAAAGTGGGCGTTTGCGATCGTCTTTTGACAGCTCGAAATTTAAATAAAAACAACGGCTTAACTATTCATCTGACACGAAAATTGAACAACCTAATTTGTAGAGGAGAAAATTCTCTACAACTTAGCTCCCTTATGTTTTTTTCATATCTCGTATCGTTTGAGACATATTTGCAAAAATAACGGAGATTTGACACCCTCCATTGAATTAAAGAAAACCAGCCGTTAGGAGGTGTCACGTGACATTTCTCGCGCGGAACTCTCTGTGACATACGCCATCTTGCGCGTATTTGATGATTTTCTTATTGTAACTTACACGTTGCCATTTCAAAGCAAAGGCGCACTGAAGAATTAACAAAAATACGTCGTTCTTTGTACGATAAATGATAATCTAGCGTCTACAAATGCCATATTAGCATCAGTTAACAACGGCCATCAATACTATGAGATTAAAATACTCCTCTTCCGATTGATAGCCGTAGCGTATTGGGAAGGCGTTGGACTATGATACCAAAGGTCAGTGGTTCGGAACCCGTCACTACGTAAATTTTTTTTTCTTAAATGGGTTTCTGACACCCTTATTAATTAATTTTTTATTATTTTGATCCAAAATTTAGGCAAAAACTTATAATACTACAAATCTAAAGTGTGCCGTAAAACACGCCAGTGCGATTTTTTTTTTATTGGGAGGGGGGTCGGCACGATATTTTTATTTGCATGGTGGGCGAATATTCGAAAAGACTGAAAAAAAACAAACATTTATGGGACTGAAGGTACCATGCTGAGAGCCTGTTGTCTAACGCATTGAGATGCTGATCCCACAGCCGGTATTATGATCTGGGGTGGTACTGGAGTCCACTCCCGCTATCCCCCCTCCCCTCAAAGGCTTTGCCGGTACATTACGCACCCAGCGCTACTTTCCTGTTGTCCTACTGTAACTTCAGAGCTTGCCGACAGCCACATTGTAACAGGATATTTATCCACCACAAGTGGCACGAAATACTCGACACTACTTCGTCGACCATCTGATTGCGTTGCTGCCGTTGGCCTCCCCGTTCTCCCGATTTGTCGATTATCGAACATGTCTGGCCGACGAGTGGAGAACGACTGATCGGTGACACACCATCCGCTGACGCCTAAGATCCACTCTCACAGTATATGTGAGAATCATAGACTGCTGTATTGTAAGACCACATCCAGAGCGTCTTTGGTTTATTGCAGAGCCGTGAGCAGAGGTTGTAGACACCAATGGCGGCAACACTTACAACGTCTTCTGCACTTCACAGGTGACTGTATTTTCAATTTCGTGTTCTTCGTACAACACAGTATCTCCCAAATAAATCTGGCTGTGATATCTCCGGTCCTTCTTGGTGTTTGCATTGTGGATGGCCAGGAGTATAGGTGGAAAAGCATGATGATTCTCTTGAATGGTAGTGTTGTGTAGATGTTTCATCATCATTAGAGCACCTGTTGTACGACGGTTGGAACTTAAATAGTGGCAACTATTTATTCACAACCGATACAAAAGCGTTACAAGTTTGCACCTGTTATTGTGCTTCAAAGGAGTCACCAGCGTTGTGGAAGACATAGTATACCGTAAGGAAAGCCTGTTCTGTTGATGGAGCGAATGGAGCGGTTGCGAGGGTGAAGGTTCGGGGTCAGAGTTTAAATAGGGAAAGTTTAATTTTTAAAACTCACAACCACCAACTGCGAACCATATTCCTAAACATGCAAAAACACTGGAACTGTGATTGCTACTGTTTGACTCGTTATCTAGGGTATGATATCACACGTTCGCAGCTTTCCTTCCCTGCATATGATTAACATAAAAATTCATAATAAAGTAAGTTCATGTGAAAAAAGGGTGTACTAACTACTATTTTTGAAAACACGTGAAAGTTCACTTTATGTTGTTTATTACACCATATTAAAACCCTGTGGCTGATACGTCTGTACGTCGACACATTTATCAAATAAAGTTATAGCTCGTGAGCCCCCAGAAAAAATGAATATTTCTCGCAAATTGTTTTCACACCATGTGCCTGTCTCAATCACCGTTTATGTCCATGCCTATGCGACGACACGTGTTACATTAACAAAACACAGTAACTTTAATTTAGTGCAATGCACACCTTGTTCCACCGGCTAAATATTCACAACACACAGTAGCACTCGATACAAATTGGTCTACGACGAGCAACCACACTTAGCAATTGCCACACAAAAATCTATAGTCTCCACCTGGAGATCCACATGCCGACCGTGCAGAGCGACGCCGCGCCCGGCCAGCTACACCACTCCTTCCCGACTCCTGACTACCTCCCTGGGCCGCGCATGCGCGCGCCAAAAGCCCAACTGCCGGGGTTTTTCCCTACGTCATCAACTTACGGTGAGCTGTTCTAACCGACTTGCCAACGTACAGCGCTCAGCCAATACATTTCTAAAACTTTACTTAAAATCAAAATAATTCCACATTAAACAAATTTCTTATTAGGTTTTTATATTGGTATAAACGTCCTTTGCATTATTTATTATAATCGTTCAATTTCTTATATCACAGATAAGTGATTTAACTGAATAGTTCAAGATAAAATACACAAGATTAATTGAAAATAAAATGAGAAATAGTTAATATATTATTTTTATAAACAAAACATTGCCATGCTAGTTGTGTAACTGTCTTGTATTCATTGGTAATTTATTACTTTTCATTGTCAATTAAACATATTACGCCAGATGTGACTATATCAGCTAATGTATTGTTTATTTATCAACAGGCTATTTTGTAATGAGGGCCTTAAAGGTTCCTAACTGCGTCGGATTACTTCAAATGCAAGTAGTATTAGAATATTTTATTTCACGCTGTGCACTGCACTCCGCCTGGCACTCACCATTGTCCCTCTCTCCCCTCACCGGAAACGATCCTGGAAAATCCTAAGCTGGAACAAGCCGCCAACGTCGGCCTGCTCGCTGCCTCCCCTCAGCTACAATCACACAGCAAATCTCAACGTGGAGAATTTCTACCTATGGCCTGGCCTAACTATAAATGTTGTCACCCAACTGCGTACATACATTGCTACCATAATTAATAAGATTAAAATTGTGTAACATTTAGTGCATTGGCATGGTCAATGTTTGCAGTGAACTTCATACTGTTTAATTATCAAATGCTATTAATTACCAATCTTTCTATTGGGCGGTAATCTCTAGAACAGTTCTGAAGAGAATTCCACGAAGTGGTTCCTTCACCTTCGCAATCAAATCAAAAGTCCGGGGAGGATGGTGGATGGTACAGTACTTCCCAGTCCCATCGATCGAACAGAGTAGCCTCAGCTTGCACTGTATGCGCCCGCGCATTGTCGTGCAAAATGATGGGTGGGTTGCGTAGAAAGTTGATCACTGTCCACTAACGCGGCAACAGTATCCACTTCTTCAGAGACGCTAGGACGACCTACTTGATGTATGTCTGCCACGATTTGCCGACGTTCGTCTTTTCTGCGCGTCAATGCAGATTCCCCACTCGCCTCTTGAAGACCTTGATGACCCTGTCCTGCTGCACGACCTCTAGCACATTCAATCTTGATCCAACTCCGTTGTTTCTGTTTCGAAAGCATAGTGACACCGTTACGTTAGACCGGTCGCTCACAAGTGAGGTGACGTGCGACGTGCTCGCCGTGGAGGTTCGAGTCCTCCCTGGGGCATGGGTGTGTGTGTTTGTCCTTAGGTTACTTTACCTAGGTTTATATTCGCTTAATGATGAAAATTCTCCTCAGAGATGATAAATATTGTTCAAACGAGATAGAATGGCTGGCCAGTACTTACCATTGTGCTGTACCACCGATAGTAACACAAATGAAGAAACAGAAAGGAACTGTGTTCCGAAAGCTTGTCCTTTTTGTCCCCCCCTTTTTTCTCTGTTTCTTCATTTGTGTTACTACCGGCGGTACAGCACAAAGGTAAGTACTGGCCAGCCATTCTATCTCTTTTGAACAATATTTACCTAGGTTTAAGTAGTTTGTAAGCTACGGACTGGTGACCACGCAGTTTGGTCCGATAGATTTACAGACCTTTTTTCGAAGAGACATCATATCCTAGCCTTGTTCTGATTGCACTTGTGTGCACTGACTGGTCTGTTTGTTGTTTGCAGGTGTGGGACCGACAGCTGGCGAGGATCGCGCAGCGCTGGGTGGACCAGTGCGAGTACGCGCACGACGACTGCAGGGACATGCGTAAGCATCTGCTCTGCTGCGACACTGCGCAGAAGTGTGTTCCTGTAGGGCAGTAGGGAGGGGCTCTGACTGGGACGGTAGTGTGGAAAGGAAGGAAGAAGCAGTCAAGGCAGCCTGTAAAACGAAAAAGATGGCCCCATACTAAACTGGGACAAAGTTATGTCCAAGAACGACACAAAAAATTATTCCAGAAAACAAGCAGAAATCATAGTAAGACCTTGAAATGGGGTTAGAAACTTTGGGTGAAGTCGCAGGGAAAGATTCTGGGACGTAATTAAAAGTTTTTTTTGTAAATCTATCGGACTCAACCACTTGGTTATTAGTCCGTAGCTTATAAACTACTTAAACCTAAGGACAACACACACACACACACACACACACACACACACACACACACACCATGCCCGAGGGAGGACTCGAAATCCCGACGGCGAACGGACGCGCGCACCGCAGCACGGCGCCCCAGTGCGCATGGGTAATCCGCCGCGGCGTAATTAGCAGTCTTGGAAAGGAGGGGGGGGGAGAAAGGAAGGAAGGAAGGAAGGTAGCTTAGGGTTTATCGTCCCATCGACAGCTTGGTCATTAGAGACGGAGCTAACGCTCTGAGTTTTGGGTAAGGATGGAGGAGGAAATCGACCGTGCCCATTTGAAAGGAGCCATCCCGGCATTCGCATGGAGTGATTTAGGGAAATCACGGAATACCTAAATCTGGATGGCCGGAGGTGGATTTGAACCACCGGTCCTCCCGAATGCGAGTCCAGTGCGTTACCACTGCGCCACCTCGCTCGGTTGGGGGGGGGGGGGAGGGGGAAGAAGGACAGGTCATCAGAGTTGCTAATGAGTTCTGTGAATGCTTTGCGCAGATGGAGGGAATATTTTGAAGAGTTGCTCAATGTACGTGAAACGTTCAGTAATATGACAGATTTTGAGGTATAATGGGTTAGAAAGGAGGAAGTGGACATAATAGTCAATAGATTGCAATGCTGGGATAGATGAAATTAAGTCAGAACTTATCAAATAGAGTGGAATGTTAGATCTTATATTACACAAGGAAACTGAACTGGTGTGGGAGATGGGACATGTTCGGTCTGACTGGATGAAAGCAGTAATCACACCAATATTGACGCATGGAAATAGGAAAGTTTGTAACAACTACAGTGATACCTCTTTAATTACCATTGTGGGATACATATTCTAAGGCATTGCTGAAAGGAGAATGCAAGTATTAGTTGAAGTTGGTTGAAAATAAGTGTGGATTTAGGCCTTTTAGAGGCTGTCAGGGCCAGAACTTTGGCTTACGGCAGATAATGCAGACGTGTTGGGTTACCAACTTTTGCAACTGTAAATTAGTTTACTTGAAACCAGACGCGTTTCGCTTTATTTTAAAGCATCCTCAGTGGTCAGCTGTACAGAAAATATGTTGAAGATGGCAACATAAAAAAGCACGTGTAATCTTAAAAGTTCATTTTATACAGAATAAAGTAGCCCATAGCTTGAGAACTGTTGATGATCGAATTTAGTAAAAAACACAAAAACATAAAACAAAAATCTTTTCTGTTTAGCTGGCCACTGAAGATGCTTTAAAGTAAAGCAAAATGCGTCTGGTCTAAAGTAGACTAATTTTCAGTTGCAAAAGTCCGTAACCTTACCTATACGAACTGTAATGCAGACGTTCTATGCGTGGCACAGGGAACTGTATCTGTGTTTTATAGATCTAGAAAAGGCTTATGGTCGTGTTCTGAGGAGGAATCTATCGTCAGTTCTACAAGACTATGTAATCTGTACCAGATAGGGGTAATAGGAGAAGCTCCAAAGGAGAGCGTTACGGTTCGTTACCGTCTCATTTAGTAAGCGCGAAAGCCTAACGGAGATGATTACGAAACTCCAGTGGCAGACGTTGCAAGAGAAGCGTTCTGTATTGCGGTAAAGACTCCTAACAAATTTCCGAAAGCATAAGTTTCTCGAGGAGTCAACCAAAATATTGCTTCCTGCTGCGCGTATCTCGCTAAAAGACCGTAAGTATAAAATCAGCATGATTTAGAGTCCACACGAAGGCATAACAGAAACCGTTTTTTTCCGCAACGCATACATGTCTGGAGTAGGAGGAGGAAGTAACAGTGGAAAATGAAGTACCAAAATGTTCAAATGTTTGTATAGTCTATGGGACTTAACTACGGGGTCATCAGTCCCTAAACTTACAAACTACTTATGAACTACTTACGAAATAGGACGGCACAAATATCCATGCCCGAGGGGGGATTGGAACCCCCGACCGTAGTGGCCGTGCAGACCGTGACTGGAACGCCTCAGTCCCATCGGCCACCGCGGCCGGCCATGAAGTACCACTTGTGTGGTCAGTTCCATGCTCTCTCGGGTATCTTCAGAATGAAAGTTCAACTAGGCGGTCAAGTAACTCCTCAGTTGAATTCGAATAGTTAAAGGCAACCCGTTTGTGACTTGCCACGATGGAAAAATCACCAGCAATTTCAGTAATCGCACCCGGATTTATTTATTTTCTCGTATGGCTTACACACAGCGTTAACATAAAAACAGATAATACTTTTACAGGTAAAAGGCCATAATATATATACAACAAGTATAACTATGTAAATTTTAATATCTAAGTTCCTAATACAGGATCAGCCCTCATGAAATCACTGGAGGTCCCTTGGAAGGCTCGCAGAGAGCACTCTTCCCTAATGTGCCTGATTGTTTCAAGGATCCGCAGTCACCCCCTGAAGATTGGACAAAACCCTATTTATGCAGTGAGTCCACACAGCGACCGTGCCCCGCATGTATTCTGTTTTAACTTCTCCAACAGATTCCTTTCTAGTTTCACGCCGGTAGTGTCGTGATTGTAGTGGTAAAACCAGTTCAGCTTTCCTCAATGGTGGGTTTCTTGAGCGGAGTCTATTCGACGCAGAGCCGGTATATTGTCATGAATAGGCAGGTCTACGTTCTCCTGAATCTTCTGGAATTCTCGAACCCGGAGCCTCCAAAGAACAGTCATTAGAGGAGGCCACTTATCTATGGATGCGGACTCTGAATAATATATCCTATTTCTGAAAAAAGTACGAAATTTATAATTATTGGAATGGATGACAAGGGAAACTTTTGAAAGGCAATGGCGTATGAATGAAAGATAACTAGTTAGTTTACCAAATTTAGAAAGAAAAAAAAAATCAGACGTAAAGTGTTCCTCGGAACTGACGAATATTTGATAAAATGTCAGTTCTATAATATGTACTTACGAACTTCTTCTATAATGTAACTCATAGAATAACTGTCGCCGGCCGCAGTGGCCGAGGGGACTGAGGCGCTCCAGTCACGGTCTGCACGGCCACTACGGTCGGGGGTTCGAATCCCCCCTCGGGAATGGATATTTGCGCTGTCCTTAGCATTAGTTAGTTCATAAGTAGTTTGTAAGTTTAGGGACTGATGACTCCGCGGTTAAGTCCCATAAGCTATACAAACATTTTGAAAAACTGTCACAATGTGAAGTCACGAAATAATTAAATGCCCCTTGACTTGTTCAGAGTAATCAGGTGTATTGCAGAAACTACATCACACAAACGTTAGGAACTCATGTGTTGGAGACAGAGTACCCTCACATTTGAATCAAGAAACATGAGCACTTCCAGTGCTGCGAGTGAAGACCACCTTACTGTGCATTTCCCTCATACTTCTTTCAGTTAGTTTTCTATTGGCAGACGCTATCGTCTCCTGCTGCATGCGTTAGCAGTGGCGAGAGATACACAGGATTAGGTTTCAGAGCTGGTGCATATTGTGGACTCCAGTAGTGCTGTCTTATAAAGGCCGCCGTGTGGACGTACTGGAATTGCTTAGTATGGCTCGTAGAAGAATATTTCCCTGTAGGGATTGCGGAGAATATTTCAGTGAAATCGGTGATGCAGATATGCAGATATAATCGCTGGAGGCAGAAGGGAACGACGGACTGACGTCACGCATTATTGCATCACTGCATGTGATGACAGGCATACTGGGTCCATGGGAGCTATGGGCCGCTCTCCACACTACGAACCATATTACGACAAATTCGGTGTGTTGCGCAACAGGTAGTATCGGCGCATACTATTCGGCGTCGTCTGCAGGAGAGTGGACTATGCGCAAAGTGTGCGTAGCTGCGTTTGCCACGCAGTCGACGCCACAGCCGCTTATGCCGTAAAAAGTGCGGTCAACAACAGACATGAAGCACCGAATGGAACGACATTGTTTCTGCCGACGATTCCCGATTTTCTATTCTTCTGGGCTCGCTGCGTCATATATGTCATTTAAAGACATTCTTAAAAGACGACGTATATCAAGGACGCTGCTTTATTTCGACAGGACAGTTTCGGCGTAATTGGCATCGTTAGAATAACCGTAGATTACTGTAAAATACATGGATAGTTGTCAATTTCCAATTATACATACGTACATTGGTTTGTCTTCTTCTCCTTGTAATAACGATTTCTAACATCGTTTATCTACCTACGAAATAAATTTTTGATAAAAAGTAACATCATAGAAACTACATAAACAATAACAGTTGTATCATATCCGCTAATGTAAGGGCAAAAAAAAAAAAATTGTTAAAAAATCTACATTACAAGGAGAACAAGACCAACCATGTATGTATCAACCGAAATTGTCAACTTAAATTTAATAGTACAACTATTTTACAGTAATGTAGAGTTATCTTGACAATGGCAATCACATCGAAACAGGCATGTCGAAATAAATAACTTATTTATAGCAGCGTCCTTGGTATACATCGTCTTTTAAAATCCCGTTTCTGCCTGCACCAACACCGTAGTCAGGTTAGAGTGTGGAGGGATCGTGGAGAGAAACTGTAAGCGGCTGCCTGATGCATCGGCATACTGTCCTTGTACACGGTATTGTGGGAGTATTATTAGATTTAACTGTCGCACCTCCCCCCCACTTCCCGCCACCCACGCAATTTGCGCTGCCGATACATTAATCTGCCAGCTTTACATCTCATTTGTCGCATACTTTCGGAACTTGAACACGACCAAATTGCAACAGGACAATCGCGACCACACGTGGCACATAATGTCGTGGGAAAGACTAACCAAGGACTGCGTTTTATTGGCAGAACCCTTAAAAGATGCAACAGAACCACTAAAGAGGCTGCATACACTACGCTTGTCCGCCCTTTTTTGGAGTATTGCTGCCCAGTGTGGGATCCTTATCAGGTGGGGTTGACGGAGGACATCGAAAGAGTCCAAAGAAGGGCAGCTCGTTTAGTATTGTCACGATACAGGGGAGACAGCGTTACGGAAATGATAGAGGATCTGGGAGAGGAATCATTACAACAACGGCGCTTATGGCTGCGGTGTGGGCTAGTTACGAAACTCCAATCGCCAACATTCTCCTCCGAATGTGAAAATATATTGTTGACTCCCACTTACATATGTTATAATGTTCATCAGAATAAAATACGAGAAATCACAGTTCTAACGGAGAGATTCAGGCGTCCTTTCTTTCCGCGCGCTATTCGAGAATAGAATGGGCGATCAATAGTACAACGGTGGTTCGATGAACCCTCTGCCAGGCACTTAAATGTGATTTGCAGAGTATCCCATGTAGATGTAGATGTAGAAGCCGTCGCCCATCGGCCTGCAGTGCTGCCTTTGCCTCTCTCTTTCTCGCCTGTCAAGAGTCAGGTCGATGACCGCGGATTGACTGGCCCGGGCGAAACCGCTCTCTACTACACAAGGTTAACTTTGCCAATTTGTTGAAGCAAGGATTGCTGTACCACAAAACACATTGATAACCTCTTGGATTCAATGGATCTGCATCATGCAGCTGCGTTCATAGTCAGCAATGGCGACAACAGTCAATACTGATGTCCATATGAGCTGTATTCCCAATCATGTAATATTTGTAAAACGTCTTATCTCCCAAATACATCTGGCTGTCATACACTATTTGATGAAAAGTATCCGGACACCTGACTGAAAATGATTTACAAGTTCATCGGGCCCTTCATCGGTAATGCTGGAATTCAATATGGTGCTGGCCACCCTTAGCCTCGATGACAGCTTCCACCTCTCGCAGGCATACGTTCAATCAGCAGCTGGAAGGTTTCTAGGGGGAATGGCAATTCTTCTTCACGGAGTCCTGCACTGGGGAGAGGTATCGATGTAGGTCGCTGAGGCCTGGCACGAGGTCGGCGTACCGTAACATACCGAACGTGTTCTAGAGGATTCAAGTCAGGGCTCTGCGCAGGCCAGTCCAGTACGGGGAGGTTATTGTCGTGTAACCACTTCGCCCAGGGAGTGCTTGATTGTGTTGAAAGATGCAGTAACCAACCCCGAATTGCTCTTCAACAGCAGGAACCAAGGAGGTACTTAAAACATCAATGTTAGCCTGTGCTGCGATAGTGCACGCAAAGCAAAAAGAATTGCAAGACCCGTCCATGAGAAACAAAATCATAACGTAACACCACTGTCTCCGAATTTTACTGTTGCACTACATACGCTGGCATTCGCCATACCCACACCCTGCCATCGGATCGCCACATTGTCTGCCGTGATTCGTCACTCCACACAAAGTTTTTTTTCACTGCTCAATCGTCCAATGTTAACGCTCCTTACACCAAGCGAGGCGTCGTCTGGCATTGAACTGCGTGATGTGTGGCTTATATGCAGCCGCTCGACAAAAATAGAAGTATCCACACCTCCCACCTGTCATAGTACTTGGGGTGATGCAGTTTGGAATTCTTGTGTGATGGCGTGGATAGATGCTTATCTATTACACTGTACGATCCTCTTCAACTGTCGGCGGTCTCTGTCAATCAACAGACCAGTCGGCCTGTACGCTTTCGTGCTATACGTGTCTCCTCTCGTTTCCACTTCACTATCACATCAAACAGTGGACCTAGGGATGTTTAGAACTGTGGAAATCTCACGTACAGACTTCTGACGCAAGTGACACCCAATCACCTGACATATTCGAAATCCAGCAGTTCCGCGGAGTCCCACATTTTACCCTCACAATGTCTAATAGACTACTGATGTCGCTGATTTGGAGAAACTGGCAGTAGGTGGCAGCACAATGTGCCTAATATGAAAAACGTATGTTGTTGAAGGTGCCTGAGTACTTTTGCTCACATAATGTATGTCAAGTCCTTCTTGATGTTGCATTTTGTATGATCAGGAGTTTGTGTGCATTAATTTATAATCCGCTACGTTTAGACTGTTATATCCGGGGAGCGGATATCAGTGCGCTGTCAGAGTACCTAAAGAATTTGGGAACCAAAGAAATCGCCAGGTGGAAGGGCTATCTGCATAAGAGTTAACCCGACTAACAACTTGACCAACATACCAGAATTAATAAAATGACTTCCAACACTACATATTTAAAATGATCACATGTACACACTTCTGTCGAGTAAAATTAGTGTCATGTACGATCCGGTAATATATGCCACTGTTCTTATCAAAAAATTGTTTCCGGTTACTGATACTTATCTTCAAAACAGAGTAAATGGTACCGCGAAGCTGCAAGTAGTATGGCCAACGTTTGCGTGCTACAGTGGACAGTGTATTTCGTCCTTTTAAGACGCCTCTGTGTAACAAACCCTTTGTGCCTCATTGTCAAATTGCTTAATAATTTGATGCTATAAGACATGTATTGAGACGAAAGAGTACAGTTAAAACAATTTTTATACCATTACCTCCAAAATCTACTATTATTATAATTCAAAAGATAAGAGCTTAGATATTTAAGAAAATCAACTGTTAGTACAAACGAGGATTTGCAATGTCTTATCTGATTTTCAACTATGGATTTTTCTTCTAGCCCTATCAAGCAATGGTTTCCGTGTATTATGTTCTATCCTACTTCAATGACAATTTGCAGAGGACCTTTAAATAATGATCAATTATCTGTTATTTCCCTCTTTAACTGCTGGATTACACTGCTAAAAACAGGCAAGGGATCAGGTGAGATATCATACTCAATATACATATGTATAATATAGTGAGGACAGTTTACAACTCACAGCAAAGACGTGGCGACAACGGTGAGTCGTAAACTGTTCTCACTATATTATTAATTCCAACCTGGACTTTCCATTACAATATACACATGGTAACGTATTTCATTCAGATATGGGTTAAGGTTGTACTTAATGTAAGATACTGTACGATATTTTGCTGTCTCAGCTCGAGGTATGCATGGCGTTTACTTAGAGCGGGGCACCATGGGGCTACCATAACAGTGAAAACGTCATTCTCGTTGCCCTCTAATATGGCGTCTGATCACTTCGGACGGCCAGTACAGTTGCACACTTATCTGGCGTGGATAGTCTGAGGTTATCAATCAGCTCTTGAGAGATATTTGGCCATTCTTCAATGAGTGCAATACCCAGCTTTGAATCTGTTAGGAGAATTGATGGTTTGGCTGTTATGCGTCTGCCAAGTGCATCCCAGATATGTTTAATCGGGTTTACGTCTGGGGAACAAGCTGGGCACTCCATTCATTCAATTCCCTCAGCTTCAAGCATGTTACCCAGCAGTTAAGCTCTGTGCAGACGAACGTTATCGTCCACCAGAAGGAACCCGTCTCATGTGGCATCAACTCAGGGCACAACTAAAGGTCTAAGGTTCTTGTCTCTGTACCTCTGATTAGTCAAAGAGCTGTTTTGAACGACATAAAGGTCCGTACGTTCGCCAATATTGACTCCTGCCCACACCATTCGTCCACCACCATGATACGATGATATTTCTTGCACATAAGCGAGATTAATCCATGTTCTCTTCAGATGACGGAACGACAATTTTCCGGCTAAACAACAATCTTGACTGTGAAAAGAATCAGGCACCATTCGTTACGACTCCAACCCTGATGCTCCTCAGCTCAGTTTCTACGGGATAAACCTTGTCGTGGTTTTATTGGTACACACACGGTAGGCCAACGTGTGTAGTGACCACATTTCCGAAGACCATTTGGGTCTGTTTGCGTTAATATTGCGCGTCCTGTTACTGCATGGAAGGTGCATTGCAGCGGAGTTGCATCTAGCCTCCTGTTAACCGTAGATAAAGATCATGTTACCTGTGGAGGACCTTGGCCATGTCTTCTTTTAACTCTTCCTATTGTCTAAAATCGCGTTCAGGTCCTGGAAAATTACACTCTGGGACACACCAATAGCTGCAGCTACCCCCGTCTGTTTCTATTCCGCTTCCAACCTTCCTATGGTTATCCATGCCATAGCTTTGGGTAAGTTATATTATTGTTGCTTTGCACTACCTGCTCACTACACTATCTTAACAATACTACTTGTGTAATTCGCTTGGTAAAATAAAATAAATAAAATAAACAACAAGTCAACACCAACTCCATCTACAGCAACATTCTGTTATTACCACTATCTCGGTTGCCGTAATGTTGTTGTCTCCACTCTGTAGAACCAACAGAAAGACGTCGAATCATTTTAGTTCACTCTGACGATGACAATACTTTAGATTCTAGATATCTCAACTGATCCCTTAATTATTTTGACCAGTGTATTTGCATTAGGTTCACGTTTAACACAAATCTACTTGAGCTTCAATGCGACTAGCAGTGTGCTGTAGATCCTCGCAGTTTAGAGATTTCATTTCAAAATATTGGTGGTACCTCTGTTGCAGCGGGCTTCCATGTGGGACAGAACCTATACGTTATTTACGGCACTGAGAGTGACGCCACTGCAAACTGGACCGCGACCATCCTCAGCTGGTACAACGAGGTCGAAATATTTGACACCAGCAACGTACACAACTTCAGGTGAGTTGCACACAGCTAGGTCTGCAGCATAAATAATCTTGACAGGTACTGAGGTACTGTGCCTAGTAATCCCATCTACAGCTCGCTGAAGATGTCTGAAAAACGGATTGTAAACTGCCCGTAAAAAATGAAAATAAAATAAGAAACCCAATGCCTTTTTGCATAATCATTTAACCAGTGGAAAAAGGTATCAACTATTTTAAAAAGCAGCAATTGGTTTCTTTTTGTGCCAGGGCCATAAGTCTTTGAAGACAAATTCAGAGACACCGCCTAAATAGAAGACACGAGCGCCGTAGTGTGACGTCACTCAGAATAGGCTGCGATCGCTAACTGGCTGGCTGTCCGCTATGAGACAGTGCACTGTGCCCCAGCGGCCAGCTAGTCAATAAGCGATCTGTGTGACAGCGCTCATGCGTTTTCTTTAGGCGGTGTTGATCGAACTGAAGTTTTTGGACACTCGCACGGGAAACTAGTGAAGCTGGGGCAAGCGATATGTAATGTCATTATTTCAGCTCAGTGATGAGCTACGATTGGCAACACAATATAGGTCTACAAGACAGGAAAATGCATTGACGTAATTGGTGGACTGTTTGAACATCTTCTGTGAGGAAATGTACACTATTAAACAAACCATAAGATGACAGTATCTTTTTTCCTTGCTAGTTCTTTTCATTGGTTTACCCAAAAACGGTTAAGAAAAGGGCATAAGTTTATTATAATTGTTTTGTTCACAATCACAGGTAGCAACCCTCGAAGCAGGTACCTTTCCGCCTGTGTCATCTTGTATTATGTAAAATGGGAATGCATTGTAAGTAATGATCTGAAAAGGTTCTTGACTGATTTACTTGAAGTACTTACACGATACTTCAAAAATCGTTCGGATGTAAAAAGATGCAACATATTTTTAATATTTGTTGTTTGGAATTGAATGTATACATTCTATATACAGGATGCAACGAAATATGTGGGAAAGCTCTCCGCCGGCCGTGGTGGCCGAGGAGACTAAGGCGCTCCAGTCACGGTCTGCACGGCTACTACGGTCGGGGGTTCGAATCCCCCCTCGGGCATGGATATTTGTGCCGTCCTAGTTCGTAAGTAGTTCATAAGTAGTTTGTAAGTTTAGGTACTGATGACCCCGAAGTTAAGTCCCATAGACTATACAAACATTTTTGGGAAAGCTCTGGGGATTCGATATATGCCCCATAAACAAGCAGGACACGTTCTGTACATATATGGTTTATTTGGTTTTGTTATTGTGTTGTAAGATTTGTTGTTGTGTACATAACACAGGCCACTTCTCTATGTAGGTTTCTTAGTTGTGTCGATACAACGTGCAGTTCTGTACAGAAGGTGCTCAAAAGGGCTACACGAGCTGTATTGCAGGCGTCTATGCTCCACTTCATTGTCTGTCTCACTCGTTCTAATACTCCATGGGTCTGTCCTATCTGTTGACACCATTACTCTATCCGCTGACGCAGCAAATGTTCAAATGTTTGTTAAGCTTAAGGGACTTAACTACGGGGTCATCAGTCCCTAAACTTATGAACTACCTACAACTAAGGACGGCACAAATATCCATGCCCGAGGGGGGATTCGAACCCCCGACCGTCTGACGCAGAAATTTCACGTTAAGAATATATGTAGTATACACAGTGCCCTTCTAATATCCCCATAAGTAGAAGTCTAACGGATTGAGGAGAACGAGCAGGCCATGGTGTCGGTCCATGACGCCCTATCCATTTGTTTAAGAATCGTTGATGTAAAACTGCTCCAGCAGCACGAGAATAATGAAGCGATGCCCCAGCATGCCTGAACCACAGGCAATTAATTACATCCAGTAGGTAGGTCTTCCAACAAACGATGTAAATCTTTTGTTAAAAAAACGCAGACTCTAAAATAAAAGGACCAGTTAGTGTTTCACTTATTATTTCACCCTAAACTGTTGATATCCGCTTTGCACAAATTCACTGGGATTTCCATGACATGCCCGTAACCAGGTACAAAATGCCGCTCTGGGTGGAAAGTCAGCTGCACTAAGACTTCGCCTCTTAGAAGATGTTCTCGTAGAATCTTCCACACTGTCGTGTGATTCATACTACCTTTGCCTCCACTTTCCTGGTGCTGCTCCTGCTATTTTCCTCAATATGGTTGAGAACTCATTCCTCTGTGTCAGGTGTTATTGTGTTCCCAGGTCGTCCATTATCAGCAATGCGTCTGCTAAAGGAGTCTGTTTCTCTCAAATACTCATCTAGTCATTGGAACGTCTTCATGTTCGGTAAACGTCTAACAGGAAAGTGTTCACATACAAACGCAGTTTTTCATTAGCGTTACAATGAGCCCATCCACGCAGAAGGTAAATATCTGCCATTTCCTCATTTGAGGATTTCATTAATGTCTTGTATGTTGAGTGCAGTCAATAGCAAATGACGACAAATATCACTCCATTTGTACTCCATGTACATAAATTTTCAAATGTTTGTAGAGCTTATGGGACTGAACTATGGGGTCATCTGTCCCTAAACCTACAAACTACTTATGAACTAGCTTATACTAAAGACGGCACAAATGTCCATGCCTGAGGGGGGATTCGAACCCCCGATGAGGAACGGCCTCGCTCGGCCGCTCTACCGTGGCCTCTATGACACTCAACTGGCAACATGTATCACTATGCTCTACCTTATGGCCTGTGTGGAGGTGTTTAACTTGCTAGGCAATGGACATCACGTGGCTTTGAGTGCAAAAGAAATGTACACGGACGTGAATGGGAATGAATCGTATATGTGGCCTATGCCCCCTACACAAATGACCAGCCTGGACATTGAAGTGGTGTGTGTTATGTACACCACAACAAATGTCTATAATACAGCAATGAAAGCAAATAAACCGTTTTTACAGGGCATGTACTGCTTGTTGTCCAGTCCTCTACCAAATCCATGGAGCTTTCTCACATATTTAGATACACAGTGTATAGACCGATTGTTACTAAAACTCTTGAATAACACTTGACCTGTTTACATCAGATTTTTATTGAATGCTCTCATGAACATTCAGACGGACAATGGATAAATAATTATCTAATATATGTAATATAGTATCTGTACACGGAGTGTGTTGCAAAGACCATATTAGAATGCAACATTCTGTCAAATTTTAAATCAGTCTGTTAACAATGTTCTGAAAGTTGCTACTAAGAAAGAAACAAACGGAAATGAACATTTTCTTACTCGTATATGTCTGAAATATGGGAAGCAATTTCTCTGAAGTCTTCATACAATTTTACAATGGGATACGTCCATGGTTGCTTAAAATAAATTTGCTAAATGCGTTGCAAATACCTTTAGTAGTGAAGAACTAATAAACAAAGCGTATCTGAGTTTTTTTTACAATGCCATATCTACTGAACTCATGGGCAACGATAAATACAGGCCAAGGCACAGGTGAATGTGCTGTCAGCATAGTAGGTCCAGATAGTGTCAGACGTGACGTCATTATTACTTACTCCGTGGCCAAAGACAGGTCGCGGCGCGCACATCACGTGATCGCTAGTTGACTGGCTGGCCACAGGGACACAGTCCACTGTCTCCTAGCGGACGGCCAGTCAGTTAGCGATCAAATTGGCTCAGGCCTCTCTATACAGTGTGACGTGATGTGCGCGCCGCTACCTGTCTTTCTTGTTGGCTTCTCACTTACGCAAGCTGTATGGAAGGTCAAAGAGGACGTGTATCGACTAATTTTAGCGTACGTCAGTCAGTTCAATGCTTTTCTGACGAGTGTAAGGCCTGTTTTGTTTCCAATACAACCTGAATTATAGTTAATAAAATTATTTCCAACGCTGTGGGAAACTACTTGACTGATGGTACACTCACCTGCACTCAAGACTATGTTTGTTGTTGCCCATTGACTGAAGTATGTGTCATATAAAAGTATAAATTTTGTGGTGCATTTAGTCATATTGTTGATACTGTATGGAAAATAAGTAGTAGTCATGAAGTCGTATATGACATGATTATACATTAAGGCAACCACTGAGTTAAGCAGAAGATCCAGGTTTGAATCCCGGCTCTCTATTCCACTTGGCACCGTTGTCTAATTTCAGTGCCCTAGTGCACCTTAAGTCATACATTTCTTTCTACTTCTGTCACGTCCCTGCACAGATCCCATTCACCAATATAGAGTGGGGTAGGTCTGTGTGCAGTGAGACATTAACGACACTGGGGCCTTTCAGTTCCTACCTTATCCTTTGAGCTAGAGATGAGAGGGAGAAGAGTCTCAAGGAAATCTGTTCAGGTCTTCCTGAACTCGGGGTGATATAAATGAGAAGACTGGGGTTAGATAGTGGTAAATAACTTTTATCGAATTTATTAATAAAACACAAACACACATTACATGTGTGGTGTCAGGCTCTTTCCCCTTCATTCTAGTCTTTCTCTTAACCTTTAGTGCAGGATAGCATCACTTAATATCACTGACTGTCGGAGACAAGTGCTTACAGTGCCTTGTTCTGTCTAATATTAAAATTGTTAATATTCAACTATGTAATACAGAAACTGCCTGGTTAACTATCAACTCTCAAAACTATATCAGGCTCACTTTCATATCTCGAACACCAAGTTGTGTCCACCCAAACCATCAGCTCCTGCAGTGGCAACTAACATCGGTTACGACAAGTTCACTAGCTGCATCTTCAACTAGATGTCAGCTTACTCACGATTACGTACGAGCTAACCTCACACTAGCACTTCTTGACTACATGACTGACTGACTCGACTCGACTCCATCCCTGTAGTGCCGTCACTAGCTTTTTTATATGTGGTTTTGCCCCCAGCACCACTTGTTCTAGAAGCTGTTGCCCTCGGCACCACTTGTTCTCAAAGGTTCCAGAACCTTCGATCGTTGCGTATGTTTGCGCTGATCACGTGGAAGCATGTGATAAACTGTCCGCAGTTTACTCTGTTTACCCTGTCCAAGGGTTGCTGCTTCTGAACTGTCGTCAGCCTGCATGAGACTTGTTATCCGCGCCTAATTCTTATCTTACAGCTACTGCCCTGTTTATCTGCCGACAGCTTCACAAAACTTTTCCTTATTGCTACCATTTCCATGAAATTTTATGTTACATTTTTTCCGAGTCCCTGACACTTCCTTCTTTCTTGTCTCATTAATAATAATAATAAGAAAAAAGAAAAACGAAAAGCCGGCCGCGGTGGCCGAGGTGACTGAGGCGCTCCAGTCACGGTCAACCCGGCCACTACGGTCGGGGGTTCGAATCCCCCCTCGGGCATGGATATTTGTGCCGTCCTAGTTAGTAAGTAGTTCATAAGTAGTTTGTAAGTTTAGGGACTGATGACCCCGTAGTTAAGTCCCATAAGCTTAACAAACATTTGAACATTTGAAAAAGGAAAAGAAAATTTATAGTGTATGCATGAAGCTGTAGCCAATGTGCAGAAATGCTTTCTAGACTTGTGCGCTGAGTGAGTCTGTTCCTTTGTTTTGGATGGTGGCCACCTCAGTTGCGTGTTGCGCCTACTGGTCACAGGGCACAGTTGACAGCCAACTGATAGATAAAGCGTACAGCTCAGAATGCAATCTGCAACTGAGCAACAACACCTAGATACAAAGCCTGACATCCAGTGTGAGCTACAACGCCCAGTGTCACGTCACACCGACCAGCCTGCGGCCGCCATCTGACTGGCTGGCCGCTACGAGACAGTGGGCTCGTCCCCGCAGCCAGCCAGTCAGATGGCGGTCGCGACCTTGTCAGTGTGCCATGACACGGGCTGTTGTCAGGCCTAGTATCTATGTGGTGTCTAACTAAGCCAGCAGCCCCACTGAAAAACGGACTCACCCTGTGCACAGCTCGAGAATACGTTTTTGTGCACAGGCCACAACTTCTTGTACGAGCCCCGAGGCTGTGTTTATAGCCCGCGGTTCCTCCGCGGCGTAGGAATCGCGGCGGGTTTTGCAGTGAGCTGTTTCTGATAAGGCAGTGTGGGACTTGTTTATAGGCGAGGCTGCGGAGGCGGCCCCTCCGCACTTCCGCTGCGGCGTCAAAATACCTGCGGCTGCACTTGCAAACCGTTGCGGTTGTGCAATACCGCAGCGGCGTCTGCTTACATGGCGGCTTATGAGGCTGTTCGGTGCACGCGGCACCACCACACGCCGTATGTCAGTGTTTCTTTTGTCTGGACGTCAGGTGGGAACAGCGCCCTTAAGGTCGATTTTTGATTTGATTTGATTTTTTCAGGGAAGCCAAAACAGTCTTGGTCCAACCCGCCACTGCCCGCACCAAAACTAAGTTTATTGTGTGGTATCGCTCCCTGTATATCTAGTAAAGCCAACCAATGCCCTTGAACAGAGCGAGTCCCTTTACCAGTTCTTTATTAGACACAATTTCTTCGGGTCTGGTTGTCCCAAATATTCTGTGCCTTTTATTCTCCAATGCAATGCATTCGAAGATTAGATGTGATGCAGTTTCATCACCGTCATCAGGGTCCTATTCTGTTATTCCCATTGTACGTAGGTGTTTTTTGAAATTCCCATGGCCTGTCAGCAATCCAACCATGAGTCTAATCTCTCTCCTGTTCAGGCCCAGGATTGCAGAGCTTCTTTCAAAACATGGCTTTGGCAACATTACCTTGCCATGTTTTTATTGATAGACTTTGGTCCAATATTCTACGTGCTGTCTTCTGAGCCAGTTACGTAGCTCCAATTTGATCATTGCCTTGGTGATTGTCAGGACAGGTTCCGGTCCAATAAATGGAGTCTCTGCCCCCATCCTGGCTAATCTGTCGGCATGTTCGTTGCCACTGATCCCCGAGTGGCCAGGGACCCACAATAGGTTTACTCTATTGCTTTCCCCTAGCTCCACCAGAACCCTGTGACATTCTGCAACAATTTTAGACCTTGTTGCAGGAGCTGCCAGTGATCTCAGGGCTGCCTGGCTGTCTGAATAGATATAGATGCTACGATCTTTGTAGCACCAAAGCAAATTCTCCTCCACACATGCCCTGATGGCAGTGATTTCGGCCTGGAATACTGAGGCCAGTTCCCCTAGAGAGATGACGCCCTCCAGTCTTGGCTGCACCCCGTATACCCCGGCCCCAACGCCTTGGTCTGATTTTGAGCCGTCAGTGAACCAGACAATATCCCCCGTACGGTGTCGAACTATTTTCTCCCACTGCTGCCTACTTCCAATTGTTATATTGAAAGGCTTGTTGAAGCAGTATGGGGTTATAATACAGTCGGCTGGCATTTCCCCAAACTTTCCTATAATTACCTCACTATTTTAGTGTGTGATTCTGGATATTCCAAAGAGTTCCAGTTGTTGCCAGTTTTGAGTCTGTATGCACCAGCTGCTGCCTCCATCTTGACCCAAAGGTGTAATGGGGGCATATCCAGCATGGTTTCCATCCCAGCAGTTGGTGTGCTGCTAATTCCGCCTGTTATGGCTAAGCAGGCTAATCTCTGCCCCTTACCAAGCTCTTTAGCAACAACCTGCTGTTCTACCTTCTTCCACCACACGACCGCCCCATAGGCGATCCTGGGTCTAATCACCGTGGTGTATATCCAGCCCTTAAGGTCACTTCGGCTAAACTGCCTGCTGTATGAGTGACAAGTGGAGGTACCGGAAAATCACAGCGGTTCCTCCGCCGCGGAGTAACCGTGGGCTATAACCACAGCTTGATTGTGTCTTGCGTTTAGTATAATTTGCCTAACGTTGTCGACTCTGTGGTAGGCGTCAGGCAATGTGTTTGAGCGAGGACCTCGGTGCGCAGGACGCTGGGCAACGCCGCGCACTACACGCAGATGGTGGGGGCCGCGACGCGCGTGCTGGGCTGCGGGCACGCCGCGTGGCGCGACGGCGACGGCGACGGCCGCGCGGTCACGTCCATGTACGCCTGCAACTACGGGCCGTCCGGCAACCGCTTCGGCCGGCCGCTCTACACCGTGGGCCGCCCGTGCACGCAGTGCCCGCCCGGCCACCTCTGCAGCCCCGCCGTCGGGCTCTGCGAGAGCCAGTTCCAGCCGCAGCCGCAGCAGCCGCAGCCGCAGGAGCAGCCGCAGCAGCAGCTGCAGACGCACTTCCAGGCGCAGGCCGTCCTCTGTCTGGACGTGCAATGATCGCATCTAACGCCACAACACGACTCCACAGAAATCGTCCACTACCTGCTACGTCCAACTTCTAAAAAACAGCTTAATCAGGCTTGATTCCGTGTTGGAATTGGTGCTCCACGACTGTATTTGATTTGTGGTAATTATTTCAGCAATCAGTCGTAAAAAAATATAAATTTTTATTTGTTTGCAAATCTAGATTTCAACCACTGTGTGGTCATTATCAATGCTGAAATAAATACAAAAAGCCAGTTATTATAACATACATGTCACATTATAAGCCAATTGTACAAGTTTCAGTTAAAGTCAATGATAAAAATACATACTTTAAAACCAATTAAAATACTTAAATCATCTCGACCTCCATGTTGGAGGTTGCGTTTGTACTGACGCAGTTGTTACAATCCTTACACAGTTGACGTCAGCATGAGTAATTTGCGACTAAGGCGTTCTCTTTAAAGTTTCAATTAAATAACAAAATTATATGATTTATATTTATGGTAGAAAAAGTTACATTTTATTGTAATTTTAGTAGGCATTTTAACTTTTGTTCTTTTTTAATGAGTCTCGGTTACTGTTTATATATAATTGGTAGTAAAATGTGTATAATTGGTATCTTACAGCAACTCTTTTAAAATATTTTTTATAAAACTGATGACCTGTTAATAATTTTGTTCACAGTCAAAATCATAAAATCAAATGATGTCAATTTTAAAAGTAGCTGTAGTAGTAAGTACAGTCGTCAGATGGTGCTAACCAACGTCTATCCCAAAACTGGCAACTGCATGTGAGTTGTCATAAGTGGGGACTTGTGTTTACTTTCTAGTAGATGGGCAGCGAAATTTGATTTTTCTGCCGCGCTGTGCCGATCTATGTTGGGCAAACAGGCAGACTCCTGGAAACCAGATTCAGTGAAGACATCGCGGTAGATCGGCACAGCGCGGCAGAAAAATCAAATTTCGCTGCCCATCTAATAGAAAGTAAACACAAGCCACCACTTATAACAACTCACATGCAGTTGCTCCATACATGTGACAAAGGTAAACGCATGGACCTGTGGGAAGAATTCGAAATCTATCGACATCAGATCTCTACTAAAGTGACACTGCTCAATGAGCAAACGATATCGAAAAGTTCCCAATTCTGGGAGCTATTAAAAAATCAGTTGAGTCCAGCTACTTGAAGCTGAAACCAACACATGCACTGATCGGCCGATATTTACATCTAAACTTCCCACCTGTCACATGCGAGTAGCTTTCATACAGTGACAAATATTGTGCCCATCAAGTATTTTTATGTATACAATATGAATGTACAGTAATTTCAGCACTAGACTACAACATCTGTTACATGTTTTAATGAAAACCCTAAGAGACAAGCATGTTTTATAATATAAACGCTCTAAGCCAGTTTTGGGATAGACGTTGGTTAGCACCATCTGACGACTGTACTTACTACTACAGCTACTTTTAAAATTGACATCATTTGATTTTATGATTTTGACTGTGAACAAAATTATTAACAGGTCATCAGTTTTATAAAAAATATTTTAAGAGTTGCTGTATATATATATATATATATATATATATAAAAGACACCAATTAGTACACATTTTTACTACCAATTATATATAAACAGTAAACGAGACTCATTAATAAAGAACAGTTTAAAGTTAAAATGCCTACTAAAATTACAATAAAATGTAACTTTTTCTACCATAAATATACATCATATAATTTTGTTATTTATATGAAACTTTAAAGAGGGCGCCTTAGTCGCAAATGACTCATGCTGACATCAACTGTGTAAGGATTGTAATAGTTGCGCCAGTACAAACGCAACCTCCAACATGGAGGTCGAGATGTTTTAAGTATTTTAATTGGTTTTAAGGTATGTATTTTTGTCATTGACATTAACTGAAACTTGTACAATTGGCTTATAATGTGACATGTAAGTTATTCTAACTGGCTCTTTTGTATTTATTTTAGCACTGATAATGACCACATAGTGGTCGAAATCTAGATTTGTAAACAAATAAAAATTTATATATTTTTTTACGACTGATTGCTGAAATAATTACCACAAAACAGCTTAATATTTAGGAAAAACATAAATATACAAGTTGCAAACCAAAGATGGAAAAATATAAATTTACAAGTTGCAAACCAAATATGGAGAAACTAATAGAGTATGACACTTTTAATATCTAGGAGAAACTATCTCTGAAAAATATTTACAACAAGAAAGAACACAAAAGCTTGTAAAGGTTTAGGATTCGTACAAAATCTCTGTAATAAAAACTGCATAAATGCCAAAATGAGACACTACAAAACAATAATTAAACCATCAATGTTATATGCTAGCTAAACCTTGGCCCTAAACAAGAAAACTGACACAGAAAATCTAAAGAAAGAAGAAAGAAAAATAATTAGGAAAATTTTGGGACCAAGATGGACCGAGAATGGTTACAGACTGCAGAAAACATCCAAAATTCAAGAATAGTCTAACATAGACATGAGGAAAAGACGCCTAAAATTCTATGGCCACATAATGAGGCTTTCCGAACATGGACTAACAAAACGAATAGTAAAATACGTAGGTTCCCTTGCTAATGGAGGGGAATGCATCAAAAATGTTAAAAAAGACTTGGAATTATCCAAAATCGCCAAAGAAGAAATAGACACAAGGAAAAATTTTAGAATAAAAGTAGAAAAATGGAAAGTTAAGCCAGAGACAAAAGTCCGAAGAACCGACGCGAAATGGAGCGAAGAAAGAAGAGCTAAATTCTCGCAAACAATGAAAAACTGGTGGGCAAATAAAAAGTACCAGAAGAACAAGAAGAACTGAAAACAAACCATCTTTGCTTAGCGTCTTCCACTCTGGGAGCTTTGAAACTAATAATAATTATAATACTGATAAATTAATAATAATTATAATAATATACAAGTGAAACTTCGTACTTCATAACCGCCAACGATGGCACTTTAAATCCTACCTTCCTTCCTTTCTTCATAACCGCCAAGAGCTGCTGACGAAATAATTGTTTTTTATTTATTTATTTTTATTTTATTTCCTGGTTGTTGGACCGAAAGTGTCGTAAACGTCGTTGAAGGACATTGTAATAAAAGATCCAGAATCTCTACTTAAAGTGTTTTATTTATCGCTGCAGCCGTTTCAGCAGTTTACCATTTTCCAGCCGCTGCGTGTGTATAATAATTACATTAATTTAACTTCTTATTACGACTGTAATACAATGAAATTTCATATAAATCATTTTGACTTAGGTCTTCAATGTTTTGAAGTTTGTAATTAATCCTCGCATTACTATTACAATAATTGCTATGAATTATTAATGTATTTTTCAATTATATTTTTGATGCCAGGTTTTCTGCAGCTAGATCAATGTAATTTTCAACAGATCCGCCGAAGATGTTTTAGACACAAAGGGTAATCGACTATATTATCTGAGACGTTTAATATTTACATTGATCAGAAATGATCATGTTCTTAGATACCTCTGGCTGTTTTTTATATCTTTGGTTCTCTCCTTTTTAACGATGAAGTCAATAAAATTAACTAGATAATTTTTATGTTTGAAATCGGTGTGCTCATTAAGTATTTTATTTGGATAATTTTTAGTGTTTTAAATTTAGTTGGCTTTATCCTGGAATAAATCGTGTCCGTTATTTTCCGATTTGTCGTTGCTTTGGAATGACATTAGTTCTATTAGCTATTTTTTTCAGCTTGTCTCCTTCTGAAGCTTTCTCATTTATATGGTCGTACCGTCTGGAACGAGGTACTGGGACCGTTATTAAATGTTATCTGTGGGTGTCTCGTCTAAACTTAACCATTACGTGTTCTTCAAATAAATGGAATAAAGCAAAGTGGCTCTTGTAGTATAGGATATTCAAATATAAGAAAAAAAAAATCACAAGCCATGGTTTAAAGCTCTTGTAAACATGTACAATAAAATACTGTGCTGTCACAGTACTTAGAGCAAATATCAACTGCTATACTGTGTAGGCTCTAGCACTTAGAAAAATTACATGTATAGGGCACTTATTACGTCTAAGTGAGAAATCCTTGGCTGAATCGAAAAACTTACCCATACAACAATTAAAATAAAAAGCTAGTCTTACTGTAATGAAACTGTATTTTATTTTGCTGTGATGACACTGTATTTTGCTGTAACATTTAGTAAGAAAAATTTGGACAGATTTCAACATATCCTTTTCAGTCTTCACAATATAATTTCCGTGTGTACTGCTACCTTAAACACTTGCGGTAACGATGAACCGTTTGAATGTCAGAGTAATAATCATGAACCGCTTATTGATGCTAGTTTTTCCAGAGTGCTGATTTGTTGGTTTGCTATTTAGTCTCATTTACCTGTTAAAATTTGCCACTAGGTGCTGCTAGTATGCTGAGTATTGATGCTCACCATTTCAATCATCTCTACAGCGGTAGTAATCAAATTCTAAGCATCATTTCAGTACAATATTGATGATTGATAGTCAGATACTATGTTTAATGTGCTGACTTCGTGCTGCATAATATTTGTTTACATGCTGGTATTTAATATTTTTGTATAGTATCAATGAACATTATTTTGTGTTTTTTCCCCCTCTTTAAATTAGAGGTTGTAGAGTAGTAATGAGTATCTGTTTCACCCATGATTGTGATTCATTAAAAAAAGGTATCTCACTCAAGCCCAGGTAGAAGATGTAGACGATAAAATTCATAAGGTATTGCAAAGTACTAGTAATAGAGTGTTTCAACTAAGGTAGTAGTAATTCAGGAAGCAACAACGATGTTCTTGCTGATACTTTAAATGAGTCAAGGTTTCCATAAGTACAAGTGTTACGTAACACAGAAATGCATCATTGGGACAGCCTGCGACGCACTTCAGGTATTACATTTACTATGACTACAAAGTAATACTTATTAAATTTTCTTAAGACTTTTACGCAGAAATTAATGCTGATTTTAGGGACATTAGTGATCGTTCTTGAAATTATAGTGTCAGCTATAGGGGAAAAAATGAAATTTCTAATTTCAACCCTTTAATGCGTAGTGTAGCTGGTCAGCTACATACCATATTTTTCCATTATCTCTCAAACTGATCAACATTTTACCACAAATTTATTTCTAGCTGCTTCTATGCATGCTGTTACACATGTAGGTAGCTCGTCCTAGAAATTATAAATTGCAGAGCGCTACTTAATCAGTTCAACATTTAGCTGCATTGAGTTACTCATAACATGTACTTTGTTTACTTTAGTATTCTTCCTTTGACATGTAAAAGTAGTCAATCGCAGACTACTGTTTCGTTATGAGTTACTTTATGTCAAGAATAGAGGCATAATAGTGACATTTATAGCATCAGGTACATCATGGAAGCACTATGTAGATGACCAGCTATGAACTTCTTGTTGTTTGTAGTGCATAATAATTTTAAGGATATTTTTTCAATATATTTCTCAGTATATACGCACTATAATCAATCGTGGTATATTTTATAGCTTCAAATAAAAAGTCAAGTATTAAAAGGTTAAGAGAAATGTTTTATTCGGTGTGTCAAACAATTTAAAGTGAAGAAGGAAGGAAGTAAGTTTGGAGTTTAACGTCCCGTCGACAGTGTGATCATTAGAGACGGGCTCGGAATGTTTGGGTAAGGATGTGGAAGAAAATTGGCCGTGCCCTTTCAAAGGAACCATCCCGAAATTTGCCTGGAGTGATTTAGGTAAAACATGGAAAACCTAAATCTGGATCGCTGGAGGTGGATTTGAACCACCATCCTTCCGAATGCGAGTCCAGTGTGTTAGCACTGCGCCACCTCACTCGGTTTAAAGTGAAGAGGTTTAAAGATCTGAGTATACCAAAATAAACTAGATACAACTTTTTCAGATATTTGAAGAGTATGACATGTTAATTGAAAGAGAACGCTACATGTCATATTTTTTTTTTATAATTTACCACAATAAAAGGCTAAAGGGTTAAGAAAATACAGTTCCTCACTTAAGAAAATTTTGATGCGACTCTACAATACAATATTTTTATCACATCAGCTCCCCCCCCCCGCACCAAAATCCTGGATACCCCCCTGAATCCCGCATAAAGAAAATATTGGCGTTAGGAAATTAAATATTTGACAGACTGCACTCATCCGACTAAAACATGGCAAAACAAAAATGCTAGTTTTTATTGAAATCGACTTGAGCCATCCTGCTCGTAATATTTTGTCATGTGTTTCATGTAACTGTTTTTATTCTTCTGATGCAGTTGACCTGGTTGAAACCTAGGCCAAGCACCTAAAAATTACACAACCGGTTGGCTGATACAAAAAATTGTTAAAAAATTGGATTACGGTTGTTGTTAATCAGCCATGTTCAAAGATTTACAAAACTATACTATAATGACTCAGTAAAATACATGTTTTAGTCGGATGAGTGCAGTCTGTCAAATATTTCATTTCCTAACGCCAACATTTTGCCCACTATTTTACAAATATGTGATCATTTCGAAAGTAAATGTTCTGAAATAATAGCTCCTAGTTATTCACTTCAGTTTATTAATACTTATCATCTTGTTCTACCCAAATTGAATCCAACATTGGCAATTAACCAATTATGTGAGGAAACTGTGCCTAAATATACAATGATAGAAAGCGACTTTACGGAATCATTTACCGCAATTTATTATTTTATACAAAACACTACTGCAACTGCCGAAATGTTATTCCACAAATTAAAAATAATAAAAACTAATTTAAGGAATTTTATCAGTCCAGCTCGATTCCGACACTTGACAGTCATAACAATAGAAAAAATGGCAGCTGTAAGTCTAGATTTAATATAATGTTTTGACAATTTTGCAAAAACTAAAGGCAAAATAGATTGCAAAATAAATTATTAAAATAAAATCGTTTACTTCGTTTTATTGTCTACATGATTTATTAATTGTTATCTATTACAGGCACGAAAACATGCCTCCTGCCTTCCAAGCTTACTGACAATTCCTTGTAGGAAATTGTAGCTATGCCAAGGTAACTAACAACATATGGCTGTGTAATAGTCCAGTATGTATTTCTTCGTTCTGACTTTGGTGCATGGGTGAATATGCAGTAAGCCCATGATACAAAGAGGCGCAAGAAATGATTCTGAATGTGTCTGAGTGATGTATACATGGAGAAAGGAAATTACACAATCGTCATTCATAAATTGTACAAGATACTAAAATATCTTTTCCTATTCAGTGTTGTTATAACAATTATTCTAGGGCTGGTAGATGTAATATAACATTGACAAATGAACATGAAATTATGAAAAAATTGTATATAGGGGAACCCGGAATACAGTGACACTTGGGGAACAGTGAGACAGCATGAAAACTCTGACAGTAACGTAACACTAACATCATAGTATTCAAGAGCTTCTGGCTCATAGCTTTTGTTTTCGGGTTTAACAGCCTGTAGTTATGTTTCAGATATTCAGTGTTGTTTTGGTGTTTAAAGTAATTTTTGTTACGATCTTCCTGAAGGTATACTGTTGTGTTGTATCTGCCCGAGAACAAATCAAGTGAGGGTCGTTATTTTATAAGTTAATAAGCTTTATTTTTATATGTTACTACAGAATAGTTCTCGACTATGGATTGATGTAATTCCACAGTGTTAGAAAATGGTTACATGGCTAACAGTGAAACACCAATGTCTCACTATTCTTCGGTGTAGTATATCATATTTGTATCTTAAAAATAAGTATAGTTTTGATTGAATTTACTAAGGGGCTTTCCCAAAGCAGATGAGAAAAATCACACATATTGGAAGGAAGCAGGGTAGAAGTATCGTAGCAACAGATACACTATATATGACCCTCATAGACATCCAAAGCATGGCAGAAACCACAGCAGCCTGCTACTGTTGGACCAAGGATAAAGTCTACAAAAAGAAATCTTTTTCTTGAAGATATAACAGAATAAAAGGTGACAATTAGAGCTGTGTGAAAGGTAAGATGGTGAAACATGGGAACCATAGATCCATCACGGATCCTGATATTGGTGATTACGTGTCGACTTAATTGCGAAATAACAAAAACGGTTGTGTACTTTCTTGAAGAAGTAACTAAAAAAGGGACAAGGAAGGTGAGGTGAAAGTTATTTTTTTAATACAAAGTTCAAAAGCAGTAGGACAATATGTTATTCCTTTTGTCTTGAATGTTTCTTCAGTTCACATCGGAGACATTAAGATGATATTTTATAAACCTAAGTTTTGCGGTGGCATTAAAAGACAACAACCTTTTCACAGTTTTGAAATTAATTTCAAGTCTTGTAAATATCTGATTGGCAGTGGCAGTGCGTCCTATGATTTCACTGGTTCAGTGAACTCTCGGAAAAAAATTCGTCGTGAAAAAAAAAAATAATAAATAAATAAATAAAATAAAAAGTGTTAAAAAATTATCATTCATCGTACCATTCTTATATCAGATCATTCTTTATTCAAACTCAAGATATTTTTAGCATGAGAAACGTTTTACGTCGAGGAGGTAGAACGTATACGAGTCGTAGCGCGGCCGCTTAAAATAGGCGGCAGTGGCCGTAGTGATGCAATCCGCATGTGCGGGTGAAGTTCAAATTCTCTTCTGAACCCCCTGGAGGCAGCATATGGGCGCTCCCGCGGCAGGGTGAGGCGATGGGAAACACCGCTTTTATAATTGCCGTTGGAGCTGGTAGAGACGCCAGCTCCTGGCTACTCGAGGTCTAGCGGTACTCACGAATGGTCCTGAAGCAAAGACACGAATGGTCCTGAAGCAAATACAATGGAGCTACTGCACAGGTCGCATTGCGCATCGGAAAATCCTCCATTAAGACAACATCCGCCCTTCATATTTGTTTCTGGTGCAGTGAATCTCCATCAAAACACTTCATATTTGGTACAATATTTTATAACTATAAATTAAAGACGCTTCAACTGGATACACCTTCAGAAGATTCTGTTGTTGTGGTCTTCTGTCCGCAGACTGGTTTGATGCAGCTCTCCACGCTACCCTGCCCTGTGCAAGTCCCTTCATCTGAGAATACGTACGGCAACCTACATACTTTTTAATCTGCTTCCTGTATTCGTCCCTAGGTATCCCTTTACGCCGTTTATTCCACACACTTCCTTCTAATGCTAAGTTGTCGATTCCTTGATGTCTCAGAATGTCTCCCACCAACCTATCCCTTCTCTCAGTCAGGATACACCAGAAACCCCTTTACTTCCCAATTCAGGTGGGCACCTCCATATTAGTTACGTGATCTATCAATCTAATCGTCGTCATTCGTCTGTAGCACCACATTTCGAAAACTTCTATCATCTTTTTGTCTGAACTCCTTATCGCCCACGTTTCCCTCCCTTACAATGCTACACTCTAGACAAATGCTTTCAGAAACGACTTCCTAACATTTAAACTAATATTTGAAGTCAACAAATTTCGCTTCTTCAGAAACGCTTTTCTACCCATCACCATTCTGCATTTTATATCCTCTTTACTTCTACTATCAGAAGTTATCTTGCTACCCAAATAACAAAACTCATCTACTACTTTTGTCTTATTAACTAATCTCATTCCTTCAGCATCGCCTAATTTTCTGACACTACATTCCATTACACTAGTTTTACTGTGATTAATCTTCATTTTATACCTAGCTTTCAAGACACTGTCCATTCCGTTTAATTGCTCTTCCAGGTCCTTTGCTGTCCCTGACAGAATTATTATGTCATCAGAAAAACCGCAAAGTTTTTATTCCCTCTACCTGGACTTAAATCCCTTCTCCAAACTTCTCCTGCATTCCTTCAGAGCTAGCTCAATGTACAGATTGAACAACATTGAGGAAAGACTACAACCCTGTCTTACTCCATTCCTAACAACTGCGACCCTTTCATGCTCTTCGACTCTAATGTCTGCTGTCTGGTTTTGTACAAGTTGAATATAACTCTTGGCTCCCTATATTTTACCCCTGCTACCTTCAGAATTTGAAAGAGTGTATTCCAGTCAACATTGTCAAAAGCTTTCTCCAGATGCAAAAATGCTAAAAACGTAGGTTTCCTTTTCTAAATAAGCCGTAATGTGAGTATTGCCTCCCATGTTCCTACATTTGTTCTAAATCCAAATTGATCTTACCCAAGGTCGGATTACACCAATTTTTTCATTCGTCTCTAAATAATTCGTGTTAGTATTTAGAAACCATCACTTATTAAACTGATAGTTCTGTAATTTTCACATTTGTCTGCACTTGCTTTTTTAGGTATTGGAATCACTATATTCTTCTTGAAGTCTGAGGGTATTTCCCCTGTCTCATACATCTTGCATACCAGATGGAACAATTTTTTCCATGAATGGCCCTCCTAACGATATCAGCAGTTCAAACGGAATATAATCTATTCCAGGGGTCTTGTTTCTACTCAAATCTTTAAGTGTTCTTTCAAATTCTTCTCGTAGTATAGTATCTCCTATCTGATCTTCGTCTACTTCGTCTTCCATTTCTAGAATACTGCCTTCAAGTTTATTTCCTATGTACAGGCTCTCTATATATTCCTTCCACCTGTCAGCTTCCCCTTCTTTGCATAGTACTGGTTTTCCATCTGAGTTCTTGATATTCATAACGCCGCTATACTTGTCTCCAAATGTCTCTTTTATTTTCCTGTAGGCGGTATCTATCTTTCTCCTAGTTATACATTCTTCTACGATCTTGCATTTCTCCTCAAGCTACTCCTGCTTAGTCAGTCTGCACTTCCCGTCAACCTCATTTTTAAGACGCCTGTAGTCCCTTTTGCTTGCTTCACTTGATACATTTTTATATTTTCTCCTTCCGTCAATTAAGTTCAGTATCTCCTGTATTATCCACGGATTTCTATTGTGCCTTGTATTTCTGTCTATTTGATCCTCTGCGGCCTTCACTACTCTATTCGTCAGAGCTACCCATTTTTCTTCTTACGTTCCCCCGTTTCAGACAATCCTTGCCTAATGCTCCCTCTGAAACTCTCAACCACCTCTGGTTCCTTCAATTTGTCCAGATTCCATCTCTTTAATTCCCTATCTTTTTGCAGTATCTTAAGTTTTAATCTACAGTTGATAACCACTAAGTTTTGGTCAGAGTCTATATCTGCCCCTGGATACGTCTTACAGTTAAAAACCTGGTTTCTAAACCTTTGCCTTACCATTATAAAGTCAGTCTCATACCTCCAGTGTCTCCTGATCTCTAACACGTATATAACCTGTTCATGGTGATTAAAGCAAGTGTCTGTGAGGATTAAATTGTGCTCTGCACAAAATTCTACCAGGCGATCTGCTCTTTCATTCCTTTTCTCCAGTCCATATTCACCTACTGCATTACCTTCTCTTCCCTTTCCTTCTAACGAGTTCCGGTCCCCAAATACAATTAATTTTTCTTCTCCTTCAACGGTCTGAATAATTTCTTTTATCTCCTCCTATATTTCTTCGATATCCTCATCATCGACAGAGCTAGTTGGCATATAAACTTGTACCACTGTGTTCGATGTTGGCTTCGTGTCTGTCTTTGCTACTATAATGTCTTCACTACACTGTTCATAGTAACGTACCGGCATCCTGTTTTCTTATTCATTATCAGGCCTACTCCTGCGTCACCACCAACTGATTTTGTATCTATAACCCTGTATTCACTTGACCAGAAATCCTGTTCATCCTGCCTCCCAACTTCACTAATCCCCACTATATCTAACTTTAACCTATGCATTTCTTTTTTCAAATTTTTTAACTCGTCTATTCGATTAAGGGATAAAGCATTCCAACGCTTCGATCCGTAGAATGCCAGTGTTGTTCTTCCTGATGATCGCATCCTCCTGAGTAGTACCCGCTCGGAGATATAAATGGAGTACTATTTTACCTCCGGAATATTTTACCCAAGAGGATGCCATCATCACATATCCATAAAGCAGAGCTTCATGTCCTCGGGAAAATTAACGACTGTAGTTTCCTCTTGCTTTCAGTCGTTCGCAGTGACTGCGTAGCAAAGCCATGTTAGCTGATGTTACAAGGCAGCTCAGTTAATCATCCCGACTGTTGCTCCCATAACTACTAAAAAGGCTGATGCCCATCTTCAGGAACCAGACGTTTGTCTGGCCTCTCCACAGATACCCCTCCGCTGTGGTTGCACCTCCGGTACGGCTATTTGTATCGCTGAAGCACGCAAGCCACCCTACCTCGGCAATGCCTGTGGTTCATGAGGGTGGCAGAAGATCCTATCATGAATAATAATGAAGTCACTACTTCCCATCTAGTAAGAATAGTCGTATGGTTAGCAGCATCACATTGTGCTGTCGAAGGTAGTGGGTTCAAGACCGACTGCAAGCAATTTTTTCTTTTTGAGACCCAATCTTCTTTTAACAGATACGCGAACAACAATGAATATTGTATTGTTACTTGCTACATATATTTTGACCTTATAGCAGAAGTGTCGCGACTTTGAGGTAAACGACATTTTTACTCTTCGTTGTAATCAATATTTAACTGTTTGAAAAAATGTCGGGAGAGCAGCCTTTGTGCATACGTAAGGTTTGTAGAGGGTGTTGCTTACAGTGTCACGTGACCGAAGGTAGCTTGTCTCTTCATCGTAACAGATCTATTTTATTACAGTCAATAGTGTAATCAGTTACCTACTGTGTTTTAGTGTTTATGTGCATATTCATATGTTCTTGGTGTTTATTATCAAAGAAAAATGAACAACGTTCAGCATCTTTTGGAAACAAATTACTCAGCTTTAAGCTTGGAACGAAAGTGTGAAATAAAGCAGCTTGATAGGCCGACGCCTCAGTTCCAGTTGAAGCAAGCGCAAACAAGCCGAGGTAAGACATTCTGCAGATCTTCTAACGAAAATCCATTAAAGGGGGCCGCGGTGGAGTAGCCGAGCGGTCTAAAGCGTCTCGCTGCGGAGCGCGCGGTTGTTCGCCGTGGAGGTTCGAGTCCTCCCTGGGGCATGGGTGTGTGTGTTTGTCCTTAGGTTAGTTTACCTAGGTTTAAGTAGTTTGTAAGCTACGGACTGATGACCACGCAGTTTCGTCCGATAGCTTTACAAACATTTGAACATTTTTGAACATTTAACACCGACAAACCGGGGCGCTAATCGAATCGAGATCCGGCAAAGAAGTGAACCCCCAGTCATCTGAAGCACCAACTGCCACTGGTAAACAAACAAGTACTATCCAAGGGAAGTTAGATTGTATTGTATGAAGCGTGGTACTACAAAGTCAAAATTATAGATTTTGACACAGAATTATCGTAGTACGAAGTAGCGGTATCAGTGCCAGCAATATATATCGCATGTTTGACTAACGTGACTTTATACAATAAAAACTGGTCCATTTACACTGACACATCCACAGATCATCCTGTGAAATTTTTCTTAAACAGAAAGTATTACGCTGATGCCGCACCTTCGATGTACTATGGTCCTTGCAAATTACCTTAATATTAGGAAAACTGACACTAGTTTATTAAAATAATCGCGCCAACGTATAGTAGTAGTAGTGACAAGTAATAGTCTTTATTATAATAACGTAAGTCGTATGATGAGTTTAATGTAATTTCGCTTACCTTGGTTATATCGACAATTGGTATTGCCTTAAGTGTACCTGAAATACACGGTTTAAATGGTATTACCAGCCGGAAAGAAATTATCGTACATACGGCAGGTATCATCGTACAAGCACTGAAATTATCGTACGCCCCCATAATTATCGTGCGAGTTGGCAACCCTAGCGTACCTGTCTCAGCTGAACGGGCGTCTTCGACACGTAGCTATTTAATTCCATGAAACTAGCCAATACTAATCGCAAGATTTCTTTCTTACAACTTCCAATAAGTAATTGCGAATTATGTGAGAGACTGCGAGAAATATTCTTTATTGGTTTTATCACTGTTGCCTATGAAATTTTCATTTTGTGGAACTTAAATTTCCTTAATTATCATTTTCATGTAGGACACGCTCAATGTTTAATATATGCGTTTTCTTCCTAGGCAGAACGTAACGGCTATTTAAGTAAATAAGTGTTTGCTGTTGACGTTCAGCTTAGTATGACCAGATTTTCCACGCGAAAAAACGGGACATTTGCGAAAATTTGGTATAAAAAATGGGAACAAAATAGGACTCTAAACCAAAATAAGAAATTGTGCACTTATGGGAGCATCACTTTACAAAAATAAATAATAACTGAAGTTTATAGTCATAAAAAGGCATATTTGCGTAACTACAAATACAGTGGAGCGTTGTTAGTTCTGTCTGTAATTACTGCAGTGGCGATATGAATCGCTTACCTGACGCATAATTTACTGGCACAGAGCACGATAATGAAAAATTTGTTCACATATCATCTCATTCCGTGACCAAAATAATACACATTTATTCTAACTTTATGTTCAAGACACAGCAAGACTCAGAAAAAAAGTTAAATAAAGCATGTTATGAATCTAAATTGATATGACAATAAATAAAAAACACACAAAAGATAATTCTGCTGACTGCGAAAACACCGGGACATTTGGTGTCCCGTTAAATATTTTGCGGGACACCGGGACACAGAACGAAAAAACAAAAAAGAGAGGACAGTCCCGTCAAAAACGCGACGTCTGGTCATCCTACGTTCAACCGGAATCAGAATGCAAATGGTTCTTCTCCCTACCTTGTGCAGCTGTGATATCTTAGAAGTTGCTCATTGGTGCCTTATTCAGAATGGAAGATGGCCTGTGCTGTCGTTGTCGATTTATTTTATTTAATAAATCGTATTTTTTCCGATTTTCTAATCGTTCATCGACCCACAAATAAAATTATCTGGAATGTTAAAATATTCAGAGCATTATTAAGGACAACATTAAGCAGAAAATATAATTATTTCACTTAGTCTCAAAGAAGTGGTTACACAACATTAACGTGAATTAGCCTTAAAATCTCAGAAACCAGGCATATAACACAAACTAAACACTAACTTTGAAACATTTTCTTGCAATTATAATAAATAACTCTCATGTCAAGATATCTCACCGTTTACGCCCAGTGATTTCGATGTCAACGTGAGCATGTTGCTGTCCGGTGTGGTGTATTAATTTGCATGGAAACTTCTTTACGTTAATTATTTGTTCGTATTTCCATTTTACTCTATCATATATAATATTTCTTCGTGGTCGGACACTAGTTTAGATACCACATTCTTTCTTCCGTTGTAAATTAATTTTCTCTAGACATTAATTCTTAGCTGTCGACACGCAAGCCAGAGATATACCATCTCGAAACGGGACGCTCATCTGTTTTACAAATAACTGCCATAATGGCTCCACCATAGAAAGGCTCCACCCAACTAGCTTAAATTTGCTCTTTGGCTCCACCACAGACGTACCACAGTCTAACCTCACTGAGTCTAAAGGCTAGTTTACACAACGACACTACTTTTCATGAAACTCGCTACTGGCCAGTGCGCATGCGCGACAGGCGTTCGCGCAACTCGTTGGCGAAACTAAACAGTTTCGGCACATCCCAACTTCAGCGAAACTTATTGCGCATGTTTTTAGGTTAGGTTATAACCAATACAGAACAAAATACAACAAAAGGGAGGGAACGGAAGAAATAATTCGGTGTTTGAACATATATGCGATGCATATGTGTTTGTGCGATTTTTACTATGAAAATAGCAAGAATAAGCAGCGGCGTGTTAGTGCTCTTGAAGCAATTATTCGTGAATTAAATATTGATGGGTTGACGATTAGTGAATTGCAGACTAAAATACATTCAGTTCCAAATACCTATACAAACGAACTATGGCAATTGTGGATTTGGGAACACAGTATAGATACTATAGAGACGAAATCTACTTGACAAGATACGTAATGCAATTTGTAATTTCAGTTCTGCATCACGCATAGCAGTATCTTGTTTCTGTATTGCATTACTAACTCTGTTTAAAAGGAACGTAAACTATTCTGGTGACATTCTACGTTGATTAAAATTACTTCTAGAGTCTACAGTTACAATTTCTTTCAGCAATAGCACCGCCACAACTATTACAGCCACCAAAACTTTTATCCTACACCGACTAAGGCATTAACAAAAAAACGAAACTGAAGTTTATAATATTAGCGTCGTGTCTACAGACACACACGAAACCAGTTGCGCGCAATTCACTTCATGAAACGAGTATCGCAACCTAGTGTCGTCGTGTAGACTAGCCTTAACATACACAGACGCGACACTCACTGCTGTGAAAGTTGTTACTGAGAGCTGCAATGACACTAGCGCTCCTGGTGGTGGGCAAGGTGCCGTAAGACAAATGTTTGTTTATTATTCGTATAGCTTATGGGACTTAAATACGGGGCCATCAGTCCCTAAACTTACAAACTACTTATGAACTAACTAATATTAAGGACGGCACAAATATCCATGCCCGAGGTGGGATTCAAACCACCGACCGTAGTAGCCGTGCAGACCGTGACCCGAGCGCCTTAGTCTCCTCGGCCACCGCGGCCGGCTATACGTAATTAACCAAATAGTTTCTGTAACTTTTGCGTTCCGAACATTAACAAAATATCGGGAGCCATAAATAATCGTGAAATAAATGTAAAAACAGCCAAATTTTCCTGATACAGTGATATAAACAACAACTTGTTTACGAGGAAATACGAATGCAACGGCGCCGCAGCCAATCAGCAGTCGCTTTCGCGCGGCCAATAACAAATAGCTTTCTCTTTATGGTTTGTAAACAAATCGGCGTAGTGGATGTAAAAATCTTGATTAAAATACTGAATTTCAATAAATGTGAAATTTATATTTACATTCTGTAATGGAGATTGAGCGTACTGGGTGTACTATGTCGGCAAAATTATTTTCACCAGTGATTTTAATTGTGGTGATAGCACGACTTTCGCAGCTTTTACGAACGCAATTACTTACACTGAGCGGTTCTGAACCGGAGATTTAGGCACTACTAAGTGACAAAACGTCTTGTGTAACCTGTGTACCTCATCTTAAAGCTGCGTTGGCCTGTTGTTGGTTTTGAAGTGTGTTAAAAAAATGTTCAAATGTTTGTTAAGCTTATGGGACTTAACTACGGGGTCATCAGTCCCTAAACTTACAAACTACTTATCAACTACCTTATACTAAGGACGGCACAAATATCCATGCCCGAGGGGGGATTCGAACCCCCGACCGTAGTGGCCGTGTAGACCGTGACTGAAGCGCCTCGTCCCCTCGGCCACCGCGGCCGGCGAAGTGTGTTAAAGAGAAGTCTGATAGTGTGTTCGAAACATCCTTTCATTTAAAAAAGTGATCTGTAGCGTAGCCTTCAGATGGTTAGTTATAGGTTAAACAAGAAGTTGTTTTTGTAAGTACATTTTCATCTATACTGGAATTTTAATTTCTTACGTTATAAACACCTTTGTATTTTACTAATTTTCATATTTGTGTGTCACGTTTTCATTAGGTATCCTTCTGAAGAAGGCAAAATTAATTTTGCCGAAACCTGGGTAAAGGTTTATAGATGTAAACTATTTTATGCAACTGGTCGGCTGAAACTGTGTTGACTCTTGGATTGTTGTTCCACCGTTGCTGAATTGCAGCCATGTTTAAAATTTTGTTGTTGTTTTTGTTTAGTACGTGAGGGCGCGTAGCGCCCGAATCTCTGGTTCAGAACCGGAACTTCGAGATACACGGATTCTTCCAAATTACTCAACATCTGGTTTTTTTTTCTTAGGGAAGTGAACACTAATTTTAATAACATTCAATATTCACGTATTAAAGGCACTGGAAAAAATACTGTCGTATTACTTGAGAGAGAAACACGTATTTCAATTTACGTTACAAGAAATTATTAATTCTGAACGGAAAAGTAGTCCATGTGAAGAAAGGCCAAATTCACATAACATGAAACGCGGAATCTGATGGGTCGTCCTCACCTGCATGATTCATCGCGCACATTACCAACATATATGCATGAAGCACCACTCGCGGACTCATAAACTGCACTTTTACCATTCTTCCTACTACTTGCGTCCAACCATGTTTCGCACCCGAGACTACCTACCACAGCGTCTTTCTTATTCTTTCCAAGAAATGCAACAAGGATGCGCCATGGGCCTGCATTACTTGTCGTTCACCACGGAAACTAACTGTCAGTCTAAATGAAAGAAAATACGGACTGTGAAATAGGCATTACAGCATGACTGAATTAGTACAATCGATTTATTTCGAACTTCATTACAGGCTTGCGCCAAGAAAAATTACTTTAGGTCCCTTTTTGAATACGAAAGAAATTTGTTAGGCTTCCGACAAAGCCGTTTAATTACGGCTCATGTACATCCTTGTGTTAGCCTCCAACCTCTCAGCCTAATTTGTTTTAACAGTTCGTATTCAGTTTTGGTGCAGTAAGCCGCATTCATCTACCCTAATACCTGGTTTAAAGACCGTCACACTAAGTGTTTTCTCGTGGGATGTTTGTTGTTGTTGTTATTGTTGCGGTCCTCAGTCCGGAAAGTGGTTTGATTCAGCTCTCCACCCTACTCCAAGCCTTCTCCTCATAAGAACGACAACCTACTTCTATTTGAATCTGCTTATTATATTCATGTCTTGGTCTCCCTCTGCAGTTTTTACCCCAGACACTTCCCTCCGACGCTAAATTCACAATTCCTTGATGTCTAAGAATGTGTCCTACCAAGCCATCCCTTCTTTTAGTAAAGGTATGCCAGAAATTCCTTTTCTCCCCAATTCTGTTCAGTACCTCCTCATTAGTTACGCAATCCACCCACCTAATCTTCAGCATTCTTCTGTAGCACCACATTTCAAAAGCCTCTATCCTCTTCCTGTCCGCACTGTTTATTGTCCATGTTTCACTCCCGTACAAGGCAACACTCCACACAAATGCCTTCAGAGAAGACTTCTTTACACTTAAATTAATTTTCGATGTTAGCAAATTTCTCTTTTTCAAAAATGCTTTTCTTCTCATTGCCATTCTGCATTTTATAACCTGTGTACTGCGATCGTCATCTGTTATTTTACTACCCAAGTAACAAAACTCATATACCACCTTCATTGTTTCGTTATCTAATCTAATTCCTTCAGCATCGCCTGATTTTCTAAGACAACATTCCATTATTTTGTTTTGATCTTGTTAATGTTCATTTTATACGCTCTCTTCAACACACTGTCCAATGCTTCCCTTTCATGCCCTTCGAGTCTAATAACTGCGGTCTGGCTTTTGTACAAGTTGTAAATAACTCTCCTTTCCCTGTATTTTACCTCTGCTGTCTTCAGAATTTCAAAGAGTGTATTCCAATCAACATTGTCAAAAGCTTTTTCTAAATCTACAAAAGCTAGAAATGTTTGTTTGCCTTTCCTTAACGTGTCTTCTAAGATAAGCCGTAAGGTGAGTATTGCCTCCTGTATTCCTACGTTTCCCCTGAATCCAAACTGGTCTTCCCCAAGGTCGGCTTCTACCAGCTTTTCCATTCTTCTGTAAATAATTCGTATTAACATTTTTGCAACCATGACATATTAAACTGATGGTTCTGTAATTTTCACACCTGTCTGCACCTGCTTTCTTTGGATTAGGGAATACTATATTTTTCTTAAAGTCTGAGGGTATGATCCCTTCTTACGCACCTTCTTACGCACGGCTGGCTCTTCCAGAGACTTCAGTATTTCTGAGGAAATGTCCACTCCAGGGGTCTTGTTTCGACATAGATCTTTCAGTGCTTTGGCAAATTCTTGGCTCATATATAGCAATTAATAGACCATGCAGAGCATGTACCTCATTCATGGAGCTTACTTTTCTAAGCCACTGAAATAATACTGAAATAATACAGCGCCACACATTGTTACATTGCAAATGTTGGCAGCGCAACAATTTACACTCGTACGTCAATAATTGTCAGTAAGAGTCGGTAGGAGGGGTCATGTTTTTCTGGCTGAATAATAGTAACTGAAACGAGTGTCGTGGCTGTGACTACATTTTAATTTTCTGCTAATACCGAAAAAACTATCTTAGTTCGTTTTTGTTTCTTTTTTTCCTACTTACTTCTACTGATAGGTCATTTCACTATCGCGAATAATTGTTTTGCAAATGTAAACACAAGCTTAATAATATATGACAACTTTAATCGTTTGCAGTTGCAGAGCATGATAATTCATAGTGAACTAATAAACGTCAAAATGATCCTCACAGAAATGAACGCAAGAAGCGATCGCTATCTTATTTGGGATCTACGAGCGTGTTTGGGCCACATTTTATGCATCTCTTCGTTCTTTCGAAGATGCAAAAACGTTTTTTTTTCAGGAATTGTTGTATATGTATTGGTACAGTGAGGTACGGCGCAATATTTTAGACAATTTTCCAAAACAATGGACAGTGATGTCACGGGCAACACAAGACTCAAATGAATGCGTATAAGCGTCATTTAAAATCATTTGGATTTCATTTCCGCTTTTTCTTTTTGTAAAATACCATGAGCATAAGGTGACGTAATTAACTATTTAAGACGATCTCTAGAAAACAAATACCCTGTTGCAAAGCACTGCAAGGTTCTTCATTTACATAAAAAAGGGGGCACCAAATGGTCGATTAGCCCAGGGCGCCTGGATCGTTTAGGCGGATCCTGAGTGCCGGAAGACGTTCTGTGCACGTAGTCACTAGTTCGTACAAGACAATAATATTACCTTTTCTCTTTTCACTCAGCACTCTTGCTGGTACTCTTCTGAGTTATCCTGGATATGACTCGGACGAATTATAAAGAGCGTTTTACATCAACGCACACAGACGCGTATTGTATCAGTTGGTTCACCATGGTGGAACCATGTTACCCCAGAGTTGTCGGAAGGAGCTTTCGTCACGGCCACAACGCATGGGGCACTAATGATGGAATCGACATATCACCGTCCAACTACCCAGCGGTTATGAAAATTCATCGTGAAGATGGGGAAGGATCAGCAGCTGGATATGTAATGAAAACCATTTCTTTTTCTTTTCTCGGCACAGTTGCACTATTTATAAGTCCGAAACTAGTTACCAACTTAATATATATTAATGATTTGCCTTTCTATATTCATAAAGATGCCAAGCTAGTTCTCTTTGCTGATGATACATGTATCGCTATCACACCCGAATCACAGGAATTAACTGATGAAATTGTCAATGAAGTATTTCAGAGAATTATTAGGTGGTTCTCTGTAAATGGACTCTTTAAATTTTGAAAAAAAAAAAAAAAAAAAGCACTACATTCAGTTCCACACAATAAATGGCATCACACTATTAATTAATATTGACTTCAACCAGAAATCTATAGCTAAGGTAGAATATTCAAAATTTTTTGGTTTATGCATTGATGAGGGGTTGGAAGAAACACATTGAAGATCTGCTGAAACGTTTGAGCTCAGCTACTTATGCTATTAGGGTGATTGCAAACTTTGGTGATGTACAACTCAGTAAACTAGCATACTATGCCTATTTTCATTCTCTGATTTCTTATGGCATCATATTCTGGGGTAATTCATCATTTAGTAAGAAAGTATTCATTGCCCAAAAGCGGGTCATCAGAATAATTGCTGGAGCCCACCCAAGATCATCCTGTAGACATTTAAGAATCTAGGAATCTTCACAGTAGCTTCACAATATATATATATATATATATATATATATGTGTCCACCCCCATGAACCACAGACATTGCCGAGGTGGGGTGGCTTGCGTGCCTCAACGATACAGATAGCCGTACCGTAGGTGCAACCACAGCGGAGGGGTATCTGTGGAGAGGCCAGACAAACGTGTGGTTCCTGAAGAGGGGCAGCAGCCTTTTCAGTAGTTACAGGGGCAACAGGCTGGATGATTGACTGAGCTGGCCTTGTAACATCAGCTAATGTGGCTTTGCCACACAGCTACTGCGAACGGCTGAAAGCAAGGGGAAACTACAGCCGTTACTTTTCCCGAGGACATGCAGCTCTACTGTATGAACATATGATGATGGCATCCTCTCGGGTAAAATATTCCGGAGGTAAAATAGTCCCCCATTCGGATCTCCGGGCGGGGACTACTCAGGAGGATGTTGTCATCAGGAAAGACAATACTGGCATTCTACGGATCGGAGCGTGGAATGTTAGATCCCTTAATCGGGTAGGAAAATTAGAAAATTTAAAAAGGGAAATGGATAGGTTGAGGTTAGATATAGTGGGGATTAGTGAAGTTCGGTGGCAGGATGAACAGGATTTCTGGTCAGGTGAGTACAGGATTATAAATACAAAATCAGTTGGGGGTATCACAGGAGTAGGACTGATAATGAATAAGAAAATAGGAATGCGGGTAAACTACTATGAGCAGCACAGTGGTCGCATTATCATTGTCAAGATAGATACGAAGCCAACACCGACAACAGTAGTACAGGTTTATATGCCAACTAGCTCTGCTGATGATGAGGAGATCGAAGAAATATATGAGGAGCTAAAGGAAATTATTCAGACAGTTAAGGGAGAGGAAAACTTAATTGTGATGGGAGACTGGAATTCGGTTGTAGGAAAAGGAAGAGAGGGAAAAATAGTAGGTGAATATGGACTGGGCAGGAGGAATGAAAGAGGAAGTCGCCTGGTAGAATTTTGCACGGAACATGATTTAATCGTAACAAACACCTGGTTTAAGAATCACAAAAGAAGGTTGTATACATGGAAGAGACCAGGAGACACCGGAAGGTATCAGATAGATTTTATAATGGTAAGACATAGATTCCAGAACCAGGTTATAAACTGCAAGACGTACCCAGGGGCAGATATAGACTCTGACCATAACTTGTTAGTCATGAACTGTAGGCTGAAACTGAAAAAATTGCAGAAACGTAGGAAAATACAGAGATGGGACTTAGATAAACTGAAGGAAAGTGAAGTTCTGGAGAATTTCAGAGGGAAATTTAGTCAACAATTGACAGAAACAGGGGGAAATAAAACAGTAGAAGAGGAATGGGTAGCACTGAGAGATGAAATAGTGAAGGCAGCAGAGGACAAAATAGGTAGAAAGGTAAGACCTACAAAAAATCCTTGGATATCACAGGAAATACTAGATTTAATCGATGAAAGGAGAAAATATAAAAATGCAGTAAATGAAACAGGCAAAATGGAGTACAGACGATTAAAAAATGAGATTGACAGGAAGTGCAAAATGGCTAAGCAGGAGTGGCTAGAAGCCAAATGCAAATCTGTAGAAGAATGTATAAGAAGGGGAAAAGTAGATACCGCCTACAGGAAAATAAAAGAGACATTTGGGGACAAGAAAAGCAACTCTACGAATATCAAGAACTCAGATGGGAAGCTGGTTCTCAGCAAAGAAGGGAAAGCTGAAAGGTGGAAAGAGTACATAGAGCAGCTCTACAAAGGAAATGAACTTACAGACAATGTGGTAGGAAGGGAAGAGGACGTAGATCAAGATGAAATAGGAGATGCTATACTGAGAGATGAATTTGACAGAGCCCTGAAAGACCTAGGTCGGAACAAGGCCCCAGGAGTAGATGACATACCCTCAAGGCTACTAAAGTCTCTGGGAGAGCCAGCCACGACAAGACTATTTGAACTGGTGTGTAGGATTTATGAGACAGGCGAAATACCCTCAGACTTTAAGAAAAATGTAATAATCCCCATTCCAAAGAAATCAGGGGCAGACAGGTGTGAAAATTACAGAACCATTAGTTTGATAAGTCATGGTTGCAAAATTTTAACACGAATTATCTACAGGAGAATAGAAAAGCTGGTAGAAGCTGACCTTGGGGAAGATCAGTTTGGATTCAGGAGGAACGTAGGAACCAGGGAGGCAATACTCACTTTACGTCTTATCTTAGAAGATAGATTAAGGAAAGGCAAACCTACATTTTTAGCTTTTGTAGATTTGGAGAAAGCATTTGACAATGTTGACTGGAATACACTGTTTCAAATTCTGAAGTCAGCAGGGGTAAAATATAGGGAAAGGAGAGTTATTTATAACTTGTACAAAAGCCAGACCGCAGTTATTAGACTCGAAGGGCATGAAAGGGAAGCATCAGTTGGGAAGGGAGTAAGACAGGGTTGTAGCCTTTCTCCGATGTTATTCAATTTGTACATCGAGCAGGCGGTGAAGGAAAGCAAGGAAAATTTGGAATAGGGATTAAAGTTCAGGGGGAAGAAATAAAAACATTGCGTTTTGCTGATGACATTGTAATTCTGTCAGAGACAGCAAAGGACCTGGAAGAGCAGTTGAATGGAATGGACAGTGTGTTGAAGAGAGCGTATAAAATGAACATTAACAAGAGCAAAACAAAAATAATGGAATGCGGTCTTAGAAAATCGGGTGATGCTGAAGGAATTAGATTAGGTAACGAAACAATGAAGGTGGTAGATGAGTTTTGTTACTTGGGTAGTAAAATAACATGTGATGGTCGCAGTACAGAGGATATAAAGTGCAGAATGGCAATGGGAAGAAAAGCATTTTTGAAAAAGAGAAATTTGCTAACATCAAACATTAATTTAAGTGTAAGGAAGTCTTTTCTGAAGGCATTTGTGTGGAGTGTTGCCTTGTACGGGAGTGAAACATGGACGATAAGCAGTGCGGACAGGAAGAGAATAGAGGCTTTTGAAATGTGGTGCTACAGAAGAATGCTGAAGATTAGGTGGGTAGATCGCATAACCAATGAAGAAGTACTGAACAGAATTGGTGAGAAAAGGAATTTTTGGCATACCCTGGCTAAAAGGAGGGATCGCTTGGTAGGACACATTCTTAGACATCGAGGAATCGTAAATTTAGCATTGGAGGGAAGTGTGTGGGGTAAAAATCGCAGAGGGAGACCAAGAGACGCATATAGTAAGCAGATTCAAGTGGATGTGGGTTGCCGTTCTTATGAGGAGATGAAAAGGCTTGCTCAGGATAGAGTAGGGTGGAGAGCTGCATCAAACCAGTCTCCGGACTGAAGACCATAACACATATATATGTGTATATATATGAAATTTGTTATTAACAATCCAACTGAATTCGAATGTAATAGCAGTCTGCATAGCTACAATACTAGGAGAAAGGGTGACCTACACTATTCAATGTTAAATTAAACGCTGTCACAGAAAGGGGTTAATTATTCTGCCAAAAAAAGTCTTTGGTCACCAAGTAGTATAAAAATTCTGACAGATAGCCAACTAGCATTTAAAAATAAATTAAGCGAATTTCTGAATGGCAATTCCTTCTACACATTAGATGAATGTCTAGATAAAAGTTAGTACTTTGGGGGGGGGGGATTATATAATAAAATATACAAATATTGAGTGTTATGTAATATTATGTATTGACACATTTAATTTAACTGACACGTTCCACGTCATTACGAAGTGTCGTATTCATGATCTATGGAACAAGTATTAATCTAATCTAATCTAACTTATAAATAGTGCAAGTGTGACGAGAAAAGAAAAATAAATGGTTTTCATTACCCAGCGGTTTCCGGTGCCTGGGACAATTCCTTTAGGTGGTCGTGCTGCTGAGAGATGAATGTCGACCTTCTGTGAAGCAGGCGCTCCCCCTAACAGCCTGTGCGGGGCTGTGAGAACCACAAATCACAGCGGGTCTCCTCCCCCACCTTTCTCCCCTTCCAAGAACTGAACGCGATTCACGAGCTCGCGAAATACTGCCATCCAATTCTCGCACACGCCTCTGCGTGCGAATGCAGGGACAGCCTGCTTTCATCGGTATTCGCTGTTTCCGTTACGTGGTGGAATTTACGAAGACAAATGCTCGCTATTTGCCACCGTTACTTCGCGTGCATTCCAGTACTGTACTCATTGCAATAACTAAATACATTGACGGAAATAAAAAAAAATTAGCACACCCACTTACAGTTTTGCAGTTTACTCAAAATTTATTGAAAGAATTCAGTTAAGATTGCGAATATGCTTTTTATCTAATATATAAAGCAGACTGTCCGTATGTTTGTACATGTTGCTTACAGTGCAACAGTGCATTTGGCGTATATGAAATTATTACATTTACAAATCGGTAGCTCAAGCAGAACTAAGTATTTTGTGTCTCTGCTATTCTGTAGTGAGCATTAGCTTCTGGAAGTGGAACGTGTGGTAGCAAGGATGTGGACATGTGTCTGTAACTAAGTTCACATGGGTTTTATTAATAACTTGAATAAATACTTAACTTTGATGTGCTTGAGTGGTACAAATTCTGCCGAAGTATTACACAGTTATCACCACTTAGAGTCCTGGCAATGGAATGTTGTACGTGCTTGTGGTATGATAACTGCTGGCTCACTTAGACGGTGCTCTTCCGTTGCACTTCCTGGAATTGTCGAACTCATGGATCTGCTTCGACTGGCTCTCTGTCTGGTGCTGTGGCACAGAATAGGGATCATACAGAAGGAAAAGCTTGGGGCGGCGCCTTTGGTCTGTATGTTACCAAGCGTTGCGCTCGACGCCATATTGAAAAGCAGTAAACGCGGAACTATAGCCACTTAGTACTTTGGCTGGAAATGGACTTTTTACGAACTGCAGCTAATCTCACCGACTTTTGCGAAAGGAAACGGTTTTTCATTATGCTCTCATCTATTTTGCGCCCTCTTCTTGTACCTAATTTTAATCCAACGAAAAAAAATAGGCCTCCAACTACGAAAATGTACGGTGGAATCGATGATCGTTTTATTTGCTGCTTATCTCTAGAAAAATCCCAAATAACGCGGCGTTATGTTTGGGAAATTAGTTATAAACAAGAAAGTAACTTTACAACTGCCAGATTTTATTTGACACGAATAAATTCGCACAAAATATTGAGTCAGACTTAGCAGTACAACGTGATTACACAGAACTAATGACGCCTGGCATATATAAAAGTTTTATTTGCTAAGTAGTATCATTAATTTACTGATCGGAGAAGGGCATATAGAGGAATCTGTCAACCACAGAGCAGGAACAGCATAAAATAATTATTCCCCTTAATCTATTTGTTTGAGTATCCGAAGAGCATTCCTTGCCAACATTAGCACACTACGCCTCCAATGCCGTAAGTAAAATTTTACCTGCCTACTTATGGACTATTCTTTGTCATTCATTTTATATTATTCCCTGCAACGTTAAACTTATAAAATATAAATGTACTTCAACATTTCGATGCTGTTGAACTGCTGCAGCAACAACGAGAGTTATCGTCAAGAGAAGAAGCAAGGCTACTTTTAATAATTATGCACACATTGCTCTCATTCGAAACTGATAACATTTAACTTTCACTACACATATAACGACGTTCACTTACTGCTTAGCATCTTTTGGGAAGGAGAAGAAACTTATATCCTTATTTGTATTCGAATTATTGCGGAAATTTGGTGCTGATCATCATCGACCGCCTTTTCTTTTATTGCTGCTTATGATACAAACGGAACAGCTCTAACTACTGACACACAGTTCTTTCTTTTCACTGGACTGCACTGTACCAAATACCTGTTTACTTTTATGCGATTCAGGCTGTTAAAATACAGAATTAACAAAGACGGCGCATTACCACGCCACAGAGTAGGGAGTGATCACACGTTTACTGCTTTTCAAGATGGCCGATTCCGCGCATGCGCACTAAATTTTGGACGACAGACTGCAGCGGGAGTTTCCTTTCTGTATACTCCTTATTCTGTGGCTGTGGTGTGTCGGCAAACTGGGCGAGCCCCCTTCTTACTATTGGCCAGCGCGCGAGGTGAGCAAAGTGGTACCGAGACTGCGGGCGCCCCTGGCGGCCGAAGTACTGTGGAGCGACTTACCGCTTCTTCGTATACTGGCGCGGCGACTTGCGTGGGCCGCCGGCGTTGCGGCGAATAACGACGGCACAACAGAATTACTAGGTGTCGATTACAGCTGAATCGCCCATGTTACTACGCGGTGTAGCCTCTATGATAAGCTTCCGTGATTTCCCTAAATCACTCCAGGCAAATGCTGAGATGGATCCTTTCCAAGGGCACGGCCAATTTCCTTCACTCATCCTCACCCAAATATCCGAGCGTAAGCTCCGTCTCTAATGACCACGTAGTCGACGGGATGTTAAACCCCTCTATGATAAGCAATGCAGGCGCTGATTCTGGAATCGATTCCATGATACAGAAGGCGAATAATATTGTCAGACGAAACGGCCCACGATAAAGCACCTTAAGAGGACAACGTGAATTCGCTATTTAGATGACATTGTCGTTTTCTCGAAAACATTTGAAGAACATATGAGTCGCCTGTCAACTGAGTTGAAGTGTGTTCAGGCTGCAGGACTCCGCCTCAATCCAAAGAAGTGCCTCTTCGTCGCCAAAGAGAAAAATCCTGGGGCACCTAGTCAACGGAGATGGTGTCCTTCCTGATCCAGATAACGTAAGGGCATACAGAATTTCCAACTCCTCTGCACATTCGTGATGTGAGAAGTTTTCTCGTGCTGTGTTCCTTTCACACCTGTACCACTTGTTCCCGAAGTTCTGCACTAGTTGTGGGATGACGAGTCGCACATGCCAGTTGTCGACCCGTCATGTCCACAGGTGCTCGATACCAGGTAAGTCTGGAGATGGTGCTGGCCAGGAACGTTGCTGCACGTCTTGCAGGGTACGTTGAGTTTCATGCACGATGTGTGGGCGAACATTATCGTCTTGGAACAACACATCACCTTGTGTTACAAGAATGCAAAATAACGGCTGTTATAACATTCTGCACGTATCCAGTGCTGATTGTTGTTCCCTCCATAAACATCAAAAGTGAACAAGGGTTGTAGACTATTGCATTCCACGCTTGGGATAGGGCCAGAGAGTCTTGGTATAATGCACTCTACGAGACAGCGCTCGCCAGGGCTGCATCGTACACGCAAACGACCATCACTTGCATGCAGGCATAACCTGCTTTACCACTGAACACAGCTTGCCCTTTATTCACATGAAGTGTTAAGTGCCATCGACAAGGGATCTCAAATCGATTCCATATTTCTGGATTTCCGGAAGGCTTTTGACACTGCACCCCACAAGCGTCTTCTAATGAAATTACGTGCTTATGGAATATATTCCCAATGGATTCACGGTTTCCTTTCAGAAAGGTCATAGTTCGTTGTAACTGACGGTAAGTCATCGAGTAAAATTGAAGTGATATCTGACGTTCCCCAGGAAAGCGTTATGACTCCCCTACTCTTCCTTGTGTTTATAAACGATTTAGGAGACAATCTTAATAGCTCCCTTAGACTGTTCGAGGATGATGCTGTCGTGTATCAGCTAGTGAAGTCAACAGAGGATCAAGAGCAACTGCAAAGCGATTTAGACAAAATTTCTACATGGTGCGAAAATTGGCAATTGACACTAAATAAAGAAAAGTGTGAAGTAATACACATGACCACCAAAAGAAATCCACTGAACTTCAATTACGCGATAAATCAGTCAAATATTAAGGTCGTAAATTGTACCAAATACCTAGGAGCTACAATTACGAATAACTTAGACTGGAGAGAACACACAGAAAATATTGTGGGGAAGGCGAACCTTTCCTTGGCAGAACGCTTCGAAGATGCACCAGCTCCACCAAAGAGGCTGCTTATATCACACTTGTGCGTCCTTTCCTGGGGTACTGTTGCCCATTGTGGGACCCTCACCAGGTGGGACTGACGGAAGATATTGGGAAGGTTCAGAGAAGGGCAGCTCGTTTTGTTTTATCACATTACGGGTGGGAAAGAGTCACGGAAATATTGCACGAATTGGGGTGGAAATCATTAAAAGAAAGACGTTATTCATTGCGGCGTGATCTGTTTGCGAAGTTTCAACCACCGAATTTTACTTCTGAATGTGAAAATATTTTGCTAGCACACACCTACATAGGGAGACATGACCATCCGAATGAAGTAAGAGAAAGCAGATCGAAAACTGAACGATTTAGGTGTTCTTTCTTCCCGCGCGCTATTAGAGAATGGTACGGTAGAGTAACTTTATGAAAGTGGTTAATGAACCCTCTGCCAGGCACTTAAATGTGATTTGCAGAGTATCTATGTAGATGTAGGTCTACGTCGTACACGCAAACGAGCATCACTTATACGCAGGCAGAACCTGCTTTACCACTGAAGACTACGACTTGTCATTACAAGTGATCCTATGATGGCGTCACTGTTGCAATTGGGTCATGTGGCGAGAGTGGAAGATGTGCTACAAGGTGTGTGTGTGCGCCCATAGTCCCACTGCTTGTAAGTGGTTGGCAACAATTCGTGTTGCAACATTGCACAAATGAAGCAACTCATCCAACATGTTTGGCCAGAGTTTGACCCCTTTCCATCTCGATCGGTTGGCTGTAGAAAACACGAGTGTTTCTCTGTGGCATGACTCGTTTGCTTCACACGTTAACATCCCTATTAAAGTGTACACAAAAATGGCGCTCTGACAGCCATCTGACTACGCTATCTGCTGGCGGACGACGTTTAAACCATTATCATTACAAATGCTATCCCCCCAGTTGACAACTGCCGTCACTGTGAAAAGCTCCCTCCTAGTGACTGAAGCTATCTTGAAAGTATAGGCGTAGTTAGAAGTCCACAGAAGATGGTATAGGGGGGGCGTGCGGATTTACCGTCCCATACTGTCCATCCGGGATCTGCAGGTTAAGCTGATCCACCTTTGAGCCAGACTTGTGAGCCGACGTTTAGGCATTCCTCCGACGTAATAAATGCTCTCCACAACTAGTCCTTTCGCAGCTAGATAACACATTGGAGCATTGCTGGAAGTGCTATTAAAAGATCTGAAATATATTAACTGGTTACGGGTAGGTGTTCCATCTGAAAATAAGGGATGCCATTTATGGGGCTCTATTACTAGCCACACCATAATAAAAAAGTGATTATTTACTTCGAAATTAACTGAGAAAATGGTTCCTACGAGACTGGTCGGGATTATGTCCTAAAGCCGACTGCCGACAGTGGCATGCAGCCGGGACCTCTTATAAAATTCATCGTGAGTGTTCGTTAAAGGCATTGTAATTCATGTATTTATCTATTGGGACACTATTAGAGATTATGAAATCATCAGCACCTAATTATGTTGACCCCTAGTGTTCTACTTATGTGTGTGTGTCACCAAAACATTGTTAAATAAAAGGTTATTAATAAACTAAAGATGTCAGGTTCGCGCCATATTCTTCGTATTTCCCCAGGTTGGAGGTGCGGCGGCAGCAACGGACACACTCAGGGACACGGCATCTGGAGCTTTCGCTACCTCCACTTCCAGTGTTCCCAGATCCTCCGAAGAATCGGAAGATCTTCCGATTTTTTTTTATTGTTCCAGAAAATACGATATTTCGAGTGAATCTTCCGAAATTTACCGAATCTTCTTGAAATTTCGAGTAAATCTTTCGAAATTTTGCAAACTTCCTTTTGCAAACTTCCTTTTGCAAACTTCCTTTTGCAACATGCCACGCCATTGTGAGACAACCTTGTCAACATAAACGGAGGTTGCTCTAACAGATGGCGCTACTTCAGTTCAACTACTACACTATTGTTCAGACGTAAGCGTCGGCGACATGAAAAACGCAACATGCAGCACCGTATGTAAGATAGCCCTGTCGATGTAGAGACATATGGGTAAAGAAAGTCTTGGTTGCAACCCACTAATATGTATTCACTTGTGCAAAAATATTTCTGTGAACTTTGAATATAGCTCTATTTGTTTTTACTTACTTTTCTAACAAGAAAATTACAATATAACTGTTTTCTCTCTCATTCTTTTTAATAGTTTGCTTACTTTCCGATTTTTTACTTTATCTTCCGTAACGAAAATTTCAGATCTGGCAACACTGCCCACTTCCTGTGCCAATGCCATATCACGCGCCTCGGCCGTCGGAACTATAAGGACTCTTCCTGTGGACAACTGCCTAGCCGTTCCTAACTGAAATGTCTGCCGCCGACTCGCGCACAAAATCTAATAAATTCATGCAATAAAATAAAAAATTTTGTCTACCTATAGGAACACTCACAACTGGATCAAAATCAACGTATTTTTTCCGACAGTGTAATATGTCAACAGTGACTGGAGAGAACAGCCATCCAATGCTTGCCCTTGTACCATCTTTAACCGTAAGGTGTGATGGTGCAGCACCCTAAGTAATATTCATTGTATGAAATTTTTCTCAGAGTGCTATCGCGGCCATTGTGTGACGATCCTACATGTCAATAGGAACAACCCAAACAAAATTTTATGAAACTGGATACAAGTTAGTGAATTTAGAAAACATTGTTTTCTTTTGGAAGAAGGCATCGAACAGGTATGTGATTCAGCATGAAACTATCAGTCAAGTTTTTCAAAAATAGTTTTCACACTTTATTTTATAGTAAGGTAACCAGTTTCGAACTTCAGACATTTCTCTCACATTGATGCTGAGGCGATGAGCGTTTCGGCATCACCGTGAGACAAATCTGTCTGAAGATCGAAACTGGTTACGTTATCTTATATATAAAGCAGAGTATGTGTGTGTTGCAGACAAAGCTACAGTTTTGTTCCAATCTTTATGAAATTTTCTATACTTAAGCTTCAATCCAAGAGGATTGTCGCCGTAAGTGTAAGAATGACATACGATACATAGTTCACGAGATATGACGTCATAAACAATGAGATGCGCGAAAAGCTGCTGCATTAAGCAACAATGCTGCTCATTTTCTCCTAACCCACTGGATCGATTTCAACCAAATTTGGTACACACATTGCTAACCGCGAGGCAACAATTGCTTCAGCGTTAAGAATCTCGTATGACCCATGGTTCAGAAGATATGACGTCATAATAGGAATTGCAAAAAAACTGCCACATACTGCGGCAAGAATTTATAAATACGCTATATGAAAATCAGAGTACTTAGCGACTTCCAACAAACTTTAAACATATCTTCAAACCTTTATTAAACTTTTTCTCACTGGGAACCATAGCAAAATGATGAAAGGAAAAAAAGTTTCTCGCTTACTACTTTTCCGCTGTTTATGGAGTAAAACTACGGCATTCGGTATGACATTACAATTTATAATTTGTACACTATAAATTTTAGCCGCAGTAAATTTTACAGACAGTATACACGCATATAGTTGAGTGTACCATTTGAATTGTATCGCAGTACCACACGTAGTTCATGAGATATGAGCACACAGTAACGTTCATGGAAAACCGCCCCATCACGCACCAAGTTTTAATCTATTACTTCTTTACTAATAATTGTATTTCCAAGAGATTTTACAGACATACAGCCCTTATACAAATGAATATATACCTGAAAATTGTAGGAATAAATAAATATCCGGGCAACGCCGAATTTTCAGCTAATTATAAAATAAAGTGTAAAAACGTTTTGCAAAACTTGACTGATATGTTCGTATTGAACAACTAATAATTTTAATATTTTAAATTTCATCACCTGCTTTGCTGATGTAGATAAAACTGCTGTATTGATCAGCTTCTTCACAGTATCCATGTTGTCTTGAAACTTTCATTTCGCATAATGTGTTTTTCGGAGTAAATAAAAGCATATTGCTGCGTGTTTGACTTCTAATTATTTTCAATAACAAATTGCGTCGGCAAAAAGAAACATGCTACAACATGGTGTTACAATCACTGACACTGAGCCAACTAAAGACTGTGCAAACTAAGCGTGAGGCAGACTAAGACCGAGGCAAACTGACTGATGCGTTGTACTCGTGGTTACAGATAATGCTAGGTTGCAGAAAAAAGCTGGTACAATCACATTCGTGAACAATGGTTCAGTAATTAAATTAGGCAACTTTCACAAACAAGATATACATCAGTTTACAGAGCACAAACAGTAGACAATTTTACAAATATTTATATATCGAATAAAATTATATATCAGACACATATGCAAAATATGATTAGTGCAGTATTGCCTTGTTTACATAATTGATATTGTTAAATAATAAAACAATCTTATAGTTTCGTTACAAACTAATAATTTCAATCTACTTAAGATAAATTATATAGCTTCAGGAAATATTAGTAATTATATTTATATTTATATTCTTCCCATAATACCAGTAGTTGTATGATACAGGGCAACAATGATATCAGCATTACAAGATTTTTATAACCTGTAATTAAGCGAAAATAATTTGACAGAGAATGGACACGACGGTAGAGTTTAAGATATGACAACGTGTTTTTATATTACTATAAAATAAGTGTATCAAAAGACTTAGTTCTGAACAATGCCTTTTGAAATTCTTACTCTATTAATATTTTGAAAATTAATCTGTTTCTGTAGTGTTATCGTGCTCTTTAGCACATTATGGGCGGTTGTGTTGCCATAAACTGCTCAAATCATTCCAGAGGTGGCTACAGAATTTTTAAGTTTCCCAAGAGATTCTGAGAGAAGAAAAAAAATGGCTCATTAACTGTTGGCTTAAAAACTGGGAACCCAGACTTAGCACACAGTTATGTATTTTAAATAAATATTATGTATTATTAAGACTAAGCAATATTTAATAGTAAAACTCGTCAGTGTTATTCGAACGTAAGTTTTTTTGTTTAGCTCTTTTGGAAGTAATACCTCTTAACACAGAAGGTGCCTGTAGGAAGTTAGCAACCGCTAACACTGCAAAACTCACAGAATATACAGTTTTTAGAGGACAATGTGTGTCCTGTCTATATTGAGAAACACATTAAAAAATTTCTGTACTGACGTTGCACAAATTGTTGAAGATACTTCTATTACGTTATAGACAAAGTATTACAAACACTAAACTGGAAAATATAAATATAAATATAAATATGCTAGGCAAAAAGTTTAGTTACGGCTGTGGCAGCGTACTTTACTGATGCAGGCAACTACCGTCGAATAGTATTTGTGGTATTTCGAAGTTTTAGCGCCATAAGTTGTTGTATGCAATTTGAAAGAATAGCACCTCATGTTTTATCACAAAATACACCCTTACTTCAATTTCTTGTTGGTATATGCCAATACTGACGCTTAACACAAATGTTTGTAAAGCTTATGGGACTTAACTACGGGGTCATCACTCCCTAAACTTACAAACTACTTATGAACTACTTACGAACTAGGACGGACAAATATCCATGCCCGAGGGGGGGTTCGAACCCCCGACCGTAGTGGCCGTGCAGACCGTGACTGAAGCGCCTTAGTCCCCTCGGCCACCGCGGCCGGCGACGCTTAACTATAACACACTATAACAACTGACGCAGAATTCTGATTAAATTCTAATTACGGCTGCAGCGGCGTAATGCGCTAATGTTGGCAACTAAATGTTTGCTTTACAAGGATAATTAAATTACTGACAAGACAAGGGTACTGTTACATACAAAAGCCTTTCAGAGAAGAGAGAGAATTAATTATTTATTTATTTCATGGTCAAGAAAGGGTTATTCCCCTCAATCTATACGATTAGATTTTCAAATAGTATTCAAAAGTTGTTGCCAAAATCGGCACCGGTGCCTCTACGACCATAAACTTTAGATCCTGTACACTAATATTTATTTTCATTTCAGTGTTTATAATACAATCTGAAACTTTCTCAAGAACGTAATTTAAGTACATTCAGCAATGTGAGTACAAAAATCCGATGTGGTGTATTTGCCTTAGCAGACAAACACTTATTGCAAGGCGGCAAACAAACTTTGCATATTGACAGTCGTTATTCAAAAGCAAGCCAAGATCAAAATTTTAGCTAGATGACCAGTTTCGGCAGAATTAAACATAGTATGCGAGTTTTATCCCAGAAATATATGTTTCTTGCTCTTTTTTTCTTTATTCTGACAGAAAAGAGAAGCATCAATAAGTAGCATCAAACGCGAGATTTTTGTGTCTAATCCACATATCGACGTAAACAAGAGCGGAATGCAAGCTCAAAGCAGCACGATCTAAGGCTCCATGCTGGACAGTTCTAAAATATTTCACTAAACTTTAACAAAACAACACTGTTCGCATAAGCTAAGTGTTGTGTTTAGCATTCGCAGGGAATGAAAATGGCGGATGCGCCAGCCTGTGTTTTAGGGGCTCTATCCCGGTCCGCAGCGTGATGCCTTAGACCACGCGGCTACTCCAGCGCGACAAGGTACAGGACGCCGCTTTTTCATTACAGAGGAAGGTTGTAGGCACCTTTGAACTAACATGTAAAAGTCGAAAGGGAGGGGCAATTATGGGGTCCTTTTATTGTGTTAGTCTGGTAACTTATGCTGTTATGCTGAAATGAGAAAACGACGCAGCAAGTTAAGTTTTTATTCCTCGAGCTAGAGAGAAAAAAAGTTTGGCAGTAGCGTATATACTAGATACGAATTGAGGACATTACTGCAGGTAAGGCTGAAACAGTTACACATTAATGAAGCTCAGTAGATGCACTAATTCACTTAATTGTTTGCGACGGATTTCAAAGCAGCCACGCAATACATTGCTGTCGGTAACGCCTAGGTGTAATTAAGGACAATGCAGAACGCCACTGAACAAGCTATATGCACAAATCGACAAAGCAGAATAACCAAACGTATTTTTAATCGAATTAGCGCCATGGTGTTCATCGGGCCCGCACGCCACGTGTGGGCAGAAACAAACGAAGCACGCCCCCAGCGTTTCTGTCCGACTACAAAGCCAAACGCGCCTCAAACAAAACACTACAGCTGACCTGGCTTTTTCTGACGAAAACAACCTTATATGTAACCATTTGTGACCTAAAACTTAAATGAATATGACTTTGAAAATTAAGTCTGGCTTTACAGAAATCTAAACTAGGCGGTGTTGCCTGTGATCAAAATACGATCTTGTTTAGAAAGTAACGAAACTCAAATGTTTAGTCTATTTGCAATTTGTATTCAGATTCTTAGTTCCTACCTGAACCCAGCATTTCTATATAATAAGTCTTAGCTTTTCAAAATAAATTAAAAATTAGGTACTTGCTAGAATTTTGTCGTGGCAGTATCGGATGACATTCTTTCGGGGTAATACGCGAAATAGCAACGTCAAGAAATAACATTGTTACCGCCAAATATTGATTTCCTCTGCTGACAATACGGTTGACGTCTAGTAGCAGCCGCCATTCTACCGCATCGCCTTCTCCCTCCTCCCCCGTTCAGAATGCAAATGCAAATGTTTGTATTACTTATGGGACTTAACTACGGGGTCATCAGTCCCTAAACTTACAAACTACTTATGAACTACTTACGAACTAGGACGGCACAAATATCCATGCCCGAGGGGGGGATTCGAACCCCCGACCGTAGTGGCCGCGCAGACCGTGACTGGAGCGCCTCAGTCTCGTCTGCCACCGCGGCCGGCCCCCCGTTCAGATATGAAAACACCCACCTTATCCTTTGACCTCTTAAATGCATTCCCTAGGGTTAACCGTTATCTTTGTTAAACATGTATTCGATACCATTTATGTCTATGTATATAAAAGTAGAAGGGGGTCACTAATGTATAGTTATTTTCTAAACCAATAGGCTACAGGTACTCATACATTTAATCCTTTGTCAGTACTGTATTTTCAATCGAAATCTGCCGCAAAGTACACATCAATTAACCAGATTAATTTTCGCAATATTATTGGAGTAAGCACTAAAAGACTTGACACTGGCTTTCGTCTGGGTCATGTGGTCGTCGTCTTGACTACGAGGCTGGAGATACGTGTTCGACACTACGTCGTGCTGCCTATTTTTATTTTATCTTCTTACAAACTATTGTCTGGTGTTTGACATGTCCATTGTCTTAAATTTGTTGTATGAAGTCCTTACCGAACAAGTACTCTCAGTCTAAAATTAGTGGCCTTTGAATGGGAACCGTAAAGTTCGATACGTCAGACGACTCCACTGGAAAACGTCTGATCACAGACAACATTTGTGACAGTATACATATGCATCACTTTATAGGGATCGCTTGTCGGCGTACTTCCACACCAGGTGAGAGATGCCTCCTCGGATTTGTGCGTTCGTATGAATGAATGAATTATCACTCCCAAAGAAACGATGAAAACAAGTTTTCACGTAAGTGCATCAAATTATCGCAACATTTTCACTTTATTCTGTGCACGCTGTCAAAGCAATTATGTTTCACGTTTTTAAACTGACGTACATCGAATTCTGCATATATCCAGGAAATTAAACCATGACCTTTAATTTCTGAGAGCGAAGTTGATTAAGTTTACTTGTATTTGTTTTCATTTGTACGAGTGGTCTCGTCTACTCACCATATTTACTTGCGACGGTGATAGTATATACCACATCTGAGAATCTGTATTGAAATGGCAAGATTACAAAGCGTTAAAATACCGCAATATGTTCACGTGATAAAACCGATTTATCCAACAAAACAACAGAAGCACTGAATATATGAAACTAGTGTGGAAAGCAGCTTTATTGGAAAATTGTACCATGTTTCTCGCCCCATCAATGTCAGTAGCGAAGATGAGTTTGATATATTGCAGATACGCAACGTAACCTTCAAATTATGAAGATTAAATTACACAATTTTGTTTTACAGTTTTGTTTATTTTGTGGATCTATTTTCGGCGTATTAGGCTATCATCAGACATGTACTGAAGTTCAAAGAACTTATGTTTTCACTAAAACAGAAGACATGTTACATACAGGAACGTAAATAACTTCTTTGATAATGCTCCATCAAAGAAGTTAATTTACTTTTCTGTATGTAACGTGTCTTCTGTTTTACTGACAACATAAGTTCTTTGAACTTCAGTACATGTCTGATTAGAGCCTAATAAGCCGATTCACAAAATAAAACCATAGAACAAACAATTGTGTATTTTAATCTTCACAATGAATAAATTCTACCAAGAAGCGATGGAAGAATCAGTTAACCTTAAAATTGTTGCGATATAAAAAACTTACGGGTAACGACTAGTTAAGTGAGAATCGGTATGATGAAAATGGCTGGAATAAGTGGTTTGACAATGACGATATCAATATTTTGGTCGATCTAGAGGTTATTTCCCCTATTAGGCGTCTTAGACATGTCCGTGCAAATCATTTTAAATGGTAGGATGATGCAGAATTTGTTACGCGATTTCGTCTTCGCTAATCCACTTTCGAAACGCTGCATGATAAACTACCACCCTCTGAAGAGTCCAACAGGTAGTTATGTATTAAGTTATCTTTCGTAATAGAAAATACATTACGTCTGCAAGCTTATTAATTCAATATTTATGGTTGTTGCACCTAGTGTAAAGCCTAAAATGTGATTTCTTCCTCAGATATTAATGAACAGTGCACTTTCGCCTATGTGAAAGTTACTGCTTGCACTAAGGTGCTACGCAATTGGCAGTATGTTATCGTACCAGGCCATAAGAACTTCTGCTCTCAATGTTCCATGGACAGGATTGAATTCACTTGTCAAAATTTCGCTTCCTTTTTATTCCATGTCGTAGCGTCTGCTTTTTTTTTAAAAAAAAACATTCCAATGTGTTATATTTCTCTACTAGTGACCCAAGAGACTACCTTGTAAAATTCAAGCTTTTGTCACGTTTGCCATAGCATCAAGTCTGCTAACCTCTTCCCTGACAACTATGGCGAACAGCTGTTTATTCAGAAGGCACTTTATTTGTATTGCCAATTTTTTTTTACATCGCGAGAAAAGGTGAAGAGTACAACATCTATACATATGGTGGTGGTAAAAAGTTTTCATATGAGTTAAAATTTTGTACATTTTCGATTATGCTGGAGTGGCCCCTACTGGCTAATAAAATCTTTTTGCAAATATAAATACAGCTAAAATTACGAGCAATGCTGAAGTTGATTCTTTCAAGTAAATTGATGTGGTCGTGGTGGACACCGTTCCCATTGGAATGAAAATCTTAAGGTGGTTCGATAAAACATTGCTCAGATGTAAAATAGAGAAGTCATATAAACCGACTTCAGTGCAAAGAGTGAATTACTGTGTAAAGATACCTGTAATACATTATAGTGATCGGTACGTAATTTAACAGTTCTGATACAGGTCTAATTGCCTTAAAATCTGATTAGTACAGTAGATCTTGGAAAGGCAATCCTCAGCCCAGGGGAGGATCGCAGGTGGTGGTTAGCGGAATTCTCACTAGATATGGTGGGCAGCTGTGAGTAACGGGGAAACCCGAATAAGCAGTCCTGGGCCGAGGCGACATCATCAGGGTGTGGCGGGGATAACTCGCAGCGGGGATACTCATTAGAAATCACAGAAACCCAATGACCATTTTGTGTCATGGTAAGTGGCGTCTAATAAGCACTGCCACATACTATATTGTACAGATAGGGGGGTGGGTTTTCAAACACTAGGAGAAGTAGACACTGTACAAGCTTCCTAGGGTTTTATTTGCAGACTGAGAAGTTAGTACTGCTTCCTCCCACAAATCCCCTAAAACCTCCACAACCTTGCGGATGCTGTTGCGTAGCAGTGTGCGTTTGTACCGCCCTACATTACGCACGAGGTGACGTATTTGCTGTCCAAGTCTTTATGGAAAGCATAGCGTTCTGACTAACCTGTTGTCTTCTATAGTTGTGTCCCCAGCGCAGAAGACAGCACACAAGTCTTTGGTTCTTCTACAGTGTACAAGTGAGGCTAAAATAAGTTCTGTATGATGGAAGCATACGAAACGACTCGCGAGATTTTTAATTGTCAGGGATGCCATTTATTCAATAAATAAAATGAACTATTGTAATACAACACGGCCTATGCTGCCCATAGCTCATGTTAAGACCTCGACTGTTATCACTATTACACAAATCTTTACTCATGACCGGCGCGGTCCGGCGCGTATAGTGGTCAGCTCGAGACAAACTGCGGCGCGTTGCGAGACTAGAGGGCACCTGACGCTCTATTTCGCGCCAAAACAGGGTCGTCGCGCGCCTTCTGCAAAACCGCTCTTCTCTTATTGTAACAAGAGAAAGCACCTTAAACTTTTTAAATTGTCAAAACCTAGCCTGTCCTTGAGAGATATTTATAACAAATTCTCAGGTCTGAATAATTAATATTTAGTATATTATAAACAAAACTAATTTCAAAAGAAATCACGTGACGTGAAATGCAGCAGCCAATGCGAGGAGAGCACCAGTAACATAGGCGGGCTTTGCCAGGGGAACCAGCACCTACTGTGCCATATGCTACTGCTCCCCACCCCACATTTCAACATATGCTGCACTTTTGTCTTTCTCCCGTGTTTAAGACACGTACGATGTTAGCAAAGAAACGGACAGCGGCCAGAAATATGAAGTGGCCACAGGCCAGGAATATCAACTGATAAAACCAAAGGATAAATGAGAATCATGGGTAAATCCAGTCATAGCGTCTGTTCTCGGATCGGGCGGCCTTCTGGTCAGCGTCTGTTTTCCCATGTTTGAGGCGGCTGTTTCTTTCACCTGTTTAGATTACATCTAGAATTGTAAACCCTGACTTCGGTCAGAAATGTTTCTATTTTCGATCAAACAGTCAACCAAACATGACTAGTCTTTACGACTAAATCCACCGGCTTGGATCAAAAACCCAAACAAGGGCATAATTCGGTTACGGTGGGATGCCACTTAGAAGATCAAGGTGAATTAGCACCTGGCCAGCTCAGACATGCATCCACAGAGTTTTAAGAAACAAATTCAACAAGAAAGGAAAGATTTCATACTTTGCGACATTAAATATTAACTCACTAATGAAAGTTGGTAAAATGAAGCACTTAACGGATGTATTGGATCAGCATGAAATCATAACAGCACTCCAAGAACTTCGAAATACAGGTCAGGACCCAAATGAATCAAGAGGATATCTTTTCTATAAAGGACCTCCAAGGAAAAGGGTAATGATGAATGTCCTTGAATTCTGAGTAGGGTTTCTGGTTCACAATAGCATAATAAATTCAATAGAGGAATTCTCAAGCACTGCGAGGACAGCAACCTTAGAGAACAAAAACGTACACTTTGATAAATTTACACGCACCAACAAACGATAAGAACAGAAAGGCTAGAGGAAAAGTGGTCGAATTTTGTGAGGAACTTTATCTTATGATAAAAATCACTAATCCACATTAAAATCTTGGAGATTTTTAACGCAAAAGTAGGACAAGACGGGGGGTACCTCCCAGTAGTAGAAAAATGGCCAGCTCTGAACAGGAATGGTCAAAGGTTAACTGAACTTTGTACGACCATGGATTTATTTTGGCAACTACCAGATTTAAGAGAACCACAAATTAATGACCCGGAAATGTCCTAACGTAAAATTGGGAGAATTCCAAATTGATCATGTTGCCATGAATAAAAATCATCATAAGGAAATTTATAATGTCAAAGTTCTCCGTGGAGTAGACATTGATTCAGATTATAAATCCAAAATAAAAATCACATTGACGTCAAAAAGAAAACTCAAGGCTTCCCAATCCAAATGTAAATGAAATTATGACCCCAATTTACTTAAGTATGCTTTGAGAGATATAAAACAACTAAGTGATTACTTAGAAATGATTAATAAACTGAAAGCAGCAGCTGAACTTGCTCCGATTAAAATGAGCAAGAAACATCTGGTGGAATGAGGAGTGCGACAAGGCAAATCAAACAAGGCACAAAGCACAGCTAAATGATCGACAGAGAAAAATCTTAGAATCCAGAGCGGAACTAAATGCTAGAAGGAAAGCAGCTAAAGAAATTCCAAGAGTAAAAGGAATTATTAGAATGAAATACTCAATAGATAAATCATTCAGGCAACAAAACAAGGAATTATTACAAGACGTTTAACAGTATAAATCTAAGTATACAGTACCTACGCTTATGCTGAGAAATGAAAATCAGAAAATGGCATATAACCAAGTCAATGCAAATATCTTGGCAGTTTACTTCAAATTACTCGACTATGAAAACCCAAGAGAATATCTAGAGTGACCCCAAACCAAAAAACGCCACTGGAAAAAATACCAACATATGAGGAAGTGATCGAAGCCATTAACATGTTCAAGAACTATAAGGCAGGAGAAAAATCAGTTGGTTGCAGAATTATGGAAGAATGCCAATGATCAAACTCTTCGAAACTTACGCATTCTTGATCTATAGAACTCTGAAAACTGCCTAAGGAATGAAACTCAGCAATAATCCGCCCTGTACGCAAGAAATGTGATAGATATACCTCTATACTGGGATCTGACCTATTTTAGAAGTCAGATATAGGATTTTTTCCAAAATTCAATCAACACAGGAAACAACTGGACCAAGTACTTTGGGAGTACCAAGGAGGATTTCGGCCAGGCAGAAGTTGTCCAGATCAAATCATCAGTCTTAAGTGGATTATGAAGTATCAAAGAGCACGAAGTAAGAAGCTAGTCATCACTTTCGTTGACTTCAAAAACCTTGACAGTATTCACCGAGTCATTGCTGAAAATCCTTCAAGATTTTGGTGTTCACAAAAAGCTGATCAATTTTATAGGAATCAATAATACTAAAGCAGAAATTTAATTTCCAGGAGAATTGGCAGAACCTTTTACAATCTAAACGAGACTTAGGCGAGAGACCATCCCCCTGCCGATGTTCGTGTACTGGAGGTCATGCAAGACTGGAGAACAAATGCGGACCGAACATCAAGATTGGTGGAAATATAAATCTAAACTGCCCAGCATTTGCATACGATCTTGCACTACTGGCAAATAATGTGGAAGAGGCTTAAGTCCAAATTGAGCAACTACAAAACATTTCAGCAAAAGTGGGATTACAAATTTCATTTGAAAAAATTATGCCAACCGTAGAGATTGAAATTCCTTTCATTCAGCTAAACAACAAACAAATTAAGGTTGTAAAAAAGCTGAAGTATCTTGGGAAATTATAACTTTGAACATAAATGAGAAAGCCTCAATAGAACACAGAACAAAAAGATGGAGACACGCACAACTCATGTGGTCAACATAAGAAATCTCTAACACTAAATTCAAACATTATGGTTCAGTAGTTAAGCCTGAAGCAAGTTAAACTCTAAGATGAATAAAAGCAACAACGGATAAATTGCAAAAACTAGACAGAAGGATCATCAGCAGAATCAAAAAACATGCAGAAAATGTAGATTGCCGCATAATGAAATAGTCTGGAAAATGAATCAATTGCGCAATGGGTAAAATGAGAATTGCTTATTTTAGGCACAGCCTACCAGATACCAGACTGCTTAAATAATTATTCAATTTCGTTTGGAAAAATAAAACTAAAAACAACTGGTTCATTGAGGTCCAGAATGACCTAGAACTGAATATAACAATAGAACAAATTTCAGAGAGAAAAACAGAAGAGGATTCTGGGAATTGGTGATACAAGAGTGAAATTAAAAGACAAACGAAAACAGTACATTACAGAAGACGCGAGGGCGGCCAGGTCCGAAAGAATAGAGAACTTTTGGAAAAAGGAAGCTGAGGAAACATTACAACTAATATGGTAAAGACTAGTGTATATGAATTTAAGTGCTCCAATGTGGGTGTAAACTCTGTAAATAAAATAAACCAGAGCTATGCATTTTCAGGTATGGTAGTAAAGAAGGAAAACTAATGCTTGGGCCCCAGATTTATTCCATGCTTTAAAATACATCGTTTCGTGAGTGATAAAATCCTTCAAACGTTACGTCACACTGAACAATTACAATCCAGCCAGAGGCATTTTCTATCTAGTGATAAAACATCAGTCAGCATCTAAAATGTGTGCAATTTTTGTACATTATAAAATCGTTTTAACACTTTAAAACAATTCAGATATTTATTCTTGGATAGTCACTTTGGTTTTGTCTCTTGCACTGTATAAAACTCTCTGTAGGCTTGACTGGATTTGTACATCTTTGGTGTGACGAACCATAGTGAGCCTTTCTTCCGTTGCATAATTAAATTTCATGAAGGATTACTTTCCCGACGTTCTCTCTCTCGCACAACATGTTTAAGCCTTCTGAAGCCTGCAACGAAATTGAAAATTGAAGTTAAATTAAATCACTTTCACCTTGCAGAAAGAATAATATGCTAAACAGCTCACCTTTGCCAGTGGTAAAGTAGTGTGAATAACTGGCTTAACCTCTTCACGCCATACCATTTCGTATGTGTTGTTCAGTATGGCTTCCACATGGGGCTGGTGATTTTCGAGGTAGTATCCAACATCCATCCCCCTGATTACACAATTCTTACCAACGATTGCCACAGACCGAATGTTTTTGTTGTCCCATTTAGGTTTCTGCAGCGTCATTGGGACAAGTCCTGTACTTTTCACTGAATTGTTGGAACCTGAAAATTTCAACAGTAATTTATTGAACATTCGATTATTCTGGATATTTACTAGAAGCACATTCACAGGTTCGGCAAGTTTAGACAACATGACAAGGAATTGCGGTGCTACATCGAGGGAAAGAAAGTGTTTTGTTTCCTTTGTCGTGAGCAGAATTTATATTTGTCTGGTTTTATGTATAATTTGAGTAACTCTAAATGTTACAATGGAAGACTAAGTGTCGTATGTTTATGAATAATTTTAAGTTCAGTGAAAGCTTTCACCTCTTCAGCCCTGGTATAGCATATATGCTACATTCATTCCTGATTTTTTCCTCATGAAATAACAGCTGCAGGTAGCGAACACCGATTGTATACTGTTCTGAGGTCGACGCAACACGATGCTTGTCAAGCTTTCCTGTTGCGCCAACAGGTGGCAGGAGCAGTAAAAAGTTTTCAACAATGGCGCTATGAGTCACAAAAGACGAGGTATAAATTGTGTTAATTTTGTGTTTTGGTTATAGTTTGTGCATTTACAAAACACTGAATAGTTCTCGATTACGCAAACCCACAAACTGTAGCTTTATTAGTATTATTACGATTTTCTTCAGTTGTTTTACATTCAGAGTATGTGCTACATTCGGCAGTTAGCCTTACCAAGTGCCCTAGAGTAAAATTACAGAAAATGTAGAAATGTTTTTTCGTGCAATGTACTGCAGTTAGATTACACACAAAATACGTTAATTACAATTAACTGTTAATTGCTCAATAATGAAATGTAAATATGCAGAAAATTGAATATTTCAAATTTTTGATGTGGAAGACATGTTTGTCAGTGGAAGACATTTTGGAACTTCTGGACGCATTCGATCCATGTTAATCTGTTTTGGAAATTGAAGAGGATGAAGAAGATGATGAAACTCTTCCAGCAAGTTTAGTGGACGGGTTTGACAGAGGAAGGGGATGAAGATATAGAAGAAATTGAATGTAATGGAACTGAAAATCTAGGAAGGGAATCTTTGTGCACAGAGGATCAGGGATGAAACAAAAGTGGAGGCACAAATCAAACATTATTGACTGATAGGAAAATAGTGGCTACTGGTACAATCATGGGGAACCGAATAATGTACCTAAACAATTCAAATTCAAGGATGATTTGAAAGAGGGTAGGGGAAGCAATGACCAAATAGAGAAGATGAAGTGGCATTAATAAAATAACAGCAATATAATTATCATTCACAAGCCAAGAAATTTTATCAGTTGAGAACTGTCAGAGGTGGTTGAAGAACAATGCCTACATTCACGTTCCACGACCAAGTGTTGCGAAATTATATACTAACAGGAACAAGGGAGTAGACATATTGGATAAAGTAATAAGTAAATATTCAATGATAAATAGAACAAAAATGGATAGTTAGGACCACTTATTTTTGCATAGCCAGTGCATGAATTCAGTACAGAGAAACTGCTACAGCATTAGGATGCCCTAAGACATTTGTCATACTTAAAGAAAAGCTTGCAATAGCAGAACATATCTATCTCCAAAGAGATGATCAACTTATTACTGAAACATATGAAGTGGCAGGTGAAACTTGTATAATGCGCAATCATCCATTTCCGCACCTAAGTGCTAGGACCAAAAATGTCATGCGTATGCCAGTAATGAAAAATGATCAAAAAGTCTCATGTAGAGTACAGGACCGCAAAGGATTTACTTTAATGTGTGCGCTACATGTAAACGCAATCTGTTTCACTTTGGCTCTTAACTGTGTTTATGAATTTTATAGAAAATGAATAATGCATTTCGATTTTGCATTAAAATCAGTTTGATATTTAACACAGTTCTATAAATATTTGCTGTTTCTCTTTTAACAAGTATCCTCCAACTTCTCCGTCTCTGCAGTATGAGTAGTAACCCAATGTAGCACATATGCTACATACTATAAAAAGTTACTATAATTAGCAAAAAAAATTGTTGATGCTTATTTCCGTTATTTGGTACCTATTGGAACTATTAAAAATAGACTCAAGTGATTTTTTCATTAAATGTGATTTCGGGTCTGAAGAGGATAATGATTTATCAGAAGTCAATAGTTGCCGTCTACCCAAAATGAGTACTAATTCCCACGATTTCAAACAATATTCAGGGCTAATCAACTAGCATGTAACCTTCAGTCTAAAGACTAGTTTGATGCACCTCTACACGCTACCATGTGCTGTGCACGTCTCTTCACTTCCAAACAACGCCAATGTCATTTGAACCTGCATCCCCAATTTACCGCATCACTTTATTAAACTGGCTATTCCTCCATGTCGTATGAATCTATCCCTCAGTCGGCTTTGCCGCGCGGTCTAAGACAATGCCAAAAACTGCGCAGCTGCTCCCGTCGGAGGATCTATTACTTCCTAGGGCATGGTTGTGTGCTAATTTGCGTAAGTATTTTGTCGGTAAGTACTGTTGATTCCAGCAATTTGGGCCCTTGGGTTTAGAAACATCTGAACATTTTGTTGGTAGAGCTACACACAGATTTCCGTACTCCCAGATTCTGTTCAGTAAGTTACGCGATCTACACAAAATACTCGGCATTCCTTTATAGCAGCACATTTCAAGAATTATCTTCCTGTCTGAACTGCTGGTATTTCACGTTCCAACACTGCAAGGCTACACTGTAGACAAATTCCTTTACAGAAGACGTGAATATTCAGTAATTTACTGTTTCAGAAATTAATTTATTCACGTTACCGTTCTGCATTTTACTTCTCTACTCAGGTCATCATAAGTTTAGTGCCCAAATGAAGTCTACTTTTTTTTAGTTTACTCATCTAATACCTTCATTTTATTCGACTACATTCCATTACCCTCGTTCATGTTAGTCTTAGTTGCTCCTTTTAAGACACTCTTTTCCGTTCAGATTCTATTGCAGCTGCTTTGCAATCGCCGACAAAAACTTTCAGCGACTAGTTTTCCTCGCCCTTAATTTAATTCCAAGTTTCTCCTTTATTTCCATCACAGATTGTCCGATGTACTGCAGTAAGGCTGGAACCCTGTCTCACATCTAACTTTCTTGCCCTTCCTCTTCAGTTACTGCTGTCTGATTTCTGAATAAATCTCCGGTATAGACCTCAATGTCAACGCAACTTATTTCTCGGTACCACCTTTGTAATTTGGAAGACGCATCAAACGAGGAGTATTTAGGAATTCATTGAGAAGTTTTGCGGCCGGTGTTCGCGAGGCGCTGCAAGGCAACACCACCTAGAGAGAAGGCCGCGGCGCTCTGGTGTGACGTCGTGCAGTGTAGGCAACGGCATAGTGGGCAGTACCACAGCAGCCACCCAGTCAGCAACGCGTAGGATGCCTACTCTGCGTGACGTCACACCAGAGCGCTAAGACCTCTAGGGAGTGATGTGCAGGACAGCTAAACTGGCCATCCTCACCGGCGACTTTGCAAAGGGAATGCGTCCGGCCAGTTTCGGCGAAACGTGGCTGCCCATAGGGAGAGCAAGCCAGAGTACGCCGTTACCACGAAGGCCACGCTGGCAGGTAGACGTTTTTCTGAGGATTCTGACGTCCGGTCCCAAGCGCGCGCCTCATCGTATTCTGGTCGTGCGATTGGCCGAGGTGGTTGTGTACGTGCTATTCCTACGCGCTTTGCGTGGCGGGAGAACGTTCAAAGACCATTCGCGGTTTTTCGAAATGGAGAGGTGGGGTTTGACGCAGAACGCCCGGGCGTGCGTCTGGATTTTTTGGGAGCGAGAACCAGGGGAGCGTCTCGAGAAGTTTTCGGACAACAGTCTTCCAGTTAGGACGTTTGCCTGATTGGAAGCTCTGCTTTGTTTGTCTAAACTTGTATGCGCTGCTGATTTCTGTGTTGACCTTAAAGTCTTTCGGCTTCTTTCCTGCATCGCGAATAGATGTTTCTAATCTATTAGCAGTTTCCTCTAAGGCAACCTTTAGCCAGATTTCGAGTTAAGATTTGGCATCACGTTCGCAGGAACGCTATTATACCTCTGATTACGTGTACTTACTTGAGTAGAGAACTAATTAGAGTCTTAACTATGCCGGCAATTGCACTCTGAATTTACTTGTCTCACACGGTAGTGGGCAAGGCCATTGTGACCTGTGTAGATCGAACGCCATTATCTACCAGATAGCTTGTCAACTTAGCTCAGGGCGACTGTTACACAAGGCAGCTGACTCCTGTGTCACATGCAGTATTGCGCCATCAGTGGCGTTCGCTGTTTTTACTCCACATTTCCGCACCTTTGCAGCTCGTCACCTGCTCCTCTGCCTGCAGAGCCACGTCTCCGGCACCTGGTGGTAACGTATATCGCAGCAGGGCACAGAAAATTCCCTTGCTGGCTTTCTGTAGCACACTCATGCACCTCCCCCTTCTGTGCAAGCAACTGGATGAAGTCCCACTCTCCAATACCCTGCCTTAGGTAAGGCAAAGATAGTGTTCCGAATACTTTCTATTGTTTCCCTAAGTTGACTGATGACCATTGGGTCAAAGAGGTGACTATTCACCAGTCATTTCGATCCAATTACTTGTCAAGTTTGTAATCTTCCCTATATCTGTCAGTGAAATTGTAATTTTTTCCTTGAGCTGATGTTTATTTCAATCAGTTTTTGAGTTTCAGCAATTTTTTAAATATTTGAGTAAATTGAGTAACAGGTCCATCAGACCCTGGCCATCAGCCAATGGCAACTTCGTGTACGTAAAAACAAAGCGCCTTAACAGGTGACATACCGTTGCCATACTGGGAATTAGGATCCATCAGAACTCAACATATCAGTCTCCATCCACATGGTACTTTGTAACCTGACGCCCCACTTCGGCATTGTCTGTAGCTCATGTGGGTGGAAACCAAGGTAGTTGCATTCACCTTATTACCGATAGAAGAGGGCATAGGTTTGAAAATATACACCCCAGTAATGTGTCCACTGAAAGTTTTTAAATACTAGCTGATTACTTTTAAGCGCGCCCCCCCCCCCCCCCATTACTGTAAATGGTACTTTGACTTGAGTCAAAGGTGCATATCAGTTCACATGGGCTTTTGGTGAACCGAGAGCTGGCTGACCACTCAGTATGAACTAAATCACATCAGCAAGACGTGTGCCGAAAGCTATGTCGGAGTTGGGCAACGTTTCTGTGGTAGGGTTTTAGCTGCAATTAGCAGTGTGCCCTGAAAATGGTTATGTGCAACTATTTCAGGCGTGATTTTCTCTCTCGTCAGAGGTAAATTAGAAAAGTTTTTCTAAAACTTAAGATTTAACGGTCTTTGCGTAAAACATTGTTTTGTCGTAGACCCTACGTTGTTGTAGAGTCTTGACATCAAACCAGGATTTTTAGTGATAATGTTGGCCACTCACCAATATTTATGAGTCTACCATAGGGCTTAAGCATCCATATGTAGTTTTCGACTGTGGAGCCGCCGTTGCTGTTAATGATGATGTCGGCGCCCCTCGGGTAGTTTATGTTCAGCAGGATTCCCTGGCCATGCCGGAAGACGTGGTCGGCTCCCAGGGCCAGCAGCTTGGCGTGCTTCGATTCTGAAGCGGTCCCCACGACCTTCACGTTCGGCACTGAGCGAGCAAGCTGGATGACCGCCGTACCAACGCTACCTGCAACCAGAAACCACATTGGTTTTCAAAAAGACGACCGAGTCCTGAGCTGTTACTTTAGAACATCTATTTTCATAGAGAAAAGTTTTCCAAAGAAGAATTTTAATATGAACTTCGTTAATCTTAATATATATAAAAATGGAGGTGTTTGTGCCTATATTTCAATCTGCAGACAAAACTACACATCGCAAACGAGTAGTGTTTGTAGGTGTCAGTCTCATTGTGCACTATGGTGGTAGAGGTTTGCTAAACGATAAGGGGGTGAAAGATGTGGGAGTTTAAAGTTACCGACAAACAAAGTTTTACGTATGGGGTGTCTGTTTCGCTCTTAAGCAAGATCTAAGCAATGGAGACTAACGATCTGTGTTTTAGTACAAAGACTTCCGTTTTACACCTTAGTGGTTCCGTTTCGGTTGCTGTAAGAGTGGAAGATGTAGTGGTTGAAAGTCGTTGGCTTATATAAAATTCGGAAGACCAGCGATGATTTGACACCGTAATAGCAAGAGTTTATATATACCTAAACGTGCTGCATATTCTTCAGTTTTCCTGCAACTAGCGTATGAATAAAAATAAGTGTGTATTGCAGATTTAATTGTATAACCAAGAAAGATGCAAAATCTTAAGACAAATTTAGTGTTCTCGATCCGTTTCTAAGAGAAAACGGCGCTTAGAAGTGGATCTTCAAACGATAGTAACTTTAAATTTGTGAACGTCGGGCCCGGTGGTCTTTGAGTAAAGTGCTCGACTGGAAACCGAAGGGTCCTCATTAAGCTGTAGGTCCCCTTTCCCTGGTTGGATAACTGGGGTAGGCTAGGGACATGCAAGTCGCCGAAGTGGCGTGCAATTTAAAGACTTGCAACAGGCCAATAAGCCAAACGAAATTAATTTGTAAACGTTTAATCTTACACTGCAGACAGCGATTTTTCGCCATTCCCATACCTGAGGGGGGGGGGGGTGTGAAATAGGGGACGAACAGTTTTTTAAAGTACGTTTCTATAAGGAAATACGAAACTTCACGTACAGTGTTTTGATTGGAATTTTAATAACACTTGTTTCGATATTTTTGGAATCTGAGAGGATGAACCAAAGAAATATCTTTTAAGGGTGCTACGAAGACTTGATGCTAGAAATGCGAAAAATTTTGATTTGGATACATGGTTAGAATTAAAATTCTGTTTCGGGATGTTTTGAATCCGTCCATCAGTAGAGAAGGGGGGGGGGGGTAGCAAGTTGTACCAAAATACTTTATTAGGAAAGCATTTTTGTAAGCAAAATCTAAGAATATTTTAGAAGTAGAAACAACCAACGCAGACCGTCAGCATACGCGTGGAAAGCAGCGTGAATTAAGCTAGTCGAGAACGATAGTTTAGTGGATATCCCTTTAGACACTGCAGGTACAGCAAAGGAAGTTTTGTATCACCTGTAGGTCCGATAAACACCTGCTTTGACATGATTCGAAAAACTTTTTTCCTTCAAACTGTCAAAATTTAAAACTTGCCTGTAGCCCCATCAACCGAAATCCTACCTTGAATGCGTCTTTGCCTTTGAGGCAGCGTCATTACGAATTTGTACCTGCAATATACAGCCCAAAACAATATAGGCAAGGTACTGTACGGTACCAAATCATGGGACCCGCGGCGCCACTGGCACGCGACCGAGTGATTTGGTCTATTAATTATAATAATTTACCTGCCGATATATTAAATGACTATTTCTTTACATTTGAAGACACGGCAGTAAGGTTCAGCGTCAATATCGTTGCTATATTGTATCAAAGCCGCGCGGAAACGGCCGTGCGGTCTAAGGTGCCTTGACAAGGGTTGCGCGGCCACTGCCCGTCGACGATTCTATTTCTTTCGCGAGGGCTGTTCTCAGCGTAAGTTTAGTTTACGTGTTTGAGTCTAGAGACCGATAACAGCAGTTTGATCACATCGGTTTATGAACATTTGTATGTTAGTAAAGCTATGGCTCAAAAATGTGAGTTGTCTTGATATGCCTTATGCCGAGGCACGTCTTTGAACATTAAATGCATTTTTTAAAAAGCATCTTTATGTACAAAGGTTCGCCATCCCTGCGTTTGGAGATACCGAATGTACCCTCTCCGATGTGCAGACAATGTTTGACCACATATGGCAACAACCCTTATGTCGTTAAGGACTGATGGAAATCGTAGATATGTGGCAGTGACCTGGATTCTGTCTGAGACTACAGGTAACGTTCATGACTCTTCCCGTACTTGCTACCGAAGGACAACTGCGGCAAACCACCTTTATCAGACTTTGCTCAGACTACCACCATGGTAACGACCTTATGAGGGGCACAGATGCACGTGTCAAATCTGACTACAGGAGACTCCGCCGCAAGACTATTGTACACGGTTCTGGAGGTCGTGCTGTTAAGTCCAGACACTAGGCTGCATGCTACAGATGGCCCAAATGCCAAGACAGGTATAGGAAGATTGCGAAAATCTCTTCACAGACGAATGCCACACACGAAGTGACAACTTCATATTTAGTCTCGCCTTTATATTTTGGAAGTTTCAAATTATGAAAGTCTATTACACTGAACTCAAATTACCAGAAGTTGGTATCAATGTACATAAATTTTTTATATGTACACAAATAGGAATTGGACAGTGAAATTTATCAATACGATGTATGAAGTGTTGGAAGAATAACGATGAATTGGATTCTAATGTCTTGAGTATACATAAGGCTTAACTGAAAGTACTAACCTCTTTTACAGAATGATGCATTTGTCTTAGGTATTTCTTAAATATTTGCAAGGAGAACAGCGATAGCATAGTTTTCAAAATAAAAAGCCAAGATCGCACATTAATAAATGATTTCTGTGCACTGTCACCATCTGGTCTCAAAATGGTCATCTTGTTAAAAAAAATTGGGTATAAAATAACAAGTGTAACATTGCACTTAGTCACTATATAAAAATATACAAGTTACAAACTTTTATATTTTATATAGTGACTAAGTGCAATGTTACACTTGTTATTTTATACCCAATTTTTTTTTTTAACAAGATGACCATTTTATAACATATGAGACCAGATGGTGACAGTGCACAGAAATCAGTCATTTATTAATGTGCGACCTTGGCTTTTTATTTTGAAAACTATAAAACCATCAGATCGCCTCCAAACCCGACTGTCAGGTAATCTTAGCAATAGCATTGTTCACAGATTTTCAAAGAACTTACGCCAGTAGTTACTGAGAGTCACTATTTAAACCATGGAGTTTCATAATCCCGCGTATGACTGGAATATGGATGTGAACTGAGAGGACTAGTAAGAAATGGACGAGTACACTTATCAATTCACCCAGAAGAATTGTAATACATTTTATAAAGTTTACTATAGTAAATTTAAAGTCAACGAATTTATTGTCTTCGAATGTTTTGGAGTGTGGGAGGGAAATAACTTCTCGTACCCACATTTTATAAAATATGTTCGTCTTGAGTGAATTTCATTCTGGATAGTGTCAAATGAATGGAGAGAAATGGTTTATTTAAGAGATCAAATTTCACATTTTCCAACGCAAACAATTTAGAATTAGTAAGCTAGACAAAACATGTTAAAGGGTCGTCTCAGTAACAAGTAAAGGAGGGTTAGGGGGGAAAGTAGTAAATATGCACAATATAACTTCACAATTGACTAAAGCAAGTTCACGACTTTCGATTCCATCAAGTACCTGTGTAGTTTGTACAATTGTCTCGTTCCAGTAGGTGAAAATGAAACAATTGCTGATGGCTCCAGGTATGTCACATCTAAGACGAGGAAGCAGAAGTTAAATGAAAGGAAAGTGATGAAATCAGTTCAAGAACTAGTGTGTTATTAACCAGCCCAATGATGGGAAGTATAAAAACAAATCGACATTCACGTATTCCAGAGACAGCTTCCTTAGACTTTCAGTGGGGGCCACCCGGCTAGCGATTGCTTTCAGGATATGGCAATTCTGGATTATGTGAAAAAAACTATAAAAACTTAATGCAATCTTTTTGTTTTGAAATTGAGGTACATAATTAGGTGAACCAACCTCCGATAGACGGCATGAATACGATCTGTCCCGGCTTAAGTTTGCCCACGTCAAAGAGACAGATGTGGGCAAGTACGAAGTTGAGGCCCAGGGCAACGCCGTTGCGGAGGCTGATGTGGTCGGCCAGAGGGTAGCAGTACTTGCGGTGCACGTGCAGCATGCGCCGGAAGAGGCCGGCGTGCATCCGCAGGCAAATCACGCGGTCACCTGCCTGCAACAGAGAGAGAGCGTTTTTACACGTCTGCGCGCTTTTACATTCCAGAGACAGAAGCTACGGTTTCTTACCTTCAGGTCATCTACATTGGCTCCCACACGCGAAATAATTCCAGTACATTCGCTTCCCATGATAATGGGAAAGTCGTTGCTTTTAATTATTCCCAAACGTAGATAGTTATCTGTAAAATTGATTCCGTGGTAAAAAGCCGCAAGTTCGATATGGTCATCTTCAAGCTTCACAGGCACTGAAGTTTGCACAACCTGGGAACACAAGAACACTTCAATGATAGTTGTCAAAATTGACCTCTTCAGTTCCAAATATAAAGAAAGTTTACATTTCTATAGTTTAAAAATCAGACAAATCGCAAAAGTTGCTTTAGCATCAGATGTACAAGATTTTAGGATACCTTTTATGTCACTGAAATAAGCAGGTAAAATTTTAACCGCTAATAAGTGGAAGTTGGACATTTTATACAGTGTGTTACAAAAAGGTACGGCCAAACTTTCAGGAAACATTCCTCACACCCAAAGGAAGAAAATATGATTCCAATTTGGAAAGTAGGATTCATTTGGATACCTCTAAATTACCTCTAATTTGCTGTGGGTCTGCAAATTTGAAAATGAAGTTTAGAGACTTGTGTGATCAGGTAAACTGAAGTTTCTAAACCATTTATCTTTGCCTCTAAATGCATCCTGGGATCAGTCTCATCAAGTCCTTTATTTTCTATAGGATCCGATGAACCAAGTCTTCTGCAGCATTGTGTACAAAATATTTATCATTGTCTTGCAGATATTTGAAGTATCTTTAAAATGTTTATGTGCAAACTTTGCATGAAGTAAAAAATAATTTTTTGGAATTTCTTAGTTACAACACCGGCTATAGTTGACGGCGCTCTTACACCATCCAGCTCGATCATGTATGTGATTTAGCCGTTTAGTTCGTCATCCATTTGATTATATATATATATATATATATATATATATATATATATATATATATATATATATATATATGGCCTCTGTTCCGAAAGAGGCAACTTCACTTCTGATACTGCAGTTTTTCTTTCATATTCATAGAGTATATGACAACTGAATGGGCAAAGCTGAAAATGTGTACCCAGCCGGGATTCGGATCCGGGTCTCCCGCTTTCCAGGCAGTTTGGTTTTTGTCTCCTAGACGGATGAACAGGAATTCCAGCACCTGATGAGTTAAATTTTAACTTAATAGTTGTCTATAAGGAAATTTCCTTCCACGAAGTAATTGTTGGCACAACGAAAATACGTTCTTTTTTAGGATACAAGTGAAGTTAGGTTGCCATGCATGCCATTTTAGACGAGCGACATCCTGGTGAAGGCCAAGCAAGACGATCTGGTCGTAACAGTGACCATCTCATTTTTCCAAGTAAACCGCTGGAGTTTGCCAACTTCAAATTTTAACATTGCACTTAGACCTAATCACGCGTGTTCCGAGTTTGACCAAGGCATACAAAGTCAATTGCGGAATTTGTTCCACGATTTCGTTAAACAAGCCCTGTGTTTGATAAATGGAGTTGTCAGACAAATGTGATTTGCAGAGTATCCCATGTAGATGTAGTAGCGATCTAATGGAAATCCTAACTTGGAATCTTATAAAGACTAAAGTATTCGTTAATGACTTCTAGATACAAAATTTACTGTAAGGACAGATAAAAAGAAAATATTTGGCATATGCCAGTGTGGCGTCACCAAACCTTCACGTGACCAAGGCTTATAGGCTCGGTCCAGTTGAGTTAAATTGCCAACTGATTTTATCCAGCTCTTCGAATATTCATCTTCATTACTCCACCATTTGGATATTTTTCGTTCTAAAAGTTTCGTAAGATCAATTTTTCAGTGACATATCTAAGATTTTCAGAGTTATCCTGGGCCTGGGCTGTTGGGGAGGGAGTCTAAACACGTATGACACCAGATATCACATGTACGTAGCTATGTTGTCAACGGATATGTTCGACGTAAATGTCATTGTACATTTCACGAAAATGCTGTTTTGAACTTGCTGACAGCACTGAAGGTGGTTTCTTGGAAAACCGAAATAGATTGGCCTGAATAAAGAAAAAGATTTTACGGCTAATGCTGCTCCTTTCATTGTTATTCTAAAACGTATGTGAACAAGTGACAACTATTACTCCTAGCCTTAGTTGTGTACATATTTCTGAAACTATAAAGTTCTAGCTATATTATTGAAAACTTGTGAATAAAATTCTTTAAGTGTAAAAAGGTAAAGCAGTCAACAATCCGAAGATTGGCTTGAACACCACGGTGCTTTACTAGGCATGGTCCTGTTTGGAGGTGGTATGCCGTTGCCTTCTTCCGACTTTCGAACTGACTTACCCAGCCAGTTATAGGGGGACCTACAGTTTAACGTGGGTTCCGAACCACGATGCTACTCGGTATTTTTCACATGAGCAATACTGCCAGAGGTGAAAGAAGTGGAAAGTGACAGATAAAATCCTAGGATCTGGCGGGGATCGAACCTTTGGATTTGTAGTCTGGCACTGTACCACTGTGCAACCGAGGCGCTCTTTAAGTGTATCCTGGATATTTTCATTTATTCAATATTGCGTGAAAATTGAATTCTGAAGTGATTTCTTAAAACACCAACAGGCATAACGTTAAGTCTCAATTACGGAAATGTAAATATCTTAATTATTAAAACGGTAATAAATGTAAAACAATATATACCTTCAGTAAAGAAACCATCTTGATTGCAGATTCTATTATTCTTTAATTAATGACGCGTTTCGCCCTTTAGCAGGGCATCTTCAAATTATCTGCGTGCCCGAATTTACACAAGATTACAAGACGCAATTACAAAACGGGGATAATGGAACACGGGCTTTTTTTTGCTAAGAAAACACTATACATAGTACAGCATACAATGCTCTCTCCGTGGTGTGACACCAAGTTTTGCGGTGATTTTTTTTTTTTTTTTTGAATTCTGGATTTCTTTGTACCCCTACAAATGATCGGTAATAACGAATTAGACTTTGAACACACTTTGTAATGATGTGATAAGCATAAAACCCATGTTTAAAATTACGTTAATAGAAACGGCGTTCCCTGACAAGATAAGCCCACGTTTACAACTGTAATCACGGGCGGTGGGCGGGCGTGGTGTGCTGCTCCGCCGACAAGCACAGACTAAGGGAGTGTGTAGGAAGCCGGTGTTTAAGACGGGACGGATGGAAGCTAGCTATTTGAATACAGATTTCACGAAAGGGAGGTTATTAAGCAGACCAAGTTAATAGTTTGTGTCGGTACTTACAAATTTACTGACAGTACTTTATTAGAACAGTCTTCATAATATCTAGAAAAGTTTGATCTTTCCATTTCAGCTGATCATTTAGATGTGGGTATCCAAAGTAAGTGCGCTTCGCTATCTCAAATTAATCCAGTAAATTTAACTTCCGCCCTTTCTGCGCAGTATCAACAGCCAACCATTGACAACATGCAAATTTTACGTATTACTACTGCGTTAAGCTGCGCAGAAGCGTTTCAACATGAACCACATGGAGACATGTCAACGATTTTGCCAGTGTGGGCAGTTGACTATGTTCTCTCCGAGAACATGCAACCAAATTTTTGTACCAAACATTTGTCTTCTTAGAAACCGCCCACAAACGATTCCTTAGTCTTATTACGTTCATCCTAGACCTCACAAAAACAAAGCGATTATCTCTATTTGGCTACTCTGCAGGAAGTGTTTAATAATGATATGTTAGTCCTGTTTTATAGGATGGTTGCAGTATCCTAGTTCTCATAGGCGTAGACATGATCGCTAGGCTGAGATATCGGACACACTTAGCCCATTATTCCTCAACAGAAAGATATATGGACTCCAAAAATTCGCTATTTAACGCGCGGCGTTTTCGAAATTAATACCATGCACCGAATTATTACTAGCAGCTGCCGACAAATTTCTAAGGATCAAATTTCAATAAATTTGACAGCGCTCTAGAACACTCTTCTATTTGCTATTGCACTGTGCACTTACAGACGAGAAACTGGACAGCTGGCAAATGTGTTTCATACGCCAGAAATACTGAGATGATCTGCCCACTAGCTCAAATTTGCCCGCGCAGGTGTGATTAGACAACACAGATTTAAGTAATTTCGATCGTACTTTGAACTTTCCGGTTTTGCATAGATCTAATGTGTATGCAACTTTGCTGACCACTCCATGACCTGTAGTGTGTTCAGACATTTGTCGGACAGATCTTTCTAAGTTCACCTGCCTCCTACGCGACCTCACGTTAAAATACCTGAGAAAACAACGTTGGTAGAAAAACTCGAGCTCTGCACAGCAACGTTTCCTCAGAAGCCGTTGTTTTATCTCGTGCCAACCATCAGGACATGTAAAACGAATCACGTGAGGTAGCTGGAAGTACTCACCGCGACATTGTCCATTTCACCATGCCCAGTCAGAATAACCGTCGAATACGTACTGGCAGAACTCGGCTCAGGTACCTGTGGATCAAAAAGAAATTACTGCATATCACTTTAAATTCATTGCCTTCAACTATATATCGAAGTAAGTTTCGTCGTGCAGAAGTTTTCTTAGCATGCACTACATATACAGACAACGTTCAGGCATAGTCTTCCATATAAATCTGAAGTGAGAACAGTGCAACATAAAAACTCAGCCTTGTCACTTTACGGAAGTAATGTCCGTAGAGTGGCGTAATTAGTATGAGTAATGGTATTGTTTGGAGAACAAGGACTGGCCGGCAGTGGGCCTCGGCGAGCTCTTTAACAAGCTGCTGGACAGACCAGCGGGTTAAGCCGAGCAACCGGTCCAGGTTTGTCTACAATCGACGGAAAAAATCGACCACACATCTTACTCCATGACGGCTGGGAGCCGAGCGTTTCTGAATTCCGGACTAGTAATTCAGAATAAAATCTATAAAATTATTTGCCGTCAAAATTAAAACATTTACGATGTAGGAATAACTACACACATCTCAGGATTAAAAATTATTCCAGTATCAGTAATTACGGATGTTAACTACTATATCAAAATATGGAAAAAATCAAGCTTAAGACAACATTTGAATACTTCAATTTCGACAAACTCTGGTTTAGATAGCTTATTTCTAGCTACTTTCTTAAAAATTTCACATTTGATCTAGACTGATTTCAACTGATAAATTATAATCTAAATTTAAGTAGTTCATATTCTCCACAGTAACGCTGAAAATGGAATCAGCATTATTTACCTCTCATACTTAGTGTCTTAATTGGGTGATTTGCCAGTAATTTACGTACATATTCAGTGACATGGGCGGTGAAGTTCATGAAAGCTTGTTTATTTCAGACTTTGTAATAACCATAACAACGAAATGTTAAAATGTAAATATGAGAATTAACTCTGACCATCAGTACTTACGCTTACACCTTAGCTTATGCCAAGGACAACAAATACACCCATGTGCGAGGGAGGACTCTAACCTCCGACGGCGGTCAGCGGCACTATACGCAGCTAGGCGCCTTGGCACGATGTCATTCCACCGCGGCTTACTAATTAACAGTAATGTTTTATTACTAAGTGGTTTCAGGTGGTCAGGTTTTACTCCATGTCTAGTCTTGGAAGAAGAAACTTCCTGGATGATGTGTGATTCGATTGGACGGGGTGTTAAGATTTGCGCGGCGAACGGTCGCTTCTCGGGACTGAATTTTGCAAATATAAGTGTACGCCAGTGCAGCTTATGTTTGTGTTTTTACACAAGAAGTGAGTGTAGAAATGGTGTTCGGGAAACAACTATTTTTAACATGACATTTTCATGTTCAGTGCTCGCGAAATACAGTGTGTTTCACAAAGTTACGATTAGTTGTTGCTACCCATTTCTTATCGCAGTCAATACAACCGTGTAAATACATCTGACCACGTCCAATAAGAAAGCAAACTGGTTAGACATTGTTCAGCGAAATCTCATACTTTTCGTACATCATTTTCAAACGTCACAAGAGAACCGTTTTTGTTTGTCAGTTATTTTATGTAATATTTTGTTTCGAAAACTACAGACTATGCATAAAGTTTATATCTACAGGGAATATTTGCCTTCTTGCTCCAGTAACTACATTAGTTGCAGACGTGTACGGTTCCACCGTAAGCTAACAGCGAGCCAAATATCTAAATCAAGCGTACATAGCCGAAAACACGCAGGTACTTACACCATGTAGCCACTTTCATCTTAGCTGTGATAAATGCTGAGTAGGATACCGCGTACAGTCGCAACCTTTTATATGGGATGCCTGGACCTATTCGACATACTCAAAATATCCACTTTTGTCAATCACATTTGGCACGTTGTTTAATACTTTTAACTAAGCTAAGTTTACACTGATTTTTTCCTTAGATATTCAATGATCGATCATCTTAATTATGTCCACTAGGTTCAGTACTGCGCTATTGAATTCTTGACAAAGTCTTCTTTAATATAGGAGATAAGCATTACGCACCCGAATACTCAAATTTGTGTTGCCTTACAAAATTCCTAAATTTTAATATTAAAAAAGCTAAGTACGTTAAATATGGGATGCTTATGGCGTCTACGAAGGCAATACAGCTATGGAAACTGTATGGTGGGAATTTAGAAATAGGGCTACACTTTCGACAGCCATACGGTGTCCTAGCATACTTTAGCATGGGCCAGCGTCTACGACCGTGTGCCTTGGTGTAAACATTGTAGCATCCATTTATATTATGCCCACAAGCAAAGTATCTGCAATAGCGAATATGGACCAGTATAGGATGTACAGGTTTGACTTTTCTACGCGGCTGGTAGCCTTAACCATTCCACCATCCGTGAAAGGATGCCACACTGATTCATCCACCCATATGCCATTGTCTACAACTGCTGTATTGGATTCAAGGCGAATCTCGCAGTGGGCTAGACATTTGTCACTACTTTGAAATACGATGTGCAGTGGCCCTATTTTTACATATGTACATGTCCAAATGGCTTACTGGTTAAACCGAAAGGACACGGACAATACAGCTTATCTGAGCAATGTCATACAACAAAGAATCGTTATGTTTGTTGCATTCATCTATTAACCACAACTACACGTATCTTACCGCGATTGGTGGGGTGTACTGCAGGGGAGATGGATCCATCTCGCTGGAGGCGCCTGTAAAAAGATTAATTTATTAGTGTTACACAGAAGTAAATCTAAGCATAAAACATTGTATGTACTTGGCGCGAAGGTAAACGTCTAATGCAGAGGATTATTACAAGTCTTGCTTAATAGCTGTGATCTTCATCGAATTAAACGCAGTGAGTGATTCTCGATGAAGTTATGTAAAATGCATCGAGAATTCTTCACTGCAGAGTTTTAACTTTTTAAAATCTATGAATAAATGGAAGTTGACTTGGGTCAAAAACGATACACCAGTCATCGGCTTTGACCCGTGACGGCGTGTTGTCTAACAACTTTTGCCATGGGGATTTTTAGGAATGTCATTACTTTTTACAATACAAACTAATCAATTTATGTTCACCCAGCCACCTACTGAGCACCATGAATTATACTGATTAACACTTTGATCATAATGTCAACTGCTTTGTAGAATAGTGGGGCGAAGAAAGTTTCTTTATGCGTAATGGAAAGATTTTTGCTCAGGAGTTTGTGCGTTTTTCTCTATGTCCCCAGCGACGTCATGGGTCAAAAGACGTGGGGTATCGGGACTTAATTGCCGTTAATTTCGTAACCTGTGGTGAACATTACTCATTCAATTTCAGTGTTCGCGTGTTCGGTATACACAGGTTGGATGCCTCGATTTTGCGAGGCAACGCATCTTCCAAATGACCATTAACTGTATATGAAATGTTAAACAGTTAATCGCCTCGATAATAACGTTAATTTCTCAGTCTGCAGTTATGAACTATTCGGCTACATAAGAATTATTTAATTTCGCTAATCCATGGGTGAATTTCTGGGGCCGAAATTCGCGCATTTCTTCGTTTTTGAAGACCATGACCAATAAAAGTAGCTAGCCTCCAATACGGCTCATCTTTGGCGATAAAGTTTACTAGTACTAGTAAACTACGAAGAAACAAGTTCAGAATAAATATAAGATATGCAAAGCTGGGAGATATATGTAACCTGTTTGCCAAGAATACAACTTTCAGCTTCTTTGAAGCTGCACACGGTTACATATTAAATACACAGCTATGCCGATTTCTATTACCGACACTCATTCTTAAACTCAATCTCAATACATTTCTCTAAACAAATTTACCGTGGTTGTAGCTGTTATTAGAAAAATTTCGATCGCTTTGAACATTATTAAACTGCATTTACAAACATGTTTCTTAATCATACGGAAATTAGGTTCGTATTGCAGGTTATGAATTTATTGGGGCAATTTCCTACGACCCGCGCACATCTAAGGAAAAGGCATTGCGATCGATATTTATCGAAATATTCCTGTTCCAAATTCGATATGACAAACGCGAAGCAGTTTATTTAAATATTCGATTGCGTTGAATTTCCATGTTCTTGTACTTTTCTGACTCAATATGTAGTTACCACTTGAAATACCGAAAGAAATATCGGTAATTTCCAACAATGGTGTATATCGAACGCTACACATCACTTTTATAAAGTGAAAGATTAGGTATAGGTTAAACAAGTTTAGTATGTGAGGTCGCGTAGCGCCCGAATCTCCGTATATCTACGTTAGATATCTATCATTTCAGGCAGAGGTTCTTCGATTGTCAGCATTCTTTGAAATTACCGAAATATCGGCATAACTGAAGACAGGGATACCACACGTCAGCTTTGACCCATGATGTAACCACAATCTCAAAAAACGTATGCGGATATATCTTAATACTTATGTATTTTAGAGAAATCTGGTTGTTTTCGTAAATTACGTATTACAACAATAGAACGCACCACCCATGACATACCATCGTCTACAACTCAGCCACAACATAATTACTAAAGCCACCTACAAATACGCACATACAACTTGCCAATATCACGGGTGACATTCCAGTGTTCAGATACACTAAAATGTCATAAAATCAAGTCAAAAATGAACATCGTAATTAGCTACATAAATAAGCTGTCCCGCTATGTCAGTTTTCCGTGATTGGTAGCGAAGCAAGAGTCGAACGTTCGATATATATCTATCACAATGCTGTCTCCTTCGATATACACGGGTCCTCTGAAATTACCTTATTGGGAAAGAGCCAAAATCACTTATAATTTTTATTCAGATGACGGTTTCGTTAGATTAAACTGACATCTTTGTATCTTTCATTCCAAAATTTTGTATTATGCCAATGTTAGTCGATAATATTCTTTTTAGAAATTTTTCTATGCGATGTGAATGAAATAGATCCGAAGATATCTGCCGCAATCATTCACCTGAATTATAAACGATCTTGGCAGTTTTCCATAATACACTGATCATGATCTCCCCAAAGTGAACAACTTTTGTACAATTTGTGGACCTCTCCTGACCTATAAAAAGTTCATGAACGGAACGCCGTTAAACACCAAAGTACACTTATGTCTGTGTCAATTTCCTTGAATTAAGCCGACAGGTGCAATATCGTTTTGAAACTAATCAATGTTTAGACTTATATAAGGATAAACTAGTCTCCGATACCGCTTTGACCAATGACGTCATACATAATGGAGAGAGACTACGAACACGTTCACCACAACGGGGTATCAGTAGTTAGATTTCACCTAACTAGGTCAAATCTACTTGATACGTCTTCAAAATACATTTAACAATTCGGTAATTTTAAAGAAAGCTTGCATTAAGTTGTATGGCCTGAAATTATGTCGAACATGCAACTGTAAATCTAGTGAGTGTTTCTGAACCGCAGATTCGTGCGCTACGCGCCTTCACGTACTAGACTTCTTGTTTAACCTGTATCTAACCACCTTAGGGCTACGCTTCAGATAACTTTTTTAAAATATAAAGGTTTGGTATAGGTCAAACAAGACAAACCTTGCAAAAAATAGAACACCAAAAGGATAATTCAATGCCATTGAGGTGTCTTCAAAAATATCAGACACGTAAACAGTAGGTATTGAAACCACGCGTGGGACGGAATGACGTAAAACATGACGTCTTTGGTCAAAGCGGTATCTGACTAGATTTGAACTCAAACATGAAAGCCCACAGCCCGTATGCTGATCAATATTATTGCAACATAATTCACAATATTCACGCCGAAAGTAATGCTGTATAATCAGGTTCGCACGCAGCACGGAAGTTTTACTACACTACACGAGTACGTTAAAATAGTTTACCACATATCGAATTAAATGAAGTCTATGTTTCAATATCAACTCCTATGACCTAAGAACTAAATATGTTGTAAAACTATGTACAAACGTTATTTCTTAAATTGTGACATGCTGGAAAATAGCTTCACGCACTAAAGTAAGTCCAAATATTCTTGCTAAAGGTGGCAAATTTAATAACTTTCTTTTAAGTAGCAGTTTCAGTAAATTAACATAGTACCCATTATTTACGTTCGTTTATAGTTGACTTATATATGGTTATGTGATGTGTACTGTTCTTGTCATATATAAACTACGCGCAAGCTAACGACCTTAACGCAGAACTATTCTACTCTAAACGAAAGTACAGGCAATAATGTAGGTCTTATCTACTCTTGTATGCAATAACGAAACAAAGTCGGCTCTGTCGGGTACATGTCTCCCACAATGAAAGCGGCACGAGCATAACCAGCGCTCACTACTATTAAACCCACTGTTAGTGAAAAGGGTACGTACCTTCCCAGAACATGGTCGGTTGTGGCTACAGAGACTGGCCCCGGTGCTGTGTATAACCAAGCATGGTCGAGAGGGCGTGTCATGATGCGCCTCTCCTATTGGCAGGCGGACGTCACGCGACTTCAGCATACAGAAGGTTCGTTCGAAGAGTTGCCAGAAAGCTACTTGGAGAGCCAGCAAACAGGCGCCACTACGCATGCGCGCCAATGGCGACGTTATGTGTCCGTGCTTGGTGTTTGGACTCTTCGAACACGTATCGCGTTTTATTTAGCCTTCTTGCCACCTTCGCTAGGGTAGCGCGAAAAGACGGCAGGAAGAACAACAACGGCGCGAATGTTATTTACATCACATTTGTTTTGTTTATTCACCACTTATCTTTTACAAAATTATACGAAATATGTTTAGCAAGATACTTAAATGAAAGACACACTTACAGAATAATATATCCAACATGGCACAGTATAGGCCGCCTACTTACAAAGGAAAGTTGTTGGTACTTTTTCTCGAATTATATTTTCTTTAAATATTTTCGCCATATTATGACTTTTTGTGGGGAGAAACATTTTGACAACTTATTGTTTAATACTGTCCTGAGTTCTCACTTCGTGTTTTCTTGTCAGGTCCATGTGCTTCCAAATTCGTGTATTATGGTTATTATAGAGCTGTTTCTCCCACACAGGAACTACTCGTGTTACGCACACAGAAAATGTTGTGGTATACAAACTCTACATTGGCTGTTAATAGAGTTTTGCAAGAACCACAGAGAGCGATTTAAAGGGAAACAGCAATTGCTGGGCGGTAGGGTGGCTTATTTGAAAGAAAATGGTGGAAAAGCATTCAAATGTTCAAATGTTTGTATAGTCTATGGGACTTAACTACGGGGTCATCAGTCCATAAACTTACAAAATACTTATGAACTACTTACGAACTAGGACAGTACAAACATCCATGCCCGAGGGGGGATTCGAACCCCCGACCGTAGTGGCCGTGCAGACAGTGAATGAAGCGCCTCAGTCCCCGCGGTCACCGCGGCCGGCTGGAAAAGCATTCACCGCAGTGCAATGCGAGAACAAATGTAGATGACTGGGCATACAAAACATCACTAATAATAAGTCCTATCTTTGAGAGAACAACGTACAATTTATACTGTCTCGCCGTGATAAACGCTCAACGAGGTCAACAAATGCCTCAGACCGGGATAAGCAGAAATGTTAGACAAATTCCATATCTGAGAAACGTGGCACAAAGTAGAAATCGACGTCACTGGATACGAAATCTGAATCTCTCTACATTTGGAACAAATGTAATTTTGAATTCTGTCACCTTCTACAGGTGATATTATAAGAATAAATAAGGCCGTACAATTACAGAAGAAACACACAGTAGATCAGTGTCCACATCTAAGATAACTTCCATCTTGAACAAGGGAGCGTCGTGTATCCCCACTACAAGTAAAAGAGAGCCACGCGCATGCGCGAATCTGGCTGCCAGAAAAATTTCATCGGGCAGCATCTGGCTACTTGGTTCTGCTTGCAAGCAACTCTTCGAACAGCTGGCGCCCCACTTCAGGTAGCCAGATTCGGGGCCAGGCGCTCATCAAACGCGAACTTTCGTACTGCGCATGCGCGGTAGCCAGAAAGCAACTCTTCGAACGAAGCCAGAGAGTTCTTCACAAGAAGGAAATCCAGCCGGGCCAGGACGAAGTAGGACGAAGGAAACGCTCGTCAAATGTGGAAGCGTGCCAGCATTGGAGCCTTTCCGTAAAGCGTCCATGACAGATATTTTTTTTTTTATTTTATGTATGCAGACGAACTGCAATTTCTGCTATTGAGTTGTTAACATTTCTAAGCTGAATCGAAAGAGATCGGGATTTGGATATTCTCATCAATTACTGTATTTACTTATTAAAGCCGTATTAATTTATTTTCTTCCTTGAGTTTGATGTGTTCTAAAGACTGGTTTACATTCTCGACACGGGACCTGAACCCACGATCTTTATTTTGTTGACAGTAGGCTACGGACGACACCAAGGAGTTTGTTTCCGTCTTATTTAAATTCATTAGATGCGTGTTTGATTTTTGTTTTGTTTTTTAAGACGCGTTTCCACCCGCCTCCTCTGACCCAAGACGTCATCAACACGTCGGAAAACCTGTATACGCGATAATATCTTAATACTTTTGTATTAGAGATAATAATCTGTGGGTATCCTCGTAAATTACAGATTACAACAACTGAATGTAACATCGATCACAGGTCTCAGCGCAAAAATACGCATCTTGCGAAAGAAAAATAACCTATAGCTCACTATCAGAGTGAAGCTATAGATAACTATTTAAAAACAAAATCTTGATCTATAATCTAGTTTCTGCTTGTAAACAAACTCATCCACCAAATAATTACTCAAGCCACTTACACACACACACGCACGCACCAAAAACTGCCGCGCAGCGATGACGTCACACAACATGTCGATGTCACGGGTCAAAGTCGATGAGTTAATCGTGCCCTATAAATGACCCATGTATACATTGATTTCATTCCTGTGTGACGTTTACTTACTTTCGGTCTTTTGGTTCATGTATCTAGTATTTCAGTGGTACGCTGTGTTATTTCATATTTAAAATTACACCTCCGGCTTAGCCTCTCAAAAGTTCTGCTTTATGCATTTGAGACGAACTCATTCTCACAAACTGCTCCGTGTTCTAATTTACGCTAACTACTCACTACGGGATGAGTGAAAAATACGATACGATCAGTTAGCCTTAACACTCTATAATTATAATAATGAATGTTTGCCTGTATGTCCTTTATGTGTTCATAAATCATTCATTCGATTGCAATGAAACTTTGGTGAATTGTTCACCGTATGACCCAAAAACAAAAGACCACGACATATAGCTCAGGAGATATAACGTCTTAAATAATGAGAGGCCACCGCATGAGAATACCCAGATGTATGCGTCAATTACTGGAAAAAGGGTGTAGTTAGGGACCTGCAACAAAGTTTGCACTAAATTTCGGACGTTTATGAAACATTTTTTAACTGACCACCCCACACACACACACAAAATGATGAAAAGAATTCTACCGCTAACAACAGTTTCGCTGTAGATGCCGTAAAACTGTCGGATCAGGCATGATCTTGTATCAAATCAAGTTATCATTACAGATTTGCTGGTTTATTTTTGTCTGTAAGTCACCCTTAATTCTCTTGCATCCAAAATCGAGCAATCTGTTTTCTTAAATCTCTATATATAAAAGGAAGTGTCCTGACTGACTGATTCATCATCGCCCAGCCCAAACCATTGAAGATAGAAACTTGAAATTTGTGGAGGGTGTTGATCTTACTCTGTACGCGTCATTTAAGAAGCGATTTTTCGATATTCTGTCCGTAAGGGGGTGAAATAGGGGATGAAACATGTTTTGAAAATACATTGCTACTAAGCCAATTTTGAACCCAGGATTACAAAAAATTATATATTCATACTTAGTTGGAATTTCCGTTATGGACTCTTGGTCAGGATTTTAAAAAATGCGTGTTTCAGTGTTTGTAAAAATTCAACAACTAAGAGGGTCAAAAATTCTTTTTGAAAATACGTTACTATTGGGACGATATTCAGACTAGAGCTACGGAAATTAATATTTGGCCTGTTGGCCAATTGAAAAAGAAAGTATTTAGGTATTTTTGGAATTTCACACATCAAGGGGGTGAAAGACGGGATGAATAGTTTAAAACTGACTGAGTTCCGGAACCCTAAAAAGCCATTGCGAAGCACGTGCATATAAGCTAGTTCAATCTATATAAAACCGAAAGGACACTCACTCACTGACTAAACACGGAATCTCGAAAACTACTTCACCTATGAAGCTGAAATTTGGCAGAAATGTAGTTTACAGGTAAGAAAGTATTTTGTGATAGGTCCATGGCGGAGCATACTTCTCCTACAGACTCACGAAATCTACAGTTTCATTCCGATCTTCACGAAATTTCGTACGCTTGACCTTCAAAAAAAGAGGAAGGTCGCCGTCTACCTTAAGTTTCATACGGTGCATGGGGGAGGGTCCTTTGCAACATAGAAGTGGATCCCTAAATAACTTGGTCGCGCCATAACTTGAGAACGGCTCGACCGATTTCACAGATCTCTTTCTTGTTGTTTTCGTTATTCTCAGAACAACAGTTGTATGAAGTAAATTTGGAATATTTGAGAACAACAAAGTGCGTTTTTCAATGTGACCCAGCCTTTCTATTGCATAGAAATCTACAGTTTTGTTGCGATATTGATGAAATTTTGATCCCTCTACATTGAAAAAAAGAGGAATGTCACTGTATGAAATTCGTTTGGTGCTTGGTGGGTTTTTGGTTGGTTGATGGGTGGATGGGACCAAACAGCTAGGTTATCAGTCCCACGGTGCTTGGTGGAGGGTACTTAACTCACGGAATTTTACAAAATACGTAGTTTTGCTCCAATCTTTATGAATTTTTGCACACATCACCTTTAAACCAAGCGGAAGATCAATGGGAAAATAAATGTTTGTATGGACAGAGGGTACCTTGCAGAAAACTTTGCCGAGAGAGAGAAAGGTGGAACCGGACAGAGATGGGAGAGAAAGAGGTGGATGCAGAGAGAGGATGAAAGGGGATGTGGACTACGGGAGTGTAGGATAAATAAACACACGGGCAACGTCGGGTTTCCAGCTAGTGACATCATAAAGTCAAGCGTAGTTTTAATATTAGTATTTAAAGACCTACACGAGACAATAGTATTTGAGGCGAGGACCTTCGTGTTAGAAACTCCATAAAACACACTGGAAGCTTGGAATTATCGGCCTGTAGCTAGCAAACTTGGATGTAAATACATAACCAACAGTTCTTGTAAGAATTATTACTCCTGAGACAAGTTAATTTATTTCGCAGACTCTGCCAAATTATGACTTTCTACACTTAATCTAGACTATGTCGTGCACTCCGGGTCGCCACAATCTTTGTAAAAATTACTGTAAAAAGACGATGACGGTGACTTCACTAGTCAGCGTGAAATGGTTTGTATTGTCTTCGTTAAGCCGGGTCAACTGAAGTTCGTGATACGACCCATCGGCTTTGAGTGGTGACGTCATGTCTGAGTTGAGGACGATAGTTCACAAGCAGAACATATAGATTACGATTTTGTTTTTAAAAGGTGATGTGTAGTCTCTTTCTTATGGTTAGATATAGGTAAATAGATTCTTTTTCCCAACATTTCCCATTTTTGGGCTGAGACCTGTGATCGATGGTACATTTTGTTGTGGTAATCTATAATTTACGAGGATGAACACATATTATCTACAATACATAAGTATTACGATATCCCGTATGATAATATTCGTTGATAGCGTTTGTTTTACTTCTTGGTATGTCTACGCAGCGTATCTTGCGACACTCAGATGTCACTTGTCAAAGCCAACGGGTTGTATTTCCGTCTTCAATTATGCTGTTAAGTCCGTTCATTACTTCTAGCTTAATCTTACTCATCCAAACAAAACTTTTACTAGAGGTAAATTTTCATTTCCGAATCTGATTTTCAGATTGACTTAAAACTAGGGCTTTCAGTAGATATCATTAGGAATATATATATATATATATATATATATATATATATATATATATATATATATATATATATATATATATATATAACCCGTTTATTAAATTGACTGTTGCAGCCAGTTACGCGGTCGACGAACGTCCAAACTTTTATCGCCTAGCTCAGAGTTTGTATTGATTCGACCTTTCGGTTACTAGTTGTTGTGTTGTTGTTGCTATGGTTATAAGTCCGCGGACTGGTTTGATGCAGCTCTCCACGCTACCCTGTCCTGTGCAAGTCTCTTCATCTGAGAATACTTTCAGCAACCTACATCCTTATAATCTGCTTACTGTATTCGGCCCTCGGTCTCCCTCTACGATTTTCACCCCACACACTTCCTTCTAATGCTTAGTTGACAATTCCTTGATGTCTCAGGATTTGTCTTACCAAGCTATCCCTTCTCTTAGTCAGAATATGCCAGAAACTCCTTTTCTCCTCAATTCGGTTAAGCACCTCCTCATTCGTTGCGTGAGCATCATCATCATTAGAGACTGATTATGCCTTTCAGCGTTCAGTCTAATAAAATTCCTCTATGATCCCTTATTCAATGCTAACATTGATGCCTTGTCTGATGTTATGCCTTTTACTTCAAAATCATTCTGCACTGAATATAAGTACTTTCTTCTTGGTCTACCTCGACTCCTCTTACCCTCCGCTGCCGAGTTCATGAGTCTCTTAGGTAATCTTGCTTCTCCCATGCGTGAAACATGACCCCACCATCTCAGTCTGTTCGCTCTAACTTCTTCATCTATGGTGTTCATTTGCAGTTTTTCTTTGGACACCCTCTTGCCATTGTTCCCATCTATTAGTACCTGCAATCATTCTTGTGCGTGAACTACCCATTTAATTTTCATCATTTGTCTGTAGCACCACATTTCAAAAGCTTCTACCAACTTTTTGTGTGAACTCCTTATCGTTCACGTTACACTGCCATACAATGCTACACTCCAGACAAATGCTTTCAGAAAGGACTTCCTAACATTTAAATGAATATTGGATGTTAACAAGTTTCGCTTCTTTAGAGACGCTTTTCTTCCCATAGCGTTTCATTTTAGATCTTCAATACTTCGGCCATCAGAAGTTATTTTGCTACCCAAATAACAAAAAACTCATATACTACTTTTATTGTCTCATGAGCTAATCTAATTCCCACAGCATCGCCTGATTTTCTGACACTACATTCCATTACTCTTTTTTTACTCTTCTTGATGTTCATTTCATAGCTTCCTTTCAAGACACTGTCCATTCTATTCAATTGCTCTTTCAGATCCTTTGAAGTCTCTGATAAAATTACTAGTATTGATGTTGAATTTGCTGTCTTTGATAGTGAATTTATAGTCATAGACAAGATAGACACGACGCCAACAACCAATGCAGCAGTACTAGGCTACCTTATTTTTGCATTATGTATTATGTATGTATTATGAACTAAAAGAGATTACATTATTATTATTATTTATTCTGCCTCCAGAGTATAATAAATTCTATTTAGCCATTGAAAATATTCAGCTGGTTTACGGAGATGTGTATTTAAGGTACGTAACCCATCTACATCCATACTCCGCGAGCGTCATGGTGTATCATGGCGTGTGCTGTGTTATTGTCACTTTATCCTCCTGACCCAGTCGCGCATGGCTCGCGGGAAAAACGACTGCTCTCTCTGCTTATAAGCCTCAGTGTCGTCCATGATGTAATCTCATCCTGATGGTCTTCTCGCGAGTTACACATAGGAGGAAGCAAAGTGTTGGTTGACTCTTCTAGCAGTTCAGTCCACAGTGTGATGCAGAACTTCTCTCTTGCCACGTCTACCTCTGGAGTTCCTTTATCAGTTCAGTGATGCTTTCGCGGCTGATAAATGAACCTATAAATAAGCGCGCTGTTCATCTTTGGATCTTCTCCATCTCCTGTGTCAACCCTATTTAGTACAGATTCGTCACTAACGAGCAACGTTCAAGAATTATTAATTCATCTAACAAGGCAATGTAGTTCGCAAATACATCCAGACTGCCTTGTTACATTTAAGATCATAAGATCGCTGTTATTCTAGGATGTTCTAAAAAATAATTTAAGACTTGGTTGAACGAGTGTTTTGTAACGTAATTTCTTTGTTGATGGACACGTATCTTTGCATTACTTACGGTCTATTCTCAGGTTTCGAAATTCTTATCAAAGTATTACACATTTGAAACCTAACAGGGTCTTCACGTAACTTGCTTCTCTCATTATACTGAAACCAAGTATTAGCTAAGATTAAAGAACATACCAAACTCGTTAATTTTGAAAATTTGTTACATTGCACGGCGGCAGCCACCAAACGATATATATCGAAGCGGTTCATATCTTGAAACAATAGGTATCGAACAAGCGAATGTTATGGTTTTTACGAATATATCACCATTTCAGAGGATGTGGTTAGGAAGGAACCTAAGAGTACAGCTTAAATTGTTTCGAGTGAACATAATTATCTAAGCCAATCGTTGCTTGTTCACTAGCAACAATTTAAGCTGTACCCTTAGGTTCCTGCCTAACCACATCCTTTCAAATCGTTTACAGGGTGTTACAAAAAGGTACGGCCAAACTTTCATGAAACATTCCTCACACACAAAGAAAGAAAATATGTTATGTGGACATGTATCCAGAAACGCTTAATTTCCTTTCTAGAGCTCATTTTATTACTTCTCTTCAAATCATATTAATTATGGAATGGAAACACACAGCAACAGAAAGTACCAGCGTGACTTCAAACACTTGGTTACAGGAAATGTTCAAAATGTCCTCCGTTAGCGAGGATACATGCATGCACCAACCGTCGCATGGAATCCCCGATGCGCTGATGCAGCCCTGGAAAATTGCGTATTGTATCACAGCCGTCCACAATACGAGCACGAAGAGTCTCTACATTTGGTACCGGGGTTGCGTTTACAAGAGCTTTCAAATGCCCCCATAAATGAAAGGCAAGAGGGTTCATGTCAGGAGAGCGTGGAGGCCATGGAATTGGTCCGCTTCTACCAATCCATCGGTCACCGAATCTGTTGTTGAGAAGCGTACGAACACGTGACAGAAATGTGCAGGAGCTCCATCGTGTATGAACCACATGTTTTGTCGTACCTGTAAAGGCACGTGTTCTAACAACACAGGTAGAGTATCACGTATGAAATCATGACAACGTGCTCCAGTGAGCGTAGGTGGAAGAACGTGAGTCCCAATGAATACATCACCAAAAATTCCTGCCCAAACGTTCACAGAAAACCTGTGTTGATGGCGTGATTGCACAATTGCGTGCGGATTCTCGTCAGCCCACACATATTGATTGTGAAAATTTACAATTTGATCACGTTGAAATGAAGCCTCATCCGTAAATAGAAAATGAGCTCTAACATGGAAATTAAGCGTTTTCGGACACATGCCCACGTAACATATTTTCTTTCTTTGTGTGTGAGGAATGTTTCCTGAAAGTTTGGCCGTACCATTTTGTAACACCCTGTATACGGAAACATACATATGCGCAAAGTTTCATGGTGATAGGTCAAGTGGTGTCAAAGTCGCAAGGTACCCTCCGCCACGCTAAATTCAATGTCCTGCAGATTATAAAAATCTCCTTCATGAAAACAAAGATTTATGTGCTGACTTCCATGACCAGTCAAACAATTTTGATATTTGTTGTAACGTACCCTCCATCACGCACCTACGTAGGCTTACGAAAAGTATCCCATGTATTAATTCGGGGTATAAGCTATCTACATTCCAGGTTTCCTTCAATTCTGTCCAGCCGTTATAGCGTGAAGAGAAACAGATGTATTAACTCATTGTAAGGTACCCTCCGCCATGCACGAAAGGTAGCCCAGGTATTAATCAGGTTATAAGCTACCTGTTACAAATTTAATTCATACCCGTCCACCCATTTCAGCGTGAAAGCGTAAGAAACGAATTAGCTTACAGTAAAGCACCCTCCGCCATGCATCATACGAATTCGCGTATAACCTTCGTGCGAGTGCAAGAAATGGGTTAATAAAGTTTTATCGCAATCGGATTTACGGCTTGGCCGTGCATAAAATACAAACAAATAAACATTACTTTTTATATATTAGATATTTCCTGAAGTATGTGTCGTACAGTGATATAAAGTGATAGCACATTTAGTGATATATATCGATACTACATTCGAAATATGTTGCGAAGACAGTCAGTAGTAATCAAGTAAAACTTCAGAAAGTCACGCCTGATGCGACAGTTTTACGGCATCAGCAGAGAAACTGTAGTGAGCGGTACACTTATTTCTGTTTCTTCATTTTGTGGGCGGGGGGGGGGGGGGGAGGGGGAATAGAGGGTAGAGATGGGGGAGAGATCAGTTACGAAACGCTTCATAAACGTCCGAAATTACATACAAACTTTGTTGCAGGTCCCTAACTACTCCAATTTTCTAATTATTGACGCATTAAGCTGAGTATTCTCAGGCGGTTGTCTCTCATTATTTATGACGTCATATCTCCTGATCTATGTGTCGTGCTCTTTTGTTTTTGGGTCAGAAACTTCGTGGGCGTTCGGTGAACTGTTCAAAGTGTCATTGAAATCGAAGGAATGGTTTGTGAATACATAGACATACAAACATTGATTTATAATCTTTCTTTCTGTGTAAATACTGCACTTTACACTTGTTTATGTTGAGGGTCAATTGCCCTAAGCATGTGTGGGACCACCTTGAGCTATGGAGGAAAACAGGAAGTGTAGTTCGTCAGTTTCCTGTAGAATTTTGGAGCATATTCTCAGATCGAATTAGTGAATTTCCATGAGACGGATCAGCTTCTTTTCATGAATCAGCACGGGTTTAGGAAAAATCTTTCGTGTGAAATTCAGCTTGCCCTTTTCTCACATGACATCTTGTGAGCCATGGATGAAGGGCAACAAGCAGATTGTATTTTTCTCGATTTCAAAAAGCATTTGACGCGTTGCCACACTGCTGACTGCTAACGAAGATACGAGCTTATGGAATAGGTTCACAGATTTGTGACTGGCTGGAGGACTTCCTAAGTAATAGAACGCAGTACATCATTATCGACGGTGAGTGTTCATCAGAGACGAGGCGTGCTCCAGGGGAGTGAGATAGGACCGCTATTATTTTCTATCTTTATAAATGATCTGATGGACAGAGTAAGTGGTAATTTGCGGCTGTTTGCTGATGATGCTGTGGAGGATGGGAGGGTGTCGACTTTAACTGACTGTAATAGCATACAGGATGACTTACACAAGATTTCTAGTTGGTGTGAACCATGGCAGCGAGCTCTAAATGTAGAAAAATCTACGATGATGCACATGAGTAGGAAAAACAATCCCATAATATTGGAATACAGCATTAGTAGTGACCTTCTTGATGCAGTCGCGTCGTTCAAATATCTAGGCGTAACATTGCAGAGCGGTATGAAATGGAACGAACATGTAAGGACAGTAAGGCGGACAGCCAACTTCGGTTTATTGGGAGAATTTCGGAAAGATGTACTTCATCTGTAAAGGAAACCGCGTATAAAACGCTTGTACGACCACGTCTTCAGTATTGCTCAAGTGTTTGACACCCGCAACAAATCGGTTTGATGGAAGCAGTTCAAAGGCCAACAGCTAGGTTCGTTACTGGTAAGTTCGACCAATGCGCGAGTCAGGGAACACAGACGGGGATCGCTGGAGGTAAGACGACGTTCTTTTCGAAAAATTCTATTGAGGAAATTTAGAGGACCGGAATTTGAAGCTGAGTGTAGAACCATCTTCGTGCCGTTTACTTGAATTTCGCGTAATGATCACGAAGACGAGATAAGAGAAATTAGGGCTCGTACGGAGACATATAGGCATTCTCTTTTCCCTCGTTCTATTTAGGTGTGGAATAGGAAAGGAAATGCCTAGTAGTGGTACAGTGTACCCTCCGTCACGCACCTTACGGAGTATGTAGATGTAGGTATTTATTTATTCCTGCCCTGAGTTAGTACATCACCTATCTCTTCTCTCTCTGTCCATCTCCCTTTTTCCAAAAACCTGTTACGTTTAGTTTATTGGGGAATTATAAGAAATAAGGCCATCTTGCATAATGAACAAAATTATACGTGCAGAATCCAAAGAAAGAAAAATAGCAATCAAAATAAGAATGGGCATATAAAATTCGCACGATCTCATATTTATTGAGTTATATGTTGCACAATTGTATAATTTTTCAGCTATATATTCATTTGTATAATTGCTGTATGTAAAATCTGTTCGGAATACAATTAGTACTAAAGAAGTAATAGATTATTACTTGGTGCTGATATGGCTGTTTTTTATTAAAGTTACTGCTTATGTGCTCGTTTCTCACGATCGACGTATGGTATTGTGATACAATTTCGAAGGTACATTCAGCTATATGTGTGTATAACGTCTGTAATATATCCTACGACTACAATTTGTAGTGTAGGAATTATAAATTGTAACGCCATAACGAATGTCATAGTTTTAGTCTATGAACAGCGCAAAAGTACTAAGATAGAAACTTTTTTCCTTTCATAATTTTGCTATGGTTGTCAGCGAGAAAAAGTGCAATACAGGTTTGAAATTATGTTTAAAGTTGGTTGCAAGTCGCTAAGTACTGTCATTCTCATCCATTGTGTGGTTAAAATCTCGTCACGTTATGTGGCAGTTTCTTACAACTATATTGTTCATTACGTTATATCACCTGAACCATGTGTCGTATGTGGTTCTTACCATTACAGAATTGGTACGTTGACGAATATGTGCACTAAATTTGTTGTATGTGATCCCAAGTCTTAAGGTGCGATTCCGGACACGGCGGCAAGCGGCAGTCGTCACTGACCCGCGACAGGTGGCACCGCTGGTCCCCATTGTCTGCAATGCGAGCCATGCGGAACGCGGCGGCGGCGCCACCGGTCGCCGTATACCTGCTCCGGCGACCGGCGGCCATCCGGTCCCGAACCAGTGGTGTCGCTGTCGCCGACCCGACCCCCCGCCGAAGACCGGATTGATGACAACACCCAAGGGAAATGAGTTCTTCAGACACTGATGAGCCGTGGCGGAGTGGCCGAGCGCATTGAGGCGCTATCCTACGATACGCGAGGCTGTTCCCAGACGGGCATGGCAATTTGTGCCGTCTTTATTATAAACTAGTTCATAAGTAGTTTGTAAGTCTAGGGACTGATGATCCTGTAGTTAAGTCCCATAAGCTCTACAAACATTTGAAAGTTTGAACTTTGATGAAAAGAAGTCCGTAAACACAATAGCAACATATCCTGTAATATTTAACGCAGGAAATAACGAGTACAGAAATGTTTTAGTAAAAGATATCTGGAAAGCTACAGCACAGTAGTTGAACAGGACGAGTAAGTGCACGAAACTTATTTATCAAGGAATGGATTCATCTGTGCATTGTTGGTAACTATTTGTACTACTTGCAGTAGCGAAAGGCGTTTTCTTTAAAAACATTACAGTGAAAATACATAGTATTCAGCTGCTGCTCAAGTAGCTACCACAAGCAAGATTGTTTATAACCACTGAAGCACTTGGGGATATGTCCTCAACAAACTGTAAATTGAGATTTTGTTCGTTTTAATTTATTGAGACATCATTGCATTGGATGTAACTAAAAGCAGAAGACATCATTGCCTTGTCTTTTCTACAGATCGGATTGAAACTTGAATTTGTTGTTTGTAAAAGGGAAGAAAAGTTGTCAAGTTCCACGAATAAATATATAATAGGCGTGGAACTGTGCTTAATCAGTCGGGATTTTTTTTAATTCTGATAAACTATTTAATTATGAGTACGAATGTATGCCTGTAAATGTTTGACATGGTATATCAATGAAGACACAGAGGGAGCTGCACTCATTAATATTTTGTAACACGTTTTGCTTCATTTTTGTAGCGACTTAGTGCAGTTTCCTCAATACTTAACTATTGAAGTTAAAACTAAACACAGTGGTGTATGTTCAAAAGAATTAAGAAATTGTTAACTATCGGTAATTACATACATGGTGTTCTTAAAAATGATTATGTACAGTAATAAAGCCTTTTGTGTAAAATAAGATCAGGACAGGTTTATCTACTTCATGTTACACGAGAGGTGACAATCGATTAATTTTATGCACCAAGACAGAAACGGAATAAAACTATGGTACAATATTAAAAGTGTGAAAGAAAAGGGATGAAAAGAGTCAAAAGTTACTAAAGGCCTTTATGCGACACAAATATGATGATATTGAATTATTTTCTGGACATATGAGTGCAGTTTCGGAGTTCATTTCTAATATATAAAGGAGAATCGAAAGAAAAATAATAGTCGCATTGTTTCTGATTACGAAATGATGGGTCCACAGTGCAGCACAAATCAGCAATCGAGAGATAATAACACACTAATATCCACATCGCTGGTACAGTATTCCGTGCCAGTTGCTGAGCGGATTGTAAATAATGCACGAGTTTTTGAGTACTTCTCAGTGTAAAATGTAATTTTTCTTCTTCAGTTATTGCATTTCTTAGGCACTGTGGTTTTATGTCATCCGAAATAGAACTCAGTACGAAGCTGAACTGTCTTACTTATACGACAATAACTCATGAGTAAATTAGTCACTAAGCTATTTTTTTTAAAATCAACGGCCTGTAACTTCCATCGGCAGCTGTACGTTTACATAAACGCATTACCAGCGTTCGTGTTTTCTTAGTATGGAACAAAGCAGCGTCATCATCTTCCTCCCTAACGGCAGCGCAACAACCGCGGCAGTCGGCAGACACTTCACCTCGCCTCTCACCGGCGACCGCGCTGCTCGCCTGCCGCTGTGCTGCCCGACGGGTCGGCAGCAGGCAGAGGCGGCGCTGTCTTCGTCGGCAGTCGCGGCGGGTCGCTGTCGCCGTGTTCGGACTCGCACCTTTAGGGCGACCGTTCTCATGGACTGAAGCTTACGTGTCCAAAAGTTCATAAACATTGGAAGAATACTGTTGTTGTTGCGGTCTTCAGTCCGGAGACTGGTTTGATGCAGCTCTCCACAATACCCTATCCTAAGCAAGGCTCTTTAACTCCACATAAGGACGGCAACCTACATCTGTCTGAATCTCCTTACTGTATCCATCTCTTGGTGTTCCTCTGCGGTTTTTACCCCACACACTTCCATCTAACGCTAAATTCACAATTCCTTGATGTCTAAGAATGTGTCCTACTAATCTATCCCTTCTTTTAGTCAAGATATGCCAGAAATTTCTTTTCTCCCCAATTCTGTTCAGCACCGCCTCATTAGTTACGCGATCCACCCACCTAATCTTCAGCATTCTTCTGTAGCACCACATTTCAAAAGCCTCTATCCTCTTCCTGTCCGCACTGTTTATCATCCATGTTTCACTCCCATACAAGGCAACACTCCACACAAATGCCTTCAGAAGGGACTTCCTTAGGCTTAAATCAATATTCGATGTTAACAAATTTCTCTTTTTCAAGAACGCTTTTCTATCCATTGCCATTTTGCATTTTATATCCTCTGTACTGCGACCATCATTTGTTATTTTACTGCCCAAGTAACAAAACTCATCTACCTCCTTTATTGCTTCGTTTCCCAATCTAATTCCTTCAGCATCACCTGATTTTCTTACACTGCACTCCATTACCCTAGTTTTGCTCTTGTTAATGTTAATCTTATATGCACATTTCAGCACACTGTCCATTCCGTTCAACTGCTCTTCCAGGTCCTTTGCTGTCTCTGACAGAATTACTATGTCGTCGGCAATACGCAATGTTTTTAATTCTTCACCCTGAACTTTAATTCCTTCGCCAAATTTCTCCTTGCTTTCCTGTATAGCTTGCTCAATGTACAAATTGAATAACATTGGAGAAAGGCTACAACCCTGTCTTACTCCCTACACACAAACATACTGACACTGTGCTTTACACAATCCTGGACATTAAAATTGCTACACCACGATGATAACGTGCTACAGACGCGAAATTCAACCGACGGGAACAAGATGCTGTGATATGCAAATGACTAGCTTTTCAGATCATTCACACAAGGTTGGTGTCGGTGGCGACCCCTACAACGTGCTGACATGACGAAAGTTTGCAACCGATTTCTTACACACGAACAGCAGATGACCGGCGTTGCCTGGTGAAACGTTGTTGTCATGCCTCGTGTAAGGACGAGAAATACGTACCAACACATTTCCGATTTTGATAAAGGTCGGATTGTAGTCTATCGCTATTGCGGTTTATCGTATCGCGACATTGCTGCTCGCGTTGATCGCGATCCAATGACTGTTAGCAGAATATGGAATCGTTGGGTTCAAGGTGGCAATACGGAACACCGTACTGGATCCCAACGGCCTCGTATCAGTAGCAGTCGAGATGACAGGCATCTTATCCGCATGGCTGTAACGAATCGTGCAGCCAAGTCTGGATCTCTGAGTCAACAGATGGGGACGTTTGCAAGACAACAACCATCTGCACGAACAATTAGACGACGTTTGCAGCAGCCTGGACTATCAGCTCGGGACCATGGCTGCGGTTACCCTTGACGCTGCATCACAGACAAGAGTGACTGCGATGGTGTACGCAACGACGAACCTGGGTGCACGAATGGCAAAACGTCATTTTCTGCTGTTTACAGCATCATGATTGTCGCATCCGTGTTTGGCAACATCGCAGTGAACGCACATTGAAAGCATGTATTCGCCATCGCCGTACTGGCTTATCACCCTGCGTGATGGGGTGCCATTGGTTACACGTCTATATCACCTCTTGTTCGCATCGACGGCACTTTGAAGAGTGACCGTTACATTTCAGATGTTACGGCCCGTGGCTCCATCCTTCATTCGATCCCTGCGAAACCCTACATTTCAACAGGATAATGCACGACCCCATGTTGCAGGTCCTGTACGGGCCTTTCTGGGTACGGAAATGTTCGACTGCTGCTCTGGCCAGCACATTCTCCAGATCTCTCACCAATTGAAAACGTCTGGTCAACTGGCTCGTCACAATACGCCAGTCACTAATCTTGATGAACTGTAGTATTTTACATCTACATCGATACTCTGCAAATCACATTTAACTGCCTGGCAGAGAGTTCATTAACCACTTTCATAAATTTTCTCTACCGCTCCATTCTCTAATAGCGCGCGGGAAGAAAGAACACATCGTTCCGTTGTCGATCTGATTTCTCTTATTTTATTGGGATGGTCATGTGCCCTTAAGTAGGTGGGTGCTAGCAAAATATTTTCACAATATTTTCTGTGTGTTCTCGCCAGTCAAAGTTGTTCGTAATTGTAACTCCTAGGTATTTGGTAGAATTTATGACCTTAAGGTATGACTGATTTATCGCGTAATTGAAGTTCAGCGGATTTCTTTTAGTGTTCATGTGTATAACTTCACACTATTCTTTATTTACTGTCAATTGCCAATTTTCACACCATGTAGAAATTTTGTCTAAATCGCTTTGCAGTTGCTTTTGATCCTCTGTTGACTTAACTAACCGATAAACGACAGCATCATCCGCGAACAGTCAAAGGGAGCTATTCAGATTATCTCCTAAATCGTTTATAAACAATGAAGAGTAGGGGACCTATAACGCTTCCCTGTGGAACGCCAGATATCACTTCTGTTTTACTCGATGAATTACCGTCAGTGACAACGAACTGTGTCCTTTCTGATAGGACATCTTGAATCCAATCGCACAATTGGGGAGATATTCCATAAGCACGCAATTTCATTAGAAGCCGCTTGTCGGGTACAGTGTCAAAAGCCTTCCGGAAATCCAGAAATATGGAATCGATTTGAGATCCCTTGTCGCTGGCTATTAACACTTCATGTGAATAAAGAGCAAGCTGTGTTTCGCAAGAGCGATACTTTCTGAATCCGTGTTGACTATTAATAGGTCGTTCTCTTTGAGACAGTTCATAATGTTCGAACAAATTATATATGTTCCAAAATCCTACTGCAAATCGACGTCAATGAATTTGGGGGATCACTCCTATTGCCTTTCTTGAATATTGGAGTAACTTGGGCAACTTTCCAGTCTTTAGGTATGGATCTTTCGCTGAGTGATCGGATGTAAATTATAGCTAAGTACGGAGCTATTGCATCAGCATACTCTGAGAGGAATCTAGTTGGTATACAATCTGGCCCGGAAGATTTGTTTTTGTTTAGTGACTTAAGTTGTTTTACTACTCCAGGAACATCTACTTCTAAGTTTCGCATGCTGGCAACTGTTCTTGGATTAAATTGTGGAGTGTCCACTTCGTCTTCTTTGGTGAATGAATTTCGGAAAGCTGTGTTTAGTAACTCTGACTTAGCAGTACTGTCATCGGTAGTATTACCATTGCTATCTCGTATTGTGTTGAAGTTGCATGGGCATCTGTACCTGTACATGCCATCCAAGATCTGACTCAATGCCCAGGCGAATGAAGGCCATTATTACGTCCAGAGGTGGTTGTTCTGGGTACCAATTTCTCAGGATCTATGCACCCAAACTGCATGAAAATATAATCACATGTCAGTTCTAGTATAATATATTTGTCCAATGAACACCCGTTTATCATCTGCGTTTCTTTTCGGTGTAGCAATTTTAATGGCCAGTAGTGTATTTATAATAATTACATATGTGGTTGATACATTATGGTGCACCAAGACACTTTCTTCACAAAGTGTGTGAACATCTGACGCAATAATTTCTTGCTCGCTGGAATGGTCGGGGAGGCCCTACATGCTGGCCTTATCTTTCTCCACACCTGGGGACCCGTGAAGGAAGTGTTCTACGGAACTCCAGTGAACGATATGCAGACATTTCATGGTCGCGTCTTTAGTGCGTTTCAGCAAGTAATACAAAAGTCATGTATACGTCCAAAGTTTCGTCTTTCTTACAGTGAAGGAGCAAGGAAGGCATCGTCGTGAATAATCGCCACGTGTAACAGCTCCAAAACACGTCTTCATCACAGAAAGTATGGGTTTCCGTACCCATGTTTATTGGATTTAGTTTTCTTGTTTCGATTGGTACTACCACATCTCAAAGTGTTCGACACTTCTTTGAATAATCCATATAACTGGTATAAAAGTAGATACACATGAGGCAACACCCACTTTACGGCTTATTTTAGAAGACAGGGGGTAAGTCAAGGCTGTAACCTGTCACCACTGTTGTTGAAAAGAAGCAGATTCGATTGAAAGGTTGAAATGTATTTCATAGGTGTAAGGGTTATGATGTGAAGATCAGCCTTTTCAAATCAAAAGTAATATCGAGTGCCAAATAGGAGGAACAAAGAACAGGTACACAGGATGGCCAGTTCAGAAATATTTAGCGAAGCGTGGAAAGTATATCGGAAAGGTACAACTGGAGGAGGAGTGTTCATCGCTGTGGACAAATATATTGTTTCTACTGAGATCGAGGTTGAAAGTAACTGAAGTTATCTGGGCACGTGTAACAGGTCAGAAAGAAGTAAAGTTAATAGTTGGGTGTTTTTACCGGCCCCCCAGCGCTGCTGTCGCAGTTTTAGAATCATTCAAAGAAAGTCTACACTAAGTAGTGCATAGGTATCAGGTCCATATAATATTAGTCGGAGGAGACTTCAAACTTAAGAGTGTAGATTGGGACCTCGCTAGTTACATTTCAGGCGGTACAGACAAGCCGTCTTGCGAGCTACTTTTGGACACATTCTCCGAAAACTGTCTTCAGCAGTTAAACTGGCAACCCACGCGCAATGGAAATATTCTAGACCTTTTAGCCCCAAACAGGCCTCACCTTATTAACGATGTCTGTGTACAAACAGGAATTAGTGATCATGATATCGTCATAGCGTCGATGGTGACCAAAGTTCATAAACCAATCAAGAAGGCTAGGAGCGTGTTTTTGTTGGGAAGAGCCGATAAGCAAATGTTACGATCGCACTTAGAAAATGAATGGGCATTATTTAATTACGGGACTATGGATGTAGAGGAATGGTGGACTAAATTTAAGTGCATTGTTCATAAAGGGTTAGAAAAATATGTGCCAGTAAAGACGATTAAGAATGGAAAAGATCCACAGTGGTATAATAATGTTAGACAGCTGTTGTACTCTCGAGTCAAAAAAGAACACGCAAATGATGACAGGCAAAAGTTAGTAGAGATTCGTGCGTCTATAAAAAGATCGATGCGCGAAGCATACAATAATTATCACAGTCATACCTTAGCAAAAGATCTTTCCGAGAACCCGAAAAAATTCTGGTCCTATGTAAAATCGATAAGCGGGTAACAGCCACTGTCCAGTCACTCGATCATTCCGGAGCAGTAATAGAAGAAACTGAACGTAAAGCTGAAGTTCTAAATTTAACCTTTAAGAAATCTTTCACGCAGGACGACCGCACAAATGTACCATCATTTGATCAACGTACTAATTCCGAAATGGGGGACATAGCAATAGGTATTTGGGGTGTAGAGAAGCAGCATAGAGCTAAATACGAAAAAGTCTGCTGGTCCGGATGGAATACCAGTTCGGTTTTACAAAGACTATTCTGCGGCATTGGTCCCCTACTTAGCTTGCATTTATCGCGAATCTTCCCCGAGGTCGGCTTCTACCAGCTTTTCCATCCTTCTGTAAATAATTCGTGTTAATATTTTTGCAACCATGACTTATTAAACTGATGGTTCTGCAGTTTTCACACTTGTCTGCACCTGCTTTCTTTGGAATGGGGATTATTACAATTTTCTTAAAGTCTGAGGGTACTTCGCCTGTCTCATACATCCTACACACCAGTTCAAATAGTTTTGTCATGGCTGGTTCTCCCAGAGACTTCAGTAGCTCTGAGGGAATATCATCTACTCCAGGGGCCTTGTTTCGACTTAGGTCTTTCAGGGCTCTGTCAAATTCTTCTCTCAGTACAGTATGTCCTATTTCATCTTCATCTACATCCTCTTCCCTTCCTACAATATCGTCTTGAAGTTCATTTCCTTTGTAGAGCCCCTCTATATACTCTTTCCACCTTTCAGCTTTCCCTTCTTTGCTGAGAACTGGTTTTCCACCAGAGTCCTTGATATTTATAGAACTGTTTTTCTTATCTCCAAAGGTTTCTTTTATTTTCCTGTATACTGTATTTTTCCCCTATTTATAAATTCTCCTACATTCTTGCATTTGTCTTCTAGCCATTCCTGCTTAGCCATTTTGCACTTCCTAGCAATCACATTTCTTAGTCGTCTGTACTCCATTTTGCCTGTTTCATTTAGTGCATTTTTGGTATTTTCTCTTTTCATCTATTAAATTTAGTATCTCCTGTGATATCCAAGGATTTTTTTGTAGGTCTTTGCCTTCCTATCTGCTGCCTTCAGTATTTCATCCCTCAATGCTACCCATTCCTCCTCTAATGTTTTATTTCCCCTCCCCCCCCCCCCCCCGTTTGTCAATTGTTGCCTAAAGCTCCCTCTGAAATTCATAAGAACTTCAGGTTCTTTCAATTTATCGAGGTCCCATCTCTCTGTTTTCCTACCTTTTTGTAGTTTCTTCAGTTTCAGCCTACAGATGATAACCAACAAGTTATGGTCAGAGTCTATATCTGCCCCTGGGTATGTCTTACAGTTTAAAACCTAGTTTCGAAATCTATGTCTTACCATTATAAAATCTATCTGGTATCTCCCGGTGTCTCCTGGTCTCTTCCACGTATACAACCTTCTTTTGTGATTCTTAAGCCATGTGTTTGTTATGACTAAATTATGTTCCGTGCAAAATTCTACCAGGCGGCTTCCTCTTTCATTCCTTTTGCCCAGACCATATTCACCTACTATCTTCCCTTCCCTTCCTTGTCCTATTACCGAATTCCAGTCTCCCATAACAATTAAGTTTTCCTCTCCCTTAATTGTCTGAATAATTTCCTTTAGCTCCTCATATATTTCTTCGATCTCATCATCATCGGCAGAGCTAGTTGGCATATAAACCTGTACTATGGTTGTCGGTGTTGGCTTCGTATTTATCTTTACTACGATAATGCGATCACTGTGTTGCTCATAGTAGTTTACCCGCATTCCCATTTTTTTTATTCATTATCAGACCTACTCCTGCAATACTCCCAACTGATTTTGTATTTATAATTCTGTACTCGCCTGACCAGAAATCCGGCTCCTTGATGACATCCTCCTGCGTAGTCCCCCGCCCGGAGATCCGAATGGGGGACTATTTTACCTCCGGAATATTTTACCCGAGAGGATGCCATCATATGTTCATACAGTAGAGCTGCATGTCCTCAGGAAAAGTAACGGCCGTAGTTTCCCCTTGCTTTCAGCCGTTCGCAGTAACCGTGTGGCAAAGCAACATTAGCTTATGTTACAAGGCCAGCTCAGTCAATCATCCAGACTGTTGCCCCTGTAACTACTGAAAAGGCTGCTGCCCCTCTTCAGGAACCACACGTTTGTCTGGCCTCTCCACAGATACCGCTCCGCTGTGGTTGCACCTACGGTACGGCTATCTGTGTCGTTGAGACACGCAAGCCACCCCACCTCGTCCATGTCCGATTCATGGGAGTGGGTTTTAATGGTAAGATTCGCATATTTCTGTCAAACATTTTAGGGTGCCTGTTTTCCTGAAGCAGGGCTGAAAAGATCTGACAGCTTTCGCTTTGCTTTCACTGGTACAACCCCATTCTGGGTGGGACTCAGTCAACTCAGTAGGCCTGAAGCACTCAAGCCACACCTGGTCTGTCCATCCCTCCACAACAGGAAAGTTTCACCACTTTAGGGGTCGCTCTTCAGGTGGATACACGGCCACCTGTGGTTCGTATTCTTTCAAAGGATAAACAGACTAGAAATGTCATGCCTCAAGTTCGTTCGCTATATTAAGTTAGGTATTTCATATTTTTAATAAATGAGTACTAAAACAAGTTATCCATCACATTCTGCACATAACACTGAGCTAAGTAAAAGGCCTCACCAATGCCAATTTATACACTCCTACAGAACAATAAAAGGAAAACGTGCGTTAAACATAGCAATGCCACTAGTTGTACACAGACTTTCCCTTCCTCGATTAATAAACTTAGGCGTAAGTCTGTAGATTTATCTCTTATGACATTTTTGCTAATTCATCACCGAGTGCCCACCCAAGATCACCCTGCTAACATTTATTTAAGGCATTCTGCATCTCCACAGCAGCCTCGCAATATATATACACACACACACACTTACGCAATTTGTTAATAAACGCCAATTAATAAGTAATAGCAGCGTGTATAACGACAACATTAGGAAAAAGGATATTCACTATTCAAGGTTTAACTTTGGCCCAGAAACGGGTGAATTATGCTACCACTAAAGTCTTATTTCACCCGCCAAATACCATCAAAATTCTGATACGTAACCAACTACCATTTACAAAACTTAGACGGCTTTTTGATTGGCAAGTCTTCGTACTAATTAAGTTTTTGATATAGTTTTCAAAAAAAATAAAAAAAAAAAAACAAATGAAAACTAAGAAACTAATAATGTCTTCAAATGTCAAGTAAAGATTTTTTATTAATCTGACGTTCCACATCATTATGAAATGTCACGTTCATAATTTCTGGAATAAGCACTAATGTAATCTCTGCTAGCGGGTATACCAGAAGATCCGGTAGAATAACCCAACACGGACGTCTAAAACTCGACTTTTTCCACACAAATTCGACATAGCCCACGAATCATGAAGGTGTGGCCTTTAAATGATCACAATCCAGCAGAATCATACGCGATTAGTAGTCGTTCCATGTGACGTATCGCACTGAACCTCCTCATGGTGGAGATTGTATTAATCTTTCCATCGTCCTGTCTTAGTCGCAGAAACTGCCACCCTTATTTGCGTAATTATTTAACACGTTCGCTGCGACTGACGGTTATAAGCGTTTCCGCGATCTACAAGCCACTGCGGGTAACGCTGATAAGCAGCGCGTTCGCTAGGTGAGTACTCAGTTTAGTTGGTCGGCTGTGCACTCGTGTTGGTACAAGTAAAATCACGTAACGTTTTCTTGTCTGCAGTTGTGTGTTTTCGTCTTTAGTGGTCTGTGTTGTGCATTGTAATGGTGACGATACAACCTACACCAGGGCCTTCTAACCCGAGAAAGATTGGGATGAGTGAATATACGGTTATAAGCGTCAGACAGCATTCGACATGCAGCGAAAGCATACGTGCATTTCTATATTTGGCACCACCTCTTGTGTTAATTTTTCTCTTACCTTGTCTTGCATTCTATCCTGCGTCTCATCCTTGGTCTGATCATTCCATATTGGAAGATCACTGCCCAACTCTTGAATACTCTTCCATAGACTTATTTACTTACTAGCTCCGCTGTCTTAAGGAAAATCTTAGCCCTCGTTTCAGTGTATTACAGTTCAGTTATGAGAATAAAAACGCAGCAGCGCCATCTATTAGTTATTTGGTATACTATGTCAATAAGTGCCTCCATCGGATCTTTGCTATACTACGCTGCAATTCAAGCATAACATAGCATAGCATACACCGGAAACTACAAATTACGATCTCTCTCTTCTTCCCTCGATCCGATTTTAATGAAATAAAGCTTGTATGTTGCCCCATGATACTCTTAGTTGACCTATGAAACCCCACGAAAGTTCTTTTAATACTTTTGGAGATTACCTTCAATAAATAGACATACACGATAGCTTTTGAAGAAAAAGATTAAATTATGAAACCTTTATTTTCTGTGACCCTGATTTTAATGATAGAAGCCTTTATGTAACCACCCGATGTTCTAAAGTTACGTGTGAAAACCCCATGAAAATTAGTCGAGTAGTTTTAGAGATTGAAGGTAACAGCGACAGGCCTACATTAACAGATTATTAGTATAGAGTTATTTTCCAATTACTGGCTTTAGTATCCGGTCTCTCCTAGTGTTATTTTCTTTCATTAAAAATGTGAGTAAAAGAATGTAACCAATTAGAATGTAACCAATTAGAATGTAACCAATTAGAATGTAACCAATTAGAATGTAACCAATTAGAATGTAACCAATTAGAATGTAAACAATTAGAATGTAAACAATTAGAATGTAAACAATTAGAATGTAAACAATTAGAATGTAAACAATTAGAATGTAAACAATTAGAATGTAAACAATTAGAATGTAAACAATTAGAATGTAAACAATTAGAATGTAAACAATTAGAATGTAAACAATTAGAATGTAAACAATTAGAATGTAAACAATTAGAATGTAAACAATTAGAATGTAAACAATTAGAATGTAAACAATTAGAATGTAAACAATTAGAATGTAAACAATTAGAATGTAAACAATTAGAATGTAAACAATTAGAATGTAAACAATTAGAATGTAAACAATTAGAATGTAAACAATTAGAATGTAAACAATTAGAATGTAAACAATTAGAATGTAAACAATTAGAATGTAAACAATTAGAATGTAAACAATTAGAATGTAAACAATTTAAATTAATCTTTAATAAAACTTCTGAAGTAGTAACGTTGTGGTGGTGGTTGGGGGGGGGTGGAACATGTGACTTAAGTCAAAAGATCTCTCTGAGTTTCGTTGCGGATGTCCTTTTGCCGAAAAAATTCAAGAAGCATGGCTCAATGCGTCGCTATAAGTCCCCAGCAGAAATATGGGTCGATGCTGTATCTTCATCCCTCCATAATTACTGCGAGTTTGCTAGTGGACGATTTTGTGCACGAACTGAAATCTCAATTATGCCCTATAAATGTTCGATAGCACTGATGTCAGGCGATGTGGGTTGCCAAATTATTCACTGGAACTTTCCAGAATTTCTCTAAACCAAAAGCAAATAATTGTGAGACGACATGTGAACCATTTCCAGAAAAAACATGTTCACTGCGACGACCTAGTCTGTTTGTTGCAAAACCAGTCCACACACACTTATGAAGCTAAATCCACCACTACTTTGCACAGTACTGTGGCAAATCAAACCTCTCCCTGAAGTACTACCACACTGCAGTAAAATAAAATAAAAAATACAATGAGGAATTGTGCAACTAGGTTGCTATGGAAATTGGATTCAAGGGATTGACTTGACATAAGTTTACATAGAGAAGTAAAACATGTAATTTATTTTTATTTATTAAAAGATTTGAAAAGCTTAAGATCTCAGGGTCGATTTCACTGGGCATGGACAAGACTCATTAACAGGGAATGGGAAGGTAATTTCCTGTCTCACCATTGTCTCTGCGGGCGTCAGACGATGCATCGGCGAGGCATGGCTCACGCTGCCCTGCTGAGCGTTCTGTGGCTGAGGCGACCCCTGAGCGAAGACATCACGGTCCAACCCCGCGTCTGCGCAGGCAGGAGCTGCCTGAACGTCTCTTCGCTTCTACGGCAACGGATACAAACCCTTAGCTCTCCAGATACTGCTGCTTATCGCATTTTGCGGCTCTGAGGTGGGTTGGTTTTTGCAATGTCATCCAATAGCTGATCGTCGTTTACATGACCACGCCCGTCAGTCCTCAGTGAAAATTTTTCTGTGGGGGCTGAGATGAGAATTGGTAACTGGGGTGTTTTCTATGTTTCAAGCGTGTTGTCTTCTGCATTCCTTCTCGGTTCGAGAAAACAGTTACTTGTGGCAGCTGCTGTTAGGCCTGTCTGATGCCATTTATCATGGTTTTTTCTCCATGGGCAGAAATGTTTTGTGGAACACTATCTATACTGCAAGCCAGTCTCTCCAACTCACGCATGTGTGTACTGCAGTACAGCAGGGGTTTACTTGTCTTTACGATCTGTCCCGGCTTAAGTTTGCCCACGTCAAAGAGACAGATGTGGGCAAGTACGAAGTTGAGGCCCAGGGCAACGCCGTTGCGGAGGCTGATGTGGTCGGCCAGAGGGTAGCAGTACTTGCGGTGGACGTGCAACATGCGCTGGAACAATCCGGCGTGCATTCGCAGGCATATCACGCGGTCGCCTGCCTGCAACAGAGAGAGAGCGTTTTATACGTCTGCGCGCTTTTACATTCCAGAGACAGGAGCTACGGTTTCTTACCTTCAAGTCATCTACATTGGCTCCCACACGCGAAATAATTCCAGTACATTCGCTTCCCATGATAATGGGAAAGTCGTTGCTTTTAATTATTCCCAAACGTAAATAGTTATCTGTAAAATTGATTCCGTGGTAAAAAGCCGCAAGTTCGATGTGGTCATCTTCAAGCTTCACAGGCACTGAAGTTTGCACAACCTGGGAACACAAAAACAATGATAGTTGTGAATATTGACCTCTTTAGTTCCAAATACAAAGAAACGTTTTAAAATCAGACAAATCGCTTAAGTTATCGTAGCATCAGATGTACAAGATTTTAGGATACCTATTATGTCACTGAAATAAGCAGGTAAAATTTTAACCGCTAATAAGTGGAAGTTGGACATTTTATATATAGTTTCAATTTGGAAAGTAGGATTCATTTGGATGGATACCCCTAAATTACATCTAATCTGCTGTGTGTCTGCAAATTTGAAAATGAAGTTTAGAGACTTGTGTAATCAAGTAAACTGATCATGAAGTTTCTAAGCCATTTAACTTGGCCTATAAATGCATCCTGGTGAAGATCAGTCTTATCAAGTCCTTTATTTTCTATAGGATCCGATGAACCAAGTCATCCTCAGCATTGTCTACTAAATACTTATTGTCTTGCACATATTTGGAGTAACTTTAGAATGTTTATGTGCAAACTTTGCATGAAGTAAAACAATTTGTTGGAATTTCTATCTCCGGTTGTAGTTACTAGACGGCGCTCTTACATCATCCAGCTCCATCATGTAAGCTATTTAGCCATTTAGTTCGTCATCTATTTGATATATATATATATATATATATATATATATATATATATATATATATATATATATATATATATATATATGGCGTCTGTTCCGAAAGAGCAAACTTCTGATCATGCAGTTTCTTTCATTTTCACGGAGTATGACAACTGCAAATGGGCAAAGCTGAAAGTGTGTATCCAGCTGGGATTCGAACCCGGGTCTCCCGCTTTTCATGCAGTTTCCTTTACATTTGTTTTTATGGTGTATCGGTGAATCATACACCTTCCAGGTGTCCCAAGGTGCAACCGGAGAAGAGTCCCAAGGTAAAACCAAATACATAACAAAACAGTATCCTAACCTATTTACATATTCATAACTTATGGTATCAATAGCTTACTTGAACAATGCCCTACAACACTATTTAAGAAACAACAATGATGCTTAGCTTTAATTTATATTTTCTAAGGATAGTGGCTAAATTTTACTTTCAAACACGAAAACAAACTCCTCAGATCACAAACATCCAAATACAACATGGCATCATATTCCCTCTGAAAATAGGCCTGAAAAACGTACTTCATAGTTCTTAAGTTTCCACAAGAGTGCACTGCCTTTATTAAAGTGGTCCAAGATAAAACCGTTCCAAGGTACAACCCTTTCCGCTACATTTGGATAAATCGTGTGTAATATATATGCCATACGTTTTCATTCTTGTTTATATTCATTGGAGTTTTGAAATGTAGGTTTAGAATACAGATGTATACACGTAAGTGGAAGTAATTTTTTTTCAATTACTCTTCTTCAAGTATTTACAGTTTTGTATGTATTTTCCTGTATAAAAGACTTTTTACATAGATTGCCACTTGTCCCAAATTTTCTGAAATTTGGGTGTAAATTTGAATGGAAAAATATCCCATGAAAAGTAAAAATGGAAATTATTGACGTTACAAAAACAGATCATACTATGAAATATACCGTTCAGAACGATTTCGAACTAGAAAAGAACAATCTGCAGTATAGATAGAGGTTCGTTGCTATGCGAGTTTGCCTACCAGCGGCTTGCACACGCCGTTGTGGTGCGACATCAAGTTTTTACTGATATCGTGGTATCTTTTTTATCTTGGTATATCGTATTGTTGGGCACGGAAGGTTCAATTTACGCCACAAAAGAAGTCACGCCCAAGAGCAAATAAATCACTCGTCAATCGTCCCGAACGTGTTAATTCAGTTAAGATGACTAACGTTTCAAAGGTGTCTCCTATGATTATGTCGGTAAAGGAATTAATGTTGAACGTAAAACGACTTTCCAGATATGAGAAACTAGCTTTATAAAGTCATAGGGAGAATATGTGAAGGAACGGAAGTGTGCTGATGCCTGAATAGAAGTTGAAAAAAAATCATTCTTGTGCCCAGAGGTCTGTAAAATACTTATTTGCTCTGCTCTACCAGTTTCGGCAATTGCTGCCATCAACAGGAGCTTAAAAAATACTTTACATCAACATTTCGTTAATTTTAATGGCAACAACTGCCGAAACCAGTCGATGATAGTAAGTACAATTATTTTAGGGCGATGGGGAGTGGAGAATTTCTCCGAGAACGCGCGCTATTCTGAACGCTCCGCACTTGGAAAATCTTTGGTACCACGCGCATTCAATTGTCTGCACCGTCACATAGTATCGTTTCTACAAGCTAACTAGAAACAACGATTGATAGTGCACTGAGAAATACGTAAGAAATATTGAGCAATGTATTCTAAACGTAAGTGAGCAGGTTACATATTACTCGTAACTAGTTGTGTACGTATTTCTGAAACTAACGTTCTAGCTATATTACTGAAAACTTGAATAAAATTTCTTAAGTATATCCTGGAAATTTTCATTTATTCAATATTGAACAGTGAGAACAGTGCAACATAAAAACTCAGCCTTGTCACTTTACGAAAGTAATGTCCGTGGAGTGGCGTAATTAGTATGAGTAATGGTATTGTTCGGAGAAGGACTGGCCGGCAGTGGGCCTCGGCGAGCTTTTTAACAAGCTGCTGGACAGACCAGCGGGTTAAGCCGACCAACCGGTCCAGGTTTGTCAACAATCGACGGAAATATCGACCACACTTTGTACATTATGACGGAGGGTAGCCGAGCGTTTCTGAATTCCATACTAGTAATTGAGAATAAAATCTATAAATTTGCCGTCAACATTTAAGACATTTACGATGTAGGAGTAAGTACGCACACGTCATGATTCTGAAAGTAATTCCAATATCTCAGTTACGAACGTTGACTACTATACCAAAATATGGAAAAATCAAGCTTAAAATACCAACATTAGAATAATGAAATTTCGACAAACTGGTTTACATGATAGCTTATTGTTTCTAGCTACTTTCTTAAAAATTTCACTTGTGTTCTAGACTGATTTCAACTGATGTAAATTTATCATCTAAATGTAAATAGTTCATATTCTCCACCGTAACGGAAATGGAATCAGCATTATTTACCTCTCATACTTAGTCAGGGCCGGCGCAAGCCCAAGTGCCGCTACTCTTTTTTTAAAAAAAGGGAAACGTTTGTGGAATGAATTTAAACAAATCTGTAGGAAATCTCAGCATGACGTTTTCATGTTTAGTTCTCTCGAAATACAGTGTGTTTCATAACGTTATGATTAGTTGGGGTTAGTGCTACCAATTTCCTATCGCAGACAATGCAACCGTGTAAATTCATCTGACCACTTCCAATAAGGAGGCAAACTGGTTAGACCTTGTTCAGCTAAATCTATTTGTCGTACATAAATTGCAAACTATAGAATAAAACCCGTTTTATTAATCACGTAATATTTGTTTCGAAAACTACAGCCTATGCATATAGTTTTTATCTACAGGCAATATCGGCAGCTAAAGTAGTTGCTGGGGCATGAAGGCAGACGTGTACGGTTCGACCGTAAGTTAACAACGAGCCGAATTTCTAAATCAGAAGCGTACATAATCGAAAACACGCAGGTACTGACAGCATGTAGCCATTTTCTCTAATCATAGCTGTGATAAATGCTGAGTAGGATACCGCGTAAAGTCTATCGTTTATATGGGGTGCCTGGGGCCTATTTGACTTAAGTGGATATTTAGATTATGTTGATCACATTGTACACTATTGTTAATGCTTTTAACTCATAGAAGTTTACACTGATTTTTTCTTAGAAGATACTGAATGATCGGTAATCTTAATTGTGCCCACTAGGCTCACTACTACGCTATTTATTAACTGTCTTCAATATATAAGCACGAAGTGACTATATACAAGGAATATTTTTGATTAAATTCTATATGGCGATCAAGACTTACGTCGTGAATGACAGTGATGGCAATTTCAATGGAAGCATCCCTGCTTACGCCTTGAGATGTTCAGGGAAATCACTGAACCTTCCATGTTCCCTTTCCTCTACGTAGTTTTCTCAAGCCGCATCGGACATGTAACATACCCAATATCTGAAGTGCAAGTCCTTGTAACCGTACAAATATTTCCTCTGTTAGCAGGCGTCTAGACGATAACTTCATTTGACGCGATTGTTATCGCCAAGTGGGAGATTTGCAAACTTTCCATGATAGAAATTTTAATATACAAAATAAACGCTGGATGGCCAAAATGTTAGTCTCGTTTTACGATCACGTTACATCCAGAAATTTTTACCTCCACTTTCATACATTTTAGCAAGAGTAACTGAACACCGGTCACTGTACCCATGTATGAAACAGTTACAACTGAACTACATGTTTCTTAAGGTGTAACAAATCGTCAACAGTTTGAAAGAAAAAGTTCTATTAAATGTCTGGGCTTAACGTTTTCAAATTACGAAAAACTGGTAACAGGGCAGATTTATGTCTAGGACTGATCTATAACCAAATAATAATCCTAGGCTAACGGCCACGTCCTTGGCTAGTGTAACGTCACCGAAGTTCACTAGTGAACACTACAGTTCTGGCATCTAGCAATAGGAACCCAAGTTCTCAAATGTTTTGTCTTACAAAATTCCCAATTTTTAATATTAAAAAAGCGAAGTACGTTAAGTATGGGATGCTTATGGAGGCTACGAAGGTAATACAACTATGGAAAAACGTATTCTGGGAATTTAGAAATAATTCTACAATTCAGACGTTCATACGGTGACCTAGCACACTGCAGCATGGGCCAACGTCTAAGACCTTGTGCCTAGATTTTACCATCAATCATTGTAGCGTACAGGTATGCTGAAACACTACAACAAAAAATTAACGACCTGAGATTTTTCAATCGAGGAGCGTTTTTCTCTCTGAGCCATAAGCTATCTTCCCTTGTTTCTGTCTGACGAGAGAAAGAACGTTCCGATTCATCTATGTTCGGCCTCTGATTAGGACAGACATATCTATAGCAGCTCATTTCATTTATCCAGCATGTAAGTAAAGTGCTTTTGTGAGTTAAATACATCATGAAATATTTAAAAATTTAATATGACGGGTTTTCATTTATCATTCCGGTAATGAATCTGGCCTAAATTTTTCCCTTTCAAGTTGTGTGGTGGGTTTGGACGCATTACGGTAGACAACATATCGTGCAGTGACAATTTTTACCATTTTTCAATCCTTATCAGTCCCCGTAATAAATGGCTTTTTAAAACCTGCAATAGTATTTCTTTTTTTTTAATGATAAATTTCGAGGTCCGATATTGTTCCGCGTAATATTTTTTCTCGTAACTCCGTTTGGATACAGAAATAAAAATTAACACACGGTCGGCTGCACGAACAACTTACGTAACAAGTCCAACCCCACATCACGACGGTGTCATACCTTTATAAATATGAATTGTTATATTGCAGCAAGCCATGCCAAGTGTTCCAGAAGGTAGGCCCCGTCTCTTTTTATAATGTAACTGCCGCCAACATCTACTCTTTAATCGTCAAAGATATTTAAAAAAATTAATTCCCCTCTTTATTAATGAATCATAATCTCTGCAGTCAGAACTTAGCTAATTTTTGGCTAATTTAATCCCATTGATATCTTGCAAACTATTTACGAATTTGATTAAATACTAAAAGTTAAACTTGCCTCTACAACCTCAACCCACAAGGCAGTTAATATTATAATGTCCACAAGCAAAGTATCTGCAATAGCGAATATAGACCAGTATCCACTGTACAGGTTTGATTTTTCTACGCGGTTGGTCGCTTTAACCATTCTGCCATCCGTGAACGGAGGCCACACATTCATCCACGAATATGTCAGTCCATCTACAACTGCCGTATTGTACTCCGTGCGAATTCCGCACTGGGCTAGACATTTGTCACTGACTGCTTTGCTTTAAAATACGATGTATAGCTGCCGTATTTTTACATATATACACACACACACACACACACACACACGTCCAAATGGCGTACTGGTTAAACCGAAAGGACACGGACAATACAGCTTATCTGAGCAATGTCATACAACAAAGAATTGTGTGTTGCATTCATCTATTAACCACAACTACACGTATCTTACCGCGATCGGTGGGGTGTACTGCGTGGGAGATGGATCCATCTCGCTGGAGGCGCCTGTAAAAAGATTAATTTATTAGTGTTACACAGAAGTAAATCTAAGCATAAAACATTTTGTATGTACTTGGTGTGAAGGTAAACGTCTAATGCAGAGGATTATTTCAAGTCTTGCTTAATAGCTGTGATCATCGAATTAAACGCAGTGAGCGCTTCTCGATGAAGTTATGTAAAATGCATCGATGATTATTCACTGCATAGTTTTAACTTTTTTAAATCTATGAAGAAATGGATGTTGACTTGGGTCAAGAACGATACACCAGTCATCGGCTTTGACCCGTGACGGCGTGGTGTGTATCACTAAACATTATTTGCAATAGGGATTTTTAGGAATCTACTTTTTACAATACAAAGTAAACAAGTTCACCCAGCCACCTACTGAGCACCATGAATTATACTGATTACTTTAACACTTTGATCATAATGTCAACTGCTTTGTAGAACAGTGGAGCGAAGAAAGTTTCTTCATGTGTAATGGAAAGTTAGCAGTTTTGCTCAGGAGTTTGTGCGTTTTTCTCTATGTCCCAGGCTAAGTCATGGGTCAAAAGACGTGGGGTATCGGGACTTAATTGCCGTTCATTTCGTAACCTGTGGTGAACATTACTCATTCAATTTCAGTGTTCGCGTGTTCGGTATACACAGGTTGGATGCCTCGATTTTGCTAGGCAACGCATCTTCCCAATCACCGTTAAATGTATATGAAATAAACAGTTAATCGCCTCGATAATAACTCGTGATAATTTCTCAGTCTGCAGTAATTAACTATTCGGCTACATCAGAATTCCTTAATTTTGATACTCCATGGGTGAATTTCTGGGGCTGAAATTCACGAATTTCTTCGTTTTTGAAGACCATGACCAATAAAAGTAGCTAGCCTCCAATATGGCTCATCTTTGGCGATAAAGTTTACTAGTACTTAAACTACGAGATTATATATACTTGCCAAGAATACAACTTTCAGATTCTTTGGCTGAAGCTGCACACGGTTACATATTAAATACACAGCTATGCCGATTTCCATTACCGACACTCATTCTTAAACTCAATCTCAATACATTTCTTTTAACAAATTTATCATGGTTGTAGCTGTTATTAGAAAATTTCTATCGCTTTGAACGTTATTAAACAGCATTACGGAGTACAAAATTGAAAAATTTCTATAGTTTCTAACAAACTTGTCATTTCTTAATAATACGGAAATTAGGTTCGTATTACGGGTTGTGAATCTATCGGGGCAATTTCCTACGACCCGCGTACATCGAAAGAAACGGCATTGCGATCGATATTTATCAAACGATTCTTGTTCCAAATTCGATATGACAAACGCGTAGCGGTATATTTAAATTTTTGATTGCGTTGAATTTCTATGTTCTTGTACTTTTCCGACTCAATGTGGCTGCCATTTGAAATACCGAAAGAAATATCAGTAATTTCCAAGAATGGTATATATCAACGTACAACTAACTATTTAGTGTTTCTGAGCCGGAGATTCGGGTGCCACGCGGCCTCAAGTATAAGATATACTTGTTGACTGGCATATACCCAACATTAAGGCTACGCTAGGTATAGGTTAAATAAGTTTAGTACGTGAGGTCGCTGAATCTCCGTATATCTACGTTAGATATCATTTCAGGCCGAGGTTCTTCGACTGGAAGCATTCTTTGAAGTTACTGAAATATCAGCATAACTGAAGACAGGGATACCACCCGTCAGCTTTAACCCATGATTAACCACAAGCTCGGAAAACTTATGCGGATATATCTTAAAACTTAAGAAATTGTAGATAAATCTAGTTATCTACGTAAATTACGTATTACAACAATAGAACGCACCATCCATGACATACCATCGTTTACAACTGAGCCACAACATAATTACTAAAGTCACCTACAAATACGCACATACACTACAACATGCCAATGCCACGGGTCATATCTAACGGCTGATATTCCAGTCTTCAGATAAACCAAAATGTCAAATCAAGTCAAAAATCGATATCGTAATTGCTATATAAATCAGCTGTTCCGTGATTGGTAGGGAAGCAAGAGTCGAACGTTCGATATATATCAATGCTGTCTGCTTCGATATACACGGGTCCTCAGAAATTACCTTAATGGGAAACAGCCAAAATCGCTTATAATTTTTATTCAGATGACGGTTTCGGTAGATTAAACTGACTTCGTATCTTTCATTTCAAAATTTTGTATTACAATATTAGTCAATATGTATTCGTTGTAGAAATTTTTCTACGCGAAGTGAATGAAATAGGTCCGAAGATATCTGCCGCAATCTTTCACCTGAATAATTATAAACAATCTTTGCTTTCTCCCGTAATACATTGATTATGATCTCCCGGAAAGTGACAAACTTTTGTACAATTTGTGAACCTATCTTGACCTATAAAAAATTCATGAACGGAACGCCGTTAAACACTTAAGTACACTTATGTCTGTCTTATGATTTCCTTGAATTAAGCCGACAGGTGCAATATAGTTTTGAAACTAATCAATGATTAGACTTATACACATCAAGGATATACTGTAGTCTCCGATACCGCTTTGACTAATAACGTCACAAATGACATACATAATCGAGAGATACTACGAACACGTTTTACCACAACATGGTATCAGTCGTTAGATTTCACCTAAATACCACGTCTTCAAAATACATTTAATAATTAGGTAATTTTGAAGAAAGCTTGCACTAAGTTGTATGGCCTGAAATGCAACTGTAAATCTATTGAGTGTTTCTGAAACGCAGATTCGTGCGCTACGCGCCCCCACGTACTAAAAAAAAATCTTGTTTAACCTGTAACTATCCTCATGGCTACGCTACAGATAATTTTTTAAAACTGAAAGGTTTGGTATAGGTCCTGCCAGACCTAAAAATAGAACACGAAAAGGATAATACAGTGCCACCGAGGTGTCGTCAAAAATATCAGACACGTAAACAGTAGGTATTGAAACCACGTGCGGGACGGAATGACGGAAAACATGACGTGATTGGTCAAAGTGGTATCAGACTAGATTTGACCTCAAATCAAACATGAAAGGCTACAGCCCGTATGCTGATCAATATTGTTATTGCAATATAGTACACAATATTCGTGGCGAATCGCGTAATGCTGTATAATCAGGTTTGCATGCAACACGGGAGTTTTACTACACGAGTACGGGAGTACGTTAAAATAGTTTACCACATGTCGAATTAAAGGAAACTTATGTTTCAATATCAACTCCTATGACCTAAGAACTATAAATACGTTGTAAAACTATGTACTAACTTTATTTCATAAACTGTGACATGCTGGAAAATAGCTTCACGCACGAAAATAAGTCAAAGATATTCCTGTTACAAGTGGCAAACTGAATAACTTCCTTTTGAGTAGCACTAAGTAAATTAACGCAATACCTATGATTGTTTACTTTCGTTTATAGTTGACATATCGGGTTATGTGCTGTATAGTATTCTTTTAGCCATATATAAGCTACGCGAAAGCTAACGGCCTTAACGCAGCACTATTATATTATAAACAGAAGTACAGGCAATAATGAAGGACTTTTCTACTCTTATATGCAAAGACGGCTTTGTCGGGTACATGTCTCCCACGATGAAAACGGCACGAGCATAACTAGCTCTCACTACGCATCGCACGATATTAAAGTCGCTGTTAGTGAAAAGGGTACGTACCTTCCCAGAACATGGTCGGTTGTGGCTACAGAGTATGGCCCCGGCGCTGTGTATAACCAAGCATGGTCGAGAGAGCGTGTCAAGATGCGCCTCTCCTATTGGCAGGCGGTACGTCACGTGACTTCAGCATACAGAAGCTTCGTTCGAAGAATTGCTTTCTGTCTACCGCGCATGCGCAGTACGAAAGTTCGCGTTTGAAGAGCGTCTGGCCCTGAATTAGCTACTTGAAGAGGGGCTCCAGCTGTTCGAAGAGCTGCTAGCAAACAGAGCCAAGCAGCCAGATCCTGCCCGAGGAAATTTTTCTGGCTGCCAGATTCGCGCATGCGCGTAGCTCTATTTTTAGTGGGGATATACGACGCTCGCTTGTTCAAAATGCTTTAGTGAAATGCGAAGCTGTATATTTTGCAAGTAGTATACTGTGCTATAGTGTATATATTTTTCTATATATGGCGTATATTACATTTAAGTATACATTTAAACGTATTTGTTTTGTGATGAAACCCGTCTCATGTAATTTTGTAAATGATAACTGATGAATAAAAAAAAAATCAAATCAAACGTGATGTAAATAACATTCGCGCCATTGCTGTTCATTCATCTGTCTCTTCACGCTACACTAGCGAAGGTTGCAAAAAGGCTAAATAAAACGAGATGGGTGTTCGAAGAGCCCAAACACCAAGCACAAACACATGACGTCACCGTTGCTGCGCATGGGCAGTAGCGCCTGTTTGCTGGCTCTCCAAGTAGCTTTCTGGCAACTCTTCGAACGGACCCAGAGAGTTCTTCAGATGAAGGAAATCCAGCCGACCAGGATGAAGGAAACGCTCGTCAAATGTGGAAGCGTGCCAGCATTGAAGCCTTTCCGTAAAGCGTCCACGACAGCTTTTTTTGATTTTATATATGCAGACGAACTGCAATTTCTGCTATTGAGCTTTTCAACATTTCTAAGCTGAATCGAAAGAGATTGGGATTTGGATATCCTCATTAATTACTGTATTTACTTATTAACGCCGTTTTTATTTACTTCCTTGTATTTGATGTGTTCTAAAGACTCGTGTTCATTCTCGACATAGGACCTGAACCTACGATCTTTCTTTTCTTGGCAGCAGACTACGGAGGACACCAAGGAGTTTGTTTCCTTCTTATTTAAATTCATTAGATGCGTCTTTAATGTATTTTTTAAAAAAATAGACGTCATCAACATGCCGGAAAACCCGTATACGCGATAATATCTTAATACTTGTGTATTATAGATAATAAATAATCTGTGGTTATCCTCGTAAATTACAGATTACAACAACTGAACGTAACATCGATCACAGGTCTCGGACCAAAAATACGCACCTTTGGCGTTCACTTGCGAAAGAAAAATAACCTCTGTTAACCTATACCTCACTATGAGAGTGAAGCTACAGATCACTTTTTAAACACAAAATCTTGATCTATAATCTAGGTTCTGCTTGTAAACAAACTCAGCCACCAAATAATTACTCAAGCCACTTACAAACACGCACGCACCTCAAAACTGCCGTGCAGCGATGTCACATACAACACCCGATGTCACGGGTCAAAGCCTAGGAGTGTAATCGCGCCATTAGATTATATTAATTTTCATTCCGTAGATCCATGTTGAGGAGATCCTCATGGATGTGGAACATGTCAATGACCTCTTTACAGTTAGGTCTACTGTGATTTCATTTATGAGTGTCGTTTACTTGCTCTGTCTTTTGGTTCATGTATTCAGTTTTTCAGGGGTACGCTGTGTTATTTCATACTTAAAATTACACCTCCGGCTTAGCCTCGCAAAATTTCTGCTTTATGCATTTGAGACGAACTCATTCGCACAAAATCCTCTGTGTTCTATTTTACGCTAACGATTCACTACGGAATGAGTGAAAAAATACGATATGATTCGTTAGCCTTAAGTGAGGATACTATCAAGAAAGCTATTCAATTGCACAATGTACCACTGTGCGCAGCTATGACATCAAAAAGTCAAGACTAGTTTAAATATTGGCATTTAAAGACCCACACGAGACTGTGGGGGTAATTTATCCGTACTTACTTACGGCATACCTTACCTTAAAATACGTGGTTTACAAATGTCTTTCAAGCGCCGCTGCATTTAATCTGCCCACTTTCGTAATATTGAAGTATAAATACAAAATCCGCCAAATACGGCACATTTGCTTCCGATCGCCTGAATTGAAGGCTACGCAACGCGATGTTCATTTGTTGCAGACCACTTGATTATTTCGTTACCGAATCACAGCACAGAGTGTCGTGGTCAGCCAATGGTAACGAAACCGAAGGGTTGCGGGTTCGAAATCCGATCGGACCTCTGATTTTTCAGTCTGCACTTTAACCCCTCCTTCACCTCTCAACGATGTTAGGAGTCGCCAGAATCGACACGTTGTTCGGATTCCACGTTAAGCTGTAGGTCTCCTTTCCCCGGTTGTATAACTGGGGTAGGCTAGGGACACGCAAGTCGCCGAAGTGGCGTCCAATTGAAAGACTTGCAATGAGCCACACGAAATTATTATTAATGGAAACCAAACCTTACCGCTGCGGCAACATGCAAATTAGAATTTTTTACGTTGGAAATTAAATATGTGGTAATGTTTTTAAACACGAAAGCACGCAATGTTTACAAGCTGTGAAAATTAACGTGTTAATATGAAGTTTCAATTTTTTTTTTTTTTTCGAAATCACTTGATTACACTTTCATGCAGATGATAAAATAAATAAAACATGGTATACCTACTCTATGGTTGGCAGGATCAAGTGATCCCAAATCTTCATTTTACGAGGCCAGTAACTGTTACTGACCGGTCAAGAGCACATAAAAGAACCTGTCATCTGTATGTACCATCTGTATGAAAGTGTAATTGATTTCGAAAATAAAATAATTGATACTTTATGTTAACACGTTAATTTTCACAGCTTGTAAACATTGCGTGCTTTCGCGTATAGAAACATTAACGCATATTTAATTTCCAACGTAAAAAATTCTTATTTGCATGTTGCCGCGGCGGTAAGTTTTGGTTATCATTGGCTGACCACGATACTCTGTGCTAACGACATAATCAAGTGGTCTTCAACAAATGAACATCGCGTTGCGTCGCCTTCAATTCAGGCGATCGGAAGCAAATGTGCCGTATTTTGTATTTATTCTTCAATATTACGGAAGTGGGGAGATTAAATGCAACGGTGCTTGAAAGACATTTGCAAAACACGTATTTTAAGGTAAGGTATGTCGATAATTAAGTAGGGAGAAATCATGCCTCACGTATAAAACCTTTATCGACTATGGTATTTTAGGCGAGAACCTTCGTGTTAGAAACGCCATAAAATACACTAGAAGCTTAGGATTATCGACCTGTAGTTAGTTAAACAAGAAAAACTTGGATGTAAATATATAACCAACAGTTCTTGTAAGAATTATTATTCCTGAGACAGATTAATTTATTTCGCAGACACTCGGCCAAATTATGACTATGTACAATTCATCTAGACTTTGTCTTGCACTGCGTGTCGCCACAATCTTTATAAAAATAACTGTAAAAAGACGTTGACGATGACTTCACTAGTCAGCGTGAAATGGTTGTATTATACTGTCTTCGTTAAGGCGGGTCAACTGAAGTTCGCAGTACCACCCATCGGCTTTGACCGGTGACGTCATATCTGAGTTGAGGATGATAGTTCATAATCAGAAGATATAGATTACGATTTTGTTTCTCAAAGGTGATCTGTAGTTTCTCTCTTATGGTTAGGTATACGCAAACAGTTTTTTTCCCAAAGTGAGCACCGAAGTTGCGAATTTGTGGGCTGAGACCTGTGATCGATGGTACATTTTGTTGTGGTAATCTATAATTTACGAGGATGAACACACATTATCTACAATACATAAATACTACGATATCTCGTATGTTAATATTCGTTGATAGTGTTTGTTTTACTTCTTGGTATATCTACGCAGCGTATCTTGTGACTCTCTGGTCAAAGCCAACGGGTCGTATCGCGGTCTTCAATTATGCCGCTAAGTCCGTTCATTATTTCTAGCTTAATGTTACTCATCCAAACAAAACTTTTACTGGAGGTAAATTTTCAGTTCAGAATCTGATTTTCAGATTGACTTAAAAGAAGGGCTTCCAGTAGATATCGTTACTAATGTAATTCTTATACATTAAATTGAATGTTGCAGCCAGTTACGCGGTCGATGAACGTCCAAACTTTTATCGCCCAGCTCAGAGTTTGTATTGATTACTAGTTGTTGTTGTTGCTATGGTTTTAAGTCCGCGGACTGGTTTAATGCAGCTCTACAGGCTACCCTGTCCTGTGCAAGTCTTTTCATCTGAGAATACGTTCAGCAACCTACATCCTTTTGAATATGCTTACTGTATTCGGCCCTCAGTCTCCCTCTACGATGTTCACCCCACATACTTCCTTCTGATGCTAAGTTCACAATTCCTTGAATTTGTCCTACCAATCAATCCCTTCTCTTAGTTTGGTATGTTCTTTAATCTTAGCTAATACTTGGTTTCAGTATAATGAGCGAAGCAAGTTACGTGAAGACCCTTAGCCAGAAACTCCTTTTCTCCTTAATTCCATTAAGCACCTCCTCATTAGTTACATGAGCTACCCATTTAATATTTATCATTGGTCTGTAGCACCACATTTCAAAAGCTTCTATCAACTTTTTGTCTAAACTCCTTATCGTCCACGTATCACTCCTATACAGTGCTACACTCCAGTCAAATGCTTTCAGAAAGGACTTCCTAACATTTAAATGAATATTGGATGTTAACAAGTTTCGCTTCTTTAGAAACGCTTTTCTTCCCATGGCCTTTCATTTTAGATATTCTCTACTTCGGCCATCAGAAATTATTTTGCTACCCAAATAGCAAAATTCATATACTACTTTTTTGTCTCATTACCTAATCTAATTCCCCAGTATGCCTGATTTTCTGACACTACATTCCATTACTCTTGTTTTACTCTTGTTAATGTTCATCTCAGAGCTTCGTTTCAAGACACTGTCCATTCTATTAAATTGCTCTTCCAGCTCCTTTGCAGTCTCTGATAAAATTACTAGTATTGATGTTGAATTTGCTGTCTTTGATAGTGAATTTATAGTCATAGACAAGATAGACACGACGCCAATAACCAATGCAGCAGTACTAGGCTACCTTATTTTTGCATTATGTATTATGTATGTATTATGAACTAAAAGAGATTACTATTATTATTATTATTTATTCTGCCTCCAGAGTATAATAAATTCTATTTAGCCATTGAAAATATTCAGCTGGTTAACGGAGATGTGTATTTAAGGTACGTAACACATCTACATCCATACTCCGCGAGCGTCATGGTGTGTCATGGCGTCTGCTGCGTTATTGTCACTTTATCCTCCTGACCCAGTCGCGCATGGCTCGCGGGAAAAACGACTGCTCTCTCTGCTTATAAGCCTCAGTGTGGTCCATGATGTAATCTCATCCTGATGGTCCTCTCGCGATTACACCTAGGAGGAAGCAATGAGTTGGTTGACTCTTCTAGCAGTGCAGTCCATAGCGTGATGCAGAACTCCTCTCTCGCAGCGTCCGACTCTGGAGTTCCTTTATCAGTTCAGTGATGCTTTCGCGGTTGCTAAATGAACCTATAAATAACAGTGCTGTTCATCTTTGGATCTTCTCAATCTCCTGTGTCAACCCTATTTAGTACAGATTCGTCACTAACGAGCAACGTTCAAGAATTATTAATTCATCTAACAAGGCAATGTAGTTCGCAAATACATCCAGACTGCCTTGTTACATTTAAGATCATAAGATCGCTGTTATTCTAGAATGTTCTAAAAAATAATTTAAGACTTGGTTGAACGAGTGTTTTGTAACGTAATTTCTTTGTTGATGGACACGTATCTTTGCATTACTTACGGTCTATTCTCAGGTTTCGAAATTCTTATCAAAGTATTACACATTTGAAACCTAACAGGGTCTTCACGTAACTTGCTTCTCTCATTATACTGAAACCAAGTATTAGCTAAGATTAAAGAACATACCAAAGTCGTTAATTTTGAAAATTTGTTACATTGCACGGCGGCAGCCACCAAACGATATATATCGAAGCGGTTCATATCTTGAAACGATAGGTATCGAACAAGCGAATGTTATGGTTTTTACGAATATGTCACCATTTCAGAGGATGTGGTTAGGAAGGAACCTAAGAGTACAGCTTAAATTGTTTCGAGTGAACATAATTATCTAAGCCAATCGTTGCTTGTTCACTAGCAACAATTTAAGCTGTACCCTTAGGTTCCTGCCTAACCACATCCTTTCAAATCGTTTACAGGGTGTTACAAAAAGGTACGGCCAAACTTTCATGAAACATTCCTCACACACAAAGAAAGAAAATATGTTATGTGGACATGTATCCAGAAACGCTTAATTTCCTTTCTAGATCTCATTTTATTACTTCTCTTCAAATCATATTAATTATGGAATGGAAACACACAGCAACAGAAAGTACCAGCGTGACTTCAAACACTTGGTTACAGGAAATGTTCAAAATGTCCTCCGTTAGCGAGGATACATGCATGCACCAACCGTCGCATGGAATCCCCGATGCGCTGATGCAGCCCTGGAAAATTGTGTATTGTATCACAGCCGTCCACAATACGAGCACGAAGAGTCTCTACATTTGGTACCGGGGTTGCGTTTACAAGAGCTTTCAAATGCCCCCATAAATGAAAGTCAAGAGGGTTCAGGTCAGGAGAGCGTGGAGGCCATGGAATTGGTCCGCCTCTACCAATCCATCGGTCACCGAATCTGTTGTTGAGAAGCGTACGAACACGTGACAGAAATGTGCAGGAGCTCCATCGTGTATGAACCACATGTTTTGTCGTACCTGTAAAGGCACGTGTTCTAACAACACAGGTAGAGTATCACGTATGAAATCATGACAACGTGCTCCAGTGAGCGTAGGTGGAAGAACGTGACTCCCAATGAAGACATCACCAAAAATTCCTGCCCAGAAAACCTGTGTTGATCGCGTGATTGCACAATTGCGTGCGGATTCTCGTCAGCCCACACATATTGATTGTGAAAATTTACAATTTGATCACGTTGAAATGAAGCCTCATCCGTAAATAGAAAATGAGCTGTAACATGGAAATTAAGCGTTTTCGGACACATGCCCACGTAACATATTTTCTTTCTTTGTGTGTGAGGAATGTTTCCTGAACGTTTGGCCGTACCATTTTGTAACACCCTGTATACGGAAACATATGCGCAAAGTTTCATGGTGATAGGTCAAGTGGTGTCAAAGTCGCAAGGTACCCTCCGCCACGCTAAATTCAATGTCCTGCAGATTATAAAAATCTCCTTCATGAAAACAAAGATTTATGTGCTGACTTCCATGACCAGTCAAACAATTTTGATATTTGTTGTAACGAGCCCTCCATCACGCACCTACGTAGGCTTACGAAAAGTATCCCATGTATTAAGTCGGGGTATAAGCTATCTACATTCCAGGTTTCCTTCAATTCTGTCCAGCCGTTATAGCGTGAAGAGAAACAGATGTATTAACTCATTGTAAGGTATCCTCCGCCATGCACGAAAGGTAGCCCAGGTATTAATCAGGTTATAAGCTACCTGTTACAAATTTAATTCATACCCGTCCACCCATTTCAGCGTGAAAGCGTAAGAAACGAATTAGCTTACAGTAAAGCACCCTCCGCCATGCATCATACGAATTCGCGTATAACCTTCGTGCGAGTGCAAGAAATGGGTTAATAAAGTTTTATCGCAATCGGATTTACGGCTTGGCCGTGCATAAAATACAAACAAATAAACATTACTTTTTATATATTAGATATTTCCTGAAGTATGTGTCGTACAGTGATATAAAGTGATAGCACATTTAGTGATATATATCGATACTACATTCGAAATATGTTGCGAAGACAGTCAGTAGTAATCAAGTAAAACTTCAGAAAGTCACGCCTGATGCGACAGTTTTACGGCATCAGCAGAGAAACTGTAGTGAGCGGTACACTTATTTCTGTTTCTTCATTTTGTGGGGGGGGGGGGGGGGGGGGGAGGGGGAATAGAGGGTAGAGATGGGGGAGAGATCAGTTACGAAACGCTTCATAAACGTCCGAAATTACATACAAACTTTGTTGCAGGTCCCTAACTACTCCAATTTTCTAATTATTGACGCATTAATCTGAGTATTCTCAGGCGGTTGCCTCTCATTATTTATGACGTCATATCTCCTGATCTATGTGTCGTGCTCTTTTGTTTTTGGGTCATAAACTTCGTGGGCGTTCGGTGAACTGTTCAAAGTGTCATTGAAATCGAAGGAATGGTTTGTGAATACATAGACATACAAACATTGATTTATAATCTTTCTTTCTGTGTAAATACTGCACTTTACACTTGTTTATGTTGAGGCTCAATTGCCCTGATATAACATAATATGAACCACACTTCGGTACCATCGCAGTTACGCCTACATACACCATTTATCGACTAACATTTTACTCGTAGTTTCTAAGTATGTGTGTGACCACCTTGGGCTATGGAGGAAAACAGAAAGTGTAGTTCGTCAGTTTCCTGTAGAATTTTGGAGCATATTCTCAGATCGAATTAGTGAATTTCCATGAGACGGATCAGCTCCTTTTCATGAATCAGCACGGGTTTAGGAAAAATCTTTCGTGTGAAATTCAGCTTGCCCTTTTCTCACATGACATCTTGTGAGCCATGGATGAAGGGCAACAAGCAGATTGTATTTTTCTCGATTTCAAAAAGCATTTGACGCGTTGCCACACTGCTGACTGCTAACGAAGATACGAGCTTATGGAATAGGTTCACAGATTTGTGACTGGCTGGAGGACTTCCTAAGTAATAGAACGCAGTACGTCATTATCGACGGTGAGTGTTCATCAGAGACGAGGCGTGCTCCAGGGGAGTGAGATAGGACCGCTATTATTTTCTATCTTTATAAATGATCTGATGGACAGAGTAAGTGGTAATTTGCGGCTGTTTGCTGATGATGCTGTGGAGGATGGGAGGGTGTCGACTTTAACTGACTGTAATAGCATACAGGATGACTTACACAAGATTTCTAGTTGGTGTGAACCATGGCAGCGAGCTCTAAATGTAGAAAAATCTACGATGATGCACATGAGTAGGAAAAACAATCCCATAATATTGGAATACAGCATTAGTAGTGACCTTCTTGATGCAGTCGCGTCGTTCAAATATCTAGGCGTAACATTGCAGAGCGGTATGAAATGGAACGAATATGTAAGGACAGTAAGGCGGACAGCCAACTTCGGTTTATTGGGAGAATTTCGGAAAGATGTACTTCATCTGTAAAGGAAACCGCGTATAAAACGCTTGTACGACCACGTCTTCAGTATTGCTCAAGTGTTTGACACCCGCAACAAATCAGTTTAATGGAAGCAGTTCAAAGGCCAACAGCTAGGTTCGTTACTGGTAAGTTCGACCAATGGGCGAGTCAGGGAACACAGACGGGGATCGCTGGAGGTAAGACGACGTTCTTTTCGAAAAATTCTATTGAGGATATTTAGAGGGCCGGAATTTGAAGCTAAGTGTAAAACCATCTTCCTGCAGCTTACTTACATTTCGCGTAATGATCACGAAGACGAGATAAGAGAAATTTGGACTCGTACGGAGGCATATAGGCATTCTCTTTTCCCTCGTTATATTTGGGTGTGGAATAGGAAAGGAAATGCCTAGTAGTGGTACAGTGTCCCTTCGTCATGCACCTTTCGGAGTATGTAGTTGTAGGTATTTATTTATTCCTGCCCTGAGTTAGTACATCACCTATCTCTTCTCTCTCTGTCCATCTCCCTTTTTCCAAAAACATGTTACGTTTATTGGGGAATTATAAGAAATAAGGCCATCTTGCATAATGAACAAAATTATACGTGCAGAATCCAAAGAAAGAAAAATAGCAATCAAAATAAGGATGGGCATATAAAATTCGCACGATCTCATATTTATTGAGTTATATGTTTCACAATTGTGTAATTTTTCAGGTATATATTCATTTGTATAATTGCTGTATGTAAAATTGCTACTAAAGAAGTAATAGATTATAACTTGGTGTTGATATGGCGGTTTTTTATTAACGTTACTGCTTATGTGCTCGTATCTCACGATCGACGTGTGGTATTGTGATACAGTTTCGAAGGTACATTCAGCTATATGTGTGTATAACGTCTTTAAAATATCCTACGGCTACAATTTGCAGTGTAGGAATTATAAATTGTAACGCCATAACGAATGTCTTAGTTTTAGTCTATGAACAGCGCAAAAGTACTAAGATAGAAACTTTTTTTCTTTCATAATTTTGCTATGGTTTTCAGCGAGAAAAAGTGCAATACAGGTTTGAAATTATGTTTAAAGTTGGTTGCAAGTCGCTAAGTACTGTCATTCTCATCCATTATGTGAATAAAATCTCGTCGCATTATGTGGCAGTTTCTTACAACTATATTGTTTATGATGTTTGCGAGGGTGAAGGTCGGGGTGAGAGTTTAAAATAGAGAAAGTTTAATTTTTAAAACTCACAACCACCAACTGCGAACCAAATTCCTAAACATGCAAAAACACTGGAACTGTAATTGCTACTGTTTGACTCGTTTTGTAGGGGATGATATCACACACTCACAGCTTTCCTTCCCTGCATATGATTAACAAAAAAATTCATAATAAAGTAAGTTCACGTGTGGGTGTACTAACTACTATTTTTGAAAACACGTGAAAGTTCATTTTATGTTGTTTATTTCACAATATTAGAACCCTGTGGCTGATACGTCTGTACGTCGACACATTTATCAAATGAAGTTGAATATTTGTCGCAAATTGTTTTCACACCATGTGGCTGTCTCAAACACCGTTTATGTTCATGCCTATGCGACGACATGTGTTACATTAACAAAACACAGTCACTTTAATTTAGTGCGATGCACCCCTTGTTCCACCAGCTAAATATTCACAACACACAGTAGCACTCGATACAACTTGGTGCAATCTACGACGAGAAACCACCTTGGCAATTGCCACACAAAAATCTATAGTCTCCACCTGGAGATCCACATGCCAACTGTTGTAGAGCGACGCCGCCCGGCCAGCTACACCACTTGCTCCCGACTCGTCACTTCCTGCCCACGCGCGCCAAAAGCCCGACTGCCGGTTTTTTTCCCTACGTCGTCAACTTCCCCGTGTGAGCTGTTCTAACCGATTTGCCAACGTATAGTGCTCACCCAATACATTTCTAAAACTTTACTTAAAATCAAAATAATTACACTACACATTAAACAAATTTCTTCTTAGTTTTTTATATTGGTATAAACATCCTTTGTACTATTTATTATAATCGTGCAATTTCTTATATCACAGATAAGTGATTTAACTGAATATTTCAAGGTAAAATACACAAGATTAATTGAAAATAAAATGAGAAATAGTTAATATATTATTTGTATAAACAAACATTGCCATGCTGGTTGAGTAACTGTCTTGTATTCATTGGTAATTTATTACTTTTCATTGTCAATTAAACATATTACGCCAGATGCGACTATATCAGCTAATGTATTGTTTATTTATCAACAGGATATTTTGTAATGAGAGCCTTAAAGGTTCCTAACTGCATCGTATTACTTCAAATGCTAGTAGTATTAGAATATTTTATTTCACGCTGTGCCCTGCACTGCACCTGGCACTCGCCATAGTCCCTCGCTCCCCTCACCGGAAAATCCTAAGGTGGAACAAGTTACCAACGTCGGCCTGCTCGCTGGCCTCCCGTCAGCTACAAGCACACAGCAAATCTCAATGTGGAGAATTTCTACCTATAGCCTAACTATAAATGTTGTCACCCAACTGCGTACATACATTTCTACCATAATTATTAAGATTAAAATTGTGCAACATTTAGTGCATTGGAATGGTAAATGTTTGCCGTGAACTTCATACTGTTTAATTACCAAATGCTATTAATTACCAATATTTCTATTGGGCGATAATCTCTCACGTTATATCCCCTGAACCATGTGTCGTATGTGGTTCTTACCATTACAGAATTGGTACGTTGACGAATATGTGCACTAAATTTGTTGTATGTGATCCCAAGTCTTAAGGTGCGATTCCGAACCCGGCGGCAAGCGGCAGTCGTCACTGACCCGCGACAGGCGGCACCACTGGTCCCCACTGTCTGCAATGCGAGCCATGCGGAACGCGGCGGCAGCACCACCGGTCGCCGTATACCTGCTCCGGCGACCGGCGGCATCCGGTGCCGAACCAGTGGTGTCGCTGTCGCCGACCCGACCCCCTGCCGGAGACCGGTTTGATGACAACACCCAAGGGAAATGAGTTCTTCAGACTCTGACGAGCCGCGGCGGAGTGGCCGAGCGCATTGAGGCGCTATACTACAATACGCGAGGCTGTTCCCAGACGGGCATGGCAATTTGTGCCGTCTTTATTATAAACTAGTTCATAAGTAGTTTGTAAGTCTAGGGACTGATGATCCTGTAGTTAAGTCCCATAAGCTCTACAAACATTTGAAAGTTTGAACTCTGATGAAAAGAAGTCCGTAAACACAGTAGCAACATATCCTGTAATATTTAACGCAGGAAATAACGAGTACAGAAATGTTTTAGTAAAAGATATCTGGAAAGCTACAGCACAGTAGTTGAACAGGACGAGTAAGTGCACGAAACTTATTTATCAAGGAATGGATTAATATGTGCATTGTTGGTAACTATTTGTACTACTTGCAGTAGCGAAAGGCATTTTCTTTAAAAACACTACAGTGAAAATACATAGTATTCAGCTGCTGCTCAAATAGCTACCACAACCAAATTGTTTATAACCACTGAAGCACTTGGGGATATGTCCTCAACAAACTGTAAATTGAGATTTTGTTCGTTTTAATTTATTGAGACATCATTGCATTGGATGTAACTAAAAGCAGAAGACATCATTGCCTTGTCTTTTCTACAGATCGGATTGAAACTTGAATTTGTTGTTTGTAACAGGGAAGAAAAGTTGTCAAGTTCCACGAATAAATATATAATAGGCCTGGAACTGTGCTTAATCAGTCGGGATTTTTTTTTTAAATTCTGATAAACTATTTAATTATGAGTACGAATGTATGCCTGTAAATGTTTGACGTGGTATATAAATGAAGACACAGAGGAAGCTGCACTCATTAATATTTTGTCACACGTTTTGCTTCATTTTTGTAGCGACTTAGTGCAGTTTCCTCAATACTTAACTCTTGAAGTTAAAACTAAACACAGTGGTGTATGTTCAAAAGAATTAAGAAATTGTTAACTATCGGTAATTACATACATGGTGTTCTTAAAAATGATTATGTACAGTAATAAAGCCTTTTGTGTAAAATAAGATCAGGACAGGTTTATCTACTTCATGTTACACGAGAGGTGACAATCGATTAATTTTATGCACCAAGACAGAAAAGAAAACGGAATAAAACTATGGTACAATATTAAAAGTGTGAAAGAAAAGGGATGAAAAGAGTCAAAAGTTACTAAAGGCCTTTATGCGACACAAATATGATGATATTGAATTATTTTCTGGACATATCAGTGCAGTTTCGGAGTTCATTTCTAATATATAAAGGAGAATCGAAAGAAAAATAATAGTCGCATTGTTTTTGATTACGAAATGATGGGTCCACACTGCAGCACAAATCAGCAATCTAGACATAACACACCAACATCCACATCGCTGGTACAGTATTCCGTACCAGTTGCTGAGCAGATTGTAAATAATGCACGAGTTTTTGAGTACTTCTCAGTGTAAAATGTAATTTTTCCTTCTTCAGTTATTGCATTTCTTAGGCACTGTGGTTTTATGTCATCCGAAATAGAACTCAGTACGAAGCTGAACTGTCTTACTTATACGACAATAGCTCATGGGTAAATTAGTCACTAAGCTTTTTTTAAAAAATCAACGGCCTGTAACTTCCATCGGCAGCTGTACGTTTACATAAACGCATTACCAGCGTTCGTGTTCTCTTAGTATGGAACAAAGCAGCGTCATCGTCTTCCTCCTGCAACGACGGCGCAACAACGGCGGCAGTCGGCAGACACCTCACCTCACCCCGCCTCTCACCGGCGACCGCGCTGCTCGCCTGCCGCTGTGTTCCGCAGCGGGTCGGCAGCAGGCAGAGGCGGCGCCGTCGTTGTCGGCAGTCGTGGCGGGTCGCTGTCGCCGTGTTCGGACTCGCACCTTTAGGGAGTCCTGTGAAGTTGGCACCCCTTTTTTGGAAAATATACATTTTTTTCAGAGTTCTAGACAGATATGCAATAGTTCTGGAGTTCTCTGTACACAATTTAAATAGTTCTGCACTAATTCGCGAAAAAATTACAAAAAATTATAACAAATTTTAGTTTTTTCGAAATAATTATTTGCCTATAAGCGTAAACATAGTTCTGATCACAGATCTGAATAGCTCTCAAAGAGTTCTGCAGAAGATCCTAATGATATTTTTTTGCCCAGATAATAGTTCATGAGCTAATTGCGTAAATGAGGGACATAAGCTACACAAAATTGCGCCAGAGTCGTGTGAAGTTGGCTCCCCTTTTTTCAAAAATGTAAATTTTTTTCAGAGTTCTAGACAGATATGCAATAGTTCTGGAGTTCTCTGTACAAAATTAAATATTTCTGCAGAATTTCGTGAAATATCGCAATTCTGAATAGTGGGAGAGCTGTGAAGTTGGCACCCCTTTTTTCAAAAATGTAAATACAGAGAACTCCAGAACTATTGCATATCTGTCTAGAACTCTGAAAAAATGTACATTTTCCAAAAAAGGGGTGCCAACTTCACAGGACTCCTTTAGGGCGACCGTTCTCATGGACTGAAGCTTACGTGTCCAAAAGTTCATAAACATTGGAAGAATACTGTTGTTGTTGCGGTCTTCAGTCCGGAGACTGGTTTCATGCAGCTCTCCACAATACCCTATCCTGAGCAAGCCTCTTCATCTCCACATAAGAACGGCAACCTACATCTGTCTGAATCTGCTTACTGTATCCATCTCTTGGTCTTCCTCTGCGGTTTTTACCCTACACACTTCCCTCCAACGCTAAATTCACAATTCCTTGATGTCTAAGAATGTGTCCTACTAATCTATCCCTTCTTTTAGTCAAAATATGCCAGAAATTTCTTTTCTCCCCAATTCTGTTCGGCATCGCCTCATTAGTTACGCGATCCACCCACCTAATCTTCAGCATTCTTCTGTAGCACCACATTTCAAAAGTCTCTATCCTCTTCCTATCCGCACTGTTTATCGTCCATCTTTCACTCCCATACAAGGCAACACTCCGCACAAATGCCTTCAGAAAGGACTTCCTTAGGCTTAAATCAATAATCGATGTTAACAAATTTGTCTCTTTCAAGAACACTTTTCTACCCATTGCCATTCTGCATTTTATATCCTCTGTACTGCTACTATCATTTGTTATTTTACTGGCCAGGTAACAAAACTCATCTACCTCCTTTATTGCTTCGTTACCTAATCTAATTCCTTCAGCATCACCTGATTTTCTTACACTGCACTCCATTACCCTAGTTTTGCTCTTGTTAATGTTAATCTTATATGCACATTTCAGCACACTGTCCATTCCGTTCAACTGCTCTTCCAGGTCCTTTGCTGTCTCTGACAGAATTACTACGTCGTCGGCAAAACGCAATGTTTTTAATTCTTCACCCTGAACTTTAATTCCTTCGCCAAATTTCTCCTTGCTTTCCTGTATAGCTTGCTCAATGTACAAATTGAATAACATTGGAGAAAGGCTACAACCCTGTCTTACTCCCTACACACAAACATACTGATACTGTGCTTTTCACAATCCTGGACATTAAAATTGCTACACCACGAAGATAACGTACTACAGACGCGAAATTCAACCGACAGGAATAGGATGCTGTGATATGCAAATGATTAGCTTTTCAGATCATTCACACAAGGTTGGTGCCGGTGGCGACACCTACAACTTCCTGACATGGCGAATGTTTGCAACCGATTTCTCATACACGAACAGCAGTTGATCGGCGTTGCCAGGTGAAACGTTGTTGTCATGCCTCGTGTAAGGACGAGAAATACGTACCATCACGTTTCCGACTTTGATAAAGGTCGGATTGTAGCCTATCGCTATTGCGGTTTATCGTATCGCGACATTGCTGCTCGCGTTGGTCGCGATCCAATGACTGTTAGCAGAATATGGAATCGTTGGGTTCAAGGGGGCAATACGGAACGCCGTACTGGATCCCAACGGCCTCGTATCAGTAGCAGTCGAGATGACAGGCATCTTATCAGCATAGCTGTAACGAATCGTGCAGCCAAGTCTGGATCCCTGAGTTAACAGATGGGGACGTTTGCAAGACAACAACCATCTGCACGAACAGTTCGACGACGTTTACAGCAGCCTGGACTATCAGCTTGGAGACCATGGATGCAATTACCCTTGACGCTGCATCACAGACAAGAGTGACTTATGGTGTACTCAACGACGAACCTGGGTGCACGAATGTCAAAACGTCATTTTATGCTGTTTACAGCATCACGATTGTCGCATCCGTGTTTGGCAACATCGCGGAGAACGCAAATTGAAATCGTGTATAAAAAAAAAAAAAAAAAAAAAAAAAAATTCAAATGTTTGTTAAGCTTATGGGACTTAACTACGGGGTCATCAGTCCCTAAACTTACAAACAACTTATGAACTACTTACGAACTAGGACGGCGCAAATATCCATGCCCGAGGGGAGATTCGAACCCCCGACCGTAGTGGCCGTGCAGACCGTGACTGGAGCGCCTCAGTCCCCGCGGCCACCGCGGCCGGCGAAAGCGTGTATTCGCCATCGCCGTACTGGCTTATCACCCTGCGTGATGGGGTGCCATTGGTTACACGTCTATATCACCTCTTGTTCGCATCGACGGCACTTTGAAGAGTGGCCGTTACATTTAAGATGTTACGGCCTGTGGCTCTATCCTTCATTCGATCCCTGCGAAACCCTACATTTCAAAAGGATAATGCACGACCCCATGTTGCAGGTCCTGTACGGGCCTTTCTGGGTACGGAAATGTTCGACTGCTGCTCTGGCCAGCACATTCTCCAGATCTCTCACCAATTGAAAACGTCTGGTCAACTGGCTCGTCACAATACGCCAGTCACTAATCTTGATGAACTGTAGTATTTTACATCTACATCGATACTCTGCAAATCACATTTAACTGCCTGGCAGAGAGTTCATTAACCACTTTCATAATTTTTCTCTACCGCTCCATTCTCTAATAGCGCGCGGGAAGAAAGAACACATCGTTCCGTTGTCGATCTGATTACTTTTATTTTACTGGGATGGTCATGTGGCCTTAAGTAGGTGGGTGCTAGCAAAATATTTTCACAATATTTTCTGTGTGTTCTCGCCAGTCAAAGTTGTTCGTAATTGTAACTCCTAGGTATTTGGTAGAATTTATGACCTTAAGGTATGACTGATTTATCGCGTAATTGAAGTTCAGCGGATTTCTTTTAGTGTTCATGTGTATAACTTCACACTTTTCTTTATTTACTGTCAATTGCCAATTTTCACACCATGTAGAAATTTTGTCTAAATCGCTTTGCAGTTGCTTTTGATCCTCTGTTGACTTAACTAACCGATAAACGACAGCATCATCCGCGAACAGTCAAAGGGAGCTATTCAGATTATCTCCTAAATCGTTTATAAACAATGAAGAAGAGGGGACCTATAACGCTTCCCTGTGGAACGCCAGATATCACTTCTGTTTTACTCGATGACTTACCGTCAGTGACAACAAACTGTGTCCTTTCTGATAGGACATCTTGAATCCAATCGCACAATTGGGGAGATATTCCATAAGCACGCAATTTCATTAGAAGCCGCTTGTCGAGTACAGTGTCAAAAGCCTCCCGGAAATCCAGAAATATGGAATCGATTTGAGATCCCTTGTCGATGGCTATTAACACTTCATGTGAATAAAGAGCAAGCTGTGTTTCGCAAGAGCGATACTTTCTGAATCCGTGTTGACTATTAATAGGTCGTTCTCTTTGAGACAGTTCATAATGTTCGAACAAAGTATATGTTCCAAAATCCTACTGCAAACCGACGTCAATGAATTTGGGGGATCACTCCTATTGCCTTTCTTGAATATTGGAGTAACTTGGGCAACTTTCCAGTCTTTGGGTATGGATCTTTCGCTGAGTGATCGGATGTAAATTATAGCTAAGTACGGAGCTATTGCATCAGCATACTCAGAGGAATCTAGTTGGTATACAATCTGGCCCGGAAGATTTGTTTTTGTTTAGTGACTGAAGTTGTTTTATTACTCCAGGAACATCTACATCTAAGTTTCGCATGCTGGCAGCTGTTCTTGGATTAAATTCTGGAGTGTCCACTTCGTCTTCCTTGGTGAATGAATTTCGGAAAGCTGTGTTTAGTAACTCTGACTTAGCAGTACTGTCATCGGTAGTATTACCATTGCTATCTCGTATTGTGTTGAGGCTGCATGGGCATCTGTACCTGTACATGCCATCCAAGCTCTGACTCAATGCCCAGGCGAATGAAGGCCGTTATTACGTCCAGAGGTGGTTGTTCTGGGTACCAATTTCTCAGGATCTATGCACCCAAACTGCATGAAAATATAATCACATGTCAGTTCTAGTATAATATATTTGCCCAATGAACACCCGTTTATCATCTGCGTTTCTTTTCGGTGTAGCAATTTTAATGGCCAGTAGTGTATTTGTAATAATTACATATGTGGTTGATACATTATGGTGCACCAAGACACTTTCTTCACAAAGTGTGTGAACATCTGACGCAATAATTTCTTGCTCGCTGGAATGGTCGGGGAGGCCCTACATGCTGGCCTTATCTTTCTCCACACCTGGGGACGCGTGAAGGAAGTGTTCTACGGAACTCCAGTGAACGATATGCAGACATTTCATGGTCGCGTCTTTAGTGCGTTTCAGCAAGTAATACAAAAGTCATGTATACGTCCAAAGTTTCGTCTTTTTTACAGTGAAGGAGCAAGGAAGGCATCGTCGTGAATAATCGCCACGTGTAACAGCTCCAAAACACGTCTTCATCACAGAAAGTATGGGTTTCCGTACCCATGTAAATTGGATTTAGTTTTCTTGTTTCGATTGGTACTACCACATCTCAAAGTATTCGACACTTCTTTGAATAATCCATATAATTGGTATAAAAGCATATACACATGAGGCAACACCCACTTTACGGCTTATTTTAGAAGACAGGGGGTAAGTCAAGGCTGTAACCTGTCACCACTGTTGTTGAAAAGAAGCAGATTCGATTGAAAGGTTGAAATGTATTTCATAGGTGTAAGGGTTATGGTGTGAAGATCAGCCTTTTCAAATCAAAAGTAATATCGAGTGCCAAATAGGAGGAACAAAGAACAGGTACACAGGATGGCCAGTTCAGAAATATTTAGCGAAGCGTGGAAAGTATATCGGAAAGGTAGATCGGATACAACTGGAGGAGGAGTGTTCATCGCTGTGGACAAAGATATTGTTTCTACTGAGATCGAGGTTGAAAGTAACTGAAGTTATCTGGGCACGTGTAACAGGTCAGAAAGAAGTAAAGTTAATAGTTGGGTGTTTTTACCGGCCCCCCAGCGCTGCTGTCGCAGTTTTAGAATCATTCAAAGAAAGTCTACACTAAGTAGTGCATAGGTATCAGGTCCATATAATATTAGTCGGAGGAGACTTCAAACTTAAGAGTGTAGATTGGGACCTCGCTAGTTACATTTCAGGCGGTACAGACAAGCCGTCTTGCGAGCTACTTTTGGACACATTCTCCGAAAACTGTCTTCAGCAGTTAAACTGGCAACCCACGCGCAATGGAAATATTCTAGACCTTTTAGCCCCAAACAGGCCTCACCTTATTAACGATGTCTGTGTACAAACAGGAATTAGTGATCATGATATCGTCATAGCGTCGATGGTGACCAAAGTTCATAAACCAATCAAGAAGGCTAGGAGCGTGTTTTTGTTGGGAAGAGCCGATACGCAAATGTTACGATAGCACTTAGAAAATGAATGGGCATTATTTAATTACGGGACTATGGATGTAGAGGAATGGTGGACTAAATTTAAGTGCATTGTTCATAAAGGGTTAGAAAAATATGTGCCAGTAAAGACGATTAAGAATGGAAAAGATCCACAGTGGTATAATAATGTTAGACAGCTGTTGCACTCTCGAGTCAAAAAGGAACACGCAAATGATGACAGGCAAAAGTTAGTAGAGATTCGTGCGTCTATAAAAAGATCGATGCGCAAAGCATACAATAATTATCACAGTCATACCTTAGCAAAAGATCTTTCCGAGAACCCGAAAAAATTCTGGTCCTATGTAAAATCGATAAGCGGGTAACAGCCACTGTCCAGTCATTCGATCATTCCGAAGCAGTAATAGAAGAAACTGAACGTAAAGCTGAAGTTCTAAATTTAACCTTTAAGAAATCTTTCACTCAGGACGACCGCACAAATGTACCATCATTTGATCAACGTACTAATTCCGAAATGGGGGACATAGCAATAGGTATTTGGGGTGTAGAGAAGCAGCTGAGAGCTAAATACGAAAAAGTCTGCTGGTCCGGATGGAATACCAGTTCGGTTTTACAAAGACTATTCTGCGGCATTGGTCCCCTACTTAGCTTGCATTTATCGCGAATCTTCCCCGAGGTCGGCTTCTACCAGCTTTTTTCATCCTTCTGTAAATAATTCGTGTTAATATTTTTGCAACCATGACTTATTAAACTGATGGTTCTGCAGTTTTCACACTTGTCTGCACCTGCTTTCTTTGGAATGGGGATTATTACAATTTTCTTAAAGTCTGAGGGTACTTCGCCTGTCTCATACATCCTACACACCAGTTCAAATAGTTTTGTCATGGCTGGTTCTCCCAGAGACTTCAGTAGCTCTGAGGGAATATCATCTACTCCAGGGGCCTTGTTTCGACTTAGGTCTTTCAGGGCTCTGTCAAATTCTTCTCTCAGTACAGTATCTCCTATTTCATCTTCATCTACATCCTCTTCCCTTCCTACAATATCGTCTTGAAGTTCATTTCCTTTGTAGAGCCCCTCTATATACTCTTTCCACCTTTCAGCTTTCCCTTCTTTGCTGAGAACTGGTTTTCCACCAGAGTCCTTGATATTTATGGAACTGTTTTTCTTATCTCCAAAGGTTTCTTTTATTTTCCTGTATACTGTATTTTTCCCCTATTTATAAATTCTCCTACATTCTTGCATTTGTCTTCTAGCCATTCCTGCTTAGCCATTTTGCACTTCCTAGCAATCACATTTCTTAGTCATCTGTACTCCATTTTGCCTGTTTCATTTAGTGCATTTTTGGTATTTTCTCTTTTCATCTATTAAATTTAGTATCTCCTGTGATATCCAGGATTTTTTTGTAGGTCTTTGCCTTCCTATCTGCTGCCTTCAGTATTTCATCCCTCAATGCTACCCATTCCTCCTCTAATGTTTTATTTCCCCTCCCCCCCCCCCCCCGTTTGTCAATTGTTGCCTAAAGCTCCCTCTGAAATTCGTAAGAACTTCAGGTTCTTTCAATTTATCGAGGTCCCATCTCATTTTCCTACCTTTTTGTAGTTTCTTCAGTTTCAGCCTACAGATGATAACCAACAAGTTACGGTCAGAGTCTATATCTGCCCCTGGGTATGTCTTACAGTTTAAAATCTAGTTTCGAAATCTATGTCTTACCATTATAAAATCTATCTGGTATCTCCCGGTGTCTCCTGGTCTCTTCCACGTATACAACCTTCTTTTGTGATTCTTAAGCCATGTGTTTGTTATGACTAAATTATGTTCCGTGCAAAATTCTACCAGGCGGCTTCCTCTTTCATTCCTTTTGCCCAGACCATATTCACCTACTATCTTCCCTTCCCTTCCTTGTCCTATTACCGTATTCCAGTCTCCCATAACAATTAAGTTTTCCTCTCCCTTAATTGTCTGAATAATTTCCTTTAGCTCCTCATATTTCTTCGATCTCCTCATCATCGGCAGAGCTAGTTGGCATATAAACCTGTACTATGGTTGTCGGTGTTGGCTTCGTATTTATCTTTACTACGATAATGCGATCACTGTGTTGCTCATAGTAGTTTACCCGCAGTCCCATTTTTTTTGTTCATTATCAGACCTACTCCTGCAATACTCCCAACTGATTTTGTATTTATAATTCCGTACTCGCCTGACCAGAAATCCGGCTTCTTGATGACATCCTCCTGAGTAGTCCCCCGCCCGGAGATCCGAATGGGAGACTATTTTACCTCCGGAATATTTTACCCGAGAGGATGCCATCATATGTTCATACAGTAGAGCTGCATGTCCTCAGGAAAAGTAACGGCCGTAGTTTCCCCTTGCTTTCAGCCGTTCGCAGTAACCGTGTGGCAAAGCAACAATAGCTTATGTTACAAGGCCAGCTCAGTCAATCATCCAGACTGTTGCCCCTGTAACTACTGAAAAGGCTGCTGCCCCTCTTCAGGAACCACACGTTTGTCTGGCCTCTCCACAGATACCGCTCCGCTGTGGTTGCACCTACGGTACGGCTATCTGTGTCGTTGAGACACGCAAGTCACCCCACCTCGTCCATGTCTGATTCAGGGGAGTGGGTTTTAATGGTAAGATTCGCATATTTCTATCAAACATTTTAGGGTGCCTGTTTTCCTGAAGCAGGACTGAAAAGATCTGACAGCTTTCGCTTTGCTTTCACTGGTGCAACCCCATTCTGGGTGGGACTCAGTCAACTCAGTAGGCCTGAAGCACTAAACAGGCCATACCTGGTCTGTCCATCCCTCCACAACAGGAAAGTTTCACCACTTTAGGGGTCGCTCTTGAGGTGGAAACACGGTGTAACGTTTCTGCTATGTTGCGAACTCCTAAAAATCAGTTGCCAACATTGAAACACGAAATATCTGATACCTCAAGTAAAACTTCATTACCGGACATGTGATATTTTACATTATCGCCTTCTGTTTGAAATTCTATTAACACTATTAGTAAAACGCTTTTAAGAAATAGTACGTTCATTTAAATATAACTTTGGCTGACCTTTTACGTAATTTTCAGATTTTAATACTTTCGTAAATAATAGCTGCAAACACTAAAAATGCATTACACTTAGTTTCGGAAATTGCTGAACCTATATAGATACTAATGTGTATAAAAACAACAATGCTACATGTTATAAACTATTGCACAACATGATTTCATATATACCTATTGTTTAAATAAATTAGGGCAGACCATGTCTTATATATCACTAGATCCTAAATTAAATACTGATAATTTTTCATGCACTAAAATTAATAATCTGTTTGGTACTAAGAAACTATCTTCGAAATTAACAAAACTACGACAACCATATACAAATCCGTATTAATAAATAATTTGACCGCAAACTGTAACTCACTAAAATTCCATGTGTCAATAATAGTACGCCTACACAATATTGGCAAAACAAATATATGTGCATTTCGAAAACACACATAATGTAAATAATTTGACGACTGTAAACACTAGTCAAAAGGATGACGTTAAATTTGTGCACTACATTTAAATACAAATTTCGTCAAACAAATACATACATTGACATAAATAGTCGAAGCTTAAATGTAATGTTTAAATTTTTGTATTTTGGCATATTTAATGGAAAAGAATATTGTTTAATAGTGAATTACAAAACTTTGTCATCAATCTTATTACGCAGTCATGTAGAAAGATGTTTGAGAGAAACCATGTTTTATTCACTAGTTGAGTGGCCAGAAACCTGTAAGCAGCTCTGTTGGCTTGCTGCTGCATTTCTTGATTGTGCAATGTTTAAGTGGAAATAAAATCATTTTCCATATCAACTAAGATGGATTTACTTTATGAAAATATCCTGTAAAACCAAATTCTTTAGTGAATGCCGAAGATAACTCACAACGCAATGGACTTCAGTCAGCATATAAGATAAGTTCAACTTCACCTACAGTGGAATGATTTCGTTATAGACTGAGAACTAATAAACATTTCCGTGATTCAGGAATATATTAGGGCTCAGTTTGAGTCATTCCGAAAAGAGGTGATGGACGTTAGATGTGGTGCCGTGACCAGGATTTTAAAAGCGTATTCACTAATGTAAAGTGTTATAAGTGGTGACGTGACCAAACGATTTTAATGAGTATTCGCTAATATAAGAATGTGTTTCAGGATACAAGGAAAATAATGTATATGATGGATGTGCAGTAAAACCATCATAAAAGTGCAGAATTCGACTACAATACTATCCACACCTACGATGTCGAAATTTAATGGAGGAAGATGGCAGTAATTTGGACTACTAGATTCCTGTATCGCCGCATCCTTGTGACGAGCTAAGTACTTTTTTTTTTTTTTTTTACTTTTGTAGTGACTGTTTATGTGATAGGGGTTTTATGTGGACTGAAAACTTATTTTAAAACGGATACAGTAAGAAAGGAGGGAGATGATAGTACTCAAGTTTCGGACTTTGACAGTGGGGTAGAAGGTTCTGGTATCGCGAGTTCTACACCGATTACAAGAAAGCAGCAGGTCCCATTTTTTAGTGATTTACAAGAGACTGGACAACAGATTAGTAATATGGCAGCAATCACGGAAATAGAAAGAAAATCAATCTTGGAACTTTTATTAGAAATGAAAACCGAACTTTCATTACAAATAGAAACCATGAACTCCAAACTTTCATTACAAATGGAAACTATGAAAACCATGATATCTGACATAAAATCTCAAACAAACTCCATTAAATTTGAAATTCGTAAAACAAATGAAGCAGGGACCGAATTAAAACAATGTATTTTAGACACAAAACTTAGTGCAAAACTCGATTGTGTAGAAAAAACTGTTTTGGTAGCTGTTACTTCAGAAGTTTCTCAGACGAGTGACAGTGTTGAAAAAATAGATGACAGTTCAAGTTATGTAAATTCTCAGAGCCAGGATTCTAAAACAGAGTTAACTGGAAAGATTCGCGATTTTGAACAATGTAATAGCAAACTTAATTATTCTGATTTGAAAGTAGAAACTGAACATAACTCTTTTATAGATAACCCTGAGCAAGAACTCGAAAGTAAATGTACAGTCACAGAATTATCACAGTGTGTAGACGAAATTCAAGAAAAGTCACATACTGAAACTTCGAGTATTCCTAGATGTACTAGTGTAATTAGTTTACCAGTAGTGAAGTTACCTGGTAGGCCTAAAAAGAAATTTCGCCCTGTTTATTTTATGCCACAGGACAATGATTGTTTTTCGTCAGATTTGAATGACACTTCAGAAATTACGTTGCTTACGGAAAGTCTAAGGTGTAAAGTATGTTCTTGGGCAAACCAGACCCAGTTGTTTGCATTTAATTTTGGACCTAATAGTAAAGTACCATTACCTATTCTACCTGATGATAGACAAAATGAGATGCATCAGACTATGTATTGATGTAATACCTTAGGGGCATAATTACTCTTTAGTTATGAAACTGCTGACACCAGTTCAGGTCCCCAGTCATGTGCTGTGTACTTCTATTGAATTATTTTCACAGTACAGAATAAATTCTATGCTTTAAGTTTTCCTTCAGTGTAAATATTTATGATTATTTGACAAAATGTTTTAATTGCCACTGACAAATGAAAACATCTGAGACATACCTTTTGATATGTACATTTTTGCTATATGTTTATTGAAACTTAAAATATGTGAAGCCTAAACTTTATTACCAATAAGAATTTTTGAGAAAATATGTAGGTGGATGTTAACCATCAGTTCAGAATAACTTTATACCAAATAGTAATACTGTACCTAATATGATGTACTAGTTGGGGGTTTTCAATAAAAATACTTATGCCAGTGTATAGGCCAATGGACTTTATTCTTAAGAAAAGTAAATATACAGAAATACAGTTTGAACCGAATAGTGAATTCATGTTTACAGTTAATACAGTTACAATGAATAACAAATATTGAGAAGCATTTATGAATTAAAATACTATGTGAATTTAAGTACAGAAAAAGAAAATAGGCAGATGATGGGGGTTTATTTAATGTGTTTGACAGGAATTATGGAGTCTTACGTTATGATGTTTATGAACCACTAGCTAATGTGGAAGTCTTTGAGTAGTCATCAAAAGATATGACAAGTCTAAGAAAAATAGTAACAGCTGTTCATGAGAAATTAGGTTAAGAATTTTCAGTGAAAGTACTGAACAAATAGATATTAAGTGTACTGAAATGGAAGTGAAAAAATGCTCCATATATTGAAAAGAAAGAATTAATGCATAAAGAAAATGAATATGAAAATAATGAATATTTAAATGAAAAGTGTTAATGTAGGATTAAGATTAGTATATTCTCTGAACAGATGCTTTACTTGAAGTCTAAGATGTTGAATTGCTTGATACTGCTGAGGAAATCTCAAAATGATAGTGTTAAATGTACTGAGAAATGTTAGCTCCAAACCCTGATATAAATGTTAAGTCATCTACTGAAATGTTAAAGAAATAAGTGAAAGTAAATATGAAAGTATACCTTCTGTCAATGTCAACTAAGTTGTGATTCTAGTAACATGAATAATTTTGATGAAGTTTAAAAATATCTAGTAACTGAACCTGAATACCAGGTAATGTTTCACTATGTTAGTAGTCCATTTGTTAAGATCTGAGTTGAAGTTTATCTACAGGTATAAATTGAGCCCTTAGCTGTATTCTTATAGTTTTGCTTATCCACGATCCATAAAGTTGATCGGTCTCAGATAGATTAATGCGTTTAAATCCTACCTACAGGAAAGTTAATTAATGTCTTGTGAATTTTACCTTGCTCTTACTCTGAAACGTATAAGGAAGATAATTTGGATACTATTTATGAATATGGCACACAATAATTAATTTATTAATCACATATGCATAGTAAAAGGTATGTTGAAGTGTTCATTATTTGTTTATGGCATAAATGTCATTGTATATATGAAAATTCTTACCTCAGTTATGTACTGTGATTTTTCTATTAATCACGTCCACAGTGCATTACAATTCAAATTCTTTAAGTCTTTTCACTCTTGTTAGTCATTCATTAGTATTTTTGTGTTGTACTTTGATGTGTCAAGAGGGACTTGCTAACAATTAGTAATAAGCATGGGAGGACACATAAGACACACAAGTGTTGACCAATGTAAAATTCAATTTCTATCCTTGAACTTACAGCTTAGTAGGAAAATATTTAATACTGGTTTAAGATGACCATATTATAGTATATTGTACATATGACTCAGTTTTGGCTGATGCAAAGTTTAATTTTCATTTTTATTCTTAAAGTTTACAATGAAACTATTGATGTTTTACAAGTTACATACTTGGTATGTTTATCAAGTGTACTTGCACATACTCATGATATAAGGTCATACTTTTGTACAGAAATATGAAGGTTAATGAACCATTACAGACTACCTATTACTCTTTATTATTATTAACATTAAACTTGTATAATTTTGTATTTTTCATGTGGAACACCTATGTTTAGTTCATGACACATGTGTTGACTTGCTCATGCATGCAAGCTGTAACTTTGTGTATCAATTTGTAGTTGATTACAGGGTGTTTAGTTTTGATATGGTACTGTATCTGAAAATGATCAGGCAGACCATATGTAAATTTTGATTTTTGTGTAGTATGTAATTATGAGATTTTACACTGTTAATGTAGACATGTGCAGACTTTCAGAATACTTAAGATAGTTACTCATTTACATCCATTTCTACTGTATGATTGTCACTCATTTTCAAACACTACTGGACAACATTGAATGTTGATTTTGAGTTATTGGGGGTAGTAACTGTTCACCATTCAACAAACATAGGGTACTCTGGACTGTGTTGTGTTTGATTGGGGCAGTTTGTTCAAAGAAGAACACAAAAACTATGTACTGTTATTTACTTCTGCGGAATTAAGGAGTCAAGTTGCCAGTTGCATCTTGTAACTCTTGGTAAGGTAGTTACCATTAATACAAACATTCCGTTTAGAAGATAATCTATGAAAACTAAGTGGTGTATCGTAATATCTTACGGACACTAAATTGTTAAACAAAATATAAGTAAACGCAACCAGAGTCTTTTTCTGCTTATGTAGCCGTTTGCGAGTCAGTTACCTGCCCTGGCCGTGGACGTAATTTAATGGCAGCGTATTTTTCCGCCCTCTCTTGATTACTGCCTTGAGAGTGGGTGTATTTTGGCAGTTAATTTGGGAAAAATTTGACACTTTGGTGGATCAGTTGATAACTGACACATTACTTTAATTTCCATGCTTGATTTGAGCTATGAGATTTACCATTGCCACTGCTAACTACTCGCAGGGGGGTTAATTTTTGAATTTTTATTAATGCATATGTTTTTTCAATAATTGTTTATACTCTTTACTATTACTCATTCTAATCTCTAACTGTGTGAGAAATATTTAATACCCAAAGTACTTGATAAAGTTTATAAACCACGATTACATTTTCTGTCTATATAACCATTTTAACTATACCATAATTTTGAATGAGAATTGTTTGTTGTGCTCACTGAGAGCTTGTTTCTATCCATTGTTTTACTATTTATGTCATTCATTCCACTTAGTAAATTTACTATATATTTTGAAGTTATTACAATGTACAACACCCTTTCTAGAGGAATTAGGAGCTTAGTCCTCACATAATGGCATTTACATACATGTACACAGAAGAAAAAATTACTCTGAGTAAAATACTTTTTTATATGAATGAATACCAAACATAACTGTTTACAATATGAATATCAATGCTCTTGAAAAAAAAAAAAAGTTGTAAAAGCTTGCTATTTCATTATTCAAACTAAAGTAAATTAGAGAGATTTCTCATTAATTTTCAGTAACATTTAAGGGTTAATTTGAACCCATAATTTGAATTTGTTTAAAATACCGTATTGAGAAAACTGATTACTCTTTCCAATGGCCTGATAACAGTATGCTTACTTATGTATGTAGTTAGGGAAAAATAGTATGTGGTTCTGAGAAAGATACAACAATGTTGTAGGAAACGTCTTTAACGACTGTAACTACAGTCAGCTGAAGATGTGGGCCACTACATCACCAACAGCAGTTTGCAGATACACCACTGTCGGCGCATCATGCAACATCAACAACCACTGGCATTCGCAAGACTACAATCAACATATAACTTTTTTTTATTTTAGCTTAAACTAATACAGACTCACTATGAACACTTAAATAACAACATATTGAAACGATAGTACACAGTGAACCTTACATTACATTTCAGGTACACTGTGTAGGGGGGGTGTGTAACGTTTCTGCTATGTTGCGAACTCCTAAAAATCAGTTGCCAACATTGAAACACGAAATATCTGATACCTCAAGTAAAACTTCATTACCGGACATGTGATATTTTACATTATCGCCTTCTGTTTGAAATTCTATTAACACTATTAGTAAAACGCTTTTAAGAAATAGTACGTTCATTTAAATATAACTTTGACTGACCTTTTACGTAATTTTCAGATTTTAATACTTTCGTAAATAATAGCTGCAAACACTAAAAATGCATTACACTTAGTTTCGGAAATTGCTGAACCTATATAGATACTAATGTGTATAAAAACAACAATGCTACATGTTATAAACTATTGCACAACATGATTTCATATATACCTATTGTTTAAATAAATTAGGGCAGACCATGTCTTATATATCACTAGATCCTAAATTAAATACTGATAATTTTTCCATGCACTAAAATTAATAATCTGTTTGGTACTAAGAAACTATCTTCGAAATTAACAAAACTACGACAACCATATACAAATCCGTATTAATAAATAATTTGACCGCAAACTGTAACTCACTAAAATTCCATGTGTCAATAATAGTACGCCTACACAATATTGGCAAAACAAATATATGTGCATTTCGAAAACACACATAATGTAAATAATTTGACGACTGTAAACACTAGTCAAAAGGATGACGTTAAATTTGTGCACTACATTTAAATACAAATTTCGTCAAACAAATACATACATTGACATAAATAGTCGAAGCTTAAATGTAATGTTTAAATTTTTGTATTTTGGCATATTTAATGGAAAAGAATATTGTTTAATAGTGAATTACAAAACTTTGTCATCAATCTTATTACGCAGTCATGTAGAAAGATGTTTGAGAGAAACCATGTTTTATTCACTAGTTGAGTGGCCAGAAACCTGTAAGCAGCTCTGTTGGCTTGCTGCTGCATTTCTTGATTGTGCAATGTTTAAGTGGAAATAAAATCATTTTCCATATCAACTAAGATGGATTTACTTTATGAAAATATCTTGTAAAACCAAATTCTTTAGTGAATGCCGAAGATAACTCACAACGCAATGGACTTCAGCCAGCATATAAGATAAGTTCAACTTCACCTACAGTGGAATTATTTCGTTATAGACTGAGAACTAATAAACATTTCCGTGATTCAGGAATATATTAGGGCTCAGTTTGAGTCATTCCGAAAAGAGGTGATGGACGTTAGAACGGCCACCTGTGGTTCGTATTCTTTCAAAGGATAAACAGACTAGAAATGTCATGCCTCAAGTTCGTTCGCTATATTAAGTTAGGTATTTCATATTTTTAATAAATGAGTACTAAAACAAGTTATCCATCACATTCTGCACATAACACTGAGCAAAGTAAAAGGCCTCACCAATGCCAATTTACACTCCTACAGAACAATAAAAGGAAAACGTGCGTTAAACATAGCAATGCCACTAGTTGTACACAGACTTTCCCTTCCTCGATTAATAAACTTAGGCGTAAGTCTGTAGATTTCTCTCGTATGACATTTTCGCTAATTCATCACCGAGTGCCCACCCAAGATCACCCTGCTAACATTTATTTAAGGCATTCTGCATCTCCACAGCAGCCTCGCAATATATATATAATATATATATATATAATATATATATATATATATACACACTTATGCAATTTGTTAATAAACGCCAATTAATAAGTAATAGCAGCGTGTATAACGACAACATTAGGAAAAAGGATATTCACTATTCAAGGTTTAACTTTGGCCCAGAAACGGGTGAATTATGCTACCACTAAAGTCTTATTTCACCCGCCAAATACCATCAAAATTCTGACACGTAACCAACTACCATTTACAAAACTTAGACGGCTTTTTGATTGGCAAGTCTTCGTACTAATTAATTTTTTGATATAGTTCACAAAAAAATGAAAACTAAGAAACTAATAATGTCTTCAAATGTCAAGTAAAGATTTTTTATTAATCTGACGTTCCACATCATTATGAAATGTCACGTTCATAATTTCTGGAATAAGCACTAATGTAATCTCTGCTAGCGGGTATACCAGAAGATCCGGTAGAATAACCCAACACGGACGACTAAAACTCGACTTTTTCCACACAAATTCGACATAGCCCACGAATCATGAAGGTGTGGCCTTTAAATGATCACAATCCAGCAGAATCATACGCGATTAGTAGTCGTTCCATGTGACGTATCGCACTGAACCTCCTCATGGTGGAGATTGTATTAATCTTTCCATCGTCCTGTCTTAGTCGCAGAAACTGCCACCCTTATTTGCGTAATTATTTAACACGTTCGCTGCGACTGACGGTTATAAGCGTTTCCGCGATCTACAAGCCACTGCGGGTAACGCTGATAAGCAGCGCGTTCGCTAGGTGAGTACTCAGTTTAGTTGGTCGGCTGTGCACTCGTGTTGGTACAAGTAAAATCACGTAACGTTTTCTTGTCTGCAGTTGTGTGTTTTCGTCTTTAGTGGTCTGTGTTGTGCATTGTAATGGTGACGATACAACCTACACCAGGGCCTTCTAACCCGAGAAAGATTGGGATGAGTGAATATACGGTTATAAGCGTCAGACAGCATTCGACATGCAGCGAAAGCATACGTGCATTTCTATATTTGGCACCACCTCTTGTGTTAATTTTTCTCTTACCTTGTCTTGCATTCTATCCTGCGTCTCATCCTTGGTCTGATCATTCCATATTGGAAGATCACTGCCCAACTCTTGAATACTCTTCCATAGACTTATTTACTTACTAGCTCCGCTGTCTTAAGGAAAATCTTAGCCCTCGTTTCAGTGTATTACAGTTCAGTTATGAGAATAAAAACGCAGCAGCGCCATCTATTAGTTATTTGGTATACTATGTCAATAAGTGCCTCCATCGGATCTTTGCTATACTACGCTGCAATTCAAGCATAACATAGCATAGCATACACCGGAAACTACAAATTACGATCTCTCTCTTCTTCCCTCGATCCGATTTTAATGAAATAAAGCTTGTATGTTGCCCCATGATACTCTTAGTTGACCTATGAAACCCCACGAAAGTTCTTTTAATACTTTTGGAGATTACCTTCAATAAATAGACATACACGATAGCTTTTGAAGAAAAAGATTAAATTATGAAACCTTTATTTTCTGTGACCCTGATTTTAATGATAGAAGCCTTTATGTAACCACCCGATGTTCTAAAGTTACGTGTGAAAACCCCATGAAAATTAGCCGAGTAGTTTTAGAGATTGAAGGTAACAGCGACAGGCCTACATTAACAGATTATTAGTATAGAGTTATTTTCCAATTACTGGCTTTAGTATCCGGTCTCTCCTAGTGTTATTTTCTTTCATTAAAAATGTGAGTAAAAGAATGTAAACAATTAGAATGTAAACAATTAGAATGTAAACAATTAGAATGTAAACAATTAGAATGTAAACAATTAGAATGTAAACAATTAGAATGTAAACAATTAGAATGTAAACAATTAGAATGTAAACAATTAGAATGTAAACAATTAGAATGTAAACAATTAGAATGTAAACAATTAGAATGTAAACAATTAGAATGTAAACAATTAGAATGTAAACAATTAGAATGTAAACAATTAGAATGTAAACAATTAGAATGTAAACAATTAGAATGTAAACAATTAGAATGTAAACAATTAGAATGTAAACAATTAGAATGTAAACAATTAGAATGTAAACAATTAGAATGTAAACAATTTAATTTAATCTTTAATAAAACTTCTTAAGTAGTAACGTTGTGGTGGTGGTTGGGGGGGGGTGGAACATGTGACTTAAGTCAAAAGATCTCTGAGTTTCGTTGCGGATGTCCTTTTGCCGAAAAAATTCAAGAAGCATGGCTCAATGCGTCGCTATAAGTCCCCAGCAGAAATATGGGTCGATGCTGTATCTTCATCCCTCCATAATTACTGCGAGTTTGCTAGTGGACGATTTTGTGCACGAACTGAAATCTCAATTATGCCCTATAAATGTTCGATAGCACTGATGTCAGGCGATGTGGGTTGCCAAATTATTCACTGGAACTTTCCAGAATTTCTCTAAACCAAAAGCAAATAATTGTGAGACGACATGTGAACCATTTCCAGAAAAAACATGTTCACTGCGACGACCTAGTCTGTTTGTTGCAAAACCAGTCCACACACACTTATGAAGCTAAATCCACCACTACTTTGCACAGTACTGTGGCAAATCAAACCTCTCCCTGAAGTACTACCACACTGCAGTAAAATAAAAAATACAATGAGGAATTATGGAACTAGGAATGCTATGGAAATTGGATTGAAGGGATTAACTTGACATAAGCTTACATAGAGGAGTAAAAATGTAATTTATTTTTATTTATTAAAAGATTTGAAAAGCTTAAGATCTCAGGGTCGATTTCACTGGGCATAGACAAGACTCATTAACAGGTAATGGGAAGGTAATTTCCTGTCTCACCATTGTCTCTGCGGGCGTCAGGCGATGCATCGGCGAGGCATGGCTCACGCTGCCCTGCTGAGCGTTCTGTGGCTGAGGCGACCCCTGAGCGAAGACCTCACGGTCCAACCCCGCGTCTGCGCAGGCAGGAGCTGCCTGAACGTCTCTTCGTTTCTACGGCAACGGATACTCACCCTTAGCTCTCCAGATACTGCTGCTTCTCGCATTTTGCTGCTCTGAGGTGGGTTGGTTTTTGCAATGTCATCCAATAGCTGATCGTCGTTTACATGACCACGCCCGTCAGTCCTCAGTGAAAATTTTTCTGTGGGGGCTGAGATGAGAATTGGTAACTGGGGTGTTTTCCATGTTTCAAGCGTGTTGTCTTCTGCATTCCTTCTCGGTTCGAGAAAACAGTTACTTGTGGCAGCTGCTGTTAGGCCTGTCTGATATGCCATTTAGCATGGTTTTTTCTCCATGGGCAGAAACGTTTTGTGGAACACTATCTATACTGCAAGCCAGTCTCTCCAACTCACGCATGTGTGTACTGCAGTACAGCAGGGGTTTACTTGTCTTTACGATCTGTCCCGGCTTAAGTTTGCCCACGTCAAAGAGACAGATGTGGGCAAGTACGAAGTTGAGGGCCAGGGCAACGCCGTTGCGGAGGCTGATGTGGTCGGCCAGAGGGTAGCAGTACTTGCGGTGGACGTGCAACATGCGCTGGAACAATCCGGCGTGCATTCGCAGGCATATCACGCGGTCGCCTGCCTGCAACAGAGAGAGCGTTTTACACGCCAGCGCGCTTTTACGTTCCAGAGACAGGAGCTACGGTTTCCTACCTTCTGGTCATCTACATGGGCTCCTACACGCGAAATAATTCCAGTACACACGCTTCCCATGATAATGGGAAAGTCGTTGCTTTTAATTATTCCCAAACGTAAATAGTTATCTGTAAAATTGATTCCGTGGTAAAAAGCTGCAAGTTCGATGTGGTCATCTTCAAGCTTCACAGGCACTGAAGTTTGCACAACCTGGGAACACAAAAAAACAAGTTATCGTAGCATCAGATGTACAAGATTTTAGGATACCTATTATGTCACTGAAATAAGCAGGTAAAATTTTAACCGCTAATAAGTGGAAGTTGGACATTTTATATATAGTTTCAATTTGGAAAGTAGGATTCATTTGGATGGATACCCCTAAATTACATCTAATCTGCTGTGTGTCTGCAAATTTGAAAATGAAGTTTAGAGACTTGTATAATCAAGTAAACTGATCATGAAGTTTCTAAGCCATTTAACTTGGCCTATAAATGCATCCTGGTGAAGATCAGTCTTATCAAGTCCTTTATTTTCTATAGGATCCGATGAACCAAGTCATCCTCAGCATTGTCTACTAAATACTTATTGTCTTGCACATATTTGGAGTAACTTTAGAATGTTTATGTGCAAACTTTGCATGAAGTAAAACAATGTTGGAATTTCTATCTCCGGTTGTAGTTACTAGACGGCGCTCTTACATCATCCAGCTCCATCATGTAAGCTATTTAGCCATTTAGTTCGTCATCTATTTGATATAGAGATCATATATATATATATATATACCCAGCTGGGATTCGAACCCGGGTCTCCCGCTTTTCATGCAGTTTCCTTTACATTTGTTTTTATGGTGTATCGGTGAATCATACACCTTCCAGGTGTCCGAAGGTGCAACCGGAGAAGAGTCCCAAGGTAAAACCAAATACATAACAAAACAGTATCCTAACCTATTTACATATTCATAACTTATGGTATCAATAGCTTACTTGAACAATGCCCTACAACACTATTTAAGAAACAACAATGATGCTTAGCTTTAATTTATATTTTCTAAGGATAGTGGCTAAATTTCACTTTCAAACACGAAAACAAACTCCTCAGATCTCAAACATCCAAATACAACATGGCCTCATATTCCCTCTGAAAATAGGCCTGAAAAACGTACTTCATAGTTCTTAAGTTTCCACAAGAGTGCACTGCCTTTATTAAAGTGGCCCAAGATAAAACCGTTCCAAGGTACAACCCTTTCCGCTACATTTGGATAAATCGTGTGTAATATATATGCCATACGTTTTCATTCTTGTTTATATTCATTGGAGTTTTGAAATGTAGGTTTAGAATACAGATGTATACACGTAAGTGGAAGTAATTTTTTTTCAATTACTCTTCTTCAAGTATTTACAGTTTTGTATGTATTTTCCTGTATAAAAGACTTTTTACATAGATTGCCACTTGTCCCAAATTTTCTGAAATTTGGGTATAAATTTGAATGGAAAAATATCCCATGAAAAGTAAAAATGGAAATTATTGACGTTACAAAAACAGATCATACTATGAAATATACCGTTCAGAACGATTTCGAACTAGAAAAGAACAATCTGCAGTATAGATAGAGGTTCGTTGCTATGCGAGTTTGCTTACCAGAGGCTTGCACACGCCGTTGTGGTGCGACATCAAATTTTTACTGATATCGTGGTATATTTTTTTTATCTTGGTATATCGTATTGTTGGGCACGGAAGGTTCAATTTACGCCACAAAAGAAGTCACGCCCAAGAGCAAATACATCACTCGTCAATCGTCCCGAACGTGTTAATTCAGTTAAGATGACTAACGTTTCAAAGGTGTCTCCTATGATTATGTCGGTAAAGGAATTAATGTTGAACGTAAAACGACTTTCCAGATATGAGAAACTAGCTTTATAAACTCATAGGGAGAATATGTGAAGGAACGGAAGTGTGCTGATGCCTGAATAGAAGTTGAAAAAAAATCATTCTTGTGCCCAGAGGTCTGTAAAATACTTATTTGCTCTGCTCTACCAGTTTCGGCAATTGCTGCCATCAACAGGAGCTTAAAAAATACTTTACATCAACATTTCGTTAATGTTAATGGCAACAACTGCCGAAATCAGTCGATGATAGTAAGTACAATTATTTTAGGGCGATGGGGAGTGGAGAATTTCTCCGAGAACGCGCGCTATTCTGAACGCTCCGCACTTGAAAAATCTTTGGTACCACGCGCATTCAATTGTCTGCACCGTCACATAGTATCGTTTCTACAAGCTAACTAGAGACGACGATTGATAGTGCACTGAGAAAAACGTACGAAATATTGAACAATGTATTCTAAACGTAAGTGAGCAGGTTACATATTACTCGTAACTAGTTGTGTTCGTATTTCTGAAACTAACGTTCTAGCTATATTACTGAAAACTTGAATAAAATTTCTTAAGTATATCCTGGAAATTTTCATTTATTCAATATTTAACAGTGAGAACAGTGCAACATAAAAACTCAGCTTTGTCACTTTACGAAAGTAATGTCCGTGGAGTGGCGTAATTAGTATGAGTAATGGTATTGTTTGGAGAACAAGGACTGGCCGGCAGTGGGCCTCGGCGAGCTTTTTAACAAGCTGCTGGACAGACCAGCGGGTTAAGCCGAGCAACCGGTCCAGGTTTGTCTACAATCGACGGAAATATCGACCACACTTTGTACATTATGACGGAGGGTAGCCGAGCGTTTCTGAATTCCAAACTAGTAATTGAGAATAAAATCTATAAATTTGCCGTCAACATTTAAGACATTTACGATGTAGGATTAAGTACGCACATGTCATGATTCTGAAAGTAATTCCAACATCTCAGTTACGAACGTTGACTACTATACCAAAATGTGGAAAAATCAAGCTTAAAATACCAAAATTAGAATACTGAAATTTCGACAAACTGGTTTACATGATAGCTTACTGTTTCTAGCTACTTTCTTAAAAATTTCACTTTTGTTCTAGACTGATTTCAACTGATGTAAATTTATCATCTAAATGTAAATAGTTCATATTCTCCACCGTAACGGAAATGGAATCAGCATTATTTACCTCTCATACTTAGTCAGGGCCGGCACAAGCCCAAGTGCCGCTCCTCTTTTTTAAAAAAAGAGGAACGTTTGTGGAATTTATTTAAACAAATCTGTAGGAAATCTCAGCATGACGTTTTCATGTTTAGTTCTCTCGAAATACAGTGTGTTTCATAACGTTATGATTAGTTGGGGTTAGTGCTACCCATTTCCTATCGCAGACAATGCAACCGTGTAAATTCATCTGACCACTTCCAATAAGGAGGCAAACTGGTTAGACCTTGTTCAGCTAAATCTATTTGTCGTACATAAATTGCAAACTATAGAATAAAACCCGTTTTATTAATCACGTAATATTTGTTTCGAAAACTACAGCCTGTGCATAAAGTTTTTATCTACAGGCAATATCTGCAGCTAAAGTAGTTGCTGGGGCATGAAGGCAGACGTGTACGGTTCGACCGTAAGCTAACAACGAGCCGAATTTCTAAATCAGAAGCGTACATAGTCGAAAACACGCAGGTACTGACAGCATGTAGCCATTTTCTCTAATCTTAGCTGTGATAAATGCTGAGTAGGATACCGCGTAAAGTCTATCTTTTATATGGGGTGCCTCGGAGCTATTTGACGTAAATGGATATTTACATTATGTAGATCACATTTTACACTATTGTTAATGCTTTTAACTTATGCAAGTTTACACTGATTTTTTTTCTTAGAAGATACTGAATGATCGGTAATCTGATTTGTGCCCACTAGGCTCACTACTGCGCTATTTATTAAGATACATGTAGTTCAGTTGTAACCGTACAAATATTTCCTGTTAGCAGGCGTCTAGACGATAACTTCATTTGACGCGATTGTTATCGCCAAGTGGGAGATTTGCAAACTTTCCATGATAGAAATTTTAATATACAAAATAAACGCTGGATGGCCAAAATGTTAGTCTCGTTTTACGATCACGTTACATCCAGAAATTTTTACCTCCACTTTCATACATTTTAGCAAGAGTAACTGAACACCGGTCACTGTACCCGTGTATGAAACAGTTACAACTGAACTACATGTATCTTAAGATGTAACAAATCGTCAACAGTTTGAAAGAAAAAGTTCTATTAAATGTCTGGGCTTAACGTTTTCAAATTACGAAAAACTGGTAACAGGGCAGATTTATGTCTAGGACTGATCTATAACCAAATAATAATCCTAGGCTAACGGCCACGTCCTTGGCTAGTGTAACGTCACCGAAGTTCACTAGTGAACACTACAGTTCTGGCATCTAGCAATAGGAACCCAAGTTCTCAAATGTTTTGTCTTACAAAATTCCCAATTTTTAATATTAAAAAAGCGAAGTGCGTTAAATATGGGATGCTTATGGAGGCTACGAAGGTAATACAACTATGGAAAAACGTATTCTGGGAATTTAGAAATAATTTTACAATTCAGACGTTCATACGGTGACCTAGCATACTGCAGCATGGGCCAACGTCTAAGACCTTGTGCCTAGATTTTACCATCATTGTAGCATACAGGTATGCTGAAACACTACAACAAAAAATTAACGACCTGAGATTTTTCAATCGAGGAGCGTTTTTCTCTCTGAGCCATAAGCTATCTTCCCTTGTTTCTGTCTGACGAGAGAAAGAACGTTCCGATTCATCTATGTTCGGCCTCTGATTAGGACAGACATATCTATAGCAGCTCATTTCATTTATCCAGCATGTAAGTAAAGTGCTTTTGTGAGTTAAATACATCATGAAATATTTAAAAATTTAATATGACGGGTTTTCATTTATCATTCCGGTAATGAATCTGGCCTAAATTTTTCCCTTTCAAGTTGTGTGGTGGGTTTGGACGCATTACGGTAGACAACATATCGTGCAGTGACAATTTTTACCATTTTTCAATCCTTATCAGTCCCCGTAATAAATGGCTTTTTAAAACCTGCAATAGTATTTCTTTTTTTTTAATGATAAATTTCGAGGTCCGATATTGTTCCGCGTAATATTTTTTCTCGTAACTCCGTTTGGATACAGAAATAAAAATTAACACACGGTCGGCTGCACGAACAACTTACGTAACAAGTCCAACCCCACATCACGACGGTGTCATACCTTTATAAATATGAATTGTTATATTGCAGCAAGCCATGCCAAATATTCCAGAAGGTAGGCCCCGTCTCTTTTTATAATGTAACTGCCGCCAACATCTACTCTTTAATCGTCAAAGATATTTAAAAAAATTAATTCCCCTCTTTATTAATGAATCATAATCTCTGCAGTCAGAACTTAGCTAATTTTTGGCTAATTTAATCCCATTGATATCTTGCAAACTATTTACGAATTTGATTAAATACTAAAAGTTAAACTTGCCTCTACAACCTCAACCCACAAGGCAGTTAATATTATAATGTCCACAAGCAAAGTATCTGCAATAGCGAATGTGGACCAGTATCCACTGTACAGGTTTGATTTTTCTACGCGGTTGGTCGCTTTAACCATTCTGCCATCCGTGAACGGAGGCCACACATTCATCCACGAATATGCCAGCCCATCTACAACTGCCGTATTGTACTCCGTGCGAATTCCGCAATGGGCTAGATATTTGTCACTGACTGCTTTGCTTTGAAATACGATGTGTAGCGGCCGTATTTTTACATATATATACACGTCCAAATGGCGTACTGGTTAAACCGAAAGGACACGGACAATACAGCTTATCTGAGCAAAGTCATACAACAAACACATGTTCTGTTTGTTGCATTCATCTATTAACCACAACTACACGTATCTTACCGCGATCGGTGGGGTGTACTGCGTGGGAGATGGATCCATCTCGCTGGAGGCGCCTGTAAAAAGATTAATTTATTAGTGTTACACAGAAGTAAATCTAAGCATAAAACATTTTGTATGTACTTGGCGCGAAGGTAAACGTCTAATGCAGAGGATTATTACAAGTCTTGCTTAATAGTTGTGAACTTATCTTCATCGAATTAAAAACAAACGCAGTGAGTGCTTCTCGATAAAGTTATGTAAAATGCATCGATGATTCTTCACTGCATAGTTTTAACTTTTTTAAATCTATGAAGAAATGGATGTTGACTTGGGTCAAGAACGATACACCAGTCATCGGCTTTGACCCGTGACGGCGTGGTGTGTATCACTAAACATTATTTGCAATAGGGATTTTTAGGAATGTCTACTTTTTACAATACAAAGTAAACAAGTTCACCCAGCCACCTACTGAGCACCATGAATTATACTGATTACTTTAACACTTTGATCATAATGTCAACTGCTTTGTAGAACAGTGGAGCGAAGAAAGTTTCTTCATGTGTAATGGAAAGTTAGCAGTTTTGCTCAGGAGTTTGTGCGTTTTTCTCTATGTCCCAGGCTAAGTCATGGGTCAAAAGACGTGGGGTATCGGGACTTAATTGCCGTTAATTTCGTAACCTGTGGTGAACATTACTCATTCAATTTCAGTGTTCGCGTGTTCGGTATACACAGGTTGGATGCCTCGATTTTGCTAGGCAACGCATCTTCCCAATCACCGTTAAATGTATATGAAATAAACAGTTAATCGCCTCGATAATAACTCGTGATAATTTCTCAGTCTGCAGTAATTAACTATTCGGCTACATCAGAATTCCTTAATTTTGATACTCCATGGGTGAATTTCTGGGGCTGAAATTCACGAATTTCTTCGTTTTTGAAGACCATGACCAATAAAAGTAGCTAGCCTCCAATATGGCTCATCTTTGGCGATAAAGTTTACTAGTACTTAAACTACGAGATTATATATACTTGCCAAGAATACAACTTTCAGATTCTTTGGCTGAAGCTGCACACGGTTACATATTAAATACACAGCTATGCCGATTTCCATTACCGACACTCATTCTTAAACTCAATCTCAATACATTTCTTTTAACAAATTTATCATGGTTGTAGCTGTTATTAGAAAATTTCTATCGCTTTGAACGTTATTAAACAGCATTACGGAGTACAAAATTGAAAAATTTCTATAGTTTCTAACAAACTTGTCATTTCTTAATAATACGGAAATTAGGTTCGTATTACGGGTTGTGAATCTATCGGGGCAATTTCCTACGACCCGCGTACATCGAAAGAAACGGCATTGCGATCGATATTTATCAAACGATTCTTGTTCCAAATTCGATATGACAAACGCGTAGCGGTATATTTAAATTTTTGATTGCGTTGAATTTCTATGTTCTTGTACTTTTCCGACTCAATGTGGCTGCCATTTGAAATACCGAAAGAAATATCAGTAATTTCCAAGAATGGTATATATCAACGTACAACTAACTATTTAGTGTTTCTGAGCCGGAGATTCGGGTGCCACGCGGCCTCAAGTATAAGATATACTTGTTGACTGGCATATACCCAACATTAAGGCTACGCTAGGTATAGGTTAAATAAGTTTAGTAAGTGAGGTCGCTGAATCTCCGTATATCTACGTTAGATATCATTTCAGGCCGAGGTTCTTCGACTGGAAGCATTCTTTGAAGTTACTGAAATATCAGCATAACTGAAGACAGGGATACCACCCGTCAGCTTTAACCCATGATTAACCACAAGCTCGGAAAACTTATGCGGATATATCTTAAAACTTAAGAAATTGTAGATAAATCTAGTTATCTACGTAAATTACGTATTACAACAATAGAACGCACCATCCATGACATACCATCGTTTACAACTGAGCCACAACATAATTACTAAAGTCACCTACAAATACGCACATACACTACAACATGCCAATGCCACGGGTCATATCTAACGGCTGATATTCCAGTCTTCAGATAAACCAAAATGTCAAAATCAAGTCAAAAATCGATATCGTAATTGCTATATAAATCAGCTGTTCCGTGATTGGTAGGGAAGCAAGAGTCGAACGTTCGATATATATCACAAAGCTGTCTGCTTCGATATACACGGGTCCTCAGAAATTACCTTAATGGGAAACAGCCAAAATCGCTTATAATTTTTATTCAGATGACGGTTTCGGTAGATTAAACTGACTTCGTATCTTTCATTTCAAAATTTTGTATTACAATATTAGTCAATATGTATTCGTTGTAGAAATTTTTCTACGCGAAGTGAATGAAATAGGTCCGAAGATATCTGCCGCAATCTTTCACCTGAATAATTATAAACAATCTTTGCTTTCTCCCGTAATACATTGATTATGATCTCCCGGAAAGTGACAAACTTTTGTTCAATTTGTGAACCTATCTTGACCTATAAAAAATTCATGAACGGAACGCCGTTAAACACTTAAGTACACTTATGTCTGTCTTATGATTTCCTTGAATTAAGCCGACAGGTGCAATATAGTTTTGAAACTAATCAATGATTAGACTTATACACATCAAGGATATACTGTAGTCTCCGATACCGCTTTGACTAATAACGTCACAAATGACATACATAATCGAGAGATACTACGAACACGTTTTACCACAACATGGTATCAGTCGTTAGATTTCACCTAAATACCACGTCTTCAAAATACATTTAATAATTCGGTAATTTTGAAGAAAGCTTGCACTAAGTTGTATGGCCTGAAATGCAACTGTAAATCTATTGAGTGTTTCTGAAACGCAGATTCGTGCGCTACGCTCCCCCCACGTACTAAAAAAAAAAAAAAAAAAATCTTGTTTAACCTGTAACTATCCTCATGGCTACGCTACAGATAATTTTTTAAAACTGAAAGGTTTGGTATAGGTCCTGCCAGACCTAAAAATAGAACACGAAAAGGATAATACAGTGCCACCGAGGTGTCGTCAAAAATATCAGACACGTAAACAGTAGGTATTGAAACCACGTGCGGGACGGAATGACGGAAAACATGACGTGATTGGTCAAAGTGGTATCAGACTAGATTTGACCTCAAATCAAACATGAAAGGCTACAGCCCGTATGCTGATCAATATTGTTATTGCAATATAGTACACAATATTCGTGGCGAATCGCGTAATGCTGTATAATCAGGTTTGCATGCAACACGGGAGTTTTACTACACGAGTACGGGAGTACGTTAAAATAGTTTACCACATGTCGAATTAAAGGAAACTTATGTTTCAATATCAACTCCTATGACCTAAGAACTATAAATACGTTGTAAAACTATGTACTAACTTTATTTCATAAACTGTGACATGCTGGAAAATAGCTTCACGCACGAAAATAAGTCAAAGATATTCCTGTTACAAGTGGCAAACTGAATAACTTCCTTTTGAGTAGCACTAAGTAAATTAACGCAATACCTATGATTGTTTACTTTCGTTTATAGTTGACATATCGGGTTATGTGCTGTATAGTATTCTTTTAGCCATATATAAGCTACGCGAAAGCTAACGGCCTTAACGCAGCACTATTATATTATAAACAGAAGTACAGGCAATAATGAAGGACTTTTCTACTCTTATATGCAAAGACGGCTTTGTCGGGTACATGTCTCCCACGATGAAAACGGCACGAGCATAACTAGCTCTCAGTACGCATCGCACGATATTAAAGTCGCTGTTAGTGAAAAGGGTACGTACCTTCCCAAAACATGGTCGGTTGTGGCTACAGAGTATGGCCCCGGCGCTGTGTATAACCAAGCATGGTCGAGAGAGCGTGTCAAGATGCGCCTCTCCTATTGGCAGGCGGTACGTCACGTGACTTCAGCATACAGAAGCTTCGTTCGAAGAATTGCTTTCTGTCTACCGCGCATGCGCAGTACGAAAGTTCGCGTTTGAAGAGCGTCTGGCCCTGAATTAGCTACTTGAAGAGGGGCTCCAGCTGTTCGAAGAGCTGCTAGCAAACAGAGCCAAGCAGCCAGATCCTGCCCGAGGAAATTTTTCTGGCTGCCAGATTCGCGCATGCGCGTAGCTCTATTTTTAGTGGGGATATACGACGCTCGCTTGTTCAAAATGCTTTAGTGAAATGCGAAGCTGTATATTTTGCAAGTAGTATACTGTGCTATAGTGTATATATTTTTCTATATATGGCGTATATTACATTTAAGTATACATTTAAACGTATTTGTTTTGTGATGAAACCCGTCTCATGTAATTTTGTAAATGATAACTGATGAATAAAAAAAAAATCAAATCAAACGTGATGTAAATAACATTCGCGCCATTGCTGTTCATTCATCTGTCTCTTCACGCTACACTAGCGAAGGTTGCAAAAAGGCTAAATAAAACGAGATGGGTGTTCGAAGAGCCCAAACACCAAGCACAAACACATGACGTCACCGTTGCTGCGCATGGGCAGTAGCGCCTGTTTGCTGGCTCTCCAAGTAGCTTTCTGGCAACTCTTCGAACGGACCCAGAGAGTTCCTCAGATGAAGGAAATCCAGCCGACCAGGATGAAGGAAACGTTCGTCAAATGTGGAAGCGTGCCAGCATTGAAGCCTTTCCGTAAAGCGTCCACGACAGCTTTTTTGGATTTTATATATGCAGACGAACTGCAATTTCTGCTATTGAGCTTTTCAACATTTCTAAGCTGAATCGAAAGAGATTGGGATTTGGATATCCTCATTAATTACTGTATTTACTTATTAACGCCGTTTTAATTTACTTCCTTGTATTTGATGTGTTCATTCTCGACATAGGACCTGAACCTACGATCTTTCTTTTCTTAGCAGCAGACTACGGAGGACACCAAGGAGTTTGTTTCCTTCTTATTTAAATTCATTAGATGCGTCTTTAATGTATTTTTAAAAAAAAATAGACGTCATCAACATGCCGGAAAACCCGTATACGCGATAATATCTTAATACTTGTGTATTATAGATAATAAATAATCTGTGGTTATCCTCGTAAATTACAGATTACAACAACTGAACGTAACATCGATCACAGGTCTCGGACCAAAAATACGCACCTTTGGCGTTCACTTGCGAAAGAAAAATAACCTCTGTTAACCTATACCTCACTATGAGAGTGAAGCTACAGATCACTTTTTAAACACAAAATCTTGATCTATAATCTAGGTTCTGCTTGTAAACAAACTCAGCCACCAAATAATTACTCAAGCCACTTACAAACACGCACGCACCTCAAAACTGCCGTGCAGCGATGTCACATACAACACCCGATGTCACGGGTCAAAGCCTAGGAGTGTAATCGCGCCATTAGATTATATTAATTTTCATTCCGTAGATCCATGTTGAGGAGATCCTCATGGATGTGGAACATGTCAATGACCTCTTTACAGTTAGGTCTACTGTGATTTCATTTATGAGTGTCGTTTACTTGCTCTGTCTTTTGGTTCATGTATTCAGTTTTTCAGGGGTACGCTGTGTTATTTCATACTTAAAATTACACCTCCGGCTTAGCCTCGCAAAATTTCTGCTTTATGCATTTGAGACGAACTCATTCGCACAAAATCCTCTGTGTTCTATTTTACGCTAACGATTCACTACGGAATGAGTGAAAAAATACGATATGATTCGTTAGCCTTAAGTGAGGATACTATCAAGAAAGCTATTCAATTGCACAATGTACCACTGTGCGCAGCTATGACATCAAAAAGTCAAGACTAGTTTAAATATTGGCATTTAAAGACCCACACGAGACTGTGGGGGTAATTTATCCGTACTTACTTACGGCATACCTTACCTTAAAATACGTGGTTTACAAATGTCTTTCAAGCGCCGCTGCATTTAATCTGCCCACTTTCGTAATATTGAAGTATAAATACAAAATCCGCCAAATACGGCACATTTGCTTCCGATCGCCTGAATTGAAGGCTACGCAACGCGATGTTCATTTGTTGCAGACCACTTGATTATTTCGTTACCGAATCACAGCACAGAGTGTCGTGGTCAGCCAATGGTAACGAAACCGAAGGGTTGCGGGTTCGAAATCCGGTCGGACCTCTGATTTTTCAGTCTGCACTTTAACCCCTCCTTCACCTCTCAACGATGTTAGGAGTCGCCAGAATCGACACGTGGTTCGGATTCCACGTTAAGCTGTAGGTCTCCTTTCCCCGGTTGTATAACTGGGGTAAGCTAGGGACACGCAAGTCGCCGAAGTGGCGTCCAATTGAAAGACTTGCAATGAGCCACACGAAATTATTATTAATGGAAACCAAACCTTACCGCTGCGGCAACATGCAAATTAGAATTTTTTACGTTGGAAATTAAATATGTGGTAATGTTTTTAAACACGAAAGCACGCAATGTTTACAAGCTGTGAAAATTAACGTGTTAATATGAAGTTTCAATTTTTTTTTTCGAAATCACTTGATTACACTTTCATGCAGATGATAAAATAAATAAAACATGGTATACCTACTCTATGGTTGACAGGATCAAGTGATCCCAAATCTTCATTTTACGAGGCCAGTAACTGTTACTGACCGGTCAAGAGCACATAAAAGAACCTGTCAACTATAGAGCAGGTATAGCATGTTTTATTTATTTTACCATCTGTATGAAAGTGTAATTGATTTCGAAAATAAAATAATTGATACTTTATGTTAACACGTTAATTTTCACAGCTTGTAAACATTGCGTGCTTTCGCGTATAGAAACATTAACGCATATTTAATTTCCAACGTAAAAAATTCTTATTTGCATGTTGCCGCGGCGGTAAGTTTTGGTTATCATTGGCTGACCACGATACTCTGTGCTAACGACATAATCAAGTGGTCTTCAACAAATGAACATCGCGTTGCGTCGCCTTCAATTCAGGCGATCGGAAGCAAATGTGCCGTATTTTGTATTTATTCTTCAATATTACGGAAGTGGGGAGATTAAATGCAACGGTGCTTGAAAGACATTTGCAAAACACGTAAGGTATGTCGATAATTAAGTAGGGAGAAATCATGCCTCACGTATAAAACCTTTATCGACTATGGTATTTTAGGCGAGAACCTTCGTGTTAGAAACGCCATAAAATACACTAGAAGCTTAGGATTATCGACCTGTAGTTAGTTAAACAAGGAAAACTTGGATGTAAATATATAACCAACAGTTCTTGTAAGAATTATTATTCCTGAGACAGATTAATTTATTTCGCAGACACTCGGCCAAATTATGACTATGTACAATTCATCTAGACTTTGTCTTGCACTGCGGGTCGCCACAATCTTTATAAAAATAACTGTAAAAAGACGTTGACGGTGACTTCACTAGTCAGCGTGAAATGGTTGTATTATACTGTCTTCGTTAAGGCGGGTCAACTGAAGTTCGCGATACCACCATCGGCTTTGACCGGTGACGTCATATCTGAGTTGAGGATGATAGTTCATAATCAGAAGATATAGATTACGATTTTGTTTCTCAAAGGTGATCTGTAGTTTCTCTCTGATGGTTAGGTATACGTAAACAGTTTTTTTTTTTTTTTTTTTTTTTTTTTTTTTTTTTTTTTTTTTTTTCCCCAAAGTGAGCACCGAAGTGCGAATTTGTGGGCTGAGACCTGTGATCGATGGTACATTTTGTTGTGGTAATCTATAATTTACGAGGATGAACACACATTATCTACAATACATAAATACTACGATATCTCGTATGTTAATATTCGTTGATAGTGTTTGTTTTACTTCTTGGTATATCTACGCAGCGTATCTTGTGACTCTCTGGTCAAAGCCAACGGGTCGTATCGCGGTCTTCAATTATGCCGCTAAGTCCGTTCATTATTTCTAGCTTAATGTTACTCATCCAAACAAAACTTTTATTGGAGGTAAATTTTCAGTTCAGAATCTGATTTTCAGATTGACTTAAAAGAAGGGCTTCCAGTAGATATCGTTACTAATGTAATTCTTATATATTAAATTGACTGCTGCAGCCAGTTACGCGGTCGATGAACGTCCAAACTTTTATCACCCAGCTCAGAGTTTGTATTGATTACCAGTTGTTGTTGTTGCTATGGTTTTAAGTCCGCGGACTGGTTTAATGCAGCTCTCCAGGCTACCCTGTCCTGTGCAAGTCTTTTCATCTGAGAATACGTTCAGCAACCTACATCCTTTTGAATATGCTTACTGTATTCGGCCCTCAGTCTCCCTCTACGATGTTCACCCCACATACTTCCTTCTGATGCTAAGTTCACAATTCCTTGAATTTGTCCTACCAATCAATCCCTTCTCTTAGTCAGGATATGCCAGAAACTCCTTTTCTCCTTAATTCCATTAAGCACCTCCTCATTAGTTACATGAGCTACCCATTTAATATTTATCATTGGTCTGTAGCACCACATTTCAAAAGCTTCTATCAACTTTTTGTCTAAACTCCTTATCGTCCACGTATCACTCTTATACAGTGCTACACTCCAGTCAAATGCTTTCAGAAAGGACTTCCTAACATTTAAATGAATATTGGATGTTAACAAGTTTCGCTTCTTTAGAAACGCTTTTCTTCCCATGGCCTTTCATTTTAGATCTTCTCTACTTCGGCCATCAGAAGTTATTTTGCTACCCAAATAACAAAATTCATATACTACTTTTTTGTCTCATTACCTAATCTAATTCCCCAGTATGCCTGATTTTCTGACACTACATTCCATTACTCTTGTTTTACTCTTGTTAATGTTCATCTCAGAGCTTCGTTTCAAGACACTGTCCATTCTATTAAATTGCTCTTCCAGCTCCTTTGCAGTCTCTGACAAAATTACTAGTATTGATGTTGGATTTGGTGTCTTTGATAGTGAATTTATGGTCATAGACAAGATAGACACGACGCCAACAACCAATGCACCAGCACAAGGTTACCTTATTTTTGCATTAGATGAAAAGGTATTATGAGCTAAAAGAGATTATTATTATTATTATTATTTAGTCGGGCTCCAGAGTATAATAATCTCTATTTAGCCATTAAAAATATACAGCTGGTTAACGGAGATTTGTATGTAAAGTACGTAACCCATCTACATCCCTACTCCGCGAGCGTCATGGTGTGTCATGACGTGTGCTGTGTTATTGTCACTTTATCCTCCTGACCCAGTCGTGCATGGCCCGCGGGAAAAACGACTGCTCTCTCTGCTTATAAGCCTCAGTGTGGTCCATGATGTAATCTCATCCTGATTGTCTTCTCGCGAGCTTCACCTAGGAGGAAGCAATGTGTTGGTTGACTGTTCTAGCAGTGCAGTTCATAGCGTGATGAAGAACGCCTCTCTCGCAGCGTCCGACTCTGGAGTTCCTTTATCAGTTCAGTGATGCTTTCGAGGTTGCTAAATGAACCTATAAATAACAGTGCTGTTCATCTTTGGATCTTCTCCAATCTCCTGTGTCAACCCTGTTTTGTACAGACTCGTCACTAACTAGCAACGTTCAAGAATTATTAATTCATCTAACAAGGCAATGTAGTTCGCAAATACATCCCGACTGCCTTGTTACATTTAAGATCATAAGATCACTGTTATTCCAGAATGTTCTAAAAAATAATTTAAGACCTGGCTGAACGAGTGTTTTGTAACGTAATTTCTTTGTTGATGGACACATATATTTGCATTACTTACGGTCTATTCTCAGGTTTCGAAATTCTTATGAAAGTATTACACATTTGAAACCTAACAGGGTATTCACGTAACTTGCTTCTCTCATGATAATGAAACCAAGTATTAGCTAAGATTAAATAACATACAAAACTCGTTAATTTTCAAGATTTGTTACATAGCACGGCGACAGCCACCAAACGATATATATCGAAGAGATTCATGTCTTGAAACGATAAGTCTCGAACAAGCGAATGTTATGATTTGTACGAATATGTCACCATTTCAAAGGATGTGGTTAGGAAGGAAACTAATAGAACAGCTTAAATTGTTTCGAGTGAAAATAATTATCTATGCCAATCGTTGCTTGTTCACTCGCAACAATTTAAGCTGTACCCTTAGGTTCCTGCCTAACCACATCCTTTCAAATCGTTATATATTCGTAAAAATCATAACAATTGATTGTTACATATAAATCGTTTCGGTATCGTGTCGAAACGATATGAACCGCTAAGATATATATCGTTTGGTCGTTGCCGCCGTGGTATTGTAGTATTGCATTAAAAATTTTCGTTTGATAAATAATTTATTACGATGCTTATCGCTGACCACAGCTTTCTCTGGCAGCTAATTAAGCTCTTCATATATTTTTGATGTTCATCTATTTTTTACGAGCTGCCCAGAACGCGGTTGTGAACTTCGTCTTTCATGCTTCCTACCTCATTGAGAACAGTCGCACGTCAGGGACTTTTCCATTATTAATTGTGTGTGTGTGTGTTTGTGTGTGTGTGTGTGTGTGTGTGTGTGTGTGTGAGCGTTTTTATTATGAAGTATGGTGAAAATATATTTAGTTACGTATAAATTTTTTTATTATTTCAAATGACCCACCTTTAATAATTCATGAAGAGATTCTATTTTTCCAGCAGTAATCTTAATTATGTAATATGATGCTTGGAGCCATTGTTGCAAGGAAATCTTCGGAATTAATCGAAATCCGATCGATCTAAACATTCTTTTGTAAAATAAATAAATAAAAAAGTCATTTTACAAAATACAGCAAGAGTTTTTACAGCTTCATCTGCTACATCCCTCAACTTAACATAATCATCATGGTAAGAAAGGTTTCTTTGTGTAATATTGTGCTCAGGTGTTGTTTTCATTCCAAATTACTACTGCCGCCAAACTTTAAAGTCAGATTCCGCCTCCATTTTTGAATCTTCTATGTATAAAGTTACCTAAATATGTCGGATCCACCAAATTATTTTCCTGTAATATTGTAACATTAGTGAACTTTAATAGCGAATACGAACAGTAACTACTACTCCAACACCTGATCGGAAGAAAGGAAGCGCAATATATTACATAAAGAATTGACAGAACGTGACAGGACACGGTTACTTTCAAATAAATTTTTATAACATATCGATTATGAACTTGATAACCCCAGTTTGTAATTGTAACATCTGCCATTGTTTGAAAACTAATCGCTGTTTGTATTCATTTTCATACGCCAACCAATCACTGAACAAGAAATGTCGATTGATTAATGGACTTTATTGAAGAGAAAAGATATTTTAACCAGGTCAACCGTCAGAAATTCCGAGCCTAAACTGCAATAGATAGAAAAAATTCTTTTTTCTATCGTGTAGTTTCATGGTGCCTCGCTCTACGTAAACGCCAAGTAAACAAGAAGTAAGGACGTGAGTCAGAAAAATATTGTGCTGAATCAGACACAAATTGCAATTGTAACCAATACACTCAGTCGCAAAAGTATTCGGACAGTAGGAAGTTTCACAAGGAGTACTTGAGAAACACTGACTATGAAACCCAAACATATTTATTAGCAATATATATATGCGTAACAACATTAATTACAAAAGAATTATTGCATTATTTCGTTTCCAAAACATAAATAACAGAAAAATTAAAAACAAAAATGAAACAATTTGCACACTCTGCTGCTACAAAAAGTATTCGGACACTGTCCAATAAATGTTCATAAGTTGTACGAGGAATATTTCGATACCTTGTTGGTCCACCTTTCATTTTCAATACCTCCTCCAATCTACTAGGCATAGTTTCCACGAGTTTTTTCGTGAAATTTGGGCCTATATTTGCCCATTCTTGGCGCAGTTTCTCTTTCAAGATCTCCTTTGTATAAGTGTTGTCCGCGCGGAGGCACCGTTTTAATTTATCCCACAAATGTTCGATTGGGTTAAGGTCTGGTGATTCGAGAGGGGGGGGGGTGCAATACTTTCGGGCAATTGAAGAGCAACTAAATTTATACAACATGCGCAGTATGTTTGGGATCGTTATCCTGATAACAATGAAAGTTGTTCGCAATACCTAGATGTCGTGCACTCTGCTTCGAATGTCCTCGCAGTATATTCAAATACGCTTCCTTGTTCATCGTATCATCAATGAACACTAAATCACCCACACCATTGGCGGACATGCATCCCCACACCATGATGCTTCCACCTTCAAACTTTACTGTTGGTTTGAGGTTCCTGGGATTCAGCTCTTCGTTGGTATTTCGCCACACGTTTGCCTTTCCAACGCTTTGCTATGATGTAAATTTCCATTCGTCGCAAAATATCACCCGATTCCACCAAGCCTGATCGTATTCGGCGTATTCCCTCGCAAACTGCATACGTTTCTTCTGGTTCACTGCATTTATGAATGGCTTTCGCCGTGCCACTCGACCACGGTACTGATGTGTGTCGCTTTGGATCGGAAGAGATCCTCTCTGGTTTTGAGCGGCTATCAGAAGTGGTTAAGACTGCCAGTCTTGCTTGCAAGATGAAAGCGGAGCTCACCATCTACAGCATTGTCGACAGGACTGACTGCGGACCTTTGGTTCAGAGCCGAGTGGAGGGTCTGAATCAGAGGCTCAGACAGTTCTGCGAGCGTGTGGGCTGCAGATTCCTCGACTTGCGCCAAAGGGTGGTGGGTTTTCGGGTTCCGCTAAATAGGTCAGCAGTCCACTATACTCAGGAAGCGGCTACACGGGTAGCGGGGGCTGTGTGGCGTGGACTGGGCGGTTTTTTTTAGGTTAGATGGCCTCGGGAATACACAAAATGGGCTTCAGTCTCAAAGGGGGAAGGTCAGACACGGGAAGAAAGCAGACCTAAAAACCATTGGTGTAAGAGTTGTAAATTGTCGTAGCTGTGTTGGGAAAATTCCAGACCTCAAAGCGCTGATAGAAAGTACTGAGGCACAAATCGTTATAGGTTCTGAAAGCTGGCTGACGCCTGAGATAAATTCGGCCGAAATTTTTTCAAATGGCCAAATAGTCTTCAGAAAGGATAGAATAAATAAAACAGGGGTGGCGTGTTTATTGCTGTTACAAACGGTTTATCCTGCAGCGAAATTGAGGCAGATACTTCCTGTGAATTGGTCTGGGTAGAGGTTATACCTGACCACCGAAATAAATTAATAATTGGATCTTTTTATCGGCCCCCTGACTCAGACGATGCAGTTGCAGAAATGTTCAAAGAAAGCTTGAATCATATTTCAAATAGGTATCCGAAGCATACTGTTATAATCGGTGGCGACTTTAATTTACCCTCGATATGTTGGCATAATTACGTATTCAAAACCGGGGGGCAAATATAAAACATCGTCCGAACTAGTTCTGCTTCACGCTTTCCTGAGTGATAGTCTCCAGACCTTCAAAACTAAAAATGCGAGTATAGGTCAGTTGTAGCTTACTTTAAAAGACATAATATCAGTAGCAATCGAGAGATTTACACCAAATAAATTAATAAAAGAGGGGGCTGACCCCCCGTGGTACACAAAACAGGTCAGATCACTGTTGCAGAAACAAAGAAAAACGCATGCAAAATTTAAAAAGATACAGAATCCACAAGACTGGCAATCTTTTACAGAAACACGAAACCTAGCGCGGACATCAATGCGAGAAGCCTATAGTAGTTACCACAACGAAATCCTGTCTCGTAATCTTGCAGAAAATCCAAAGAAATTGTGGTCATATGTGAAGTACACTAGCGGCAAAACACAAACAATACCTTAACTACGCGATAGCAATGATAATACTACCGACGACAGTACTGCTAAGGCAGAATTACTAAACACAGCTTTCCGAAATTCTTTCACCAAAGAAGACGAAGTGCACACTCCAGTATTCAATCCAAGAACAGCTGCCAGCATGCGGGCCAGATTGTATACCAGCTAGATTCCTCTCAGAGTATGCTGATGCAATAGCTCCGTACTTAGCTATAATTACAACCGATCACTCAGCGAAAGATCCGTACCCAAAGACTGGAAAGTTGCCCAAGTTACTCCAATATTCAAGAAAGGCAATAGGAGCGATCCCCAAAATTACAGGCCTATCTCATTGATTTGCAGTAGGATTTTGGAACATATACTTTGTTCGAATATTATGTACTACCTCGAAGAGAACGACCTATTAACCAAGAGTCAGCACGGATTCAGAAAGTACCGCTCTTGCGAAACACAGCTTGCCCTTTATTCACATGAAGTGTTAAATGCCATCGACAAGGGATCTCAAATCGATTCCATATTTCTGGATTTCCGGAAGGCTTTTGATACTGTACCCCACAAGCGGCTTCTAATGAAATTGCGTGCTTATGGAATATCTCCCCAATTGTGCGATTGGATTCACGATTTCCTATCAGAAAGGACACAGTTCGTTGTAATTGACGGTAAGTCATCGAGTAAAACAGAAGTGATATCTGGCGTTCCCCAGGGAAGCGTTGTAGGTCCCCTACTCTTCCTCGTGTTATAAACGATTTAGGAGATAATCTGAATAGCTCCCTTAGACTATTCGCGGATGATGCTGTCGTTTATCAGTTAGTGAAGTCAACAGAGGATCAAAAGCAACTGCAAAGCGATTTAGACAAAATTTCTACTTGGTGCCAAAATTGGCAATTGACACTAAATAAAGAAAAGTGTGAAGTAATACACATGACCACTAAAAGAAATCCGCTGAACTTCAATTACGCGATAGATCAGTCAAACCTTAAGGTCGTAAATTCTACCAAATACCTAGGAGTTATAATTACGAACAACTTTGACTGGAGAGAACACACAGAAAATATTGTGGGGAAGGCGAACCAAAGGTTACGTTTCATTGGCAGAACGCTTAGAAGATGCACCAGCTCCACCAAAGAGACTGCCTACATCACACTTGTGCGTCCTCTCTTGGAGTACTGTTGCCCCTTGTGGGACCCTCACCAGGTGGGACTGACGGAAGATATTGAGAAGGTTCAGAGAAGGGCAGCTCGTTTTGTTTTATCACGTTACGGGGGGGAAAGCGTCACGGAAATGTTGCACGAATTGGGGTGGAAATCATTAAAAGAAAGACATTATTCATTGCGGCGTGATCTGTTTGCGAAGTTTCAATCACCGACTTTTATTTCTGAATGTGAAAATATTTGCTAGCACCCACCTACTTATGGAGACATGACCATCCCAATAAAATAAGAGAAATCAGATCGAAAACGGAACGATTTAGGTGTTCTTTCTTCCCGCGCGCTATTAGAGAATGGAACGGTAGAGAAAAGTTATGAAAGTGGTTAATGAACCCTCTGCCAGGCACTTAAATGTGATTTGCAGAGTATATATGTAGATGTAGATGTAGGTACTGTGATCGTCGGAGTACTCTCCGCACGGTTTCGGGATGAACTTTTATACCGAGGTCTCCCTCCAGCTCACCCGCAATTCGTGTGGCAGATATTGTCGGGTTCTGTTGCACCTTTCGCACAATCACACGTTCATCTCTGTGAAAATGTCCGTGGCCGCCCTGTACTGCAACGGAATTCCAATCGGTCTTCTTTCTCGAACCGTTTAATCACGTCGTGAACTGTACTTTTCTTCATGTTCACCATTGCGGTAATTCCCTACAGGTTTTCCCCTTCGCGTGATTATAAACGACAAGTTGTCTTTGCTCGAACGTAGAACACTTTCCTCTGCGTCCCATCGTCGACCTGCACAGGCTCGCGATACTTGTTTACTAATCATCGCTATCATCGCTTCACCCTCTGTGCGTCTCGGAATGAACAATTCTCTCACGTTGTCCGCCTTTATCCGAATACTTTTGTTGCACCATCCCATGCCGTTATCAGGAAATATTACGTAACAGAAACATGTCCAACAACAATCCTTCGTATTTGACGCATGTTTCACGTTGCGACATCGTATTCGGAGTCCCAAATACATTACAAAGTGCAATTTCTGTATTTGTTCATGCGGCAAACTGCAAAATTAAGCGCATTTACGTGCTGTCCGAATATTTTTGCGACTGAGGGTATCTGAATGAAACACGTTACCATATGCCTATTGTGTATGATACCTCACCTGATTCCCTGATTATTTTTAGCAGTGTCTATCACATCGTGTGTCTGGAGGCCTAGGGTCAACGTTTGACTTAGGAATGTGGCGATCACTTCTTTAAGAGTGTGACTGTGCTCCTTATGGTAAGCAACTTAAACATTACACAACACTTCCTGCAGCCTAGTCGAATTTAGCAAATACATTGGTTTTTATACATTGCATGAGGTGAACACTGGGCCTTTTTGTTATTTTTTTTTTCGATATTTTTACCTACAGAGTTACCGTACACATGCACAAAATTACAAAAAATTGTTGCTACATTTTTGCGTGGGGGGGGGGGGATCGCAAATATATAAATAACTAACAGTAACAAGTGTCTCACATTTCGAAAATATATCCCGCACACTTCTATCTATATGAGCCATTTTTCTAGATTTAGAAAATCTTTGTCTGTTATCGAAGTAAACCCGAATAATCACAATGTTTGACTAGCAAAAGTGCCAGTTGTACTGGGAGATCTCCGTATTAGAAATATTCCAACAGCTCGGCTGTTTCAGGAAGTTGAATTAATCCGAAAAAACAAGTACCGTATCTACAATTATATGTTTGCCTAAAACAGGTAAATAATTTCTGTCTTTCTCTTTCTATCTCTCTCATCGCGCGTGCTTGCGTGTGTGTGTTGTGCATCCTTTGTTCAAGTAGTGTACGAGTCTAGGCAGTGATAACATCACAATTTTGGTTCCTTAACTACATAAATTTTGAACTTTTTTGAATGATTATTTTATCTTTGTCGAGAATTAAAGTATAAATTTGCAAGAGGAAGCCAATACTGTGGAACAAAAATGTTACCGTTTTTAACGTATGCTTAACAACTTGTTTATATCTTTCCCTTTGTACTTTGATAGAAGTACAGTTTATGTAATTTCGTCCTTTATTTAATACTGAAGCAGCACAGCAGAAGCTGCTACTGTTGGCCTTTTACAGCTTAGAATATGTGTGACGTTGTGAGTTACTTTCAGTGGGATGCAACTTCACGCTCGATGCGCAGGCACGTTAGCTGTAATTAGGAGCGTGTTCTGCCTCTGCCTTTGTGACCACTGGAGAGTAAACTGTGGACTGCGCGGGCGTGCTTTCTTGCCGGCGGCTGTTTCCTCCTTTTGTTTATCCGCGAAAAAGGAGAGTCCAGAGGCATCGTGACATTTGCAGCATAGGCCACTGTTGGATGTTCTTTATTTTTTGTCCCCTGCAGGTGGAGGGCTTTGTGGCGAGTACTATCATGCAGAAAATTACAAAAAAGTAAACCCACGACTCAGCCTCTTTATTCCGCGATTTTGGGATTACCAGCGTGGGCTGTGCTGCCTCGTGAGACCGTTGAGATGTTTCTCCACGGAACACTAAGTTACCCTGGAGAATCATTTTCCCCATTTCAGACACCTTTCATGTTGCCTGGATAAAGAAGCAATGAAGGGGTGGTGGAAAATTCGGCAAAGTATGCATCACTACCAGAAACATCATCACCTCCATAACTTATCAGTTCTCATTTCCCCCCCCCCCCCTTTATTTGACCTTCTGAGTGTTAACTCAATGTGGCCATCTACAACACACAGTGGAAATGTACATATATTTAAATAAATAGAAAAAAACAGAAGTACATTTTGTCAAAATGGAAAAGGGCAAACAAAGCGAAAACTGCATTACATTACAATTTAAATAATTTTGGAACATTTTCAAATCAAATGTTTGTATAGCTTATGGGACTTAACGACGGGGTCATCAGTCCCTGAACTTACAAACTACTTATGAACTACCTTATACTAAGGATGACCCAAATATCCATGCCCGAGGGGGGATTCGAACCCCCGACCGTGGTGGCCGTGCAGACCGTGACTGGAGCGCCTCAATCCCCTCGGCCACCGCGGCCGACGAACATTTTCACATAGTCACAAGCAAAACCTTATATTACCAACACACTTAACGATTATAGATTGTGTCCAGTGTTTTTAATAAACTTAATAATGATTTTATATATACGAATGTCTTTTGTAAACGAAATGGTAGAAGCTGACTGGGGAAGGGGATATCCCATCTTCGCCAATGTCTGAAGGAAGTTCAAACGTTTGCGGTCAAATTTGGGGCACCTGAACAGGATGTGGTTGACATCAGCTTCCGTTTCAGGATCACACTCACATGCCGCCGAATCGTAGACGTTGATCCGATATAGATGTTGTGGTTAAGAGGCGTGATTGAAGCGAAGACGAATGATGGTAGAAATCGCGGATCGATTCAGATGAGTCCTCATAAACCACGGCTGCGTAGAAATCCGACGTTGCAGCACAGCGTAAGAAGCGCCTTTCATTTGTTGGGAAACGTTCCACATCTGTTGCCACTGTTGTTTAGCGTATTCCTTGACCGCAGATGAGAAGTCTGTGTATGGTAGTTGTAGGTCCAAGACAATGCCTACGGATGTCGCTTGTTTAGCCAATGCATCAACTTCCTCATTATAGCAGATACCTGCGTGAGAAGGCGCCCACAGTAAATTAACTGTCCGCCCCGTATTTGTATAGCGAATATATGCCGAAATCACATCCAGAATAAAGCTGTTTTTTTGGTTCAATCTCCGGGGTTGTAGAGTTTGAAGGACAATTTGAAGGACATATTAAAAAATTAAATCAAACTGGCGTGTTTTATGGCCAACTGTAGGTTTTGATGTAGTATTATGATTTTTCAAATACATCGAACAAAAAATTATAAATAGTATCAAATTAAATACATAAACATAATAAATATATGAAAATATTTGTCTTTTTGTTCGTGTTTTGTTCACGGCCATGCCGTACATCCGATTGCGATAAAACTTTGTCAACTCATTGCTTGCACTCGCGAGAAAGGTTGTAGGTGCATGAAAATGAAGAAGGCTTATGACGTCGATGCCAATGAAGGCATCAAAGAAAGAACTATTTACTTTTTTATCAAGTGAAGAAGGCATTTTATTTATTAATAGTCTGTTTATTTAGATGTAGGCGGGGTACCAGTACAGATAAAATCATAAAAGAGAGGTGTTCGTATGGTGAATGACGCAGGGTGCTTTACAGTTAATTAATTCGTTTCTTACGCTTTCACGCTGAAATGTTATAAATACAGTTTTAGCGATCTAGACGACTTTTTAAATTCTTATTTATAAAAAGATCATCGCGGACTCGTATAGGAAATTCTTTTCCTTTAATTGAAAAGCCCGCCTCTGAATTGCTTCTGTGTCTGTGCACAAACTTTTTATACGCGGTCTCCTTGACAGACGAACCACAACTTCCAAAATTCTCGCAATAAACGGAAGTCGATCATCAACTTTTCCCACGAATGTTCTTACATGTAAGTTCCACTTAATATCGCTCTACACATATCTAAACTACACGACTGTGTCAAACAGCATATGTAGTATGTTAGAACATTATCGGGTTGCTTTTTCCACTCATGTGCATCACATTCTCCTACATATAGAGTTAGCTGCCAATTATGAAAGCAACGAGAATTTTTGCCTTAACATTGGTGAATCTCGTTAGTCATTGAATGATTCCTCCCGCAGCATCATCAGTAAACAGACGCAGTTTGCTACTCATTCTGTCAGATAATTTATGTAGACGTGAAACAATAGCGATCGTATCATATTTTACTAGGGCAGTCCTGACGATAACCTTGTTTCTGATGAACACTTGGAACACTCTTTGTGGGTTGATAAGCTTTGCAGCTACCTATGGTTCAGGCATTGATATCCAATATAACGTGGCAGTGTTGATACATAGAGATATCGATAACAAAACTCATTAATTGCTACAAGCGTACGCCTACAACAAGGTGCACCTCCGAGAGGATTTTTCTTTAACCGTGTGTTATCCTAATGAACAAGGGCATCGGTGATAACATTCAGTGCGGTGAACATCGGTTGCATTGCGAAACAAAACAGTGATAAAGTTACCAGGAGGCAGAAAGAGCAATATTATCTGTGGTGTCGCACAAGTACAAAGTGCGCGCCACTTACTTTCGCCGCGCGCCGTCATGCACGCACGGCGCGGCGTTCTTCCGACGACAGCCACGAGCGCCCTCTGCTGGAACCCCGCTCGTGGCCACCACGGAAAGAGATAGCACTTCGGACTGAGATAGCAACGAGTTAGGACCTTCGTAATCAGATAGGCACCAGTGGAGACTTTGCTATTGTACAGGCACTAGGCAGGCCTCTAACAACTATGTATCAACATTCTGCAGTACTATGTAAAAGTTAAGTATTGTTACATTTTGTGCAATATATCTCTTTCTAATTTACTCGAGTGTTTATAGTTTCTGGCTGCTCCCCTCCGTACCTGCACCAGCGTGTCGGTCTCATTCCACTCGGCCACCGACACCTACGACGAGGCTGGGAGACAAAAGCGGCGACGAAGTTGGGACACAAAAGTGGCGACGAGGAGTGATAGAACCTTGGACCAGCCCGCTTACAGCAGCCAGACAGCAGCAGTCGGAGCACGCAAAAAATTGCTCCCGCCCACCCACCCTTATTATAAGAATTTTGGGGGAACATATTCAGTTACGTGTTTTGTGGACTTTTTTGTTGCAGAGCGTCCTCATTCATATTGCATTTGTGTTTTGTTATAATTTACTTGTATGCGCGGCGCCTAATCGGTCAGCATGGCCACTACCCCGAACCCAAACTTAATGGAAATTATTCAGTTACAGACGGCGCAAATCTCACAACTTCTCAACGCAGTGGCGCAGTTGACGGCAACTCAACAACAGCCGTCGCATCAGCAGCCCACACCTGCCGCTGTACCGCTCCCTACGTTCCGCCAGTACAACGAACGTGAGGAAGAATGGAGCGACTACTTCGCACAGTTTCAAGAACTCGTCGCGGCTCATCAAATTACAGGTCAGAGAGTGAAGAACCTTTTCTTATCGATTTTGGGCCCCCAGACCTTCGTATTACTGCAGAAACTATTCCCGCAAGCATCTCCTCGTGATGTAGACTTTGAACAAATTGTAGATGCACTGAATGCTCATTATGAGAGAAAAGTTCTTGTAGCAGCTGCACGATACCGATTTTTCAGACTTAAAAAATTACCGCAGCAGTCACATCAAGAGTGGATTACGGAATTGAAGGGCTTGACCCGCCAATGTAAATTTACTTGCTCTTGTGGACTTTCGTATAGTGACGTGATGTTGAGGGATGCGATTACGCAGAACATTCAGGACCCCAGAATTAGAGCAGCAATTCTGAAACAGTCTGACCCCTCATTAGACAGTGTACTGCAGCTTATAGAAGCGCATGATACTTTTGACTTAGCAGATGTAGAAATGCAAAGCCACAGTGTAAATTCAGTGCGCCGCAACGGACGCTTTCCTAGCCGTAGTTCTCAGTATAGCACTAGTGATAATTATTTTACTAACGGCCGTGCTGAACAGACAGTGAACAGTAGCCAGAGTAAAAGTGCGACGCAAAGGTCGCCCCGTAGTGTTAGACACAGTAATTTGCATAACGGGCGCCAACGCTCATTTCAGAAAAATGTACGTAAATCTTGCCCCCAGTGTGTGTCTCGCCACAAGCGTGCTCATTGCCCTAGTCGCAACGCAACCTGTTATCAATGTGGCAAATCGGGACATGTGCAGTCTGTGTGTATGCAAATTAAAAATTCAAAGAACAGTAACGTTAGAATCAGTGCTTCGCGGAGTGCGAGAACAGTTAATTCTGTAAATGTCATACACGCTGTAAACTTGAACAGTGCTTTCCTCGGATCTCCATTGCAAGAAAGTAGTTCTGCGCCTATGGCAAAACTATATAGTGCACCACGTAGCAAGCGCCGACGAGCGCGTAAAACAGTGCAACGGACAAGGGTTCGGGACAAGCAAAATGACTATGAACAGTGCATTCCTGTAGTGAAAATAGTGCCTTCTGCAACTGCTCCTTGTAATAGTGCCCAGTACGGTGTAGCTAGTGACAGTAGACATAAAGTAGCTACTCAAAAGTGTAGTGCAGTAGTTAGTGACTCTGTAGTAGCCTCGCATTGCGCGGACGCCGTTCCGGCGGTAGTGTCATCTAGTGACAGTGTGGTTAATCCGCTGTGTGCCGAGTATGCGCCACTTCCTACCGCACGCAACCCGCGCAAGCGCAGTAAACAAACCGTAGCAGACGTTGCCCACATTCGCGCACCTGTCGAGCGCCGCAAGCAAAAACTTTTTGTGAATCTTTCCATTGACAATAAGACTGTGCAATTTCAGCTTGATACTGGTTCCGCTGTTACATTAATTAATAAAGATACTTATGAACTTCTGGGTTCGCCAAAATTGTCGCCGTCACAGCAAGTGTTAACAGCGTACACAGGACAAACTATTCCGGTGCTAGGAACGTGTAGCCTGCCTGCCTCTTTTCAAAGTGTTACGAAAACAGTTGCTTTTGTTGTTCTTCAGGCCAAATCTACGCAGAACATTTTTGGACTAGATGCTTTTGACTTATTTGGTTTATCAATTCAAAGAGATGTGCTTCAAATTTCGTCAATAGTGCCTCAGGATAAAATCAATGCATTGTGTGACAAATATAGTGACTTGTTTTCGCCGGAACTAGGTTGTGCAAAAGACTTCGTGGCACATGTGACTTTAAAAGAATCTGCAGTTCCAAAATTTCGTAAAGCTAGACCAGTGCCTATCGCAATGCGTGATACAGTTGCCGAAGAACTTAAACGTTGGCAAGATAGTGGGGTGATTTCTCCTGTTTCTGCGAGTCAGTGGGCCTCGCCTATAGTAATTATACCCAAGCCGTCAGGAAAACTTCGCCTCTGTGCGGACTTCAAATCAACAGTCAACAGTCAAACAATTGTCGACACTTATCCCCTGCCCAGACCTGACGAACTAATGGACAAATTAGGACAGTCCCGCTTCTTTTCTAAGATTGATTTAGCAGAGGCATACTTACAAATTCCTCTTGATGACGAGTCAAAAAAGTATTTCGTCATTAATACTCACATGGGCCTTTTTCAATTTCAACGCCTACCCTTTGGCAGTTCTTCCGCCCCCGCTATTTTTCAGCGCTTTTTGGAACAGCTGACAGTTTCTGTACCGTGTTGCTCGAACTATTTAGATGACATTGTGGTGTCCGGACGTACAGTTGAAGAACATTTAGCAAACCTGGAGTGCCTTTTCAAAGTTTTGACTGCAGCAGGTCTACGTTGCAATAAAGCAAAGTGTTCGTTTTTTCAAACTGAAATAGAGTACCTAGGTCATGTGATTAATGCCCAAGGAATACATCCCTTACAGTCACATCTTCGAGCAATCAAAGACTTGCCTCCTCCTAAGAATGTGCACGAATTGCAAGCAGTAATGGGGAAGCTGAACTATTATTTCAGATTTATTCCCAATGCCTCTCAGATTGCAGCTCCACTGCATCACTTACGTAGGAAGAATGTTCCTTTTGTATGGTCCAAAGATTGTCAGGTTGCCTTTGACAAATTAAAGTCTGCACTACTCAGTGATGCATGTTTGATTCCCTTTGACCCACAGAAGCCTGTAGTGTTAGCAGTTGACGCCTCGTCGTACGGTCTGGGTGTTGTTCTGTCGCATCGTATTGGCTGTCACGATCGTCCTATTGCCTTTGCATCCAAGCTACTGACGCCGACGCAACAGAATTACAGTCAGATAGAAAAGGAGGCCTTAGCAATCATTTACGGCGTCACAAAGTTTCATCATTATCTCTATGGCAGAAAATTCTATTTGTTGACAGACCACAAGCCTCTCACGTCGTTGTTCTCACCCACAAAGCCAATTCCGCCACGCACAAAAGCTTCAGAGATCGTCCTTGATATTGTCAAATTATCAGTATGAGATTTTGTACCGACCTACCACTAAACATGCCAACGCGGACACACTTTCCCGACTTCCGGTTGGCCAGGATGTATCATTTGATTCTTCGGAAATGGCATGTTGTTAGATAGACTCCAGAGATGCTTCCGCTGTCGCAGACTTTCCTTTGAACTCTCGTCGGGTTGCACAGGAAACAGCTGCGGATGCAGACCTAAGTGTAGTAGCACGTTTTGTTCGCTCAGGGTGGCCTGCCAAAGCCAAAGACATTGATCGGCCTCTGGTTCGACGTTATTTTGCACAACGTCATGCATTATCTTTAAGTCAGGGTGTACTGTTGTTGCATACCGACAACGACCAAGCAAGAGTGATTGTTCCTCGTTCCCTGCAACGAGAAGTGTTACGCCTCCTACATCAAGGACATTGGGGCATTGTTAGGACAAAGCAATTGGCCAGACGTCATTGTACCTGGGTTGGTATGGACGCTCAGATAGAGAGCATGACATCACAGTGTACAGTTTGTGCGGAGCATCAGGCGGCTCCTCCACAGCGTTTCTCAGATTGGCCACGCCCCAAGGGACCATGGCAACGTTTACATATTGACTTTGCCGGACCTTTCTGGAATACGCGCTGGTTAATTGTTGTAGACGCTTTCAGCAAGTTTCCTTTTGTGATTGCCATGAACTCAACGACAGCTTCTAGTACAATCAGTGCCTTAACATCAGTGTTTTGCATCGAAGGCTTGCCTGAAACTATCGTCAGTGACAATGGACCTCAGTTTGTTAGTGCGGAATTTCAACAGTTTTGTCGTGTGAATGGTATTCAGCATATTACCACTGCACCTTTTCACCCTCAGTCCAATGGTGAAGCAGAACGTTTCGTTCGAACATTCAAGTCTCACATGGAGAAGATGAAAGGTCAGCACTCCAGGCAGCAAGCTCTTCAAATTTTCCTGTCTACGTATCGGTGCATGCCACGTGACGGCCCGTCTCCTGCCGAGCTGCTACACGGCCGCCGTCACCGCACTCTCCTTCGCCTGCTGCAGCCTCCCACGCACAGAGTCGGTTCGTATGGCGCTACGCGTTTTCAGGTATCCACGCCGGTGCTGTACAGGGTGTTTGTTGGAAACAAGAAGACATGGTTGCCGGGCACCATTCAACGCGTGCTTGGTAGCAATATGTATGTTGTACGTTCTTCCACAGGGTCGGAGCTGCGGCGCCACGCAAACCAATTGCGCCTGCACAGGCCGCGCGATCCTGTCTCCGGTTTCTTGATTCCAGACCCAGTTCACCGCCAGGGAGCACAACCACATCGTTCGTCCCCGGACTACGAGATCGTCCCTGTGGTGTCGCACAAGTACAAAGTGCGCGCCACCTACTTTCGCCGCGCGCCGCCATGCATGCACGGCGCGGCGTTCTTCCGACGACAGCCACGAGCGCCCTCTGGTACAACGCCGCTCGTGGCCACCACTGAAGGACTTCGGCCACTTCGCACTTCGGACTGAGATAGCAACGAGTTAGGACCTTCGTAATCAGATAGGCACCAGTGGAGACTTTGCTATTGTACAGGCACTAGGCAGGCCTCTAACAACTATGTATCAACATTCTGCAGTACTATGTAAAAGTTAAGTATTGTTACATTTTGTGCAATATATCTCTTTCTAATTTACTCGAGTGTTTATAGTTTCTGGCTGCTCCCCTCCGTACCTGCACCAGCGTGTCGGTCTCGTTCCACTCGGCCACCGACACCTACGACGAGGCTGGGACACAAAAGCGGCGACGAAGTTGGGACACAAAAGTGGCGACGAGGAGTGATAGACGAACCTTGGACCAGCCCGCTTACAGCAGCCAGACAGCAGTAGGTCGGAGCACGCAAAAATTGCTCCCGCCCACCCACCCTTATTATAAGATTTTTGGGGGAACATTTTCAGTTACGTGTTTTGTGGACTTTTTTGTTGCAGAACGAGCCCTCCTTTCATATTGCATTTGTGTTTTGTTATAAGTTACTTGTATGCGCGGCGCCTACTCGGTCAGCATGGCCACTACCCCGAACCCAAACTTAATGGAAATTATTCAGTTACAGACGGCGCAAATTACCCAGCTTCTCCAGGCCGTGTCGCAGTTGACGACACAGGCTGCTCACCAACAACAACAGCCGTCGCATCAGCAGCCCACACCTGCCGCCGCACCGCTTCCGACGTTCCGCCAGTACAACGAACGTGAGGAAGAATGGAGCGACTACTTCGCACAGTTTCAAGAACTCGTCGCGGCTCATCAAATTACAGGTCAGAAAGTTAAGCATCTTTTATTGTCTGTGGTGGGCCCCAAAACTTTCGTGTTACTGCAAAAACTATTCCCGCACGCATCTCCTCGTGATGTAGACTTTGAACAAATTGTAGATGCACTGAATGCTCATTATGAGAGAAAAGTTCTTGTAGCCGCTGCACGATACCGATTTTTCAGACTTAAAAAATTACCGCAGCAGTCACACCAAGAGTGGATTACGGAATTGAAGGGCTTAACCCGCCAATGTAAATTTACTTGCTCTTGTGGACTTTCGTATAGTGACGTGATGTTGAGGGATGCGATTACGCAGAATATTCAGGACCCCAGAATTAGAGCAGCAATTCTGAAACAGTCTGACCCCTCCTTAGACAGTGTACTGCAGCTTATAGAAGCGCATGATACTTTTGACTTAGCTGATGTAGAAATGCAAAGCCATAGTGTAAATTCAGTGCGCCGCAACGGACGCTTTCCTAGCCGTAGTTCTCAGTATAGCACTAGTGATTCTTATTTTTCTACCGGCCGTGCTGAGCAGACAGTGAACAGTGGCCAGCGTAAAAGTGCGACGCAAAGGTCGCCCCGTCGTGTTAGAAACAGTAATTTGAACAACGGGCGCCAACGCTCATTTCAGAAAAATGTACGTAAGTCTTGCCCCCCAGTGTGTATCTCGTCACAAACGTGCACAGTGCCCAAGTCGAAACGCAACCTGTTATCAATGTGGCAAGTCAGGACATGTACAGTCTGTGTGTATGCAAATTAAAAACTCAAAGAACGGTGCCTTTCGGAACATTGCTTCGCAGAGTGCGAGAGCAGTTCATTCTGTAAATGTTATACGGGCTGTGGAATTGAACACTGCTTTCCTTGGATCTCAATTGCAAGAAAGTAGTTCTGCGCCTATGGCAAATCTATATAGTGCACCACGTAGCAAGCGCCGACGAGCGCGTAAAACAGTGCAACGGAAAAGGGTTCGGGACAAGCAAAATGACTATCAACAGTGCATTCCTGTAGTGAAAATAGTGCCTTCTGCAACTACTAACTGTAATAGTGCCCAGTACTGTGTAGCTAGTGACAGTAGAATTGGTGTAGCTACTCAAAGTAATTTTAGTGCAGTAGCCTCGCATTGCGCGGACGCCGATCCGGCGGTAGTGTCATCTAGTGACAGTGTGGTTAATCCGCTGTGTGCCGAGTATGCGCCGCTTCCTACCGCACGCAACCCGCGCAAGCGCAGAAAACAATATGTATTAGACGTTGCCCACATTCGCGCACCGGTCGTGCGCCAGAAGCACAAGCTGTTTGTTACTCTCTCTATAGAAAATAAGACGGTGCAATTTCAGCTTGATACTGGTTCCGCTGTCACATTAATAAATAAAGATACTTATGAACTTCTGGGTTCGCCAAAATTGTCGCCGTCACAGCAAGTGTTAACAGCGTACACAGGTCAAAATATTCCCGTGCTAGGAACGTGTAGCCTGCCTGCCTCTTTTCAAGGTGTAACGAAAACAGTTTCTTTTGTAGTTCTTCAGGCCAAATCGACACAGAACATTTTTGGACTAGATGCTTTTGACTTGTTTGGTTTATCAATTCAAAGAGATGTGCTTCAAATTTCGTCAATAGTGCCTCAGGATAAAATCAATGCATTGTGTGACAAATATAGTGACTTGTTTTCGCCGGAACTAGGTTGTGCAAAAGACTTCGTGGCACATGTAACTTTAAAAGAATCTGCAGTTCCAAAATTTCGTAAAGCTAGACCAGTGCCTATCGCCTTGCGTGATTCAGTTGCCGAAGAACTTAAACGTTGGCAAGATAGTGGGGTGATTTCTCCTGTTTCTGCGAGTCAGTGGGCCTCGCCTATAGTAATTATACCCAAGCCGTCAGGAAAACTTCGTCTCTGTGCGGACTTCAAATCTACAGTAAACAGTCAAACAATTGTAGACACTTACCCTCTGCCCAGACCTGAGGAACTGATGGACAAATTAGGACAGTCTCGCTTCTTTTCCAAGATTGATTTAGCAGAGGCATACTTACAGATTCCACTTGATGACGAGTCAAAAAAGTTTTTCGTCATTAATACTCACATGGGTCTTTTTCAATTTCAACGCCTACCCTTTGGCAGTTCTTCCGCTCCCGCTATTTTTCAGCGCTTTTTGGAACAGCGGACAGTTTATGTGCCGTGTTGCTCGAACTATTTAGATGATATTGTGGTATCCGGACGCACAGTTGAAGAACATTTAGCAAACCTGGAGTGCCTTTTCAAAGTTTTGACTGCAGCAGGTCTACGTTGTAATAAAGCAAAGTGTTCGTTTTTTCAAACTGAAATAGAGTACCTAGGCCATGTGATTAATTCCCAAGGAATTCATCCCTTACAGTCACATCTTAGGGCAATCAAAGACTTGCCTCCTCCTAAGAATGTGCATGAATTGCAAGCAGTAATGGGAAAGCTTAACTATTATTTCAGTTTTATTCCCAATGCCTCTCAGATTGCAGCTCCACTGCATCACTTACGTAGGAAGAATGTTCCTTTTGTATGGTCCAAAGATTGCCAAGTTGCTTTTGACAAATTAAAGTCTGCACTACTCAGTGATGCATGTTTGATTCCCTTTGACCCACAGAAGCCTGTAGTGCTAGCAGTTGACGCCTCGTCGTACGGTGTGGGTGTTGTTCTGTCGCATCGTATTGGATGTCACGATCGTCCTATTGCCTTTGCATCCAAGCTACTGACGCCGACGCAACAGAATTACAGTCAGATAGAAAAGGAGGCCTTAGCAATCATTTACGGCGTCACAAAGTTTCATCATTATCTCTATGGCAGAAAATTCTATTTGTTGACAGACCACAAGCCTCTCACGTCGTTGTTCTCACCCACAAAGCCGATTCCGCCACGTACGGCACAAAAGCTTCAGAGATGGTCCTTGATATTGTCTAATTATCAGTATGAGATTTTGTACCGACCTACCACTAAACATGCCAACGCGGACACACTTTCCCGACTTCCGGTTGGCCAGGATGTATCATTTGATTCTTCAGAAATGGCATGTTGTCAGATAGACTCCAGAGATGCTTCCGCTGTCGCAGACTTTCCTTTGAACTCTCATCGGGTTGCACAGGAAACAGCTGCGGATGCAGACCTAAGTGTAGTAGCACGTTTTGTTCGCTCAGGGTGGCCTGCCAGAGCCAAAGACATTGATCGGCCTCTGGTTCGACGTTATTTTGCACAACGTCATGCATTATCTTTAAGTCAGGGTGTACTGTTGTTGCATACCGACAACGACCAAGCAAGAGTGATTGTTCCTCATTCCCTGCAACGGGAAGTGTTACGCCTCCTGCATCAAGGACATTGGGGCATTGTTAGGACAAAGCAACTGGCCAGACGTCATTGTACCTGGGTTGGTATGAACGCTCAGATAGAGGACATGACGTCACAGTGTACTGTTTGTGCGGAGCATCAGGCGGCTCCACCGCAACGTTTCTCAGATTGGCCACGCCCCAAGGGACCATGGCAACGTTTACATATTGACTTTGCCGGACCTTTCTGGAACACGCGCTGGTTAATTGTTGTAGACGCTTTCAGCAAGTTTCCTTTTGTGATTGCCATGAACTCAACGACAGCTTCTAGTACAATCAGTGCCTTAACATCAGTGTTTTGCATCGAAGGCTTGCCTGAAACTATCGTCAGTGACAATGGGCCTCAGTTTGTTAGTGCGGAATTTCAACAGTTTTGTCGTGTGAATGGCAGTCAGCATATCACCACCGCGCCTTTTCACCCTCAGTCCAATGGTGAAGCAGAACGTTTCGTTCGAACATTCAAGTCTCACATGGAGAAGATGAAAGGTCAGCACTCCAGGCAGCAAGCTCTTCAAATTTTCCTGTCTACGTATCGGTGCATGCCACGTGACGGCCCGTCTCCTGCCGAGCTGCTACACGGCCGCCGTCACCGCACTCTCCTTCACCTGCTGCAGCCTCCCACGCACCGAGTCGGTTCGTATGGCGCTACGCGTTTTCAGGTTTTTACGCCGGTGCTGTACAGGGTGTTTGCTGGAAACAAGAAGACATGGTTGCCGGGCACCATTCAACGCGTGCTTGGCCGCAATATGTTTGTTGTACGTTCTTCCACAGGGTCGGAGCTGCGGCGCCACGCAAACCAATTGCGCCTGCACAGGCCGCGCGATCCTGTCTCCGGTTTTTTGATTCCAGACCCAGTTCACCGCCAGGGAGCACAGCCACATCGTTCGTCCCCGGACTACGAGATCCCTATGGACGTCGACGTACATCCGACGCAGTCGTCGCCGCCGCTGTCGCCGCCACAGATGACAGCGTCACCGAGAGGGACTCCGGGACCGTGCGGGCCCCCCCAGCTTGGGCCACGCACCTCAGAAGAAGATGACCTGCTTTCTCTGGGCGGGGGCGGGAGCCCTTCCCCAGGTTTCGGCGGGTTCCCTGGAGGATCGCAAGGCGGATGCCGGGGCGCGGACGGCGTCTCGATCCCGGCCTCAGCTACGACGCCCGTCCCACCAGTAACGCCCCCGCTCAGGCCCTCCTCCCAGTGCCGTCGCCGTGGCCGTCAGCCCTACGCCACGACGGCGCGGCGGTTTGGGGGGGAGGGGTGTGGTGTCGCACAAGTACAAAGTGCGCGCCACCTACTTTCGCCGCGCGCCGCCATGCATGCACGGCGCGGCGTTCTTCCGACGACAGCCACGAGCGCCCTCTGGTACAACGCCGCTCGTGGCCACCACTGAAGGACTTCGGCCACTTCGCACTTCGGACTGAGATAGCAACGAGTTAGGACCTTCGTAATCAGATAGGCACCAGTGGAGACTTTGCTATTGTACAGGCACTAGGCAGGCCTCTAACAACTATGTATCAACATTCTGCAGTACTATGTAAAAGTTAAGTATTGTTACATTTTGTGCAATATATCTCTTTCTAATTTACTCGAGTGTTTATAGTTTCTGGCTGCTCCCCTCCGTACCTGCACCAGCGTGTCGGTCTCGTTCCACTCGGCCACCGACACCTACGACGAGGCTGGGACACAAAAGCGGCGACGAAGTTGGGACACAAAAGTCCCGATGGAGATCGACGCGACGCCGCCGCTGTCGCCGCCGCAGATGACAGCGTCATCGAGAGGGACTCCGGGACCGTGCGTGCCGCCGCCGCCTGGGCCACGCACCTCAGAAGATGACCTGCTCCCTCTGGGCGGGGGCGGGCGCCCTTCCCCAGGTTTCGGCGGGTTCCCTGGAGGATCTCAAGGCAGATGCCGGGGCGCGGACGGCGTCTCGATCCCGGCCTCAGCTACGACGCCCGTCCCACCAGTAACGCCCCCGCCCAGGCCCTCCTCCTAGTGCCGTCGCCGTGGCCCTCAGCCCTACGCCACGACGGCGCGGCGGTTTGGGGGGGAGGGGTGTGGTGTCGCACAAGTACAAAGTGCGCGCCACTTACTTTCGCCGCGCGCCGTCATGCACGCACGGCGCGGCGTTCTTCCGACGACAGCCACGAGCGCCCTCTGCTGGAACCCCGCTCGTGGCCACCACGGAAAGAGATAGCATTTCGGACTGAGATAGCAACGAGTTAGGACCTTCGTAATCAGATAGGCACCAGTGGAGACTTTGCTATTGTACAGGCACTAGGCAGGCCTATAACAACTATGTATCAACATTCTGCAGTACTATGTAAAAGTTAAGTATTGTTACATTTTGTGCAATATATCTCTTTCTAATTTACTCGAGTGTTTATAGTTTCTGGCTGCTCCCCTCCGTACCTGCACCAGCGTGTCGGTCTCATTCCACTCGGCCACCGACACCTACGACGAGGCTGGGAGACAAAAGCGGCGACGAAGTTGGGACACAAAATTATCAAACAAAATTAACACAAAAAAATTCAATTTACGGTCGCCAGTCCTTTAGAGACATCAATTACCAAGTAGCTCAATGACTCCATAATTACTGAATAAGTAAAATATTTCCTAAAAATTTAGAAAACATTAACAAACGTAATTTAAATGCAACACTTATGTAGTGTGGTCGCTTCCTAAGGTAGCAGACAGCCTCACCATAATAATAATATTTCAAGTAAACTTGATAACTATCACGTTGATCCATCATTTCTGCGACGTGCTTAACGACGATAAGCTTATCAATAAACCTGTAGTCCGAATTAACCGTTTATCAAGATAAACACAGACCTAAACTAATAGTTGGTATATCCACGTTTGACAAGGATGACAACGGCGACGCGTCGATTATTGTTCTGCAGGCGTTTGCCCTGAGTGTAGACTTGTACTGCAGTAAAACGTGGACGAAAGGCAGTTCAGAGATTATTAAAATCTGTAGAAGTGTGGTGCCGTAGAATAATACTGATTATTAGATATATAGATCACATAACTCTATGGAATAAGGGTGAAAAGGAATTTCTGGCTTACGTTGACTGAAAGAAGGGATAGAATGATAGATATTCTGATATATCAATGGGTCGTCAGTTTTGCATTAGAAGTGATAGTGGGTACTATTCCACGAGCGACCACGAGATGACTACAATAACCAGGTTCTGCTAGATGTGGGTAGCCATTGTTGTTCGACGACGAAGCAGTTCGTACAAGATGGAGTAGCGTGGAGAGCTGTCTTAGGACTGTAAACCGCAACAACGCAGAAGTATTACTATTGCTGTCAAATTTCATATTTTTCAGTAATGACATAGGATGTATCTGTACGCTCCATCACACACCTACGCAGGGCCGGATCTAGGACATGAGCAATTTATTTTGATATTGCATATCAGATTTGAGAAAGCCCAAAAGTCCTTGAATGTTTTGAACAGCTTTATCAATTGTAAAGAATTAACTTCGCAGGAACTTATTAACATGAGCAATTTATTTTGATATTGCATATCAGAATCAAGTTAAAGTAATGAATTTGAGTTTTCTCATATTTTTTAAAATAGATCTTGTCTCTGATTTTGTTTCTGGTGTTGAAAATTTATAAGTTTCAGTTTCTTCCAGGGCCTTCGAAACTTCATGGAAATGCTTGTACACAGATTCAACCGCATCTACTCTTGCAGATCACCTAGTCTTGCTGAATGTCTGCTGAATTTGCTCCTACTAAATTTAAAGAGTAAGCAGCACATGGTACGAAATAGGCCAGTTCATTCTTCTGAAGTATTCTTGACTGGACCGCTTTGTACTTTCCAGCCATGTTTGCCCCATTGTCATGAGACTGCCCTGCAGTACTTAATGTTCAACCCATCTTGTTCCAATGTTTGCAGTATCTCTTGACGAAGGCCTTGGACTTGACATATCGAATTACTTGTGTCATCTGCGCATTGTGGCTGATATCTGGAGTGCAGTCAAACATCAGTGAAAAGTATTTAGCAGCTAAAATATCTTTAATTATATCTTGTTTTATTTCGTCAGCAATCTAGTCACGGAACTCATCTTGTATATTTTTGGAAAAATAGCTAATCTGGCCTTTCTTGTGGCGTTCAATACGCAGACGCAGGGGGACACTATAGTATGATATTAGATCAATTGTATTTAGAAATTTGCCGCTATGTGGATTATCAAAATCACCATCTTCTTTTGTTCCTCTAAAAGGACTTCCTTGCTTAGCTAGAAAAAGGACAGCATCAATAATACAGTGAGATTCCACCTGTTTTATCTGATCTTGCTACCCAGTGTGCGATACTTATCAGGTGGGTTTGTCGGAGGACACCGAAATGGTCGAAAGAAGGGCAGGTTGCCGGCCGCGGTGGCCGAGGGGACTGAGGCGCTTCAGTCACGGCCACTACGGTCGGGGGTTCGAATCCCCCCTCGGGCATGGATATTTGTGCCGTTTTTAGTATAAGGTAGTTGATAAGTAGTTTGTAAGTTTAGGGACTGATGACCCCTTAGTTAAGTCCCATAAGCTTAACAAACATTTGAAACATTTGATTGTCGCGATACAGGGGAGACATCGTCACGGAAATGATACAGGATCTGAGATGGGAATCATTAGAACAAAGGCGTTTATCGCTGCGACGTGGGCTACTTACGAAACTACAATCGTCAACATTCTCCTCTGAATGCGAAAATATAAAAAATGTTCAAATGTTTGTTAAGCTTATGGGACTTAACTACGGGGTCATCAGTCCCTAAACTTACAAACTACTTATGAACTACTTACGAAATAGGACGGCACAAATATCCATGCCCGAGGGGGGTTCGAACCCCCTACCGTAGTGGCCGTGCAGACCGTGACTGGAGCGCCTCAGACCCCTCGGCCACCGCGGCCGGCCCGCGCGCTATTCGAAAATGGAATGGGGGATAAATAGTATAAGCAGTGGCGGCGCTAGGCGTCGGCGACGTCGGCGAATGACGACGGCCTCGCGCCTGTGGGGGCCTCGCAAAACTTGATATTTAACGTCGTTTTTCAAGTGCCAGGTTATATAGCGACCACCTCGCGTACGAAACTAGCCGTGAGTACTTCAGTGTCTTGCGCTGAACTGTCTGCGCAGTGCTGCATTCCCGCGCTCCCAACGCTGTCTCTCTCGCTGCGGCACCGAACCCTGTCGCGGGCTCGGGCCCGGCGGGTATCCGGCCGAGCCTCGGTCCTCGCCGGCACACGGCGGCTCGCTGCTTCTGCTGGCGGTTCAGCTGGGCTCGAATACACGCTGTACAGAGCGGACAACGGAGTAGGGATGGAGGTTATCGGTAAAATAACCGGTTTTCGGTTATACCGGTTCTTTTCATCTCCAGTTTAACCGCACTGTAAAAACTGCTCAAGATAACCGGTTTTTTAAATAACCGGTTTTCGGTTTTTTATTGCTATTATTTCCAGTAGAGTTCGACCGAAACATATTTTACAGCCGAAACAGAAACCGTAATCGAATTTTCGATTCTTCTAGTTTCGGTCGAAACCGAAAGTTACGAAATATAGTAAAAATTTAAGTAAATTTACATTATACGACAAATCACTAGTCTTTCCATATTTTGCAAGATCCCCTGCCAATACTACGCCTTCTTGAGCGTACGTAAGCCTAGCCAGGAGTTCGTTCAAATGTTCAAATGTTTGTATAGTCTATGGGACTTAACTACGGGGTCATCAGTCCCTAAACTTATGAACTACTTACGAACTAGGACGGCACAAATATCCATGCCCGAGGGGGGATTCGAACCCCCGACCGTAGTAACCGTGCAGACCGTGACTGGAGCATCTTAGTCCCCTCGGCCACCGCGGCCGGCCAGGAGTCCGTGGAAGACGATATACAAGCATACATATTTACTGGCCTAGTATTTCCATCTGGCAGTTGCGAATATTGAGCCAACCACTCCTGAAGTTAGACTTGTGAGCCAGCGCATACGAATATCTCGTTATATACACAATATATATGTTACAGTCAGTAAATAAGAAGCAAAATTGCATTTACTTTTAAGGAAAACGACTTAAGTCCTTCTTCTTTAAACCAAAATTTGAACATGAAGGAAGTACAAGATCATGCTTTTGTAATGACAGTCTTATGTAGTTTCTATGTATGCAACATATAACGCATAATGTACTGCAATATTCGCTTCAGAAACATAGACAGTTTTATGTTGTTTCTGGAAATGTACCTCTTAGGGACATGCCGTTTTGCAAAATTCACGATTCATATAGTTAAAGTGATTGTGTGCCATGTAATTAAATGCAAAATGCCTTGTCAACGTGTACAAAGTTATTGTGCTACAGAGCGTCAGTGATGATGCATGTTTATTCAAATGTTCAAATGTTTGTTAAGCTTAAGGGACTTAACTGCGGGGTCAACATTCCCTAAAGTTACAAACTACTTATGAACTAGCTAATACTAAAGGCGGCAAAAATATCCATGCCCGAGAGGGGATTCGAACCCCCGACCGTAGTGGCCGTGCGGACCGTGACTGGAACGCCTCAGTCCCCTCGGCCATCGCGGCCGGCACATGTTTATTATCTCTGGTCAAATAATTACTCTGTTCAAATAATTACTCTTTTGTTTATACCAGTATGTCTCTTATCTTTGTACTTGTGATACGTTAATTAAATGTTGCTGATTAAGTAAATACATCTTATCGCAACATTTTTGGTGACCCCGCAGCAGATCTCGTCTATGGACAACTGATTCGACTGCCTGGCGAATTCCTACACAACATGTCTGGTGGTCTTGTCGAAGCTTCAGACTTTGTCTGCAAACTGCGTTCGCAGATTCGAGAATTACGTCCTGTCGCATCAGGAGAGCAAAAGACCCGCCGCTCTTTCATTTTTTCGGATCTGTGGAAGTGTGACCATGTCTTTGTCAGGCACGATGCTGTGCGCAAACCTCTCCAGTCACCGTATGATGGGCCGTGTCCTGTCCTTAGCAAGGAGGAAAAGACGTTTAAGGTTGATATCAAGGGTACGCCAACTGCAATCTCCATTGACCGCCTTAAACCTGCCTTCTGCACTACCCACCCTGATTCTAGCACAGAACCTGTCACACCTTCTACGAGCACAGCAGAATCGGCCACTACCCCACCACCTGCTACCTTGAAGCCTCAACGGATACCAGAAGTCAACACGGACGACTCACCAGCAGCTTCAGCTAAACCTGTTGTCACGCGATCCGGTCGTCATGTCCGCTTCAACAGAAAATATCGTTGACACTGAGGGGGGAGTGATAAAGTGATTGTGTGCCATGTAATTAAATGCAAAATGCCTTGTCAACGTGTCCAAAGTTATTGTGCTACACAGCGTCAGTGATGATGCATGTTTATTCTCTCTGGTCAAATAATTACTCTGTTCAAATAATTACTCTTTTGTTTATACCAGTATGTCTCTTATCTTTGTACTTGTGATAAGTTAATTAAATGTTGCTGATTAAGTAAATACATCTTATCGAAACATAGTGAACTTTTAAACGCAATTGCTCCGTATATCGTGAAGCAGAAGAAAACAAGGAACAGACTGGTGTAACTCATTTTGGGATAGACCTACTGGTTCGCTTGTAATAATTGAATTTTAGAGTATCCATAATAAAATATCCTGTAGTAGGAGGAGATGTGGAAAACACACACACACACACACACACACACACACACGTACACACGCACGCACGCACGCTCACACACACTGACACCCATTTCATAGTATGAATAGATTTCTTAAATAATTCTTTTATTCTTATATTTTATTACTTGTTGTTCTGGCATAATATGTGGTAAAATATAAAAACTATGGTGCCGTGTATGATGATACCATGTCCACTTCTTTCTGTACCACAACAGAAGCACCATAACATGGGGTAATTTAGGACAGTATCGTATATTTGCTCTTTCGCGCTGCATAGCAACAATTTGCCGCTCTCTTTCAGTTTCGTGCACTAATTATTTCAAGTGAGAATCTGCATTTTCGCATTCCGCGACTATTGTCTTGAGTCTTATGTGAGGCTTAGAAATATCCGGTTAATATTGTTGATATTGAGGTTGAAATTTCACTCAATATCGTGAGTTGGAACCTTTCTTTTGTCCCGACAAGCGGAAAAATGCTCTAACTACAGTTGTCATACAGGTCGTTAGCCACTTTATTTACGTGTCCCAGGAACATGCCGGTGCACGTCGACTTTTTTGTTTTTAAGATGTTTTATTCGTTCTACATATATCCTCCTACTTCACTGACAAAGAATGAAATCTAATACAACCTATGGAAGTTATAATAAAAACAACCTCAAAACAGTCCGGAATTGCACTAATCAATGTACTCGACGAAACAATAATTTTTAGATCATCATGTCTGGAAGACCGTCAAGAGAAAGAGGCATAGGGAGGAAATGGGAGTCCGGTGCATCAAAAAGAAGAGGAAAAGCTGAGACAGCTATATCCAACCGAGCGATGACTTTGAACATGATGAAATTTCTGAAGAAACATACTTCAGGTGAATCTGCTCCAGAGGCCTCTGTTGAATCTGTCCTCCCAAGTTTCTGTAGTCGCTGAGAAAGAATCAGGGTCGAATAAATCTATTACCCTTTCTGATACAGCATCAAAATTGGGCAAAACTGCTGTTATCCAACATTCTGAGCCGAATAAGAAGTTAATAAGTGAAAATATTTGTAATTCAGAAAATCGAGAGAAAATTTTCATAAAACAGAGGCATTTACAAATCTGACAAGTGTTACCCCAATGACGCAAATAAAAGACATTTTACTAAATTTCGTTTTACTAGAAAATTGGGTAATGGTGCAGAGCAACATCGCAGGTGGTTGGTTTGCTCCACATCTCAAAATAATGTTTATTGCTTTCTATGTAGACTTTTTTCATGTTCTCAGACTCAGATGGTAAAAGAAGGCTGTTGTGACAGGAAAGATCTGAATAGGATATTGCAAAGCTATGAACAAAGTCAAGGACACATGTAGTGTATGATTAAATGAATGGAATTCTATAAAGGAATAAAATATAGGAAAACAGTAGATAAGGAAAACAAGAGGTTGATCAGGGAATCACAAAAGTATTGGTATAACTTGTTTGAAAGATTGATGGATATTATCAACTACTTAGCCTCACAAAATCTGACATTTAGAGGTCATCGAGAATCCCTTACCCTGAATGATACTCAAAATAGTGGAAATTTTATAGACCTATTTAAACTGTTATCCAAATATGATCTAACACTAAAAGAGCACTTGCAACATGTTAATGAAAAGCAACTTCCTCAGAATTATCTGAGCCACGAGATCCAAAATGAATTAATTTCATTAATTCCCAAATGTGTCATTAACTAAACTGTAAAGGGTCAAACAAGCAGAATCTTGTGCCTTCATGCTCGATTGTACCAGGGATGTGAGCCGTGTGGAACAAATGTCAATAATATTCAGATTTTGCAATTCTTCAACTGGAGAGATAGAGCAACATTTGGGTTTCTTTGCCGTTGCGGAAACAACGGGAGAGTATTTAACAAATACTGTTTTATAGGAACTAGAAAACAATGATCTCAAAAAAAAAAAAAAAAAAAAAAAAAACAACTGTCGAGGACAGGGATATGATAACGGCGCCAATATGGCTGGCATTAATAAAGGTGTTAGAAGAAGAATACTCAGTATTAATCCACGAGTATTCTTCACGCCATGCGGATGCCATTTTTGAAATTTGCTTCTCATAGATGCAGCTAACTCATCTATAACAGCTACAACGTTTCTCGGCTTCATCAATAAAATTTGTGCGCTCTTTACAAGGTCTCAGAAGCGTTGCGAACTTATAAAAACTAAATTAAAATTTACAATGAAACCTCTGTCTGATACAAGATAGGAAAGCAGAATCGTAGCATTAAAAGTTATTTTATTCCAATTTGATGATGTCATGGAAAGCGTGAATGACCTTAAAAGTGAAACTGATGATTCTGAAATTCTTAGTGAATGCGAAGCAGTCTTTAATGAAATGTTAACTTTTGAGTTTATTGTTGCAATTCACGTGTGGTACGCGATTTTACTATGTGTGAAAAATAAAGATAAACAATGACAGTCGGTTCAAATGAAACTTAAAGTAGCCGTTGACTCTTTACGTTCATTTCGTGACTGGATTCGAGAATTCGGTATTACAGGATTTGAAACATGCGATACAGAAGCTAGATTGTTTGCAGAAAAAAAGTAGTTACGAAAGTGAGTCTTAGTTTAAAAAGAAAAGAATAGCACAGAAAAACGAATGTTCGATTACGAACAAATTTGTGAAGCAATGCAATCTGCTGAAATGGGGTACAGAGTTAATTTTTTAACACAATGATAGATGCTGTAATAGTAGACTGTGATTGACGATTCACAGCGCTCGAAGAATCAGTTATTTGAATTCTCTATCCAAGCAGGACCTTCTCAAGCATTGTAATGATTTAGGTATGATACTTCAAGAAGGCAGAAATAGTGACATACAGCCTTCAGAACTTTCCGAGGAACTCCAGTTTTTAAAACCCAATCTACTAGACTCAATCAAAGACATAAAACTGCTTCTTCAGTACTTTTTAGAAAACAATTTGGAAGAAGTATATCCAGTTATGTAAACAGTCAGAATCATGGTCACAGTTCCAGTCAGTACAGCTTCGGCCAAGAGAAGCTCCTCAAAGTTCAGATTGATTAAGACTTACTTGAGAAGATAATGGTTTTAGGTGTCAATCTACAGATGTGATGTACTTTGAAAAACTCATTCTTATGCCAAGGCTGCAAAATATTTCTGTTATATCCTACCGGTTTGGCAGTTGCTGCCTTCATCAGGAAATCAACAAGATATTTACAAAAAAAAATGTTCAAATGTTTGTATAGCTTATGGGACTCAACTACGGGGTTATCAGTCCCTAAACTTACAAACTACTTATCAACTACCTTATACTAAAAACGGCACAAATATCCATGCCCGAGGGGGGATTCGAACCCCCGACCGTAGTGGCCGTGCAGACCGTGACTGGAGCGCCTCAGTCTCCTCGGCCACCGCGGCCAGCCAAGATATTTTACATCAATGCCAATAATATAACATTTTAATGGGTACAGCAACGACTACTTTACAATAAAATATTGTGATTATTTCTAAAAGCTTTTCCATGTAGTAGGTATTCTTTTAATTAATCTTTCACTATTATATCAATAATGCCATCTGTACATATTGTTAGAGTTTGTCACTAAAGAATTTCCTAATTTGTTATAGTTACAGATTAATTAAAGGAATACTTACTACATGATGTAAAATGGAAAGGCTTTTAGAAACAATCACAATATTTTATTGTAAATTAGACGTTGCTTTACTTAGTAAAAATGTTATTTTATTGGCTTTGATGTAAAATATCTTGTTGATTTCCTGTTGATGCCAGCAACTGCCAAAACCGGCAGAATATAAAAAATAAAAACATTTTGTAGGCTTGGCATAAGAATGATTTTTCAAAACAACTTGACAAGCACAATGAGCCAAGAAAGACTGTGTTGTCAGTACTATCAATTGAAGCAATAATAGCGGCTAGTATTAATGATGATGTAATCTTTATAAAAATTCAGTGAGGCGAAAAGCCGAAAAGTTCTCTTTTTTAATTTATGTGTGTTTATTGTAATTTTTGTCATTGAAATACTACTTGTATAGTGTACTATTAAAATTTTAGTATAATGATTATTGGTGTATAATTCAGCTCATTTTATTTAACATTTTCTTCCTTACTGAAGAAATGAATGGGGCCTCGCAAAGACGAGTTGGCCGACGCCCAGTTTTCGTCTAGCGCCGCCACTGAGTATACGAGTGGTCCGATGAACCCTCTGTCAGGCAGTTAAATGTGATTTACAGAGAATCCTGTGTAGATGTCTATCAATTCCACCGCTACCGAGAGAGGATTCTAGATCCTTAATGCTTTTGACTTTCAATAAGAAGTGTGCGCACCTGAAATACTTTTTTTTCATTATATATATATATATATATATATATATATATATATATATATATATATATATATATATATATATATATTCAAATGTTTGTATAGTCTATGGGACTTAACTACGGGGTCATCAGTCCCTAAACTTACAAACTACTTATGAACTACTTACGAACTAGGACGGCACAAATATCCATGCCCGAGGGGGGGGGGGATTCGAACCCCCGATCGTAGTGGCCGTGCAGACCGTGACTGAAGCGCCTCAGTCCCCGCGGCCACCTGTTCTACAAATATTACCTTGATATGAAATATGAATATTCATTTATCTGAAAAAGGAAATCTATGCAACTTAATAAACATTGTGCATTTACTTGTGCAATAACGCAAACATCTCCCTCATTCTGGCTAATATCTAGTAGATTTTTAAAGTTTCATTGGCCGAAGAACCTGTGACAGGGAAACACTAAAGTCAGCAACCAGGAATTTTAGTTTTATTAAATGATTTCGGTATTTCTTGCAGTCATTTTACTTTTAATAATTCTGTGTCAGTTAATTTTATTACATTATACCAGAAAGATACATTCTGAGAGAAAAAAAAAGTCGGTCAAAATTTGCCGCCCTCTAAATTTTGCCGCCCGGGGCATCTGCCCCCTTTGAGCCTCCCCCCTCCTAGATCCGGCCCTGCTGTAGACCGCAACAACGCATTTTTACTATTGCTGTCATGTTTCATATTTTTTCAGTAATGACACTGGATGTAATTGTACCCTCCATCACCCACCTACGTAGGCTTACGAAAGGAAGTCCATGTATTAATTCGGGGTAGAAGCTATCTTCATTCCTCGTTTCATTCAATTCTGTCCAACCATTTCAGCGTGAAGAGAAACAAATGTATTAACTCATTGTAAGGTACCCTCTGCCATGCACCAAAAGGCGGCTAACGAAAGGCAGCCCAGGTATCAATCAGGTTATAAGCTACCCGTTACAAATTCAATTCATACCCGTCCACCCGTTTCAGCGTGAAAGCGTAAGAAACGAATTTAGCAAACTGTAAAGCACCCTCCGCCATGCATCATACGAATTCAATTTTAGCAAGCGTATAACCTCCGTGCGAGTGCAAGCAATGGGTTAACAAAGTTTTATCGCAACCGGATGTACGGCTTGGCCGTCCATAAAATATATATTAGATATGTCCTGAAGTATGTGTCATACAGTGATATAAATTCATGGCACAGTGATACATATCGATACTACATTCAAAATATGTTGCGAAGACAGTCAGCAGTAATCTGGTAAAACTTCAGAATGTCAGGTCACGCCTGATGCGACAGTTTTACGGCATCTGCAGCGAAACTGTCATGAATGGTAGACTTTTCGTTTCATCATTATGTGTGTGTGGGGGGGGGGAGGGAAGGAATCAGTTACAAAACGCTTAACAAACTCCTAAATTACATACAAACTTTGTTGCAGGTCCCTAACTACTCCAGTTTTCCAATAATTGACGCAATAATCTGGGTATTCTCACGCGGTTGCCTCGCATTATTTATGACGTCATATCTCCTGAGCTGTGTGTCGTGCTCTTTTGTTTTTGGGTCAGAAACTTCGTGGGCGTTCGGTGAACAGTTCAAAGTTTCACTGAAATCGAATGAATGGTTTGTGAATACATAGTGTGGTGTCGCACAAGTCTGAAGTGCGCGCCACGTACTTTCGCCGCGCGCCGCCATGCAAGCACTGCGCGGCGTTCTTACGTCAGCCACGAGCGCCCTCTGCTGCAACCCCGCTCGTGGCCACCACTGAACTGGATCGGTCACTTGGCAATAGGACAGGCACCAGATAAGACTCATCAGTAGGCAGGCCTCTATCTAGTAAAACTATGTATTTGCATTCCACTACTCTTCTGTTAACAAAGTCAAGTATTGTACTATCTCTACGAAATATATCTTGTACTAATCTAACTCAGTGTCTAGTTTCTGCTGTCCCACTGGCTGGTCACCTCAGACTCCGTACCCGCACACGCGTGCATCCTATTTCCCTGTGTCGATCTCTCTGTACTCGGCCACCGACACCTAGGACAACCGGCAGCGACGAGACACAAAACAGACATACAAACATTCATATATATCTTTGTGTAAATACAGCACTTTACACTTGTTTATGTTGATAAAAAAATCATATGTTTCTATAGCTTATGGGACTTAACTACGGGGTCATCAGTCCCTAAACTTACAAACTACTTATCAACTAGCTTATCCTAAGGACGGCACAAATATCCATGCCCGAGGGGGGGGATTCGAACCCCCGACCGTAGTGGCATGTTGAGGATTAATTGCCCCGATGTAACGTAATATGAACCAGACTTCGGTACCATTGCATTTACGACTACAGAAACCATTTATTGACCTACAGTTTGCTCGTAGTTTCTAAGTATGTATGTGATCACCTTGGGCTATGGATTTAAAAAAAAAAAAAAAAAAGAAAGTACTTCGTCAGTTTCCTGTAGAACTTAGGAGTATATTCTCAGCTCAAATATACTGAATTTCGATGAGACGGATCAGCATGTTTCTATGAATCAGCACGGGTTTAGAAAACATCGTTCGTGTGAAACTCAACTTGCCCTTTTCTCACGTGATATCTTGCAAGCCATGGATAAAGGGCAACAACCAGATTGTATTTTTCTCGATTTCAAAAAGCATTTGACGCAGTGCCACACTGCAGACTGCTAATGACGATATGAGCATGTGGAATAGGTTCACAGATTCCTGACAGGCTGGAAGAGTTCCAAAGTAATAGAACGCAGTACAGTGTTAACCAGAGGCGAGTGTATCGTCAGGCGTGCCCCAGGGGAGTGTGATAGGACCGCTATTATTTTCTATCTTTATAAATATTTCATGGACAGAGTAACTTGTAATTTGAGGCTGTTCGCTGATGTTGTGGTATATTGGAGGGTGTTATCTTTGACTGTAATAGCATACAGGATAACTTACACAAGATTTCTAGTTGGTGAGAACAATGGCAGCTAGCTCTAAATGTAGAAAAATCTATGCTGATGAGTAGGAAAAACAATCCGATAATATTCGAATAGAACATTAGTAGTGAGCTTCTTGATGCAGTCGCGTCGTTCAAATATATGAAATGGAACGAACATGTAAGGACAGTAAGCCGACTTCGGTTTATCGGGAGAATTTCGGAAAGATATACTTCATCTGTAAAGGAGACCTCGTATAAAACGCTTGTACGACCACGTCTTCAGTATTGCTCAAGTGTTTGACACCCGCAACAAATCAGTTTAAAGGAAGCCATGGAAGCAGTTCAAAGGCGAACCGCTAGGTTCGTTACTGGTAAGTTCGACCAATGCCCGAGTCATGGAAATGCTCCGGGAACACAAATGAGGATCGCTGGAGGACAGCCGACGTTCTTTTCGAAAAATTCTGTTGAGGAAATTTAGATGGCCGGAATCTGAAGCCGAGTGTAGCACCATCTTCCTGCCGCTTACTTACATTTTGCGTAATGATCACGAAGACGAGATAAGAGAAATTAGGGCTCGTAAGGAGGCATATAGGCATTCTCTTTTTCCTCGTTCTATTTGGGGGGTGGAATAGGAAAGGAAATGCCTAGTAGTTGTGCAATGTATCCACCTTACGGTGGATTGCGGAGTATGTAGATGTAGGTATTTATTTATTCCTGCCTTGAGTTAGTACATCACCTATCCCTTCTCTCTCTGTCCATCTCCCTTTTTCCAAAAACATGTGGCGTTGAAATGGAAGCAGGCTTAACAACTGCACGCAGCACTTAAACTGAGAGCAGGTTTATTGCGAACTTAACATACACGCAGTACTCAAAAACGTTCAAAAAGTTTGTATAGCTTATGGGACTTAACTACGTGGTCATCAGTCCCTAAACTTAGAAACTACTTATGAACTAGATAACACTAAGGACGGAACAATTATCCATGCCCAAGGGGGGATTCGAACCCCCCGACCGTAGTGGCCGTGTAGACCGTGACTGGCGCGCAGGCTCTGCTATTTATACACTGACAGAATTTACCAGAAATTAGAAGAACAGTTATCATAAGAAGCAAGTATAATTTACAAGTGAACATAAGAAAGATGTAGAACATTCTGGAATTGTTAATTACGAAGAAATAAACTTTTGCCGGTGGTCGGGATTTAACCGGCGACCTGCAGCAACGCAGTCGGTGAAGCTATCCCCTGCGCCACGCCGGCAGTCGGTTTACGTCGTCTCTCGCGGTAATATATAAGAAATAAGGCCATCTAGCATAATGAACACAACTATACGTGCAGACTGCAAAGAAAGATAGCAATAAAAAATACAAACGGGCATATAAAATTCGCACGATCTCATATTTATTGAGTTATATGTTGTTCAATTGTATAATTTTTCAGGAATATATTATTGTATAAGTGCTGCATGTAAAATCTGTTCGGAATACAATTAGTACTAAAGAAGTAATAGATTATAACTTGGTGTTGATAGGGCAGTTTTTATTAACGTTACTGCTTATGTGCTCATATCTCATGAACTACGTGTCGTACTGTGATACAATTTCGAAGGTACACTCTTTGACAAAAAAACTGGCCGCTGGCCGGCCACCGCTGAGCCTAAGTCCGAGCCGATCGCGACATGGGACAATAAACGTGACCGCGCTGATTCGCTCTAAGTCCAGCTATCTGCACAATCTGGCAACACTGCAGACTGCGGGAGTTCATAAAGCAATTCTTGTGTGCAGTTAGAAGATAACTGCGTCAGCTCCCAAGTTGGTCTTGCGGTAAAGTGCGCAACTTGCATGTTCAGTATTAGCGATCGAAACCGACTGTTGACAAAAATTTTAAATTCACGGCACTCGTTCATTCTCATGCCCCATGTGTAAGGGGAGCATATGTGTAGCGTATTTCATTTTTTGGTACACTGGTAATAACATTTCGGCCCAATAACATTGCCACCTCTGGCCGCAGCACTTGGCACAGCTCTCCGCGGCCCATACACCTCGCCGGCAGTAGCGGTGGCGGCGCTACACAGCGCTGCCTCGCCCTCTGCCCACAGCGCCTGCCGCCGCTCATCGCCCTGGATACGAAAAATGTTGTAGTGTTGCTAAGCGGTGATCCACAAAAAAGGTTGCGATTCGTATTTCACACAAGATATAACGAAGCAGGCCACCTATTTTGAATGATGAGCATATAATACATTAGAGAGGCAAAAAATTGTCATTGTCCAATCCAATGGCACTCTACGATGGTTAACACTTATTTGTGGTTTAAATCTCGATCCTTTTGCTATCAGAAAAGCCTTTCATGTAATTTGTTATTGTCATCAGTTCATATGTTTTCGTCAAGACACAATATGTAACTCACTAAAATGTTTTAGTGTCGTTGTTTCACTCCGTACAGTATATGTATGAGCTAAATTATGTTAATACGTTTCAGTGCACGTGCTAAAGCAACACAGGCACACTGCAAGGTTCGTGTCTTCATGTCTCATTTCTACAGAAGATATTTCACATCAATGGAGGTGAATCCGAATTTCTTCGAAGGCGTTTGTAAGGTGAAGCAAAGAAGACATCTAATACCATTTCCATAATTTGAAGTCGACCTTTCTGAAAGACTTATTGTATAAAGTTTTTCTTACGATTCCGTTAAAGAGTTTCTTCTTGCAATCTGCAGCGTATAAAGTAAAATAAAATGAAATTAAATTCCATCCCCAAACGCACTTTCTCCAACCAGGATTAGAACTGCCACCTCACGCCAGGCTTGCATCACAAGACGAACCACACAGCCAACCACACACTGCCACATATTGCCCCCAGTCTCTCACATATTCAATGCTTAGCCTCTAACGCATCGCGAAAGAACCTGAAAGTCATTCCTTGAGTGCAAAAGTTAAATTTCTGTCTCTCATTTCACGTCGGCATTACAAATCATTAGTCATGAAAGTAGAAAAGGAATGTCAAGTGAACTTAGTGAGACAATTCAGTACCACTTGAGGAAGTAACTGCACTGTCACAGTGTTGCCAAATATAAGCAACGATGTTGCCAGTTCTTAACTGTACTAGGAAGACCTGTGTAGCGATAAGCGACGCGAAATCGCGTTATTCTCATGCGGGCTTCTAGAGGGGAGTCGCGCATTTCGGTTAATATGCACTATCTCCTGGTAGATTCCGTCGTCATATTTACGATGCAGATATTAAATTCGTCCAATGAAGCCGAAACTAGCGTTTAAATTTGTTGAAGCTTTACAGCATTATGATATTTCAGCAAATGACAAGAGAAGTTAAAAATACTGATATTGTGCTTGCAACATACGGCAGATCAAAGTCTGAGATATATAAACCTCCATCACGATTTCAGTTTCACCCCCCTCCCCCTCCAAAAAAGACTAAAACAATTGCTTTGATACATTTCGACAAAAGCTAATTTTTTGATGAAAAGTTACTCATCCGTCTCGAAAAACTTCGCAGCTTGAAAGCGACTGCGTTTCAAAATGCAGCCTTACGACTGTACAAGTAATATTTCATGTCTTCTGCATGTTGGTTTGTCTGAAAGCCAGAAGAAACATAGTTAACTGATTATTTGTGCAACACAGTAATTATTTCACTAAGAATTCAGAATTCTGGATGTTTAAAATTGCGGCCATGAACACAGAAACTAAACTGTATATGTGGGTAACGTGCAATTCTGATGTTTTTCCTCTGCAAACATATACATATAATCTATAGACTACTAGGCAGCTTATTGATTTCGTAGTGTTACAGCCTTGATGGGCCAACAAATGATGATGAGAATCCGAACCCATGTGTCTGATGGATTTTTCGAACGTTGCAACCTATGACTTGCATGTGTTGTTGCTTAGTATCTGTCGTCACGATGTTAAATCAACAGAAATTGTTACAAACATTTTACCTACTTTCTCCTATTGTCCTATTCTTCGTCAAACCACACATTCTTTCTGGTCTCTTGGCCACATGGGAAAGAAAGCTTTTGCAACTGAATTAATGATAATAATGATGGTAATAATGATAGTAATCAATGGTTTACGGCATTACAGCAGAATTATAAAGATTTCAATAACAATAGAAAATGACGATCTCTTGGTTGACACACTGCAATGAGTTTTGGTATTTCGTTGCTGAATGCCATTTAGGATATTTTTCAGAGGAGAAAAATAGACCTGAAGCCATACACATCACTAGTATAACGATACCTCACTAATCAACTATGCTTGCTGTAGATGAGAAAACGAGAACGGCGCCTCTGAGCTAAAATGAGATTACTCGTTTAGTTATCTGACATTTGTTGGCAGTTAATACAGACAGTCCCGACATAAAACACAAAATTGTTTGCCATTTAAGGAGGGGTAGACCTTTCTGCGGTCCAAAATTTAATTCAGGATAACAGAGTCATTTAAATGCAATGAATAATCTCATATCCTCCTGAATATTGGAAAATACCTCGAATTCTGGAACTAAGGGAACGATCAGAGTTTCCTAGCATCGTAAGCAATACTGCTAAGCTATAGGAAGAATTTGTTGGCCATCCCACAATATCCTCATTCCTACCAACAGCTTGCTTCAACTGGCTTTTACCCACGCTGCGCTGCCAACGCCCATTCTAAATAAGGCTTCAGTCCGAAAGCAGACAACATCATTGAAAATGCTGATGAATAGATGACTTACGTTCATCAACTTCCGGGGAGAGTTTCTTTCAACGAAACGGAGAAAGTGTGAAAGTACTACTTTCTCCAAAGTTCCTACGGACTTTTGCCCTAAATTGGACGTATATACGTTCAATCTTGTCATACGCGGCTCACATTCCAGGAATATCAGCAAAATGAGCATCTGGCGGGTACCGTCCTAGAGCAGCCATTACGCAAGTCTTTACCGATAATCATAAAATTGACAAGACGGCTTTTGCTGCAGAATATAGTGACTTCTGTTACATCCGCATAACCTTTCCCAATAAGAAATTGTTTTCTTCGTATAGTGATGCCCCTGTTTAGGTGCATTATAATGTTAGTGTTTAATGTTGCTTCAGAAGTACTTTTTGTCTTAAATATTTTTATATTTGCAGGTGATTCAAAGTAATTGTAATAATTAGTTTCCCTTCAAATTACTTCATTCATTCGATCTGTTATTTGTAAAGTAATTGCAACCGCCAAAAGTGAAATTGTCCTATAAACCAAACCGTTTGGTTATCTTAGGTCATTTGTATACGGGCAGAACACTTTCATCTGAAATATCTCCACGAAAGGCAGAGAAGCGGACGGTTCTCTGTCATAGTAGAGTTAGGCTCGCGTAGCTAGTCCTTTGTGCATAAGATATGGAATTATATGTTAAAGAAAGAAGTCATATCTAAGAAACTTGCATATTAATTTTATTTTTCTCGTGTATTTACATTCTTTAGTTTATATTCGCCTTTACTTCTCACAAAATAATGACATATATTTTTCTCTGCTAGTAGCTACCTTTGGTCGTTTCCGACCGCATTACATTTTCCGTTGTCTCTAGATGGACAATACTTTGTCTCTGCCGATCCCAGATTTCACGTCGAAAGAAAACATTTGCTCCACATAATTCATTTCGCAGTAGGCGGTCGCATTTCCACCGTTGGTATATTTACTTGTACGAATATTGTTCGTAACCGTAAACATTTTGCTCTTGCTGTTCGTCTCCTTAATATTGTTAAACACATATTTTCCCTATAATTCTTCTCGTGAAGTGTTTGAACTGCTGTGCTTTATTATTGTTAGTACCATTAGTTTTTATTTCAAGTTGATCTCTGAATTTGTATTTTGTATTACCGTTATATTTGTTTGTTCAATATGTTTCACAATATTGAAGATAAACAAGTTTTCATATCCATTAATATAAGCGACTTAGAGCTAATGTATAACGTTCATTTTAATCTTGTTTCATCCGTAAAAGTTCCTCTGAAAATCTGGAACACTTCTTTTAAGACCCTTAATTTAAAAACCATACGTAGGCAGAGGACATTCAAGAATTGCTCATTTATTAACTTCATTCATAATTATAATTTGGATCAAATTTATTTACAAATTTTGTAGTCAGTCCATTTAATTTTTATGATAGCGGTAAAATTACAGCCTTGCGCAACCTAGGGTATCTGTTCAAAATCAATGAATAAAAGATACGGCAATACTTTTATTTACTATCTTTTAACAAGCAACAGTGCAATTGCTTTCCCTAATATTGTTCTAAACCATGGCACAATTCATCGATCAATTTTAATCGTTGTAACACGTGATTATTAGGTTGCTTTATTGTCTGTTGTGTTTTTGTTACAAATTTTACAATTGATTTTATACTATCGATAGGCCAGAAACTTAATTAACGTAACTCAGTACCGCGTGGTAATGCAATATTTACTCGCATTCGTTTTTGCTACGGAGCCAGTTGGTGCAGTGGTAACACACGGGACTCATGTTCGGTACACGGCGCCTCGAACTGGCCTTCGGCCATTTGGATTTGAGTTTTCCATGATTTTCCTAAATCAGTCTAGGCAAATGTCGGCCCCTGCGGCAGGGCACGGCCGATTTCCTTCCACATCCTTATCATGACAATCCGAACTTCTGCTTCACTCTATTGACTCCCTTGTCGAGGGGACGTTAAATCTTAACCTTCCTTCTTTCTTTCGTGTCTCTTGTGCAAAAGATCTTACTTTGTTCATGTTTCCGTGTGTTGGTACAAATTTTGCAGTTCATTTCAAACCAACTTCCCTCTGAACAAGAGACCTTGAACTTTCAGCTTAACTTAGAACTGGATGACACTGCTTCATTAACGCCATTTCTTAATTGGTGTGCGGTGGAGGGCAATTTTTATACAACTGCTGTTTCCGCCTTTTTCTCTTCCAGTAGTGAATAGTTCGCAGTTAAAACTATTTCTGGTAAGACTTAGTATGAGTTCATATCGCCCTATCTTTTACCTTCGCGATCTTTTCGTGACTAATACATAAGAGGGGTCAGCTGAAATAGAAATTAAACAAATGTATCGAATATCTCTGTTGTATTCTCATAAAAAAGGTCGAAACTGAATGAAAAATTTCACACATACAAAATTTGAAAAGTGTAAAATAATCATTCAGATGGAAAATGCATAGAAACGTGGTTTTAAAATAGACTAAGACGTATAAAGTAACTTTTGCCCACTCGATAATTGCTACCGCGTTAAGGATAGTTCCAATAAATTTCCGAATTTTTAATAGCTATGTCAGACATCAAAGTAACACTGGAACATAAAGTGTTCTTTCATCATGAGTAATGCTAACAGTAGCGTTTAGTGGCCACCAACGTGAAGGGTAATTTATTTCATTAACGTTCTGAAGTCGATACGAGGTATGACGCGGTGGGGGCATCCACAGTCGTTTTGGATGAATGCGGCACAACGAGCGAGCGAAGGCGCGCGCGTCTGGAAACGGAGAAGGTGGAGCGCGCCTGCTGGAGGGAAAGGATAGTTGTCGTTCTGAACAGAGGAAGCCATCAAAAGGAGCCTAACAGATATTCGGTAGACCTCTTGGAACTTACGCGTTTTGACTTTAACATAAGAAATAAATGAAATTCACGAATTGCATTGAACATTGCAATGTATAGTAAATTAATGTCGTCCTCTATCTGCGACGACACCAGTGCCACATCGTTACAGCGCTAAGTATCTGAATTTAATTTGTGTCAAATTTAATTTGCCAGTCTAGTTCATTTTCGGTAGTACTGTTTTAAGAGGTTTATTCCCGCGTACTTGCAGATCTCGTTTGTACTACTGTTTTAATTGTTTATTCTATCGTATTTGATAAATACCGTTGTTTAGTCTTCGTCTTTGACCGGTGTATTTCAAAACAAGTCAGAGACCGTTACTAAGCTCGTTATCAGTCAGTCCAGTGCCAGCTGTCACCAGTGCCACATCGTTACAGCGCTAAGTATCTGAATTTAATTTGTGTCAAATTTAATTTGCCAGTCTAGTTCATTTTCGGTAGTACTGTTTTAAGAGGTTTATTCCCGCGTACTTGCAGATCTCGTTTGTACTACTGTTTTAATTGTTTATTCTATCGTATTTGATAAATACAGTTGTTTAGTCTTCGTCTTTGACCGGTGTATTTCAAAACAAGTCAGAGACCGTTACTAAGCTCGTTATCAGTCAGTCCAGTGCCAGCTGCCACGAGTGCCGCAGCGTTAACAGCGGTAAACTGCCGGACTCAGTTTTGTTGATTCGACAGTGTAGTTACCACTGACCACAGTTAAGTCAGCAGCCAGCCGCCTTCATTAGAGTACTAGGCTTCTTTAAAGTTGTTAATTGCTGTTAATTGTATCGATAGGATGGATAGGATGTGTGCCTGCTGTGTGCGGACGCAGGAGGAGTTGGCCGCGGTTCGCAAACAGCTGAGCGTGCTGTTGGCTACGGTCAGCCGTCTTCAGGCTGCTGTCTCGGGGTGCAGCGATGGTGGGGAGTCTGGTTCGTCGAGTGGGACACCTCAGGTGTCTCACGCTACGCTCTCTGTCCCTGCTACCGAGGCACCTTCAGGTGTACCGGACGTCGTCGATCCGCCTTCTCCGCAAGGGGAGTGGCGGGTTGTACGGCGTTCGCGTCGCTCGAGGCGGAAGGCCAATGTGGAGGCTGGACGTCCGTCCGCGCCCGTTCGTCCTGTGAGTGAAAGTGTGGCCACTCCTTCAGCAGGGTCCGAGCAGGTGCACGGGGGGAGGGGATTATTAGTTATTGGGAGCTCCAATGTCAGGCGCGTGATGGAGCCCCTTAGGCAGATAGCGTCCAGATCTGGAAGGAATTCCAACGTGCACTCGATGTGTTTGCCGGGGGGCCTCATCCGAGATGTGGAGGCGGCCTTGCCGGCGGCTATCGAGGGTGCGGGGTGCAGTCGACTGCAAGTCGTAGCTCACGTCGGCACCAATGACGCTTGTCGCTTGGGTTCTGAGGACATTCTCGGGTCCTACGAGCGGCTGGCGGAATTGGTGAAGGCTGCTGCCTTCGCACGCGGGGTGCAAGCAGAGCTGTCGATTTGCAGCATTGTTCCCAGGGTTGATCGGGGTCCTTTGGTTTGGAGCCGAGTGGAGGGTCTGAACCAGAGGCTTCGCCGACTCTGTGACAGTCATGGCTGCAGATTTCTGGATCTGCGTTATCGGGTGGGGAATTGTAGGGTGCCCTTAGATAGATCAGGGGTGCACTACACTAAGGAAGCGGCTACTCGGGTAGCAGAGTACTTGTGGAGTGCACATGGGTTTTTTTTAGGCTAGGCGCTAACTCTGATGAGCACTCGCCTGTCTGTATTCAAACAGCGAATTCAGGCCACGTTCGGAACAAAAATTCGAACATAAAAATATTAGCCGCGAACTTACAAAGTATTAGAAACAAAGTTCCCGAATTTGCAGCGCTGCATGGAAGTTATTGCGCTCAGATAGTTTTAGGCACCGAAAGCTGGTTAAATGATGATGTGGCAAGTTCAGAAATATTTAGCGAATCGTGGAATGTATATCGAAAAGATAGATCTGATACAACTGGAGGAGGAGTGTTCATCGCTGTGGACAAAGATATTGTTTCTACTGAGATCGAGGTTGAAAGTAACTGTGAAGTTATCTGGGCACGCATAACAGGTCTAAAAGAAGTAAAGTTAATAGTTGGGTGTTTTTATCGGCCCCCCAGTGCTGCTGTAGCAGTTTTAGAATCATTCAAGGAAAGTCTACACCAGGTAGTGCGTAGGTATCCGGGCCATGCAATATTAGTCGGAGGTGACTTCAACCTTAAGAGTATAGATTGGGACCTCGCTAGTTACATTTCAGGCGGTACAGACAAGCAGTCTTGCGAGCTACTTTTGGACACATTCTCCGAAAACTGTCTTGAGCAGTTAAACCGGCAACCCACGCGCAATGGAAATATTCTAGACCTTATAGCCACAAACAGGCCTGACCTTATTAACGATGTCTGTGTAGAGACAGGAATTAGTGATCACGATATCGTCATAGCGTCGATGGTGACCAAAGTTCATAAACCAGTCAAGAAGGCTAGGAGCGTGTTTTTGTTGGGAAAAGCCGACAAGCAAATGTTACGATCGCACTTAGAAAATGAATGGGCATCGTTTAATTCTGGGACTATGGATGTAGAGGAATTGTGGACTAAATTTAAATGCGTTGTTAATGAAGGGTTAGAGAAATATGTGCCAGTAAAGACGATTAAGGATGGAAAAGATCCACCGTGGTATAATAATAATGTTAGAAAGCTGCTGAGAAAGCAAAGGCTGTTGCACTCTCGATTCAAAAAGGAACACGCAAATAATGACAGGCAAAAGTTAGTAGAGATTCGTGCGTCTATAAAAAGATCGATGCGTGAAGCATACAATAATTATCACAGCCATACCTTAGCAAAAGATCTTTCCGAGAACCCGAAAAAATTCTGGTCCTACGTAAAATCGATAAGCGGGTCAAAGCCCACTGTCCAGTCACTAGTTGATCATTCCGGGGCAGTAATAGAAGAAAGCAAACGGAAAGCTGAAGTTCTAAATTTAACCTTTAAGAAATCTTTCACGCAGGAGGACCGCACAAATATACCATCATTTGATCAACGTACTAATTCCGAAATGGGGGACATAACAATAGGTATTTCCGGTGTAGAGAAGCAGCTGAGAGAGCTAAATACGAAAAAGTCTGCTGGTCCGGATGGAATACCAGTTCGGTTTTACAAAGACTATTCTGCGGCATTGGCCCCCTACTTAGCTTGCATTTATAGCGAATCTTTAATTCAGCGCAAAGTTCCTAGTGATTGGAAAAAAGCGCAGGTGACTCCCGTGTATAAGAAAGGAAAGAGAACTGACCCATACAATTACAGGCCAATATCGTTGACATCGGTTTCATGTAGAATTTTGGAGCATATTCTCAGTTCGAATATAGTAAATTTCCTTGAAACGGAAAAGCTTCTTTCCATGAATCAGCACGGGTTTAGGAAACATCGTTCATGTGAAACTCAGCTTGCCCTTTTCTCACATGACATCTTGCGAGCCATGGACGAAGGGCAACAGGCGGATTGTGTTTTTCTCGACTTCAAAAAGGCGTTCGACACGGTACCACACTGCAGACTGCTAACGAAGATACGAGCTTATGGAATAGGTTCACAGATTTGTGACTGGCTGGAAGACTTCCTAAGTAATAGAACGCAGTACGTTGTTCTCGACGGCGAGTGTTCATCAGAGACGAGTGTATCGTCAGGCGTGCCCCAGGGGAGTGTGATAGGACCGCTATTATTTTCTATATATATAAATGATCTGATGGACAGAGTAAGTTGTAATTTGCGGCTGTTTGCTGATGATGCTGTGGTGTATGGGAGGGTGTCGTCTGTAACTGACTGTAATAGCATACAGGTTGACTTAGACAAAATTTCTAGTTGGTGCGAAGAATGGCAGCTAGCTCTCAATGTAGAAAAATGTAAGGTGATGCGCATGAGTAGAAAAAACAATCCCATAATGTTCGAATACAGCATCAGTAGTGAGCTTCTTGATGCGGTCGCGTCGTTCAAATATCTAGGCGTAACATTGCAGAGCGATATGAAATGGAACGAGCATGTAAGGACAGTTGTGAGTAAGGCAGACAGCCGACTTCGGTTTATTGGGAGAATTTTGGGAAGATGTACTTCAACTGTAAAGGAGACCGCGTATAAAACGCTTATACGACCACGTCTTGAGTATTGCTCAAGTATTTGGGACCCGCAGCAGATCGGTTTGAAGGAAGACATAGAGGCGGTTCAGAGGCGAGCAGCTAGATTTGTTACCGGTAGGTTCGACCAATGCGCGAGTGTCACGGAAATGCTCCGGCAACTCAATTGGGGATCGCTGGAAGAAAGACGACGTACTTTTCGTGAATTTCTGTTAAGTAAATTTAGAGGGCCGGAATTTAAAGCTGAGTGTAGTACGATCTTGCTGCCGCCTACTTACATTTCGCGTAAAGATCACAAAGACAAGATAAGAGAAATTAGGGCTCGTACGGAGGCATATAGGCATTCTTTTTTTCCTCGTTCAATTTGGGAGTGGAATAGGAAAGGAAATGCCTAGTAGAGGTACAGTGTACCCTCCGCCACGCACCTTACGGTGAATTGCGGAGTATGTATGTATGTAGATGTAGATGTATCGACGTGAGATACCTGGCACCTAAAAGTCGCCATTAAGTTTGTACTTTGAAACCTATCACCGCGCTGTAATGTACACATTGCAATTAAAACTATGTTTGCATCGCATCCGGCCATGAGACTACGTAACATTTTATGAAATCAACGAGGCAGACAACAAAGACAGGTCCGGAATGCATTGAGCACCTCATCAAGGAACGTGCTAAAAAAATTCAAAGGTCGCTTGTAATTTCCATATTGACCTGTGGACATTTTATTTTATCAGGAAGCAAACTCGAAAGAAACTGGACAAATTTGAGTATTTAGGAAGACTTTTCTGCGACAAATTGTGAGTCTTATTGTTAGTTAATGGAGTACAGCAAACATAACGATAACTCCTGAATATGAATCAACTATAAACCGAGAACCAAAACTGGTAATACGCTCAATGAGTTATTCATTGATTTCTTTTTTTTTTTTTTTTTTTTTTTAATTTTTTTAATAGCTGACCACGTGACATGTGTGAAATTTGGAGAGCACAGTATCTCGAGCCTGAGTGGAATTACGGATCCGGATCCTAACGTGCAGGACGCCAGCTACAAAAACTCGTTCATCAGGCCACCAATGTAATCAAGCTTTTCCAACGTCGTAGTAGGGCATATTGTTTCGCAACTTCGGCATCATGTAGATGTGTCTGATAAGTAATTATGCAGTCAGTTGACATTTTCTTGTCACCTACATTAAATATTTTGAAAAATTAACATCATAATATGCTCGTTGTAGTAGTTAACTGAATTTGTGTTCAAGAAGATCGTTTCATACATTAACTACTCCTACTCTCTTTCACGTTGCGAGAAATCTGCCTCAGCTGTGAGTAAATAAATGAGGTAGGGTTTATAGCAGTAATGTCTAGCTGTATAATAGTCACTTTCTGAAAACCTAGCCAATTTAGAAATCGGGGCCGTTTTGTTGCAAAAGCTGGATCTCATCATTTCGTCTCGTTACGTCTTTAATTTATCCGCTTACTGTCAAACAAAATCATCCGTGCCAAGTGTCTCATGGAAACCTCATACCAGATGCTGTAGCCACCTACTTCAAGAATATCAAGTGACATCAGAAACAAAACGAAAGAACATTTTCTTAAAAGAATTTATCAATTATTCTAAAATGATAGTAAATTTTAAATATAGATAGAACAACTTATTTGGAAATCACTTCAAATGTAGTAATCCCATAAAGTAAATAATAAATTCTGAAGTCGTGTCAGCTGTTTTTTTATTTTTTTATTAAGAATGTTGCTTTATAGGTCCAAGACTGTTTTCACTTTTTTAAAGACCCATCTTCAGTGTTAATTTTTTTCATATGAAAATTCATTATAGAGACACAAGGTTCTAATTGCTTTCATATGTCATGGGAATAAAATTTCATTAATTAGGCTCAGATATATGGAACCAGTCCAACAGAAATCATCTGTCATTCAGAATAAAAACCAAGGACATTAAAATGTGGGACAAATAGTCGCGTAATTTTGATTACTGTATTTTCAATGAAACCAGTAGATCGCTGACGAAGTCAAGGAGTACAAACCAAAGAAAACCGTCCAAAGAATCGAAGAAACCGATAGATGATGGATTTGTATATTGCTCATCTTTGCATCAAGTATTACGGCAAAGTAAAAAATAATAATTATGAATATGCGCAACCACCCAGATTCTCTGTTTTGTTAAACTTCATGAGGACTAAATCATTTACGTAATATTTCTTGAATGTGAGACGCGTTTGACAAGACTCAACGTAGATACAGTCCATCTTCGGACAGCAGTGCCTAGTATCATTGGAGAAAATGACGGTTCGCATTACTTTTCGTTTTGTTACAAAAAGCTCTCACTGAAAGTTGATGAGGCTAAGTTATCAATTCATCATCATTTCTTCTCAATACGTGGCAAAAGCCAGTTGAGGCCAGATGCTAGTAGGATTGAGAATATTGTGGGCTGTCGCTTTCAAGTTGCCAAGTGTTTGATACCATAGTGTTTAGTGACGGATGATGCAACGTTCATTTCCAGTAACTCATAAAAATTGCTTTTGTAGATATCTAACAAAGTAATTGTTTTAGTCTTTTTTTGGGGGGAGTGGGGTCAAACTGAAATCGTGATGGAGGTTTATATATCTCAGACTTTGACCTGCCGTATGTTGCAAGCACAATATCAGTATTTTTAACTTCTCTTGTCATTTGCTGAAATATCATAATGCTGTAAAGCTTCAACAAATTTAAACGCTAGTTTCGGCCTCATTGGACGAATTTAATATCTGCATCGTAAATATGACGACGGAATCTACCAGGAGATAGCGCATATTAACCGAAATGCGCGACTCCCCTCTAGAAGCCCGCATGAGAATAACGCGATTTCGCGTCGCTTATCGCTACACAGGTCTTCCTAGTACAGTTAAGAACTGGCAACATCGTTGCTTATATTTGGCAACACTGTGACAGTGCAGTTACTTCCTCAAGTGGTACTGAATTGTCTCACTAAGTTCACTTGGCATTCCTTTTCTACTTTATGACTAATGATTTGTAATGCCGACGTGAAATGAGAGACAGAAATTTAACTTTTGCACTCAAGGAATGTAGTTATTTGTGTAGGTGACTTTCAGGTTCTTTCGCGATGCGTTAGAGGCTAAGCATTGAATATGTAAGAGACTGAGGGCAATATGTGGCAGTGTGTGGTTGGCTGTGTGGTTCGTCTTGTGATGCAAGCCTGGTGTGAGGTGGCAGTTCTAATCCTGATTGGAGAAAGTGCGTTTGGGGATGGAATTTAATTTCATTTTATTTTACTTTATACGCTGCAGATTGCAAGAAGAAACTCTTTAACGGAATCGTAAGAAAAACTTTATACAATAAATCTTTCAGAAAGGTCGACTTCAAATTATGGAAATGGTATTAGATGTCTTCTTTGCTTCACCATACAAACGCCTTCGAAGAAATTCGAATTCACCTCCATTGATGTGAAATATCTTCTGTAGAAATGAGACATGAAGACACGAACCTTGCAGTGTGCCTGTGTTGCTTTAGCACGTGCACTGAAACGTATTAACATAATTTAGCTCATACATATACTGTACGGAGTGAAACAACGACACAAACATTTTAGTGAGTTACATATTGTGTCTTGACGAAAACATATGAACTGATGACAATAACAAATTACATGAAAGGCTTTTCTGATAGCAAAAGGATCGAGATTTAAACCACAAATAAGTGTTAACCATCATAGAGTGCCATTGGATTGGACAATGACAATTTTTTGCCTCTCTAATGTATTATATGCTCATCATTCGAAATAGGTGGCCTGCTTCGTTATATCTTGTGTGAAATACGAATCGCAACCTTTTTTGTGGATCACCGCTTAGCAACACTACAACATTTTTCGTATCCAGGGCGATGAGCGGCGGCAGGCGCTGTGGGCAGAGGGCGAGGCAGCGCTGTGTAGCGCCGCCACCGCTGCTGCCGGCGAGGTGTATGGGCCGCGGAGAGCTGTGCCAAGTGCTGCGGCCAGAGGTAGCAATGTTATTGGACCGAAATGTTATTACCAGTGTACCAAAAAATGAAATACGCTACACATATGCTCCCCTTACACATGGGGCATGAGAATGAACGAGTGCCGTGAATTTAAAATTTTTGTCAACAGTCGGTTTCGATCGCTAATACTGAACATGCAAGTCGCGCACTTTACCGCAAGACCAACTTGGGAGCTGACGCAGTTATCTTCTAACTGCACACAAGAAGTGCTTTATGAACTCCCGCAATCTGCAGTGTTGCCAGATTGTGCAGATAGCTGGACTTAGAGCGAATCAGCGCGGCCACTTTTATTGTCCCATGTCGCGATCGGCTCGGACTTAGGCTCAGCGGTGGCCGGCCGGCGGCCAGTTTTTTTGTCAAAGAGTGTACATTCAGCTATATGTGTGTATACTGTTTGTAAAATTTCCTACGGCTACAATTTGTAGAAATTATATACTGTAACGTCATAAAGAGTGTCGTAGTTTGTCTATGAACAGCGCAAAAGAACTAAGCGAGAAACTTTTTTCCTTTCATAATTTTGCTATTGTTGTCAGCGAGAAAAAGTACAATAAAGGTTTGAAATTATGTTTAAAGTTGGTTACAAGTCGCTAAGTACTGTCATTCTCATCCATTGTGTGAATAAAATCTCGTTGCAGTATGTGGCAGTTTCTTGCAACTATATTGTTTATGACGTCATATCTCCTGAATCATGTGTCGTATGTGGTTCTTACCATTTCATGACAGGAAAGTGCATCTCCCATTTAATTTGTGACCCATTGGAGTAGGTCGATTTGTTTTCTTCTTCTTGCGGATCATTGCGAAGATGGTGTATCCTTGTGTCCAGTTTTAAAATATCCATATTACAGTTCTTTGTCCTTTACGCCCTTTATGTCTCACTAATGGTTCTGCTATGGGTGTATATATATAAATCCGGGTATATATATGTCTGGTTCACGTAATAGTGTAATAGTTGTTCTACCGGAGAGATTTCGGTTTTTCCCCTTTATGGCAGGGGAAGTTTTCATGTTTATATGCAATTGTTGCATATTTTAATTTTTAAGAATTTTATATTTTGTTCCTTTAGTTGTGGCGTGTGATGGGACAGGTTTTAGGGGTGACAGGAGGGCCATTAACACAAAGAAAAAAAAAATACACAAAAATCGCAAAGGTGGTTGTGGTATATCGCCCCAAATTTGCGATTGGATAAGGGATTTCGTGTCAGAGGACATAATTCGTAGTAATCGATGGTAAGGCATCGGCTCAAACAGGTGATATCGGGCATTCCACAGGGTAGTGTTATTGGCACTCTGCTGTTCCTTATTTACATAAACGATTTAGGGGAAATCGAAGTAGCTCTCTTAGGTTGTTTGCTGATGACGTCATTTGCCGCCTAGTAAAATCATCTGAAGATCCAAATCAACTACAGAACGATCTGAATATCACTATGGTGTAAAAATTGGCAATTGACTAAAAATAATGAGAAGTGTGAAGTTGTCCACATGAGTACGTAAAGAAATCCGTTAAACTTTGTTTACAAGATAAAAAAAAAATCAAAAGTGAAGGCCGTAAACTCCACTAAATACCTTGGAATTACTATTATTTCAGACTTCACCTGGAAAGAATACATAGATAATGTCGTGGGAAAGGCGAACCAGAGACTGCGTTTTATTGGCAGAACTGTTAAAACATGCAACAGAACTACAAAAGAAACTGCGTATTGTACGCTTGTCCGTCCATTTTTTGAGTTTTGCTGCGCAGTATGGGATCCTTATCAGTTGGGTTTGACGGAGGATGTCGAAGGAGTCCAAAGAAGGGCAGCTCGTTTCGTATTGTCACGATACAGGGGAGACAGCGTTACGGAAATGATACAGGATCTGGGATGGGAATCATTACAACGACGTTTATCGCTGCGGCGTGGGCTACTTACGAAACTCCAATCGCCAACATTTTCCTCCGAATGCTAAAATATATTGTTGACTCCCACTTACATAAGTAGAAATGATCATCATAATAAAATACGAGAAATCAGAGATCGAACCGAGAGATTCAGGTGTTCTTTCTTCCCTCGCGCTATTCGAGAATAAAATGGGAGATAAATAGTATAACGGTGGTTCGATGAACCTCTGCCAGGCACTTAAATGTGATTTGCGGAGTATCCCATGTAGATGTAGATCAACGTACGGATATTACCTTGAAAGGCTTCTGGTGCTTGGCGACTCCAGTGACGCTGTCTGCCGCGACATGTTGGCAGGGCGCTCCCCTGGTGGCCTGCTGCTGGTGACGCAGCAGAGGGCGCTGGGGACGCCGGGCGCCGTGTTACGTCACGCGGTGCAGCCATCAGACAGATGAGCAGCGGCGCCGCTCTTTTGTCTCGAGTCCCGCGGGCCTTCTACGCCGCGGCTCGGCTCGGCACGGCTTTGTCTCGCGTAGCCTCGGAGGCGGCCAACACCACAACAGTTCGCGTATCTGCGAGCACTTATCCTGCCACCAATTAAAGTCCACACTTTGCGCCAATCTGTCGTGCTGGCAAACAGTGAAGTGGACGGCATCCTGCTGCAAGCATTATCTACAACCACTCTTCGATTACCCTAAATGCGGCGCCATTTGGGAGGGGGAGGGGGGGGGGTGTCAACATGCCGAATTTCTGACGTTCAACGCGTGAGCAGCATGTGGAGTAGTTTTTGCAACGTGTAGGGCAAATCAAGCATGTCAAATTGCAAATAAGCCTCACGTGCAAGATTAAGATTCCGTTGCTACACTTGCACGATATGTCATCGGCGCAACTGCCCCACATCTTCAGGTGCGGTGTACACACTGGGCCGCGATGGATGCGTCCTATTTAAATCTGTCTATAGCCGTGTCCTACGTGAGCGACGAAAGTTAGCGACTGCGCGCGACAGCTTCAAGCGACGAATCTCAACCGCACGTATGGTTACAGATCTGTCCTACCTAAAGCCGTCGCTCACAGAGCGTGTATCTGAACGAGTGGGGCCAACGTGGCGAGTTTCTTACGTCACAACGTACGAACCACACATTGGCGAGGCTTTCCCAACGTGTCGGGGAGTATCAAGCATGCCAGATATTCTCAACGTGCGTCTGAACTATCACCAATAAGGTGGGAGAACGCCACCAACGTCACACTACGTGGCTTTCTAGGGACCGGGGGGGGGGGGGGGAGGCAACTTTACTCGGTAGAGACATGAAGACGCCATATTGGCCGTTGTATTTCATGGGTTTTACGTATATAAATTAGGTCTCATGAATGTATGACATTTCAAAGCGAGTAAAAGTAACTGAGTAAATTTAGGCTCTCTCGAAAACCGGTCATTAGACGTACTGTTTCTTGGAATAAATGACTGGAAACTTCTTTTATGTGGTTAAAAAATTTCCGTATTACAGTAATCTGCCGTTTCAAGGCAAGCCCTACAGAAGATCTGTCAACACGAATAGTTTTTTTACATTATTTGTTATAATTACCTGTTATAAATCAATACCATACCATCTACCAGCAGTGTATACAACAGGCCTAATATGTTAGTTGAGAATAGTTCTGCATGATGGTGACTGGTGTAGGCAGCAAAGTCCGGAAAAGGGACTGTTGAGCTGATGTAGTCTCGTAGCGCTGGTTCAGAGCACCTCAAGAGCAAAAGGAGAGAAAAAATATTTTATTCTGCTTTTCTGATAAACCCAAACACTTTCCTACAAATTTCGTAGAAGTATACTGCATAATATTCAATGCTAAATAAAGGAAGTACGCCTCGTCTGAGGAGTGAGTTTGTTACTCATTTTATGAACAGAACAGTTTGCACCTTACTTACAGTAAAATACGCACTTTATTGTTTCACCTATTGTATTTTACACGTTCTTGACATTATACTTAATAATAACATTGACCGTGGAAGAATGACGTTTGTTTTGCCAAAAATCGAGACTATTGCAATAAAGTTTGCATCTAATGTCATATCTCAGTATTGCACAGTGTCATGACACTATTAGTTGCACTTATTGACGTAATGAGCAACTCTTATAAGAGTTTGATATTTTGTTGTTTCCTATGTACAGTAGGCCTATATCACAGAACATAAAGAACATATGCACAAGCGCGTAAATAAGCGATTTAATAGAGGTAAAGCAGGAATTCCACCCTTTCGATTTCGTAAACACCGGATGTCGCTGGAGCGCGCTGCGGTCGCTTGTAGCTCGTTGAGACACACGTCTTGTATGCACATAAGTCGCGCCGTCTCCGAGCGTCCAGCCGCACGGTGGATTCGGCACGTTGACCACACACGTTCAGACGCACGCTCCGTGTGCCGACGGCGTAAGCGACGTCTGCAGCGCCGCACGTCAGACGCGACAACCACCGACGTCTGATATTCAAACCTACTCGAATCTTGTCGCTGTCGCACACGCTACAAAATGTCGAGATTCGCTGAGAATCGTCTGCTTGTAGACGTTATAAAGGATGTCCCAAGAATTCTGCGGGCTAATAATCCCTGGAGTTCATGAAACTGTTTCTGAGATAACAAAATTCACGTCGTACATACAATGAAGAATTTCGGTTTGGATACGAAGTACACCCTCGTACACCACAGCATCATCAGCAAACAGCCACAGATTGCAGCTATGTACGTCAGATCATTTGCATAGATAGAAAGTAATAGCAATATCACACTTCCCTGGGGCACCCCGAACGATACCATAGTGTGATGAATCTCGCCATCGAGGACAACGTATTGGATTCTATTACTCGAGTAGTCTTCGAGCCACTCCTACTTGGGTACCTATTCCATAGGCTCGTAACTTTGTTAGCACTCTGTAGTTGTAGTGGGATAAGATAGTCGTACTACATTTTCCTATGTCAGCCCTGTTTTGAAGTTCTAAATAGGAAAACGAAACTTTTTATTTAAAATGTATACACATTTGATGTTCATGTAAATATTTTATATGATTCTTAAAACGTTTTATTTTCTGTATGTTACATATACGACCGAGGCGCCGCAATCAACAAGGGCAGCATCGTCGCCGCCGCAGCCAACCTTGAAGTATGTGACCGCTATGCTAGCAGAATTTAACCGACGGCTACGGGGCTGCGAATGCAGCTGCGCCTTCTTTATTGCCCCGCGTCAATCGTTTCAAAGAATAAAAAGAAAATTTCAATAATTGTTTCAGATTCAGTCCAAGCTGGTTGTACAGGATGAGGTCTCTTGCTAAACTGACTTTGTATTAGCATGAAGAATAAATATTTGTTAATATTGAAAAGTATCTTGCATTTATAAAGAGTTATTTATGATCAAGAAATATAGCAAGAGTAATTCGATTTTTGAGAAGAACTAATTTCGGAAAACAAATTCTGATTGAATTGATTACTGATTACCTTCGAATGTCATTATATTGGTATAGAGTGTGAATATGGAAAAACAGTGTTTAGCAGGCGGTGGAATATTAACTTTTTTCAGTACACGTTAGAGACAGCAAACAGTAGTGCCTGTGTTTGACTTTGATAAAATTTTTGTAACGGCCACAGACTAGTTTCCTTGCCCCGCTCGTACAAGAACCTAATTTATTTTTTGTGAACTATTTAAAGGAGATATTCCTATATTTTTCGGATTCATATTGTGGTGCGGGATACTCCGGACGAAGCCTTGAAATTTTACACGGTTAGATTGTGACGGTGTTGCTAGGGGGTCTGTAAATAACTCATTAACAACGTCCTAGCAACTAATAAAACCTTTCTAGTATCAAGATACTCATGTTTAGCGACTAAAGATGAACCTGAGTAACTGTATTGACCATCGCAGTTATCCCGTCCCTGTTCCACCACATAGTGCGGCACCTTGTCAAATGCCTTTTGAAAATCGAGGAATACGCAGTCTTATCGTTGCTCTTCATTCGTAACATGCAAGCTGTCACGGGAGAAAAGAGCAAGCTGGGTTTCGAGTGATCGATACCTCCCTAAGGCCGTGCTGATCCATGGACGGAAGCTTTTCGTCTCAAAGAAATTTTATAAGGACTAATGTGTTCAAGAATTCTACAGCAGACATGTTAATGACAGGTCTAATTTCGCGGGTCCGTTCTATTGCCTTTCTTATACACGGAGCGTAACATGCAAGTAATTCTCTGATCCCTATGCTGGAACAAGTTACAGACGTTAGTAGCAGTTGCCTTGCCTTTCTCACAGCGCAATTACAGTAACGCAAAACCGATATTTATATCTATAAATGTGAATGTCTGTTCGGTGTTTTTTTTTCACGTCCGAATGACAAGGCGCACAGACTTAATATTTGTACAGTTACTAATTTATACCTGAGGAATGTTTTAGGCACGGTTTTATAGCGATCTGATAGATATTTCGTAATTTGAAGACTATAACGCGAAATGCGGAACTAATAATTGTATTTACTCTGCGAAAATTTGTATTTACTCTGCGAAAATTTGTATTTACTCTGCGAAAATTTGTATTTACTCTGCGAAAATTTGTATTTACTCTGCGAAAATTGGTTTCATTGTTGCTTGAGGGTTGATAATGATAAGAGGGAGTATATTGGGAAGGAAAGTTATCGGTGTATATAAAATTTTACGCTCGCGCGTATGCGTCAATATTTCGCTCTGCAGCGAAAACTACAGAACACAAACGAATGGTCTGTGTGTAATTATTGTTAGAAGTCCCCCGTTGTACACCATAGCAGTTCTAAGCCGATAGCTGTAAGGGGATGGAAGATATGGTGGTTGAAAGTCTTCAAATTATTAAAAAAAAAAAAAAATCGGACTGAAGGCCAGCGTTGACGTTTGCGACTCTATAGCAAGGTGGTTACATACAGCGAAACGTGATGCCACAAAGCTTATCTTTGGTCTATGCGTGCTAGAATGTCTTCAGCTCTTTCTGTAAAGATAAGGTTACGAATAAGGAAATAAGAATAAAATAAATAAAGCAGCAAAAAAATTTATTTTAATACATCTCTTTAAAAAAAATCGATTTGACGTTTCGCGCATTACATAAAGTACAATATTTCAAATAACGTAGTTAACCAGAATTCCCTAAAATGAAATTAAAATGAATTTGGACATTACTCTCACCATATGTCTTGAGATATTGCAACACAGTCTGTAAGGAATAATGTATGTATTGACATAAAAGTTTCTGGGCGTTGTACCGCGTCATGATGTAAGAAGGCTATTACTTAAATAACCTAAGTTTCGGCCAACGTTACAGTGGCCTTCATCTGGGTATGAAGGCCACCCAGAAAACTTTTGTCATCTGACTGACCGCGGAAGCCTACGTAATTATAATGTATGTATTATTTATTGTAAATCATTAAGCACTTCACATTTATTTGAATGTTAATTAAAAATGTTTCTGAAGAAGGGAAGGTATTGTATTGTATTGCATTTCATTTTTCAAAACCAGTCTAAGCGCATTACTGAGATAACCAATCATAATCAACCAACACGCGAGTGGAGCCGCGGGTTTAAGCTGGTAATCATGGGATGTATACTGTTACAAGGAAACTAGTGTATCAGATATCAGATACAACATGTTATATCGCAGAAACTAATCGATAGTATTGTATTTCCTAATAATTCCGTCGGTGTCGCCTGATTTAATCTGATTACATTACGCTAACCGTTTTCTACTACTCTTCTTAATGTAAACATTTCGAAGGCACCACCATTTCTGTGAACTGCTCTTTCAAGACCTATCCTGTCTTTGGTGATGGGTATAAATTACAAAAGTTTAGATATGTTTTAAGTCTGGTACTTGTCTCCATACAGATGGACTAGAATTTTATGTATGTGTTCAGTCAGTTTAATTTATAGCCATGGAGCTCAGCTACAACTGATTAATTTAGGTTCTTATAAAATCCTTAAATCGTTATCCTTTGATCCATTTCTTCAGGTCGTGGGGTAATACTATAACCGCGGGGGAGTGTGGCCGAGCGCATTGAAGCGCTATGCTGCAATGTGCGAGGCCGTTCCCCGTTGGAGATTCAAATCCCCCTCCTGCAGGGATGTTTGTGCATCTTTAGTATAAGCTAGTTCATAAGTAGATTGTAAGTTTCGGGACTGATGACCCGCTGTTAAGTCCCATAAGCTTAAACATTTTTGTAATACTACACACATTACTATGTAATGTGGCATGTCAAACTTTCTAGGGTTGCGTCGGCTGAAAAACTTTCCTCAGCATTATAATACCGTCGTTAGACGAGGTGTGAGAATCCGTCGTCATATAGGAGTGACAGGGTACTCACCGTTACTGGAATGGAGACAAATCTCCAGCAGAACAGCTGGAATCTCACGCAGTTGAGTGTCCGTGTGTACATTTTTACACAAAACTATTAATGTTTGACAACCCGAGTCTGGCACTGGCTATTTTTCATGACCAATATAGCAACAATACTTTTATTTAGAATAAGTCGTTTTAAGATACTAATAAAGCGTAATATTGGGAGGCGAAGGAAGGAGGTCGAGGTTCTGGGAATTACTATTTTCTGCTACCAGTGTAATTGTTGCTATATTTAACATACTGCAACATGCTTCGACCATTTGTTGCTGATGTTCAAGGGTTTACTACATACAAAAAAAAATTCCTTCAAACTAACAAAACTTAGAAATTGTTTCCCCTTACATACTGGGTGGCCACTGGAAATTTTTGGAGGGGAGCAGGATTTATTTCTGTTTTCTGTTTATGTCTGCTGCAGGTGCCTACGCCTTGTTGGTTGTGACATCATAGCCTGTGTTGGATGCAGATGGTTTTGGGTCAACTATTGGTGCGATGTACCTGCGACGAATTTACTATTTTTGGCAGTGTTCACTTACTATTTTTGGCAGTGTTCACTTACTATTTTTGGCAGTGTTCACTTACTATTTTTGGCAGTGTTCACTTACTATTTTTGGCAGTGTTCACTTACTATTTTTGGCAGTGTTCACTTACTATTTTTGGCAGTGTTCACTTACTATTTTTGGCAGTGTTCACTTACTATTTTTGGCAGTGTTCACTTACTATTTTTGGCAGTGTTCACTTACTATTTTTGGCAGTGTTCACTTACTATTTTTGGCAGTGTTCACTTACTATTTTTGGCAGTGTTCACTTACTATTTTTGGCAGTGTTCACTTACTATTTTTGGCAGTGTTCACTTACTATTTTTGGCAGTGTTCACTTACTATTTTTGGCAGTGTTCACTTACTATTTTTGGCAGTGTTCACTTACTATTTTTGGCAGTGTTCACTTACTATTTTTGGCAGTGTTCACTTACTATTTTTGGCAGTGTTCACTTACTATTTTTGGCAGTGTTCACTTACTATTTTTGGCAGTGTTCACTTACTATTTTTGGCAGTGTTCACTTACTATTTTTGGCAGTGTTCACTTACTATTTTTGGCAGTGTTCACTTACTATTTTTGGCAGTGTTCACTTACTATTTTTGGCAGTGTTCACTTACTATTTTTGGCAGTGTTCACTTACTATTTTTGGCAGTGTTCACTTACTATTTTTGGCGTCCTAGACCTTTGTTTACCTCCATGATGCACTGGCGGGAACAGTTATTTTCTAGCATTACACTGCTATAGTATTTACTTAATGACAAAAAAGGGGGATTCACTTTATCTTACGAATACTATTCACGTAATGTAAGATATGGGAATTTTGTGCTGAGCCCAAGTCTGAAGTGCGCGACGTACTTTCGCCACGCGCCGCCATGCAAGCACGGCGCGGCGGTCTTAGAGCCACGAGCGCCCTCTGCTGCAACCCCACTTGCGGTCACCACTTAACCACAGTCTGTCACAGACTGTCGGGAAATTCTATAGGGAAGAATTGCAGCTGAAGTGTTACTAGCGCTCTAAGCGGCCAATAGGGAATAACAGAAATGGCATGATACAAACTGAAAAGTTGCTGTTTTTAATGATGTTACTTTCACATTTCTTACTGAACGTTGCTGTGAACTTTATAATACAAACATGAAAACTAATATCACTGCTTTTACTGGCAGTCTATAATAACGAATTGTCAGAGCAGTGTAATTCATACAGTTCACAATACCTGAATAATAATCAGGTCCAAAAACATTTTGAAAACAGAAATAAATCGCGACCTCGGTACGTTACGACGTGATTTATGAGTTGTTTTAGCGGTTTACGGACACTAATATTTTCAAAACTATACACCATTTTACATTCTAGGAGACTAACCTCTAGATCACTTTTAAACCCTCTTTTCACTTTGTCCTCGCTTGTGTGCCTTTCGTGTAACTAATTTTTTTATTTATTGTTTGTTTTATCTTTCATTTTTTGTATTATCTTTTTTAGTTACTTGGTAGGTATCAAACTGAATATCTTCAAAAATGTGACGTACAAAAATTAAGTTATATATGGACGTATTTATTTGCAGCTATGCATTTACTTTATCAAACTTGTAGGTAACCACCAAAATATTTTGGTATACAGGATTTTAATTTTTGCGAAACTGAGGTGCGAAACTAAGCTGCCTCTACTGAAATAGTTAACTGCTATTGAAGCATTCAGACATTACTTTTATATAGCAGTAATATTTTGAAATAGTGGTCAAGTATTTGATGACTAAGAGCAGAAGTTTGGACGTGTATGAATTGTTAAAGATTTACTTCTGTGCCTAAAAGTATAACAAACCACCATAAATGAACACTTGCTATTCTTAACATTATTCTTACTTCTGAGCATCCATTGCAAATAAGACATTTTCGAATTACGTTTTTGATAGTTGTTACAATTTTTAGTGTCACAAAAGCTCGTAAATACGAAGTATTTTGAATGTACTACTTCGCCGTCTGGCAGGTGGTTTTGTAAGGAAATTTCGATGGTTTAGTAGTTCCTTTTTAATTGTGACTAAAAAAACCGGTTCAAGATGAGCTCGAAATTTGTTACATAATGTGAAACAGCGCGAAAATGACTAACGAATACTTAAGACACGGTTTATGAAGTTGGGCTTTATGTAAGCGTACTGTAGTCAACGCTAGCAAGCAGTGTCGAAAACGCTAGCAAGCAGTGTCGAAAACGCTAGCAAGCAGTGTCGAAAACGCTAGCAAGCAGTGTCGAAAACGCTAGCAAGCAGTGTCGAAAACGCTAGCAAGCATTGTCGAAAACGCTAGCAAGCATTGTCGAAAACGCTAGCAAGCATTGTCGAAAACGCTAGCAAGCATTGTCGAAAACGCTAGCAAGCATTGTCGAAAACGCTAGCAAGCATTGTCGAAAACGCTAGCAAGCATTGTCGAAAACGCTAGCATCGATAGTCGCTCGGTCCGCCAGTCACTTGTTTTTAGAATGTTCCAGCGTTCGTGCGATTACGAGCCCGCGCGCTCAGTTGGAGCTGGGTCTATGCAGTGACACGATACATGTCCGAGGAAATGAGCAAAGTGAAAAAATCTTATCAAGTGTGCTATGAAGTGTGCTATGAAGTGGATCATTTCAGTACCCTATCGTGTGGAAGTAGAAGTGAAACATTATTTCGTTACGTGTGTCGTTTCTGTATTATTGTTGTCATGTCAAGCCGCGCCGCTACGGTAACGGTCGTCGTCAGAATATATGAAGTTGATCTTATGTTTAACTAGTGCCACGGCTGGAACCTTCGTATCGCCGACCGCACATCGAGACAGCCTCGCCGCGAAACGGACAAGTATGGAATCGCATTATTATTGTGAGAAGTGTTGACTGGATGAACTATTGTTAAAAAACTGATTTTAATAATCTTAACGGCCACAGACTGTCTTAGCGCCGTCCGCATATCAAGAAAGATCGGCCAACCGCATCGCGAAATAATGAACTGCCAGTCAGGATTATTTCTTGACTGTTCCGTGATCCGATCACTGAGACGGCCATGATCGATGATTTCTTGGAAAATATTCCATCTGCCTTAACGGACGATAATCGCCGGAGTCTTAATGAAGCTTTCTCGCGTGATGACGTCAAAGACGCTTTGCATCGTAGTCCTCGGGGTAAATCACCTGGCCTTGACATTCTTAGTGACGTTTTAGTTGGCGTCGCAAACGGTCTCCGGCGTGGAGCGGCAGTTCCGCCGGCGTTTACTGAGGGATGAATCACCCCTAATTCCAAAAACGAGGGCAACACCCAGCATTGCCACCCTCCGTCCTATCACGCTGCTCAACGTCGATTATAAAATTGTCGCAAGGTGCATAGCTTCTAGCATGAAACAAGTTTTGCCATACGTCATCAGCCACCACCAATCGTGCGCAGTAGAAATATATTTGACGCTGTTCTCACTTAGAGATCTCACCGGCATCATTAGAGCGAGCAGGAACCACAGTGCAGCGATCCTCTCAATTGATTTCCAAAATGCGTTCGATCGGATAAGTCATACTTCGACGGGTCATGTCTCAAATGGGATTCGGTCCAATGTTCACCGGCCTCGTCCATCGATTGCTTGAAACTGCCACGTCACGTGTTCATGTAAATGGCTGTCTTAGCGCGCCGATCCCTATCAGCCGGTCAGCCGGTCAGCCGGTCAGTTAGGCAGGGGTGCCCGCTTTCCATGGCGCTCTTTGCTATTGCTCTCGACCCGCTACTCAGGAATATCTCGAGAGAATGCAGCGGGATTCGTGTGGAGACTGATCGTGTGGTCTGTCCTGCATTTGCCGACGACCTAGGCGTTTTTATTGAACGGCCAGAGGACGTTGACAAACCCCGTGTCGTCCTGCATCATTATGAAACTGTAACGGGAGCTCTCGTGAATCTTAGGAAAACTGTTCTACCATTGACACGGACGTGGAATGAGCACCGCGACTGGTACCGGACTGTGACCGAACACGAAGTACTCTGAGTGATAATGACGGCCAATCCTCAGAAAATGGAGGCACTTAACTGGAGGCAAACGCTAAACACTATCCGCGCCGTTGCCAACATACACGTGTTAAAGTGAAAACTACACCACATGAGATTGTCATCGTTACGCATTCATGGACGTGAGTGAGGTGCATCGTCTTTCTTTATACAAAGTGATTTATTGCTGTCTAAACATTTCAGTATAGCCGTTATTAAATTGTTGAGCGGTGCAACCACGTGTTTGTGTGTGTATTATCTAATACTGTGACTAATCGTGATTAGTGTTATATGAGTGATTAATCGTCTCACGGTAAAGTTCTGCCGGCGGAATCTGGTGCACGGTCATTATAACAAACATTTACACCTCATCTACTCCGCTGGTAGTGTAGTTAGCATTAACAACCATATTCAGTGGAATATTATAAGAGTATTTTACCGGGGCGGTTACAAGCATCACCACAATAAGGCCTTTTACACATGATAGCGTTATGGGAGCTAGTTGCAACGCGCGCTGTTGAAAGACAATAGACCGTTGACTGCGTACACATGCAACGCGCGCTTCCAAATGACGCCGCGCCGAAACGCGAGTCTCTCTAAGGTTCCTCGAGGATCGCGCGTCAGCCGCGCGCCTCGAGTTCCTAGTAGTGGGTTTGGGTGTACACATGCGTTCAGTCTAGCGCGCGCTTTGGTGCTCTCATCATGGAGGAACGTACGTTTGGCACAGATCTTCATTGAAGAAGTGAAAAGTCATGTTATATGGGATATTTGAAGTGTGGACTACCAGAACAGAAAATAAAAAAGATCAGCGTGGCAGCAATTGGTTGAGTTGTTTGCTGAAGTGGGTTGTTCACAGGAACAGAAGAAAATTCTTGGTAAGAGGCATCTTAATATTAAGGTTAAAGTACACAGTAGATTTGTACAGTTACACATAAGTAACTGTTTTACCTTTTGACTAAATTTAGTCGTCAGTTAAAGCAGTTACTTCTTAATAGCATTAATTTTAATAGAGCATAATTCGAATAATTTCTTAGATTTGGGTACAGAGCTACGAAAGATCCGCGAGTTAGTTTGTCGCATAAAATCGGATGTACCCAGTACTGTCTTTGCCTTCGTCTCCATTCTTTAAGCCTGCGGTGCATAATCGCAAGACATGCTGCCTCTTCAACTTCCATGGCTAAGCTGGAGTACAACGCGGCGTCAACGCCGTACGTGTTTACACGCCACTAGCTCTGACGCGCGATGCAACGCTATCATGTGTACATAGCCTAAGGATCAATAAAACGAATGCATTTCGACCCAAGAAGTTTATTTCATGCATTTAAAAAGATTTGACGAGTTCATCGACACCTTCGCCTAGACTGGCGCGGTTGTCAACTACGATGACATTTTATTATAGTTGTCAGAGTGTAAAATATGCAAACTTCCAGAGTGTGTCTTTTCGTTCGTTCAGCGGCGACGTCTCGGTCCGTTGGTGCACGCCTCAGGCTGAGAAGGTGGCGCGCTGCTCCGAAGCCTCTGGTGAGGTGTGATGCCGGACGGCGAGCAGCACCTTGCCCACGTTGTCCCTCTTCCACAGCAGCGCCAGGGCGTCTGAAGCCTGCAAAGACGTCGACCAGTTAGTGGGAACCCTCCACCAGGGCACCTGGATATCGATGGCCGTGCGCATCAATTTCTGCTATAGCGGCAGCTCCCGCCATTTTGGTTCCAGGCGGTGATAGCCTTCCACATGCTCACGCCGAGTTTTTCTGCTGTTTTTGCTTTCAAACCTAGCTTGTTTCATTTCTGATACACATACCAAAAAAGAAAATATATTTGTATCAAAAATTAATCTCGTCGTAATAAGTCATTGTAATATGGTTTGACAAATGGTTGCATATCTTTTCTGGTATTTGTCCACCTGGGTGTGTATTACGAGCAACTCTTTCGCATTCAACAGCTCACTTTTATGGGATCCACATGCATTAGCAAAGCTGCGCTAACATGCAAGAAATATTTTTAGAATGCCATTAATTTGATCTAGAATAGGACTACTCAGGTTGCTACTTTTTTACGACGTATTTCTCAGAATTCATATAAAATACTTTTTCAATGCACAATATATCACCATGATAAACTAGGTTGCAGTAAAAGATTTATATATGAGATATTTTAATTTCTCATTTAACAATTTACTTTCACATTCGTTAATTTTACTTACAGCCTCTGCGACGCAGTGTACTGATGTTAGCAACGACCCTTGCATGATCTTTGAAAACTAACAGGTAGAATGAGAGAAAATTTTTCCATGTTTACCATCTTTTATGTACACTTGTCCGGTCAGTAAATTATCCTCCTACAGCGAACATTCTCTTGCCAACAATAGCAAATTACGCCGCCGATGCTGTAACTAAAATTGACATCGCATTAACTTCAAACATCGTTATGATGCGTATGAGCCATTAGAACTAGTAAAAAAGTGTGCATCAATTAAAAGTAATTAGTATTGTTATTCTCTAAATGTTGCTACTGTATTAGTGCGTAGCGCCGAATCCTCCTCTGAAAAAAAAAAAAAAAAAAAAAAAAAAAAAAAAAAAAAAAAAAAAAAAAAAAACCGTGTCGAAACGTGTTTACGACGTGTAGAAATTGTGCGTAACTACAAATAAGTCAACCCACCTCGCATAGTTTTGAACATCTTGTTGGTATCCATTTGTCACGACGAAAATTTATTAACCATGTTTTACGCCCTTCAGGATTCATTGGAAACGAAAAAGAAAACCAAAACTATTTTCTGAACGATTAGAACAATTCTGAACTGCACAGCCAACTATGCTGAAAGCGTATTGGCTGTCCTATTCTACAATCGCGCGTCGAAGCGAAGGAACGAAAATGGCGGATGCACATGCCCGTCTATACCCAGGTGCCCTACCCTCCACGGCCGCAGCCTTAGGCTACTCTGCGGCCTCACTCACCCTCTCGAAGTCCATGAGGGAGAAGACGCGCGGCCGGACGGCGCGGCTAGCGCGCAGCTGGAAGACTCGGTCCAGGATGGCGCGCACCTTCTTGCGGTCGCTCTCCAGGAAGCTGCCCACGTTCAGGCCGGATATCAAGCGGTTCCCCGAGATTATGTCCTCAGGGGACAGGCGTTTCCTGCTCCAAGTCGATCGCATTCCCCACATGGTAGTTTTTGGGTATTTCGCCGAGCTGTTTGAACCTGGAACAATGCCAAGAATCATACAATTAATGCTCTTAGGACCGGATGGCTTAGCTTATGATTATAGTTGGGGGTCTTTGTCTACGAAACATTTCTATTCTTTGCATTTATTTCAGAGGTGCTCGTCACAGCCTGGCGTCTTTGTAGTATTTTTCGGGTATGACAATTGCCAATAGCCATGGATAAAAAGTATCTACCTGAAATGTTAGAAGCCCCCATGCTGTTATTCTATTACTAGTACTGCCTGTGGTCAAAAATCTACCAATTGTGTTTACAATGGTCACTGGGCGTAAAAGTTTACGTCTGATGGCGGCGGCCTCGCGTGATTATGTTGGCAACAACACGATAGAAAATCTTTGTTCATTTGTTCGAACCAAATAGACGCAATTAGTGTATCGTACAGACCATGAAGTAAACAAATAATGCTGTTCCTGCTTTGATTGACAGGTTCTTGTATGTACCCTCGTCCGCTCAGTAAAAATAATTGTCCTCGTAAAGCGAAGATTCCAAGAGAAATCAGCGTGGTCAAGCGATTGGCTAAAATGAACACTCGCAGGATTCTCACTAATCAGCATCTGTTGCCAACATTATCGTAGGAGGCCGCAGAGATATTTTGCAAAATTTAATCGGCACTGGGAGGTATGAAACTATCTTTTACGTGTTAAGGAAAATGCCTGACATAAAAAATAAACACGGAAGTATTCCACCCGAGCATCGCTAGATGCCTCTACAGGCATATCATCCTTTATATCTACATTCATATGAAAACATCGATTTTTCACTCTTAATCACTGCGAAAATGAAGCATTTGAACGGCACAAGAAAGTGAGTTGGGAGTACTACATGTATCGATATTCACTTATTTTAATACGTTATTTTAATACTGCAGATGCGCTGGTCGAGGCGAATAGCCAGTCAGTGATCTGATTGTTGGAGAATGTAGAACTTGATCAAAGCTGTAGATGGGAAAATTTCTACTTCCCTTTACCACTTTTAACGGCTAAAAGCACACAATATTTATATTTGTGAAATCTACGACAAACAATCTTTCGAATTATGTAACTTTCATTGGCCTTCTTGTACGAATAAATTAGCAATCTGTACCACAATTTTCGTGTTAGCGTATTTATATAATGATATGGTCCACCATTATAAGGGCACCGACAGTTTCTGTTAGAAATTTTGTATTTCCAAAAAACGCAAACTTACATTTGAGCTAAAAGAAACTAGTACAAGTAGTAAGGAGGAAATTAATTTTTTTATTATTTTTTTGGCGTAAGGTATTCTGTTTCTGACGTCACAGGGATTTGCAAGGGACTGCAATACCGTACGTTCTATGGAACACTGAGGCTTTGGGAAAGGAATAAGTAACAAAAAACTGGGCAAGGAGCGTTTATTTGTTGAGTCGATACCTGGTTACAGAACCAGGAACATCTAAATGTATTATGCATATCGTCAAATAACCAGTTTTTAAAATATCTATCAGCATTTTAAATCAATTTAGATAAATTTCATCGAAATAGTAAAGTTGTGAAATTCCATCTGTTGCAAGGCTGTGCGAAAAGCACGGGTCTAGAGGAAAAAGAAGAAATTCAATATTATTCAATATTGGTCGTGCGGACGCCTCGCACAATGTTTAGCCTTGCGGTGATAACGTGGATGACAATTGACCGTTGCGAGATGAATAGTTGTGGACAGTTGCTCTAGATATTTCATTCTTTCTTCCATGCCAAATTACCCACAGGGGTTGGTCTTTCAGTCTGAAAAGGCCCGAGAGCCCAGAGATTCGCCAAACTGCGGCCTCGAGGAGTTCTTGAGGAGACTAAGGCAAACGCGACAGTTGTCAGCCACTGAAAGGGTCCGCCACCGCTGACAGCGGGGAGGTCCCTCCACTTCAAGGTCTCTGCCTGCTCTTCAAGAAGCTAGTCCGTGTGGAATTTGTTGCTACTGGGTTACTACGGTTCATTTCTCGCGCTGCGTTGGAAATTTAGACATAAAAAAACACCGAAATTTGACATCTTTAAGCGGTATTGCAGAACACTAAGCCCTATTGGGCTAGCTTCATAGTAAATCAAACTGACAGTTTCATGGAGAATAAATACGAACTGTAAAGCTGATTAACTTCTCTGGCCAGTTAGATCTGGAAGTACGTTGTTTTATTTATAATTTGTCAACCTTCCGTTTTCCTCTGGTCTCCCACCATGAAAAAGAGCGTGTGTGAATGTTTGAGTAATTATTTTCCCTAATTACTAACCAAAGAGTTTAGAGGTGTAGCTGCGAAATCTTTGGCTTCGGTGAGTTAAAGAGGGGAGGTTGGCAGTAGCTTTCTCGGGCGTCGCTTGTTTTGAGGGGTAGGCAGGGACCGGCCAATGGCAGGTATCTTCCTCGCGTTAAAAAAAAAATAAAGCGGTTCGTTGGGCTCAGGAGACGCTATGTTTGGCACTTAGCTTGGAGGCCCGAGAGAACGGACGTCCTGTGCTCTACTGCTGTTAATGTGCTAAGCAAGTATGTAAAAAAATGTGTCTTGTTATACTGAATCTGACTCCCAACGCAATAGTTGAAGCAGACATTAATATGGCACAAAGTTTAGCGATTTCGGTTATTTTTTGGTCAATTTGAGTACCTAAAATAGTTTTATGCCAACGGTGACGGTCGGGACTTAGCATCCGCTTGCTACCTCACGCTTTGAGATTTCGCTACGTTTGCTTATTCGATTTAGTAAAGCTTTTGGAAAACCCTCATTTTAAAGTTTGTGCGGAGAAAATCGTATGAGAATTTACGGAGTTTTAATTGTGTAATGGGACTTAAATTTTCGCGCCATTACACAATAGGCCTAAAGTCTGGCAATTTCTAAGTAACAATGCACCTTCAGCGGTCGATAGCAGCCACGGAAACAAGCATCTCATTTTCTACCGCGGGTTGTCCGGTATATCATTGATTTTGTAATTGTTTTGTAATCAGACCGAAGGCAGAATGAGGCCACGTGGCGGAGCGTGGTGGTAATTGAGCAGAGTGGTGTTTTATCGTACAGTAATTCTAGGAACAAATGAAGGGTACTTAATGGAGGGTACTTAATTTTGTGGAAATCGCGGAGCCATATGCTTCCCGCCGTAAATCTTGTGTGGTTCAGTATGATAAAGCAGGAGCGCCAGTTATGTTTTTTGTGTGACTAAGCTCCACGTGTAGATTTCTTTCCTTTATAATATTTTTTTGAGAGAGAGAGAGAGAGAGAGAGAGAGAGAGAGAGAGAGAGAGAGAGAGAGAGAGAGAGAGAGTGTTTTTGAGTTTCTGTAAGACTTTAGCGGTAGATACCATTTCGTGTTTCATGTCTTGCATTAAAACCAGCAATTTAACAACGGTCACCCTCTTTGCTGAAACTTTTTTAATTTCTCTTGCTAGCTAAAAAATGGAGTGGTTAGCGAATGCAGTGTTAACGTGGTTGATGGGCGAGTGCGTCTGAAGAGGGATGTCATTACGAGTCCAATAAATCTTATCTCTCTCTTTCCATGCAGCGAAAGATGTTGAAAATTTATATGTTTAGGAGACCAGCAAGTCTATTTCTTAATATTGGAGCCTGAGGCTCAAAATGTTTGTTTGCTCGGCAACGAGTGTTCACAATCCATTTTTTTTGTTTCTTTGTACATTTAATGTGTCTAAGGGAATGGTTTTATTTGAATACTACCAGAAAATAAAAATCTTGTCCCGAATTTGTCGGACTTTACTATGAAAAAAATTTTCCTCCACCTGTTTAAATCTAACAAACAAGCTGCAATCCTAATAACAAATTAAACACAGTCACTAATATCCGATGAGCGATTAGGATGCAGGTAAAAGCTGAATTCTGGGCAGTTGTCATAGTTTACCCCAACTCTGTCTCGAAGGTTGTGACAATTTATTAAATACCCGCGCAATTTAGTCTAACAAATGTTTTGGTTTTAGGCCTCTGAAAGAAACCCGACAGTCAGCTGTCACAGCATTCGGTCAGAGCATGAACCATTTACTTTTATTAGCAATGCCCACAATAGTCAGCGTTATTATTAGGCGGCAAACCATTTATTTAAAGACCAAATCAAAGTCAGTGTAAAACAATCACGTCAGGTCTCATGATTTCTTTCTTCGGACTTTGCGAAATATCTGAAGAGGAACTCAGGGAAGGAGGTTTTGAGAGTCAGCTATAACGTCTCTTCCAGGATCACCATTGTAGCAGTATGGACAGTAAATTTCGAAGTTATTGCTAAGGATTTGAGGAACCGTTAGAACTGCAGAATTCTCCCTTGCGCTCTAAATAAGCCTATTAATATCCTCATCGTTCGACAAACAGGTGTATGAGTACAAGTAGCACCGTTTACGTATCCTCAACGGTTTTACGATTGGTTTGTGCAATCAGTACAGAGAATCTGTAGCAGCTCATTTCAGTCCTGATATTTAATGAAGCATTATGTCACAGAACTGGTAACAGACAGGTTCGTCAACAGTGTGACTGTTTCAATGTGTTTCATCTCTGATTTAAAATTGGTAAACATTTTAAGTTCTGTGTTTAGTGTGGAAATTTTACATATCTCATTTCGGGATTTAATGTAATAACTTTTACAACGATCTCTAATTTCATTTGCTCGTTCTTGTCACATTAATAGATTTATTTATAATTCACGATATCTAGTAGACTATTCACGCCTTTAGGCTTCTGCGGCAGCGTCAGTACTTATTTTAAGTGTTTATTGCGCTGGTGAAGTCACTGGGTCCTGGAGGGTGCGCCAGAGTAGAGTACGATGTAACTCGTGGGTGGAATCTGTTACCAACACTGGGAGTTTCATAACTATTATGAAGAGCCGCGTTCCATCATTGTCATGGTTTCCTTCTTCCTGTTAATATCCCCATGCTTATATATTTTAATTGATTCTCTATAAATCCATGAATAATAGTTAGTAGTAGATTTAATTTACTGGGAACTTCCTGATGTGCATGCTTAGCCACAGTATTTTTTCCCTAGTAGGCAAAGACTAAGTCAAGGACTCTGATGTTTTAGAGATAAACGTCCTCTGTCAGTATGTGGACTGTATAAGCTGCCGCGTGCTTATGGAAAGGTCTCCAATGGAACTACGAATAGAAGCGTTAATACGTTGCCGATTACAGAAGATTGAAAAAAAAAACCCGCTCCGAGCACGCACTCCAACCAGAAAATCGAAGAGAAGTTCTCCGAAATTTCGGTTTTATGTAATACGACGAATTTATCAATGGGTGTATAGAGATGTAATTAAATGTTGGTTTAATTTTAAAAAGGAAGAAGAAAGACATGAACTTATTCTGTACTAGTGGCGATCTGTGAGTTATCTTTGAGAAAAATAATCCTACTGCTCACGTGAAAAGTATACACGCCTATTTTAGTCGATATTTATGAAGTTCTCTGAAGTCTGACTTTTCAATCGGCAAGAATCAATTTCTCCAGCACCACATAACAATACGTCCAGAGCAGCTCTGGACGCAACTTCAGGAGAAACTTTTCATGGACCACGATTATACAACTGAGGATATTCATCAACGTCAATTTCACTTTCGAACCAGCATGTCTCTCTCTCTCTCTCTCTCTCTCTCTCTCTCTCTCTCTCTCTCTCTCTCTCTCTCTCTCTCTCTCTCTCTCTCTCTCTCTCTCTCTCTCTCTGTGTGTGTGTGTGTGTGTGTGTGTGTGTGTGAATTTTAAAAGTGTGCCAGCGTCTCTTCATGCTACAGAACCTGCTCAAAACAATGGCTTCTTACATGCCGCGCAAGAAGACTCGATGCTACATGTCTAACCCTAAATAAACGTACATGTCTAACCCTAAATAAACGTACATGACTAACCCTAAATAAACGTACATGACTAACCCTAAATAAACGTACATGACTAACCCTAAATAAACGTACATGACTAACCCTAAATAAACGTACATGAAAGCAACAGTTGTTGGCACACTAAAATTTATAGTGATTGTTTTTCACCCATGGATTCCGTTACAGAGGCTAATAGGCTATTTATGTGGTGTGGTGGCTTCGGCTTCCACTGAATAGGTCATGAGTCTGCTAAAGGGGAGGCGACTAGGCGGGTAGCCTAGGCGGTTTGGCGTGCACTACTTTCATGTTAGACCGTCTCACAGCCAAAGACATGGATACACTACGTAAGAGTCAGTACTGCAGTTGCCAATTGTCGCTGTGTACTAGTCAGGCATTTTAAGCTCTGAAGCTAACTCGTTACAGGTAAAGTAAGCTGACTAAAGCTGGAGGCGTGTTCGGAAACTGACAATACTGCGGTGGCGGCGTGTTTGTGGCTGTTAGACGTTCTATCAGGTCGTGAAATTGAACATCAGAACAAGTTTTTAATTACTGTGGGTACAGGTTGTACTGAACAACCTAATTAGAATATTCGTCCTACCGACTTATTGTTTCTCAACATACCCGTTCACGCAATTATGGTTACGTGCTACTGTAATCTACCCTCTATAGCAATCTATATATATATAGATACGAGATTCGGCTGAACCGATTTGGCTAATTTTAGTCCAGGGAAGGTTTAAACGGTGATAAAATGTAGAAACGTTTCCGGAAAAGAGGAAAATCGGGAAAAAACTTTTTCCAGTGAGCTATGAATACCGTTAATTCAATTGCGATAAAATTTTGTGTTGATAGCAAGAGGAAGGTTCGTATCAAATAAAAATTTGGAAATGCCCGGAAAGTAGGAAAATTTAGGAAAAACCGAAAGCTATTTTTTCTATGAATAAAAATCAATTGCCACATGGTTGTAGGAGCGTAACTTGAGTACGGCTTGACAGGACAAGGTTTGTATGAAATAAGGTTTTTGGAAAATCTACTGGAAAACTGAAATTTTTTTTAGAAAAAACGTGAAGTGCGTTTTCTATTGAATTCAGCACTATAACTGAATATTCGCACTAGGGAGAGGGGCAATTTTTGTTTTGTTCGTTATGGTTTTGGGAATGTTTTCAGTAAAAAATAAAAAGTTAAGTCACAAAATTCTAATCAAGTGCCTTTTTCAATGTATTTCTAAATGTACTCGACACTAAGTTGAGAATATTTCATCCGACTGCGATAAAATTTTGATCATTTGACGTTCAACGTAGGATGAACGTTCTTATGAAGTAAACATTTGGGAAAATTACCCGGAAAATTTGAAAATTCGTGAGAAACTGAAAGAGCTTTTTTCGATAGGTTATCAATATCATGCGTCTGATTGCGATAAAATTTTGCACATTCGACGTTCGCAGCGAGAGGAAGGTCTGAGTGAAGTAAAAGTATGGAATAGTTGGCCAGAAAATAGAAAAAATTGTGGAAAACTGAAAGTACTCTTCTTTGGGATATCAATATCATTCGTACGATTGCGATATTTTGCACATTTGACTTTCAAAGCAAGAGTACATACATACTAACAATTGCGAAAGATTGTCGGGTTGACTAGACGACCCGGTGAACTTCGTATCACTTACCTCTTAGTATAAACCATATTAATTTAAATCACATCTATTTTAGATGCAGTAGCTTTATAAAGGCATCAGACAGTCTAAGTGTCGGCTCGATATTGGGATGGCCGGCCGCAGTGTCCGAGCGGTCTGCGGCGCGCCAGTCACGTTGTGCACGGCCGCTAAGGTCGGAGGTTCGAATCCCCCTCAGGCATGAGTATGTTGTCCTTAGTGTGTAAGTCTAGCTACTGATAACCACGAAGTTTGGTCGCGTAAGACATCACACACATTTGAACATTTGATAGTGGGCGGACGGAATGGTCCAATCACGCACACATGTCCAGGATAATGTTCATGACATTAGTGGAAGTTCGGGGAAGGTTTAAACGGTGATAAAATATGGAATGAAAAATACTTAAGAAAAAGAGTAAATAGCTTTCTCAGAGTAATTATTGTTCGGTATTTCGCTTTATATACTTCAAATCAAGAAATATCTGGAATTACTTTAGAAAGTGTTGTTTTATACGGCAGTTCAGCGCTCAAGCTATCTCCACACCGGATTTCATCACAATAGGTTCAGTGGTTTATGTAATGATATATTGCCAAACCGATGCAGCCGTTCTCGAGTTTTAGCGAGACTAACGAACAGCAATTCATTTTCATGTTTGACAGTTCATATATGGGTACAGATCGTGTAAAGCTAACTGTACTCTTTGAAAGTATATTTCTAAACGCACCCAACAACAACCAAGTCATTATTTTACATGTTTTAAATCTAAATTTTCCTCGCAATTTTTCCATATTTTATCACCGTTTAAACCTCCCCTGAACTTCCACGAATGTGAAATGAAAATTGTCCTTTACATGTGTGCGTGATTTGTCCACTTTTTCCGCCCACTATCGAGCCGATACTTTGACTATCTGATGATGCGTTTATAAAAGCTACTGGGGCTAAAATACATATGATTTAAATTAATATGGTTTATATTAAGAGGTAAGTGATACGAAGTTCACCGTGTCATCTAGTAATTTTATATATGCGCCCCAACAGGCAACTGACTATCTGTGCGGATGCACAACCGCTCAACCGGCTGCGGGAAGACGGGACAGCTGCAAGCGAGTCGCTGACGCGCGCTGGCCGCTACGACCGCAGCGTGCTGTAAGCTGAGGATTTGGGCAGGAAGGGAAGCGTGCCCGGGTAGCCCAAGTAGTAAACGACTGCTGGCCCAAAGCGGCAAGTCCGGATTCGAATCCCGGACCGGCACAAATTTTCAACTTTGCCTTTAAATGTATTTCAATGCCCTGGAAATTGTAAATTTCGAAATTTTACCGTAAGTTGGCGAAAATATTCATAGCAATAAAACATATTTCAAAATTAAATTCTCTCGAAAATGATTTTGGACAGTCAGTTGTGTAGATTTGAATTTTTAGCAATCGAGGCTAGTTAGCACAAAGACGTTGTATACGCCTCGACGAGCAAAAGGATCACGAACATTTTAAGGAAAGGTCTATCATTTCACGCGTCTGTTTTTAATTGCAATCATGATTTCGGTCGTAATAGCCATTTACGTTCCACACACAAAATTAAAATTTTATAACTTAACTGAAACATTTCATTGAGCATAATTCATTTTTACGAAACCAGTTTCAGTTCGATATTCGAACACTAAATGTAGACTACTACTGCATCAGTGTACAGGAACGAAATAAAATTATTTCAGTCAATACGTTGTGACACCTTTAATTAAAGGTTCTGCAGCTATGATCAGAAATTTTTTATAGTATGCTAAAATATACTCTAAGTAACAAAACAGCACCCTTGTAGGTAACTGTCAGCAATCAATCGTCAATCGTCAATATTTTGTTTATTTTCAGAGCTAGACTTCGATCACTGATTATCAATGCTTAAACAGTTAAAACTTTTCGACCTCCGTTTTGAAGGTTGCAGTTAAGGTTTAAAAGTTTCACATGTGTTAACTGTCTTAAACATTGATAGTGATCAAAATCTAGACACGGCAATATTTACGACCGATTGCTGAATCTTCCAAATCGAGAAACAGTCAAGCTCAAGAGCCATAATGGAATCAAGCCTGGTAAAAGAGCACTTCTGTCTACAGTATTTTCGTAAAATTATGTAACAGAAGTATGCGGGAGAAAAATTCAATGGCTTGAACTGTCTGCTATTGTTAAAACTGACAGAAGAAACTTAGCCCCACACGTCACACCGCCATAGTTCCTTTTCCAGTCATTTTCAACAGAAAAAATACTACATTTACCAAAAGTTGTGGCCTGTGTCCTTATATTTGTTGGAACAATGTATAAAAATTTGAAGCAAGAGTTCTTACTTTGTTACTGAGTAAGATTTATTAATTAATTACTGTGAACAAATGTGAAGTACACATCCGTCTCGTTGTGTTGTTTTCCTATGAAAGTCTGGTGTAAATCATTAACATTTCTGAGATGTTAGTTGCGTTAAAGAAAGGCTTGTGCATTAATAGTAATTTAAAGTTCTCAGATGAAGGTGTTTCTCTACTAGATAACTGCCCATGTCCTTAGGCAAGCATCGTGCTGCTCTAGTTTGAGTAGCATGATGGTAAAAATGCTAAGCCTTGAATGCCAATGTCGCCAGATTTCAATCGGAGAGCACATTTGGAACAACCCTCAATATCAGGCCAGTCTACCGGAACATACGACACTTCTGTGACCTAACTTCTTCAGCTTAATAAGAACTTGTCTCATACATGACACGCAAAGGCACTGGTTTGCGTTCCGAAAACTTTAAAATGTATTAGTAACCCCACCCCCCACCACCACATACGAATATTTTATTTCAAAGTTTTGCCTGTCTTGTCGAGAGGACTACGGCATCCGGAAAGAATCGGATACTAAACTTTATACCAAATGAAGCAAGATGAAAACCACCAAAAGATTACTTCCCTTGCATTGAATTTATGGTCACTGCAGATTTACCTATCTCCATCCGAAATTTGTGCCCGATGCCATTAGGTTGTCTACCTCCAGTCCACAAATTGACCACGCGAATGATTAATGCCTTGGTGAATGTTTTAATTAATATGATATCCCTGGACTACTCATTCAAAGACTGCCGTTCAAAATTTGTATATATATATTAAGCCGATAAGTAAACGGTAATTACGAACTATGAATTTAAGACGTCTTCACCCAACAGTCGCTAAATACGCTTTGTTGTGACAACTTGTTTCATTCCAAGCAAAGTAAACCCAATGACTTTCTGAAACAAGAAAGAATTACATTAGATGCATATTGTGAAGTCTAGCAACAAAACGTTTATTTCCTGCTACAGTGGATAAATATTTTAATGTAAAATAGGACACATTCAACACAACCTCTTGGGTTGCATTTATAGGACTCAATGTCCTTACAATTAAGTTTTTCCATTAGTGATTCTTTTAAAATGTATCTGCTATTGAAGGGAACTCTTACACCTATTTCGGCAGTCTAATAGTTCGTTGAATGTTCACTCACCAATAATAATCATCCTTCCGCACGGTTTAAGCAGTTTGAGACAGTTCGTAATATCAGCTCCACCAGTGCAGTTTATCACTAGGTCTACACCTTGTGGATATGCTTCCAGAATTTTGCTTACATAATCATGTCCGTGGCGAAATACGTGATTCACACCAAAACTCTTCAGAGTTGCAATTTTATGGTCTGACGCAGTCCCCAAAATTGTGATATTGGGAACCGTTCGAGCAAGCTGGATGACAGCTGTACCGACGGAACCTGGAAAAAAATTCCCCACACAAAACTTAAGTAAAGCCATTATTAGTGTTATGGTTTATCAGAAACTCATTACATAATTATAGATTAAGTCAAAGAAAAAGAGTTGCACTTATACAAAGTTTTATTTTAATCTCAGTTTGCAAAAACTTATCTGTTTTCTAAAAGCTAAAATTATAGCTCCCTGTAAGAGTAATGACGCCAAAGATGGCCAGCGAAATTACCCTTTTATTGGCGTAACGTTTTTTTATATCACAATTTCAATGTTAGTACGAACAGTTCTCCATTGGTTTCTCTAGGCCAAATTCATTCTGAAAAAAAAAAAAAAAAAAAAAAAAAAAACTTTACGTTTTGTGAAAAAACTTTACGTTTTGTGAAAAAACTTTACGTTTTGTGAAAAAACTTTACGTTTTGTGAAAAAACTTTACGTTTTGTGAAAAAACTTTACGTTTTGTGAAAAAACTTTACGTTTTGTGAAAAAACTTTACGTTTTGTGAAAAAACTTTACGTTTTGTGAAAAAACTTTACGTTTTGTGAAAAAACTTTACGTTTTGTGAAAAAACTTTACGTTTTGCAAATAAATGTTCTAAAAGTGACTTCCTAGTACTGCCTACCCCTGTTCTACCCATCTAAATTGGGAGCACCAGTTTAGAAATGGTGGATCTTATATTATGCTAGGTTTTAGATGTGTTTTAAACTGGTTGCTCAAAAAGAATTTTAATTGAAAGTGCTACAAACCACCTTGCCCGCACGGACAGTACTATGTTAAGGCGTCGTCTACCTGATGCAAACCCTTGTCCCCTGGCCCAACTGGAGAACTGACTTAGTTCAAATGACTAATAACAGGAAGTTAACTATACAGTGGCCAGTATACGTAGCAGCTCACACGAAATTACACACAGGCATTAATAAACAAGCCACCACAAAGTTATTTCATAAAGGTGGCTAGAGAAAAACATTTATGGCGCAAAGGAACTTAAAAATTACATCTGATCTTGTTCTCAGCACTGGTGAGAAACAATATTAAATGAAAGGGGGAAAGGTGCTCGAAAACTACAATTGATAGGCAAGTCAAAATTATACTGAACTTGTTTATACAGGTCCAACGCAAGAGAAATGGGGAACCAATTTTGCTAATACATAAAAGTGCATCTCCTTACATAAGTTAATACTGACGATGCCCAGCATTGAATCCAACAATTTACACAACTTAGCGATATGGGGGGAAGGGGGGGGGGAGGATTTACAAACAACACTCACCTGTTCACACACGCAATGCAACAGCTAAACTCACCAAAATCAGCGTGCTGAAACGAGGCAGAAGCAGGCGCCGCTGTCTTAGGCGAAATTCAGCAAACCCAGAGGTGCCACACAACACAATATACAATAAAACTGCGTATCTGGCTCTGGTCTGTCGTGCTCGATTTGAGATGGTGCGTGTGTATAGCAAAGTTAAGTTGCATTTAGATTACACCGTGAGCAAACACGCTAACGGCGACACACGGCTACGTTACATGATCGCACTCCACTGTAGTTGAAGTGGTTAAAAATCGGATTCATTGCACAATATAACGGCATATTCTTAAGTCGCCATCAGAGTAAACTACCTCGGCACTGGTTTTTATGATAAGTGGCGTGAATTAAGGTGACTAGCTGCAAATCCCCACGTGGTTCCGAAAACCGATAAAAATGTATATATTCAATTTACGAAAAATAAAGACAATTAACTATGGCATGCAACCCATAGAACTGTTTAGAATTTAATACGCAAGCTATTGAAGGAGGTTGTACAAGGCTCGCAGAGAATTACTGACAAAGACTGAGTGCATACTACAAGTTTGGAGGAAAAACAGCAAAATTAAAATAGGCGGGGAGAAGAAGATCGCGAAGTGTTAGTGGGAATCAGAAGGATACACGCAATGTTACTTGCCTGATGGGCATGGAACAAACAATAGTGGAATCTTTGTTCTAAGAACCGACCACGTGGAACACATCACTCACTGAAAGAAACGATAAAGATTTTTACATGCACTGCACAAAAATTAACATATCGTCTGTTAGAAACCGGGCCCTTGAAAGCTAGAAAGAATTTACAGAGTTTGAACAACGCCACAATCACAAAAGGTTTGAATATACTAGGGCGTTATCCAACTGCAACTAGTAACACATACATTGCGTTTATCTGTTGGATATCACTGAATTGAAAACTAGAAAAATCCGCGCACGATCGGAAGGAATATTCCAAAAAATGAATCTAAGTTCGAGTAAGTTAAACAGGCTTGACAACGAATCACTACCATCTCCGCAGGCACAAGAGCAGAACCAATTTTACCTCACTGCGGTCCGAGCACAAAGTGATGATCAATCGCCAAGGAGCCGAGGGAAAGCTATCGGAAACTGGAAAATCGAACAGTGGTGGTGGGGAGAAAAGATCTCTTGACTCGCCCTGGGGAAGACTCGTCGACTGGCTTGTATCCAAAGGGTGTAGAAATCTCTTGTCGCATCAGCAGCAGGGGTTGGTAACGACCAACTCTCGACTGAGCCACAGAGCTCCATGCAAAGCAAACTATTACCACCCACATTCAGACAGCCATTAGATCCTCACACATCCACTTAAAAGTAAAACAAGTACACATTCTCACAAATACAATGGCGTAGCGGAGAAGCCGTACTTTTGACACAGTCATAACCACAATAATTGTTAAAATAAAATTCTAGCAATATTAACTAATATTTTAAAACATGAAAATATTCCTCATGCCTTGGAAAGAGGGGTTCTAGTTTTAACAAAGTGCTAATCTAGTGACATATTTTTTGTAAAATTGTAATTTATTTGAAAGACGACAGAAGGTCGTCTTTCATACTCTTCACTGACTAAGTGAAAGACATTTTAATAACTTAATTGTCAACTAGGAATTCAATGTGCAGCAACAATATGTTGCTGTTACTGTTGTTGCAAAAACAATCGCCACGGTTTGTGGCTCGGCAGTTAGTCCAATGCAGTTGTGTTAATCTGACAGTTGTAATTGCAGTTTAACATTCCGTATTATTCGTTTTAAAATCACTGAGCATGTGAAAACGGTCAAAACATAAGAACTGCACTTTGGTAACGTTACTATAACAAAAAGCGTTTCACATCTGCTTCAGTGGCTGCGTGGATAAGCTGACTGCGAACTGGAGGGTTAAGTGTTCTAATCTGGGATCTATTTCTCTTTTACAGCTGTACAGGTAATATTTGACACCTTCATTCACTATAAATTGTTCATTTGAGCGCTTTTTTTTAGGTCCCACATTTTAGAAGATCCCGTTCTGTAATTGTCTAATTCTTAAAGGGAAACAGCCATAGTAAAAATATTGAAAATTTACTATTTGTAATTACTTCGACTAGCTCGTCGTGTGCGTATAGTTTACAGGTAAGAGGATCTTATCAGCTGATTGGCATATTAAAGTCATTCGCGGTTTTCACGGGCGAATGGCTGATGTCAAGTATATACTTCCTGTTTTATATTAGTTCAACTACGCTAACGTTATTTGACTTAAGCTGTGATGAAACACGAAAATTTGTGACGCGATATTATAAGCATACAAATGCAAAATCTATAGTTAAGGTGTAAAATATCACCTGTAGACTTGTAAATATTAGAGAAGGCTCTAGTTGTATTCGAGCAGCGTCCCTTTCATTCGCGAACTGTCAGCGCATCCACGCAGCCACTGACGCGGGTGTGTAACTCTTGTAATGTGACCAATATCTATCTACTGCATTTCGACTGTTTCCATGAGTTCGAATAATGATTTTCAAAATAAATTCTACGGTGACAAACTGCAGATTGCAATCAATCACTAAAGATACAGCATCCTAACCATTTTATTGCTTCTGTTTGACGATGTAAACACCAAGCCAAAGCTCCACTGCGCTCTAGCGTTGGGAATGCTGTACTGTCACTTCTAAACTGGCATATGCAGGGCTCTGTTCTGGGACTCAAGTTGGGCCAGGCAATCTTGTTGCCTCATTGTACTTCGGTGATCTTGCGGGAACCGGCGTAACCTCTGCCATATTTCAGCTGTATTCGTGAATTTCCTGTAAGCTCCTGCATACGGAATTGGCTGTAGTCACTGTGTCTCAATCCTCTTCCACCTCTTACGTCATCCGCTGCTGTGTTGCCATACCTGGCATCATGTGTGCCTCTTTGCATTATTGCATCTCATATTACCAGAATAGCGATTGATATGAAAAGGGTACATAAATCAAACGCTGTAGCCTTTTGCCAGGAAACATTGTAATGTTTACCCACTTAGAGTGGAATTTAAATTTAACAAAAGTAAATCAAAATGTTCAAATGTTTGTATAGTTTATGGGACTTAACTACGGGGTCATCAGTCCCTAAACTTACAAACTACTTATGAACTACTTACGAACTAGGACGGCACAAATATCCATGCCCGATGGGGGATTCGAACCCCCGACCGTAGTGGCCGTGTAGACCGTGACTGGAGCGCCTCAGTCTCCTCGGCCACCGCGGCCGGCTAACAAAAGTAACACCTCACATTTACTTCTTACAAGGGAAGGATCTTAAATACAGGCAACACATTAGGGTCAATTTATAGGTCGCTTATGTGTTAAAGACGTATTTTGACTGACTACCTTCCCGATTTTGAGAAAACCGCCCTTTAAGTTCATGACATAACAGAGTTAACCTAAACAGGGTACATTTTATAATTCCGAACAGAATTTTTCCATCTCAAATGTCCAATCCCGTATTTCGAGAGAGAGAGAGAGAGAGAGAGAGAGAGAGAGAGAGAGAGAGAGAGAGAGAGAGAGAGAGAGAGAGAGAGAGAGAATATTTCGCTCTGCAGCGAAAACTACAGAACGCAAACGAATGGTCCGTAGTCTCCCGTTGTACACCATAGCAGTTCCATACCGATAGCTATAAGGGGGTGGAACATATGGTGGTTGAAAGTCGACAAATCAAAAAAATTCTGACTGAAGGCCTGCGATGAGGTTTGCTACTCTATAGCAAGGTGGTTACATACAGCGAATGTGATGCCACAGACCATATCTTTGGTCTATGCGTGCTACAATGTCTTCAGCTCTTTCTCTGTAAGGATAAGCATGCGAATAAGGAAATATAAGAAATAAATCAGTAAAAGAAATTTCTTTTCATACATCTCTTCAAAAAGTCGATTTGACGTTTCGCGCATTATCTATCATAATCAACACGTGAGCGGAGCCACGGGTTTAAGCTAGTATCCTCATATCCATCATTCCTATTTCCCCCTCCTGTTCGCATCACGTCTATTGTTGCCTGCACCCCAACCCCATCGATACTGCGTCAGAGACTTTTAGATTTACCACCAACCCCTGCTGCTGATGCGACCAAAGAGGTTTCTACACCCTTTGGTTACAAAATAGTCGATGAGCCCTTTCCAGGGCGAGTCTCCCGTCCCCACCACCGCTGTGTCTTGGGTTTCCCGGTTTCCGGTAGATTTATTGCGCCTCCTGGCCGCTAAGTCTTTATTTGGTGCTGGGATCGTGGAGAGGTAAGGTTGGTTCTGCTCTTGTGTCTGCGGAGATGGTAGCGATTCGTTGTCTAGCATGTTTAACAGACTAACTTAGATTCACTTTTTGGAATATTCCTTCCAATTGTGCGCGGAAATGTGTTCTAGTTTTTCAATCCAGTGATTTCCAACAGATAAAAGTGGGGTATGTGTTAGTAGTTGCAGGTTGATAATGGTCTGGTGATTATGTGGCGGTGTACAAACACTAAATTCTTTCTAGCTTTGTGGGGCCCGGTTTCTAATGGAAGATATGTTCATTTTTGTACAGTGCATGTAAAATTTTTATCGTTTCCTTCTGTGAGTGATGTGTTTTACGTGGTCGGTTCTTAGAACAAAGCCTATGGGTTGAATGCCGTAGTTTATTTTCTTTATTTTTCGGAAATTGAATTTATACATTTTTTATCGGTTTTCGGAACCATGTGGGTCTTAACTCCGACTTCCGGGGTTTGCAGCTAGTCACCTGAATTCACGCCACTTCTCATAAAACCAGTGCCTAGATAGTTTACTCTCAGATTGCAACTGAAGAGTCCGCCATGATTTTGTGTAATGAATCCAATTTTTAACTAATTCACCTTCAGTGGAGTGTGATCATGTAATGTAGCCGTGTGTCGCCGTTAGCGTGTTTTCTCCGGTCTAATCTAGATGCAACTTTGCTATACTCACGCAACATCTCTCATCAGGCACGATAGACCAGACCCATCTGCACAGTTTTCTTGTATATTGTGTGGTACCTCCGGGTTTGCTGAATTTCGCCTGTGACAGCGGCGCCTGCTTCTGCCTCGTTTCAGGACCCTGATTTTAGTGAGTTACGCTGTTGCATTGCGCGCGCGCGCGTTTGTAGATACGTCCCCCCCCCCTCCCAGTAGCGTTAAGTTCTGTGTAATTTATGAAATTCGACGCTGGGCACCGTCAGTGTTATACCATGTACATGGGATGCTATTTATTGTATTAACAAAATTGGTTCCCATTTTGCTTGCATTCGACCTGAATAAACGAGTTTAGTATAATTTTGACGTGCCTATAAATTGTAGTTTTCGAGCACCTTTATTTAATATTGTATTTCACCAGTGCTGATAAGCTGAGATGCAATTTTTTTTTTATGTTTAAATTCCGTTGCGCCTTAAATGTTTTTAGCCACCTTTATTTAATAACTAATTGTGGTGGCTTGTTTATTAATGCCTGTGTGCAATTTCGTGTGAGCTGCTACGTATATTTGCCACTGTATCATTAACTTCCTGTTATTAGAGTAAACTGAACCAAGTTCTCGATTAGGGCGAGAGAATAAGGTTTTACAGCAGGGAGTAGTCGGTGGTTCACACGGATATTTTGGTAATTTTACTGCTAAAATTAAGCTTTTTTTATAACAGGAAACTCTTATCTGGGTACCTCCTACCAGAATTAAGCTTTCATTTCGTACAGTGTTCTACTTTTTTGTAGACACTGTGCGTTGCAAGTTCGTCTACACGGTATGTATTTTGGTCTCTACAAACTAATATTTTTTTCTATACATTGTTATGAACGTCTGGATCAGACATTGACACCTGACCTGGTTGGTACCGTGAATCATCGTTACGTTTAACCAACAGATCTTGCGACATTTCGTAGTAGAGGAACTTTCTGCACTATGATGAAAATTTAGTGTACAATTCGTGTACTTACCTCCTATGGACTGCATGAATATCGTCTGCTTAGCTCTCAAGCGCCCGACTTCGAACAGACACAGGTGTGCCACCAAGAAGTTCAGTCCGAGAGCTACGGCCGTCGCGGTGGTGATGTGGCCCGGCAGCACGAAGCAGTTCTGCCTGGGCAACTGCACGGTGTGGCGGAAGAGGCCACCTTGCATCTGCAAACAAAGAACTCTTTGCCCCGCCTGGGGCAAGTGCGTTTGTAATTTCAAATGAGACTAAAAATGCATACCTATAGTTGTTAATAGAACAGATGTTGGGTAATGAGAACACTATAAAGCTGTATTTTAGGGGCGATAGTGAGTTTTAATCCCCCCCTCTTCTACAGTCCGCTCTGATCCAACGAACGTTCCAATGCCCGTTCCTAATTTGACCACAGTAAAACAATGTTCAATAAATATTATTTGAACAAATGGTTTTGAATCGCTTTCCTTATTTTACTTTGTGTTTTTATTAAAAAAGAGCCTTAACGCGACAGTGGTAAGTATGTGATACAAATCTACCGTAGTAGATGAGAGTTAATCTATAACGTGGTGTCAAACATGGGACACTGACACCGTGGTGCGGTCAATCTGACCTCACTTTTTATGTGGGTCTAATGGTAACAATTTGAAAACCTTTGAAATTATCTGTTTTGTATATGAAAGAGTCTTTAATAGCAAGTAAATGGACATGAAATACAATAACATTAAATAATTGTTAAACTGGCATTCATGTTTACTGCACATCTCGTACAGTAATACATTTATGTTTTACATTAGCTAATAATGACAATAAAGCTTTGATAGTTTTTGTATATTTTCTTGAAGAACTAATGAAACAAAAATCTAACGTTTTTAACTCTAAGAAATACCTCTTGAAATATCAGAACTGTCAAAATCAAGTTTTCACAACCGTCCTTGCAGACCTGATATGTCGTTAGTCTTAACTCCTGCGGAAGTCGTCTGTTCTGACCTCGCTTTTGCGTATGTTTCAGCACAAGACTACGGGCCAGCTCTTTCAGAAGGATACCTTTGTCGACAGGAGTTTCATCTGATCCAATCTTCTGAAGAACATATGCATTTCTCACCTTTTCGTTCAGACAAGTTTTAATAGAAATTTCATGTCTAGTGAAAGAGCCCAGTTTCCTGGGCGGACAGAACTTTCAGGATGCCACGTGTTCGTTGTTTTGAGATTTCAAGTTGACTCGCTCAAATTTTCGGTACCCAGAAATTATCTTTTCAGATTCTTTTACAGAAGTTACATATACAACGAGGTACATTATCTTTAGCCTCCTTAAAAAAGCGCGATTTGCACACAACATTTGCAATTTCCATTTATCTCTTACACTTAGACATTTGTGACATCTGGCGAAATATGATAAAGTAAAAGATCAACATAGCCAGCGGCAGCTGAAGCTAATGTTTTCACGTTATTGGGTGTAGTAAAACGACGACTCAGTTCACGCTGTTACCTTTCATTGAAAAGCACGAGAACTTCTGAGTGATTACGTTATGGTACAGAATTTACACCAAGAAGGACCGCCGTAGTATCTGAACCGTATTACAATGAATCGGGTAATGTCGATACAGATAAAGCTCTATTAGGCAGCTGCTTTTTCAGTGTCATGAAAGACTAAAACACCCTACTATGACAACACGTCGTAATTTTTGTCGTTCCAAATTCGTCTCTGGTGGTAATACGGTAAGTCAAATTATTTTGACAATTTAATCTGATGCCACAAAAAGTAGTCTTGAGTACGAGCAGGGCGTTATACTTTCGGAACTGATTTATCAAAATTACTGTAATTCATGGTCGCCTGTTATGCGAACAACTGCTTTTCTTGTTAAAGGAAGCATGTTGCAACACTTATGTCCTCAACCAGAAACTATATGATTGACTGTCGTTCCACCTGCTGGCAGTCACGCCTGAAATTTATGGTCTGCAGATAAAAGTGAATAATCAGAGCTACATAGGAGCAAAAAGCAAGAAAGGAAACAGTGGTGCGGAATCGCTACTATAACCATTGTTTTAGGACAGTTTTCCGTAAAGTACTCCATAACCTACTTTACAACCCACTGTTCAAATTGAACAACAGATGACAGTAGGCATGTAAGAGAATCATACCTGTTATCTTCAAACTAATCACGTCGTACTTCTATTCACATGGTGACACGTTTTATAAATATGGTAATTGCAAATATCATCGATATTAATGTAGAACAAAAGGGAATATTTAAGTACACAGCAAATTACTATAGAAAAAAAAAACGCCAAGGCTGGAACGCCAAGGCTGGAACGCCAAGGCTGGAACGCCAAGGCTGGAACGCCAAGGCTGGAACGCCAACGATAGCTACTTACCATAAAGATGATCGCTTACTCACAGTCAAGCAGAGGCAATCACGTTCAGATAATTTTCGTCCACAGCCTTCATAAGAGAGCGTAAATACAGAGTTAACTGACCCACAACTTAACATCTCAGACTGCTCCGACACACTTCGCATATTAACCCATTTCTTCCCAGTGTTGCGTACACGCAACACAAAATTTAGCCTTACAAAATGCAGTCGAAATGGACTTACTATGCAAAACTCACCACACGTGTTAAAAGGCCTTCACTGCTCTCTCTGTACATGCGTTAAAGTTTCACAATTACCTTAACACTTCGTAAAAAGATGCAAGATGTACAAACGTCAGACGATCTACATACACAAGAAATGTCAAGTTCAGCTTCACACAGAGTGTTTTTCCATATTTCATGTGTGATACCGTCAATGTAAGTCAGAGTTATCATATAATAGACAATATTGCACAGTTTGAACAAATGGAAGAATGTGATCACAAAAACTAAATTTTATATTTTTTACTAGGAAACAGCGCAACATTATGGGTGGTGCAAATTACAACACATACTGCTACTTTGTAATATTTGTAATGTTATTTCAATTATTTTAAAGAGAACCTGAACACTAAATATAAAACTTTTTCACAATTTCTATATTTGGGAAGAAATGGGTTAAATCTGTATGCTTAACGTTACGCCTCGCTGGAACCAGTTCAGATATAGAATGAAATTCTGGAAACATTCCTTAGGCTATGGCTAAGCCATGCCTCCACCATATCCTTTCTTCCAGGAGTGCTAGTCTTGGATGGTTCGCAGGAGAGCTTCTGTGAAGTTTGGAAAGTAGGAGGCGAGGTACTGGCGAAAGTAAATTTGTGAGGCGGCATCGTGATTCGTGTCGGGATAGCAGTGTCTGTAGTGCGCTTGCCCGCGAAAGGCAAAGGTCCCCGGTTCGAGTCCCGGTTCCGGCACAGAATTTTAATCTGCCAGGAAGTTTCAGCTCAGATATAGTGTGTACAGCGGACAGCCTGATAACTGCATTTAGAACAAGCGTATCAGGAAACTGTACGGAACTGTGAAAAAGAGACTTAAAAGAAACTGATCGGTCAGTGCTGAAGACCTGGACCAAGGAGTGAACTTGGGGAGCTACAAGGTAGTGGCTATGTGGTAACCGTGTTTGACTATAGATCGGGAGATCCGTGTTCAATACTTTACACAACCTTATGAATTCTCTCTATTGACGAGTCTGTTCGCTGTATTCAGTTTTGTGTTAGTGACGTTTTATATGTCCGTTCGCAATAGGGACGTGTAAGAAATGTACCTATAAGTGGTTCCACTTAACTCCCCACATGATTTGTTGTGCTTTGGCGATTTGACTAATTTATTTGTTGTAACTTCTTTCTCAAACCCTTTGTGTGTTCCACCTGTTCTAATATAATGGAACCATAAAGACATGACGAATTTAATACATTGCTTCGCCAGCTGCCAGTGGGGGGTCGAAAAGCCAATTAGGAGTGTTGAAAATTTGGACCCAGTGGGGATTCGAACCCATGTCTTCTCACTAGCCAATCGTGCTTTACCACTGCGTCGCACATTGGGACGGAATTCCCAAAACATGGCCAAAATCCCGAAAAAATGAATTTCCCATTCTCAGAATTTTGATGGATGTGTTGGGCAGGGGAAGGATTAGTGCATTCCATTCCAGAAGGAGAGTCGCCACCTTCGATACATGTCGAGAGCTGCGTCAGTTTAAAAGTGACCTCTGTCAAGAGCACATGCGTCGCTATGAAAGCAAGACAAATTTACTTTGAATATTTTGGTAGTGAAGAGGAGAATTTCAGTTCTATTATATGGAAACTGTTTCTACAGGTATGTACAAAATGTTCGTACACTAAATCGGTATAATTTTCATGGTTATCCTATTTATATTTTTTCCGATGCCTGTGCAAAACGACCATTTTCACCGAACTTGCATTTTCAACTAGATCGAAAGTATTGTATTCCGCAATATACCACGAAATTTCAACTCAGAGTATAGACTAATTATCTGATGGTATTGAGAAGAATCAGCTGCTAAAATTGCCATTTCTCTTGTATAATGAATATTTAAAGTGCCCATGCTGTCGACATTATGCAGCACAACATGATCGATGCAGCGCGCGGCGCGGTAGGTTACGGAACTGTTTCCCGTGCCACACGCTTATGATGTCTGAAGTTTGTCTACACTTAATGCGGTGTTAATGCTATTTTAATATTTTTCGCACATGTTCACGTGTAAAAACAATGGAAGACGTTTGAAGGTCTTCTAGTAACTTCAGATCCAGACATATTCAGTACGGTATTGAACTGCCACAAACAAGTTTGTCAAAGGAGCAAATAAAGCTGTTACTGTCCGCTGCAATCACAATTGCACTAAGAACACCCACTGAAAATTCCCATATTGATACTGAAATTCGAGAGCGATACTGACTGACTACTAGATATAAAACCAATCATACCATTTCGTATGCATCAGAACATCTTCAATCATATTGAGTTTTGAATGTTAAGAGCGATTCTTTTCATTAGCTACACATTACTTCTATTCTTGATTATACTATTACGTTTATTATTTGTTTAATATAAAGTGATTTGCTGTCCATGGTGTACAGCAACATTTGGTTATGCAATAAATCCACTAGTTTTCTATTGTGCAAAGTAAAATTTTGCTCAGGGAGCAGTAACATCATTAAAACTTAGAACTTTAGAGAGTCAGGCCCTCCCAGATTTCGGATTCAATTAATAACGTGTCGTATAGGATAGTTTATTTTCGGATGGTTGCTATATCTTGTCATCGGACAAATTTATATCCCAGTGTATCTCTGGAACAAACCATCGACATCATCCAGCAAAACTTCTCTACGAAAGAAAACCTTCCATATGAAATTGCTGAAATTGTGACACTATTACGACTACTTACCACATACAACTACTTTTTTAAGAAAAACTCCTTTTATAAACAAAACGACGGTTTAGCCATGGGTAGTTTTCTCTCAGGTTTCCTTGCCGATATATTTGTCAATCACGTTGAATCTCAATACTCCAACAGAAAACGCCAATTAGCAGGAAAATACTCTTCTACAAGAGATGTCGATGACATTTTCAATGGTACCCTAGCTGAAGTAACAGTTCTAGCACATTAATTCAACAACTTACACCCAAAACTAACCTTTACACATGAAATAATGAACTACTCCGGTGACAAATTTGTTGGATGTACAGTTACAGTTATCTGGAAAAGTTTTATTCCAAATCGATAGGAAACCGACAAGTGACTCAGTCATACATGCATCTTCATGCCAGCCATGGTAATACAAAATGAGCTTTATTAAATCATTGATTAACAGAATTTTTGGGATTCCGCTTCCTGAAACTTCCGTCAATAAAGAAGTAATCTTGAATACATCGCCGAAATGAATGGTTACAACCCGTCCTTGGTTCGCAAAATTTACAATAAAAACGTTCTAAAGATGTACCATAGCTTCACTCCCTAACACCTGACGATGAGAAACGTATCCCATTCCTTTCATGGAATATTTTTCTTATGACCTGGCTAAACTCTCTCGTCCAGAAATGTACAAATCTTATTTAGATAGCCCTTTTAGCATCCAGCAAATTCTCCCACACAACGAACAAGCCAATAAGGACATACCTTTCCTCGGTAGTCTAAACTACAATGTCCCCCTTTTGCGGAACACTAAAGCATCCGAACAACAACCTACCATTGACAGCATGCAAATTTTACATATTACGAGAGTTTGAGATACCGAAGCACGTTTAGTTTCGACACCCACACCTCCTAAACGATCAGTTGGCATGCAAAGATGAAACATTCCTAGATATGTCTGTTCAAATAAAATTCCTCTCATTTACAAATACCAACAAATTATTAACTTCTGTCCTTAATAACCTCCGTTTCGTTAAATTTGTATTCAGATACCTAGACTTCACCCGTCCCGTCTTATACACCGGCTTCCTATGTCACTCCCTACCCACATTCCCTTAGTCTGTACAAGTCGGCGGAGCAGCACACCACGATCGCTCACCACCTGTGAACGCAATTTTAAACATGGGCTTATCTTGTATCGTCAGACCGCCGCTTCTATTAATCTTAAAAATCTGTTTCGTGTTTCTCACATCTCTACCAAGTATGTTCCAGCTGTAATTCGTAGTTACCCGATTATTTGTAGGGCTACTAGGAAATCCAAAAATTCCAGAAACATAGAAACATCGCAAAACAACTTACGGTGTCACACCACGGAGAGCGAATTGTAAGCTTTGTTTACCATTTATACTGTCTTCTTAGCACAAAATAAGCCCATGTACCATTATACCCGTTTGTAATTCCGCCTTGTAATTTTGTGCAAATTCTGCCACGCAGATAATCTGAAGATAACCTATTAAAGGGCGAAACGCGTCATTAAAGAATAAAAATTTGCAATCAAGACGGTTTTTCACTGAAGGAATATTTATTGTGTGTGTTCCGCCATGACTTTGAAGATGGTTTCATTATATTACTGAATTACAATGTGTGGTATTTAATTTTTACCGATATATTTTCGACAAATATTCTGTTTTTTGTTATAATCACTTTGAAAGTGTATTAATGATAAGTGTCTACTATACATACGCTATTATTAATTATGGATTTTCATGTGTCACGTAGCTTTTTTAGCTACTTTTTGTTTAGACAATTTTTACCACCAAGTTTGTAATCAGCGACCTCAAACCCCTGTGTGACGAGTTGTGTGAATTAAACATCTATGGGTTTTGACGACGTTTTTAGGATCCCATCCAACTGTGCGTCGCGCCCGTCACTGACTCCCGCCAGACTCAACTTACCTATGGGGAGGGGGGGAGGGGACGGTACTAAGTACTGTGAGGACACGAGCTGGATACGAGTTGCGTAACTACAAATGGTCGCAATGAACCGCATCAGTAGCCACAAACCAAGTTCTAAACATGTTAGTCGAAGTGCTGTGGACCTGAACGTATTTCTCAGTTTTACAGTTATAAAGAAAGGAGAATTGCCAGGTTTAATCCGTAATAGTAAATACACTACTGGCCATTAAAATTTCTATACCAAGAACAAATGCAGATGATAAACGGGTATTCATTGGACAACTATACTAGAATTGACATCTGATTAGATTTTCACGCAATTTGGATGGATAGATCTTGAGAAATCAGTGCCCAGAACAATCACTTCTGACCGTAATAACGACTGATACGTCTGGGCATTGAATCAAACACAGCTTGGATGACGTGTACAGGTATAAATGCTTAGGCAGCTTCAATACGATACAACAGTTCATCAAGGGTTATTTCTGGGGTACTGTGACGAGCCAGTTGCTCGGCCACCATTGACCAGGTGTTTTCCATTGGTGAGATCTGGAGAATGTGCTGGCCAGGGCAACATGCGAACATTTTCCGTATCCAGAAAGGCCTGTGCAGGACCTGCAACATGCGGTCGTGCATTATCCTGCTGAAATGTAGGGTTTCGCAGGGATCGAATGAAGGTTAGAGCCACGGGTCGTAACACATCTGAAATGTAACAGCCACTGTTCCAAGTGCCGTCGATGCGGACAAGAGGTGACCGAGACGTGTACCCAATGGCACCCCATACCATCAAGCCGGGTGATACGCCAGTATGGTGATGAATACACGCTTCCAATGTGCGTTCACCACGATGTCTCCAAACACGGATGCGACCATCATGATGCTGTAAACAGAACCTGTATTCATCCGAAAAAAATGACGTTTTGCCATTCGTGCACCCAGTTTCATCGTTGCGTACACCATCACAGGCGCTCCTGTCTGTGACGCAGCGTCAAGGGTAACCGCAGCCATGGTCTCCGAGCTGTTAGTCCATGCTTCTGCAAACGACGTCTAACTGTTCGTGCAGATGGTTTTTGTCTTGCAAAAGTCCCCATCTGTTGACTCGGGGATCGATACGTGGCTGCACTATCCATTACAGCCATGCGGATAAGATGCCTGTCATCTCGACTGCTAGTGATACGAGGCCGTTGGGATCCAGCACGGTGTTCCGTGTTGCCCTCCTGAACCTGTCGATTCCACACTCTTCTAACAGTCTCAGTATCACCACCAACGCGAGCAGCAAAGACGCAGTACGATAAACCGCAATCGCGATTGGCTACAATCCGACCTTTATCGAAGTCGGAAACGTGGTGGTACGTATTTCTCCTCCTCACACGAGGCATCACAACATTTCACCAGGTAACGCCGGTCAACTGTTTGTGTATGAGAAATCGGTTGGAAACTTTCCTCATGTCAGAAACTAGGTGTCACCACCGGCGCCATCCTTGTGTGAATGCTCAGAAAAGTTTATCATTTGTATGTCAAAGTATCTTCTTCCTGTCGGTTAAATTTCAGGTCTGTAGCACGTCGACTTCGTGGTGTAGTAATTTTAATGGCCAGTAGTGTATAATAGGTTAGAACAGGAAGTTAGTATTTAACATTTTAAGACGGAAACTAAGTGTCTGACACTGCGTAGTTTCGGACACAAATATATAGAAGAAAATGGTTCTCAAAAATATTGATAAAATGACAATGGAAAATAGGCGATGGCTTTAAATGGCAAAAATGCCAAGTTTTAAGGGCATTCCATTAGCATGGCTGCCATTGTGATGGTCAAGGCCAGAAGTGTGACATTTAAAGTTCCAACTTTCTTCCAGAATGAATTACAGTTTACAGGGAGTCTAAAGAACTAGTTTTCAGACTAATTACAGCCAATGTCTACAACTTTACACATTAAAACTAGTGTTTTACGCATTTCCGCATATTTGTAGTTCACACTAACGCAGTAATTTCTGAACGTATAACTCCATCTATGTAAGTTCTCACCACTGTTTGGCGTAAGTTCACCGAACCATTACGAAACATTCTACCGTTGCGAGAATACAGCTCGGGGGGAAACATTTTAATGTTTCCGTAAGAGCTCTTATTTTCTTATGGTGAGCCTCTCTTCCTATTTAGATGGGGGCGACAAACTATTTTCGCATTTTAAGAAAAAGGTGGTGAACGAAATTCCGTGACTACCTCTTGCTGCAACGAAACGTCTTAATAGCCAAATATTTAGTATTTGTTTAGTCTTAGAATGAACAATGTAACACGAGCATTTTTCATTGCGACAAATTTAAATTTTAACTTTTCATTTAAGCATCAGTGCATCTTTTCTCAAATTCAAATGTTTGTATAGCTTATGGGACTTAACTACGTGGTCATCAGTCCCTAAACTTACAAACTACTTATGAACTACTTACGAACTAGAACGGCACAAATATCCATGCCCGAGGGGGGATTCGAACCCCCCGACCGTAGTAGCCGTGCTGACCGTGACTGGAGCGCCTCAGTCCCCTCGGCCACCGCAGCCGGCACGTGCATCTTTTCTAATGTATAATAAGTTTCCTACATTCGCAATATTGGAAAGCATAATATTCCGTCTTCAGTCGCGAGTTTTCAGACGCAAATTGGGTGACCCAAGTATATCAAAGCTCTAATCTATTTGCATACCCACTTCCTCTTTCTGTTCCTCTTCCTTGAAGCTTCAATTTCTTCCCATCTACGGCTTTGTCAACCGTCTCTCCGAATCAAGTTGCAGTGTACACTGGTCAGAAACTTTACAACAAAGTAAGTCATCCGATAGCAACTAAATCACTTGGCACTTAACTGAATTACTGGCCTAGTGTAAGCAGACAAAAAGCGTTCTGAACATTTTAATTTGTATCTTATAATTATTTCCAGATAATCTTTTCCTGCTCTGGCCATTCCAGTTCACATTTTACTTTCGGTAGTATCAGTTACATCACTACCGAAATAACATTTTACCACTGGTAGTTTGCGTTCCTATTTAGGTTTTGATCACCTGATTTTATTAATGTCAGGTACAGTAACGTCTAATCAACTGACACGATTAACAATTAGGTCTATGGAATGCATTATAATTGTGTAACTATTTTAATTGTAACTATATTTTAGTCTTTAATTACACGACATTTACATAAATTCTTTTTCATTTTGTAACTACGTTTACGAATTGAAACATGTAAATTGTGTATTTTTAGTATTTCTCGTGCTAGGACTAGTTACGATGACTCATTTTTCTTAGTTTTGCGGTTTCCGTGAACGAATGTATTTTTCCTTTCCTTTCTTTATTATAGCAATTTATAAATATAACGGCTGTTCGTATTTTCTGTGCCACCATACCGTCCGTCTGATACTGAATATTATATATTATGCGCGCGCGCGCGCGACGAAACCGCTATGGTCATCAGTCCCTAGACTTACAAACTAATAACTTACACTAAAAAGTAACACAAACATCAATGCCCTGAGGAGGCCATTCGATATCGAAATTTTGCACAATTTTCCTTCAAAGGGAGAGGAAGGGTACACATTTCATTCAGTGCGTATCGTAGCTTTACCGACTGATTGCTGTTTACAGGTTTTATTCCGATCATGATGAAATTAATAACAATTATCTTCAGAACAAGAGGAAATAACTTCCTGATTAAGATTTTAATGGCGCAGGACCGCAGGGGAGAGGGGGAGGATAAATACATACACGAGCATGGCCAGGTTAACAGTTATGATGTATATTGATTGAATCAAGCTATGGCTTTAAATTGTTGGCGTTTATGACATTTTCGTATAATTATACTTGATTCGCTCAGAATCGCGTGAGTTAGTGCAGAGACCAAAGTAAAATTTAACTTCGCTGCCCACGAGGTTCTGGCTGTTATGTTGGCAACATTCCTGACTGTCCGTTATGCATTGTCATAAGAAGATTTAGAAGCTTTAACGAAATGCATTATAATTTATTCAGATGGAAAACAATCTTAATTTCAAGATATCAAGGCCTTTTTCTGTGTATTACAAATGACGTGTCCGTTGCTAGCTCTAAACTGGTGTTAGGAAGACTAACATTTCTAAATATGCCCTACGTTGCTTGTTTAGAATGCCTGCTAGTAAAACGAGGTCACTCTTCAGTAAAATTTCTTTCACTAAAGTAGAAGAATGTTCTTAAAAGTTTAAGGTTATGATAATTTAAGTCAAGGAGGTTTAACAGTGATTCCACTAGGGAATCGACCCTGTGGTGATTCGATTTTAATTTTCTTACTGCACAAGCTAATGAAATTTTCATTTTCATCAAACTTAATAGCAATAAATTTACTGTAAGCACTTTTTGTGAAAGAACTGCTATCCAAACTTATGTGTCTCAGAGTTTTACACTCGCGGACTTATGTGAATAGCAAGTCTCAATTCTAGACCACAGAGTAAATATTTCCTTTTTGATATATTACTTCTATGACCTTTCTTGAATACACCTTTCAACTTTTAAACAGGTAAATACTTTTGTCACTGAAATCCTCTCCACTTTTATCACAATTCGAAATTGACTTCGTGGATATTAGAGAAAAATCACAGATATTTTTTCGAAGAGCACAAGGCAAATCAACTACTGTAAGTAAGAATGCGTAACTTTTTTAAGTCTTCAGTTATATTTTCAGTAATTATAGATATTCAAAAGACAGAACTTATCGCTTTAAGAGCTTGAACTGAGCAAGTATCATCGCTACAGAACTGCTAGGTACACGGAATACTTTTAACACTGCTTGACAATGGAGGTTCAACGACATGAAAAACCTAACTTTGAAATCCATTCTGATTAAATAAATTCACAGTACAGTTTTTCAAATTTCAACATCGTTTTATACAAATAAATCTTGGATGATTATTTCATTAAATAATTTTTACAGTGCTGACGGACCGCTGTACAGCCGTGCGTGATGGAAATATGTTACGTTTCATTGAATTTTCTCGTTAAGCGAGGTCCATTGTATATTAGATCTGTTCTTTCTAATTTATCAAAATTAGATACTTAATCTTTTTCTTTTAGCTATCTGTTTGCAAGAAGCAGTTTTCAGTTTTTGGGTCTGTTCAAAGTTCAGTTCGTAAGTAATATAAAAGAAATTTCACGTACTAAGGCGATGTCCCTATTGTGGAGTTCTAGTGTTATCCATGCACTGGTTCGTCCCAGTGCAATGCTTTTGTGGAATTTCGCACTATCTTTCTCGTACGAATAGGGGAGAATTCACAGAAATCAAATTTAAAACTTCCAAGGTTTAGGTGGAACGGCAGAGGAATATGAAAGATAATACAAAGAGTGAATTTGTGTTGTGGCCGGGATTTGAACCCGGGACCTCTTACTAGCCTTAGGAACAAGAGGGGATTGTTCCCATTCACGTTATTTGCTGGGACGTTATTCCAGTATAGGAGAGCTCTGGCAATTTGATACGCATTTCACAGGGAACATTGAGGTAGAATTAAAGTATGTGGTGTGGATGGAGACGTGCTTTAAGGCTGTCCTTAACGCTGTTTTACATGAGCGGTCTAAAGCGTCTGCCTAGCAAACGGAGTCAAGAGTTCGAATCCAGGCCACAGCACTAATTTTAATTCAGTGACTCCTTATGAATTACCTTTGTTATGAGTCAATGTGTCAAGGAACTTAATGATTGTTTATAATATGAAAGCGGTTCTATGGACAGCGCTAGGCACTAAAATGTTGTTTGAAGTGCCCCTAATGTAGATTGAGAACACGGAAACATCAAGTCTATAATACACCATATAGCCCAGTCAACAAAGACTGAAAAATGGCGATTAGGGAAAAATTCGTGTAGTCGCTAATTTTTGTACAGTGGTAGCGGGGAGTATCATGAAAAACATACTACAAATCCTGACCTGTAGGGTGTGAACGTTGGGGTGGGGCCGCGTTTAAAGGTTAAAGGTAAAAGGTTAAATATCTAAGATTAACTAAGGTTAAATAACAAACCATGGCTTCTAGTGAAATTTCCTAGAACTAAATTAAAGTACGTTAAATTTCCTGTAGAAAATGTCTTATTCATTTTTTTCTCCAGGACCAATAATCTTCTCATTACAAGGGATGAAAAATAGAAGTTTATGAAAACAATGAATTATTGGTATACAATTAAAGTTTATTGTTAAATGAAGTGGATTAAGACCAGGTGTGTCAGCATACCGTGTCACCAGTTATTTACGAGGTGAGCTGTGGAAGGGTCGGTATAATTTGGTGAAAAACCCTGTAGTTTCCTCTGCGACCTAATGGGGTAGATGGAGTGCGGACTCACTAGCTCGCTCCTCATTTTTAAAAGCACAAATAAGGGAAGAGAGTGACATTTCGGCGTCACGCTTTCCCTCGTCTCTTACTCCTGCACCCCACCCCCAAAACCCACCCTCTCCTGCTGCCACCTGGCACATCCTCAGAACAAATTTATACCTCAGTACTGTTCTACTGTACTTAAATGAGGTATAGGATTTTAATATTTGGTCTTAATCCACTTCATTTAACAATAAACTTTAATTTTATAGCAATAAAATATTGTTTTCGTAAACTGCTATTTTTTCACCCCTTGTATTGAGAAAACTATTGGTCCTAGAGAAAAAATGAATAGGACCTTATCCGTAGGAAATTTAACGTACTTCAATTATGGGAAATATCACCAGAAGCCATGGTTTTCGAGTTATTTAAGAAAAACTTCGGAAAACTACCTTTAAACGCACCCCCACCCCAACGCTCGCACATTGCAGGTCAGGATGTTCATGACAGTCACCGCTACCACTGTAAAAAAAATTTGAGAGTACACGAATTTTTTCCCCTAATTCTTCTTTGACTGGGCTAATATGGAATATTTAGGGGGAATGCAGAAAGAATGGCACCGAACGGTACAAAACAACGGGACGAAACGAACGCGGAATTTAACAATTTACATCCTCTAATTGAGCCGAGGCCTATGCCTCTGCACTCTACGTGCCATGCGGCTGTTACCTGCAGGTCAGAGACGTTGCTCCCGACGCGCGTGACGGTGCCCGCGCACTCGCTGCCCATGTGGACGCAGTAGTCCTGGTTGAGGATGATGCCCAGCCGCTGGTAGTTGTCGGTGAAGCTCAGCCCGCAGTGCGACACGCGCACCTCCACGTGGTCGTCCGCCAGCTCCACCGGTAGGGGTGCGTCCCTCACCTGCAGCAGTAGAGACACCATTTAAGGCTAGCAATATCTCTGACTTGATGCTGGGACAATTTCCCCACATGTTAACTGTTGTAGGTTGCAGAACTCCATTTGGATGTCCCATCACGACGACGACCACCACCACCACCACCACCACCACCACCACCACCACCACCACCAGCACCAGCACCAGCAGCCTTTCAGCGTTCAGTCTGGATCAGAGTACCTATAATAAAATTCCTCCATGATCCCCTATTCACTGCTAATATTGATGCCTCGTCTGATTTTATGTCTTTTACTTCAAAATCATTCCGCACCGAATCTAAGTACTTTCTTCTTGGTCTACCTCGACTCCTCTTACCCTCCGCTGCCGAGTTCATGATTCTCTTAGGTAACCTTGTTTCTCCCATGCGTGTAACATGACCCCACCATCTCAGTCTGTTCGCTCTAACTGCTTCATCTATTTTGTTCATTCCCAGTTTTTCTTTGATTTCCTCATTATGGACACCCTCCTGCCGTTGTTCCTATTTATTAGCACCTGCAGTCATTCTTGCTACTTTCATATCTGTAACCTCTACCTTATGAATTAGGTAACCTGTATCCACCCAACTTTCACTCCCGACCATGTCAGTCCCGCATACCAGCAGTTATCTTGGCTACGTGCAGATAAGCGTCGAAGCTATCGTACACTATGTTTGCTGCATCGCTTTCTCAATCATTGTAAACCTTCATACTTAACCTCAACGATTATATTACTATCTGAACAGCACAGCAGAAACACACGCTCTCACCAAAATAAAACTACCTTCACATAACACTGCAATCTTCTCTAAATCATTTTCTGTATCGGGAACACGTCTGTGGAACAACCTTCCTCAAAAGTTAAGAGAGAAAATCAATTCAAAACTTTAAAAGACAATTAAGGGTTCACCTGTCAATAGCCATCTTTTTCTCCACTTACCAGTCTGTAGCCCACTGTTGTCAATTCCTCCTCTCCCCATAAATGTTTCCCTTTCCTTTCGCCAGCAGAGATCTCCATTCATATATGTCTCTACTTCCTCACATCCATTAGCACTGTCATTTTTCAATCTTCTCCTCTTTCGCTAATCATTCTCTTTTCTGTTTATATTAAACTTAATTCAAATGTGAATATCTCTTATTAGTATTACTTTGATTTTTGTGTTATTATTATTATTATTATTATTATTATTATTATTATTATTATTATTATTATCATATATTATTTAATATTAATGCAGTGTTTTTTGTAATGAAATCCTTTGTTGATGTTGTTCCTGATCAGATATAAGAGAGGGCCCTATGGCCCTAATCTGATCATGTTAAATAACCGAATAAAAAAAATAAAAATACAATAAAGTTGGTCAAAAGATAGAGCGGTGCACCGCTAACTTAGTCTTGGTACTTACTTCCTTCTTGCAGAAGGAGTAGATCTTAGCTGAGCACAATGCATTAGCTTTGCTGCACATCGATTACAGTTCTTTCACTATCTTACCATTCTGGGAGAAAATACCTCCCAGGTACTTGAAACTGTACCTGTTCTAACTTTGTTCCTCCTATTTGGCACTCAATCTGTTTCACTCTCTTTCCCATAGACACTTTCGTTTTGGAGATGCTGATCATCCTATCAATCCTTCCACCTTTGATCGAGCCCTGAAATATTAGTTTGCAACCTTTCAATTGAATCGGCCATTACACCAAGTCATCCGCATAAGCGAGACTGCTTATTTTGTTGCCAGCCGCGGTGGCCGAGGGGACAGGCTCTTCAGTCACGGTCTGCTCGGCTATTACGGTCGGGATTCGAATCCCCCCCTCGGGCATGGATATTTGTGCCGTCCTTAGAATTAGTTCACAACTTTAGGGACTGATGACCCCATAGTTAAGTCCCATAAGCTTAAACGTTTGAACATTTGAACATTTAGCTTATTTTGTTTTCACCTCTTCTAAACCCGTCCTGCTACTGTTTTCAACATATGATCCATGAACAGTATGAAGAACAATGGTGACAGGTTACAGCCTTGTATATTACCCCTGAAACTACCCTGAACCATGAGCTTAATTTGCCATCTAACCACTGCCTGACAGTCTACGTAAAGCCCTTTAATTGCCTGCAGAATTTTGCCTCTTATACCATAATCTTGTAGAACTGACAGCTTCCTCCTAGGAACACGGTCCCAAGCCTTTTCTAGATCTATGAAACAGATACAATTCCCTGTTCCAATCATAGCAATTTTCCCTTACCTGCCGTAAGCTAAAGATCTGGTCCTGAAGCCTATAAGAGGCCTAAACCCACACTGATTTTCATCTAACTTGTCCTGAATTAATACTCGCACTCTTTCAGAAATACCTGAATATTTTGTCTACAACGCTAATTAAAGAGATACCTCGATAGTTCTTACAATCTTTCCTGTTTCCATGTTTGAAAATTGGCGCGATTACCGCTTTCGTCCAGTCAGACGGAACCTTTCCCGATTCCCACGCCTTCTCAAATATCTTGTGTAACCATTTGAGACCTGATATTCCACTGTACTTAACGAGTTACGGCCTAATTCCATCCACCCCAGCCGCTTTATTGCACTGTAATCTACTGACCATTTTCTCCACTTCCTCAAATAAGATTCTGTTTCCATCGTCGTTCCTAACTCATCATACCTGAAAATCTGACATCATTGAACGTTTCACCTACATTGAGCAATTCTTCAAAATATTTCCTCCATCTGCTCAAGGCATCCACAGGATTGACTAGCAGCTTTCCTGACCTGTCCAAAACACTTGTGAATTCCTTCTTCCCTCCCTTTCGAAGATTGCTAATTACGCTCCAAAATGGTTTTCCCGCGGCTTGGCCCGGAGTTTCTAGCTTGTTTTCAAAGTCTTCCCATGATTTCTGCTTTGAGTCTGTAATTATGCGTTTGGCTTTGTTTCTTTCTTTAACATAACTTACTTTGCCTGATTTCTAGTATGGAGCCATTTTTGAAATGTCATTTTTACAGGCTGCCTTGACTCATTCCACCAAGCTGTCTGCTTCTTCCTGCCTTTACACACTACTGTTCCAAGACATTCTAGCTGCTTCCAGTAGTGTCTCCCTGTACCTTGACCTTCCAGTGACTAAATCATTACATTCAACTAAATGGTACCTTTCCGAGATCATTGTTATGTATTTGTGCCCAATTTCCTTGTCTTGAAGTTTCTCCAGTCTTATCCTACACATGAACCTGACTTTCTGCTCTTTTGGCCTCACAGAACCAATTTCACTGCATATTAAATAAATGTATTAGCACATCGAAAAATTTACATCTTACATTAAATATCGCACATGGACGTCAGCATATCAGAAATGGAATAAGTAGTGACAAGATACCGACAGACAGCATAGTGTAATAATATGGTACACTCTCACTGATAAAATTGTATCAGCAAATCATAAAACGTAATTATTTGCTGCGTGTCAGATACATTTCATGTATTGACATTCATTTTATGTTTTCTATTAACTCTGTGGAAACAATGAAACTAGCACGTTATTGGTTTCTGATCGCGTTGACATCTGCAATTACGCTGTTTTTTTTTTGTAATTTTTTGTGATAGCTACGACGATATTCTTGTTAAGGAATGTGTGTGCTTCAGTGCTCTCTTATTAATAAATCCCTTATTCTCTTTAGAATGCACTTTATGAGTTAATAATTAGGAGATTCCTTTCATCTCCCTGTAATGCTTTCAGTCATGTTGGCCTGCTCCAACAATGGATGCTTTGGTTTTCATGTTAAATAAGCAATAATCTCTCGTGTAGCCCTTGTCTTCAAAAATCTCATTTCAGATCTGTTTTTCAATAGTCTGTAGACCCTGCAATCATTTTCCCGTAATTTTTCGTGATACGATATACGAGTGTTACGAAATTTTGGTGTCAATCTTTCTTTTGAAATGCAGTATTTTACGAGATCAGCTACATTCTAAACTTTAATAATACCAAACCACACCATCCAAAGTTTAATTTTCAGCCTACCAGGAGAAACCGATGCAGATCTGTGTAGGTAACTATTTGTCGAATTCTGTTTCATACATTGCCTGCATTATCTCCCATCGTCAAATAGTCTGCTAATCCGCTATCCAAATTAGTTTCGTTATTTTCCCAGCAATTCAAATGTTTCCCCTTTGGCCTTTTTAATCACTAACTTAAACAGTCAGGCAGTGTCATTAAAACAGGAATTTCAGCGCTCAAGCTATCTCCACACCAGATTTCATCGCAATAGATTCAGTGGCTTATGTAATGGTATATAGCCAAATCGGTTCAGCCGTTCTCGAGTTTTAGCGAGACTAACAGCAATTCCATTTTATCTTTGACAGTTCATATACCGGTTCAAATCGTGTCAAGTAACTTTACTCTTTCAAAGTATTTTTGAACGCACCCAACAACAACCAAGTCATTTTACATGTTTTAAATCTAAATTTTCCTCGCAATTTTTCTATATTTTATCACCGGTTAAACATTTCCTGAACTTCCACGAATGTGGCATGAACATTATCTTTAACATGTGCACGATTTGCCCACTTTCCGCCCACTATCGAGCCGATACTTAGACTATTCGATGATGCCTTTATAAAGCTACTGGGTCTAAGATACATATAATTTAAATTAATATGGTTTATTTTAAGGGGTAAGTGATACGAAGTCATCTACTCTGTTGAAGCTAATTCATGGAGCATAACCACCATTGTTACATCGCAACTTAACACGATTTTTTTGCCTGGATCAATCTTGTTAGCGTCACACTTTCAATACTTTGGTGTTTGTATGCGCACAGAATACCAATGACGGTTGTAATTACTCTATCACTAGTACTTGGGGCATTGGTAAATTTCTTCTGAATATTAAACGCGTGCATTTTTAGCTGATCAGTAATGGACTGAAGGGTGATCAACGATCCGCCCTAGTCACAGCGAGGCATACCGGCCACGGGCAGTGTCCGGCTGCGTAATTTCCTCGGCCTGTCAACATTGGCTCTCACCAGTAATGCACGCCTAGCGGTAAGTAGCCACTGTGTGAACAGCGTTGATTGGGGTACGGGACTACATGCCACTCCCCTCCCTCCAAACAGATGCCACAGGCGAAGGCCGCAGTTATCGAACCGTAGGTCCCCTACAAGATCATGCCTGTTCACAACATTCGCTTCACTTATTTTGCTCTACCATCCAGCGTCGTCTAACGAGGTGTAGGGATGAGCTGTGTGCATTCTACACAGATGTAAATCAATACTTACTATTTTATTATGTGAGATATTCCCGGCATGATGAAGTGCTGAATAAATGCTACGTTACGTAATCATCCTATCTGATTTTACATAAATCTTAAAATCAGTGCCTTTAAAGACTACAAATGGAAAGTCCAAATTCATCACTATGTCCTGGAAAAATGATTAGCATTCCAGCCACCTCGGCTCATCATGGGTCATCTATACTGGTGAAAGTTAGGGGATCACTCGAGATATTTACGTTCTGAAGTATTGTCATCGGCAGATTGAAAATAGATCGGAGTTTCTGTCTTTTCTACGGGGTGGAGACAACATTACGGCATCCGAGATAAAGTTCCTGCAAAGATTTGGTGTTGTGTTTTCTCTACCAAACTAATTACACAAACAGTTAGCTCAGATCGTTCAGTGAGCAGATAGTGCAACAACGTTACTTACTAGAAGCTATAACAGACAACCACAGGATGGTTCTAAGCTGGACAGGTGGTTGCAGATATGAGTGTCCTGAAGTTTCAGGACCTGAACCTTGTTTCAAACAAACGTTAGAAGAATGCACGGGCAAGGTCGTCCACACTATCAGCGAGGTATGACTTCTCTGGTTAGTAATCTTGTAGTGTCGCACAAGTCTAAAGTGCGCGCCACCTACTAACGCCGCGCGCCACCATGCACGAACGGTGCGGCGTTCTTACGACGTCAGCCACGAGCGCCCTCTGCTTCAACTCCTCTCGTGGCCACCACTGAACGACATCGTTCACTTGGGACTCTGATAGGCACCAGTGCAGACTTCGGCTGGCTGATAGGCACCAGTGCAGACTTCGGCTGGCTGATAGGCACCAGTGCAGACTTCGGCTGGCTGATAGGCACCAGTGCAGACTTCGGCTGGCTGATAGGCACCAGTGCAGACTTCGGCTGGCTGATAGGCACCAGTGCAGACTTCGGCTGGCTGATAGGCACCAGTGCAGACTTCGGCTGGCTGATAGGCACCAGTGCAGACTTCGGCTGGCTGATAGGCACCAGTGCAGACTTCGGCTGGCTGATAGGCACCAGTGCAGACTTCGGCTGGCTGATAGGCACCAGTGCAGACTTCGGCTGGCTGATAGGCACCAGTGCAGACTTCGGCTGGCTGATAGGCACCAGTGCAGACTTCGGCTGGCTGATAGGCACCAGTGCAGACTTCGGCTGGCTGATAGGCACCAGTGCAGACTTCGGCTGGCTGATAGGCACCAGTGCAGACTTCGGCTGGCTGATAGGCACCAGTGCAGACTTCGGCTGGCTGATAGGCACCAGTGCAGACTTCGGCTGGCTGATAGGCACCAGTGCAGACTTCGGCTGGCTGATAGGCACCAGTGCAGACTTCGGCTGGCTGATAGGCACCAGTGCAGACTTCGGCTGGCTGATAGGCACCAGTGCAGACTTCGGCTGGCTGATAGGCACCAGTGCAGACTTCGGCTGGCTGATAGGCACCAGTGCAGACTTCGGCTGGCTGATAGGCACCAGTGCAGACTTCGGCTGGCTGATAGGCACCAGTGCAGACTTCGGCTGGCTGATAGGCACCAGTGCAGACTTCGGCTGGCTGATAGGCACCAGTGCAGACTTCGGCTGGCTGATAGGCACCAGTGCAGACTTCGGCTGGCTGATAGGCACCAGTGCAGACTTCGGCTGGCTGATAGGCACCAGTGCAGACTTCGGCTGGCTGATAGGCACCAGTGCAGACTTCGGCTGGCTGATAGGCACCAGTGCAGACTTCGGCTGGCTGATAGGCACCAGTGCAGACTTCGGCTGGCTGATAGGCACCAGTGCAGACTTCGGCTGGCTGATAGGCACCAGTGCAGACTTCGGCTGGCTGATAGGCACCAGTGCAGACTTCGGCTGGCTGATAGGCACCAGTGCAGACTTCGGCTGGCTGATAGGCACCAGTGCAGACTTCGGCTGGCTGATAGGCACCAGTGCAGACTTCGGCTGGCTGATAGGCACCAGTGCAGACTTCGGCTGGCTGATAGGCACCAGTGCAGACTTCGGCTGGCTGATAGGCACCAGTGCAGACTTCGGCTGGCTGATAGGCACCAGTGCAGACTTCGGCTGGCTGATAGGCACCAGTGCAGACTTCGGCTGGCTGATAGGCACCAGTGCAGACTTCGGCTGGCTGATAGGCACCAGTGCAGACTTCGGCTGGCTGATAGGCACCAGTGCAGACTTCGGCTGGCTGATAGGCACCAGTGCAGACTTCGGCTGGCTGATAGGCACCAGTGCAGACTTCGGCTGGCTGATAGGCACCAGTGCAGACTTCGGCTGGCTGATAGGCACCAGTGCAGACTTCGGCTGGCTGATAGGCACCAGTGCAGACTTCGGCTGGCTGATAGGCACTAGGCAGGCCTCTAGCTCAACTCTGTATCAGCATTCTGCAGTACTAAGATATGTAAAATTTAAGTATTACTAAGTCTCTAAGAAATATAGATCTCTTTCTAATTTACTCTAGTGTTTCTAGTTTCTGCTGTCCCACTGGCTGGTCACCTCCGTACCTGCACACGCGTGCGTCCTTTATTCCTGTGTCGGTCTTTCTACTCGGCCACCGACACCTACGACGGAAACGAGACACAAAAGCGGCGACGAGGCAGGGACACAAAAATCTCACACAGGACATAAAACTACTGAATTTTATGTGTATACTGAAATAGTTCAGATACACTAAGAAAATGAAAACAGTTTATTAAATTTTTTGTACATTTGTTTACAAACTAGGGGTGGCTTCTACTGAAGCCAGTGGCAAATAATAATGCTCACAGTACATATGAAAACAACATACCTTGAATAACCTCAAAATAACTTATGAAAACAATGAAAACTGTCAGATGACAAGCCTACACCACATTTTTTACAATGCCAACTGGATCTATGACGGATCTTTTTTCGTTCTACAGTACGCACGTTTCGCAGACATTTGTTTTGCTACAGGTTTCTCCATGGCTACCTGACGTTTGAATCTCTTGGGGGGTGGTGTACTACGTGACGCACCTGGTAAACCTGTCATTTCTAGTACCTATGAAACCCGTTATAGCATTCCTTGTAAATTCTTTGAGTCTTACAGCTTTGTGTTGCACAGTGAGTACGGAATTAATTTACAACAGATACGTCTACAGAGTACTGAAACAATAGTAGCCAGAACCTTTTGCTTTTTTTTATCAATTACATAGAAAGATTGTAACATGTCAGCTTTGTCGACACATACCATATTCGCATCATAAGCCTCAGCTATGGCGGGACATGCAATTTGCTGCATATTGACATAAGCCTCCTTTCTGTTTACAACAAACCATCTGGAGAATTGATGGTTAATGAAAACATAGTATATTTGCCTTTCCATTTTATACAGGCTATTCCATCATTCCTTACTGACCAATCAAAATCGTCTCTGCAGAGTTCTTTATCACGTTTAAATTATGGCAAGCCTGTGCGATCACGTCTGACAGTACCACAACTAGACAGCTCATTGTTTTAGCTCTCCAAATGGCACACAAGCACAGTGGCCCCATGTGAAGCGATGAAAATGCGGAGATTGTGAGTGTGTAGCTGTATACTTCAGAGTATATTTACAACCTTTTCACAAATAAATACCTAGGAACATACCTTATGTATGCTCATGAAATATTTACTGGGGTAAATTGAACGGTATCTACTGGAACTGATGCAAACAAGTAGCCGGCCGCGGTGGCCGAGGGGACTGCGGCGCTCCAGTCACGGTCTGCACGGCCACTGCGATCGGGGGTTCGAATCCTCCCTCGGGCATAGATATTCGTGCCGTCCTTTGTATAAAGTAGTTTTTTTGTGGTTTTAGGGCGCACAACTTCTACGGTCATTAGCGCCCAGCCAAGAACATAGATTCGCTATAATCTCAAAGAAAAAAGGTGACTGTCAGAACATCAACAAGAGGCTGAAAACGAAAGATAAAAGACAATTAAAAGGGTTAAATATCCTTGGATAAGTTGACCAAGTTGGCCAAGTTGATAAAACGCAAAACTCGAGCAGCTGCTCGTGTGTCATCAGCTAAAATTTCCTCCAGAGCAGACGGAAAGTGAAGGGCTGCACGGAGATGATTAAAATTAATACAACACAGTAAAACATGTCACACTGTCAGCAGTTCATCGCAGGAGCACAGCGGTGCAGGGTCGGCGGAGAGCAAGTGACGGTAGCTGAAACGGCAGTGACCGATCCGCAACCGGGCCAGGATGACCACCTCTTGCCGAGAGGGGTGTGAGGAGGTCCTCCAAGCGGTCGGAATCGGTTTGACAGTTCTCAATTTATTGTTGTACATTAAAAACCACGCACTGTGCCATTGCGACACGATACTCCGGCGAAGAGCCCGTTGAACATCGTCCGATGGGACGCAAAAGGTAGCCATGCGAGGCAAAATAGCTGCGGCCTTGGCTGCTATGTCGGCGGTCTCATTCCCGGGCACTCCCACGTGGCCAGGGACCCACAGGAAAGAAACGTGACAGCTGTCATCTGCTAGCAACTGGAGGGAGCGTTGGATCCGATACACGAGAGGATGGTTCGAGAAAGGGTCCTTAAGACTCTGCAGGGCACTGAGGGAGTCCGAACATATGGCATAGAAAGGTTCGTGGCGGCAGGTGTACAAAACGGCCTGGTGGAGGGCATAAAGCTCAGCCGTGAAGTTCGAGCACCGGTCAGGGAGCTTTTATTGGAAACGGTTGTCCCCGACGACGAAGGCAGATCCGACACCGGCAATGCTCTTGGAGCCATCAGTGTAAATAAATATGGCATTATCGAACCGCGAACGGAGTTCGACAAGCCTCGAGCGGTATACCAAATCCGGAGTGCTCTCCTTGGGGAGCGAACTAAGTTCAAGGTGAGTGTGAACCTGGGTCTGATGCCACGGTGGCAATGGGCTTTCGCTCAACCGAAAGATGGAAGGAAGGGTAAAATCGAGCCGCTGTAGTAGGCGGCGAAACCGAACTCCAGGTGGAAGCAAGGCAATCGCAGACAACGATATTGGCTATCAAGTGAGTCATCAAAGAATAGTGGGTAAGATGGATGGTTGGGCATCGACAGCAGTCGGCATGCGTACCGACACAGGAGTACTCACGCCGAGTGGTCAAGGGTAATACAGCAGCCTCGGCATACAGACTTTCAACAGGGCTGGTATAAAATGCACCGGTCGCCAGACGTAATCCCGATGGTGGATAGAGTTGAGACGGCGGAGAATCGACGGCCGTGCAGAAGAGTACACGAGGCTTCCGTAGTCGAGCTTCGACTGAACAATGGCCCGGTAAAGGTGAAGCAGGACAGTACGATCCGATCCCCATGACGTGCCACTGAGGACACGAAGAACATTTAGGGATCGGGCACAAGGGGCAGCCAGGTAGGACACGTGTGTGGACCAGCAAAGTTTCTGATCCAACATGAGTCCCAAGAATTTCGTAGACTCCACGAAAGGGAGAGCAACAGGGCCGAGATGTAGAGAAGGTGGAAGAAATTCCGTGTATCTCCGGAAGTTTATACACACAGTTTTCTCAGTGGAGAATCGGAAGCCGTTTGCGATGCTCCAGGAATATAGACGGTCAAGATAGCGTTGAAGAGAACACTCCAAGAGACACGTCCGCTGGGCGCTACAATAAATGGCGAAATCGTCAACAAAAAGAGATCCGGAGACGTCGGCTGAAAGGCAATCTACGATCGGATTGATTGCAATGGCAAAGAGAGCCACACTCAAGACGGAGCCCTGCGGTACCCCATTCTCCTGGCAAAAGGTATCTGACAAAACAGAGCCCACCCGTACCCGGAACTTGCGATCCGCCAAAAACGCTTGAATCAAAAGAGGGAGGCGGCCCCGAAGGCCCCATGTGTGCAATGTGCGGAGAATGCCCGCTCTCCAACAGGTATCGTATGCCTTCTCCAAGTCGAAGAACACTGCCACTGTTTGACGCTTCTTTAGAAAGTTGTTCATAATGAAGGTCGACAACGTAACGAGGTGATCAGCAGCAGAGCGGTGTCGACGAAAACCGCATTGGATATTAGTCAGGAGGCGGCGAGATTCGAGGAGCCAGACCAACCGAGCGTTAACCATGCGTTCCATCACCTTACAAACGCAGCTCGTCAGAGAAATGGGGGCGATAACTGGAAGGAAGATGTTTGTCCTTCCCTGGTTTGGGGATGGGGACAATGGCTTCACGCCAACTTATGGGAACATGACCTTCAGTCCATATGTGATTGTAGGTACTAAGAAGAAAGCACTTGCCCGCAGGAGAGAGGTTCTTCAGCATCTCAATATGAATGGAATCGGGCCCGGGAGCAGAAGATCGGGACAGGGCGAGAGCACGGTCTAGCTCCTGCATGGTGAAGGCGACGTTATAATTTTCACGATTAAAAGAGTGGAAAGAAGGCGGCCGTGCCTCCTCTACCTGTTTGCGAGGGAGAAAGGCAGGGTGGTAATGGGCAGAGCTCGAAACCTTCGCAAAGAAACGGCCCAATGCGTTGGAAACATCATCGGGGTCCACGAGGACTGCGTTCTCCACGGTCAGGCCAGGAATCGGGGAGTGGACATTGATGCCGGATAAACGGCGTAGACCACCCCAAACAACCGTGGAGGGAGTAAAACGGTTAAAAGAACTAGTAAAAGCAGTCCAGCAAGCTTTCTTGCTGTCGTTTATGATACGACGACATTGCGCTCTCATACGTTTATAATTGATGCAATTCTCCAAAGTTGGGTGGCGGCGGAAGGTGCGTAAAGCACGGCGCCGGGCTCTAAGCGCGTCGCGGCAGGCTGCAGTCCACCAAGGGACCTGGACACGACGTGGAGAAGAGGATGTACGAGGTATGGAACGTTCAGCAGCGGTGAGAATAACCTCTGTGAGGTATTCGACCTGACTGTCACAGTTGGGAAAATGCTGATTGTGAAAAACAGCCACGGAAGATTAAAGCCCCCAGTCGGCTTTGGATATGTTCCAACTGGTGGGACGAGGAGATGGGGAATGATGCAGGAAGTGGATGATACAAGGGAAATGGTCACTTGAGTACGTGTCAGAAAGTGCATACCACTCAAACCGACCGGCAAGCTGAAGAGTGCATATTGCGAGGTCTATATGGGAATAAGTGTGTGTTGTGTCTGAAAGGAAGGTCGGTGCACTGGTGTTGAGGCAGGCAAGATCGAGGTGTCGGAGAAGGTCCACCAAAAGGGAGCCTCTCTGACAAGGTGCCGGAGAGCCCCATAGGGCAGATGACGATGGCGAATAGATATTACAGAGGGAGAAGGTAAATGTGGATAAAGTGATGCGGACGGCAACTGCCTGTAGGTGAGTATGCAATGAAATGGGATGGTAATAGACGTCGTCTCGAAGGAGCATCAGAACCCCTCCATGGGCTGGGACACCTTCCACGGGTGGCAGGTCGAACCGAACAGAGCTGTAGTGTGGAAACTCAGCACGATCACTTGGACGCAACTTAGTTTCTTGGAGACAGACTAGAAGCGGGCAGTGCAATTGAAGGAGTAGTTTTAACTCCTCCAGATTGGAACGAATGCCGCGAATATTCCATTGAAAGAGCGCCATGATAAAAATGAGATAAGAAATAAGGATAAAAACTGCTATCGCTGTCTAGGGGCAAAGGGTCGTGGTCCATAGGTTCGACCGACGCGCCTGCCACCTCCCTGAGTTGATCAGGAAGGGCAGTTTCCACCGCCGGTAAAGGGCCGGGTACCCGGCAGACGGAGCGACCCGGTGAAACAGAAGAAGGCCGAGGACAGCAACAATTGGGCGGCGTGACGGATGGGTCACGCCTCGGCGGGGAAGGTGAGGAACTCTTTCTTGTTGGCTCTTTTGGAGAGTGACGGTGAGAAGAGGCAGTTGACGGTTGGGAAGCCTAAGAACGCAGAAAATCCTCACGGACGGGTTCCTTTTTCAAAGTCCGGGAATCTTGTTTAGGTGCCCGCGGTTTACTAGAGGTTGAAGACTGTACTTTAGGAGCAGCAGGAGGAAGCGGGGACGTGGAACGGGCAATCTTCGGGCTGGCGGATCGCACAACTGTGTCAGCGAAGGTAAAATCACACGTCTGGGTACTTTATTCCTTAGTAGGTCGAGTGGAGGTAAGGACCTTACTGTATGTGCCCGCTGGGAGAACAGCGGGCTTCCGACTTGCCAACAACTTTCGAGCAGCAGATGTCGATACCTTTTCCGTAACCCGAATTTGCTGGATTACCTTCTCATCCTTGTATACAGGGCAGTCGCGAGAGGAAGCCGCATGGTCACCGTTGCAGTTAAGGCAATGAGGGGACGGAGGTGGGCAATCCCCTTCATGGGCGTCCCTACCACAAGTGACAAATTATGCTACATTTGGGCAATGTTCACGGGTATGGTTGTACCTGTGGCACTGAAAACAGCGCGTTGGGTCAGGTACGTAAGGGCGGACGGAGATGACTTCATACCCTGCTTTGACCTTCGACGGGAGGTCAACTCTGTCGAACGTCAAAAACACAGTACAAGTCGGTGTCAGCCGGTTATCGACCTTTTTCATTAGCCTATGGACGGCTGTCACACCCTGGTCGGACATATAGGATTGGATGTCTTCATCAGACAACCCGTCAAGGGATCTTGTGAAGACTACCCCCCGTGACGAGTTGAGTGTGCGATGTGCTTCCACCTTGACAGGAAACGTGTGTAACAATGTAGTCCGGATTAGTTTCTGAGCTTGGAAGGCACTGTCTACTTCCAGCAACAATGTGCCATTGCACTGACGCGAACAGGTTTTAACAGGGCCAGCAATCGCATCAACACCTTTCTGAATGACGAAAGGATTTACAGAATTGAAATTTTTTCCGTCGGTGCGAGACACAACAAGAAATTTCGGCAAATTAGGCAGAGTCGTCTTTTGCTGAGGCGAATCTATCTTCCGTTTCTGGGTCAACGTCACTGAAGAAGAGAAGGAAGTCATTGCGGAAGTGTCCCCCGTGATTACCGGCGTCTCCGATGGCGCGCTCCTTCCTAGTGGGGGCCCTCTCCGAGGGCTTACCCGCCTTAGGTGATTGTTCACACCTCAGGTCACACCTCCCGAGAACTGACGGAGGGACCAATCGGCATGTTCGGAAGGTACCAGCTCGGGTAATCACCCCTCCCTGGGCCTGGCCTTTACCAGGGGGTACGTACATGCCCTACTTGTCTACCCGGGGCGGGGAATTACGCGTTACCCCGTCACCTGCTACACATGATAATGCGTGGGTCGGCCTTCAGACACGCATAGGGAGGAAAGAATAATAGATGAATAGAGGAAGTGAAGAGAAACAAGGAAACAAGTGTCTCAAACGCCGAGGCGGAGACTAATGATGAGGAGAAGAAGGCTAGGAGAGTACAAGGAGAGAGACAGAAACAAAGGGTAAGAAAGGAAGGAACGAAGGAAGAAAAATGACAAGAACCACCGTAGCTCACGAAATATGCCCGTCTCCGGGCGAAGGCATAAACCGGTAGGGAAAGTGAAGCAGCCTGGGGCAAAAGAAAGGCTGCTCCGGCTCGGCGCCCCGTGCGCGCCACACACGTACCCACAAAAGAACTGTGGGCCCCCTGGGGGGATAAGGTAGTTGATAAGTAGTTTGTAAGTTTAGGGACTGATGACCCCGTAGTTAAGTCCCATAAGCTTAACAAACATTTTAACATTTGCAATCAAGTATTAGCAACATTTTCATGACAACAAAAAAGACTGGAGATAGGTACAAAAATTCTCACATGTAGCAGCACTAAGCAGGACGGACAGAAGGTGGTTCCATTTGAAAACACTGTCAGTCGGCTGGACAACAACAAAAGCTAACGTTGATCCAAATGAGACCACTGTGTCTCAAAGTGTTAACAGCCCGTCGAGGGAGGAGTCTGAATGCAACTAAGATGTAGCGACGCGTCAAGGCAGGAACAGGACGCGCAGTAACAAATCCCCTTCGCAGTGTGGTATCTACTGACGAAGGCGTATCGTTTGTCGCTGAAACCACGACACCGCTTGCCCTGCCGTAACTGGAGTAGTATCAGGATTGGAGCTGTAACATTTGGCGTAGGTTTTTATTCATAGATGAATCAAGATTGTGTTATCGGGAGAGAACGTGGAATTCGAAACAATTCTGCTTATGTGCAGGAAACACCATATCATGGTGGATGAATAGGTGGGAAGGAGTCAGTATTGAAGCTGAGGGAACTGATCGAATGGAGTGGCCAGCTGTCGACTTAGACCCGATTGAGTACCTGTGGGATTCACTTTGCGGACGCATTGCAGCCAGACCTGCACCTCTCACAACGGTTGCAGAGCTGGATATGGCAGTCACGGAGGAATACCCAAATATCCCTCAAGGTGACATAACCTCTTACTGTCCATGCCATGCAGGCGGTTTTTTTTTTTTTTTTTTTTTTTGTGGTTTTAGGGCGCACAACTTCTATGGTCATTAGCGCCCAGCCAAGAACATAGATTCGCTATGATCTAAAAGAATGTAGACTGTCAGAACATCAACAAGAGGCTAAAAACGAAAGATAAAAGACAATTAAAAGAGTTAAATATCCTTGGATAAGTTGGCCAAGTTGATAAAACGCAAAACCCGAGCAGCTGCTCGTGTGTCATCAGCTAAAATTTCCTCCAGAGTAGACGGAAAGTGAAGGGCTACACGGAGATGATTAAAATTAACACAAGTCAGTAAAACATGTCGCACTGTCAACAGTTCACCGCAGGAGCATAGCGGTGCAGGTTCGGCGGATAGCAAGTGACGGTGGCTGAAACGGCAATGACCGATCCGCAACCGAGCCAGGATGACCTCCTCCCGCCGAGAGGGGCGTGAGGATGTCCTCCAAGCGGTCGGGATCGGTTTGACAGTTCGCAATTTATTGTTGTACAGTGAAAGCCACACACTGTGCCATTGCGACACGATACTCCCGCGAAGAGCCCGTTGAACATCGTCCGATGGGACGCAAAAGGTAGCCATGCGAGGTAAAAGAGCTGCTGCCTTGGCTGCTGTGTCGGCGGCCTCATTCCCGGGCACACCCACATGGCCAGGGACCCACAGGAAAGAAACGTGACAGCTGTCATCCGCCAGCAACTGGAGGGAGCGTTGGATCCGATACACGAGAGGATGGTTCGAGAAAGGGTCCTTAAGACTCTGCAGGGCACTAAGGGAGTCAGAACATATGGCATAGAAAGGTTGGCGGTGGCGGCAGGTATACAAAACGGCCTGGTGGAGGGCGAAAAGCTCAGCCGTGAAGGTCGAGCACCGGTCAGGGAGCTTGTATTGGAACCGGTTGTCCCCGACGACGAAGGCAGATCCGACACCGGCAGTGCTCTTGGAACCATCAGTGTAAATAAATATGGCATTATCGAACCGCGAACGGAGTTCGACAAGCCTCGAGCGGTATACCAAATCCGGAGTGCTCTCCTTCGGGAGCGAACTAAGTTCGAGGTGTGTGTGAACCTGGGCCTGATGCCACGGTGGCAATGGGCTTTCGCTCAACCGAAGGGTGGGAGGAAGGGTAAAATCGAGCCGCTGTAGCAGGCGGCGAAACCGAACTCCCGGTGGAAGCAAGGCAATCGCAGACAACTGATATTGGCGATCGAGTGAGTCGTCAAAAAATAATCTGTAAGAGGGATGGTTGGGCATCGACCGTAGGCGGCATGCATACCGACACAAGAGTATGTCACGTCGAGTGGTCAAGGGTAATACAGCAGCCTCGGCATACAGACTTTCAACAGGGCTGGTATAAAATGCACCGGTCGCCAAACGTAATCCACGATGGTGGATAGAGGTGAGACGGCGGAGAATCGACGGCCGTGCTGAAGAGTACACAAGGCTTCCATAGTCGAGCTTCGACTGAACAATGGCCTGGTAAAGGTGAAGCAGGACGGTACGATCCGCTCCCCATGACGTGCCACTGAGGACACGAAGAACGTTAAGGGATCGGGCACAACGGGCAGCCAGGTAGGACACGTGTGTGGACCAGCAAAGTTTCCGATCCAACATGAGTCCCAAGAATTTCGTAGTCTCCACGAAAGGGAGAGCAACAGGGCCGAGACGTAGAGAAGGTGGAAGAAATTCCTTGAATCTCCAAAAATTGATACACACAGTTTTCTCAGTGGAGAATCTGAAGCCGTTTGCGATGCTCCAGGAATATAGACGGTCAAGACAGCGTTGGAGAGAACGCTCCAAGAGACACGTCCTCTGGGCGCTACAATAAATTGCGAAATCGTCAACAAAAAGAGATCCGGAGACGTCGGCTGAAAGGCAGTCCACGATCGGATTGATTGCAATGGCAAAGAGCGCCACACTCAAGACGGAGCCCTGTGGTACCCCATTCTCCTGGCAAAAGGTATCTGACAAAACAGAGCCCACCCGTACCCGGAACTTGCGATCCGCCAAAAACGCTTGAATGAAAAGAGGAAGGCGGCCCCGAAGGCCCCATGTGTGTAATGTGCGGAGAATACCCGCTCTCCAACAGGTATCGTATGCCTTCTCCAAGTCGAAGAACACGGCTACTGTTTGACGCTTCTTTAGAAAGTTGTTCATAATGAAGGTCGACAACGTAACGAGGTGGTCAGCAGCAGAGCGGTGTCGACGAAAACCGCATTGGATATTAGTCAGGAGGCGGCGAGATTCGAGGAGCCAGACCAACCGAGCGTTAACCATGCGTTCCATCACCTTACAGACGCAGCTCGTCAGAGAAATGGGGCGATAACTGGAAGGAAGGTGTTTGTCCTTCCCTGGTTTGGGGATGGGGACAACAATGGCTTCACGCCAACTTGTGGGAACATGACCTTCAGTCCATATGCGATTGTAGGTACTAAGAAGAAAGCACTTGCCCGCAGGAGAGAGGTTCTTCAGCATCTCAATATGAATGGAATCGGGCCCGGGAGCAGAGGACCGGGACAGGGCAAGAGCACGGTCTAGCTCCTGCATGGTGAAGGCGACGTTATAGTTTTCACGATTAAAAGAGCGGAAAGAAGGCGGCCGTGCCTCCTCTACCTGTTTGCGAGGGAGAAAGGCAGGGTGGTAATGGGCAGAGCTCGAAACCTCCGCAAAGAAACGACCCAATGCGTTTGAAACATCAGCTGGGTCCACGAGGACCGCGTTCTCCACGGTCAGGCCAGGAATCGGGGAGTGGACCTTGATGCCGGACAAACGGCGTAGGCCACCCCAGACAACCGTGGAGGGAGTAAAACGGTTAAAAGAACTAGTAAAAGCTGTCCAGCAAGCTTTCTTGCTGTCGTTTATGATACGACGGCACTGCGCTCTCATACGTTTGTAATTGATGCAATTCTCCAAAGTTGGGTGGCGGCGGAAGGTGCGTAAGGCACGGCGTCGGGCTCGAAGCGCGTCGCGGCAGGCTGCAGTCCACCAAGGGACCTGCACACGACGTGGAGAAGAGGATGTACGAGGTATGGAACGTTCAGCAGCAGTGAGAATAACCTCTGTGAGGTATTCGACCTGACTGTCACAGTTGGGAAAATGCTGATTGTGAAAAACAGCCATGGAAGAATAAAGCCCCCAGTCGGCTTTAGAAATGTTCCAACTGGTGGGACGTGGAGATGGGGAGTGATGTAGGAAGTGGATGATACAAGGGAAATGGTCACTCGAGTACGTGTCAGAAAGTGCATACCACTCAAACCGACCGGCAAGCTGAGGAGTGCATATTGCGAGGTCTATATGGGAATAAGTGTGTGTTGTGTCAGAAAGGAAGGTCGGTGCACCGGTGTTGAGGCAGACAAGATCGAGGTGTTGGAGAAGGTCCACCAAAAGGGAGCCTCTCGGACAAGGTGCCGGAGAGCCCCATAGGGGGTGGTGGGCATTAAAGTCGCCTACCAACACGAAAGGTGAAGGGAGCTGGTCAACAAGGTTTAGCACATCTGCCCTAGTAAGGGCAGATGACGATGGCGAATATATATTACAGAGGGAGAAGGTAAATGTGGATAAGGTGATGCGGACGGCAACTGCCTGTAGGTGAGTGTGCAAGGAAATGGGATGGAAATAGACGTCGTCTCGAAGGAGCATCAGAACCCCTCCATGGGCTGGGACACCTTCCACGGGTGGCAGGTCGAACCGCACAGAGGTGTAGTGTGGAAAGTCTGCACGATCACGTGGACGCAACTTAGTTTCCTGGAGGCAGACTAGAAGCGGGCAGTGCAATCGAAGGAGTAGTTTTAACTCCTCCCGATTAGAACGAATGCCGCGAATGTTCCATTGAAGGAGCGCCATGATAAAAATGAGAGAAGAAATAAGGATAAAAACCAAGGAGCGAGCGGGGTCACCTCGACGGCCGCTGAGGACCGGATGTCGAGGGAGCACTGCTATCGCTGTCCAGGGGCAAAGGGTCATGTTCCATTGGTTCGACCGACGTGCCTGCCACCTCCCTGAGTTGATCAGGAGGGGCAGTTTCCACCGCCGGTAAAGGGCCGGGCGCCCGGCAAACGGAGCGTCCCGGTGAAACAGAAGACGGCCGAGGCCGGCAACTGTTGGACGGCGCGACAGATGGGTCACGCCTCGGCGGGGAAGGAGAGGAACTCTTTCTTGTCAGCTCTTCTGGAAGAGTGACGGCGGGAAGAGGCAGTTGACGGTTGGGAAGCCTGAGAACGCAGAAAATCCTCATGGACGGGTTCCTTTTTCAAGGTCCGGGCATCTTGTTTAGGTGCCCGCGGTTTACTAGATGTTGACGAAGACTGTACCTTAGAAGCAGCAGGAGGAAGCGGGGACGTGGAACGGGCAATCTTCGGGCTGGCGGATCGCACAACTGTGTCAGCGAAAGTGAAATCACATGTCTGGGTACTGGAATCTTTGGTAGGTCGAGGTGAGGTAAGTACCTTACTGTATGTACCCGCTGGGAGGACAGTGGGCTTTCGACTCGCCAACAACTTACGAGCGGCAGATGTCGATACCTTCTCCGTAACCCGAATTTGCTGGATTACCTTCTCATCCTTGTATACAGGGCAGTCGCGAGAGGAAGCCGCATGGTCGCCGTTGCAGTTAAGGCAGTGAGGGGACGGAGGTGGGCAATCCCCCTCATGGGCGTCCCTACCACAAGTGACACATTTTGCTGCATGTGGGCAATGTTCACGGGTATGGTTGTACCTGTGGCATTGGTAGCAGCGCGTTGGGTTTGGAATATAAGGGCGGACTGAGATAACTTCGTACCCTGCTTTGACCTTCGACGGGAGGTCAACTCTGTCGAATGTCAGAAACACAGTACGAGTCGGCGTCAGCTGGTTATCTACCTTTTTCATCACCCTGTGGACGGCTGTCACACCCTGATCGGACATATAGGACCGGATGTCGTCATCGGACAACCCGTCAAGGGATCTCGTAAAAACTACCCCACGTGACGAGTTGAGTGTGCGGTGCGCTTCTACTTTGACTGGAAACGTGTGCAATAACGTAGTCCGGATAAGTTTCTGGGCTTGGAAAGCACTGTCCACTTCCAGCAACAATGAGCCATTGCGCTGACGCGAACAGGTTTTAACAGGGCCAGCAATTGCATCAACACCTTTCTGTATAACGAAAGGATTGACAGAATTGAAGTCTTTTCCGTCGGTGCGCGACACAACAAGAAATTTCGGCAAATTAGGCAGAGTCTTCTTTTGCTGAGGCGAGTCTATCTTACGTTTCTGGGTCAATGTCAGTGAAGAAGAGAAGGAAGTCATTGCGGAAGTGTCCCCCGTGATTACCGGCGTCTCCGATGGCGCGCTCCTTCCTAGTGGGGGCCCTCTCCGAGGGCTTACCCGCCTTAGGTGATTGTTCACACCTCAGGTCACACCTCCCGAGAACTGACGGAGGGACCAATCGGCATGTTCGGAAGGTACCAGCTCGGGTAATCACCCCTCCCTGGGCCTGGCCTTTACCAGGGGGTACGTACGTGCCCTACTTGTCTACCCGGGGCGGGGAATTACGCGTTACCCCGTCACCTGCTACGCATGATAACGCGTGGGTCGGCCTTCAGACACGCACAGGGAGGAAAGAAGAAGAATAGAGGAAGTGAAGAGAAAGAAGGAAAGGTGTCTCAAACGCCGAGGCGGAGACTAATGAGGAGAAGAAGGCGAGGAGAGGACAAGGAGAGAGAGACAGAAACAAAGGGTAAGAAAGGAAGGAACCAAGGAATAAGAGAAACGACAACAAGAAAACACCTGAACTCGTGAAATACGCCCGTCTCCGGGCGAAGGCATAAACCGGGAGGGAAAGTGAAGCAGCCTGGGGCAGAAGAAAGGCTGCTCCGGCTCGGGGCCCCGTGCGCGCCACACACGTACCCACAAAAGAACTGTGGGCCCCCTGGGGGGACGCAGGCGTTGAACTGTACTCGCCGTCCGAGGTGATCATACGTCTTGAAAGAAACTGCACCTCACAAATATTAGGCCTAACAGTTTACTGAAGATGGGTTTCAGAAGAAAAGGGTTACCGGAGCTGTTTGAAAATTCACCGAAACAAAGACAATCACACACTGAAATGCCGCAGATTGTTTTATCAGTTCGCCGTTGATATGTATGTTCGTCCAATAAAACCATTCAGAGTACGGACATTAAAGCTACTAACCTCTCAGAGAAACTCGTAAGTTCTCTAATAACCCGTTTCCAATTGTTTTACCCATTCTTTTTCACTTCTATTCCCAATTCGGGTCCCGATTGCAATAATAAATAAGATCAGAGATGGAGAGGAGGAGAGAGAATGGGGGAATAAAAAGGATTTAAAATGGGGGATGATAGTGGGGGAGGAGATGGATATGGTGTGGGGTAAGAGGGAGTGGTGTTAAGATACGGGGAGGAGGAGATGGACGAAGAAAGGTGGGAGGAGGCGATGGAGAAGTAGAGGAGGGAGGAAGGGATAGACATCTTAAGAGTAGAGATTAGGGTATATATCCCATACGCATTAGCGACTGCGAAGCGTTGCCGCGTTTGCTAGTTTACATATGTATTGTATATACATTTCCTCGAATAATGTTTCCGTTAGCTAAAACAATACAAAACCAAATTACCAACATGAGAACACGCAACAGCGTCTTTGACAAAACTGCTGACGAAATCGTGCACACAGACGTAAAACAGGCCGTTGTTTACTGCTGTCTGAGCAGTAATGCTCAAGCAACTCTGTCATATGATACATCAGAGGGACCCTAATGTCCCGTCAGGAACAAGTCAGATAGCATTTTCCAGTGTTTTATAACGCTGAAGCATCTTACACATCTGACGACGCACTGACCCATTACCTGTAGTTACCAGTGAAAGCGCACGCGTCTTTTACCAGCAGGTAGCATAGCGCTGCGATCACTAGACCTAGAAAATACGTGAGCTGACGCGATTTAAATGCCAATTTCAGCAGATAGCACTAATGTCCTACGAATATTAACTTCCTACCTCTAGTCGATTATTTTTTCTTCACAGGAGTGTTATGTCAGATCACATTCCTTAAAAATCACTATTCGTTAGTCTACAGGTATAGACGAGCCATAGAAGACAATCGACCTTAAGCCGGCCACTACGTATCGTTTTCCTTGACAAATTGGAGACATTTCTTTACCGACTTACACTATCATAATACTGCACCCCTTCTATATAACTTTACGATTCCATACAATGTGAAGCTTGCGATACCCAGTCAGCCATGTTAAAGACTGGTTCAGACAGGCATATAGGGAGATCCTTTGACAGTGCACCGAGTGCTGTGAATTTATGATATTCATTATGGATAACAAGTCTACAAGAGTAATTAGTTTGCGTGTCTACAGCTATGATAAACATATTTGATCATCAGATTTTGAACTGTTGCGAAACTCCTTGCAAACAATGTGATATATGTAGCTGCCGTCATTAAATATTGCAATTAGGATATTCGTGGCGATTTTCCACTTCTAAATAATATTAGGCCGTGAACTTTCCAGAACCTTATATTCGCTTATTTTGTGACAGTAATTGTGAGAAGTGCAAATTGTGACAGGAAGCTTTAGACGGCTCAGATATAGACATTGAAAATTATATAAATTATATGTTGCTCGATCATGTTAATTTGTCAAGTGTCACTGTTTCCTGTTTCCGTTATGTCAGAGTATTGCGAACATTTGTGAATAATCCGATTGCATCTTTTGTATATATCCTTTTGTAGATTACGAGTTTGTGTTAGCATCTGTTTCTATCCTGATAATTGAATTACGTTGTGATTTGTATTACTGACATACGTAATTTTATGCTTTGTACTAAGAACTGCAGAAAAGAGCCACATTGAATGTTATTGGTCGATCTTTATAATGTATAATTTCATTGGTTTGTGTAATTGATTTATTAACCTTTATCATTATACTTCAATATTGGCAATTAACAACTTTAACCTTTATGCTATAGACTGACAGTAAAACTATAAATACAGGCGCCTCAGCGCCATCAGTCTATTACCGTTTGAAGCCAGTTTCAATCAAGTTTTGGTCTTTTGAGCTGTATCTTTTCGCGAGATCTTTGTTGTAGGAAGTTTTTAACGTGTAGTTTATATTGTGTGTGAGGTTATTACATCATGTGTAATACAGCAGTATATAAAACAATGTTTTATTTAGAACTATAGTTTCTACAAGCGTATAATCGGTAAATTGCATCTTTGTGGAGCAGATTTACTTAAACCCCCAAGGTAATAAACCCTAAAGATGAGTATCACTGCAGTATCTATAATTCAGTATTAAGATAGTATTTTTAGAACTGAAATTTAGTTAATGGCCTATTTGCTCAGATCATACAACGTCAACTCCCAACCCTTTTTTACTCCCTTTCACAGAACAGTTGGTAATGTGTGGAGAACGCAGAAACGCTGGTAACCTGTTAGCACGTTTTGGGATGAGCGACTATTTCAAAACATCAAAAATGTAATTTAAATTACATTAATAAAATTACAGTTAATCTACGGTACAATGGAGTAAACGCGAATAGGATCATTTTACACCTGGAGTGATTTAGCATATGATATCTTACAGTAAGCAGTGGGGTTCTTACCTCAACTGAGCATCCAATTAATGTGACAGACCGCACGAAACGGGTCGATTCTGATGGATCCATCTGGAAAGTAAAAAAAGTTTCTGGTCAGGTATATTATGGGGAAGCATTTCTTATACGGGTGTTACATAAATAAGCACGAGGTGGTATAATATCCTACTTTCCCTGAAGCAGTGAGTATACAGTCCACATAAAACTCTAGATCAATAGAACTGACTTTCTAAATTGTCATGCCAGTAGCTATAGGCCGTAGGTTGTAGATGTATGGTTGCAAAACGAAGTTTGGATAGATTATTTGATCTCCACATTCCAAAACTTTCAGTTGTAATCTGGCTGTAGCTATTAGAATGAGTCTACGTTCTTTTCGGTGTATTTACGTATCAAGGAACAACTAGACGGACGTAATTATAAAGGAAGTGGGAACATTTCCACAATCCAATAAAACGAAGTCATGAAGGAAAGAAAAGTCATAGTAACTGAAATCTTACAACTTTTGTCATTCATGAAACATTTTTTAAATGTCAAATATAACTTTAGGACTTATTATTGCAAGGTTAACTGTTTGTCATTTGTATTGAATACTAGGAGTTACGAGTTACAGTGCACAAACTGAACTGATTGCTGATCAGTGCTTTTTTTATGCAAACATTTTAGTCACAGCAAAAGAACATTGAAAAATGGCCATGAAAAATTGTGTACTTTGTGTCAACTTATGTACATTAAAATAGTACAACTCTTAAAAGCATGAAAGGAAATTCGGTGCTTGTCCTATGACCGAGTACACGCTCCGGAAGTTTCAGACGAAAATTCATGGACAGTGTAGTCAGAAGATTTATGGGGCCGTTTAACTTTCAAGATATATACAGTGTGTATCAGATTGAGCAGGAGGAAGCATTAGTTTTAGCTGATGGTACTTCTGGAAACCTCTACGAGTATCTGAAGTCAGAAGCGATTAAGCTGCGACAAATTTGTAGTGATAATTATGGTGAGGATATCTTGGGCTACAATAGTGTCATACGAATAATTCTGTTACTGTAGAGATGATATGATAAAGTTCCTGTATTTTCATATCTTTGAATATAAAGATAAATATGCTCAATAAGTGACGCAGTATTATGTCCCTGTTCTGGCTCTCCTAAACAGTAAGCTAAAAGCTTTTTCAGTTAGAAACCTGTGTCCGATACGTGAAACATTTAAAATGCATAACTTTTTCATCCGCAGGAAAAGTTCTTCTCGCCACAGAGTTTATGAGGACGTTGAACTTACGTACCACAACTGGCGCGGTGAACCGCAGCGGGGAGTGCTGCACGCTTGCGGAGCCGGTTCCTGCAAACAAAACGATTTCCTCATTTGTCACGCTGAGTTATTTACACTCACATTAAGTTAGCAAGGTAACTCCTGAAAGACGACTGTCTGCCGTCTTCCCTAGCTTTTTAACTTTGTAATTTATCTAAGTTCACTAGACGGGCTTTTTTGCTAAACGAGAACCCCTTTCGTTCAGAGGCATGAGGAATAGCATTTCATTTCATGTTTTTAAATGTTAGTTTCTGTAATACTGTGTTAATATTGCTGGGATTTTATTATGCTAATTTATAATTGTGTGTATGAATGTGGCAATATGAACGGTTTCTCCGTGACGCCACTGTCCCTGTGAGAATGTGTACTTTATTCTGTATGTTGCGAGGGTCTATTCAGTTGGATTAGATATTTTGTAATATTCTGTTGGAATTTTGTGAATAAGATTCCTGTACGTCCAAGAGTATATATTGTATAGTTAGCTTTCTTGGTCAGAGAGGTAGCATTACTGCTCTGTCTGGCAATGGTGGCGAGGGTGGCGCGCTGGGTGTCGCAGTGTAACGGTGCGAATGGGCAGTCGTGTCTTGTTGTAATGTAGAGGGCGGAGTAGGAGGTTGAACTGTGAGCTGTGGGCAGAGGATGTCAGTTAGCTCGACTGCAGAATAGGATGAAGATGTTCAGACTAAGAATGTCTAGGGTAATATGTACATGTTATTGTAATGATGTTGCTTTTTAAATTTCAATGTGTGATAATGAAATTTATTTTGTAGTGTGTAGAAACTTCCATTTTTCCTCCAATAAGTTTTACGACCAGTTAATTGATGTGAGTTGTTTTGAAGTGAAGTGAAAGTGTTAATCTCAAACGTACTTGCACGTGGTGGCTGTGAGTATGTTTTAACGTAACTTTCACTAAAACAATTAGAGTCCAGGTTAGGATCGTTGAAAACTACGTTGAGAATATGGTAATGATGAGGCAGATACAATGAGTGAAATATCAAAGGTAGAGTGCTTATCTGTGGGTTAATCCAAATTTTTGTGCTTGTATTAACTGTGAGTAGAGAATTTCAAGAGATCATTTTTGATAAAGTAATTAGGTGATTAACAACGCTCGATAATAAAGTATTTGACTAAGTGTGATGAGCTAACCACAGTACGTTTCAACTCTTACAAAAATTCAATGTACTTCTCAGTAAAGGTATTGGCATCTTTGAAGTGTCACAAGGATTCACTTCATTTCACAGTAAAATATTTATGTGCACTCAGTTGCTTTTCAGAAACGAGAGCTTAACTTCACCACACATAATAGTTGAGGTTTTGCATTTTTGATACTGATGTTGAAAATTTACAATGCGGCATTAAAGTGATGCATTCATTTTGAATTAATTTATGGAAGTAATTAACGGATCAGTTAGAGCTTTTCGTAGCAATGCACGACTGAGTTATCCGTTGCGCGGGCCTGGCGTTTTAAAAAAAAATATTCACATAAATTACTATCAGGGCTTAGTTTTTGATCCAGTGTGTGGAAGAGTCAAAGAATTTGATGTGCTTTTCTTATGTGTGGAAAATGTGTAACCTATCGTTTGTTAACAGAAATCACTGGTAGACAAAGTCTCACATACATACTCACACGGTCAGATAGCAAATCCCAGTTCCATCTCCACGACCAATCCAAAAAATTATATTTATTAAATATCATAGAACAGATAACTTTCACTTGTCGAATTTCTTGTACTCGTTCGGATTACGTGGGGGTCTGATCTTTTGTAGGCAGTTGTGCATTGCTTCTACTATTTATTAAGTATAGGATTTTATAAAACCATTTGATTTGTATAATACATAAATTATCTTTCACGTTGCTTGTAATTGATTAATGTGGAGGTTGTCATCTCACATAACACGTGTAATTAATAATTTAATGAATAGATACATTTGTTGCGTTCAACACGATAGCTTGAGGTTACAAGCTCTTGTCTACGACACTTTGTAGAAATCGCATTGAAAAGTTGGTAAATTTAAGTTATATATGTTATATGCCGTTACTGTGAACCTTTTGTAGTTTTGAAGATGTTAAAGTTGTTGGTTCATGACACGTGCCTAATTTTTCTGCGTTCATTAGTATATTTGCATTTGCGGCAATAATTTACGACGCGATTCCAACAGTCTGCTTTGACCTATGACGTCAACAACATATCTAAAACTGGTATCCGGGATATCTTAATATTTCTGTACTTTAGATAAATTATCTGTAGTTATCCTCAAATTACAGATAACAATGTACCATCGATCACAGGTCGCAGCTAAAAAATTGGCGCCTTTGCGCTCACATGCGAAAAAACTAACCTATACCTTACCATCAGACGGAAGATAAGGATTACTGTTTAAACAAAATATTAATCTATTATGTTCTGTTTGTAAACAAACAGCCATCACATAATTACTCACGCCTTCTACAAACACGCACGCACCTGAACACTACCGCGCTTCGATGTCACAGGTCGAAGCTGAGGCGGTGTAATCGCGTCCTATAAATGACCCGGATTTGTTATAGGTGATAATGGTGGAGTATTGAATTATTTTCAAATTTAGGCAACTATCAAATGAGTCAGTTATCGATATTGATCGCCATCCTTGCGTATGTTGAGACTGGCTCTGCCCATTGTCAAGCATAGTCGCTAAGTGAAGGGTTTATCCAGGTACACGTATCTAAAAAAACGTGAGCAGCCCCAGCCCAGTAGTAACATGCTGTCTGCTTGCTGGCAAACAGTCTCCGGTATTTGTTAAAGTGCTAAGTACACAACATGATCCTGAAATGTACAATCCTCAAATACCGCCTTAAAAATGAACATGGGTATCACCAAACACCTACATGAATTTCGATCATGAAAGTCAAATTTGAATTCCATGAAGAAATACAAAATAAAGTCATTTAGAGCCAATAGTCTCATCACTACCACCTCAATAAAAATTCCAAAGTATACCAAATTGGAAACCCCCAAACCAAAACTCAAGAGCAGAGCATGGAATCTGTAAGATGAAGTATTTTTAGGTTCCGCTCGTAATTGAAGGTATGAGAAACAGACAGTAATCAAATGGCAGCCACGTTACTGAATGCAAAAAGTTATTTCCCCACAACAAAAGGTAATAGACGTCCTTGGTGAAAGGAAAATTTAGACTCCTTAAAATAAGACTAAGAGCATGGCAACAGTGGTAAATACAAAAAATTGCTAACAAAACATTTAAATAGAACAGTGAGCAATAGACCCAAGAGAATCAAAACGCCCAAGACGATCAACGAAGACATGAATAGAAAAAACTAAAATTCCTTAACGAAAAATAAACTACAATAACCCAAACATATAGTGCGGTGGAATAAAGGACTTGGTACACTAAATGGACTTAATATACACAAAAATGTGTACTAGGGGTGTTCAAATGGGCTGAAATTTGAATACGCTGCTTTGGGATAAGTCCGACGTCTATGGACGGAAGGAATGCGTCGTCACATCCCATAAACATTCAAGGCTGTGTCCTCAGCTGACAAGATGCTCACCGTCTGGCGTCCGACGTCCGATATCGACTTCCTGGTGCACCGAAAAACCATTAACTGACGTGTACCGTGGGACACTCCGTAGCGTACTGAAGTCCATCAAGAACAAATAGCCTGGGCTGCCACGGAGGGAGTGATGTTGCTCCATGATAACGCGCGTCCACACGTCTCCAGGGTCACACACAGTGTACTCGCCAAGCGGGAGCAGCCTGAGCATCCAACCTACCGGCCGGACATGTCGCCCTCTGACTTCCATCTGTTTGGTCCGTTAAAAAAGATCTTTAAGAGGAGCGCTTCAACTGAATCTTGTGCGCAGGCCTTTGGTGATTACGTTTGAATAGAGACTTCAATTATACCAACATGTTTCGTAGCTTTTCATTTGATGCAACCCTCAACTTATTTCTTTCTCCATAGCAAGTAACCTAGTATGTTTAGGTATCTTCCGTGTGCTTAAGGGTAGCTATGCTAGTGTTCTACTCTAACGTTTGAGCCATTGGCTAAATAGTAATGATAGTAACAATATTATTAGCAGGAAAGTTTTTTTCAGGGCAGCCCGCGATCTTAGTTGTTTTGGAATGCCGAAGTTTGCGAGTTACTGAAGCTAGCAAGTGTGTAATGGTCCCACTTCTCGAAACATTTGGCATTCAGTACTTTAACTGGTTCCGAACTGAAAATATTTTCTCCTTTATACTGTAACTTTTTAAAAAGATATGTACAAAATTGCCACTTGGATGATAATCTATTGAATGGCTCTATCGTTTTCACGTTTTCTGGTGCTCATATTTTCACAAAAGACCTTCACACACTCACAAGCACACGACAACCACAATCAGTGGCCAATCCAACGGAACAATCATCTTGCCAGTGATTGTCAGAATAAGGTTTGTGAGAAAAAATGTACAGTTGGAGAATTTGGAAATATAAGATTTTAGTAGGAACATAAAACCTTTGCTGACGGACATCCACAGCTAAGATGATACATCTTTAATAAAAGAGTCCGCTTCAGCTGTTTTACTTTTTTAAAAAAGACGACCAGTGCTTTGATGAGGGCGGTTGTCGCCTGATGTCTAGTGTGAAGTGTTCTGACATCTGGGGTGGTGGTTGATTATATTGGCGTGCCCCTGTTTTTTGTTTCAACTGTATTTGACCCGACGATGCGTCTAAGTCGCGAAACCGGTCGTCTTTTTTAAAAAAGTAAAACAGCTGAAGCGGACCCTTTTATTAAAGATTTTAGTAGGATCTTAATATTACTCCACTATTTGAAAGATGAATGTGTATGTGTATTTGTTTCTTTAATTTTGTTCCTGGAATCTTAAGGGAATCTATAGTTACAACAAACCCAACATTCGGATAAACTACGCGAAAATCTCAAGTTTTGAATGCACAATGGTATTTGGCAAGACGTATTTTGTCATGGTTTTGTTATACTGCACAAGGGACCGTATGGTGCATGGGGAAGGACGCCCTAGAAACTGATTCCGTTTGACCGACCATCAAGAAAGTCGGCCAGCTTCTGATTTGTCATAGGAAATGGGGGGAGGGGGGACGGCGAGTATTTGGAAAGGGAGGAGGTAGTGGAGAAAAACTATAGAAAGGGCTGCGTGATACGTAAGACGGGGTCAGGAGTCCGAAAACAAGGGAGGACGGGTGGACATGTGAGCAAGAGATTAAAAGAGAAAGTGAGTAGGGTATGGACAGGGGAGGGGGGAAATACGTTTTACAGAATTGCAGCAAATACCTGTACGGAAAGAATGATTACCAAGCCTCCCGACAAACAAAAGTGAAAAACAATTCCGATTAATTTCAATAAATTCACGATCTTTAAGAAATTGAATTTTACAAAAGATATGGTTGGATGAATGTTATCGATGCATCCAGTGACATGCAATGCACAGATTAAAATCACTGGAGGTGACAGAAGCATACACATTCATCAAAACTTATGCGTCCCCTGACGATGATGGGAGGTATCACCGAGCTTGGCATTTTCTTTGAATTTGACTTTGTAAGTTTAGAGAACTTTACGTTCGGGAGGTAAAATGTTTCCAATTCGAAAGTAATAGTGCTACATACATATATTATATGCAATAATATTTGTATATGTTGTGATGTTCGCGATGCTCCTTAACCAAAAATTTTAAACAATACTTCTACATGGGATACTCTGCAAATCACATTTAAGTGCCCGACAGAGGGTTCATCGAACCACCATTATACTATTTATCTCCCATTCCATTCTCTAATAGCGCGCGGGAAGAAAGAACACCTAAATATCTCCGTTCCAACTCTGATTTCTCATTTTATTCTGATCATTTCTACCTATGTAAGTGGGAGTCAACAATATATTTTCGCATTCAGAGGAGAATGTTGGCCATTGGAGTTTCCAAGTAGCCCACGCCGCAGCGATAAGCGCCGTTGTTGTAGTGATTCCCATCCCAGATCCTGTATCATTTCCGTAACGCTGTCTCCCCTGTATCGTGACAATACGTAGGTTTTCTTTCCAATTTAAGTCTGAAGTAATAGTAATTCCTAGGTATTTTTTGATTGATTTATCTTGTAAAAAAAGTTTAACAGATTTCTTTTCGTACTCATGTGGATGACTTCACACTTAGACAATTGCCAATTTTTACACTATAGTTATCTTATTCAGAACGTTCTGCAGTTGGTTTTGATCTTTAGATTTTACTAGACGGTAAATGAAGGCGTCATCTGCAAACAACCTAAGAGCTACTTAGATTTTCCCCTAAATCGTTTATGTAAATAAGGAACAGCAGAGGACCAATAACACTACCCTGTGGAACGCCAGATATCACCTCTTTTTAGTCGATGCCTTACCACTACAGATTCGTCAAATTATAAATGCGCAGACAAAATGTCTCGGTAACATTCTGCTTAATTTTCAGATTTAAAAGAAGTTTTAACAGTATTAGCAAATATTTGTTTACACCGGTTGGTCAGATTGTCGGGAAATAATGCAAGGGTGTTGCAGGGTAGGCACTGCGGGGAAATAGGGAACTTTGATATATTGGGCCGTTTACGATTTAACCAGCGTTCAACTTAGCCAAACTGATTATCTCATGTACAGGTCGTCCATATGAGAAATGTGTTCTAGTTACGTGACAACCATGAACAAAATGGTAACTTACAATATTTCCGAGCTAATGGCTTTAGTTCGAACCTTGTTACCCGCCAGTCAGACTAACGCTCCGTATCTGGGTTGAAAACCAACGACCACGTTTGGCATCAGTGGCAGTGGCAGAATGCTAAAGTCTTAGCGTTCAGAGACGTGCACGATAGGTAATGGTGGCAACTCAGATGACGAATAAATGTTTTGTCTTGACAACTTCAATTAAAACGAATTTTTTTTTCTAGACAGACAAGGGTACATACAAGAACCTGTCAACCATAGAGCAGGTACAGTATTTTGCTGCGAGTGAAACGAGCAGCAATAACATTTACTCTAACTCGTGAAAAATATTAACGCAATTATACACTTCATTGTTCATCTGTCGCCAAAATAAACAGTGGAGCCCGGCGAAAAGAGTAAAATTTTACCGAACTACTAGTAAGTTTAAATGCAACGTATCACTGAGTACTGAAAATGCTAAGTTAGTAACTAGAAGAGTTGCCATCTAGCAGTCGCTAACCTTTGTTTCAATGACAATGAAATCAGATTACCATTTATTCTACAAATTTCTTTCGGCTTTCATGGCATAATTTCACGACGAACCGTCTGCTTGGAACCATGACTTCAACATGCCGGAAAACTGTTTCAGTCGTAGCCAACTGCAAATAATGTATTAGTGTTCTTAATTACGGGACTCAAAATGCTACTGGAAATTTGCAGGTGTTGCATATCGCACTTGCAGCCTACTATCGGTACATTTAGAACACGCCTAACCACATCCTATAAAATTACGTTCTTACAAAACACTGAAGTACTTACGTCAATGAGAACTGACATCTACAGTTTAGCTTGTGAAAATACTTTCCCTACTACACAACACAAGGATGCCACGAGTCGAAAGTCAACGGGTGGAATCTCACCCTGCAAATAACCCGCTTTCATCTTCAAGCAACGCTCATTGAGAGTAAATTTTATGCCCTTTTGTTGATCGAACTAGTAATGTCTACCACGCTACACTACAGAGAAAAACTTTCAGAAAGGATTTCTTAACATTTAAATTTATATTGTATGTCAAAATTCGCTTCAGAAACTTTTGTTCGGGTTAAGGTTTTATACCGTAGACAATTTCTCCGTACTTAATTACGACGTACCTTACCTTAAAATACGTGTTTTGCAAGTGTCTTTCAAGCGCCGTTACATTTAATCTGCCCACTTTCGTAATTTTTAAGTATAAATACAAAATCCGCCAAATACAGGCACATTTGCTTCCGATCGCCTGAATTGGAGGCTACGCAACGCGATGTTTATTTGTTGCAGACCACGTGATTATGTCGTCAGCCAATGGTAACCAAACCTTACCGCCGCGGCAACATGCAAATAATTTTTGACGTTGGAAATAAAATTTGCGGTAAAGCGTTTTATAGACTAAAGCACGCAGTGTTTACAGGATGTGAAAATTAACGTGTTAACATGAAGTTTCAATTATTTTATTTTCGAAATCACTTCATTACTCTTTCAGACAAATAATAAAATGAAACATCTTATACCTGCCCTATGGCTGACAGGTTCTTGTATGTACCCTTGTCCGTTCAATAACAATAATTGTCCTCGTAAAATGAAGACTTAGAATCAAATACTGTCAACTATATAGTACTATAGCATGTTTATATGTACGAAACTAATTCGAAATCTTCACTTTACGAGGCTATTAACAGTTACTGACCGGACAAGAGTACAAACAAGAACCTGTCAACCATAGAGCAGGTATAGCATTTTATTTATTTTATCATGTCAAAGTGTAATAAAGTGATTTCGAAAACAATCTAAACCTTATGTTAACACGTTAATTTTCACATCTTGTAAACATTGCGCGGTTTCGTGTATAAAAAAACATTACCGCATGTTTAATTTCCAACGTCAAAAATTGTTGTTTGCATGTTGCGCGGCGGTAAGATTTGGTTACCATTGGCTGACGATACTCTTTGTGCTGTGATTCGCTAGCCACACAATCACGTGGTCTGCAACATATGAACATCGCGTTGCGCAGCCTCCAATTCAGGCGATCAGAAGCAAATTGCCATATTTGATGGATTTTGTATTTATACTTCAATATTACGACAGGTGGCAGCTTAAATGTAACTGCGATTCAAAGACAATTGCAAAACATGTATTTTAAGGTAAGTTGTCGTAATTAAGTACAGAGAAATTATGCCTATGCGTATAAAACATTTACCTTTCTTACATATAATTCTGTATTTTATATATTTCTGCTATCATAAGTTAATTTGCTACCAAAATAAAAAAAACTATTACTGTCTAATTACCTGATTTAATTATTTCAGCATTGTCTAATTTTTTGACAGTACATTCTATCATGTTTTATTGATGTTCATCTTATACTCTCAAGACTTCCGATCAATTGCTATTCCACCTCTTTCTACTGACAATTACTACGTTATCGGAAATCGTAAAGTTTTTATTTAGGTCGTAGCCAACTGGAGATAGTGTTTCAGTGAGCGTTCTTGATGAAATCACGGGGTTCGTTAAAATTCTACTTCCGTTCCCAGCGGCCTCGCCCTACTTGCCAAGATATTCTTCGAAATCCGAGAAACATAGAATGACTTCGTTAGAGTTTCGTGAAAGATAACTCTCTCCCTGCTCTATGGGTGACAGCGCACACTCAACGTGTGTTAAAAGTGTGTTAAACGAACAGCTCGTCGGCTAAAGTCTTGCTCAGCGGCATGGGTAGCGTCGCGGTGCGTCCGTAGCAGTGTTAGTTTGGCAACGTACTACATTTCGAGTAGCCTATGGCGTGTGCGATAACTTACTGACTGTACAAGGGTACATCGACGAATATTTTTACACTATGTCATGATTTTAAGGGTTGTGGTTAGGCAGGAACCTAAGAATATAGCTTAAATTGTTGAGCGAATGTGATTTTTACGAATATGTCATTAAAGGAAGCGTTTTACCAAATCATGAACATTGAAAAAAATTGTAATTAGTATCATTCGAGAGACGTATTTCGATTTACATAATAAAGTGTTACATCTGAACAAAGAGTGCATGTGGAGAAAAGTAGTTTTGTAGTGTGCGATCTACATTCGAACGCCGAGCTTCAGTTCGAAAATAAAATCATTCAAACGTCATGTTAACACATTCATTTTCACATCTTGTGAAGATTCTGTGCCGCCATTCATCCCAGCATCCACAGCGACTGTTGCCAACACTGCCGCTTCACGTCACGTAAGTTAGGCCATGCTGCTAATCTAGACTTTTACCCAGCTCGCCTCCACATTGCCGACGGGTGGAATCGCGTTTTACAAATAAACCCGCATTTCAATCGCGATCCTCCGGAAGACGAAACTGCCGTTTAACATTGCCTTGTTAAAACATTCACATTCATTTTAACAAAAGAAATGAAATCGGAATAGCAATAAGATTTAATGGGCCGGCCAGCAGCACCCCTTCTCTCTCTCTCTCTCTCTCTCTCTCTCTCTCTCTCTCTCTCTCTCTCTCTCTCTCTCTCTCACACACACACACACACACACACGTTAAGAACGTTAAAACTGCAGTGTCTGTTGCCCGTGTTTTTAGTATGGCGCGTATGTTGGCAACTGTAAATAGATCGATTCGATTCCTCACATACTAAAAATAAACTTGTTTAACCTATACCTAAGGCCGGTATTACACTATCAAATTTTCTTTGACAAAGATTTTTTGTCAAAGAAACTTGGATAGTGTAATATGGAACTTTGGTCAAAGTTGCCTTTCGTCAAAAATTCTTTGATCAAATCTAGCAGCTCACCGTAGATTTGATCAAAGAAAGCGTTCGTCTTATGTTAACTGTGGTGAGAAATATGACCGCTTTAAGCGCTAGCATCGCTGTAGCAGTTTTTGACGGACTGTTTGAAAACATAACCGCGTAATTCGTATTGCGAGTCGTCGCAACAATTAAATTTATGCAGTTGTATAAGGTTGATTATAAAAACCGGCTGCATCGAGCCGAAAGCTAGATAATTGCGGTATTCATTAGCGATCAAGTGAGTACTGTTTGCACGGCAGACGACGTAAAAATGAAAATTAATTGTCTCTGCACCAGTTTTGCAGCGGAGAAAGCAATAGTACATAATGACACTTTAAGTCCCTACATATATTTAGCCAGACAAATGCTATTTACACGATACATAATACGCAAAATATAAATGTTTCAAAAGTTTTGTTTACTGCAATATTTAGAGCAGAACACCACTGCAGAAGCAAGTCAAGCGTCACCATTGTCAGTCTTCCAAACGACGATAAGAACCGTTTTCGAGTGGTACAGCGGCTCTCGCCTCAGGTGTATCGGGTAATGCAGCCTAATATTACATATTTGTAGGAAACGACGAAGTACTTTGACAAGCTACACTGCAGATGTCTATTATGATTAAGAAAAGAACTTCATTTTTTTTTTTTTTCCAAATATGTCGTAAGAGTACAGCTTAAATTGTTGTGAGTGAACAAGGAGCGATGATATCTACAGTCTAGCTAGAAAAAGTACTTCGCTCTTTTCTACAAACATCAGATGTTAGGCCTTATTATACGATACACCTGAGGCGAGAGCCGCGGTACAAATAAAAACGGGTTCTGTGAATAAAGGCACGCTTCCAGATGTCTAGTCGTTGCAATTGTTGTACGCGTACATGCAATCTAAGTGTATAAGTAGATATTTGTAATCTATGTAATCAAAAACTAAGGTTAATAACAAATATTCATCCGCCATTTTCAATGCACTGTGACAGATTCTTTGTCAAAGAAAATTTGATAGTGTAATGTCACCATTTCACTACGTCAAAGAATATTGGACAAAGATTCTTTGTCAAAGAAAATTTGATAGTGTAATACCGGCCTAACCTATCTTTCACTTAAAATGATCACTGTTTAGTACAGATCACAAAATAAATAAAACATACCTGCTCTATGGTTGACTGCTGTGGTGTTGCCAACATCTGCAGAGCTTGGGCAACAGACTCTGCAGTTCAGGCTTAAGAACTGTTGCTACCATTACATAAACAACGCTACCTGCGAGCCTGAAGCCGTCCATGGGTGGCACAGTAACGAACGGAGAGGTGACAGCAATGATGGACGCGCGTCTGGAAGGCGAACTGCTGGTGATCTGCGAGATTCCTCGGCAGCCGTCAGTGGGTGTGTGCGGCCTGTGGGTGGTGGAAGAGCCTAGACAAGCAGAGAAGGCAGGACAGGACAGCACGCTACCGCCGCAGAACACTGTGCACAATAGGAAACGCAACGCCGCCTCACGGTCGCGAGTCGCACCACAGTTTAAACACGGACAGTCGCGAAACTCTGGATTCGTTCGAAGAGTTGCTTTCTAGCTACTGCGCATGCGCAGTACGAAAGTTCGCGTTCGAAGAGCGCCTGGCTCCAAATCTGGCTACTTGAAGTGGGGCGCCAGCTGTTCGAAGAGTTGCCTGCAATCCGCGCCAAGTAGCCAGATGCTGCAGGATGAAATTTTTCTGGCTGCCAGATTCGCGCATGCGCGTGGTTCTCTTTTTACTTGTGGGGATACACGACGCTCCCTTGTTCATAATGGAAGTTATCTTAGATGTGGACGTATATCTACTGTGTGTTTCTTCTGTAATTGTACGATCTTATTTATTCTTATAATATCACCTGTATAAGATGACAGAATTCAAAATTCAGATTTCGTATTCAGTAACGTCGATTTCTACGCAATGTTGTTGCGCCGAAATAAAATCAGAATTTATTTCCTATTTTGTATTTTTTTTTTATCTTTGTGCCGCGTTTGTCAGATATGGAATTTGTCTAACATTTGTGGGTGCGGTGGCTTCTGGCAGAATAATTTAGAAATTTGGTTTCTTTTAAGTACCAGGACGCAGGACTCCTATTACAACATAATGTGATTCTTTTTCTGGTTTGCTGGCCATGAAGCTGCAGGTTTCTGTAATGTAACAGCCAGGTTCAACGTTTGTCGGCTCGTGTTTAGAGGGAAAAACTGGAGAAAAGAAAATGCGAAATTTATTAGTTGCCTGGGAGTAGACGTTATAAAGAAGAAAGACATGACACCGAATCCCATTTGCGCAATAAAGGAATGGCAGGTGCAATAGATGGGACCCATGACATAATAAATAGGCCCAAAGAAAATACAGAATTTTTTCCCGTTCACTTGCAGATGGTTTCTGCAAAAGACGCATTAGAGACCTCTTCTCGATCGGTCCACGAGATCCGAGTATTCAGAACGAGTACGCTGTGGAAACCACTGAAGGTTTTTATATTATGGGTGACAGTGCTTATTCCGGTTTGAGGCATTTGTTGACCTCGTTGAGCGTTTATCACGGCGAGACAGTGGGTTCGTTCAAACAGCTGCAGGGCTGCAACCGCGCATGCGCAGTACGGAAATTCGTGTTCAAAGAGCAATCCTGCAGCTTGCTGCAGCCTACCGACAGTTCAAGGAAGCTACCGGCTGCAGTGTCCTGCAGCTTCCTGGCTGCATGACCTGCAGGGGAAATTTCCTCCTGCAGCCTGACTGACGTCATCGGTACCGCGCATGCGCGGTAGTTCCTGCATTGCTGCTGCAGGAAGTTGCAGGGAGCTGCAGTGCTGCAGCTCTTTGAACGAACCTAGTATAAATTGAACGTTGTTCTCTCAAAAAACAGGACTTATTATTATTAGTGATGTTTTGTAAGCCCTTAACAGTCATCTACATTTGTTCTCGCATTGCACTGCGGTGAATGATTTAAAATAAGCCACCATGTCTCCCAGCAATTGCTGTTTCTGTTTAAATGTCTCGCTGTGGTTCTTGCAAAACTCTATTAACAGCCAATGTAGAGTTTCTATACCACAAAATTTCCTGTGTGCGTAACACGAGTGGTTCCTGTGTGGGAGAAACAGCTCTATAATAACCATAATACACGAATTTGGAAGCACTTGGACCTGACAACAAAACACAAATTGAGAACTCAGGACAATATTGTACAATAAGTTGCCAAAATGTTTCTCCTTACAAAAAAATATTAAATGGCGAAAATATTTAAAGAAAATATAATCTGAGAAACAGTAGGAACAACTTTCGTTTGTAAGTAGGAGGCCAATACTGTGCTATATAGTTTATATTTTTCTGTAAGTGTATCTTTCATTTAATTATCTTGTTAAACATATTTCGTAAAATTTTGTAAAAGATAAGTGGTGAATAAACAAATCAAATGTGATGTAAATAACATCCGCGCCGTTACTGTTTTTTCTGCTGTCTTTTCACGCTACACTACCGAAGGTGGCAAAAAGGCTAAATAAAACATGATAGGTGTTCGAAGAGCCCAAACACCAAGCACGGACACATGACGTCACCATTGCCGCGCATGCGTAGTAGTGCCTGTTTGCTGGCTCTCCAAGAAGCTTTCTGGCAACTCTTCGAACGAACCTTCTGTAACACAAGCAGTGCAGCTGAAGCGCTCCAAGCGCTCCAAGCACGATACAAACTGACGAAGTTGCTATAATTAAGGCCGGGTTTCCACAGCCATGAATTGCATACACATGCATTCCCCCGCCACCCTTCCCTACATACATGTAGCGTTTCCACACACCGATGTAGGAAACGCTATTTACACGACTTTCAACATGGCTTCTAGTGAAATTATTCGTGCGGGCGTTGTACACCTTTTAGCCGTAGAGTTAATACAGAAGTTTACGAAGAAAAAAAACAGATGCACTATTACTTAATATAGACGTGGCAAATTCGTAGGAAGTGTTTGAGGCCGGTAAAATAAATTGTGAATCAGCTTTTAGTAGGTTGGCAGTGTTCGTATAACGTGCTGATGTTAGCCATGATCTCGGAAATTGCGGTCTGAAAAACTGTCACAATCGGAATAAGGGGGAAAATCTTTCGTTTTGACCATGAAATAAATTATGAATGATATTCCTGCTCTATGGTGTGCAGGGTCTTGCATTTATCCTTGTGTAATCAGTAAGTTACACTCGTAGAGCGAACATTTCGCTTCCAACTAAGTACAGAGTCGCCGCTACTTGACATTTAACCCAATTTTGGAAACCCAATTTCTGATACTGTACGAAAGTTAAAACACGTATGTGAGATACCATAACAGCTCGTATTAATTTACAAGGTCATTGGCTATTGGAGATATTGCAGTGCATAACATTCTGAAAAATATTATTTTTACCGTCAGAAGATACATCAGAAAAGAATGTTTATATCGGTACTACCCGCAGCAGTGATAAGTGGAAAGTAAGGTTTCTGTCTCAATAGTTCATCTTTTAAGGATTAGTCTAATTTCTGATAGGTAACAAGTGATACCGATTCAGTACTTAACTTTGTAAGCAATCTTGGATCTATTTTGCAGAATACTCTTTACACAATGTTAATGCCGATTTGAACCTTATTATATTCATATAAGATTTTTATGACGATCAAAGTAGACCTACTTTTAATTCTCCAAAGCCACATATAAATTTTCATTTGATCGAAATGTTTACGGTCAATGATGAATTATTATTAGGCCTATAACGAAACAGAATATTCGTTTACAATATTAACTGTTATACAATACTACGAAATTTAGCGAAGTAAGACTGTTTCAATGTTTGCAAATTCGTTTTGTCACATCTAAAGATTGTGTTACACTATGTAGAAATGTTTATAACGAACAGCACAATACTAAATTGATGACAACGTCACATTATTTATGAAATTTTTGTCACTTTATGAAGTATTCATTTACTTAGCTAAAGACAAAAGCCATTATTTTGGTGAACACAAACTCTTCATGTACATAAACAAACATTAATTGTAGATCCGTGTTTCGTTTTGTCGAACGAGCAAGAGCAGAATGAAAGTAGATCCACTTATCGGCAGTTGCTGAAGCTCGAAAGCGATGGTGGGGAAGCGACATCGTACAAGAAAGTTAAACGCGATTGAACGTTCGTAACTTACGCGTAAGATAGCATGACAGTATGCAAGTCTGGTGTTTCCATGCGTATGTTGACTGTCGCGAGTGGTGGTGGGGGAATGCATGTGTAAGAAATTCATGCCTGTGGAAACCCTACTTAATACTGTTACTTTCACATTTCCTAGTCACTAACAGTGGCGATAAATTTTCGAATACAAATACGAAAAAATCACTAAAGTAATATCACTTCTATTGTTAATGAAAGTGTATTTTTATAAAAAAAACTTGCTTAGTTCTCGCTCATCAAGTATTTTGATACAACTTTCCACCACCTATTTCACCATTAATGGCAGAATTCAAAACACACTTTTTTAACTTGTAACCATTTTCGCATTTCTAGCATCAAAATAGTCTTAGTAGCCCTCTTAAAAGATGTTTCCCTTATTTCACTCGCTTAATGGTTGAACTTCCAAAAATTTCGAAACCCGTGTTTTTAAGTTTCCAATCAAACCTCTACGTCCGAAATTTTGTATTTCTTGCTTTACAATTGCCTTAATAGCAACTTACTTTCAAAAACTCCTTCAGGGGTGTGAACATCGAAAAATCGCCGATGCCTACAGTGTAAGATAAACAACGTCTACTAATTTCAAGTTTCTATCGTCTGTAGATTCACTTTCCAGCGCCATTTTCTTTCTCTTAGAAACGGATGGAGAGCGTGAAATTTCTTTCTTATGCTTTGGCATCTTTCTTGGTAATTTTTTTTCTTTTCAAACAGCAATGTGCACTTATTTTTCTTTAGTCGTACGCTTGTTGCAGAAAAACAACTGAAGAATGTGCATCACATTTCGCTGCGTATGACCTCTTTCCTATTGTAGTGTCAAAAGTCATCGCTGGTCTTCACTCCGAATTTTATATAAGCTGATGACTTTCAACCACTATATCTTTCACTCTTTTTTAGCTATCAACACGGAACTGCTATGGTATACAACGGGAGATTTTGTACTACAACATAGAGAGCTCTTTGGTCTACATTGTGTAGGTTATTTATTTATTTATTTTTTTGAACAGCAAAATATTGATACCCACACGTAGAATTTTATATAAGTCGATAATTTTCCAATATCTTCCACCCCCTTATCGTTATCAACCCTCTACCACCATCGTGCAAAATGTGAGACTGATACCTACTACCACATGCAAAAACTATTTGTTTCGTATGCGTAGTTTTGGCTTCAGAGCGACATATAGGCACAATCACCTCACTTTTTAAATATATTAAGATGTCTGTGCAGTGTACTACACACGGCTCACAATAGCAGAATCGTAATCGGATCGTCCAAAAACCTCTTAAGATCAGAAATGATCTGCAACCTGATGTGTTCAAGGTCAAAAGTAACTATTTGTGATATCGTAATTTAAGACCGCGATACAAGACGTTGGCTTTGAACAATGACGTCATATCTCAGTCATAAAAGATACGCTCCGCAGACATACCAAGTAGCAAAGCAAACACTATCAACGAATATAAACACACGGGAAAATATCGTAATACTCACGTATTGTAGATAATAAGTAATCTGTGATTATCCTCGTAAACTACACATTACCACATCAGAATGTACCATCGATCAAAAATGTTCAAATGTTTGTACAGCTTATGGGACTTAACTAGGAGGTCATCAGTCCCTAAACTTACAAACTACTTATGAAGTACTTACGAACTAGGACGGCACAAATATCCATGCCCCAGGGGGGATTCGAACCATCGGTCACAAGTCTCCCATCATCATCATCATTAGAGACTGATTATGCCTTTCAGCGTTCAGCCTGAAGCATAGTACCTCTAATAAAATTCCTCCATGATCCCCTATTCAATGCTAACATTGATGCCTCGTCTGATGTTATGCCTTTTACTTCAAAATCATTCTGCACCGAATAAGTCGTATCGGAGGAGTCCCTGGTCTGTCAATTAGAGGTGGGACTCCGTCAGCTCCAAAGGTCCGAGGCATTTTGCTCTGATTGTTGCCAGCATGATATTGAAGTACCTGGGAAGCCGATTGCTAGCCTTACTTGCCCAGGGCCCCATTGGGTTTTACCCGTAACGGTTGAAGGACTAACCGGTGGATTTGGTAGTCTTTGCCGTCTGAGCACAAAGGTGGCCACGTCTCAGAATATGTCCGAAGTAACCACTTACTTGGCCACTCATACGTTGCCCGTGGTGCATGAACTAGGACATGGCTACAGGAACCCACACCATGAACCACGATCACAGGTCTCATTCAAAAAATTCGCGCCTTCGGAGCTCACTAGCGAAAAAAGACCCCTCTCTGTTAACCTATTCCTATCAGAGAGAAGCTACAGATCACTTTTTGAACACAAAATCGCAATCTATAAGCTATGTTCTGCTTATAATGGGTTGTATCGCGGTATTCAACTGATCGCAAACTTCAGATATTTTTAACAGATTTTTTAAAGGATCCATTTAAGTTTTGAGATAGAAAAATTGGTACTTACGTCCATATCTCAGTAGTGGCCAATGACACGCTGTCATATGAGGTGAGGTTTACTTTCTCACATATGATTTAGGAAATATTTTGTACATCGAAAATAGACTTATCTCTAAAAATCTAACCACGATAAGAATAAAACATTATTTCGCAGATCGTCTGAAGATGGCAGTACAGCCGAAAAGGATCCATAACAGTAATAAAAACCATATTAAATATCACAGTTAGGCTATAATTATACAATGTCTCTAAAAAGGGAAACCTTTGACCTGGAACACTGGGAACCGCACGAAACCATGTTTGGAAAACAGGCAATCATTAACGGGACAGTGGTATGCGTCATTTCCATGCAAAACGTTGCACTGTACCTAAAGTAATATTTTAACAGAGAGAAACAAAGTAACTAGATATCAATAAGGTAGGAAAGAAATTATGTTTAATAGTGACAGTGTATCATTACATATTCAATTAGCAGCCCAACAACTCTCCGCTTACAGTACTTAAAAGCGCAAAACACACACATACAACAGTATCACACACCTAAAAGGTCCTCGAAATGCAGATGCAGGATTTCGATGAAGTGGTTAAAACGAAGTGGGAGAGGACAATGTGCCCAACTCACTAAAGCGACGTCATCACATTCCAAGTCTGCCTCCGTGGTCCAGTGGACAGCGTGGGGGCCTGGGTTTGATTCCCGCTCGCGTCGGAGATTTTTCTCCACTTGGGGACGGGGTGTTGCATCGTTCTCATCATTTTATTATCGCCCAAGTGGCGTCACCTAAAGACTTGCACCAGGAAGGCCGAACACGATGTCAGCTGGAGTCTAACGCGCTCACGTCTTCAATAGTAGGTAATCGCCAAAATGCCTCAGTTTATAATTTTTGTAAAACTGAAGCAGGAAACTAAGCAATTTCTACTGAAACGTTTCAATCAAATGTACAAATGTTTGTGGAGCTTATGGGACTTAACTACGGGGTCATCAGTCCCTAAACTTACTTAAAGGTAAAGCAGTCAACAAACCGATGATTGGTTTGAACACCACAGTGCTTTACTAGGCATGGTCCTGTTTGGAGGTGGTATGCCATTGCCTTCCTCCGACCTTCGAACTGACTTACCCAGCCAGTTATAGGGGGACCTACAGTTTAACGTGGGTTCCGAACCACGGTGCTACTCGGTATTTTTCACATGAGCAATACTGCCAGAGGTGAAAGAAGTGGAAAGTGCAGTTAAAAATCCTAGCAACTGGCGGGGATCGAACCCGCGACCTTTGAAACTTACTTATGAAGTAGCTTATACTAAAGACGGCACAATCATCCATGCCCGATGGGGGAACCCCCGACCGCAGCTGCCGTGCAGACCGTGACTGGCACGCCGCAGACCGCTCGGCCACCGGGGCCGGCCTGAAATGTTTGATTCACTCCAATAGGAACGTTCAGACATTACTTTTACACGTCAGTAATACTATGTTGTGTTTAAGCATTTGGGATTGTCATTAAGAGCCGAAGTTTGGAAGTGAATAAATTGTGGGATATATTCTTCCACGCCAAAAAGTAGTAAGAACCACCGTCAATGTACACTTTCCATTTGACACAGTATTCTCTGACTTGTCACCATACTTTGCAAAGCCGCGGGGGAGTAGCCGGGCGGTCTAAAGCACCTCGCTGCGGAGCACGCGGTTGCTCGCCGTGGAGGTTCGAGTCCTCCGTGGGGCATGGGTGTGTGTGTTTGTCCTTAGGTTAGTTTACCTAGGTTTAAGTAGTTTGTAAGCTACGGACTGATGACCACGCAGTTTGGTCCGATAAATTTACAAACATTTGAACATTTACTTTGCAAATGTAAATGAGAGATTTCAGGATTATATTTTTGATAGCTACTACAATTTATTACTAGATGCGTTGGTATTTTGAACGCGCTGCTTCACTCCAAAGACACATTTAATACACGATTGTTTAGCGGTGTGTTTATGCAACCTAGCAGCTTGGCGCCGTTGCAGTTGCAAAGTTGCTGTAATTACGTGGCACTTCCGCGATTCCTTGTGTTAGACTCTTAAGAATTAATATTCGTAGAATATATGACTTCAACTGCTATTGGGCAAAGCTGAAAATGTGTACCCAGCCGGGATTCGAACCCGGGTCTCCTGCTTTCTAGGCAGTTGCGCTGACCCCTACACCACTGGGGACACAGTGATCACCGCACCTGCAAGGACTACCCATGCACGCCTCCCGTCAGATACAAATTCCCAGCTTCGCCCTGCCCATAGTACTCAAACTCGTAGTTTAACTAATTCCCGTAAGAGTAAGGGCTTCAAACTTGCCCACCCCTCCCCACTAACGATAGGATCATTGCCCGTCACCGGCATATTATATATATACATGTGGCGTCTGTTCGGAAAGAACAGACGTCACATTCTGATCCTGCAGCTGTTATTGTTTATTATTCGTAGAATATATGACTTCAACTGCTATTGGGCAAAGCTGAAAATGTGTACCCAGCCGGGATTCGAACCCGGGTCTCCTGCTTTCTAGGCAGTTGCGCTGACCCCTACACCACTGGGGACACAGTGATCACCGCACCTGCAAGGACTACCCATGCACGCCTCCCGTCAGATACAAATTCCCAGCTTCGCCCTGTCCATAGTACTCAAACTCGTAGTTTAACTAATTCCCGTAAGAGTAAGGGCTTCAAACTTGCCCACCCCTCCCCACTAACGATAGGATCATTGCCCGTCACCGGCATATTATATATATATACATGTGGCGTCTGTTCGGAAAGAACAGACGTCACATTCTGATCCTGCAGCTGTTATTGTTTAATATTCGTAGAATATATGACTTCAACTGCTATTGGGCAAAGCTGAAAATGTGTACCCAGCCGGGATTCGAACCCGGGTCTCCTGCTTTCTAGGCAGTTGCGCTGACCCCTACACCACTGGGGACACAGTGATCACCGCACCTGCAAGGACTACCCATGCACGCCTCCCGTCAGATACAAATTCCCAGCTTCGCCCTGCCCATAGTACTCAAACTCGTAGTTTAACTAATTCCCGTAAGAGTAAGGGCTTCAAACTTGCCCACCCCTCCCCACTAACGATAGGATCATTGCCCGTCACCGGCATATTATATATATATACATGTGGCGTCTGTTCGGAAAGAACAGACGTCACATTCTGATCCTGCAGCTGTTATTGTTTAATATTCGTAGAATATATGACTTCAACTGCTATTGGGCAAAGCTGAAAATGTGTACCCAGCCGGGATTCGAACCCGGGTCTCCTGCTTTCTAGGCAGTTGCGCTGACCCCTACACCACTGGGGACACAGTGATCACCGCACCTGCAAGGACTACCCATGCACGCCTCCCGTCAGATACAAATTCCCAGCTTCGCCCTGCCCATAGTACTCAAACTCGTAGTTTAACTAATTCCCGTAAGAGTAAGGGCTTCAAACTTGCCCACCCCTCCCCACTAACGATAGGATCATTGCCCGTCACCGGCATATTATATATATATACATGTGGCGTCTGTTCGGAAAGAACAGACGTCACATTCTGATCCTGCAGCTGTTATTGTTTAATATTCGTAGAATATATGACTTCAACTGCTATTGGGCAAAGCTGAAAATGTGTACCCAGCCGGGATTCGAACCCGGGTCTCCTGCTTTCTAGGCAGTTGCGCTGACCCCTACACCACTGGGGACACAGTGATCACCGCACCTGCAAGGACTACCCATGCACGCCTCCCGTCAGATACAAATTCCCAGCTTCGCCCTGCCCATAGTACTCAAACTCGTAGTTTAACTAATTCCCGTAAGAGTAAGGGCTTCAAACTTGCCCACCCCTCCCCACTAACGATAGGATCATTGCCCGTCACCGGCATATTATATATATATACATGTGGCGTCTGTTCGGAAAGAACAGACGTCACATTCTGATCCTGCAGCTGTTATTGTTTAATATTCGTAGAATATATGACTTCAACTGCTATTGGGCAAAGCTGAAAATGTGTACCCAGCCGGGATTCGAACCCGGGTCTCCTGCTTTCTAGGCAGTTGCGCTGACCCCTACACCACTGGGGACACAGTGATCACCGCACCTGCAAGGACTACCCATGCACGCCTCCCGTCAGATACAAATTCCCAGCTTCGCCCTGCCCATAGTACTCAAACTCGTAGTTTAACTAATTCCCGTAAGAGTAAGGGCTTCAAACTTGCCCACCCCTCCCCACTAACGATAGGATCATTGCCCGTCACCGGCATATTATATATATATACATGTGGCGTCTGTTCGGAAAGAACAGACGTCACATTCTGATCCTGCAGCTGTTATTGTTTAATATTCGTAGAATATATGACTTCAACTGCTATTGGGCAAAGCTGAAAATGTGTACCCAGCCGGGATTCGAACCCGGGTCTCCTGCTTTCTAGGCAGTTGCGCTGACCCCTACACCACTGGGGACACAGTGATCACCGCACCTGCAAGGACTACCCATGCACGCCTCCCGTCAGATACAAATTCCCAGCTTCGCCCTGCCCATAGTACTCAAACTCGTAGTTTAACTAATTCCCGTAAGAGTAAGGGCTTCAAACTTGCCCACCCCTCCCCACTAACGATAGGATCATTGCCCGTCACCGGCATATTATATATATATACATGTGGCGTCTGTTCGGAAAGAACAGACGTCACATTCTGATCCTGCAGCTGTTATTGTTTAATATTCGTAGAATATATGACTTCAACTGCTATTGGGCAAAGCTGAAAATGTGTACCCAGCCGGGATTCGAACCCGGGTCTCCTGCTTTCTAGGCAGTTGCGCTGACCCCTACACCACTGGGGACACAGTGATCACCGCACCTGCAAGGACTACCCATGCACGCCTCCCGTCAGATACAAATTCCCAGCTTCGCCCTGTCCATAGTACTCAAACTCGTAGTTTAACTAATTCCCGTAAGAGTAAGGGCTTCAAACTTGCCCACCCCTCCCCACTAACGATAGGATCATTGCCCGTCACCGGCATATTATATATATATACATGTGGCGTCTGTTCGGAAAGAACAGACGTCACATTCTGATCCTGCAGCTGTTATTGTTTAATATTCGTAGAATATATGACTTCAACTGCTATTGGGCAAAGCTGAAAATGTGTACCCAGCCGGGATTCGAACCCGGGTCTCCTGCTTTCTAGGCAGTTGCGCTGACCCCTACACCACTGGGGACACAGTGATCACCGCACCTGCAAGGACTACCCATGCACGCCTCCCGTCAGATACAAATTCCCAGCTTCGCCCTGCCCATAGTACTCAAACTCGTAGTTTAACTAATTCCCGTAAGAGTAAGGGCTTCAAACTTGCCCACCCCTCCCCACTAACGATAGGATCATTGCCCGTCACCGGCATATTATATATATATACATGTGGCGTCTGTTCGGAAAGAACAGACGTCACATTCTGATCCTGCAGCTGTTATTGTTTAATATTCGTAGAATATATGACTTCAACTGCTATTGGGCAAAGCTGAAAATGTGTACCCAGCCGGGATTCGAACCCGGGTCTCCTGCTTTCTAGGCAGTTGCGCTGACCCCTACACCACTGGGGACACAGTGATCACCGCACCTGCAAGGACTACCCATGCACGCCTCCCGTCAGATACAAATTCCCAGCTTCGCCCTGCCCATAGTACTCAAACTCGTAGTTTAACTAATTCCCGTAAGAGTAAGGGCTTCAAACTTGCCCACCCCTCCCCACTAACGATAGGATCATTGCCCGTCACCGGCATATTATATATATATACATGTGGCGTCTGTTCGGAAAGAACAGACGTCACATTCTGATCCTGCAGCTGTTATTGTTTAATATTCGTAGAATATATGACTTCAACTGCTATTGGGCAAAGCTGAAAATGTGTACCCAGCCGGGATTCGAACCCGGGTCTCCTGCTTTCTAGGCAGTTGCGCTGACCCCTACACCACTGGGGACACAGTGATCACCGCACCTGCAAGGACTACCCATGCACGCCTCCCGTCAGATACAAATTCCCAGCTTCGCCCTGCCCATAGTACTCAAACTCGTAGTTTAACTAATTCCCGTAAGAGTAAGGGCTTCAAACTTGCCCACCCCTCCCCACTAACGATAGGATCATTGCCCGTCACCGGCATATTATATGCAACAATATATGTAAACAATAACAGCTGCAGGATCAGAATGTGACGTCTGTTCTTTCCGAACAGACGCCACATGTATATATCTTAAGAATTAGTGGGGATAAGAGGCGAGCGACTGCGGCAGTGGGGCAGCCCTGCACTTGGGAGACGCACCTCCCACATTTCTGGATGTTTCTATCCTTATATCCGTGTTCTTCTCTACTTACTGGGTGCGGTACTTAAAACAGTTTTCGGAATATTGGCAAAAATACAAATCGGATTGAAGAAAGCTGCAATAAAAGTTGTTCACCTCGCAGGTGACGGGGGCGAGAGAGGGGATGACACTGAAATCTTAAACAGGAACCCCTATTTTGTATTGCCGATTTGGAGTTTTTGAGAAAGATAACTTTTATATGAAACTTTTTTATTTTTCGTTTCATTATACATTAAAAATGAGTTGAAAATTGTTGAAAAACAAATATTTCGAACAAATAAACATTAGAATATCTTTGACGAGCTTCTTTAACATTTCTATGTCGCTCGAAGTACGAATAAATTGGTAGCTACTTTCTCTCTGCAATCTCTCTCTCTCTCTCTCTCTCTCTCTCTTTATATATATAAACTACAGTGATTCATGGTCATACGAAGATCAGAGAGATTGAAAAACAAGAGAGAAATATTTTGAGGAAAATATGTGGTTCAGTGTTTCGGGAAGGAATTTGGATAAAACGGGCAACTAGAGAGATTTTCAAAGACATGGAAACAATAACGGACACCATCAGGAAGAGAAGGATGAAATTTCATGGACATATCAGCAGGATGAAAGAAACCATGCTCACAAGGCAAATATTTGAGATAGCAAACAAGATCAAAAACAAGACGAAGTAGATCACTGAAACAGAAGAGGATATTAAAGAACTGGGAGTCACACAAGACAACGTAAACAACAGAGAACAGTTCAGGAACATTATAAAGAAACATAACCTTAAACAAGAAAGCACGAAGAACAGAACAGGAAAAAAGTGGTCAGAAGAACGCAAGAGAGAACACAGTGATGCATGAAGAGAATGTAGGAAGAACGAAGGAAGAAGAAGAAGAAGTCATAATTACTCAAGTTCAATCACTCTCTTTAAAGGTAATAATGGAAAATAATAATAATATATAAATTATACTTGAAAAGAAATAGATTGGCTCTCCAGTACTTACCTCTGTCCTGTACCGTACGATAGTCACACAAAGAAAGAAGGAAAAAAAGGACGAAAAAAGAGAAGAACAAACTTTCGGAACATGGCTCCTTCATCAAGTAGAAGAGAAGGGAAGAAAGAAGGAATGGGAATAGAGGGGGAACGTGATTCACGACCTAGGTCATGAGAATGACGTATAAAGGACTGTGGAAGTCACAATATCTACACTCCTGGCCAGTGAAATTGCGAGACCACGAAGACGTGCAACAGACGCAAAATTTAGCCGACAGGAAGAACAAGCTGTGATATGCAAATGAGTAGCTTTTCAGAGCATTCACACAAGGTTGGCCCCGGTGGCGACACCTACAACGTGCTGACATGAGGAAAGTTTCCGACCGATTTCTCTTACACAAACAGCAGTTGACCGGCGTTGCCTGGTGAAACGTTGTTGTGATGCCTCGTGTAAGGAGGAAAAATGCGTACCATCACGTTTCCGACTTCGATAAAGGTAGGATTGTAGTCTATAACGAAAGCGGGTTATCGTATCACGACAATGCTGCTCGCGTTGCTCGCGATCCAATGACTGTTGGCAGAATATGGAATCCATGGGTTCAGTTGGATCCCAACGCCCTCGTATCACTAGCAGTCGAGATGACAGACATTAGCATGGCTGTAACGGATCGTGCAGCCACGTCTCGATCCCTGAGTCAACAGATGGGTACGTTTGAAAGACAACAACCATCTGCACGAACAGTTCGACGACGTTTGCTGCAGCATGGAATATCAACTCGGAGACCATGGCTGCGATTACCGTTGACGCTGCATCACAGACAGGAGCACTTGCGATGGTGTACGAAACGACGAACCTGACTGTACGAATTGCAAAACGTCATTTTTTTCGGATGAATCCAGGTTCTGTTTACAGCATCATGATGGCCGCATCCGTGTCTGGCGACATCGCGGTGAACGCACATTGGAAGCGTGTATTCGTCATCGCCATACTGGCGTATCACTCGGCGTGATGGTATGGGGTGCCTTTGGTTACACGTCTCGGTCACCTCTTGTTCGCATCGACGGCACTTTGAACAGTGGCCGTTACATTTCAGATATGTTACGACCTGTGGCTATACCCTTCATTCGATCCCTGTAAAACCCTACATTTCGGCAGGATAATGCACGACCGCATGTTGCAGGCCCTGTACGGGGCCATCTGGATACACAAAATGTTCGACTGCTGCCCTGGCCAGCACATTCTCCAGATCTGTCACCAACTGAAATCGTCTGATCAATGGCGACCGAGCAACTGGCTCGGCACAGTACGCCAGTCACTACTCTTGATGAACTGTGGTACCGTGTTGGAGCTGCATGGGCATCTGTACCTGTACACGCCATCCAAGCTCTGTTTGACTCAATGCCCACGCGTATCAAGGCCGTTATTACAGCCGAGTTGGTTGTGTCGGGTGCTGATTTCTCGGGATCTATGCACCTTTATTTCGTGAAAGTGTAATCACTTGTTAGTTCTAGTATAATATATTTGTCCAATGAATACCCGTTTATCATCTGCATTTCTTCTTGGTGTAGCAATTTTACTGGCCAGTAGTGTATCTTTGGTCATTATCGCGTGGCGGGCAGTTCAAACGAGGTCACTGTTACGCGCGACTATCCAGTTTTATAAGCGTTGCGGAGCTCTTATTTCCGGTGCGTTATCAGTTGCGGTTTGCGGTTACTGATAACGGTCTGCATATAAGTAGCAGCAACAGCAGTATGGACAGCGTCCGTTGCCGAGCAGCTGCGCGTGCAACAGCATTGCATACTCACATCGCTATCAGAGAAGATTCAGGCGTAGTCGTTTCCCTGTATATAAGGAACAAATAAATAATCTAATCTAATCTAATCTAAGGCTGCGGATACTTTAGACTTTACTCCAGTCTTGTCGTAGCAAGTCATGTTTTGGCCACCCCATGAATCCAGTATATAACGAAATTTATTTTTCCTCACCTAAAGTTTCGTTAACTTGATCAAAATATAAGTGATAGAGTTCGGAGTTATCTGTCCAGATTTTGAACAAATGCCGGAAACACCTTTCTTTGTCAACCTTGTGACGTTTACTTCTGTTGGAGAGGTCAAGAATTTTATCGCATGACTTCAAAATCATGCCAAATCACGCGAGAGCTGAGAAATTCATGATGGAGCAAATGCTATTATAATTCTTGAATTCGTCCATAGTCAGTTGTCCGCGCCTGTCTTTCTTAGTGCGCATCGAAATTTATATCTGATAGACCACGAACTATATCTTGGCAAAAAGTGAGTGTGACACTAAGCCGTTCGTATGTTGTTCATGGTGTGAGAAATATTTGTGTTTTGGTGGTTTTTATAAAAAGTTTCACCCTATTGGCTGCGACAACGCTGACGAATAGACGGCCAGTAATTGGACATAACGTAATTATATACTTTAGAACAACTTTTATTTTATTTTATTCATTTCTTATTTTTGTTTCTGCACTGTGTAACACGAATAAAACAGCAGTAACCATATGATACGTTTAACTGAATATAAATCACATTTGCCCATGTTACACTTCAAAATAAGGCAGGAAGAGGTATTAAAAATACGGGAATAAATCAAATACTTCGAAAAAATCTAACAAAAAATTACCATAATGGAGGTTCGAACCTGGATGCACGGTTTGACAGTACAAGTCTTGGATCTCTCGACCGGCGACGGTGCCTGGAAAGTCGGTCGAGTTAAACACAAAAACGTTAACTACTCGATCGTCATTAATTTTTGACCTCAAATTTATCAGTAAAAATGTTCTTCTGTAGACGATCTTTCGATGTATAGCATTGAATACGAGATATTCCAGGAACTTCGACCTTGATTTCCGAGCGAGCATTTCCGTGAAACTCGCACATTGGTCGAACCTACCAGTAATGAACCTAGCTGTTCGCCTCTGAACTGCTTCTACGTCTTCCTTTCAACTGATATGCTGCGGGTCCCAAACACTTGGGGGAACAGAGTTGCCAGGTTTTTCTGTTGCTCTGTCGCCAAATTTTAAACAAAAAGTAGCCAAAATATCGCCATCTTTTCATCAATAAAATGCCAAAATATAACCATCTCTTCTTCAGTAAAAATAGCCAAATATCGCAACCTTTAATCTGTTAACATTATTATGCTGCACATTCACAGACATCAGACGAAACTTTCCAAGGAAACTCATACTTCACAGATACATTTATCTGAGTCCATCCAAGAACTGAACCCAGACGTACCACCAACTGACAACGAGGGCAGTCAAAATACTGTCACATTGTAAATATAATAGAGAAACTTCGTAAATTGTTACATTTAACTATCACATATATTAATTTCATAACTTATAAAAATTACAACACAAAAGTGTTCAAGAATCATTATATCAAACTTACACAAGAGATGTTCTCATTCATAGGGTCGATTACCAATCACTTTCATCTTCTTTAAAAACTATTTACAGATGTTAAATAGAGTTATTGAATCTTTCAAATATTTCTTTAATACACACAAAATTATTCATCATTTTGATGTGAGGTAATTGATAATAATGCACCAAGCATTTCATACTTTGAGTTGATTCGTAATAATGCGTCATTAAACACTGAAAAATCAGCCATGAGAACGACTGGGAAATCACCGCGTGCTCTCCATCGACATTTATACTCTGTAAACCATTATTAGCCGAGCGGTCTAAAGCGTCTCGCTCCGAAGCGAGTGGTTGCTCGCCGTGGAGGTTCGAGTCCTCCCTGGGGCATGGGTGTGTGTGTTTGTCCTTAGGTTAGTTTACCTAGGTTTAAGTAGTTTGTAAGCTACGGACTGACGACCACGCAGTTTGGTCCGATAGAATTACAAACAACATTATTAACCACTGTGCAGTGCGTAACGAAGGGCTCGCTTCACAGTAGTAGTTGTTACGAATTTTTGTTGTCGTATGGAACGCGGAAAAAATACTGTTTAAATGCCTCCTTGCATGCTGTAATTTATATAATCTTATCCTCATGCTCTCTGCGGGAGCCATACATACGGTGTTGTAGTATACTTTGAGATATCATTTAAAGCCTGTTCTTGAACCATCGTAAGTAGGGTAAATGAGGTAGTATACGTCTATCTTCAAGAGTCTGTAAGTTGAGTTTCTTTACATCTCTGTGACACTTTCCCACACATCCATGATACTTGAAAACATTTGTGCGAACTTGTGTAGGTTGTCCACATTTCCCCAGCATTCTACCGAAGTATAACCGGTATCATTGACGCAATGTCTAAGGAGTAATTGCTTTACATTCGTTGTATTTGAAGTAAAATAAAATAGCCATTAAGTCGCCAACCAATTCCTTTAATAGCCAAATGTAATCGCCAGTCGCCAGACTGCTAGAATGGCTACTATTATAAGAAAAAGATAGCCAATAATGCGAAAAATCGCCACACCTGGCAACCCTGTGGGGGAATACTCAAGTTATACAGTGTTACTACCGCAGGCTCCATTGTTGGCGTCAGACTGTAGCTCCTCCCCTCCACGCGTGCCTCATCGCTCCGCCTTATGCGCATGCGCGGAAGTGCCGTCCTACATGACAGAAACTCCTTGTGAGCTGTCGTTAGTTTCACTGTAAGTGAGGCGCCTCCACCGAATGGCAATCGACCCTTAGACATGAGCTCTACTTAACGACCTTGTCCTCTGATTTATTTACCAAGGGCATCGCTGTGCATCCATCGTGTCCACCAGCAGATTTCAGGTTTACATGTATATTCCACCAGTTCCTTCTCTTATTGTGGTATATTAGTGTTCAAAAAAGAATGTTTCAAATCGAAATAATTCGCGGGTAAACTGCCGGGTTTCAGTGTCCAACGGGCACAATATTTCGGCAAACGACCACGTTGCCATCAGTTCATCAGCGCACCTGATGATGGCAACGTGGTCATTTGCCGAAATAGTGTGTCCATTTGACACTGAAACCCGGCAGTTTACCCGCGAATTATTTCGATTTGAAGTATGCTGGGAGAATTTGAAGTACCACATGAATGCTTTAACCTAAGCAATCGTCCCCCAAATTGTTCACATGTGTTGTTATTTATATCCATGTATATACTTTGCAAATTGCGAAATTTCCCGACGTCTGCTGCTCCTGTAAGATGGACAAACGATCTGCAACACATGAAAATTTGTGCCGCACCGGGACTCGAACCCGGATCTCCCGCTTTTCGCGGGAAAGAGGCAAGTGCAGCAGTTGGAAGTTTGTGTCTTGCCGGGGAGCGTGTACGAGTGGCCGAGTGGTGGATCGGCGGAAGGCGTCTGGATGTTGGTGCGACAGATGCTGGCTTTGATTACCCGTACGACACCTCATCACATACTTTCCCATTTGCTCCTCTTTTCAGACTCGGGACATTACCCACAGACGAAGACAAACGCTGTGAAATGGATATGTCGACATGCGGTTCACTACTTGTTTGTACATGGAGAGAAAAACGAACTTGTTTTTTGGAACTTCGTGAACGAACAACATTGCATAGTTGTCCGCAATCCAAAATACGGGCAATATTTCTCAAATTTTCTTTATAGTGTTTTTCGTAATCCACCCAGAAGTTGGGGTGTTCCTGCCATGAAGTAGTTGATCCTCACATTTTCTTTTACGGGTAAATAAAAGTAAATAAATGGAATAAAATGAACTTCAAATGAATTAATACACTTCATTTTTGTAGCTACATTGAACGTCCTTTCATTTTTTTCACCCTTTTTTATTGTTCCCCCTATTAGAAGTAGGTTCGTTGCACTGGGCCTAGGATAAGATAGGGCCAACGCCTGAAGTGGTGTAGTTTGTCATTTATTTTATTTTATTTTCTAGCGTAAAAGTGGCGGTGGCAAGTAATTATTTTTTTAAGTTCCTTCATAAAAAAAAAAAAAAAAAAAGGTTAAGGCGCCCGCTCGCGAAAGGCGGGAGACCCGGGTTCGAGTCCCGGTCCGGCACAAATTTTCATGTGTTGCAGATTGTTTGTCCATCTTACAGGAGCAGCAGACGTCGGAAAATTTCGCGATTTGCGAAGTATATACGTGGATATATTTATTTCTGCTGCGGATCACCGGCAACGTCCGTTCCCTTGGAACAGACATAATAGTGTTGTTATTTACCTCGTTTAAGACTCATTTTTGCCATTGGGCATATTTTTATTTGTGACTGGCCAGTTGCACTGTTCTAGAGCAAGCTCTGAAGTGTGCCCTACGTTAGATGATAAACAAAGTAACTTCATCTGACTGTGAATTTTTTTGTTTGTTTAACCATGTTAAATTTAACCATGTTAGCACTACTGTCGAATATTATTGTTTTAACCATAGTCATTTGTTAATTACAATGCAAATGAATCAAAAATTGTTTATAGAAGTATTATTTTAAATTAAAATAATTTAGAGCTTGCTGCAGCGAGCTATCACGTGAAAGACTGTTGTCTCTGTCCCTGATTGTTGTCTATTGAAAAGGTTCTTTAGTGAATGTAATTGGTGGGCTTGTGCTAAATATTTGAATTAAATCGAGCTGCAATATTTCTAAGCTTGCTGCACTCTTAATCGTCATGTAAATATTTCTTTGAAAACTTTTCTTTAATTGGTTAAGAAGTACTGTATCTTGTGTGGGTTTATTGACCCATTTTCTTAATTGTTGGCTTTTAAAATGTTCGCTATGAATATTATTAAGAAGCTCGCTTGGTCAATCAGATTTCACCAAGGTACAATAAGTAAGGGTTCTACTAAATAGTAATTGCTTCACATAAACCTTGCCACCCTTCCACTATCATTATTGTTCTCCCACTTTTTCCATGTCACAAACCTGAAGAATTTAAAAAAATAGCTGTTTAACTTTGGAAGTCGTTTCCTCACTTTGCTAGGGCCAGCTCTTGTACTAGCAGTGTTATTATTCCCTCATTCGTAATTTCTTCGTAATGTCCTTCTGCACAGAGATAACTTCGCATTTTTTGCTTAATAAACAGGGCTTTTGAGTGTGTGCAACTTTAAAACTCTCAGACTTTCAGTGTGCTACGCTGTTTTTGACTGTAGTATCTCAAATCAGTGTAGATGGGTTTTTCAGTCATGTCCTTCGTCAGGAAGTCATGCAACTTTCGAAGTTATTCGATTAATAAACCTGTCTAGTTCCACAAATTTTCTATTAGGACTTTTGTAAATTGCTTCAGGTTTTGTATCAATATATAAACTGACGTATGGCTCCTGCACAATCTTTTCAGAATGAGTGCATGACATGTATGCAACTTTGTCTATTATATGAAATGTCCTGAAGTAGTTACATGTAATCAGCAACCTTTGCTGCATATGATTACAACAGTCTCTTCTATTTGGTTATAAATTCATTGAAGATCATGTTGGTTCATACGATCTCGTATTGTCATATTTGAAAGCTGTAATAAATTTCGAATTTCCCTTACCATTATCGATATGATGATTGAGACAGAAATATGTCTACATTTGATCTAAGTTTTCTACAGCAACAACATTTTGGCATTGGAACATTGGTGCATTTACTGGATGTCGTGTGCTTTACACAGTTAGTATTTGGTAAATTGTCGTTTTATGTTTATTATTTTGGCTGAAATAATATTTTTGAAAAATATGCTCACATGCTCGAAGCGAATCCAACTAGGAATTTTATAGCTCACAATCCGATGGATATTATCGGAAAGATTTGACCCATTCTTCTATATCTTCTTCTCGATTTCAGTATCATTGCAGGATTAATGAGATACTACAAAGTCCTTGTGACAATGATGTTCCCTTCAGTTGAATGTATAAAGATTGTATATTTACATTGGTTTTCAGGTGATTTTATACAGGAAAAATAATTCATACAGACGGATCTTACATTTTTCCTTTATTTACAAATTCATTTAGTTACATATATGTACATTCTTAAATTAGACCATAGTTCACTGCTTACATTAGTTATGGCCGGTTCACACGTATTTTCTTATATATGTGCGTAGCATGTGCCGCTGGTTTGAGCAACAATTTCTTCCAAAGGAGGAAGAGGTTTTAGTTATAATTCCACCGAGATGGTCCATATTCGCTTGTATGATTTTATCACACATATCTGTTGTATTTCCTGCTTATCTACAGCAAGCTGGATCTCGTAAATGACATATTTTAAATTTATTTAATGTTTATTCCTGCAGCTGATTTCAACTCTTTTTTCGTTAGTGGGAAGTCCTCTGTGTTCTTGCACGATGGATTGAAGGAACTTAGGCACGTTCTCGTATCATGGCTGCAATGTGCAACGAAATGGCACAGTGATGAATTCATTCATAGATGGATGATTTTCGTATCACAGTAACAGGTATTTTCCAAAACCGTCATTGGTTGCGACACATGACGCGAGAGAATTCCCAGGCAAACCTTTCCTGTCAGTTGTTTCTAAACTGTATGTCGATGAAACAACATCATTCTCAGGTCAGATAGCTATGATGTTTTCGCTCACTACAACGAGAAACGAAACTGAGAGAGACACGCATGATTGACTATATTCCACTACCACCATAAATTGTAGTTAGTTGTCAGGCACTTTGTGGTTAGGAGGAGAGTCATTGCTCTGCAAGTTTCTATATGTCCACCCTTTAAGAGTTCATATGCGAATGGGAGGCTAGTGTTCTAGTTGCTGTTAGTGTACAACATCTGCAGCAGAGTACGCAATTACAGCCGCAGTGTAGTAGCCGAGCGGCCTAAAGCGCCTCGCTGCGGAGCGCGCGGTTGCTCGCCGTCGGAGGTTTGAGTCCTCCCTTGAGCATATATATATATATATATATATATATATATATATATATATGTGTGTGTGTGTGTGTGTGTGTGTGTGTGTGTGTGTGTGTATTTGTGTGTGTGTGTCTGTGTTATCCGCAGGTTAGTTTACCTTGGTTTAAGTAGTTTGTATGCTACGGACTGATGACCACGCAGTTTGGTCCGATAGATTTACAAACATTTGATTTTTTTTGTTACGCAATTACAGAGCACTGCTACGATTTGTATGACAATAGTTTGTTGTCATGAAAGGTTATCTCAAAGCCGTGGGAAAGAGACAGCTGGACATGCAGTAGTTAAACATGCGAACTAATGCCATGTGCTTCCCTGTGATGCCTGCTGCACAGCGTGCGCCGTCTGCCTTTTTCGTCCCCGCACCAGCCTTCAAGCTGCGCCAATTCTCCCATCAGAATGTCCTCTATTCGCGTAAACACCCTGTCCTCACCTTCACTAGTCTCCGCTCACCGCCCATTTAAACCCTGCTGGCGACCGCTTCAGCACTGCACACGGCTTGTATGCCATCAATACATCAACTGTTGACTTCCCTTTCCTCCTTCTGATTCCTCTCACCCAACACTTCCCCACACTTCACAACAATCGCCCGGCAGTGCACCTAAAAGACCAGTCCCGCCCCATCACTTCCCAGAATCAGCCCTACATCTTCCCCCACTACTATCTTACTACCTACCTCCCCTCACCCTTACACACCACCCCCTCAGTAGAAAGCTGAACTTGTGAGATTCATACACACCTTCACTAGTCTCCGCTCACCGCCCATTTAAACCCTGCTGGCGACCGCTTCAGCACTGCACACGGCTTGTATGCCATCAATACATCAACTGTTGACTTCCCTTTCCTCCTTCTGATTCCTCTCACCCAACACTTCCCCACACTTCACAACAATCGCCCGGCAGTGCACCTAAAAGACCAGTCCCGCCCCATCACTTCCCAGAATCAGCCCTGCATCTTCCCCCACTACTATCTTACTTCCTACCTCCCCTCACCCTTACACACCACCCCCTCAGTAGAAAGCTGAACTTGTGAGATTCATACACACCTTCACTAGTCTCCGCTCACCGCCCATTTAAACCCTGCTGGCGACCGCTTCAGCACTGCACACGGCTTGTATGCCATCAATACATCAACTGTTGACTTCCCTTTCCTCCTTCTGATTCCTCTCACCCAACACTTCCCCACACTTCACAACAATCGCCCGGCAGTGCACCTAAAAGACCAGTCCCGCCCCATCACTTCCCAGAATCAGCCCTGCATCTTCCCCCACTACTATCTTACTTCCTACCTCCCCTCACCCTTACACACCACCCCCTCAGTAGAAAGCTGAACTTGTGAGATTCATACACACCTTCACTAGTCTCCGCTCACCGCCCATTTAAACCCTGCTGGGGACCGCTTCAGCACTGCACACGGCTTGTATGCCATCAATACATCAACTGTTGACTTCCCTTTCCTCCTTCTGATTCCTCTCACCCAACACTTCCCCACACTTCACAACAATCGCCCGGCAGTGCACCTAAAAGACCAGTCCCGCCCCATCACTTCCCAGAATCAGCCCTGCATCTTCCCCCACTACTATCTTACTACCTACCTCCCCTCACCCTTACACACCACCCCCTCAGTAGAAAGCTGAACTTGTGAGATTCATACACAGTAACCAGACTGTACAGCCAAGCGTGTACTGTTTTGCTTCGGTGAATGTGCTTCTGGTTTTTGTTTTCCTTTTTCGGTAGAACGAACTATTTTTCATTCTTCTCAACGCAGGCGATCCTCTTTCTACACTTTATTTCATTTTTTACAACTTACTTTTACTTGTAGCTGTACCACAGTAATATATGTGGTATAGAGAGTGTTTTAAGGAGGACCAACCTCAAACCATTTTTGAAAACGCATAAGTTCCCTGTCAGACAGTGAATTGAATTCTGATCCATTATGCAAATATGTACTTCTCGTTCAAGTGACATTAGGTACCTGAAATAGAATTGTGAAACAACCAGAAGAAACGAAACATTTTTCATTTTTACACTCTAAACTAACGCTTCCTTAAAATTGTAATAATCTCTTGCTATGATAAAACTGTGGTACGGCAATAGTCTACTCACTACTGTTGACTCTAAGCGCAGAGCGAAGTGTAAGTCTGGTGACATCCACGAGGGCACCTGGAGCAACTGTCCCCTTGTGTGTAGACACGGCCACCTATGACGTTCCCAGCTGGTCCGTAGTTGCAGACGAACATCTGGTGGTTCCAGCCGTCCCTCCCGGCGTACGCCGTGTAACCACAGCCAACGTAGCGGGTACCACCCCACGCCACCTGTGAGTAGTGTCCCGTTTTTGGATCGAATCTGAAAAAAAAGATGACGATCGTGTTATATAGCTTTCCATAGAATATAATTTGAGATGTAGAAAAATTAGAAGATAAATTTAGTGGAATAATTAAAGAAGAATTTATAGGATTAAAGGAAAAGATGCGAACATAAAAATTTTGTTGGGAAAGAAACTAGTATAATACAAGAGGGAAGGGTACTTATTAAAAATGGAATATCATCTGAAGATTGTGTTGAGTGCTTATTCAGTAATACGAAGTAATACTGAAGTACGAACTCAATTAGAAGAAGTGAAGATGTAATGTACACTACAGAAGTAGGAAAACAGAGCGAGCTCATGTGATAATCAGAAAGGGCAACTAGGGGCACCGGGAGACTGCATTACCATTAAAATGAATGAAAACTTCACTATCAAAAAGTCAGTATTTGAAAATATTTTTATTAATCATTTTTTAAATGTCGTGGAAGCAATAGGATTTAAATATTCAATAGAAGATGCAAAACTATTAATGGAAGAGACCACACCCATGCAATCTGATACAACTGAAATTTCACCCTTTAAAATCACAAATGTAATAAACTAACTCAAAACTAAAGCTCTTTTGGAATTCGTGGCATTTCCAGAAGATTACTAGAAGCTTGTTCCCAACATGTAAGTAGGATTACTTGTCAGATTATTTGCAGCTCTATGAAGAAGGGGATTTTCCTAGATAGGCCTTAACCTGCACTGATGACCTAGCTATTTAGTCGCCTCAAAATCCCTACAACCTAAGTATACTATTGTTAAACCATTGCAAGAAGAAAAGGAGATACGTTCAATGTGAACAACTATAGCCCATACTCACTTGTAACAGCTTTATCCAAATTTCTTGAGAAAGTAATGTACTCAACAGTACCTTCCCATATTTATAGAAATAAGGTACCAACAAAATGTCAGTTTGATTATCAAAAAGGCTTTTAAACAAAAAATGCTACGTAAGCTTTCACTGATCAAATATTAAATGCTCTGAATAAACGGACATTACCCTTTGCGACTTTTTGTGATCTCTCAAAGGTATTTGATTGAATAAATAACGGAATTCCTTCGGTATAATTTTAAACATGGTCGTGTTAGTGGGGGATTGCACAAATGGTTCAATGTATACTTAACAGGAATAGTGCAGAAAGTTCAAATAAGTGGTTCACGTAAACCGCAAAAATCAGCTGATTCCTCAAGCTGGGGAGTTTTCAAGAATACGGTTCCACAGGGTTCGGTCTTGGGTCCAGAGCTGTTGTTGATTTAGATGAATGACTTGCGATTCTATATTCACGAAGATGAAAATCCGGTTCTTTTTTGCTGAAGGTACAAGTACAGTAATCACAGCGAACAAACAAGAATTAACAGATGAATTTTAAGTAATGTCTTTCTGATAATTATTGAGTGCTTCTCTTCAAATATTATTAAATTTGTATAAAACACAATATACACAGTTCCATATAGTAAAAGGCATGCCACAATTAATAAACGCAGTCTGTGAACAGAAGTTTGTCGCTGTAGTAGATTATTCAAAGTTTTACGTTTCTGGCTTGATTGGAAATGGAATTGGAACCAACTTATTGACGATCTACTGAAACGTTTGAGTATATCGACTTATGCTGTTATGAGAATTGCAAATATAGTTGGCAAATATCTCATAAATTAGCTTATTATACCTATTTCATCATTGGTTTCATATGGCATCATCTTGTGGGGTAATTCATCATTGAGAAAATTAAGCCGCGGCTCAACAGCCGTGCGCACTAAGGCGGATTGCTGCGGTGCGCGAGGCAGATCTATCGGAGGTTCGACTCCTCCCCCAGGTATGAGTATTTGTTGTTCTTAGGATAGTTTAAGTAGTTTGTAAATTTAGGGGACCTATGGCCATTGCAGTTAGATCCCATAACTTTACAAACATTTTGAGAATATTAAGTATTCATTGCAGCAAAGCGTATCAATAGAATAACTTCTGTAACCCACCCACGATAATCATGCAAACATTTATGGATCTATGGATCTTCACAATATGTATTTCTCTTGTGAAATTTGTTATTAACAACCCAACCCAATTCAAAAACAATAGCAAAATTGATAGCTACAACAATACGAGAAAGGATGATCTACACTATCCAAGGTTAAATTTAAAGTAGGTACAGAAGGGGTCGAATTGAGAGGCTCAATGCAAAAGTGATTTTGTGCTTTTGTTACAGGAAGATAGCCGATGCCATCTAGTATCGCAGGTGGGAACTTTTGGTACAGTGGCATGTGGCTTTTCCTTTAAAGAGAGCACATTATGTATGTTGTTATTCAGGATTGACACAGTGCCAAAGATAAAGAGGTCCAAGCCAATAGTATCTTTCTGAAACTTCTAGTAAAGTGGCCTAATATTTAGCAGTACTTGCAAAACACCATCTAGTTACTGTAATAATTGTTGGTATTACAGCAGGAGTTCACATTACTATACAAAATTATATTTCCTTCATTTCCATTTCCTGACAGCATCCTTTGGTGCCATGTGCCCTTTTCCTCTGTGCCCTTCACTTATGCTCCCACAAAAATCTTTGTTCACTTACAAAATAATATCAAATGCCTGACCGAACCAGCATTAAAAAAAAAAAAAAAAAAAAAAAAAAAAATAATAATAATTTGAAAGAATTTCTGACGTAACTTCTTCTACTCAGTAGGTGGAGTTTTACATAGAAGTTAATAATTTTATTTAAAAATTGTATGTTACGTAATGTTATCTTTTACTAAACTGACATTTTTTACTTCATTAGGTATGGAAGAAGTATCAATCTCATCTATCCTCTAGTACCAAATTTATAGGAGCTGGACCAACGAAAAATGGAATCGCGTGCTATTGTCGGATAAGAGCATATTCAGTCTGCGTAGTGGTTCTGGATGCAACTCTCAGATGCTTTGGGGAGTCATGTTGGAGAACATCCACAGGTTTAGACGACCCTCTACGAGACCGCTTTCCATCACTAGTAGACATTTCTCTTTCTGCTCCGCCTTCCAAATAGAACGAGAAAAAAAAAAAAAAAAACCGAGTGCCTGCATGCCTCTGTTCGAGTTCTAATTCGTCTTATCTTTATGCGGTTCCTCAAAATTATTTCTGGAAAATAACGTCGCCTTCCCTCCAGAGATTCCCATTTGAGTTCCCGATGCATTTCAATAACACTCGCGCTTTGTTTGAACCTACCAGAAAAAAACCTAGCAGCCTCCTCTCCCTCTGAATTGCTTCTACAACGTGCGTCTGAAAAGTTCCGTGAAAGGTCTAAGGAATTTAGGAAACAAGAGTTGCAAACAAAATACCTTTACTGACCTTGAAAGTAATCGTCATTGGCTACAATACACTTCTGACATCGGTTGTACATCTGTTGAAAATTGACAGCTGTCGAATCGAAACTTCTCAAGATTTCTAAGCAATCTCGCTAACAATAAAGTAGCCAAAAATAATATTAATTTTTTCTCGGTTTCATAAGACGACATCTAAAATTTGATGTATTTCCCAACTGTCTCTATTTCGTATTAATAGTGCTAGGACATGGTCAGAATCACAATATATGGTACTCCAATAAAACATCGGTTTTACAAAACCATAGGAACAAAATATGAAATAGAACGCAAGCTCATGAGCTACAATACGTATCGTTAGTTGACGAAATAATTCCTCATCACGTAATATTTTACTTTGCAGTAGTTAGGTGTTCCTTCTTCCCGCGAGCTATTACAGAATGGGACTATAAAGACATACGATAAAAGTGGTTCGATGAACCCTCTGCCATGCATTTCATTGTGACTTGCAGAGTATCCATGTAGATGTAATTATATGTTTTCACGATGAAGTATGTATCATATCCATCTGTAAACCAGAATTTTCAAATATTGTTTCAGTCACGTTTGGTCACTGTTTCCGTTTTTCTACGACTGGTTGAAGTAAATAAGTATATTACTTGAAAATATCAAGTAATACTTTTTGTTTTCGAAACAGCAAGCAAAAATTTTCTTTTAGGAAGAACTCCATCAAATTTCAACTGAAAATAGAAATGCCTAATATTATAAAATATTCACCAACATTTGAAATTATCACTAACTGGCAATGCTATAAGACAGTAATATGGCTTTCATGTGCCTATTTTCGTGATATCTGCAGTACTTGGTAATTGGTAGTCTTCCGTGGTGAGTAGGTAACATAAGTGCTTTATAAACCCTTCGTTCCTAAACACAGCAGTCTGCATTAATGTTATTAATGATAACGTACCACATAGCCAACGAATGTTTAGATTTTACTTCCGTGCTTTATCTGCTGCAGTTGTTACTCCGGTTCTCTGAATCAAAATTTATTGTTGTTACTGTTAATTATAAAATAAAGGAAACACTCTTGAAAATTAATTTAAAAAATCTTTAAACGGTGAAAAGTAATGTTCCTCTTAATTGTTGTCTGATTTCAATGACATACTAGGCAATAATGTTGGAAAAAACACGCTTTCACTTACATTTTACGGCGTATGTCAGCCCTCTAAACAACTAAAATATAATACACTCAACATAAAAACCGACATTTCGACTAGTCTAGCAGGGTATAGCACATCGACATTCGTATTGCTATGTAAACCGAATATGACCTGAATGTCAGAGGCAATCGTTATGGATTGCTTAATAATTTGGGGGGGGGGGTGACAAATTGCTAATCTATTTGGCAATGAATCATTTTGAAGTATTCAAAGTATCGCGACCGCTATTAATCATTATTTTCTTATGTGAATATGCTATTCTTACAGAATATATAATAAATGACGTAGACTACGAAAAAATTGGGTAACAATGTAAAAACTTACTGGAAATTGTCGACGTTGTATTTGCTGAAATCTTTGACTTCATCATACCAGGCTTGAATGGCCGCCTGCCAATTCGGTTTACCTATTGCTCCAGTGGTGCTGAACATGTACAGGTTTTGACCAACATTGAATCTTTCTGCAATAAAATTTCAGCATCAGTATATCCATGTTGAGAATACATACAATGTTTAGATGTTACGTGTAACAAAAGAAAATGTAAAACACTGATATTTAAAATTTACACAGCTCAGGTTGTCAGTTTGGATTACCTTTCTAGCAATTTTGCTGCTGGTGTAAAATGATAGTTATATGAGTGGGAGCTCGAGACTTTTATTGGTGTAACAATACTTAGTTCAGCAATGGTCACTGCAATATATCGCTTTACTTGAAATTTCATTTTTTTGCCTCCTAAAATAATTTATTTTGACTTTGGTGATTGAACTTCTGGCGAGCGTTGTTATGTATTAGTGACAAAGCCGATATAGGAATTTGTCTTTGACCCCAATGGGAAGTCTGATTAGCTTTGGTTTGTGTGTCTATTTGCAGGGACTCTAAGTTACCTGCGACAAGTCTTTGCTTCCGTGCCGGAGTCAGTTAATTTTACTTGTTGGTTCTGAACAACAAGCAGTGTAGGCGTGTCCAAAATTATTATGAGGGCGAGTCTGTAAGTCTATTTGAATGTGAATTTTAAAAAAGGAGAGAAGATATATAATTATTTGCATTTTTGCAAGAGGGAATTAAAGTAGGAACTCTTCTTTGTTGCCTGGTTCACGTACTTTTTCATTTTTTGTTCATCTCTCATCATGTACACAACAGATTTACTGCCACATTTGAGTATTAAGCATTAATGATTGTATTACTAAGTTTCATAGGAGATAGATTGCATTTATAAAGCATTTAATGCCGTTTATGACCCGTCAGAACATACAGACTTAAATTTTGAAAATACAAAGAAAAGCCAGGAATCTTACGAAACTTGTCATGCAATTTATTTCTTTTTGAATGAACAAGTTTTGAACGAAGCTGGATAAATTAATTTTTATGTAGTTAAGTGATTCATGTTGCAGTTAAGCGATTCCAATATTGGCAGCTTTATAATTTTTTTGAAATTTTAAGTAATCCAAACAAAAGCCAGTAATAAATATTTATTGCAATAAAACACGTTTCTCACAGTCCGTCAACCCAACAGTATGTCAGTTCCACTTTATTTCACGTTCCAGACTTTTCCTTTCTCAATGAAAAACAAATATCACATCACTGTTTTATTGTCTTTGAGACTACATTGGAATAATGAAAGATTGGGTAATCAGATTTGCTCATAGTTTCGTGTTGTAGGCACACTCAAAAATGATCAAACAGTCATACATCAGTCACAATTTTTATTAATTTTAAAACATTTTCACAATATTTTCTCATTGTGTGAGTTATGGTGAATGGGGTCTTCTTCTCCACATTCAAATAGATGCATAAAAGTGTGGGTATAACAAATTTATAGAAATAAAGGGGCAAGAAATACAAACGAACGTCTTGCGAATCCCAAAGTCCACTCCATAGTAGTAAAGTTCTTCCACTACTGTTTTGATTTCAGACATTCATAGATTTGGGATTTGATTTGCATTACTGAAGGGACATGTCCTTCATAATTTCCTTGTCACGGTCGCTTTTACAGAAGTATGCTTTTTCAAACAAACTTTGGCAGCATAAAACTGGCTGCTCTGCAAGTTTAGTACTGTCGTAAAGCCCCTTCCCCCAAAGATTAGGGTTGTAGCAGGCGGAGGACGCGCCCAGACTGGGGAAGAGAAGAGAAAGAAATAACCATATGTACATCTCTCCAAGCCATTTATAGATCAGGACGGAGTTTGAACCGCTGGTCATCTGAATACGAGTACAGTACTAGCGCAGCAGTTGGAAAAAATAGTAATGTCTATTTAAACTATCATTCTTCGTTTCATTCTCGTTATTGTTCTGGTCTTCAGTCCGCAGACTGGTTTGATGCAGCTCTCCACACTAACGTGTGTCGTGTCGTCGAGAGAAGCAATCAACCGCGCCGCGACGGTAACGGTTTTATGTATGGATTGAATCTAAATGAAGAAGATCTGCCTAACGTGGAATTTTCATCTCGTAAATTGCAAACTTTCGTCGCCACCGTGACTTCAAGATTATCGAGAAACCGCGCCGCAATCGTAAGTGTCGAACTGCCAAATCAATCATAGATTATATTTTTACGGTACTGGCTTCACTATTAGTCGACGACGGTAGTATTTGATTGTTCTGTTTGTGAAGAGCTACGATACTGTTACTGGAAAATCATCTTCATAGCTACTAATGCTTTATTCAACCACCGTTTTACGTGACGACACGGTTTTCAGCTCGTCTACATAGACGTAAACAAAAACTGATACAACACGTGGTATTAGAGACTCCAAAATGTTCTTTTAGAAAACGAAAAAATATATGTCAAAGTGGAATTCGAACCAAAGACCCTATGGTTGAAAGACCAGGACATTGCCACATTTTTTTTCATCTGGTAGATCTATTGGTTCGCGGTCGTTCATGGTTGTTCGTTGAATGGTTGGCTCAGCTTTTTCATTACAATGAGAGTTCAGCCCCCTGACCGGGCGCGCTGAGCCACGGCGTCCGGAACCTGTGAATATTGGAACTTACGTGTAGTTTGCTAAACTACAAAGTCGATTTCCTCGAGAAGTTTTTAGAGTTCCGTCGAATGACTTTCGCCGATTGTTATTTAAGTTCTGAACTTCATGTACCATAAAAATCAAGGAATTCTAAAATACGATACCCATGTGGTCTCCTTGTTAGTGTACGTTAAAGTTTTTTTGTAAGTTTTGGATAACCAGAATAGTTTGATCGCTTAGGTTTACACTTATTTGAACATTTTCGAAAACTGTTGTGCAATCTGGAGTTGAGTGTTGCATGTCTGCTGTACTTGATTTTGTATTCCACTGACTCCTGAATGGAAATCTCGAATCCTAAGTTTACGCTATATAGGTTGGCAACAACTTACACAGCCATCTTTGTTTCGGTGAAGTAAGATTATCTTTGGCGGCAGGCAGGCAGTGGTTTTGCCTCTGAGTAAGAAGTAGTAGCAGTCTGGAATCGGTCGGGGAAGGATCACGTCTGGTAGCCAAGCGAGAGGATCGGATGGTAGATGGAGAAATTGAAGCTGGCACCTGATGAGGTTTGGAATCTATCAGTGCAAGATAAGTGTTAATACATTTATTTACTACTTTAATGAATTTTGGGTGTCTTTTTCTTGTATTATTAATATAGATTTCCACTCAGTGAGACTCCATTTAATTAATTTATAACAATGATTTTCGAGCGCGATTAGTGTAAAGAAAAAGGGGTTGAAAGTGTAATAAACTAATCATTCATATATCGACGTTGTCAATTCTAATACCGCTACCTGGGATAGGGTTTCCTTAAGTTTCGGAACATCCTCATTGCGCATTTCTCAATAACACGCACATTCTTCGATTCTGTGGTTTGTGATAGTTGAGGTGAATTTATTACTTATTATTCTTAATATTTTACAGAAGGTGAATGTAATTAGTTTCATTGATTATTTATTTTGGAAAGTAAGGGTGGGATCAAGTTTAGGATTGCATGTTCAAATGTTTGTGTAGCTTATGGGGACTTAACTACGGGGTCATCAGTACCTAAACTTACAAACTACTTATGAACTACTTACGAACTAGGACGGCACAAATATCCATGCCCGAGGGGGGATTCGCACCCTCGACCGTAGTGGCCGTGCAGACCGTAACTGGAGCACCTCAGTCCCCTCGGCCACCGCGGCCGGCCGGCTGGATTTAATACATAACATTGCTTATAGGTATTTTGCCTTTCAATAACATTTGTTAGTAAGACAGTCAGATAGCGTTAAATTAAATAATTCTGTACCAGTACATAAAGTAACTAAATCAATAAGTGGCCACCCGTTGCTATTATTGCCAAACCTCCTAACGTAGACACATCACCCAGCCGCCCGTTTGCAAAATTTAATATCGTCCACGTAGAAGATAAAGTTTCCTAATTGTAGGCCTGCTTTTTATTTTCTTTTTCGTGTGATGTTGATACATAGCTAAATCTAAAGAGAACATCAGCAGTAACGGCGGGCTGTTCAGTAACGCTCTCCTGTGCGGTACTTACGGACTTTCCTGCAGGCGTCGTGGCTGAAGGTACACTGGTCCGCCCAGCGCTGTGCTACCGTGGCCAGCTCATCGTCCCACACCTGTCAACAGACGTGTGTAACTATTTAGTTCTGCAGTTTTCACGTGTGTAACAAGCCAGTAGCAGACAAAATTGCGCTATACAGGGTGTTACAAAAAGGTACTGCCAAACTTTCTGGAAACATTCCTCACACACAAAGAAAGACAATATGTTATGTGGACATGTGTCCGGAAACGCTTAATTTCCATGTTAGAGCTCATTTTAGTATTTCTCTTTAAATGTAAATTGAAATAACTCATGCAGACAATTGTCCAAATACCGAATTGTTTCGTTAGTATGTACTGTACTTCCTCGATTCACCGCCAGTTGGTCCAATTGAAGGAAGTTAATGTTGACTTCCGTGCTTGTGTTGACATGCGGCGGATGAGGCTTCATTCAAATCAAATGTTCAAATGTTTGTATAGTCTATGGGACTTAACTACGGGGTCATCAGTCCCTAAATGTACAAACTACTTATGAACTAGCTTATACTAAAAACAGCACAAATATCCGTACCCTAGGGGGGATTCGAACCCCCGACCGTAGTGGCCGTGCAGACTGTGACCGATTCGCCGCAGAACGCTCGGCCACTGAGGCCGGCTGCGATTTTTTATTCACTGAATAGTAGCGTCCAGAACTGTGTAGTGGTTAGTTTATACGCATCATGTCCACCGCAGGCAAGCTGTATAGAGCTCTATAGTCCACATCACGTAGGAAGGCGTCCAGGTTTCGTCCGTTCTGCGCATCCCCCTCCATTACCGCACAGGGGGCCAACAATATTCACTTTCTATTCGCGTGGCTGGCCGCGGGATGCGCAGTTTCTCTTCTGCAGATGCTCGGGAGGAGTTGCGGCTCCCCCTGTCGCCCCGCCTGTACGCCTTCCCACGTGACGCCGACTATAGTGTCGCACAGCCAGCAGCCGGCAGCCCCCTGCACTCACCAGCGCCAACATGTCGACCGCGTCCGTAGCTCCCCCCCCTCCACGCTCTCCCTGTCGCCCCGCCTCTACACCTTCCTGCGTGACGCCGACTATAGTGGCCCACTGAACTCACCAGAGCCAACATGTCGGCCGCGGGCGGCTGCGGGCCCGGGCTGCCGCGCCACTCTGCGCCAGCCGCCACCTGGTTGCGCAGCCAGTTGTGCGCATCCACGATGCTCCTCGCCTCGTCTTGTGTCGTGCCGCTGCTTAGCACCTGGTTGCAGGCGGCACCAAAACCCTGAAAACCATCACACACACATATATCACTCACTTTTACACGTTATACTTTCATAACCTAATTCGTCTTATCAAAGTCGTTTACAACACCAAACATTCAATGTTTTGGCCCTAATATAAATCTCCACAGAGTGAAAACTTTTTGGCTATACATACTAATCTGCAAGCCCAGACTGTAATTTAAGAAAAATCGCTATACTAACTACACCCCAGTGCTTCGCAACTGGGATTAAGAACGATAATCGTATAACGTCGGTTTTTACTGTTCATTACCTCAATTAATAAACTGAATCCTTGTATAGGATCGCGTATAGTTCGTTTGTCTAAGTATCAAGTCAAATATAAATAAAATCTGTCCCTTTCAGGCCCCGAACGCACAACTGGGAGGTGCCGGTTTTGCTCGACTTATTTCTTTGTGATTCACGCTAGGAAGTTCTGACCTGCATCACACAATCGTGGATAGACTGTGGTAAAGTGCGCAATGTGTTTTACTTTAATGTTTCTACACTGGGTGGCACCAGCAGTCGTCAAACTTGCCTTACTCTTGCAATAGCGGCAAGAAACACTTGTCGACAAAGTGTTGATATCCCTCTTTTGACATGTGAAGCTATCATATATGACAGACAGTTGATTGTAATATGATCCTGTGATGTTATTATGTCATATCTTTCAAGATGTCCTTTTTTCGCGTGCTACTAGAGAATGGAACGGTTCAGAGTATCATAAAACTGGTTCGACGAACTCTCTGCAATGCACTCAAATGTGATAAGCGGAGTAATTATGTAAATTAAAAGAGATTATTTCTCTGACAACATAGCAGTTTACAGCGACTGGTATCAGTTATACAGATTCACAATTATCTGATACGTAATTAATGCACGTGAGCTGTATACAAATTACAGGTAAGGAAACGCTAAGTCCGTTTTATCGAAAATGGCGATCGAAAGAGGCAAAGTAATTACCTTAAGATCTTGATACACAAAACAAAATCAGTAAGTACGAACATTCTAACGAAATAAACTCCAGTCGCTGACATCATTTGGGAAACTACTACTGTCTTCCACTGAGAGCAAAAACAAATTAACAGTGCTATTGGTTTTTTGATGTACCAAAAAAAAATCAACAGACCCCTCTATTGGTTCTTTGATGTACGGGGTTTTTCCTTAGTGGGAGGGCTGGATTGAGGCCAGTCAACTTCCTGAAACCAGCTGGAAGGTGAATCACAGAAACCGTCATCTAGGACTGATGCCGCGCCCCTCCACATCGACTCAAAAGACGCCCCTGAGAAAGGATGGCACAACAGTCGCTGGTACCGATTCTCCTTTCTAGGATGCTGGTTCCTTTTTCGTCATCATTCTCACTATATTCATGATTAGAGACTAATTATGTCATTCAGCGTTCAGTCTGAAGCATAGTCCCCTAATAAAATTCCTCCATGATACCCTATTCAATGGTAACATTGGTGTTAAGCCTGTTACTTCAAAATCATTTTTCACTGAATCTAAGTAAATATTTTGTCTACCTCGACTCCTCTAACACTCTGCTGCCGAACGCATGAGCCTCTTAGGTAACCTTGCTTCTCCCATGCGTGTAACATGACCCCGCCATCTCAGTCTGTTCGCTCTAACTGCTTCATCTATGGTGTTCATCCCCAGTTTTTCTTTGATTTCCTCATTATGGACACCCTCCTGCCATTGTTCCCATCTATTAGTACCTGCAATACAACAAAGTTGGTCGAAAGATAGAGCGGTGCACCGCTAATGTAGTCTTGGTACTTACTTATTTCTTGCAGAAGAGAGTAGATCTTACCTGAGCACTCACTGCATTAGCTTTGCCGTACTTCGATTCCAGTTCTTTCACTATGTTGCCATCCTGTGAGAAAATACATCCCAGGTACTTGAAACTGTCCACCTGTTCTAACTTCGTTCCTTCTATTTGGCACTCATTCTGTTTAAATCTCTTTCCCACAGACATTTCTTTCTTTTTGGAGATGCTGATCTTCAAAACGAAAGTAATGTCTGTCGGAAAGAGATTTATACAGATTGAGTACTAAATAGGAAGAACAAAGTTAGAACAGGTGGACAGTTTCAAGTACCTGGGATGTATTTCTCACAGGATGGCAACATAGTGAAAGAACTGGAAGCGAGGTGCAGCAAAGCTAATGCAGTGAATGCTCAGCTCAGATCTACTCTCTTCTGCTAGAAGTAAGTAAGTACCAAGAATAAGTTAGCGGTGCACCGCCAGTCGATCTGTGGAACATAGATACAATTGCTGTTCTATTCCATTACCTGCCGTAAGCCAGTGATATGGTCCTGGCAGCCTATAAGAGGCCTAAACCCGCACAGTTGTTCATCCAACTTGCCTTCCACTAATATTCGCACTCTCCTTTCAACAATACCTGAGATGCCACAACGCTAATGAAGTAGTTGTTACAAACTTTTCTGTTTCCAAGCTTGAAAATAGGTGCGATTACTGCTTTTGTGTAGTCAAATGGAACCTGTATCTTTTAATAGACCATACGAAATGTTAACCACCGATTTTTGGAGTGCCCAACTTTTATTAGGTTATGGAATGCGAGGCTTTCTACCTACAAAGAATTAATAGGCTATTTCAGTACTGCGTTTATCATATCAACTGTATCTGTTTGTTATTCAAATATGCGATAACAATGCAATTCAATCCAGCGTTAATTGTTGATTAGTTGTGTCAGTGATTTCAGTTGTTGTCTGCCATGGCGCTCTCTGATAAGATACCCATCTCTCATGAGCTATGAATTCGGAAAGCATCTATTAGATCCTACTAGAAAAACTGAGAAAAACAGAAGATGAAAGCTCAGGCGAAGAATTTGATTTTTCAAACAGCAATCATGACAATGATGAAAGTGTAGTAGTTCAAGTGTCGGTAACCATGTAAGTGATTCATACAATGAAAGTGATAATATAAACACAGTCCAGGATAGCCTTCCTCCAAATTTAAGGGAAAATGGACCTTCAAGCAGCATGCCTCCTGATATTCGTTACACTACCTACCCACCTAATCTCCAGCATTCTTCTCTAGCACTATATTTCAAAAACGTCGATCCTCTTCCCGTCTGAACTTGTATTTATCTCCCATGTTTCACTGCCGTATGAGTAACCATTCTACACAAATGTCTTCTGAAAAGACTTCCTTACACTTAAATTAATATTCCGTGTCAGCAAATTTCTCCTTATCACACATGCTTTTCTACCCATTGATATTCTGCATTTTATATCCTCTGTACTGCGACCATTATATGTTATGTTACTGCCCAAGTAACAAAACTCATCTACCACCTTTATTGGTTCGTTACCTACTCTCCTTCAGCATCGCCTGATTATCTTAGACTGCATTCCATTGCCATTAGTTTTCTCTTGCCTTAATCTCCTTTCAGCACACGGTAAATTCCGTTCAACCGTCCTACCAGGTCCTTTGTTGTCTCTGTCAAAATTACAATATCAACATCAAAACACAATGTTTTTATTTCTTCACCCTTCATTTAGTTTGTTCTTTTATTTATTCACAACATGCTCAATGTACAAATTGAATAAAATTGGAGAAAAGATACAACCCTGTCTTACTCCCTTCCCAACCAATGCTTCACTTTCATGTCCTTCGACTCTAATAACAGCAGTCTGGGTTGTGTACAAGTTGTAAATAACCTTCGATCTCTATATAGTGTCCCTTTTGACGTGATCTATTTTTATTAATACTAGATGCATGTGAGGTCCTATTCATTATTATATATTCACAGTAATAAGAATGGTAGGTCAACTAACATTAAGTAAAGTTTTAAAGAGAGAAATATTCGTTAATAGTTAATTAATTATAAGATAATTAATTTATGTAAGTGTAATTAATATGCACCTTGAAGACTCGCAAATAAAAATAATAAAACAACGTATGTGTTTTAATTTCATTTTCTGTCACCGTCTGGCCATATAAATCAAAAGAAGCATGGGGCTAATTTGAGCCCAGCGGTCTACGTACTTTGAACTTAAATAGTGGCAACACTGCTGTGGAGACAATATGCTATGGAATCTACTATTGTCGCTGTTAGCACAAGTTTTTGACATACCTACCTTACGTCCGAGCAAATGGACTTGCCCGTTCCACGTTAGCGGCGTGCGCATAATCGAGGGAAACACAGTTACTTATGATCGAGTGGTCTAAGGTAGCGGTGTCATTATGTTTTCGAAACAGGAACATCGGATCAAAATTGAATGTAGCAGAGGTCGCACAGCGCGACTGTGTTATCAACGTCTTCAAGTGGCGTGCGGGGACTCGTATCGCGTTACAGAACAGTGGCAGGTTGGGTAAAAGGCATCAAGGTCGGTCAACTGTGGTAAGGTGCCTTGGGCACGCCGTCCTAGCGTCTCTGAAGAAAACGTGCACACTGTTGCCGCGTTAGTGATCAACACCAGACGATTCGTGAGGTCGCGCATGAAACCGGATTATCGCATACGACTGTGCTACACATTCTGAAGGAACGTCTGGGCACGCGAAGAATTGCATCACGGTGGGTTGCATGCATTGACGGAAATACAGAAATAGACGCGGTTGGAGCGGAAATGGAAACGCTTGGAGCGCTGTGAGCGCGAAGGAGAGGCTTTCTTAGCCGTATCGTAATACTGGATGAGATATGCGCCACACCGTACGAGCCGAATCTGAAACGCCAGTCCAATGAATACGTTGCCGCGAAAGTCCCAGCCCAGTACGATGAATTGTATGGTGATTCTCGTGTATGACGGAGACGGTGGTATCCTAACGCATTACGTTCCTCAACGGCAGACCGTCAGTGAACATTATTACTGTTCGTTTTTGGTGCATCACCTGCGATCAGTACTTCGACAGAAGCGGCAACACTTTCTGTGCTACCCACCCATCAATTTGTACGACTATGCGCGGTCGCGTACAGCGCAAGCTGTGGCTGCTCTGTTAGGTCGATGGGGCTGGAAAATACTGCACCATCCACCATACACCCAGGACTTAAGTCCTTGTAACTCTGATTTGATTTCGAAGATGAAGGAACCATTTCGTGGCACTCGCTTCAGTACTGTTCCAGACATTCGACACTCAGACGACCGCTCCGTTCGCACCATCGACAGAACAGGATCTGCTAAAAGGTATACTACACCTTCCACATCGCTGGCAACGAGTTCTACACAACGCTGGTGCTACTTTGAAAGACGGAAACAGATGCAAACATGTAACGCTTTTCTATTGGTTGTGAATAGATAGTTGCCACTATTTAAGTTCCAACCCTCGGAAGCAGTGACGGCTTGCGGTGTTCGTGGTGTTAAAAAATCATCGTAACCTTGTTTTTCGTTACATTAATTTTCCGTTTGTTCAGCATTAATTTTGTCGTCGGTTCCGAACGTAATGTTTATTCTACATTTCTAACTCCATTATTCTCTTACCGGAATTGTGAAATAAAATACAGGAACTGTGTAAGTAAAGATAAATGCACACACCCTTCTGGTTGCTCCTACCTTGTAGATGCACATCGTGTGGTCCCAACAGAGGCTGCAGTAGTCGCTGTCGGCCTGAAGTCCTGGCAGCAGAGCGAGCAACAGTCCACTCACCACAGCCGCTGCGACCATCCTGTAACAGCCAGGGCGTCAACTCGCGCTGCGGTCCCAGGTGAGCTGCGCGCTTACACTACTCAGTTAAGTAAACCGTCATTTAAAAACTAACGCACATTGCAGCAACAGGGGAGTGTTGTACGTGACACCAAGGCGACTATGTCTTTTGCATTCTTCACTACTGATCAATTTGTGCTAATTTAAACCTATCTAAGGTTCTTGGAAGAGTACAATACTATACAAATTCATTTGCAGCTGCTTCTAAAGGGTGTTACAAAAAGGTCCGGCCAAACTTTCAGGAAACATTCCTCACACACCAAAGAAAGAAAATATGTCGACATGTGTCCGGAAACGCTTAATTTCCATGTTAGAGCTCATTTTATTACTTCTCTTCAAATCACTTTAATCATGGAATGGAAACACACAGCAACAGAACGTACCAGCGTGACTTCAAACACTTTGTTACAGGAAATGTTCAAAATGTCCTCCGTTAGCGAGGATACATGCATACAGACTCCGTCGCATGGAATCCCTAATGCACTGATGCAGCCCTGGAGAATGGCGTATTGTATCACAGCCGTCCACAACACGAGCACGAAGAGTTTCTACATTTCGTACCGGAGTTGAGTAGACAAGAGCTTTCAAATGCCCCCATAAATGAAAGTCAAGAGGGTTGAGGTCAGGAGAGCGTGGAGGCCATGGAATTGGTCCGCCTCTACTATTCCATCGGTCGCCGAATCTGTTGTTGAGAAGCGTACGAACATATCGACTGAAATGTGCAGGAGCTCCATCGTGCATGAACCACATGCTGTGTCGTGCTTGTAAAGGCACATTGTAAAGGCACGTTCGTGATGAACACTAACATGTTGATGCTACGTACTAATGTGCTTGATGCTAGTACTGTAGAGCAATGAGTCGCATGTCAACACAAGCACTGAAGTCAATATTACCTTTCTTCAATTGGGCCAACTGGCTGTGAATCGAGGAAGTACAGCACATACTAACGAAACAATGGGGTATTTTGACAATTGTCTTCACAAATTATTTCAATTTACATTTAAAGAGAAATACTAAAGTGAGCTCTAACATGGAAATTAAGCGTTTCCGGACACATGTCCACATAACATATTTTCTTTCTTTGTGTGTGAGGAATGTTTCCTGAAAGTTTGGCCGTACCTTTTTGTAACTCTCTGTATACTTAAATTTGATGCGTCTGGTATTAGTACCAGCCACATCAGTTCAAGTATTGGTCAATAAGCTGTACGTTATACTTATAATAATTACTTTGCCATACAACCACTTACTTTACATAATCATCAGCAAGGCATTATGGGTCTCGAACTTTCATAGTCTCGCTATGATCACTCTGGATAAACAAATAAGATCCACAAAAAGTAATAAAATAACTATACATTCTGTGGAGATTTTTCGACATGAAGTCTTCGGGTTACTTTAAACGTTTGTATATCTGTGTATGTATGTGTGTGTGTGTGTGTGTGTGTGTGTGTCTTTAGCATGACTCTGTTTGGAAGCATGGGGTCCGATGGCCTCAGCAGTCTCGTCCCTTAGACTTATAAACATTTGTTCTTTCGGACACGTCCGATCACCAGCATATATATGTTTTCTAGGCGGTCATTGAGAGACCGGGGTCTTAAACCCAGCCATCACGTTGCAAGACACAGATGGGGCAAAAATTACCAAGACTGTAAAGTCGGCGATACGTTGGACGGAATACAGGATTAACATCATCCAACTCATCGCTGAACCGTCTCATCAATATTTAGTGAAACACGAAAAAGCAGGGGTAAAATAAATTTAGAAATAATAATTTTAATAATAAAAAGAAAATATTGCTCTTTCAGTATTTTCCACTATTACATTGAAAACACAAACGCTGCCATAAAGCAAAGATGGCACAAACACAAATACAAATAGCTGGTAACGAAAAGACATTCAACAGTTCGCAACACCATCCAAAACAAAAAACATCACGCAAACAAAGTGCTATATGCCTAGTGCTAGTCTGCTGGAATTAAATATCAATTTGAGATAAATGAAGAAAGAAGAAGAGCAACCTGAAGCAACAAAGAACACATGTAGATCGGCATCTACGAATAGTAAGTTTTAATAAAATCAAAATGTCATTATAGTTAAGTTGTTTCGATATATCTCGTAGAGCTACAAAGCAATCGATACTTACGATAAACCAATCGGTAGATAATCTTAAGGCTTATAAATTTCTAATTTAACATTTTTCTCAACGGACTTATCGTTTTCATTTATTTAAGAAAAACTGCGAAATTTATTTATTTATTTATCTTTTTTTGCAAATTTCGCCACCTCGGCTCTAGTGTTATTAAACAGAAACTCTATTTGTAATTTAATTACCTATACGCTCATATTTTTGTTTTCAGATAATAACGTTTGCACCCACTTCTGCCTAATGCTTGGACTAGGAGTGTTGTTGCTTGTTGTGTTCGAATCCGACAAAAACGCGCGCGGAAAAACAGGTCATGCATCTTAAGAGAAACAATCGAGGGGCTACTGTATTACTAGGAGATGCTTATATAGCCGCGATAAATATTACTGTGTAGCATTTACGCATAATTTAGATGTAAAAAGTGTTTTGCTTAATGTAAAGCAGTTATCTTACAGTTTCCACTGTTTCTTGCTGAAAAAATTGCGTGATATCTGTCGAGACACCCCCTCCCCCATCCCCCAACGTGAGATTTGGTGAGGTTCAGGTTGACCCTCACCGCTTAAACACTTTACATGATTAATAGACGTACCCTAAATTGCGAGGTTCGTACTTGGGTGCAGATGTACAATTGAACGGCCAAAATTATGTAAAATTCAGTCTAGATTAAATGTTTGTTAAGCTTCAGGGACTTCACTGCGGGGTCATCAGTCCCTAAACTTATGAACTACCTTATACCAAAGACGACACAAACATCCATGCCCGAGGGGGGATTCGAACCCCTGGCCGTAGCGGCCGATCAGACTGTGACTGACTCGCCGCAGACCGCGCGGCCACTGCGGCCGGCTTCAGTCTAGAGCCTACGAGACAAGATCAGTGAGTAGACGGAGTGTGTCAGGCTGATGGATCGGTGAACTAACCTGTTCGGTGCGGCCATCCTGCTTGTAAGAACCTGCTGATCTGCACAGAGAACTGCGGGCTGCGTCCTTTTGTAGAGGCGCGACTGGGGAAGTTGTTGGCGATAAACCGCAGTCTCTGTTCCCGCACCGTATCAGCGCATTACTCACGGCCGTCAGTAGTCCATCAGAGCTGACAACGCCAGCCGGATTGCGGAAGGAGCGTAAAAACCACGCCGACAGTCGACCCGCGACCACCGTTTCTCAACGAGGAACCACGTCACAAACTGCACTCACCACGCACCAGGAACACCCGAAGAACACAAAGGAAGCGTGGCGCCTGTTCTAGCAACAGAGAAGAGAACAGGCAACTCCTCCAGCAAAAAACGGAAAAATCAAGTACGACCTGAGACCTGAGAAACTAGACCAAAACCCGTTTAAGGTGCCCCTCAGGGGCTCAACATTAATTTGCTGAGTACGGGCTTGGCGAACCCGGGGTCGTGAGCCGTGGGCTGTGTCGCGCCAACAGTCCGCTACACCGCAGCTCTGTGCGTGCTTCAACGACCATCGTTCGGCGCGATGGTGGAACGTTGTACGTTTCAGAGCCCGGGGATCTTGGCTTAATCGCCCGGGTCCCGAGGACGGTACAAACCTCAAAAAAAAAAAAACCCTCTCAATCTCAAGGTATGCTACGTGCCGAGGAGATGCATGGCTGTTGAGGTTGAACAGCCGCTAGCGAGCAACCTCTGTGGAACCTGCCACACCTCAGTTGTATGAGGCTTACCCAGGCAAGCGGAGCTCTGCCTGGGTGGACCTTTAGTTTCCTAGCTGCTCGTGGGACGGAAATGAAACGAGCAACAAATAGCGTGGGCGGTCGCAAAAACGCCGTTTCTAAGCGTGGAAGAGTTGCTTATAATGCAGCGACGTATGATCCCCGAACGTTCCCTTCCCTGGCCACCCCTTGGGAGGACCGGCGGGCTAAAGATAGGGATGAGCCTTACTCTCCTAAGTATCTCGTTTGCAGTAGAACGGATGGGGCCTGAGGGCCTCTCCGAAGGAGTCAGTTGTTCTTTGTCGTCTCAACCACAGGCTTCTGTACAACTTGGTCCTAAAACAGCTGCTGGCCAAAATAATACATATAAGATCATATGTTGTAACACTCTTTTGACCATTTCCAAAATTATAATGTATCTTACTTTTTGTCTTTACTTTGTACATTTATAAAAACATTTGTTTACTGTGGAGCACTTGACATTGATGCCATAGTGCATCGAAACTGGTTGTGCATTACACATGAAATATTAAAAAAGTTCCTTTTTTTAACAAGCAACTGTGGCTTAGAATACACTTGTATTCCTTATTATATGGAAAAGTTCTATCAAATATTTTACAGCTTTGCAAGAGTGTAGCTGACATAAATTTCTATTGATCACATAACTAAGTAGCATAATCAGCACTTTGTTAATTTTTCATCGCGGCGAGACCCTTCTAACAGCCTACATACAATTTTAAGTGACACAAATTTCACTAATTTTATCCCTTTAATGCAAGGTGTAGCTGATCAGCTACATACCTTATTTTTTCCATTATCTCCCAAACTGATCAACATTTTACCACAAATTCATCTGTACCTGCTTCTATACATAGTTACATATGCAAATAGCCCGTCCTAGAAATTAGAAATTGCATTGTGCCACTAAATCACTTCCACAGTTAGCTGCATTAGATTAATACTTGTTCCATAGATCATATATACGACATTTCGTAATGATGTGCAACGTGTCAGTTTAGTAAATGTTGTCTATACATGATAATCAATATGCTAACCATTTTTATTTATTTATTTTAAGTTTTATCTAAAAATTCCTCTACATTATAGAAAGAGTTGCCATTCAGAAATTCCTTTAATTTGTTTTTAAATACTAGTTGGATACCTGTCAGACTTTTGATGCTACTTGGTAAGTGACCAAAGACTTTTGTGGCAGCATAATTCACTCCTTTCTGTGCCAAGTTAGGTTTAACCTTGAGTAGTTAATATCACCCTTTCTCCTAGTGTTGTAACTATGCACACTGCTATTACTTTTGAATTAGGTCGGATTGTTAATAACAAATTTCATGAGTGAATATATATATTGTGAAGCTACAGTGAAGATCCCTAGATAAATGTCTGCAGGATGCTCTTGGATGGGCTCCAGCAATTATTCTGATTACACGCTTTTGTGCAATGAATACTTTTCTACTCAATCTTGAATTGCCCCAGAATATGATCCCATATGAAAGCAGTTAATGAAAATAGGCATAGTAATCTAATTTACTGAGATGTATATCACCAAATTTTGCTATGATCCTGACAGCATACGTAGCTGAACTCAAACGTTTCAAGAGATCTTCAATATGTTTCTTCCAATTCAATTCCTCGTCAATGCAAACACCTAAAAAATTAGAATATATTACTTTAGCTACAGATTTATGTTCAAAGTCTAAATTTATTAATGGTGTCATGACATTTACTGTATGATGCATTGAGTTACTCCTAACATCTGCGTTAGTTTACTTTAGTATTCCTCCTTTGCCAGGTAAAAGTAGTCAATCACATACTACTCTTATATTATGAGTTACTTTCTGGACAGATTAGAGGCATAATAGTGGCATTTACTGCATCGGTTACATCAGGGAAGCTTTAAATAGCTGATGAGCTATGAACTTTTTGTTGCTAATAGTGCATAATAATTGTAAGGATTATTTTTTCAATATTTTCCTCAGTATTTACGCACTATACATTACTCGTGGCAGTTTCTATAGCTTCAAATAAAGAAGTCATGCGTTAAATGGCCAATAAAGTAGACTGAATTGTAGCAAATGATATTAAAACACTATTTCTTGTGTTTCATTTCCAAGTACAGCATAGTTAACATGAAATATCTAATTTCACAGATGCGAAACTTTTCAATGTTTTCAATCTTTCCTTCATTCACATGGGCTTGCCGAGCATTACAAACATAAGTTCTGATGCAGAACAATTTTATAACCGTTTTCCTAGCTAAAATTCCTCAGACTTTCACGTAAAACTGCATTTGTATTAGTCAGAAAATTCACTCTCACGCGAATGAGTTGTTAAAAACTGCGGCTAAACTGCGACAGCTGTTGTACTGGGTGACGGCAACTTTGCTCGTCAGACGTCCAGTAATTGTATAAATCATATTGTTAGTATTTAATTTTTAAAGAGGGTTGTTGTTCTGGCCTGCCACTACCTCTTCTTCAACAGATTCAACCACACAAGTACTGGAAAGCTCGAGAAGATTTCTAGCTACATCTGGTGTTAGAGAATATCCACAGAACTTCTCTTTCAATAGCACTAAATTGTCATAAACCAATGTCAGTACTTTGTTGCTAAAAAATAACAAATGTCACGATCGAAAAAAGACACTAACTGAGGGGAAAATGTGCAATATCACTACTGTCCTTTCAAAAAATTTTCAAGACTTGGTCCTATAGAGAGCGCCAATATACAGCAGTAGGAAAGGCATCTACTATATGTACAGAAGAATGGAATTCTGCGTAACAATCTCGTAATACGTGATCTGTGGATACGTTTATGGAAGATTAGAATCGTCTGCATTATCAGTTTTTATTACTACGGTTTATTAATACATGACCACCAATAAAGAAGTACCTATTTTTAATATTAATTATCCAGTGAGGCCAATTAAACTTATACAATACAAAACGTACTTTGGCATAGATTTGCAGAAAATATAAATCGTAGGTAAATACAGTGTTTAAGAGTGGTTAAATGAAATATATGTTTTCGTATCTATAATATTACAAAGTTACTTTTTCTCTTGTCTGACTTCACTGCCTATGAAATATCTATAATAGACATTGTGTCCACGGAAAATTGAAGTGCTACCAACTTCTACCCTGAGTACGGATTCTACATCTACATCTACATACATACTCCGCAATTCACCGTAAGGTGCGTGCCGGAGGGTACACTGTACCACTACTAGGCATTTCCTTTCCTATTCCACTCCCAAATTGAACGAGGAAAAAAAGAATGCCTATATGCCTCCGTACGAGCCCTAATTTCTCTTATCTTGTCTTTGTGATCTTTACGCGAAATGTAAGTAGGTGGCAGCAAGATCGTACTACACTCAGCTTCAAATTCCGGCCCTCTAAATTTACTTAACAGAAATTCACGAAAAGATCGTCGTCTTTCTTCCAGCGATCCCCAATTGAGTTGCCGGAGCATTTCCGTGACACTCGCGCATTGGTCGAACCTACCGGTAACAAATCTAGCTGCTCGCCTCTGAACCGCCTCTATGTCTTCCTTCAAACCGATCTGCTGCGGGTCCCAATACTTGAGCAATACTCAAGACGTGGTCGTACAAGCGTTTTATACGCGGTCTCCTTTACAGGTGAAGTACATCTTCCCAAAATTCTCCCAATAAACCAAAGTCGGCTGTCTGCCTTACTCACAACTGTCCTTACATGCTCGTTCCATTTCATATCGCTCTGCAATGTTACGCCTAGATATTTGAACGACGCGACCGCATCAAGAAGCTCACTACTGATGCTGTATTCGAACATTATAGGATTGTTTTTTCTACTCATGCGCATCACCTTACATTTTTCTACATTGAGAGCTAGCTGCCATTCTTCGCACCAACTAGAAATTTTGTCTAAGTCAACCTGTATGCTATTACAGTCAGTTAAAGACGACACCCTCCCATACACCACAGCATCATCAGCAAACAGCCGCAAATTACAAGTTACTCTGTACATCAGATCATTTATATAGATAGAAAATAATAGCGGTCCTATCACACTCCCCTGGGGCACGCCTGACGATACACTCGTCTCTGATGAACACTCGCCGTCGAGAACAACGTACTGCGTTGTATTACTTAGGAAGTCTTCCAGCCAGTCACAAATCTGTGAACCTATTCCATAAGCTCGTATCTTCGTTAGCAGTCTGCAGTGTGGCACCGTGTCGAACGCCTTTTTGAAGTCGAGAAAAACACAATCCGCCTGTTGCCCTTCGTCCATGGCTCGCAAGATGTCATGTGAGAAAAGGGCAAGCTGAGTTTCACATGAACGATGTTTCCTAAACCCGTGCTGATTCATGGAAAGAAGCTTTTCCGTTTCAAGTAAATTTACTATATTCGAACTGAGAATATGCTCCAAAATTCTACATGAAACCGATGTCAACGATATTGGCCTGTAATTGTATGGGTCAGTTCTCTTTCCTTTCTTATACACGGGAGTCACCTGCGCTTTTTTCCAATCACTAGGAACTTTGCGCTGAATTAAAGATTCGCTATAAATGCAAGCTAAGTAGGGGGCCAATGCCGCAGAACAGTCTTTGTAAAACCGAACTGGTATTCCATCCGGACCAGCAGACTTTTTCGTATTTAGCTCTCTCAGCTGCTTCTCTACACCGGAAATACCTATTGCTATGTCCCCATTTCGGAATTAGTACGTTGATCAAACGATGGTATATTTGTGCGGTCCTCCTGCGTGAAAGATTTCTTAAAGGTTAAATTTAGAACTTCAGCTTTCCGTTTGCTTTTTTCTATTACTGCTCCGGAATGATCAACTAGTGACTGGACAGTGGGCTTTGACCCGCTTATCGATTTTACATAGGACCAGAATTTTTTCGGGTTCTCGGAAAGATCTTTTGCTAAGGTATGGCTGTGATAATTACTGTATGCTTCACGAATCGATCTTTTTATAGACGCACGAATCTCTACTAACTTTTGCCTGACATCATTTGCGTGTTCTTTTTTGAATCGAGAGTGCAACAGCCTTTGCTTTCTCAGCAGCTTTCTAACATTATTATTATACCACGGTGGATCTTTTCCATCCTTAATCGTCTTTACTGGCACATATTTCTCTAACCCTTTATTAACAATGCACTTAAATTTAGTCCACAATTCCTCTACATCCATAGTCCCAGAATTAAACGATGGCCATTTATTTTCTAAGTGCGATCGTAACATTTGCTTGTCGGCTTTTCCCAACAAAAACACGCTCCTAGCCTTCTTGACTGGTTTATGAACTTTGGTCACCATCGACGCTATGACGATATCATGATCACTAATTCCTGTCTCTACACAGACATCGTTAATAAGGTCAGGCCTGTTAGTGGCTATAAGGTCTAGAATATTTCCATCGTAAATTTAATACTAGGATGGATACAATTAAAATGATTTAAAATGATTTGAAGCATCCATTCCATGAGGCCACACCATAAAAATGTCATCGACCTATCTCCAAAAACAGATAGGCTTAAGAAAGGACGTCCTTAGAGCCATGTCTTCAAAGATCCATAAAAAAGTTAGCGACTGTGGGGAAAAGAAGACTCCCCATAGCCACTCCGTCAGTTTGTTCAAAAAAGGCATAATTAAAAAGAAAATTCGTCGAAGTCAGCACATGACGACGTAACTTGACTGTTTCATCATCCAATTTTTCACTAATTAATAACATCAATACTGACAAGCAAGTCTGATGGACCAAGACAAACTGATTCAGCCGCCGAATAAAATGTGACGAGTTCAAGATGTGATGTTCACACTTTCCAACATGAGGAGCGAGAACAGAAGCTTAATATTTGGCCAAGTTATAGGTAGGGACACAGAAATTGCTCGCAATAGAACGAAAAGAAATTCCATGCTTGTGAACCTTAGGTAGGCCTATTCAAGTCCCATCTCATATTCCTACGTTTCTGCAGTTTCATGAATTTCAGTCTACAGTTCATAACCAATAAGATATGGTCAGAGTCAATATCTGCCCCTAGATATGTCTTACTGTTTAAAGAAATCTATGCCTTACCATTATAAAAAACAATTAAGTTTTCCTACCGCTTAACTGTCTGAATAATTTCGTTTACCTGCTCATCATCGGCAGAGTTAGTGAGCATACAGACTTGTACTACTGTGGTCGGTGCTGGCTTGGTATCTATCTTGACTACGATAATGCGATCACTACACTGCTCGTAGTAGTTTACCCACATTCCTATTTTCTTATTCGTTATCGGACCTACTCCCATAATATCCGCAAGTGATTTTGTATTTATAATCGTGTACTCGCCTGACCAGAAATCCTGTGCCTCTTTCCACCGAACTTCACTAATCCCTACTATTTCTAATTTTGACCTATCCATTTCTCTTCTTACATTTTCTAACCTCCCTAGCCGATTAAAGGATCTAACATTCCACGCTCCGAAACGTAGAATGCCAGAGTTGTCTTTGCTGATGATCACATCTTCCTGACTATTTCCCGCCTGGAGATACGAATGGGGGACTATTTTACCTCCGGAATATTTTACCTGAGAGGATGCCGCCATCATCATATATGCATACAGTAGAGTTGCATGTCCTCGAGAAAAGTAACGACTGTAGTTTCCATTTGTTTGGTGCATTGAAGGGGGTATTATGTGGGAAGCGGTTCCAGGACAACGAGCACGTGAAAAAGTTTGTGGGAAATTGGTTCACACATCAAAGACTTCTTTGCAGCGGGAATAAGAAAGCTTGTAGTGGAACTAGTGCATGAATGTTCAAGGCGATTAGTATTGTTTTAGAAAAATAAACGGTTTTTCTCCAGACCAGTTTGTCTCTTTAATTACTGAATGACCTTCATACATTTTTATAATATTTGTAGAGTCACATGAGTCTTTAAGAGACAGTGTTGCAATGTGAAAAATGTAAAAATCTAATTCTGTCCATAATTAATGGGTTGGGAGTACAGTTCTGATAAATCTGAAGGTTGAAGAAAGTACCAGAGGCTATGTAGAAATTATTCATTCAATAACACGACTGGTTTCGGTGTTACAATCACACCATCTTCAGGGCCCCGTTGTGCAACTGTCAGTAGCAGCACATTTGAAAAGGGTAGTCGTTAACACCGGTAGCCGTAAATGTCTTAGTTTATTAATGTCAAAAACTCAACGACGACGTCATTGAGTCGTCGTTCAGTTTCTGACATGAATAGACTAGGTACTCTAATGACCACGCTGTCGATGGGACGTTAAGCCCTAAGCCTAAGAAGTAGACCACATGGGTATCGGATTTTAGAATTGTTTGATACTTACAGTACATGAAGTTAGGAACTGAAATATCAAGTTATTTGACGGAATTCTCAAAAATTGTTGAAACAAATCGACTTTTAAGTTTGCAAGTACACCTAAGTACCAATAATTAAGTTACTTTTAGTACCTATATAGCTCAGCCGGTCAGAGGGCTCAACACCTTCTGTAATAAAAAAGCCGAGCGAAAAACACATCGAACAAAAAGGTAAAAAAAGGTGGTAGCGGTTTGGCCTCACAACCAGAGGATAATTGGTTCAAATTCTACTGTGACAGTATTTTTCGTATTTATTATATTTTATAGAAGTTGTTAATAATGATGGTTTCAATTAAAAAAACATAAGTTACATTTTTTTACAGTATTGGTTTTACTATTAGTAGACGACAGTGGTCTTTGATTGTTCAGTTTGTGAAACGGTACGACGCTGTTTTTTTGGAATGTCATCACCATAGTTACTAATGGCTTTCCATGCAGCTAACGTATTCATGTTGTATTTGTAATTCTATGCGACCAAACTACGTTGGTCATCCGTTGTAACACTGTAACCTACTCAACCATCGTTTTAGATGATAAGGTGTTCAGCTCGTCTACATACACTTAAACTTGTAATTAGAAATCCCAAAATGTTTTATATAACTGAATTGGAATAAATAAATAAAAAAATAAAAAATAAACCAACTTTTTGCAACGGTTGCCGGTTGTGAGGCCGGAACGCTGCTCCTTTCGCTACACCTACAGATGACGGAAGTGCTTTAATTCTTGGTACCTAAGTGTACTTCCAAAATTTCAAAGTCGATTTTCTCGAGAATTTTTTAGAGTTGATCGAATGGCTTTGGCTGACTGTTATTCAAGTTCTGAATTTCACGTACCAAAAATATGAAGAAATTCTGAAATCTGACACACATATGCTGTCCTTATAAGATTAATTGATTTACGGCTACCAGTGTTAAAGGCTCCCCTTTTCAAATGTGCTAGTACTGCCAGTTGCACAACGGGATCCTGAAGATGATGTGATTGTATCGCCGAAACTGGTCGCGTAATTGAATAAATTTCTGTACTGCTGCTGGTACTTTCTTCGACCGTAAAAATATTAGCATACTAATAACAACATACAAGAATTCGGAATATTATAAAGGCCTCATTGGACTAGGCATCAGCACGCCTGACTGTTCTGTTGTCAGAGTGTTCTCCAGTCGCAGAATGGGTTGCTTCCAGACCCTGTTAAGGCCGGTATTACACTATCAAATTTTCTTTGACAAAGAATCTTTGTCCAATATTCTTTGACAAAGAATCTTTGACGTAGTGAAATGGTGACATTACACTATCAAATTTTCTTTGACATAGAATCTGTTACAGTGCACTGAAAATTGGCGGATGAATATTTGTTATTAACCTTAGTTGTTGATTACATAGATAACAAATATCTATTTATATACTTAGATTGCTTGTACGCCTACAACAATTGCAACGACTAGACATCTGGAAGGTGCCTTTATTCACAGAACCCTTTTTTACTTGTACCGCGGCTCTCGCCTCAGATGTATCGTATAATAAGGCCTAACATCAAATATTTGTAGGAAAGGGCGAAGTACTTTTGACTAGCTAGACTGTAGATGTCATCGCTCCTTGTTCACTCACAACAATTTAAGCTGTACTCTTAATACATATTCGAAATAATAATAATAATAATAAATGTGAAGTTCTTTTGTTAATCATAATAGACATCTCCAGTGTAGCTTGTCAAAGTACTTCGTCGTTTTCTACAAATATGTAATATTAGGCTGCATTACACGATACATCTGAGGCGAGAGCCGCTGTACCACTCAAAAACGGTTCTTCTCGTCGTTTGGAAGACTGACAATAATGGTGACGCTTTCGTCTGCAGTGGTGTTCTGCTCTGAATATTGCAGTACATTTGTCGCTGGAAGAAGCCTGTGCCCTGTTTTCGATTTTGCTAGTACTCGGTCGCGCTTACAGTAAACAAAAACTTTTGAAACATTTATATTGTGCATATTATATATCGTGTAAATAGCATTTGTCTGACTAAATATATGTAGGGAATTAAACAGTGTCATTATGTACTTTTGCTGTCTCCGCTGCAAAACTGGTGCAGAGACAATTTTCATTTTTACGACGTCTGCCGTGCAAACAGTACTCATTTGATCGCCAATGAATGCCGCAATTATCTAGCTTTCGGCTCGATGCTGTCGGTTTTTATAATCAACCTTATACAACTGCATAAATTTAGTTGTTGCGACGGCTCCCAATACGAATTACGCGGTCGTGTTTTTAAACAGTACGTCAAAAACTGCTGCAGCGATGCTAGCGCTTAAAGCGGTCCTATTTCTCACCGCAGTTGACATAAGACGAACGCTTTCTTTGATCAAATCTACGGTGAGCTGCTAGATTTGATCAAAGAATTTTTGACGAAAGGCAACTTTGACCAAAGTTCCATATTACACAGTCCAATTTTCTTTGACAAAAAATCTTTGTCAAAGAAAATTTGATAGTGTAATACCGGCCTAAGCACTGGCCCGCTGTGAATTTGACGCAGAGAGGCGACGCGGCGGTGCCAGTTCGCCAGCAATACACAGCGTAACTCGCGGCAGTGCTCAGGACAATTCCCGGCAGTACACAGCGTCTGCGACTGTCGCTCCCCTCTCCTGCGCTGTGAAGCGTGCCCAGAGTCGAACGTAGCTCCGTGTTGCGGGCGCTTCGCAGAGCGGCTAACAGCCAGACGTCGCCACTCGAGCAGCGGAGCGGGAACGCAAATTAACGGTCGGGTGGCCAGGTCTGCGCTTTGGGACAGCCACAGCGCGCTGTGGGGCGGAGCGGCCACTGGTCGACACAAGGCCAGCCGCCTGCGGGACTCCCGGACACCAGCGACCCGTGAACTGGCTGCGTGGTACTCGGTCGAGACAAGTGGCAGTCTCACGACGGTGGCGGCACCGCCGTGATTACGCCGGAGAAACAGACGGGGGCAGTGAGGCGTACCTGCACGCCCCAGTAGTCTTGTCCGTGGGCCGCTGCTAGCCTGTTACACGCAGCGCTTTTACTTACTATTAACTGAGGAGCTACTTTTCAAAACGCATTATGTCCCAAAAAGTAAATTTTTCAGGAGAAGCGAAAAACGTAAAAAAAAAGGTAAAGCAGTCAACAATCCGAAGATTGGTTTGAACACCACAGTGCTTTACTAGGCATGGTCCTGTTTGGAGGTGGTATGCCGTTGCCTTCCTCCGACCTTTTTTTTTTTTTTTTTTTTTTTTTTTTTTTTTTTTTTTTTTTTTTTCTAAGGGTAGTTCTGTCCGTCGCGGACGCTGTTCGTGTTTGTTCGTTTTTGCTCGATTTGTTGTTGGCTCAGCTTTTTTATTACAGAGAGCGTTGAGTCCTCTGACCGGGCGCGCTGAGCCACGGCGCCCGGCAGACCTTCGAACTGACTTACCCAGCCAATTATAGGGGGACCTACAGTTTAACGTGGGTTCCGAACCACGGTGCTACTCGGTATTTTTCACATGAGCAATACTGCCAGAGGTGAAAGAAGTGGAAAATGACAGATAAAAATCCTAGGACCTGGCGGGGATCGAACCCGGGACCTTTGGATTTGTAGTCTAGCACTCTACCACTGTGCAACCGAGTCGCACTATACCGCAAAAAATATTTGATTAATTATTCCGAATTTTTCACCACATACTCAGGTAGGGCTTTTATTCCAAATGTGTTTAATACAACGAAATTGCTCTTTATACTTTCAAGTTATGAGCACTTAAGTGATGGACAAAGTGCGTTTTGTTGCGTTCTGTTGCACCATCTGCCCTTCTTGATTTTCTCTTCATTCGTTTTCTCGTTCCACTTTTCCATTTCTCCAACAGTCACACATTCACTCGCTATAATACTCTCCATCTTAGCACAACAATGATTTTACGCCTGGCTTCCTAACAGACAGAATGATAAACGTTTATACACAACAGTGCTGTAATACTGAAAACGAATATTAACTGATTATTGTTGGTCAGTTAAATGGTTTCTCTTTAGTCCACGAGTCTTACATTGCAGCCAACATAGCTTAATAAAACAAAATAAAGGCAACTGATGGACTTAATGCAGTTTGATTCAATCATACTAGAGGACGAAATGCTATTTGTTGCGTCTGCTACTTTTCAGCGCTCTTTTTGAAGATGTTAAAATGCGTTTTGACACAATCTGATTGCAGGAGTGTGTGGAGCAGGTAATAAAATACCGAATTCCATATCAAACTCGATTTTGTCCACCAGTGGACATAATGCGTTTTGAAAAGTTGCTCCTCAATTTTGCGTAAGACTAAATCCAATTTGTAAATTCGAATGCAATGTTCGATGGTGTGATTAGACGTTAAGCCTGTTCGATTTTACTAATCCTTTCAATTCCTTTCTTTCTATCTCTCTGTAGCCCTTTTCCCACTCATAGCAGGGTCAGCTTGATAATGTGGATTTGGCATGTTAGCAATTACGGGATAGCCGGATGCCCTTTCTGCCGCCACCCCATATCCCCCCGGGAGGAAATGTGTACCCCAAATGTCTGCGTATACTGTTATATATGTGTGAAAGTGTATAGTCTTACGAAATGTTTGCGAATCGTGTAACTGAGGCGGGACTTGAGTACCAGCCCGGCATTCACCTAGGGGGATGTGGAAAACCGCCTAAAATCCACATCCAGGCAGGCCGGCAATCCCAAACCCTTCGTTATTCCGCCGGACGGATTGGAACCGGGGCAGGTACGCCTCCCTGTCTCGGAAAGCGGTGCGTTAGACCACACGGCTAACCGAGCGGGTTTACTAATCCTTTCAATGGCTGTTTGCAAGTGTTTTATTCTTCTCACATTATGAGAAAAAAATTGCGAAGCAATCATTGGTTGAACATTACTGCAATCAAGCATATCCAACACCTACGATGGCTAGAAGTATTCCGAATGGAGGAAGACGTTACGAGTACTCAGAAGGCGTAAAGACAAACCTAGTAATCAAAACAAAGTATTTCTTCCAATGAACAACATTGAAAATAAATTTCAATAAAAACAATAGCTACAATACTGATTCTACGGTATATTCCTGACAGCAGTATCTTACCTCAGCTGTTCACAGAGCTTCGCTGGCAGTATCTGTAGAACTACCTCCCATGCTGATCTCGTCTTCCTCAGCTGTCTCTGTCGATTTGTTGTCTGCCGATTCGGTCGGTGACGATAATGATTCGTCACTTGAATTCTGTTGTGGCGTAAAGTCAGCGCCACACACCAGACGTAAGAACGATCGTAGAGAAGGCAGCTATCGACCGAAAGCCAATTACAAACAGGCGCCGCGCATCCGGGAGGGAGTTAAACGAAGATGCGCGCTATATCTATAGTCCAGTCAAATAATCCGAAAAAAGGCGTCAACCTCAGAATGAGAGGTAACAAGCTGAATATTTGCATAAACCTTTGTTTTGGCATTCTAAATGATGTGTCAAAAGTCTCATGAAATCTCGTGTCCGCGTCTTAAGATATTAAAGGTCAAAGGTCACGAAAATACGTTTTTCGCAAATATCTCGCTTCCTATGCGTTAAATAGTATTTGCATCTCTGATGAAAGTTGTAGAGCATGAAATTCTCTACAATTTTTGTTTTAAACATTTTTTTGTGCAATTCATCGTTTTTTAGATAAAGCGCGAGGAGCGCACAGGTCACAGCGCTCAGACATATAAGACGTAATGCAAGTCAACCGCGAATCCCAGTCAATGGTAGGTTGTTTAAAGTTAATAAATCATTGCAACAATTACAATAACAAACCTTCATTCTTTATGAATTATGTTCAATATTTCATAACATTAAGCATAAATCAAAAAGATTTCTTTAATAATATTTACTTATTTCATGATATTATAAAGTTATGAAGCCAAATACTTCAAGTATATTTTAATTATATTCTAATATATCTTAATTATGTTTCATGTAGAAAAGAATAAAATTAACTATAACTAAGACTTAATTATATTTGAAGCAAAAATATATTATATAAAATGAACAAGGATATACGTTTTATGTAAATCTTTATTTAGTAGTCATGTATGATTCATTTATTACAATTAGAAGTTCAAACAAGAGGAGGATTTTTATTCACTTTAATTATTAATCATACAGAGGTCTCAATTTTCATCTTCTTGATCACCATCGTCGTCTTTATCCGGTCGCTCGAAAACGTCCATTTCATTATCATCATCCTCGTAATCGACGATCGTCGTCTCTAAACCTTCCAAGATTTCGGGGTCATATGCACTTTCTTCATCGAGATCGTTCTGGTGTGATGACGCATTGAGGCAAGCTTGCCCATTACACTGGCCACAACCTGAAGAGCATTGCATCCCCGATTTCCTGCACCCGCAGCGCGAACGACAACGATTTTTGCAGTTGCAAAATGTTGCATTCGGGAGCTCGTCTGGTGCAGGTGGTAATATTGTTAGTATTGGCTCCAAATGGTCATTCTGCAGCACCCAACCCCATTCCTGGGGTTCTATATAGTTTCCTAACCACGTTTGTACTGAGTAGTAATCACGATTGATATGTTGATGAGCTGCTGCACTAGTTGGTGGCAAATTTGATAGTTGCACAGGTTTATTAAGTTTTGTCGATTTAATAAATTGCGTGTATCGAAGATGATCTATATTGTCTTCAGATTTTGGAGCGTTATATATTGCCAACAAGATACATACTCCATTTTCAAGTAACGTTTGCACAGGGCAATTTTCTTGTTGAAATACTTGAGCTAGCTGATCCAAATCTGGAAGTTTCTCCAATATTTTAACAAGTTTTTTGCCTTTTGTAAACGACGCAGATGTCGTGTCATAGCCACTCAATGCGTGCAAAAGTAAAACGTGTTTTTACAACGTTTTTTACACGATAACTGCAGTCCTTTGGTGGTCTGATTCTTCAATACCTGTTTCGATTATACAAACATCAGCATCATCTCTGGCTTGTTTTGTAGTGATATTAACAGTTTTTAATTTCTCAACAAGCAAGTCAAAAAGCTTTTTTTTTATTAGATCGATTTGATAAAATTTTCACTTGGCTGATTGGCACAATCGTTGTTTCCTCAAAGCAAACTTCATACGATTCTGAAAGAACAGAAGTTCTTCTTAGTTGTTCCATTGCTTTAGTATTTCTACTGTAGTCCGAGTATCCGTCAAATATAACAACCATTCTTGAGCCATAATGTGTTTGGAAATACTTTATATATTTATCTAAAACAACGGTGAAAGTATCGTCATTGCTCCATATGACGCGATGCAGAAGAAATCCGCCAACGATAATATATGTTACATTACTTTCATCAAGATCGATAACGATAGGTCTCATTTTGTCATATAATGTCGCTTTCGTGGTTTTCCTCATGCCATTATTATCAAATAAAGATGTTGAATACGGTCTTAGTTCGTATTTAAGATATTCTTGAAGATTACTTTCAAACATTTTGCCTGCAGCTATTCTCTGGAAGGGTAGTAACGGGTCTACAGCAACTTTAAATTGTTAATCGTGACATATTTGTTAACAACTGAAATCGGTAGAACCCTATCAGCACGTTTAAATTTTAATCTCGTTAAAGTTCATACCAGTTATCTTAACCATTGATTTTAATCCAATTTCATAGGCTCTGTGACAATTAATTTGGTCATTTCCAACGATTCCACTAGCTAAAGATACCAACTGTTTCGTATTTGGAAATGGCTTATGAAGCGTCAACCAATCAACTAGTTTACTGACATTATTATCTCTTTTTACTCGGGAATCACTAGCGTCTGTTGTTCTGAAGAATCTAAAGATATGTTACAAAATTTCTCAATCTCCTCACAAATTGTATTCGTGGCATACATAGCATACACCCACGTATACAGAAAACTTTGTTGCGTACTTCTACCTCGAGATATTAATTCGGAATTCATGAAATTTTATTTACAATTATAATTGTTTTATTCAACGTACCATTGACTGTGATTTGCAGCTGACCTCGTATTACGTCTTATATGTCTGAGCGCTGTGACCTGTGCGCTCTCCGCGCTTTATCTAAAAAACGATGAATTGCACAAAAAAATGTTTAAAACAAAAATTGTAGAGAATTTCATGCTCTACAACTTTCATCGGAGATGCAAATACCATTTAACGCATAGGAAGCGAGATATTTGCGAAAAACTTATTTTCGTAACCTTTGACCTTTAATAACTTAAGATGCGGACACGAGATTTTATGAGACTTTTGACACCTCATTTAGAATGCCAAAAAAAAGGTTTATGCAAATATTCAGCTTGTTACCTCTCATTCCGAGGTGAAACCCTAATTTGACTAGACTACTAGGCCCACATACGTCTGGACGCACGGCTGTTACTATTCGGGAATACGACAGTTACTAGTCAGGTCGATGGCAGTTATTAGGGAGAAGTCGTCAGTTACTATTCAGGACTCACGTCAGTTACTAGGCATCTACGACGACAGAACTAGGACAGTTACTAATCACAACTCGGCTACGAACTTAGCAGTAACTCGGTCACAGTGGCGCCGCAAGAAGCGAGAAGAGAAAATAAACAGACATATCTTCCGAAAGTTGAGTAATATCATTTTCAGTCAATAAAACTTGTTTTATTAATCGAAAAAGTTGTTACAGTGAATTCAATTCCTGTACCAGTTCCTTTACTGACAACTACACTGCGACGAGTACTTAACAAAAGGCGACGAGGTCACAACAAATCCAGCCCGACTGATATTATTTTTTCAATTTCTTCACCTATGAGAGCATTTCTTCCCCAATAGTCCTCGCACTGTCTTTCTACGTGACATACCGCCCTTCTGCAATCTTCTAATGTCACAGCCAGGATTGTATTTCACTTTTTAGAGAGCTAGATGAAGGCGGTTTATTCTCTTGTTTATTGTGATATGGAGCTTTATCGAAAACATCAATATTTCTTGGAGGTAAACCTGCCATAAGTATAGTTTCAATGTATTTTTGAAAATTTTTGCTATCCATTTCTGAGTGATAGTCGGACGTTTTGATTTTTTAATCATATATGAGAAATTTACCCGGAATAAAACCTATGTCTTCGCCTGCATGAACAACAATTAAACAGTGACCGGCACTTTTGTTTGACAACAATCCTCGCACACTATCACTTAGGCAACATTTATTTACTGTTTAATGCGTATCAATCCGTGTTTCATATTAAGTAAAACATCGATCGCTTTGATTCTTATGGTAGATTTTTACGTAAAAACCTGAGAAAGTAAGCCCTTTTAGTACTTGGTGTAAAAGTATGTGTCCTATCAGTCGATCCGTTCTTTTAGTCAAGGTATGCCATAAATTCCTTTTCTTCCCAAATCTGTTCAGTACCTCTTCATTAGTTACGCGATCCACCCACCTAATCTTTAGTATTCTTCTGTAGCACCACATTTCAAAAGCCTCTATCCTCTTCCTGTTCACACTATTTATCGTCCATGGTTTCACTCCCATACATGGCAACACTCCACACAAATGCCATCAGAAAGGATTTCCTTACATTTAAATTAATATTTGATGTCAACAAATCTCTTTGTTTTTCAGGAACGCTTTCTTCCTAATCTGCATTTTATACTCTCTGTACTGCGACCATAGCATGTTCTTTTACTCGCCAAGTAACAAAACTCATCTACCACTTTTATTGTTTCGTTACCTAATCCCTTCAGCATCTCCTGATATTCTAAGCCAGCTTTCCATTACCCTTATTTCGCTCTTGTTAATGTTCATCTTATATGCTCCTTTCAGCACACTGTCTATTCCCTTCAATTGCTCCTCAAGGTGTTTTGCTGTCTCTGACAGAATTACAATGTCATTGGTAGGCAAAACGCGATGTTTTTATTTCTGCGCCCTGAACTTAATTCCTTCTCCAAATTTCTCCTTGCTTACATGCATAGCTTGCTCAAAGTACACATTCAACAACTTTGCAGAAAGGGTACGACCCTGTCTTACACCCTTCCCAACCTCAGCATCCTTTTCATGCCCTTCAACTCTGATAACTGCTGTCTGATTTTAGTACAAGTTGTAAATAACCTTCCGTTCCCTATATTTTACTCTTACTGATTTCAGAATTTCAAAGAGTGTATTCTAATCAAATTGTCAAATGTTTTTCCAAACCTACTAAATCTAGAAACGTACGTTTGCCTTTTCTTAATCCATCTTCTAAGATAACTCGTAAAGTGAGTATTGCCTCCCGGGTTCTTACATTTCTCCTGAATTAAAACTGATCTTCCCCGAGGTCGGCATTTACCAGCTTTTCCATCCTCCTGTAAATAATTCGTGCTAAAATGTTGCAACCATGACTTATTGAGCTGATGGCTCTGTAATTTTCACATCTGTCTGCGTCTGCTCTATTCGAATTGGGGATTATTAATTTTTCTTAAAGTCTGAGAGTTATTCCTCCTGTTTCATACATCTTACGCAGCAGATGAAATAGTTTTATCATGGTTGGCTCTCCCAGACACGTAAGTATTTCTGAGGGAATGTCGTCCAATCCAGGGGTCTTGCATCGACTTAGGTCTTTAAGTGATCTATCAAATTTTTATCTCATTATAGTATCTGCTATTTCATCTTTATCTACTTCCTTTTTCCTTCCTACAATATTGTCTGGAAGTTCATTTCCTTTGTAGAGCCCCTCTATGTATTCTTTCCATCTTTCAGCTTTCCCTTCTTTGCTGAGAACTGGTTTCCCATCTGAGTTCTTTGTATTCATAAAGCTGCTTTTTTGTCTCCAAATGTTTCTTTTATTTTCCTGTAGGCTGTATCTACTTTTTCCCTATTTAAACATTCCTCTACTGACTTGCATTTGCCTCCTAGCCACTTCTGCTTAGCTATTTTGCACTTCCAGTCAATCTCATTTCTTAGTCGTCTGTACTCCATTTTGCCTGTTTCATTTACTGCATTTTTATATTTTCTCCTTTCAGCTATTAAATTTAGTATTTCATGTGATATCGAAGGTGGTGTCTCTTTTTTTTCAGGTTTTACCTCTACCTATTTCGTACTCAGCTGCCTTCACTATTTCATCTCTCAATGCTACCAATTCTTCTTCTATGTTTTATTTCCCCCCGTTTCTGTCAATTGCTGCCTCTGAAATTCTGAAGAACTTCAGGTTTCTTCGATTTATCCAGGTCCCATCTCCTTATTTGCCTACATTTCTGCAGTTTTTTTCCGTTTCAGCCTACAGTTCGTGACCAATAAGATATGGTCAGAGTCTACATCTGCCCCTTGGTATGTCTTGCGGTTTAAAAACTGGTTCCGAAATCTATGTCTTACCATTATAAAATCTATCTGGTACCTTCCGGTGTCTCCTGGTCTCCATCACGTATACAATCTTCTTCCGTTACTCTTAAACCAGGTGTTTGTTGAGATTAAATTATGTTTGTGCAAAATTATAACGGCGGCTTCCTGTTTCATTCCTTTTGCCTAGACTATATTAACGTACTATTTGTCCTTCCCTTCCTTTTCCTACTACCGAATTCCTGTTTCCTCTCCTTTAATTGTCTGAATAACTTCCTTTACCTCCTCATACATTTCTTCGATCTCCTCATCATCGACAGAGCTAGTTGGCATATAAACCTGTACTGTTGTGGTCGATGTTGGCTACGTAGCTATCTTGACTACCAGAATGCGATCACTGCGCTGCTCATAGTAATTTACCCACTTTCCTATTTTCTTATTCATTATCAGGCCAACTCCTGTAACACCCCCCCAACTGATTTTGTATTTATAATTGTGTTCTCACCTGAACAGAAATCCTGTTCCCCTTTCCACCAAACTTCATTAATCCCCACTATATCTAACGTCAACGTATCCATTTCTTTTTTTAAATTGTCTAACGTCCCTGTCGATTAAGGGACAACATACCACGCTTAGATCCGCAGAATGCCAGTGTTGTCTCTCCTGATGACCACATCCTAAGTTCGCAGTAACTGTATGGCAAAGCCACATTAACCGATATTACAAGGCCAGCTCAGTCAATCATCCAGACTGTTGCCCCTGCAACTACTGAAAAGGCTGCTGCCCCTCTTCAGGAACCACACGTTTGTCTGACCTCTCCACAGGTACCCCTCTGCTGCGGTTGGACCTACGGTTTGGCTATTTGTATCGTTGAGATACGCAAACCACGCTATCTCGTCAATATCTGTGGTTCATTGTGGTGTGCATTATTAACAACTGGAATTGCTATAGTATAAACTGAGCATAATTAAGACACAGTTGTGTCATTCTGTATGATCTATAATAGATAAATCAATATTTTGTTATTGTTTCGGTTACTCTGTGATCTGCCTTGTCTAATTTAAGGTAATTCTTCAAATAATCTTGGAAAATTTTAACAATTTGTCCCTTTATACAATTATCTTACACTACAGGATAACGTAAATTATAACATCATGCACAACTTATCTGAATTTTAAAATAAACAGATTTTTCTGCAATAGTTATATCAATTTATAATGTACACATAAGGAATGATCTCATCTACACTCCTTAAAAGTAATCATTTGTGTTCCTTTCAATGTAAAGAGGTAATGTAGGTACATTAATTTTCTTTGTGTATAGAATGTGTGTAGTAATAGAACTGGGCAAACTGGTTAAGTTTAAAATATCATTAAAAATTTTGCTTATCACCAATATGATTCTAAACCTGCCACTTATTTGAATCATGATAGCCAGACTTGGTTAGAGTTCGTTTATTTAATGATAATAAATAGATAATGAAAATTCTCAGTTAAGTAATTCTCATCTCTTGTACCATATGTCTACAATTTTGTTCAATTAGTCTGATTTAAATTACAATATTTCTATTTTTTTATAATATTTCTTCAGCGTCGCTCTCTGTAGATTACTGTGATGTCACTATCATTCTCTGTGAAATAGTTTGTTGTACTCGATGTTTCACCGCTGTCTACTAATACATCTTCTCGGTCTGTCTTTAGAGTATTCTTCATGTAATTTTTTTGAGACTATCTGCAGTTTCATTTTGTCCACGAGGCTTCCTCTCTAATGGAGTTATAAATGTTACAATGGTCCTTTTGTAATCGCCTAAACTATGAGTGTAATGTACACTGTAAGACAACGTGCTCGGGGGTTCCAATCTCACTTGGGCAACAGTGGCTCTGATGATTCATTATATGTAAATGTGAGGAGTATGGTCCATGGCCAGTTATGAAATGTGTAATACCACGACTAGGATTTATGTACTTTAGTGATAATATTTCTCTGTTTGGAAGTAGTTCAATTACTCTACATCTCTTGTCACTCATTCTTTTTGCTATATGTCTATTAGCTATTTGTTTCGTTGGTAATTGTCAAAAGTTTCTTCCACTGGTATTTCTTTTGCCATTTCCATATCTCCTTTTATCAACCAGTAAATTGCGTCACGGTAGTAGATTTTTTTTTTTTTTTTTTTTTTTTTTTTTTTTTGTGGTTTTAGGGCGCATAACTTCTACGGTCATTAGCGCCCAGACAAGAACATGGATTCGCTAGATCTAAAAAAAAAAATGGTGACTGTCAGAACATCAAGAAGAGGCTAAAAACGAAAGAAAACAGACAATTAAAAGGGTTAAATATCCTTTGATAAGTTGGCCAAGTTGATAAAACGCAAAACTCGAGCAGCCGCTCGTGTGTCATCAGCTAAAATTTCCTCCAGAGTAGACGGAAAGTGAAGGGCTACACGGAGATGATTAAAATGAACACAAGACAGTAAAACATGTCGCACTGTCAGCAGTTCCCCGCAGGAGCACAGCGGTGCAGGGTCGGCGGATAGCAAGTGACGGTGTCTGAAACGGCAGTGACCGATCCGCAACCGGGCCAGGATGACCTCCTCTCGCCGAGAGGGGCGTGAGGAGGTCCTCCAAGCGGTCGGGATCGGTTTTACAGTTCTCAATTTATTGTTGTACATTGAAAACCACGCACTGTGCCATGACGACACGATACTTCGGCGAAGAGCCCGTTGCACATCGTCCGATGGGACGCAAAAGGTAGTCATGCGAGGCAAAAGAGCTGCGGACTTGGCTGCTATGTCGGCGGTCTCATTCCCGGGCACACCCACGTGGCCAGGGACCCACAGGAATGAAATGTGACAGTTGTCGTCTGCTAGCAACTGGAGGGAGCGTTAGATCCGATACACGAGAGGATGGTTCGAGAAAGGGTCCTTAAGACTCTGCAGGGCACTAAGGGAGTCCGAACATATGGCATAGAAAGGTTGGCGGTGGCGGCAGGTATACAAAACGGCCTGGTGGAGGGCAAAAAGCTCAGCCGTGAAGTTCGAGCACCGGTCAGAGAGCTTGTATTGGAAACGGTTGTCCCCGACGACAAAGGCAGATCCGACCCCGGCAGTGCTCTTGGAAGCATCAGTATAAATAATTATGGGATTATCGAACCGCGAACGGAGTTCGACAAGCCTCGAGCGGTATACCAAATCCGGAGTGCTCTCCTTGGGGAGCGAACTAGGTTCATGGTGAGTGTGAACCTGGGCCTCATGCCACGGTGGCAATGGGCTGTCGCTCAACCGAAAGGTGGAAGGAAGGGTAAAATCAAGCCGCTGTAGCAGGCGGCGAAACCGAACTCCAGGTGGAAGCAAGGCAATCTTAGACAACTGAGTCGTCAAAAAATAATCGGTAAGATGGATGGTTGGGCATCGACCGCAGGCGGCATGCGTACCGACACAAGAGTATGTCACGCCGAGTGGTCAAGGGTAATACAGCAGCCTCGGCATACAGACTTTCAACAGGGCTGGTATAAAATGCACCGGTCGCCAGACGTAATCCCCGACGGTGAATAGAGTTGAGACGGCGGAGAATCGACGGCCGTGCAGAAGAGTATACAAGGCTTCCATAGTCGAGCTTCGACTGAACAATGGCCTGGTAAAGGTGAAGCAGGACGGTACGATCCGCTCCCCATGACGTGCCACTGAGGACACGAAGAACATTTAGGGATCGGGCACAAGGGGCAGCCAGGTAGGACACGTGTGTGGACCAGCAAAGTTTCCGGTCCAACATTAGCCCCAAGAATTTCTTAGTCTCCACGAAAGGGAGAGCAACAGGGCCAAGATGTAGAGAAGGTGGAAGAAATTCCTTGTATCTCCAGAAGTTTATACATACCGATTTCTCAGTGGAGAATCGGAAGCCGTTTGCGATGCTCCAGGAATATAGACGGTCAAGACAGCGTTGAAGAGAACGCTCGAAGAGACACGTCCGCTGGGCGCTGCAATAAATTGCGAAATCGTCAACAAAAAGAGATCCGGAGACGTCGGCTGAAAGGCAATCTACGATCGGATTGATTGCAATGGCAAAGAGCGCCACACTCAAGACGGAGCCCTGTGGTACCCCATTCTCCTGGCAAAAGGTATCTGACAAAACAGAGCCCACCCGTACCCGGTACATGCGATCCGCCAAAAACGCTTGAATGAAAAGAGGAAGGCGGCCCCGAAGGCCCCATGTGTGCTATGTGCGGAGAATGCCCGCTCTCCAACAGGTATCGTATGCCTTCTCCAAGTCGAAGAACACTGCTACTGTTTGACGCTTCTTTAGAAAGTTATTCATAATGAAGGTCGACAACGTAACAAGGTGATCAGCAGCAGAGCGGTGTCGACGAAAACCGCATTGGACATTTGTTAGGAGGTGGCGAGATTCGAGGAGCCAGACCAACCGAGCGTTAACCATGCGTTCCATCACCTTACAGACGCAGCTCGTCAGAGAAATGGGGGCGATAACTGGAAGGAAGGTGTTTGTCCTTCCCTGGTTTGGGGATGGGGACAACAATGGCTTCACGCCAACTTGTGGGAACATGACCTTCAGTCCATATGCGATTGTAGGTACTAAGAATAAAACACTTGCCCGCAGGAGAGAGGTTCTTCAGCATCTCAATATGGATTGAATCGGGCCCGGGAGCAGAAGATCGGGACAGGGCGAGAGCCACGGTCTAGCTCCTGCATGGTGGAGGCGAAATTATAATTTTCACGATTAAAAGAGTGGAAAGAAGGCGGCTGTGCCTCCTCTACCTGTTTGCGAGGGAGAAAGGCAGGGTGGTAATGGGCAGAGCTCGAAACCTCCGCAAAGAAACGGCCCAATGCGTTGGGTATGTCAGCAGGGTCCACGAGGACTGCGTTCTCCACGGTCAGGCCAGGAATCGGGGAGTGGACCTTGATGCCGGATAAACGGCGTAGGCCACCCCAAACAACCGTGGAGGGAGTAAAACGGTTAAAAGAACTAGTAAAAGCAGTCCAGCAAGCTTTTTTGCTGTCGTTTATGATACGACGACATTGCGCTCTCATACGTTTATAATTTATGCAATTTTCCAAAGTCGGGTGGCGGCGGAAGGTGCGTAAAAAGCGCGGCGCCGGGCTCTAAGCGCGTCGCGGCAGGCTGCAGTCCACCAAGGGACCTGGACACGACGTGGAGATGAGGATGTACGCGGTATGGAATGCTCGGCAGCGGTGAGAATAACCTCTGTGAGGTAGTCGACCTGACTGTCACAGTTGGGAAAATTCTGATCGTGAAAAACAGCCATGGAAGAATAAAGCCCCCAGTCGGCTTTAGAAATGTTCCAACTGGTGGGACGAGGAGATAGGGAATGATGCAGGAAGTGGATGATACAAGGGAAATGGTCACTCGAGTACTTGTCAGAAAGTGCATACCACTCAAACCGACCGGCAAGCTGAGGAGTGCATATTGCGAGCTCTATATGGGAATAAATGTGTGTTGTGTCTGAAAGGAAGGTCGGTGCACCGGTGTTGAGGCAGACAAGATTTAGGTCTTGGAGAATGTCCACCAAAAGGGAGCCTCTCGGACAAGGTGCCGGAGAGCCCCATAGGGGGTGGTGGGCATTAAAGTCGCCTACCAACACGAAAGGTGAAGACAGCTGGTCAACAAGGTGGAGCACATCTGCCCTAGTAAGGGCAGATGACGATGGCGAATAGATGTTACAGAGGGAAAAGGTAAATGTGGATAGAGTGATGCGGACGGCAACTGCCTGTAGGTGAGTATGCAATGAAATGGGATGGTAATAGACGTCGTCTCGAAGAAGCATGAAAACCCCTCCATGGGCTGAGATACCTTCCACGGGTGGCAGGTCGAACCGCACAGAGGTGTAGTGTGGAAAGTCTGCACGATCACTTGGACGTAGCTTAGTTTCTTGGAGGCAGACTAGAAGCAGGCAGTGCAATCGAAGGAGTAGTTTTAATTCCTCCCGATTGGAACGAATGCCGCGAGTATTCCATTGAAGGAGCGCCATGAGAAAAAAATGAGAGAAGAAAAGAAGATAATAAAAAAAAAAGGAACAAGCAGGTGGGGTCACCTCGACGGCCGCTGAGGACCGGACTTCGAGGGAGCACTGCTATCGCCATCTAGTGGCAAAGGGTCATGTTCCATTGGTTCGATCGACGCGTCTGCCACCTCCCGGAGTTGATCAGGAGGTGCAGCTTTCACCGCCGGTAAACGGCCGGGTGCCCGGCAGACGGAGCGTCCCGGTGAAACAGAAGACGGCCGAGGCCGGCAACTGTTGGATGGCGTGACCGAAGAGTCACGCCGCGGCGGGGAAGGGGGGGGGGGCTGTTCTTTTTTGGAAGCCTTCTTAGAAGCATGACGGGTTGAAGAAGTGGTTGACGATTGAGAAGTCGGTGTCTTGAGAAAATCTTCACGGATGGGTTCTTTTTTTGAACTCAGGGCAGCAGATTTGGGTGCCCGGGATGTGTGTGAACTGGTCGACGAATTCACTGTAGAAAGGGCAGAAGGGATTGGAGAGGTGGAACGAGCAATTTCCGGACTAGCCGACCTGACGACAGTGTCACAGAACGTTAAATCGCAAGTCTGAATGCCTCCCTCCTTAGTTGGTCGAGGGGAGGGGAGGCGAGGACCTGGCTGAAAGTACCTGATGGGAGTACTGCGGGCTTCCTACTCGCTAATAACTTCCGAGCGGCATAGGTTGAGACCTTTTCCTTCACGCGGCATGGTCACCCATGCAATTAATGCAGCGAGGGGGATGGAGGTAGACATTCACTCTCATGAGCGTCTCTGCCACAGGTGGCGCACTTGGCTGCATCTGGACAAGATTTACTGGTATGATTGTACCTTTGGCAATGAAAGCAGCGTGTAGGATTTGGTATGTACGGGCGAACGGAAATGACTTCGTAGCCCGCTTTCACTTTAGATGGTAGGTCAACCTTGTCAAAAGTTAAGAAGACAGTACGGGTTGGCACGAGGTCATTGTTAATCTTTTTCATCACGCGATGAACATCCGTGACTCCATGATCGGACATATAGTTCAATATCTCCTCGTCCGATAACCCATCCAGCGATCTAGAGAACACTACCCCCCGCGAAGAGTTGAGGGTGTGGTGAGCCTCCACTTTCACAGGGAAAGTATGTACAAGGGTAGCTCGAAGTAACTTCTGCGCCTGGAATGCATTCTCTTTTTCGAGTAACAAGGTCCCGTTGCGCTGCCTGGAGCAGGTCTTCAAGGGACCTGCGATCGCATCGACGCCCTTCTGAATAATAAACGGATTTATTGCAGAAAAATCCTTATCGTCGGTACGTGATACCACCAGGAACTTAGGAATGTTAGGCAATGCTTTCTGTGGCTTTGAATCATGTTTCCGCTTATGGGTCAGGGTTATAGATGATGTGGAAGGTTTCATAGCGGAGGTGTCCCCCATGATTACCGGCGTCTCCGATGGCGCGCTCCTTCCTTGTGGGGGCCCTCACTGAGGGCGCACCCGCCTTAGGTGACTTCGCACCTCAGGTCACACCTCCCGAGAACGGACGGAGGGACCAATCGGCATGTTCGGAAGGTATCAGCTCGGGTAATCACCACTCCCTGGGCCCGGCCTTTACCAGGGTGTAAGTACGTGCCCTACATGTCTACCCGGGGCGGGGAGTTACGCCTTACCCTGTCACCGGTTACGCAGAGCGTCGGTCGACCTTCAGACACGCACAGGGAGGAAAGAAAGGAGGAAGGAGAGAAAGGGATGAAGGAGGAGGGAGAATCTCAAACGCCGAGGCGGAGATTAAAGGGTGAGTCGAGAAGAAGGAGAAAGGAAAAAGAGGGGAAGGCTCAAGAACAGGAAAGGAAGAGGACCAAGAAGAGAAGACAGAGGAAGCGAAAAAGAAACCTTGGACTGATGAAAAACGCCCGTCTCCGGACGAAGGCACAAACCGGGGGGAAAGAGGGAAGCGGCCTGGGACGGAAGAAAGGTCGCTTCGGCTCAGGGACCCGTGCGCGCCACATACGTACCCACAAAAGAGCTGTGTGGGGGGGGGGGGGGGGGGGCTGGGGGGTCGATAAGACGACACACACAGCTCCTAATGATATTGTTGCAAATGTGCAGTACTCCTGTCTTCGTCATACCATTATTCCGTTAGTGATCAATTTCTAAGCCCATGTACTGGCTGCGAAGCATAAAATAGGTTCAAATATAGCACATTGATGTGCCTTATATCTAACAGCGGTAGCCTGTAGTCAGGCGAGTTTGTGCAGTTTCTTCTTGGCCTTATCTGCAACCCATATATATATATATATCACAACACCTAGGTATATGGTTGCCTTTTTTTTTTTCCTGGTAATATTTTAGCTCCTAACTTTATCTATGGGTCTCTGAAGAGGGTTCTCTAAAGTAGGGCCGGCCGCAGTCGCCGAGGGGACTGCGGCGCGCCAATCACGGTCTGCACGGACACTACGGTCGGGGGTTAGAATCCCCCCTTGGGCATAGATATTTGTGCCGTCCTTAGTGTTAGCTAGTTCATAAGTAGTTTGTAAGTTTAGGTACTGATGACCCCGTAGTTAAGTCCCATAAGCTATACAAACATGTAAACATGTGCTAAAGTAGGATGTATAGAGCCTTTATGTGGCTATTGATTATTTTGGGCACACCAGACGGACATCACATTCAGAATATCATGAGCTTTTCTTCAAGTTTTGCTCTTGAATTAGACGATAAGTAGGTCGTCGGCATACGCAATAATTCCATCGACGTTTGAGTTTGAATGGTTCTGATTAGCGTTCTATCATAATGTACCAGAAAAAGAGTCTTGTGGGCATCCTTTAGTAATTTTCTTGATTACGCGTCCCAGGGCACAACTCTGTAACTTTGTCTCTACAGAAGTCCCTTAGACTTTAATATAGGGCAGCTTACATTGCAGGCCACCACATATTGTCGAAAGCTCCTGTAATATCTATCCCATCAAAACATAAAATGTACAAAAATGCAAGTCTCGCGACTAATTCCTTCCACCATAAAAAGTCTTGAGATCTCATGGGGGGGGGGGACAAAGTCGGTTATTTCAGTTTTCATGGATCTACCTATTTAACGCCTTATTATAATTTATCTTATTAGTTACCTACCAAGATCTTTAGTGAATATATAAAAATTATACATTCTATAATAAATATAATGACTTGGCAGTCATACCATAATTTGAATAATAAATATAATGATCTGGCAATTGCACATATCCGCGTTAATGTCATGCACAACCTTTGTCATCAGCTTACCACTGGTTTTTTTTGGGTCTTCGTACAGCATTAAAAGCAGATTTTGGAGCATCCACCGCAGAACTAGTATATGGTGAGGCCTTACGCCTGCATTCGGAAATTTTTGCCGATCATGCCGGGTCAAAACAGACTGAATTACCATACGTACTCCAGACGGTGCGTGAGCGTATGGCCAGACTTCGCCCAGCCGCTGTCTCAAGACATGGAGCAATAACGACGTTCGTGCACAAAGATTACACTCATGTACACACGTGATGTTACGTACAGACGCTGTGAAGTTGGTGTCCTGACGAAAGCACCCAGTGATATTAGCACCCAGTTCTGGTCGAGGGGCGGCCCGCTAATCTCCCCGTCCGGTCTCTGCCCGGCAGGTAGAAGAGCCGAGGGCTGTGAGGCCGCATTGACACAAGGCTGTACTTGACGGAAATAGCATTGCTGCAATTTATAATGGAAGCGAGCCTAAAGAACAACCAAGACATATTAATAAGATTTGCGACCTGGAAAAAGTCTTCGATAATGCAAGGTGCTGGATGATGTTCGCAATTCTGAGAAAAATAGGAGTAAGCTTGTAGGCAAAGGCGGAAAATACATAGTTTGTATAAGAACGAAGTCGATACAATAAGCGTCGAAAGTCAAGAAAGAATGCTCAGATTAAAAAGGGGGGGGGGGGGTAAGGAAAGGTTGTGGACTGTCGCCATCACTGTTCAACTTGCACAATGAAGAGACTTAATGTAGTCAAATAAAGATGTTCAAGGCTCTGATAAAAGTTCTGGGTAAAAGGATATCAGTGATAAGATTTGCTGATGACATTGCTATCATCGGTGAAAGTGAAGGAAAATTACAGGGTCTGTTGAATAGAATGAAAAGACTAATGAGCACAGACCATGGACTGAAGGTAAACCAAGGAAAGATGAAAGTCATAAGTAGCGAGAAAATAACATCCGAATTGATCACAATGCAGTGCTGTAGCCGGCCGCAGTGGCCGAGTGGTCTGCGGCGTGCCAGTCACAGTCTTCACGGCCGCTGCGGTCGGGGGTTCGAATGCCCCCTCGGGCATGGATGTTTGTGTCGTCTTTAGTATAAGCTAGTTCATAAGTAGTTTGTAAGTTTAGGGACTGATTACCCCTTAGTTAAGTCCCATAAGCTCTACAAACATTTGAATTTCATCACAATGTACACCAAGACAAGGAATTCTGCTACCTTTGCAGTAAACTAACTCACGACGGAAGAAGCAAGAGGGACATAAAAAGTAGATTAGCACAAGCAATGAGGGCATTCACGGGAAAGAGAAATCTACTGCTGTCAAACATCGCCCTGGACTTTAGGCAGAAATTTTGCAGAACATAAGTTTCAAAAATGTTCAAATGTTTGTTAAGCTTATGGGACTTAACTACGGGGTCATCACTCCCTAAACTTACAAACTACTTATGAACTACTTACGAACTAGGACGGCACAAATATCCATGCCCGAAGGGGGATTCGAACCCCCGACCGTAGTGGCCGTGCAGACCGTGACTGAAGCGCCTCAGTCCCCTCGGCCACAGCGGCCGGCAACATAAGTTTGCAGTATAACATTGTATGTAACTTGGACTGCTGGGAAATGAGAACAGAAGAGAATTGAAGCATTTGATATGTATTTCATGGAGTTGTACAAAATATCACGTAATTTTTTTGTAGGTACTGCTTTTAAGTTTATGTTTTAAAGCCATAAATGCCTGGGTATTCATGAATTTTGGGCATTTGCCCAAGCATTCATTCTAGGCATTAGCCCCAACTTGCAAATTCGAGGCATTTTACATCACTGGGGGAAAACAGAATGGAAACATCAAGCAAATAATTGAGGATGTAGGTTGCAGTGGTACTCTGAAATGAAACGGTTGGCTAAGGATGTGGTGGCAGGTCGCATCAAAGCAGTCAGAAGACTGATGACTAGGGATAAATCTACGTTTTGAAAACATCGACGTTTTGCCCCAAAACCTCGATGTTAACAGCGATGGTTTGAACATCGATATATCGCCTATGTATCGGCGATAGAATTCGAAAACTATCAACACCGTTAAATCCTGGTTCTAAGCATTTTTACTGTATATGAAAAGGATGTTCTACAGTACTGTATCTTACGTTTAGAAAACAAAGGAAGAAACAAATATTTGGGTTCTATTTCAGAAAAAGTGATAATTTGCGAATGTGTGGTTACGTTACAAAAGAAATAAAATTACATATTCACAGAATATATGACAACTGCGAGTGGGCAAAGCTGAAAATGTGTACCCAGCTGGCACAAATACACAAATTGCACGAACCGAACACTACGATCTTCATAATCGTACTGACAGTTAGCAGTCATCCGCTGAGGTGGACAAGGACCACGGTACTGCAGGCAGACTGTGTCGAGAGAGCGTTTCCGGTGAGCGAGGACTGGGCGGCGTGGCATTATAGCGAAAACAGGGACGGCATAGGGAGGGTACGGGCTGCAGGTAGGTCGTGACGTAGTAAACAGGTCCGACTGGGTGCGAATGTCGCAGATTTGGGCTTGGGTGCAAATGTCACTGGGTGTTTTTGTCACATATCCGTCAAGTTACCTCTGCAGCCCCCATATTCTGGGCCCTGCCGAGTGCTATCTCAAGATGATCCTACCATGCATGTAGATCACAACGGGAAGAGCCAAGTGGTGGTGTTGGAACAAGTCAAAGCTGCACACGTGTTCCCAAATGATGAAGAGGTGGATACCGAATATGAAGTGATACCTTCCACCCTACTGGACACAGACGATGCTATAGCGGCACCTCAAGAAGAAGCGGTATCGTCACTGCCTGCACCGCGAAGGAAAGAGGTTCTGACAACGCCCTCAGTAAACACAAGAGCTGGTCGCCGAGTGAAATATAAATACCCCTACATCCCTGGAGCTACCGAGGGTGGCTGTGTGGGAGTCACAGTAAATGTACAGTGAAGGCCAATGTTATTCTCTGCTGACGAGCGCACAGACGATCTAGTTTACTCTGTTTTTCAGTATTTTAGTTTGTTTGTTCTAAAAGGAATAGAAGTTATACCTCACTAGTTAATTTTAATTTTAGTTTTAAAAATTAGCTGTAATCCTGTTCTGTGGTTGACGTTTTCTTGTATGTAGCCCACAAAGCGAACATTTCGTTGGCAACATTTCAGTCTATCCCTATTTCTTACGACTGTTATATCCGTAGACAAGTAATTGTTGAAATGTTTAAATTGACGGAGACCAATAATACTGTGTTCAGTAGTTAGTGACTGGTCATGTGTGTCAGTGGTTCTGCCGAGGATTGTTTTAGCACCCAAAACATTGATATTATCGGCCATTGTCACATGACCGTTGTGCGAAATTGTTCCAATGTTGATTATTTGGTTCTTATATTTCTATCTTGTACGGTCTATATATTTGTTTTCTTGCTTGTCTCTCTTGCATTATTGGTCTTTTGGTAATGCTTTCACGTTTGCCTAGTTCTTTTTGTTAAATTGTTAAGCTCTTGTGACCATGGGCTTTTAATTGATATTTTGAACTTTTATTACAACGTGGTATAATTATATGCTGTGCATTCTGTAATAACTCCGTTAATTTGCGTATTTTACAGTCCACAAAAATGTTCAAATGTTTGTTAAGCTGATGGGACTTAACTACGGGGTCATCAGTCCCTAAACTTACAAACTACTTATGAACTACTTACGAACTAGGACGGCACAAATATCCATGCCCCAGGGGGATTCGAACCCCCGACCGTAGTGGCCGTGCTGACCGTGACTGGAGCGCCTCAGTCACCTCGGCCGGCTACAGTCCACACTTCCTGTTATTTCGGGTACAGGATTAACTAATAGGACCTGTTTTAGTAGGTCCCAGTTTGCATTATTTAATATGAATGCATATTGATTATCCCCTTAATCGTTGTTGACTGTCTACGTTTGAAAGACTGCCGTTAATTGTAAAATTAACTCTAACGGAGGGGAGCCAGTTAAAAGCTAACATTAAACATAATTCTGGCCGTAAAAACAGCTAAAGGATTCGCGTGAACTACTAACTACTTCCTGCAACAGAATCTTGTTTCCTGGCCCCAGAATTTAGAACTGACTCAAAATTTCCTTTAGCAGCAGGAAGGCAAAGAGACGGTGGCCAACACACATAGTAGATCATGAGAATTACATACAATTATTTATATACAAGCCACCCCGAAATAAACCACTCCATGAGGATGGCTGTGAGAACATTTATGGCGCAACGGAATTGAAAATAATATGCATCTGAATTTGTTCTCAGCACTGGTGAAAAACAGCATTAAATAAAAAGGGAAGGTATTCATTAACAAATATACAAAAGTAGGATGAAATTTCACTGACAAATTATTCAGTTCAAACATGAGCAAGTGGAGTAAGCATTTTGTTAAACAATAGAAGTGCATCCCATTGAAAAACAGAGTAATCTGAACTGAACATCGTCGGGGGAGGGATTTGCAATCAACAAGCATTCAACCACTCACAGGCGCGAAGCAAAGCGAAACTCACCCAACTCAGCGTGCTGATACGAAGCAAAGTAGGCGCCGCTATCGTAAGCGAAATTCAATGAACCAGGATGTACCACCCAACACAAGAAAATCTAAACTTCGCAGATCGCTCTGTCTTTCTTTCTTTGAGATGGCACGCGATAACAGCGAGGTTAAATTTAGATGTCTGTAAATCTATCGGACCAAACTGCGTGGTCATCAGTCCGTAGCTTACAAACTACTTAAACCTAGGTAAACTAACCTACGGACAAGCACACGCACACGCACACGCACACGCACACGCACACGCACACGCACACGCACACGCACACGCACACGCACACGCACACGCACACGCACACGCACACGCACACGCACACGCACACGCACACGCACACGCACACGCACACGCACACGCACACGCACACGCACACGCACACGCACACGCACACGCATGCCCCAGGGAGGACTCCAACCTCCACGGCGAGCAACCGCGCGCTCCGCAGCGAGGTGCTTTAGACCGCTCGGCTACTCCACCGCGGCTAGATTAAATTTAATTCAAACCGTGAGCATGCAGAATTATTAAGACGCACGGCACGTGTCTGCTACATTACATATTTGCACCTCACTGAATACGAAGTGCTTAAAGATCGCATTCATTTCAATAAAAACCAGCGGAATCACAGATTACGAAGCAAGAATACACAATAGGAAGGCACTGGTGTATGAGCTGTGGCGAGAACTCGAGCGACTAGCTATAAGTCTGAGTTCGGAGCCACGTGGTTCGAAAAACCAGTAAAAATACAAAAATCCAATTTCCGAGAAATAAAAATAGCTACGGCATTCAACCCTTAGAAATTCGTAGGATATAAGCAATCTAATTAAACAGACGCGATTGGGAAGGTTTTACGCGGATGGACGAAGTCCAGTCTTTAAAAGTCAGAAAAGTGGAATAAATTCAAAGTCGGAGTAAATAAACTAAGAAATACGGCATGCAGTCCCTAGAAATACGTAGTATTTCATAAGCAAGCTAATGAAGGTGGTCGTACAAGGCTAGAAGAGAATTTACTGACGGAGTCCGAATGAAGAGTACAAGTTTGGAAATGAAACAGCAATTTAAAATAGACGGTGAAGAGATTGCGAGGTACTAATGGGAATCAGAAAGATACATAATTTCTTGCCCGAAAAATGAACCTAGGTTCTGAAGTCTAACAAACCAGACAATGAATCGCTAACATCTCAAGGGAGGAAAGAAAATCAGAACGTCTTTCACGTTATAATAATAATTACAGTATGGAAACTTCGTGTTTTATGTTCGTAAACTATCTAGTCAGTAATGTCTAGCAGTGCATTACTGTTTATTAAAATTCTCTCTTATCACTATGATGTCCTGCATTTGTTTGAAAAGTAGGGTGTCCTTCCTTATTGAGAACGTGGATTTTATTCACTATCAAAACAAAAATTCCTGATGTTCTGCAAAATCATTGAGTTACTAACCAGCTTTCGGCTTCTTAGGCATCGGGTAACAACTGAATGTCGCTAAGATTTCGTCTCAGATGTGTGACTTACAAAGATGTTATAAAAATTACAGAAGATACAAATTCACATGAGAATGTTACATTTTCATGGCACTGAATTAAATTTACTAAAATATAAAATATATAAAAAGGTAATTTTATAAGTAGAGATTCAAAGCTTAAATATTCATTGATAAAAGAGGGAGTGGGGGATGAAGAAGGTGGGGGTTGTAATATTCCAAATAGCACTGAAATAGTAACATTAGATTTAACAAACTGATAAACTTATTTTTGTACTGGGGAAAAGGAAAATTGGGTTTGATCGTTTAATACTAAAATAAGCCAGATATCAGTTCTCCAGACTTCTTCCTATTCCCTTCTCTTAAACTCGCTTTAAAACGAAAGACATTTTACGATATTCTTGCCATCCAACGAAACGTGACGAGGCTTCTGAACACCATCCCATAGGAAGAATTCGTGCAAAGTTTCCAGGACATGTATCATAGAGTTCAGCGGTGCATAGTTATGGGAGGTGACTATTTCGAAGGACAGTGATGTAACTATAGTTCATTTACCTTTAAGTTGCAGTTCACCGAACTTTGTCAGGGGTTGTATTTTCCATGTCTGATCTTTGATTTTCAAGCACTGTTTCGTAAAACTGAAGAAACGCGGTTTCCATAAGTAACTTGAATGTATAATAAACTGAAATTGTATTGGCAGAAATTGGAGGAAGTGTTGTGCGAAACATCAAGAGAGCGAGATAAACCATCAGCAACAATGTATTCACAGCCAGTAATGTAAACGACAAACTGAATTCCTGAAGGTACAAATCTCATCTACTCAAGCATTCATATGAGAGCTCAGCAGACATTAGAAACTGTAGAGCATGGTTATCCGTGAATACTTCCGTGGGTTTACCTTAAATGTTTAAACTTGGAGGCCCAAGGAACGGCCAACGCACCTCACTAATAAATAGGTACTTGCTTAAACAAAATTTAATTTTCCTTCTGCCAGTTTCAGTAATTAATGTCACCTTTTGATCCATCGGTTTTTAAGAGTTTAAATTTTGTCAATGAGGGGTCAGGGTCAATATATTTTTAATTTTGTTTTGCTCAAGGCTATGTTCTGTTACTTTGATAAAGTTTTCTGATTCGGATTAACGAAGTTTCAATTAAAGTGCAGATTTAGTGACAATCACACATCACAAAAATAACATTATATGACACGAATCTTTATGAACCACACAAATGGTGCTAAGTAATCAATTTTAAGCCTTAAGTTCACAAAAAGAACTTTCAGAATATTTATTTCGATGAGACAGGGTGGCAAGAAATATATGTAACCTTTTACATCTATAATGGTGAATGTTAATATGTAAGAACATCGCGGTTAATGCTAGGTGTTTGAAAATGGACTTTAGTCAGAAAATACACTCTAAGAGACTATCATTTTTGCAACTGTGGCGATCGAAATAAATTAAGTAGAATAAAATTTCTAGTTACCGATGTCGATTGTCCAGCGGTAAGAAGTATGAAACAAACGTTTTCTGCTTAATACGAACTATTTAATGTAGGACCACGGTTCTAAATATGCAGCGAAACTTTACCATAATAAAGAAAATATGTCACTTTTTTGCCATTATAAATTTCTCTGAAGGATATATATTCTTAGGTGTGTGTCACTGGCTTACCTCTGCAATACTGTGATTTGCTCTTCTGACCAATACAGACGCTGGACAACCAAGACACTTAGGGACACATGCAGGGTCCTTCAAAAGTTACTGATTTTATTAAAATAATTTTTTTGCTCGTGCAAAAGAACGGTCTTTTTATTCAATAAATAGCTTAAAACATTTACAATTATACGATTCATTTTGTACATTACTAATCTGTCACCATAGCAGTTTTCTCTTTATGAGGATCAGGACACAATGTTGACACATTAAAAGAAACCAGAAACACTTTTAGAACAATGTGTTTCAGAGCGTCAGAAAATAAAACATAAGTACAGAATTTTAAAGCCATGACACTTAGCATCGCACTGTCAGCTGTGTTCACCGACAGATCTTTCTGTAATGTTTTTCTCTAAACCAAAAGTTTGACATTTGGCTGTCTTAGTTTGTTTTCCAGCTCCACCATCTTCCTGCTCGGTTGGTCGTCTTTCCGAATCATGCTCACGTTTCGCGAGTACAGGATTTCCTGGAACTCTCTCCGTACTCTTCGCAATGCGGTGTCCCGGTTCGTTTAGTAGGGGAGGTTCGTCCTGCGCCACGAGTATTACTTTGCCGAAGTTTTTCCTGTTGCACAGCTGCTCCAGGGCCGTTGCAGCCTGCAACAAATATGAGCCCGGTTACGTGGAAAAAAACACTTCAAAAAGTCTCCGTCAAAATCCGAGACAAAGGACTCACCTGTTCTATGTCGATTTTGCAGTGGATGCAAGGTTTTATCTTCCACAGCGCACGCAGTTCAAATATGTGATTCAATATGGACTGCACTTTCTGTGGGTAATTTTCTAGCCAGTATCCTAAGTTTACACCAGCTACCATTTGGCTCTTGCGGATTAAGGGATTAGTAAATATGGATCTGGAGTCCCACGTTGGCATTTTTCGTCTCCATGTGACTGCTTTTGGATAAGTAACTGTGCTGTTTGTACCTGAAATGCAATGAAAACAGGGTGTAAGTTACAGCAACTTTCTTGTACACGAGAGATGTGTTTGTAAGCTTTTATGTTCAATTCGCATAGTGTAGAATAATGGAGATGTTCCATCTGTTTTGGTGTCACTACTAGATTTTCACTTCTTTCAGTTTGCTCACTGACTAAAATTGCCTAGTGACGCAATACACTATAGGACGTGTTTCTCCAAATTGTAAATCAGAGACTTCATGTTTTCGTACTGGTTGACTGATCGCAATTTATTTCCACAGAGGTGACAGTCATAGGTAGAGGTAATTTCGTCTATCGCGCCTCAAGATATGAAAGGGCAGTGCATTGACAGAACTCTTGTGTATTGAGGTGATTCATGTGAAAAAGTTTCCGACGTGAATTAACAGAATTTTAACGACTAGATTAGTTGTTCGTTTCATAGGTCGATATTGAGGAGATCCTTATGCATGTGGGACGTGTCAGTATTACAAGCTGATATACCGTAATACTAGCAGTATGAATACATTTGGTTAAAAAATTCGTCAATGGCGTAGCAGACGTTGGCAACTAGTAATCCTTTATTTGTACCTAATTTTTTATGATTCCTGGTAAATTACTGAAAATATTTGTTTTTGAGTGGTGAAAACCTTTCTGAATTCAGTGCTTTTATGTCTGTGTAGATTGTTTTTGTTTCTGGTACTGTATGTATGAACTGAACTGTTTGTTGGAAATATGAATATATTAATGACAAATTTCATTAAGGAATTAATATATTTAGAGGCAGTAGTTACTACATCCTGTTCTTTGTAGAGGCTTCTACAGGATGCCTGCGAATTTACTCAGCAAATAATAAGTATTACACGATTTGTAACTCTGAAAACTTTTGCTTGATTTTAAGAGTTAACTCAGAATATTAAACAACATGAAATTATCGAATGAAACTAGGCGAAGTAGACAAGCTGTTTTAATCTTTCTGTCGCCTACGTCAGGTAACACAAATTGCACATACAGATTTGTTAACTCGTTTCTGTAATTCTGCGGTATGCTCCTCTCAATTGAATATACTATCAAGTTGTAAATCACAGGAATTTAATAATATTAATCTCTTGTATCTCCTCCTCTTCATAGTTAATGCATATGCTGGACGTAAATTTCTTGTGTGTTCTGAACTGAATATAGTGAGTCTTCACGGAGTTTAAAGTCAATGAGTTACCTTGAATCCATTTATTAATTATGAATGAAACACACAAGATAACTGAGATATTCTACAAATTTATTGGTTTACGAACCGGTTTTCTGCTGTTACGCCACCATCATGTAAAAATTACAAGTTTTGAAAGGTCGTAAGTTTGTAGATATATAACTTTCAAGGGAGAATAGTGCTATTTAAAACTAACCCGAGGGAAATTATTACGATTCAAGTTGTGTAAATTCCTGATATTGGTAAAATCTGAGACAATATAATAAATTATGACATTATTCTAAGAAACGTAATTTGAAACATTGAAAATTAGGAAACCAATCAAGAATGCTTGGGGCGTGTTTTTGTTGGGAAGTGCCGATAAGCAAATGTTAGGATCGTACTTAGAAAACGAATGGGCATCGTTAAATTCCGTGTATTTCAAATAAAGGGTTAGAGAAATGTGTGCCAGTAAAGACGATGAAGGATGGAAAAGATCTACCGTGGTATAATAATAATAATGTTAGAAAGCTGCTGATAAAGCAAAGGCTGTTACACCCTCGATTCAAAAAAGAACACGCAAATGATGACAGGCAAAAGTTAGTAGAGATTCGTGCGTCTATAAAAAGATCGATGCGCGAAGCATACAATAATTATCACAGCCATACCTTACCAATAGATCTTTCCCAGATCCCGAAAAATTCTGATCTTATGTAAAATTGATAAGCGGGTTAAAGCCCACTGTCCAGTCACTCGAACATTCCTGGGCAGTAATAGAAGAAAGCAAACGAAAAGCTGATGTTCTAAATTTAACCTTTAAGAACTCATTCAGTCAGGACCGCACATATGTACAATCATTTGATTAACGTACTAATTCCGAAATGGAGGACATAGTAATAGGTATTTCCGGTGTAGAGAAACAAAGGAAATAGCTAAATACGAAAAAGTCTGCTGATCGGTATGGAATACCAGTTCGGTTTTACAAAGACTAATTTGCGGCATTGGCCCCCTACTTAGCTTGCATTTATCGCGAATCTTTAATTCAGATTAAAGTTACTAGTGATTGGAAAAAAGCGCAGGTGACTCCCGTTTATAAGAAAGGAAAGAACTGACCCACACAATTACAGGCCAATATCGTTGTCTTCAGTTTCATGTAGAATTCTAAAGCATATTCTCAATTCGAATATAGTAAATTTCCTTGAAACGGAAAAGTTTCTTTCCATGAATTAGCACGGGTTTAGGAAACATTCATATGAAACTCAGCTTGCCCGTTTATCACATGACATCTTGCGAGCCATGGATGAAGGGCAACAGGCAGATTGTGTTTTTCTCGGCTTCAAAAAGGCGTTCCACACTGCAGACTGCTAACGAAGATACGAGCTTATGGAATAGGTTCACAGATTTGGCTGGAAGACTTTCTAAGTAATAGAACGCAGTATGTTGTTCCCGACGGCGAGTCTTCATTAGAGACGAGTGTATCGTTAGGCGTGCCCCAGAGGAGTGTGATAGGACCGCTATTATTTTCTATCTATATAAATGATCTGGTGGACAGAGTAAGTTGTAATTTGCGGGTGTTTGCTGAAGATGCTGTGGTGTATGGGAGGGTGTCGTCTGTAACTGACTGTAATAGCATACAGTATGGCAACTAGCTCTCAATGTAGAAAAATGTAAGGTGATGCGCATGAGTAGGGAAAACAATCCTATAATGTTCGAACACAGCATTAGTAGTGAGCTTCTTGATGCTGTCACGTCGTTCAAATATCTTGGCGTAACATTGCAGAGCGATATGAAATGGAAAGAACATGTAAGGACAGTTGTAAGGCGGACAGCCGACTTCGGTTTATTGGGAGAATTTTGGGCAGATGTACTTCAACTGTAAAGGAGGCCGCGTGAAAAACGCTTGTACGCTCACGTCTTGAGTATCGCTCAAGTGTTTGAGACCTGCAGCAGATCAGTTTAAAGGAAGACAGAGGCAGTTCAGAGGCGAGCAGCTAGATTTGTTACTGGTAGTTAGACTGACCATAACTTGTTGGTTATGAACTATAGGCTGAAACTGAAGAAACTACAAAAAGGTAGGAAAATAAGGAGATGGGACCTGGATAAATTGAAGGAATCTGATGTTCTTAAGAATTTCAGAGGGAGCTTTACGCAACAATTAACAGAAACGGGGGGAAATAAAACAGTAGAAGAGGAATGGGGAGCATTTAGAGATGAAATAGTTAAGGCAGCAGAGGACAAAATAGGAAGGTAAGACCTACAAAAAATCCTTGGATATGACAGGAGATACTAAATTTAATCGATGAAAGGAGAAAATATAAAAATGCAGTAAATGAAACAGGCAAAATGGAGTTCAGGCGACTAAGAAATGAGATTAACAGGAAGTGCAAAATAGCTAAGCAGGAGTGGCTAGAAGGCAAATGCAAGGATGTAGAAGAAGAATGTATAAATAGGGGAAAAATAGATACAGCCTACAGGAAAATAAAAGAAACATTTGGAGATAAGGAAAACAGCTCTATGAATATCAAGGACTCTGATGGAAAACCAGTTCTCAGCAAAGAAGGGAAAGCTGAAAGGTGGGAAGAGTATATAGAGGGGCTCTATGAAGGAAATGAACTTAGCGGCAATATTGTAGGTTGGAGAGAAGAAGTAGATGAGGATGAAATAGGAGATACTATACTGAGAGATAAATTTGACAGAGCACTGAAGGACCTAAGCCGAAACAAGGCCCCTGGTGTAGATTATATTCCATCAGAGCTACTGAAATCTCTGGGAGAACCAGCCATGACAAACCTGTTTCACCTGGTGTGTAAGATGTATGAGACAGGCGAAGTACCGTCAGACTTTAAGAAAAATGTTATAATCCCCATTCCAAAGAAAGCAGGCGCAGTCAGGTGTGAAAACTACAGAACCATCAGTTTAATAAGTCATGGTTGCAAAATATTAACACGAATTATTTACAGAAGGATGGAAAAGTTGGTAGAAGCCGACCTCGGGGAGGATCAGTTTGGGTTCAGGAGAAATGTAGGAACTCTTGAGGCAATACTCACATTACGGCTTATCCTAGAATATAGATTAAGAAAAGGCAAACCTACATTTCTAGCTTTTGTAGATTTGGAGAAGGCTTTTGACAATGTTGATTGGGATAAACTCTTTCAAGTTCTGAAGCAAGCAGGAGTAAAATATAGGGAGCGTAAGGTTATTTACAATTTGTACAAAAACCAGACAGCGGTTGTCAGAGTTGAAAGGCATGAAAGGGATGCAGTGGTTGGAAAGGGAGTGAGGAAGGGTTGTAGCCTTTCTCCAATGTTATTCAATTTGTACATTGAGCAAGCTATAAAGGAAACCAAGGAGAAATTTGGTGAAGGGATTAAAGTTCAGGGGGAAGAATTAAAAACATTGCGTTTTGCCGACGACATAGTAATTCTGTCAGATACAGCAAATGGCCTGGAAGATCAATTGAACGGAATGGACAGTGTGCTGAAAGGTGCATATAAGATGAACATTAACAAGAGCAAAACTAGGGTAATGGAGTGCAGTGTAAGAAAATCAGGTGATGCTGAAGGAATTAGATTAGGTACCGAAGCAATAAAGGAGGTAGATGAGTTTTGTTACTTTGACAGTAAAATAACAAATGGTGGTCGCAGTACAGAGGATATAAAATGCAGAATGGCAATGGGTAGAAAAGCGTTCTTGAAAAAGAGAAATTTGTTAACATCGAATATTGATTTAAGCCTAAGGAAGTCCTTTCTGAAGGCATTTGTGTGGAGTGTTGCCTTGTATGGGAGTGAAACATGGACGATAAACAGTGGGGACACAAAGAGGATTGAGGCTTTTGAAATGTGGTGCTACAGAAGAATGCTGAAGATTAGGTGGGTTGACCGCGTAACTAATGAGGTACTGAACAGAATTGGGGAGAAAAGAAATTTCTGGCATACCTTGACTAAAAGAAGGGATAGATTGGTAGGGCACATTCTTAGACATCAAGGAATTTTGAATTTAGCACTGGAGGGAAATGTGTGGGGTAAAAACCGCAGAGGTAGACCAAGAGATGGATACAGTAAGCAGATTCAGACAGATTTATGTTGCCGTTCTTTTGCGAAGATGTGGAGAGCTGCATCAAACTAGTCTCCGGACTGAAGACCACAACAACAACAGGTTCGACTAATGTGCGAGTGTCACGGAAATGCTACGGCAATTTAATTGGGAATCGCTGGAGTAAAGACAACGTTATTTTCATGAAGTTCTATTGAGTAAATTTAGAGGGCCGGAATTTGAAGCTGAGTAGTACGTTCTTGCTGCCGCCTGCTTACATTTCGCGTAAAGATCACAAAGAGAAATTAGGGCTCGTACGGAGGCATATAGGCATTATTTTCTGATGGACAGAGTAAGTTGTAATTTGCGGCAGTTTGCTGATGATGGTGTATAGGAGGGTGTCGTCTTTAACTGACTGTAATAGCATACAGGATGAGTTAGACAAAATTTCTAGTTGATGCATAGAATGTAGAAAAATGTAAGGTGATGCGCATGAATAGGAAAAACAAACCCGTAATGTACGAATACAGCATTAGTAGTGAGCTGCTTGATGCTGTCGCGTCGTTAAAATATCTAGGCGTAACATTGCAAAGCGATATGAAATGGAACGAACATGTAAGGACAGTTGGGAGTAAGGCGGACAGCCGACTTCGGTTTATTGGGAGAATTTTGGGAAGATGTACTTCACCTGTAAAGGAGACCGCGTATAAAACGCTTGTACGACCACGTCTTGAGTATTGCTCAAATGTTTGGGACCCGCAGAAGATCAGTTTAAAGGAAGACATAGAAGCAGTTCAGAAGGGAGCAGCTAGGTTTGTTACTGGTAGGTTCGACCAATGCGCAAGTGTCACTGAAATGCTCAGGCAACTCAATTGGGGATCGCTGGAGGAAAGACAACATTCTTTTCGTGAATTTCTGTTGAAGAAATTTAGAGGGCCGGAATTTGAAGCTGAGTGTAGTACTATCTAGCTGCCGCCTACTTTCGCGTAGTGATCACAAAGACAAGAAAAGAGAAATTAGGGCTCGTACGGAGGCATATAGGCATTCTTTTTTCCTCGTTCTGTTTGGGAGTGGAATAGGAAAGGAAATGCCTTGTAGTGGTACAGTGTACCCTCCACCACGCACCTTACTGTGAATTGCGGAGTATGTATGTAGATGTAGATAAGCGCCGTCGTTGTAATGATTCCCATCCCAGATCCTGTATCAATTCCGTAACGCTGTCTCCCCTGTATAGTGACAATACGAAATGAGCTGTCCTCCTTCGGTCTCTTCCCACCTGATAAGGATCCCACACTGAGCAGCTATACTCCAAAAGTGGACGGACAAGCGTAGTGTATGCAGTTTCTTTTGTAGTTCTGTTGCATGTTTTAAGGGTTCTACCAATAAAACGCAGTCTTTCGTTCGCTTTTCCCACGACATTATCTACGTGTTCTTTCCAATTTAAGTGTGAAGTAATAGTAATTCCTAGGTATTTTGTGGAGTTTAAGGCCTTCACTTTTGACTGATTTATTTTGTAAACAAAGTTTAATGGATTTCTTTTCGTATCGTGGACGACTTCACACTTCATTATTTAGAGTCAATTGCCAGTTTTTACACCATACTGATATCTTATTCAGATCGTTCTGCAGTTGGTTTTGATCTTCAAATGATTTTACTAGACGGTAAATGACGGCGTACCGGCCGCGGTGGCCGAGGGAACTGAGGCGTTCCATTCACGGTCTGCACGGCCACTACGTTCGGGGGTTCGAATCCCCTCGGACATGGATATTTGTGCCGTCCTTTGTCTTAGCTAGTTCATAAGTAGTTTGTAAGCTTAGGGACTGATGACCCCGTAGTTAAGTCCCATAACGTCTACAAACATTTTAAACATTAAATGACGGCGGCATCTGCAAACATCCGAGAGCTACTTAGATTTTCCTCTAAATCGTTTATGTAAATAAGGAACATCAGAGGACCAATAACACTACCCTGTGGAACGCCTGATATAACCTCTGGTGTAGTCGATGCCTTACCATCGATTACTACGAACTGTGTCCCCTGACAGGAAATCCCCTATCCAATCGCAAATTTGGGACGGTATACCATGACCACTCAATTTGATTAAAAGCCGTTTGTGAGGTACGGTGCCGAAAGCCTTCTGGAAATTAAGAAATACGGAATCGATTTGCGAACCCTTGTCGATAGCACCCATCAGTTCGTTTGAGTAAAGAGCTAGTTGTGTTTCGCAAGAACGATATTTTCTAAATCCGTGTTGACCTTGGGTCAATAGATCATTTGTTCGAGATAATTGATAATATTTGAATACAGGATATGTTCCAAAACCCTGCTGTAAATTGGCGTCAATGAAATAGACCTGTAGTTTAGTGGGTTGCTCCTACTGCCTTTCTTGAATATAGATGTGACCTGTGCAACTTTCCTATCTTTTGGTACAGATCCTATGAGAGAGCGGTTGTATATGACTTAAGTAAGGACAGGATATATACTGTATCTCACTACTGCATTGCTTTTATTTGGCGATATAAACAGGAAGTTGGGTCAGCACAAACCGCTGTAGTTGGCAACACTCGCGCTTATGTGCTCGGGCATGCGCAGTGCTCTGTTCTTGGACTTTAAATTATTCTGGCCACGTAACTGTTTTTGTCTCTCCCCCCGCCCCCTCCCAATTGTACATTCTCCGTTCCCCAAATGCGACAATATTGCTTACTGACCAACCCATACAAATTACAGTGGGCCTTGTCGCTAAACGAAATCACATTCACATGTGGTTGTGTGAACTATTTGCCAAGAAGCCAGACGGCCAAGCCCCGACTCTTAACATCCTGACGCAAACCGTAGATACGTTATGACGATGTGACTACCGCTTCTACTAACGCAGATTGTGTTACGCAGGAAGTAGTTCTTGAACAGAACTCTTACTGTAGTGTCTTCAGGCAACTGGTTAACCATATTAAAATCGGATGAGGAGACTTTTCAAGTAGGAACAGCACAAGCTCTGACACTGTCCGAAGGGACACTTCTTCTTATACACTTTCCCTACTCCTAATTTTTATTTTGAGAGGACACACTGTATTTACGTGCTTCCGTATTAAGGAAATTGGACATAATGCTACGACGTGTCTAGCACCCTCTACCTCCAGTGTAGTTATTGTTTAAGCAAAGTAATTATATTATGAGGTATTGAGCAATACGAAAACTGCGGACTACATCTTCAGAATGTGTGCCGAATTAATTATCCATGAGTCACCAACGCTTTTAGAAATGCACTTAAAACTGCTTCCTCTTTATTATCTGAACACAACTTCAAGTTTGTTTTTTCAACTCCATTAAATTCCTTCTTTTTGCAGTCATTAACAATTATTTTCATCGCTATTATTTTACGCCTCCCAACTCCCTTTCCGAGAACTAAATCACTGTACGTATTATAAAGGGCACTACGTCTACGCTAAAGTAAAATAGGTACATCATGCAGCAAATATCAATATAGATTGATTAACAATAATATGTATTGTAAAATCTAATTATTTTAACATGATACATAGTACGTATTTACTTTTAATTTGATTATGATTACCCAAATAATCGAAATGTAATGAAAAATGTCAAATTGCCACTGAAAAATATATTTTAATTCGGTAGTTACTTACCTATGTTTATTAATTTTCCGCAAGGTTTTAGGAATTTGAAGCACTTTTCCATCTCCCTGCCACCGTTACAGTTTATGATAATGTCGACGCCTTCCGGATATTCTTTCAATATTTTGTCCGCGTATTTTTCCTCGTGGAGGAAAATTCGTTTGACTCCGAGAGCTAATGCTTTTTCATGTTTGGATTTTGAAGCTGTCCCTAGGACTGTGACATTGGGAACTCCCCGGGCCAGCTGGATAACCGAAGTGCCGACACCACCTGCAATCAGAATTACGATAAAACATACGAGTCGGATGGACAGGGATACATGTGACTAGGTGACTACTACAGAAGTTTATGATTTGTTCAAGACAGCAGGGCGGGCGGGCGGAGGGCAGGCGGAGGGCGGGCGGAGGGCGGGCGAGCCCCGCCAAGCACATGAAATGGAAATAAGCGACTGGTCATTTGCAGAGTAAATTTTTTTAAAAGAACTTTCTAAAATAGGCATCGTAAAATTTTCACGCGATCAACAGAGGAAATCTGTGTCAAAGATACAACTGAACTGTAAGTTTCCACTAATTAGGGTTTTAAAACGAGTAGGTAGATACACTATGTGATCAAAAATATCCGGACACTCCTAAAATCAGAGGTTTTTCATATTAGGTTGTGAGATTACCGCCCAATAGATATACTGGTAATTAATAGCATTTGATAATTAAACAGTATGAAGTTAACTGCAAACATTGACCATGCCAATACACTAAATGATACACAATTTTAACCTTATTAATTATGGTAGCAATGTAGGTATGCAGTTGGGTGACAACATTTATAGTTAGGCCAAAGGTAGAAATTCTCCACGGTGAGATTTGCTGTGTGCTTGTAGCTGTCGGGAGGCCAGTGAGCAGGCCGACGGTGGTGGCTTGTTCCAGCTTAGGATTTTCCAGGTTCGTTTCCAGTGAGGGGAGATAGGGACAATGGCGAGTGCCAGGCACAGTGCAGTGCACAAATATTGTAATACTACTGGCATTTGAAGTAATACGATGCAGTTAGGAACCTTTAAGGCCCCCCATTACAAACTAGCCTGTTGACAAACAATACATTAGCTGATGTAGTCACATCTGGCGTAATATGTTTAATTGACAATGAAAAATAATAAATTACCAATGAATACAAGACAGTTACACAACTAGCATGGCAATGTTTGTTTATAATAATAATATATTAACTATTTCTCATTTTATTTTCAATTAATCTTGTGTATTTTATTTTGAAGTGTTTAGTTAAATAACTTATCTGTGATATAAGAAATTGCACGATTGTAATAAATAGTGCAAAGGATGTGTATACCAATATAAAAACATAAGAAATTAGTTTAATGTGTAGTGTAATTATTTTGATTTTAAGTAAAGTTTTAGAAATGTATTGGCTGTGCGCTGTACGTTGGAAGTTGGTTAGAACAGCTCACATGGGGAAGTTGATGGCGTAGGGGAAAAAACTCTGGCAGTTGGGTTTATAACGCGCCCCCCCCACGCGAAGGCAGGAAGTGAGAGTCGGGAGCAAGTGGTGTAGCTGGCCGGGCGGCGTCGCTCTAGGCAGTCGGCATGTGGATCTCCAGGTGGAGACTATAGATTTTTGTGTGGCAATTGCCAAGTGTGGTTGCTCGTTGTAGACTGTATCGAGTGCTACTGTGTGTTGTGAATATTTAGCCGGTGGCATATGGTGTGCATCACACTAAATTAAAGTGACTGATTTGTTTATGTAACACGTGTCGTCGCATAGACATGAACATAAACGGTGTTTGAGACAGGCACATGGTGTGACAACTATTTGCGACAAATATTAATTTTGTCTGGGGGCTCACGAGCTATAACTTTATTTGATAAATGTGTCGACGTACAGACGTATCAGCCACAGGGTTTTAATATGGTGAAATAACAAAGTGAACTTTCATGTGTTTTGAAAAATAGTAGTTAGTACACCCTTTTCTCTTATGAACTTGACTTTATTATGAATTTTTTTGTTAATCATATGCAGGGAAGGAAAGCTGGGAACGTGTGATATCATACCCTAGAAAACGAGTCAAACAGTAGCGATCACAGTTCCAGTGTTTTTGCATGTCTAGGAATTTGGTTCACAGTTGGTGGTTGTGAGTTTTAAAAATTAAACTTTCCCTATTTTAAACTCTCACCCCGATCTTCACCCTCGCAAGGTGCATTGTGCTGTCACCTACTGCCACTTACGCCATATCAGGGACTTCAGTAGTCATCAGGCATAGTGAGAGCAGAATGGGACGCTACGAGAAACCCACGGACTTAGAAAGTGGTCAGGTAATTGAATGTCACTTGTGTCAGAATTCTGTACGCGAGATTTCCACACTCCTAAACATCCCTAGCTCCACTGTTTCTGATGTGATAGTGAAGGGGAAACGTGAAGGGACACTTACAGCATGTATCCGTACAGGCCAACCTCTTGTGTTAATGACGAAAACCGCCGACAGTTTAAGAGGGTCGTACAGTGTAATAGGCAGGCATCTCTCCAGACCATCCCACAGGAATTCCAAACTACATCCGGATCCACTCCAAGCGGGAGTTGAGAAAACTGATTTCATTGGTCGAGCGTCTACCCATAAGCCAATCACCACGAAGGTCAATGCCAAACGACGCCTCGACCGGTGTGAGGAGCGTAAACATTGAACAGTGGATAAACGTTGTGTAGAATGACGAATAGAAGTACGAAATGTGGCGATCCGATGGCAGGGTGTGGGTGGGCTAAGGCACTAGACATGCCGAGCTGAACAATCCGCCATTTTGAATCTCAATCCGACGACGATGTTGTAGGCTTTGTGTGGTGCAGCGATGTGAATTAGTGACTATTTTGCGACTTTAATGTTTCACAGTTTGAAATGGTTGTTTGTGCAGCTCCAAACTGCTCACGCAATAGCAAACATGGTCGCTATACGTTTTATCGGTTTCTACACAAATCGGCGTGAAAGGTAGCTTGCAAACTTCAGACGCCGAGTGTGGGCACCAAAATAGAGCAACTATCTGCGTAACGTTAAGAACAAAATTTTTGTATCAGAAATAATTATGCTCACAGAAAGGTAGTAATGAAAGAGGCCTATACATATAAGCAATAGTTTATTTTAATATTGCTACAGATTGTTAACGTACAATGTGTTTGAAGATACTTTTCTTGATTTTATTTACACCAACTAAGGAGTTAGTGTTTTAAGGACCGTTAATTGCATTTTAAATGATGTATGAGTGCAGCTGGCTTTATCCAGCTAGTGGTTCTTAAATTATATTCCTTCCCATCAGTTCAGTGTTTAAATGCGAGTCCCTGAACGGGAATATGTAGGCTTAAGCGAAGCTGTGAACAGGATGTCTGAACAAAAAGAAAAAAAAAAATGAACTTCGCGAAGAATGGGAACAGGAAAGAAGTCGTACATGAAAGGCATTAAATTAAAGAATTTGCATGAAACATTCACTTTATCTCAGAGTGCATTCTACCAGGGGGACTTCATTTAGTCATCTAAGGAAGTCAGTGTTATTAAACACACATATGACGTAAAATCGTCTCTGAAATGTAGCGTGTGTAAAATATGCGAGGCAGTAGAGGGAGGGGGGGGGGACACGGGAAGTATAATTGAAATTTATTCCGAAACTATTTTCGAATGTAACTCTTAGTTACCGTAAACGTATGTGGATGTACTAGTTACATATCAGAAAATAATTGTAACGTACTTCGTAAAGATTAAGAACGGCAACATATGTCAATGTGGAATGTAAGTGAATGTATCGTATCTCTAAATATCCCTCTAGTCACTAAGTTGCTTGTTTATTACAGTCAAATGTAAGCCAATAAATTTACTATGCTGTAATATTTTCAGCGTTAGGAAATTATATTTAATAGCCTTAAGAGCATGTTGAAAAGCGTAAGTGTTCCGTAGTCTTTGAATGCGCGCCTTCAAAGTGATATTCAAAATGGCGTGTTGTTCTGCTTGTACTATACAGTGCTCTAGGTGTGGAAAATGCCCGGAAAACGTCATCTGCCAGCGTGTGTAGTGCCAGCTGTAAAAATCTGAAACGGTGGTGTTGTACTGTGGTCGTCTTTTTCATGAGGATGGCTTACACACGTTTTGCGTCACTGCACAGACCAACATTGATTTTTAACCACCTTCTTGTTTCCCACCGTTTAAGAGCTGTTCGGGCGTGCCGATTGCATCTTACAACACGAGCGAGCACCTGTTCATAATGAACGGCCTGTGGTGGAGTGGTTATACGACAGTAACATTCCAGTAATGGACTGGCCTGTACAGAGTGCTGACTTTAATCCTATAGGATACCTTTGGGGTGCTTTGTAATGACAACTTCAAGCTAGGTCTCACCGACCTAAGTGCAGCATTCCGCGAAGAACTGGCTGCCATTCCCAAGAAACCTTCCAGCACCTGTCCGACGTATGCCCCCGGGAGTGGAAGCTGTCATCAAGGCTAAGGGGTGGGCCAGCACTTTGCTGAATTCCCGCATTAGTGATGGAGGTCGTCACGAACTTTTAAAGTCATTTTCAGCTAGGTGTCCAGACACTATTGCAGACGTAGTGTGTGTGTCCATCCTCTAATAGTGGGAAGCGATAGTTGAGTTTTTTCTTTGACACAATCTCTGCTGATCAGGTGAAAAGTTGACCACATCGACTTCAGAAAGCATTATGTCGCTCACAGCTGACTCGCCTGTCGGCAAGACTCAGCACCGCCAGGAGAACCTCCCAGAAGGGCAGTTCTGGCGAAACGTCAGGAGCAGGAATGTTTCACGGACCACGACAACTCGGAATGTCCATCAGCAACTTTTTTATTTACAATACCAAGATTTAACTTTGAAACACGTCTAAATGTGTGATCGTGTTCCATTTTGATTTATCCATTAACCTAAAGTGTTTCTGCACCATTAATGTTATCTGTGTTAATTATTTTATTCTTTTTATTAATGATAAATGCCCCATGTTTATATATGATTGCCCCATATTTATGGGTGTTTTACCCGTGTGATTGAACTTTTGTGTTCATGTGAATGTGTGCTCTTAATATTGACTGTCGCGCAATGGCTTACAGTTCCCGCCTCCCGCTTTAGGCCTCGTTTTGCTGTAGTTAAGAACGCATGGCTTCGTTTGTCGTCTGCGCTGGCGTCTGCTGGCTGGCCAGAGACAAGCTTATTTGGCAAGGTGGCCGTGTTCTTAATGTTATACCAACCTAATTTTGGAAGAAAGAGGCGATAGGAGACCTCTTTGGGAGCGGTTGAAGAGGGAACTGTCTTGGCCAGGTAGCAAGGGTTGGTAAACACTAGTCTCTGAACGCACTCTGTGTTGCTTTTAGCGCACTCTACATCCGGTGTATGGCAGGGGAGGTTTATCTGAGGCCTTAGAGCTTCAGACTTTACTCTTCATTCTGGCTCCAACAACTGTGAAAATAAGTACTCCGCCGAATCATGCTGAGGATAAGGCATGATCTTAGGATTTATTTGTGATCAGGCAGTCTTGGTTTTCAGTGAATTTTTCTATCGCTATGTGAGGCGAAGTGTTTCTTAATTTACAGAACACGAGTAAATTCAGTGTAAATTTACATTCTAATTGCAATGATGATTGTGTGTCCGGTTTTGATCAAGTTAGAATACATGTGTGGCCTTCAGCCTTTGTGTAAACCTAGTATGTTTGAATTACCTTCCTGTTTTTAACTAACATTTCACGTCACATCTGTATCCACGAGTATGCTAAATATTTCAGATTTTCCAGCTTTTTTACTTTTGTAACACTCGCTTCTTTGGCCTTCAACCAAGCTTTTATTAATACTAGCTTTCTTCTATACGAAATCTCGCATGTTCTTTACTTCCTAATTCTAAATTAATTCCTGTTTGTTATTGTTATGAAGTTCACTATAGTCACACCTTGTGGTACCTAAGAATAGTATGCTGCTGCCTTCCCACACATGAGTTCGTTTAGTGCACAGTGTAATAAAATTTGTGATCAAGACACCTGCGATTTTGCCAAGACGCCACCAACACTTCGTTTTGCCACTGCTTTCAAGTGTTCCAGCTCTGTAATCTATCGCTAAGCATTATGTGCATGCCTGTGAACGAGTGATTGTGCTTTCAGCTACCCATTGTGTGTTCGCAAATTTCCTCCCATGTTACGTCCATATTCATAAAGGGCAGAAACAATTTTATTACGGGCTGTAATTATATGAGTTAATTCACTTGTGTACAACCCGTGCGCTTAATTTGGTCTCCCCACATTTGCTTGTTATTTTACTGAATAGATTATGATTGTGAAGTATCAAACCTCTGCTTTATGATTTCATGCTCCCATCCCATGTTTAATTACCTATTCATTTATTTATTTAACATTGATTTTTTGTTTGTTAAAACGTTGGCTGCTCCCTTAAGGAATGATAGGTTAAATAAATTTCCGTTGCGCATGTACTGTGCCCACTCAAACTAATTTAGAGCAGCAATGAGAGTTAACTTACATTGGCAGATTTCAACAGTCCAAGGTTTTGCTTATTTTAATAACATGCAACTTCACAGAAACAGCTCTTGACATCGCAATCAGAATGTTGAAGTACCTGCAATGGAGTGCATGAAGACGGTCTGGTTCTCCGCGAGGTGGCCCAGGTGGAAGAGGCAGAGGTGGGCCATCAGCGAGTTGAGCCCCAGGGCGGCGGCGCTCCGGAGGCTGACGTTGTCGGGCACGGCGAAGCAGCAGCGCCGAGGCACAACGACGGCGCGCCGGAACAGCCCGCCGTGCATCCGCAGCACCAGCACGCCCTGCCCCGCCTGCAACCGCGCCCTCTGCACTCAGCGCCCCTGCGCCTCCGCCTCCGCCTCCAGACGGGGGACAGGCCAGGCCTACCTGCAGGTCCGTGACGCCGGCGCCCACGCGCATCACCACGCCGGAGCACTCGCTGCCCATGATGACCGGGAAGGCGCCGCTCCTGATGATGCCCAGGCGCAGGTAGTTGTCCGTGAAGCTGACGCCACAGTAGTACACCTCCACCTCCACCTCGTCGTCTCGAAGCTCCATTCTCAGTGGACAACGTATCACCTGGAAGGGGAAATTTTACGTCTGTTTTCCTCCATAGCACCTATGCGCCAACTAAGTCGATAAATTATTTCTGTACATGTAACTGATGGTAGCGATGTTTGGTTCTTATTGTTAAATCAGGGCATTTGAGCCACACAAAACAGAAGTATACAGTGCTGTACCTATACAGAAAAATAGATCTCTATATATACATTACTGGCTATTAACATTGCTACACCAAGAAGAAATGCAGATGATAAACGGGAATTCATAGGACAAATATATTAGAACTGACATGTGATTATATTTTCACACAATTTGGGGGCATAGATCCTGAGAAATCAGTACCAAGAACAACCACCTCTGGCCGTCATAATGGCCATGACACGCCTCGGCATTGAGTCAAACAGAGCTGGGATGTCGTGTCCAGGTACAGATGCTCATGCAGCTCCAACACGATACCACAGTTCAAGAGTAGTGACTGGCGTAATGTGACGAGCCAATTGCTCGGCCACCATTGACCAGACGTTTTCAGTTGGGGAGAGATATGGAGAATGTGCTGGCCAGTGCAGCAGTCTAAAATTTTCCGTATCCAGGAAGGCCCGTACAGGACATCCAACATGAGGTCGTGCATTATCCTGCTGAAATGTAGGGTTTCGCAGGGATCGAATGAAGGGTAGAGCCACTGGTCGTAACACATCTGAAATGTAACGGCCACTGTTCAGAGTGCCGTCGATGTGAACAAGTGGTGATCGAGACGTGTAACCAGTGTCCTTCCATACCATCACGCCGGGTGATACGCAAGTGTGGCGATGACGAATACACGCTTCCAATGTGCGTTCACCGCGATGTTGCCAAACATGGATGCGACCATCATTATGCTGTAAACAAAACCTGGATTCATAAAAAAATTACGTTTTGCCACCCAGGTTCGTCATTGCGTACTCCATCGCAGGTGCTACTGTCTGTGATGCAGCGTCAAGGGTAACCGCAGCCATGGTCTCCTAGCTGATAGACAACGTTTGCAGCAGCACGGACTAACTATCCGTGCAGATGGTTGTTGTCTTGCAAACGTCCCCATCTGTTGACTCAGGGATCGAGACGTGTATGCACGATCCGTTACAGCCATGCGTATAAGATGTCTGTCATCTCGACTGCTAGTGATACGAGGCCGTTGGGATCCAGCATGGCGTTCCGTATTCCCTTCCTGAACCCATCGATTCGATATTCTAACAGTCACTGGATCGCGACCAACGCGAGCAGCAAAGTCGCGATACGATAAACCACAATCGCGATAGGCTGCAATCCGACCTTTATCAAAGTCGGAAATGTGATGGTACCCATTTCTCCTCCTTACACGAGGCATAACAACATTACACCAGGTAACGCCGGTACCCATGTCAGCACGTTTTAGGTGTCGCCACCGGCGCCAACCTTGTGTGAATGCTCTGAAAAGCTAATCATTTGCATATCACAGCATCTTCTTCCTCTCGGTTATATTTCACGTCTGTAGCACGTCATCTTCGTGGTGTAGCAATTTTAATGGCCAGGAGTGTATAAAACAGTGTCTATATGTTTGTGTGTACGTATTGTATGCGAATCTACAGTACTCCTGTGTTTATGAAATTTTGCACACGTAAGCTTGAATCCGTGAGGACGGTCGCCGTAAGAGTTAGGATCGTATACAACACATTGTTCACGAGATATGACGTTATAAACAATGAGATGCGCGAAAAACTCAGCATTAAACGACAGTGTTGCACGTTTCCTTCTGAACCACTGGGCCGATTTCTATCAAATTTAGTGCATATATTCGTCAACGTGAGGTACCAATTTTTTTTTTTACTTTCCTGTTCCATAGGACCCACTTCAGGAGTAAGACTCCATGGTCATGGAACAAGTCAATACATTAATTGTTACACAATAATGGTAATAGAAAAATTTTAAGTAGTCCTTTGCACACGACAATCAAAGTCAAAAGAATCAATAAAGAAAAAATAAATTAGCTTAATTGTTTAACTTTTCTAGGAGTTCCTCGACAGAATAAAAGGAGTGAGCCACGAGGTAACTCTTCAATTTAGATTTGAAAGCATGTGGATTAGTGCTAAGATTCTTAAGTTCTTGTGGCAGCTTATTGAAAATGGATGCCGCAGAATACTGCACCCCTTTCTGCACAAGTGTTAAGGTGGTGTGGTGCAAATGTAGATTAGACATCTGTCTAGTATTCACCGAGTGAAAGCTACTAACTCGTGGGAATAAGCTGATATTATTAACAACAAACGACATTAAAGAAAAAACGTATTGTGACGCCAGAGTCAAAATTCCCAGACTACTGAAAAGGGGTCGACATGACGTTCGCGAACTTACACCAGATATTGCTCGAACCGCCCGTTTTTGAGCCAGAAATATCCTTTTTGCATCAGGCGAGTTACCCCAAAAAACAATGCCGTACGTCATAAGTGAGTGAAAGTAAGCGAAATAGACTACTTTTCGTGTTGAAAAATCACTTCTCAGATATTGTTCTAATGGTAAATATAGCAGAATTTAGTTTTGGAACAAGATCCTGAACATGGGCTTTCCATGACAGCTTACTGTCTATATGAACACCTAGAAATTTGAACTGTTCAGTCTCACTTATCACATGCCCATTATGTGTAATCATAATGTCAGATTTCGTCAAATTATGTGTTAGAAATTGTAAAAACTGAGTTTTACTGTGATTTAACATCAACTTGTTTTCTATTAGCCATGAACTTATCTCTTGAACTGCATTATTTGATACTGTGTCAATATTACGAGCAACATCCTTCACTACCAAGCTGGTATCATCAGCAAACAAAAATATTTTACAATCACCTGTTATACTCTAAGGCATATCATTTATATAAATAAGAAACAGCAATGGTCCCAAAACAGACCCCTGGGGCACCCCATACTTAATTGTGCCCCATTGGGATTGCACGTCATAGCCTTTTTCTACACTGCGGAGAATTACCTTCTGTTGTCTATTATTAAAGTAAGAGGTGAACCAGTTGTGGGCTACTCCCCGTATTCCATAATGTTCCAACTTCTGCAACAATATTTTGTGATCAACACAATCAAACGCTTTTGTTAAATCAAAGAAGACGCCTAATGTCCATAGCCTCTTATTTAACCCATCAAGTGCCTCACAGAGAAACGAAAATATAGCGTTTTCGGTCGTTAAACCACTTCTAAAACCAAACTGTACGTTTGACAGGAAATTATGTGAACTGAAATGATCAATTAATCTTGAATATACAGCCTTTTCAATAACTTTGGAAAAAACCGATGGCATAGAAATAGGTCTATAGTTGTCTACATTATCCCTTTCTCCTTTTTTATAAAGCGGTTTCACTACTGAGTACTTTAATCTGTTAGGAAACTGACCATTCTGAAAGGAAAAATTACAAATATGGCTTAGTACTGGGCTAACATATGGAGAACAGTACTTTAGAATTCCGCTAGACACCCCATCATACCCACAAGAGTCCTTAGTCTTTAATTATTGACTCAATCTCACCTATGGAAGTATCATGAAGGATCATTTCAGGCAACAGCCTCGGAAACGCATTTTCTAAAAACGTTATATGATTACCTGTGGAAACTAGAGTTTTGTTTAGTTCCTCTACTATATTCAGAAAGTGATTATTGAATATTGCACATATATCTAACTTGTAAGTAACAGAAACATTCCTACTACGCACTGACGTTATATCTTCTACCTGCTGCTCCTGACCAGACACTTCCTTCACGACTGACCAGATAGTTTTAATTTTATCCCGAGAGTTTGCTATTCTTTTTGCGTACCACATACTTTTTGCATTCTTAATGACATTTTTCAGAACCTTACAGTACTGTTTGTAATGAGCTACTGCATCTTCATTCTGACTGCTTCTAACATTTTGATACAACTCCCGCTTAGTTCTACATGATACTCTTATCCCCTTTGTCATCCACCCTGGCTGTCTGTTACTGAAAGTACCCTGTTTTGAGCGTTCTAGCGGAAAGAAACTTTCAAACAGCATAATAAATGTGTTCAGAAAAGCATTATATTTATCATCTGCATTATCAGCACTATAAACATCCTGCCATTCTTGTTCCTTAATTAGGCTTAAAAAGGTCTCAATTGCAACTGGATTAACTTTTCTGAGTAGTTGATATTTATGTTTAACATTTGTTTGAGAACAAATACTTTTTAGAATTAAAAGTTGGGCGTCGTGGTCTGATAGGCCATTTACTATTCTGCTGACAGAGTGCCCCCCTAATAATGAAGAATGAACAAAAATATTGTCAATGGTAGAACTGCTATTTCCTTGCACTCTCGTTGGAAAAAATACTGTTTGCATCGTGTTATAGGAATTAAATAGATCTAACAGCTGACTTTTCCTTGAGCTATCACCTACACAATTAATGTTGAAATCTCCACACACAAATTTTTATACTTCCTATACAGTGAACCCAGAACCAATTCCAGCTTGGGCAGAAACATTTTAAAATCTGAGTCAGGGGATCTATAAATAACAACTATTACTAGTTTAGTTCCATTAACATTAACAACTCCTGCACAACATTCAAATATCTGTTCTGTGCAGTGTTTAGAAAAATCGATTGACTCAGATGAAAAATCGTTTTTTACATACATGGCCACTCCCTCACACTGCAAAGAACTCCTAGAGTAGAAGGCAGCTAACCTGTATCCTGGCAAAGGAAGTCTCTTAATTGTCACACCACTTAAAAAGTGCTCTGAAATTCCAATAATGTCAGAATCAGTATCAATAAGCATTTCATTAACTTTATCTCTGATACCCTGTATATTTTGATGAAAAACAGTAATTCCCTTATTACTTATATTCTTAGACTTTGTCAAAGGTGGTTCATTTCTTAGAGGGACTTCCTTTAAGCAGGAATATCTATCAGCTGTCTTCAGTCTAAAAAAGGTGCAGCCCTAACACCAACTACTACAGGAATTTTTCCATGAGTGAAACCCCCACCCCCTACTACACTGTCACCTATGAGCTTTGCCAACCTCCCCTTCCCATACCTATTGAGGTGCAGACCGTGCCTAGTAAAATCCGACCTTGGATAGTTTCAACTGGCACCACTGCAATGTGATCCATGCCCTCCGTCATCAGCGCCTTCTCAAGCCCCATGTTAAGACGGCTGACAGCCGTATTAAGACAAGGCCTATCATGACGCTGAAACAGCTGCACGAAATGCACATTCGTGCCACCAGTTTCAGTTGCTATCCTTTCCAGATCACCACCTATATCATATTCCCCGTCCCTATCAAGACTGTTCCCGACCCCACCCACTATAACTACCTGATCCTCTTTTGAAAAATTCCTACATAAGTCCCCTATGTTACAAGTGACCTGATCTAACCCTGCACTAGGCTTCACTATGCTGGTGACCTGGTACTCACTCCCAAGTACTTCCTGCAACTGTTGGCCAACACCTCTCCCATGAGAACTACCTAACAGCAGAACCTTCTTCTTCCTAAGAGACCTCTCTACAGATTTCGGCTTACCAAAAGCTGAGGTCTGCTGCGTACTTCCTACACCTACAGCTACAGGAGGTTCATGTGGTAAGAACCACATACGGCAAATGGTTCAGGAGATGTAACGTCAAACAATGTAGTTGCAATAAACTGCCACATAATGCGACGAGATTTTATTCACACAATGGATGAGAATGACAGTACTTAGCGACTTGAAACCAACTTTAAATAAAATTTGAAACCTTTATTGAACTTTTCTCGCTGACAACCATAGCAAAATAATGAAAGGAAAAGTTTCTCGCTTAGTACTTTTGCTCTGTTCATGGACTAAAACAACGACATTTGGTATAACGTTACAATTAATAATTTCTACTCTACAAATTGCAGCCGCAGGAAATTTTACAGACAGCATATACATATAGCTGAATGTAACTTCGAAATTGTGTCACAGTACGACACGTAGTTCATGAGACACATAAGCAGTAACGTTAATAAAAACCGCCCTATCAAGCACCAAGTTATAATCTATGACTTCTTTAGTACTAATTGTATTCCGAACAGATTTTACATACAACACTTATACAAATGAATATATACCTGAAAAATTATACAAATGTACAACATATAACTCATATCCATCGTGCAAGTTTTATTTGATATTTGTATTTTGATTGCTATCTTTCTTTCTTTGGATTCTGCACGAATAATTTTGTTCATTACGCAAGACGGCCTTATTTCTTATATATGCTCCGATACATGTAAAGTTCTTTAGAAAAAAGGAGAGAAGGGATAGGAGAAGTACTTAACTCAAGGCAGGAATAAATAAATACCTACATCTACATACATACTATGCAATCCACCGTGAGGCATGGTGTACCACTACTAAGCATTTCCTTTCCTATTCCACTCCAAAATAGAACGAGGGAAAAGAATGCCTATGCTCCTCCGTACGAGCCCTAATTTCTCTTATCTCGTCTTCGTGATCATTACGCGAAATGTAAGTAAGCGGAAGGAAGATGGTTCTACACTCAGCTTCAAATTTCGGCCCTCTAAATTTCCTCAATATAATTTTTCGAAAAGAACGTCGTCTTTCCTCCAGCGATCCCCGTCTGTGTTCCTAGAGCATTTCCCTGACTCGCGCATTGGTCGAACTTCCTTCCAGTAACGAACCTAGCTGTTCGCCTCTAAACTGCTTCCATGGCTTCCTTTAAAGTGATTTGTTGCGGATCCCAAACACTTGAGCAATACTGAAGACGCGATCGTAGAAGCGTTTTATACGCGGTCTCCTTTAGAGATGCAGTACATCCTCCCGAAATTCTCCCGATAAACCGAAGTCGGCGGTCCGCCTTCTCACAAGTGTCCTTACATGTTCGTTCCATTTCATATCGCTCTGCAATGTTGCGCCTAGATATCTGATCGACGCGATCAAGAAGCTCACTACTAATGTTGTATTCGAACATTATGGGATTTTTTCCCTACTTAAGTGCATCACCATAGATTTTTCTACATCTAGCTGCCGTTCTTCGCACCAACCAGAAATTTTGTCTAAGTCATCCTGTATGCTATTTACAGTCAATTGACACCCTTCCATACACCACAGCATCATTAGCAAACAGCCGCAAATTACAAGTTACTCTGTCCATCAGATCATTTATATAGATAGAAAATAATAGCGGTCCTATCACACTCCCCGGGGGCATGCCTGACGACACACTCGTCTCTGACGAACACTTACCGTCGAGAATGATGTACTGCGTTATATTACTTAGGAACTCTTCCAGCCTGTCCATCTGTGAACCTATTCCACATGCCCATATCTTCGTTAGCAGTCTGCAGTGTGGCACCGCGTCAAATGCTTTTTCTAACGATAAAAATACAATGTGCTTGTTGCCCTTCATCCAATGGCTCGCAAGATGTCATGTGAGAAAAGAGCAAGCTGAGTTTCACACGAAGGATGTTTCCTAAACACATGCTGATTCATACAAAACAAGCTGATCCATCTCATTCTGAATGGCAAATCTAAAAAACAACAAAAATGTAATAAGAAATCCTTAAAATATTGATTGTCAAATGTAGACAACATTTACTAGAGACACGTTCCACATCATTACGAAATGTCATACATACGATCTATGGAACAAGTATTAATCTAATGTAATGATGGAAATTCAGTATATTTGAGCTGAGAATATGCTCCAAAATTCTACAGGAAACTGACGAACTACACTTCCTTTTTTCACCCATAGGCCAAGGTGATCATACACGCCCTTAGAAAATACGAGCAAACTAAGTCCATAAATGGTTTCTGTAGATTAACTGCGATGGTACCGATGTCTAGTTCATATTATGTTACATCAGGGCAATTGCACCTCAACATAAACAAGTGGAATTTGCTATATTTATAGAGAAAGAAAGATCATTTACTATATAAATATGCAATAGCATGACGCACATTCGAAGCTGTTACTTCCATGAAATACCTGGAAATAGACATAAGGGCTGATCTGAAAAGGAACGACCGTATAAAAATTAGTCGTGGGTACAGTAAATGCCAAACTGAGGTTCACTGGAAGAATCCTCAAGAAGTGTAGTTCGTCAAAAAAGAAAGTGGGCTGCAAAACTCTCAGCCGTCGCTTGAGCATTGCTCTTCGGTTTGGGATCCGTACCAGGTAGAGAAGATGAAACCGTGAGCCGCACGCTTCATTACGGGCTCATTTAGAAAGCGTAAAAGCGTCACGGAGATGATCAGGAAACCTCAGTGTCAGACGCTGCAGGAGAGGCGATATGTTACGCGGTACGTGCTTTCGTCAAAGTTCCAAGAGCAAACGTTTCATGAAGAGTCCACCGATATACTGTTTTCCCTCTATCGTCTCGCTAAGCGGCCACAAAGATGAGAGAGAGCTTAGGGCCCACACAGATGCACACAGGCAATCATTTTTGTCGCGAACCATCCCAGCTGGAATAGGAGGAAGTGACAATGGTATGCATGGTACCCTCCGCCACACACCATGCAGTTGCTTTCGGAGTATGCATATAGATACATCCAATGTCATTACTGAAAAGTATGGAACACGACAATAGTAGTTACATTTCAGCGTTGCTGTGGTCTAAGTGCTGTAGTCCTAAGAGTGGTTTGGTGCAGCTCTCCACGCTACTCCAGCTTGTACGAGCTGCTTCGTCATCGAACAACAATGGCTACCCACAGTTAGTAGAACCTGCTTATTGTAGTCATCTCGTGGGATTGTACCCGCCATCACTTCTAATGCAAAACTGACGACTCGTTGATATATCCGAATATCTATCATTCTATCCCTTCTTTCAGTCAACTTAGGCCAGAAATTCCTCTTCAGCCTTATTCCGTAGAGTTATGTGCTCTATATAGCTAATAATCAGTATTATTCTACGGCACAGATATCAAAATCTCTGAACTGCCTTTCGTCCACGTTTTACTGCCGTACAAGTCTACACTCAGGGCAAACGTCTGCAGAACAATAATCGACGCGTGGCCGTTGTCATCCTTGTCAAACGTGGATAACCAACTATTAGTTTAGGTATGTATTCTTGTATGTATTCTTGATAAACGATTAATTCGGACTACGGCTGTATTAAGTTTAACGTCGTTAAGCACATCGCATAAATGATGGCTCAACGAAATAGTTATCCAGTTTACTTGATATAATCCAACAACAACAAAAGTACATTTGTACTGAGCCGGGATAAGAAGATAGTAATATGTTTCTACTATAACTAGTAATTAGAAGTTTAATGGCTGGAGGTGTTTGTTTATAAAATTACGTTAGGTGGTTTCAATGTTCTGGCTGTGCTGTTTGGCGCGGAACGCGCAAGCTTCAGAAATATTTTGCAGTGGTTCGTTCACGTATTTAAAAAAAAAAGTTTAAATGTTTGTAAATCTATCGGACCAAACTGCGTGGTCCTCAGTCCGTAGCTTACAAACTACTTAAACCTAGGTAAACTAACCTACGGACACACACACACACACACACAGACACACACACACACACAGACACACACACACACACAGACACACACACACACACAGACACACACACACACACACAGACACACACACACACACACAGACACACACACACACACACAGACACACACACACACACAGACACACACACACACACAGACACACACACACACACAGACACACACACACACACAGACACACACACACACACAGACACACACACACACACAGACACACACACACACACAGACACACACACACACACAGACACACACACACACACAGACACACACACACACACAGACACACACACACACACACAGACACACACACACACACACACAGACACACACACACACACAGACACACACACACACACACACACAGACACAGACACACACACACAGACACACACACACACACACAGACACAGACACACACACACAGACACACACACACACACACAGACACACACACACACACACAGACACACACACACACACAGACACACACACACACACACAGACACACACACACACACAGACACACACACACACACACAGACACACACACACACACAGACACACACACACACACAGACACACACACACACACAGACACACACACAGACACACACACACACACAGACACACACACACACACACACACACAGACACACACACACACACACACACACACAGACACACACACAGACACACACACAGACACACACACAGACACACACACAGACACACACACAGACACACACACACACAGACACACACAGACACACACACAGACACACACACACAGACACACACACACACACAGACACACACACACACACACACACACAGACACACACACACACACACACACAGACACACACACACACACACAGACACACACACACACACACAGACACACACACACACACACACACACACACACACACACACAAGCAGGCCTGAGGATATGAAATGTCTTGGCATTCTTCCAATGAACCGAATTTTTCACTTCGATCGGTTATGTGAATTCAGTTTCACGTCCCTACAGCTTGTTACACACAGGTCATCATGTAAGTTTACTGATTCAGTCTGTTTAATATTTTGGGTCAAGATACTACGTATAATTTATGCAGCTCACGATTTAGAATTTCAGAATATTTAAAGTTGCCGATCACTTTAAAATGTTATGAAGATTTGAATTTTTATTTCTCCACCTCTTTCGTATTTTAATACAGTAGAACATCTTCACAACGTCTGGGTTGCTATTCATTTTTATTACGATAATTCCTACACAACAAAAAGTGCAATGGTCCCATCATACGAACGTAAGAGAATATAGAATATGTTCTCAGATACATAATTCGAGGACTTCTTATATAACCGACCCCAGTAGTTTATCTTCGACGGTGAGTGTTCATCAGAAACAAGGTTATCGTCAGGACTGCCCTAGGGAAATACAATAGGATCGCTATTGTTTCACATCTACATAAATAATCTGGCAATGAGTAGCAAACTGCGTCTGTTTGCTGATGATGCTGCGGTTTACCGGAATGTGTCAAAGACTAACAATATTCACCAAAGTTAAGACAAAAATTCAGAAATTGCAGCTAGCTCCATATGTAGGAATGTGATCCATACGAGTGGAAAAAGGAACCCGATAATGTTCCAATACACTACATATGCTGTTTGACACAGTCGTGTACTTTAGATATCTGCAGAGCGACGTGAAATGGAACTAGCGTGTAAGAACATTTATGGGTAAGGTTGCCGATCGACTTACGATTGTACGATGAATTTTGGCAAGTTGGGGCTCATACGATGTGGAGAGCTTGTGTGAAACGTTTTTACGACCCTGTTTTGAGTATTACTCAAGTATTTGGAATTCCGATTAGATCGGCTTAAAAGAAGAGAGGGCGGGCTTTTGTATAGGGAAAAAGTGTTTCCTACACGAGTCCGCGATCATTATTTTTATCATAAGAATAAAGAAACGTCTAGATCGCCAAAAATGTATTTATAACGTTTCGGCATCTGCCATAATCAGTTCTACAAACCTCGGAACTTGCAAAACACAGTTCTAAATAAATATGTAATAAATAAATGCAGTTTTAGCGATCTAGACTTTTTTATTCTTATTAGAGGCGGTTTTCGAGGTTTACTATTGGTAAGTTAGATCAATGTTAGAGTGTTACAGAGATGCTTCTAGTACTCAAATGGGAATCGCTGGAGGGACGAAGACTTTTCCTTTCGAGAAACACTGTTGAAGACATTTTGAGGATGCAATTTTAAGGTGACTGCGTATTTATTGTACTGCAACAAACGATTCGCTTAAAGACCACAACGAAGAGAGAAATTACGACTCGTACGGAGATATATAGCATTCTTTTTACGCACTTTCTGATACGAGATAGCCTCCGTCAGGCAACTTTATGTAGCAGTACATTAACTACTCTAACTAAAATTATATATGCGACGCTTGTCGCTTGCATATCCGTTCTCAATTCAATATACACCTCTGACTTTGCGATTATCAATTTTTCTACCGGTCTGTAGAGAGAACGGCAGCGCTCTTCATCGTTTTGTTCTGCACTTTGTCTTCCTTGAAGAGACTAATAAGAATTAATGTTAAGTGTGAGCTTGTCCACCTTTTTTTTTATTGTAATAACAACCCTCTCCCAGTTTGACTTCAAATATTTTTTTATTCAGATTGATCTATTCCCAATATTTTTTATTTATAGTTTTCAGCAAATTGCGGTCAATCGTTAAGAGATGCTTGGTCATTATTACGATTCGTTTCGCGATTGCATAAGATTGGTTCAAACTCAACTCTTTCCTACATTCAATTTTTACTTATTTGATTTTCAGAACCTGCAGTTAATGTTCTTATCCGTCGAAGTCCAATATTCTATTATATTATTTCCCTCGTCTGACAGTAACTTAACGCAGTCGTGAAACGTTGTTACGTGAAGAGTAAGATAACCAAGCATCGATATATGGAGGACAGTTAAATTTCATTCCCTATTCCAAGACAAAGTCTAAAGCTGATCCACGCTTCATCCTGCATGTAAAAGTAAAATCGTTGACTTTCTTTTTTAGTGGTACTTTCAGATGTCAGAACGTCAACAATGACTACCGCTATTTTTAATGCCGATGTTATCCGTGCTTTGTTCTGACATTAAAAATTTAATTCCTGCGTATATTACAATGTTCATTCAATTCCATAAGCGGTATTTAATCCATATCTTTAGAAAGCCAAACCAAAATACGAAAGCAACACTACATTGAGCTGGATTTCCGTGGATGGGTATAGACGTACTTCACTGAAGCACACGTGAAGCTACTTTTGCAGTACTTTGTACATGATTTTCCGTGATATCTACATCTACATAGATACTCTGCAAATCACATTTAAGTGCCTGGCAGAGGGTTCATTAACCACCTTCATAACTTTTCTCTACCGTTCCATTCTCTAATAGCGCGCGGGAAGAAAGAACACCTAAATTGTTCCGTTTTCGATCTGATTTCACTTATTTTATTGGGATGGTCATGTCTCCCTAAGAGGGTGGGTGCTAGCAAAATATTTTCACATTCAGAAGTCAGTGATTGAAACTTCGCGAACAGATCAGGCTGCAATGAATAATGTCTTTCTTTTAATTATTTCCACCCCAATTCGTACAAAATTTCCGTGACGCTTTCCCCCCAGAACGTGATAAAACAAAACGAGCCGCCCTTCTCTGAACGTTCTCAATGTCTTCCGTCAGTCCCACCTGGTGAGGGTCCCACAAGGGGCAACAGTACTTCAGGAGAGGACGCACAAGTGTGATGTAGGCAGTCTCTTTGGTGGAGCTGGTGCATCTTCGAAGCGTTCTGCCAATGAAACAACCTTTGGTTCGCCTTCCCCACAATATTTTCTATGGGTTCTCTCCAGTCAAAGTTGTTCGTAATTGTAACTCCTAGGTATTGGGTAGAATTTATGACCTTAAGGTGTGACTGATTTATCGCGTAATTGAAGTTCAGTGGATTTCTTTTAGTGGTCATATGTATTACTTCAAACTTTTCTTTATTTAGTGTCAATTGCCGATTTTCGCACCACGCAGAAATTTTGTCTAAATAGCTTTGCAGTTGCTTTTGATCCTCTGTTGACTTCACTAACCGATAAACGACAGCATCATCCACGAACAGTCTAAGGGAGCTATTCAGATTGTCTCCTAAATCATTTATAAACACGAGGAAGAGTAGGGGACCTATAACGCTTCCCTGTGGAACGCCAGATATCACTTCTGCTATGCTATAGGCTTCTTGAATTCAGTAATATATTGGGTTAGGTAACCTGTAGCAACGTATTTTAAGAAGCACTGGCGCCGGAAGTTCATCCTGAATCAATAATAGAGCATGTGAATGACGATTAATACTTCAGTTAAATGGCAACAAACTTAGACATCGGCAAATATTGACCATCGGCGCGCTTCTATGAACAGTGTTTACCGAAGACACGGATTCTGCGCGCAAGGGTCAGGGTGTAGTTCCGCTACCCTCTGCTTCCCCCACTAACGCCTCCTCTCCCCGCTGTCGTCTTACAGAGGTCTTCCAAAGCAAACACTCAGCTTTAACGTGTAGCTGACTTTCTGCTAGTTAGCTTTCCGATTCAAGAAACACGCGCATATGTATAATGGAGTACTGAAGGTTTTTAAATCTATATCTATAGATGTGAATGTCTGTTCGGTTTACACTTATCACTTCCGAACGACAATACGCAGAGACTTAAATATTTGTAGTTACTGAGGAAGGTTTTAGGCACGGTTTTATAGCGATATGATAGATATTTCGTAATTTGAAGAATATAACGCGAAATGTGGAACAATAATAAATTACTCTTTGAAAATTATATTTACTCTTTGAAATTAGTTTTATTGGTTGCATTGTTGCTTGAGGGTTGATAATGATATAAGGGTGGAGTATATTGGGATGGAAAGTTATCGGTGTATATAAAATTCTACGTGTCGGTGAGTGTTAAGATTTCGCTCTGCAGCGAAAACTACAGAACGCAAAGGAATGGTCCGTGTGTAATTGTCAGAAGTCTCCCATTGTACACCATAGCAGTTCCATGCCGATAGCTGTAAGGGTGTGGAAGATACGGTGGTTTAAAGTCTTCAAATTATAAAAAAATTCGGCCTGAAGGCCAGCGATGACTTTTGCGACTCTATAGCAAGGTGGTTACATACAGCGAAATGTGATGCAACAAACCATATCTTTGGTCTTTGCGTGCTACAATGTCAGCTCTTTCTCTGTGAGGATAAGCATACGAATAAGGAAATATAAGAATAAATAAAGCAGTAAAAAAATTTCTTTAAATACATCTCTTTAAAAAAATCGATTTGACGTTTCGCACATTACGTTATTTGTAGTATTGTACTTGATGTAGTTTACCAGGATGCCCTAAAATGAAATTAAAATGAATTTGGACATTAATCTCACCATACGTGTTGAGATATTGCAACACAATCTATAAGGAATAATGTATGTATTATTTATTGTAAATAATTGAGCACTTCACATAATTTTTTATTTGAATGTTGAGTAAAATATTTGTTTCTAAAGAAGGTATTTTATTTCATTTCATCCTTCAAAACCAGTCTCATAGCACACTACTGAAAGGTAGCTTATCTATCAACCAACACGCGAGTGAGGCCGCGGGTTTAAGCTAGTATGATATGTACGCACAAATTTTCAGCACCTGCTATTGGTATGCCGCTGTTAAACACACGGCCGGCCGCGGTGGCCGAGGGGACTGAGGCGCTCCAGTCACGGTCTGCACGGCCACTACAGTCGGGGATTCGAATCCCCCCTCGGGCATGGATATTTGTGCCGTTATTAGTTTTAAGTAGTTCATAAGCAGTTTGTAGGGACTGATGACCCTGTAGTTAAGTCCCATAGACTCTACAAACATTTGAACATTTTTGATACACACGGGACATTTCTTCATAAAGCAGTGTTCCCGCATAGGGCCGTCTTGAGGGAGCACGGCATATTCCGGACTCTCCACAGATAAGCCACTGTTGTGCTTGCCGCTACGATTCGGTTATCTTGGAGCCAAGCAAGCCATGCCGCCCGGGTACGGTCCTAAGGTCCATATAGCGTTGAGAGCCCATTCATTGCACACGTTCATCACCCTTCCCTAAACTTACAAACTACCCATGAACTGCCTTATACTAAAGCCGGCACAAACATCCATGCCCGAGGTGGGATTCGAACCTTCGACGAACGGCCTTGCGCATCGTAGCATAGCTCCTCAATGCGCTCGGCCGCTCCGCCGCAGCGACTAAAAGAGTTTAGGATAAACACCCGGGCAACGGCGGGTTTACAGCTAGTCTTAAATAAAACTCTCGATCAAGAATTTAGATGAAAAATACTTATAGACTGCCTCTCTCAGACAGTATGTGAAACAATACATTCTGTTGTGTACGAATTATAGGAAATTGTCGATACTGATAAATTTCTTACCTCGATTTTATCCAGTCCTCCGTGACCGTTGAGTAAAGCTGAGTGCTCCACGCGGAAGGATCCCATTGTCGGCGGCTGAAAAATTTCAGAAAACGGATTCAGTGTTTGTGCATGGAAACTGTTGACGGAAAATTAATAAAATTAAACGACTTCACAGTTGCAATGCATATCACTTCTTAAAAACACGTGTCGTCATCCAAAATATTTTAAATGATTCAGAGTGAAGGAAACTATCCATTTGGCAGTTATTTTGACAAAATAGTAGCTGAAAGTGTAGGAAAGAAGTTGTGCTGGAATCACCCCCGCTGTTTTTATTATGGCTACATACAGAGGTCTGGAAAGTACGTGAACAGAAAACAGAAAAATCCGATGCCTTCTATGTTGATGGATAACTGTCGGCACTCTAAACAGCTCCCGCTCGTCTCTGAATGGATAAATGTACACTTCTGGCCATAAATATTCAGCTCCAAGAAGTACCAAACATATCACGACCAAATGTGCTTCCCGTAAAGATCAAATGCTAGAAGGGACAGCCCCACGTGAAGTAAGGAAGATGACGAAATCACCATTTAGTGTTTCCTCCATTCCTGACTGCAATAGCTGCTACACGTCTCGGCACTTTAAAGGGGCTGCGGATGAATTGTTTGGGTATAGTAGTCCATAACTCTTTCAAATGTTGTCAAACTTTATCTGTTGTGGGATCGGATAGTCTATCATGTGAAAGTTGAAACTTCCTGGCACATTAAAATTGTGTGCCGCAACCGGGAATCGAACCTGGAACCCTTGCCTTTCGCGAGCTATCCCGATACGACGCACGATGCCGCCTCACAACTTAACTTTCGCCAGTATCTCGCCTCCTACATTCCAAACTTCACAGAAGCTCTCCTACGAAACATGCAAGACTAGCACTCCTGGAAGAAAGGGTATGGTGGAGACATGACCTAGCCACAGAATTCTGGAAACATTCCCTAGGCTATGGCTAAGCCATGTCTCCACCATATCCCTTCTTCCAGGAGTTCTAGTCTTTCAAGTTTCGCAGGAGAGCTTCTGTGAAGTTTGGAAAGTAGGAGGCGAGGTCCTGGCGGAAGTTATGAGGCGGCATCGTGAGTCGTGTCGGGATAGCTCTGTCGGTAGAGCGCTTACCCGCGAAAGGCAAAGGTCCCAGGTTCGAGTCCCGGCTCCGGCACACAATTTTAATCTGCCAGTAAGTTTCATATCAGCGCATACTCCGCTGCAGAGTGAAACGTTTCATTCATGTGAAAGTTATCTAATCGAATCATTTGAACTGGTTTCTGCACGTGTGTGTGTGTGTGTGTGTGTGTGTGTGTGTGTGTGTGTGTGTGTGTGTGTGTGTGTGTGTTTTAAATGCTTCTACAACACTGACTTGGTTCGTGTTGATGTGTTGGAAGTGTGTGTATTGTATTTCTATAACTAAACCTGAAGAGCACTGGATAACTAATTTCAAATCTGACTGATTAACACCTGTAACCTATTTCACCGAACCTTTATTGTATTAGTAAAATATGGAATTAATTAGAACAATCATAATGGTGTGGTCTCGACAATTTCTAACTCTTAAATAGAACAAATCTGTTCTACAGAAACTGAACACAAGGTAGTTATGATCATTTGTACGTAAACTAAACGGTGAGACAGCTCATTACAATTATGCAAGCTGAAAAAAAATTATACAAATATCTGCCTTTAATTATATTCTAGGTTCTTTCAGCCATTTGATTTAGTAATAAATTCACATAATAAGGAGGGAAATTCTGAAATCGTGCTCTTTAAGGTTTACTACTCATTTACATCTATTGAAATGGATTGACTAAAAATTACGGTGACGGTTATCCTTAGTTAAGATTCATTCGGTTTTCAATTTTAATTGTTTGAACGAAAGCAAAGAAACAGATGGAGCACCATAAGAAAGGTACGAGCAAACAACCGAAAACGTCGCGAACTGGTACCAGATAAATAAACATCACGAATTTTAATCTTCTGGATAATTCAGGATAGTATGCACTTACTCGATTTCAGGCAGTTTTCTGGTTTTTATTGAGGCGACGATTAAACGAAGAATAACCCATTTGATTACGGTATTTTTCAGTAACTTCGAGATATTTTTGAATGTGCTCGACAAACGAGAGTCAGACACTACCTCACGGTGCTATTTAAATTCGGCGAACGTTCATTGGAAGAAGAGTGTAGGTAGAGCGGACTAAGGCTGTCGGAGTCCCTCCCCCCACCCCGTCTTCACTTGAAATTAGATTACTAAAAAAAGCGCTTTCAAGGTATTTGAAGGACCCCTCCAACCTCAAGACCTTAGGTCCAGGGCGGTCCCCCCCCCCCCCTACCACCTTTCCACTTAGTCCGCCACCGAGTCTAGGAACACTTCTGAGAGAAGTGTCCTGCCAAGTGACGGCCATTGAGGCATTACGAGCGTCTTTCCCACTAGGGCAGAGAATCTTTCTTTATCCCGCCTTCTCCTTTATTGCAGACGGTCTTTTATTGCTTTGTAAAAGGAAGGAGAAAGCGCTGCATTTGTCTCAGTCTGGCATTATTCTTGATCTTATTAACATCTCTGCTTGAGCCGGGGATTTAATCAAGAGAGGAAGCTTTATCTTTCCGCTGGAAATGGATGTATTTGGGAGTGTTTGTCACTACTTGAAGAAATACTTTGAATAAGTTACGAAAAAGGAATTTATCATTATCTTCATACATGTTTTTAATGAGTGTTCTAGTCATCATTTGTGAGCCGTTACGGTCTATCAGTTGTTAACAGTATTAATGATACAATAATGTTTGATCATTTATATTTATCCGTAATTACTATTTACCCTGAGTACGTAAGAATGTGCAATTTTTTTGTAGAAAATAGTTTATCTGTGCAGCTTCTATTGCGGAAGTGTTAGTCAAAAATAATTTCGTGTAGACATTCTGCACTTTCAACTGTTCATCATTGTTCAGCCCCTGATTTAATACTGCGTTCAAAAGTGATTTACGGCGTTTTTGTGCTACTAATAAATCTTTAATTCATCTAACAAGGCTGTCTAATCGCAATTCCTTTATTTCCCTGGTAACCGGTTTCTGTCAATTACATGACCATCAATCGCTCCCTGTCCCCACCAGGGGACTAATGACCTAGGCAGTTTGGTACCAAACACCAGCAAGTACTTACGTGACTATCTTCTGACCACAACTGTAATGATATTATATATCAGAGGGATAATTTATTTCTGAAGTGAGTATTTAAAAATAAGCTATAAACTGTCTCAGAGAGAAAAAGATTAAAATTACAATACACCTAGGTACAATAAATGCCGTATATTAGAGGTTCCTGCCACCACACCGTATTACACCTACAAGTGCAATCACATTTCATGGTAATTGTCCTCAGAGAGACGAATTATCTCTGTTCTCTAAATTTGAACCCGTGTCTTAGCAGGAAACGTTATACCCTGAAAAAATATAAAACTTGAGATCATACGAGTCTTACGGTCTATCTTTCTTCCACGCATCATTCGGTAACAAAACCAAAACTAAGGTAGACAGCGCCGGATACAGATTTTTTTTTTGGGGGGGGGGGGAGGGGGAGCGCGCACAAGGCCGAAGAGGGTGATAAAAGCTTTTCCGGTCAAAATGTATTTCTAGAAAAATTTCTACTAGTATGAAAATCATTTGTATCTGATGTGCGGAAAAATGCTGTTGAAATTTCTAATTTGCTCCAATAACTGGAAAATCGAAACATGTAGCTTCAAATAAAACTTTATAATGCATGGCAGCTATTTCTTAGCGTCTAGGAAAAGAATCCAGAGTGATTAACTGATTACGGATAACACCTGAATGCACCAGTCTGAACGCAGCTCTAGAAATTCACTATTATTTCCACAAAGTTAAAAACTTTATTACGTATGAATAAAACGTACACAATATCTCATTTATATCCCGAGCAATCGCAAAAAAAGTTTTATCGTAAATTACTGACAAAAAAGGAGCAAGAAGCAATTAAAAGGAAGCATAACACAAAAATCAATTTACGTTATGTTAAATACAGGAATTTTGCTTTTTTAAACTCACAGATACATGCTGCCTCTAAGTAAAATTTAATTATTCTGATGCTGAGATTCTCTCCCTTCCTCCCCCTCTTTCTTTCTCCCCCCCCCCCGCCCTAAATCCGCCCTTGAAGGTAGATATAGCAGAGCATAAGATTGGGATACCACCCGTCAGCTTTTACCAACATGTCTGAAAACCCGTATACGGTATATTTTAATACTTCTGTATTGTACATAAAAAAATAATCTGTAGTTATCCTCGTAAATTACAGATAACAATGTACCATCGATCACAGGTCTCAGACCAAAATTCGCGCCTTCGGCGCTCACTTGCGGAAAGAAACTCTCCGTTAACCTACACCTAACCACCAGAGAGAAGCTACAGACCACTTTTTATACAAAATCATAATCTATACTCTATGTTCTGCTTGTAAACAAACTATCGTCTTTAACTCAGCCACCACATAATTACTTACGCCTTCTGAAAACACGCACGCACCTCAAAACTACTGTACCGCGATGACGTCACGAGTCAAAGCAGACGGGCGGTATCCTCGTCTTCAGATGAGCCTGGTAGGTGGGTGGAGGGGGGCTTGGAAAATATTAGAATCTAGTCTCGTACCAGTTTCTAACAGCCAGTATAAATTAATCCAAAAATTGAAATTTTTGGACTAAATTCGACCTCTCAAGGGAATGTAATTTTCAATACTTTTATGTTAAGGATCGCTTTATACACTAATATCTCTCTAAAAGGTTTTGTGATGGTCGTATGTCGCTCCCTCTTTGATAAATGTTTCAATGTTTGTAAATCCAAGGGACATTACTTCGGTTATCAGTCCCTAGGCCTACAGACTACTTAAGCTAAGGACAACGCACACACCCACGCTCGAGGGAGGACTCGAACCTCCGCTCAGCAGCAAGGCGCCTTAGAGTTCTACGAGTGTGAACTAAAAGATGTTTTAGAATTTCTAAAAAGTATCTGGTTACGATGGTAAAGGTTTCATATATGTAGGCATAATTTCTCAGTACTTAATTACGACATACCTTACCTTTAAATACGCGTTTTGCAAATGTCTTTCAAGCGCCGTTACATTTAGGCTGCCAGCTTTTGTAATATTGAAGTATGAATAAAAAATCCACCAAATACGGCACATTTGCTTCCGATCGCCTGAATTGGAGGCTGCGCAACGCGATGTTCATTTGTTGTAGACCACGTGATTATGTGGCTAGCGAATCACAGCACAAAGAAGAGTATCGTCGTCGGCCAATGGTAACTAAACCTCACCGCCGCGCAACTTGCAAATAAGATTTTTTGATGTTGAAAATAAATATGCGGTAATGTTTTTATATACGAAACCGCACAATGGTTACAGGATGTGAAAATTAACGTATTAACATGAATTTTCAATTATTTCATTTTCGAAATCCCTTGATTACAATTTCAGACAGACGATAAAATAAATAAAACAAGCTATACCTGTTCTATGATTGACAGGTTCTTGTATGTACCCTTGTCCGGTCAGTAACAGTAATTGGCCTCGTAAAATGAAGATTTAGAATCACTTTATCCTCTCAACTACAAAGTACTGTTATCACGTTTTACTTATTTTATATGTACGAAATAGTCGTCAACTAATTCCAAATCTTCATTTTCCGAGGCCATTAACTGTTACTGACCGGACAAGGATACATACAAGAACCTGTCAACCATAGAGCAGGTATAGCTTGTTTTATTTATTTTATCGTCTGTCTGAAAGTTTAATCGAGTGATTTCGAAAATGAAATAATTTAAAATTCATGTTAAGACGTTAATTTTCACATCCTGTAACCATTGTGCGGTTTCGTATATAAAAACATTACCGCATATTTAATTTCCAACGTCAAAAATTCTTATTTGCATGTTGCGCGGCGGTGAGGTTTGGTTACCATTGGCCAACGACGATACTCTTGTGCTGTGATTCGATAGCCACATAATCACGTGGTCTACAACAAATGAACATCGCGTTGCGCAGCCTCCAATTCAGGCGATCGGAAGCAAATGTGCCGTATTTGGTGGATTTTTTATTCATACTTCAATATTACAAAAGCTGGCAGTCTAAATGTAACGGCGCTTGAAAGACATTTTCAAAACGTGTATTTTAAAGGTAAGGTATGTCGTAATTAAGTACTGAGAAATTATGCCTACGTATATGAAACCTTTTCCGTTACGATAAATTAACAATCATTAAGAATTTTTTTGATTCTTTTCGAATTCTTTCATGTTGCAATTACGCTCCATCCCCCTCCTCCCCATCGTCCCCCGATCTTCCTTCGCGTTACGAAAATCACGACGGTTTTTCGAGGGTCACATTTCAGAAATAGAGCGGCCAACTCAATTTAAAAGCGCCAAATTCGGCAGTACAGTGTCTATAACGTCACAAATTCAATATATTCAAACCATACCAGAATTTTTAGTAAAGTACGTATGAGAAACGAAGGTTCATCATATCACAATCCTGCGCCACGGATAATATATTAGGAATACTCAGGTGGCGCTCATCGTCTGTCGAAATCTGGCCCCCTTGTCACGAAACTTCTAAGATCACGGCAGTAGACTTACTCCGTATTATTTCAGAGAGAGAGAGAGAGAGAGAGAGAGAGAGAGAGAGAGAGAGAGAGAGAGAGGGGGGGGGGAGAATGGAGTGAGGGAGGAGGGGGGGGGGGGAGAATAGTCGCCAGACGCCATGTTTTCTGAGTAGTTGCCATGGTGTTCAGTGTCCTAGGCGCTTCTGTTTACTCACGTCGGGGAACACGCTGAGCGTTCATATAGCACTGTTTGGCGCTCTGCCCGAGAGCGCGTTTACTTTGGGGAACTGCTGATAGTCTGGCCCCGATAACAACTGTGTACAGTTGCCAAGGAGCCGAGCGGAAGACTATCACTTATCATATAACCTCTCGTTAATGTAACGGATTCCTAATCTCTGTGCAGCGCTGATGGAAACGTTATGGGGAGACTGACACGCTTAGTTCTGGGTATTCTATTTTAAAATCTCATGTTACAATAAATCTACGGTAATGTCTGCAGTAATACACGGTCACCACTCATCCCTTTTTCTCAGATCCCAATTAGTCTTCTAGATGCGAACCATGTCTTATTTCGTTAATTTTTCGTTTTCCATACATTTGCTACCATATGCTCATTTCGTCCAATTAAACAGGACAAATACTACTCGTTGCAATCTCAATAATGTATTATAAAAATCCGTTAATTACTTCAGTCGATTTTCCTTTATCCACTTCCGTGCCCACGTACATCAATATTGCAGCTTGTAAAAGCAGCTGAAACCACGCCATTTTTTTTTACCGTGACAGTCACTCATGGTCTCAAAAAATGAGAATAACGGATTCTATACAACACTGATGTGCTCATCCATTCTGTGCAGATACAAGCATCGTTGAACGACCAGTGGACGCTGCCGCTCATAAAAACAATAGCGAAACAAAAATTAACAGCAGTGGGACGCAAATGAAAGTAGGTCATTTATGGTGGATCTGTCTTGTTAACTTCTTCAGCTTAAAAAAAACAACATTAAAATACTGTGGCACAAATGTTCAAATGTTTGTAGAGCTTATGGGACTTAACTACGGGGTCATCAGTCCCTAAACTCACCAACCACTTATGAAATAGCTAATACTAAGGACGGCACAAATATCCATGCCCAAGGGGGGATTCGAACCCCCGACGGTAGTGGCCGTGCAGAACGTGACTGGCGCGCCGCAGACGGCTCGGCCACCGCGGCCGGCACTGTGGCACAATGAGTAAATGTGTTTTCTGGGGAAAAGGGCGGAATAGACATTAACTATGGCATCTGAAATGTACAAAAGCAGAGGGCCACGATATCTCGTGGCTTCAGCAACCAACAGAATACACCTAGTTCCAAAGATGACGTCACAGGTCAAAGAAAGCCATCTAAACCAGAGTGACATTGCTAACAACTACAAAATCACAATACTCTTAGTTTTTCATTAAAAAAAGTAACCTAAATCACTATTTTTTAAATCCAAATTACCGGTCTTGGCAGGTTATACTGTCATAATCGAATATGTAACGTACAGGTCTCGACTTTCCGCCATCATCATTGCCATGTCATAACTAACATAAAATGTTTTCCACACTTTGCCACTATATGATGGGCCTTTACCGACGTGAAACTGTATGAAGGCAATATAACCTGCCGAACACGGAAATCTAAAAGAAAATATTGGTCGTTCTTTTACATAATAGGACAAGAATACAATTTTTACTTTTAAACAAGACCAGCCTTATGCTACTGTAATATACAAACAAAAACTACCAAAGAATATGAAAGCAACGTACGACACTTCGAAGAATAAACCTGTGGCTCACTGTTTCGGCACACGTATTTCTCATCTAGTCCCCGGTATTCTGAAAACGATCACACTTATGTAAACTAAAAATGAAGTATCGAGTAAAACTATAGCTGTCTTACCACGGTTGGTGGACTGTATTGCAAAGGGAAGTATTCCATGGCTGCTAGGGCAAGCCTGAAAAAGAGAAAATAACAAAGTGGATCTGATGCTTTACAACAGATTCTCAGCCATTAGAAGTATTTTGTTGTTAAGGCAACAGATTACACTATTTGTTACTGTAAAATTTCCTTTATTATTATTTTGAAATACAAATTAGTTAAAGTCTGCATTAGGTGTAAACAAGTACCTTTATTACGCAAGACAACAGGCTTTACACAGTTATTGGTCAATTTTCGGATGATAATAGCATTTTATAGGGTTATAGTCCTAGAAAATATAGGATGTAGCCTACCAATGTTCATATTGTTTAACTCTTCACTGTTTATATATCCTTTGCCCCCTTATTAGTATAAACTCTAAACATAGGCAACGTAAGGTGAACTTCGAAACCGTTAATGATGTACCAGAACTACAAGCTTCAGAGACTCAACGGTTGAATTTTTAAAGTTATAAAATTGATCTCACGTTAGGAGTGCAGTTAACGAATGCAGGATACACGCCTGGTAGACACGAGCATAGGAATCATCGATAAAACAGTGCAAAGAGGTAAAAATTTTACTTCAGTCCGGGTGGCCTAGAGCTGCTATGTTGCAAATGGTCATCAATCTGGACCACATAGAATGACTTGATTAGTGTACCATACACACCATGAAATACTAATCTATGCCTGCTCTATGGTTGACATGTTGTATGTAACCTTCTCCGCTCAGTAAAGGTAATTGCCCTCGTAAAACGAAAATTTATGACATAACATTTACGTTGTGACGCGTTTGGCGAACGGCAACGTTACGTGATTGCCAGCATTTAACATTATCACGCGAAGTCGCCGGGACAGGAAGTAAAATTTAACCGCACAGACGGTAGCGGAAGAGGTCAATTCATCTTAGTACCGCCCACTGACAATTCAAACCCTATGACTGTCACAACACTTCGCCGTAAGTGATATTACAAGACAGATTTTTCAGTAGTAGGATTATCTTACAATATGTCGGCATAATTGAAGATCGCGATACAACCCGTTGGCTTTGATCAATGACGTCATATATAAGTCTCTTATGATATACCAACTAGCAAAGGCATACCTGTAGACTGGAATACACCCGTCTTTTTTGACCCATGACAAGATGTCGGAAAACCAGTATACAGGATGTCTTAATACTTCTGTATTGTAGATAATAATCTGTAGTTACTATAGCTAACAATGTACCATAGAGCACAAGTGTTAGCCAAAAATTTCCGCCTTCGGCTCTCACATACGAAAGAAAAAGAAATCTTAACGTACACCTAACCATCAGAGACAAGCTACAGATAATTTTTTAAACAAAATAATCTGTTTTGTCTGTAAACAAACTAGCTTACTTAACCACCACAATCACTCACGCCTTCAACAAACACGCACGCACCTCAAAACTACCGCGCTGCGATGACGTCACGCGTCAAAGATGACGGGCGGTATCCCCGTCTACAGGTGAGCCCTAGCAAAATCAACACCAACGAATATAAACATATGGGATAATATCGTAATACGTATGTATTGTAGATTATAATCTGATTATCCTAATAAATTACAGATTACCACAACGGAATGTTCAATCGATCAAAGGTCTCACTTGCAAAAAAAAAAAAAAAAAAAAAAAGAAAACCTCTGTTGGCCTATCCCTAACCATCAGAGAGAAGTTACATATCACTTTTTAAACACAAAATCGTAATCTAGAATCTATGTTCCGCTTGTAAACAAACTACCGTATCATGTTCAGATGTTTGTAGAGCTTATGGGACTTAACTACGGGGTCATCAGTCCCTAAACTACTTATGAACTAGCTAACACCAAGGACGGCACAAATATCCATGCCCGAGAGGGGGGGGGGGGATTCGAACCCCCGACCGTAGTGGCCGTGCGGAACGTAACTGGCGCGCCGCAGACTGCTCTGCCACCGCAGCCGGCACTGTCGTCTTAAAATGAGATATGACGTCATTGGACAAAGCCGACGGTTTCGTATCGCGGACTTCAGCTGACTCCAGTATTGTTTTATTGTCATTTCAACTGCTTCATTTTTCTAATTTTTCAACTGCAAAAGAACAGATCGCATTACATTGTGGCTTTTAGCATGGCTACGCGCTTCAGAGCTGAGAATGACAAGCGGTAAAAAAAAAAAACAAAAAAATCGCACTGACGAGTTTTACGGCCCACTTTAGATTTGTAGTTTTATAAGTTTTTGCAAACATTTTGGAACAAAATAATAATCTAAATAATAAAAAATTAATAAGAGTGTCTGAAACCGCTTTAGGAAAAAAAATTAAGCTAGTCGCAGGTTCCGAACCTTCGACCTCTAACGTCATAACCCAACGCGTTGCCCACTACGCTACGGTATCAATCAAATCATGAGTTCTTTAACATCATACTATTAATGGCCGTTGTCAACTGATACTAATATGGCATTTGTAGACATTAGATCATTTATCGTACGAAGCACGATGTATTTTTGTTAATTCTTCAGTGCGCCATTGCCTGGAAATGGCAATACGTAAGTTATAATAAGAAAATAATCAAATACGCAACGCAAGATGGGCGAGGAATGTCACGTGACATCTCCGAACGGCTGGCTTTCGTTAATTCCATGTAGGGTGTCAAGTCTCCGTTATTTTTGCAAATATGTCTCAAACGATACGAGATATGAAAAAACATAAGGGAGCTAAGTTGTAGAGAATTTTCTACCGATTAGGTTATTCAATTTTCGTGTCAGATGAACGGTTCGTTTGCAATTACAATTATATTACAAACGGCCTTTTTTGGTATTACTACCGTATTTTTTGTCCGAAAATTTGAAAAAAGGGAGGGTCTGGTCTCTGGCGGCCTACAATCATGTCTGTAAAATTTGGTGGTTATCGGTTGAACCGTTCGTCTTAAAAACAGGGAACACGTTACGGACAGACAGACATCCCAAAATCGCCATTATTTTTGCAAATATCTTCGAAACGCTACGAGATATGAGAAAAACATAAGAGCAAAGTTGTAGAGAATGTTGTCCTCTACAAATTCGGTTATTCAATTATCGTGTCAGATGAATAGTTAAGCCATTATTTTCATTTAAATTTCGAGCTGTCAAAAGACGATCGCAGAGGCCCACTTTTAGTGTTACTGCCGTAACCTAAAGTGGGCCAATAAATGTTTGTCTGGCATCCAACGTACTACCTAGCGAATGATCTCTAAGGAAAGTGGGCCGCGTGGTTTGACGCTGCTTAGCCTGCACAGCACTCACCTCGTCCGTGTTCTGGCAGGAGGCACAGCTGACTAGGGAGCGTCCGCGCTGTCAGATAACAGGAGGACGAGTCAACGCTGTGATTGGCGGGCCCTGATCACGTGGCTCAGACGGGACAAGGTCCTAAGCGCCGCCTCCTTTGAAGAGAGCGTGGCTGACACCGTTACAGCTTGCGGAAGACCAACGTCGAATTTAGATTATTCGCACTGCTTTAGTTGGAAAAAAATTTAGTTGGTATGAAACTTCCTGGCAGGTTAAAATTGTGTGCCGGGACCGGGACTCGAACCTGGGACCTTTGCCTTTCGCGGGCAAGAGCACTACCGACTGTGCTATCCCGACACGACTCATGATGCCGCCTCACAACTTTACTTTCCGCCAGTATCTCGCCTCGTCCTTTCCAAACTTCACAGAAGCTCTCCTGCGAACCATGCAAAACTAGCACTCCTGGAAGAAACGCCCGCGAAAGGCAAAGGTCCCAGGTTCGAGTCCCGAGTCCCGGCACACAATTTTAATCTGGCAGGAAGTTTCATATCAGCGCCCACTCCGCTGCAGAGTGAAAGTTTCATTCTGGAAACATCCCTTAGGCTGTGGCTTAAGCCATGTCGCCACCATATTTTTTCTTCCAGGAGTGCTAGTCTTGCATGGTCCGCAGGAGAGCTTCTGTGAAGTTTGGAAAGTAGGAGGCGAGGTACTGGTGGAAGTAAAGATATGAGGCGGCATCGTGAGTCGTGTCGGGATAGCACAGTCGGTAGAGCGCTTGCCCGCGAAAGGCAAAGGTCCCAGGTTCGAGTCCCGGTTCCGGCACACAATTTTAATCTGCCAGGAAGTTTCATATCAGCGGACACTCCGCTGCAGAGTGAAAGTTTCATTCTGGAATTTAGGTGGTACTCTACTCGGCGGAAAAAAAAATTTAGGCGGTACTCTTCATTCCACAAGAAATGAGTCAAATTGACATTTTTAGAAAATCAAGAAAGTAAAGCTTTAGGCAAGTGAATACACTAGCAAACTTTAGCCATAATGAACAGATTTGAAACTCGTTTTTATTGTATTCAATGGTTAAGTGTAGATGAGGATACCACCCATCGGCGTTGGACAACGACATCTTACCGCAACTAAACAGGAGTGGCGTTCCAGAAGACGGTAAGAGTGCTTGTTGCTGCCGGAAATTAAGTTTGTGGTATTGTGTGGTGTCAATTGTTTTGATATTTACGCTTCGTTTTCAGATTTAACAAACATGTGATGTCTCACGATGGTTACCTGAATACATTACGTCTGTTCGAGGAGTTGCCAGAAAGCTACTTGGAACCCGCTACTGCGCATGCGCGGGAACAGTAACGTCATTTGTCTGTGGTTGGTGTTTGGGTCTTCAAACACCTATCTCGTTTTATTTAGCGTGTTTGCCACCTTCGCTAGTGTAGCGTGAAAAGACAGAAGAATTAACAACAACAGTGCGAATGTTATTTACATCACTTTTGATTTGATTTATTTATTCATCACTTTTCATTTACAAAATTACATGAGATGGGTTTCGTTACAAAACATAAATATGTCTAGATGCATACCGGTGTTTAAATGAAATATACACCACATATAGAAAATTATATACCCAATATAGGACAGCATACTACTTGCAATACATACGGCTTCGCATTTTACTAAAGAATGTTGTTGGTATTTCATTTAAATACTCTTTCACCATATAATAACTTTTTGTAAGGAGAAACATTTTGATAGCTTTTTTTAAAGCTGTGCATACTAGTTATTTGTTTAACGTCATGAGTCAACTTATTGTACAATACTGTCCTGAGTTCTCACTTTGTGTCTCCTTGTCAGGTCCAGGTGCTTCCTAATTCATGTATTATGGTTATGTATAGAGCTGTTTCTCCGACACAGCAACCACCCGAGTTTCGCACACAGCAAACGGAGTGCTGCAGAAACTATAAATTAGCTATCATAGAGTTCTGCAAGAGCCGCAGCGAGAGATTTAAACAGAAGCAGCAATTTTGGGGTGGTACGGTGGCTTATTTGAAAGAAAATCGTGGAAAAGCATTCACCGCAGTGTAGTGCGAGAACAGATGACTGTTAAGGGCACACAAACACATTATCGCTAGTAATATTAAGTCCTATTTTTAAGAGAAAAACGTTGAATCTACTGTCTCACCGGGTTAAACGCCCAATACTTCGGTACGGTGTCAACAAATGCCTCAGACCGGTATAAGCTCCGTCACCCAAAACATAAAAACTTTGCCACTTTTCTTCAGTGGTTTCCGACAGCGTACTCGTTCTGAATACTCTGATATCGTGGGCCGATCCAGAATAGGTATCTAATGCGTCTCTAGCGGAAATCACCTGCAAGCTTTTTTAAATTCAAATACAACAAGCGGCAAACGTTGAACCTATCTGCTACATTACGAAAACTTGCAGTTCACGGCCAGCAAATCACAAAAAGATTATGTTGCAATAGGAGTATCTCCCTCACTCCCGCGTCCTGTTATTTATAAGAAACAGAATTTCTAAATTGTTCTGCCAGAAGTCGCCGCAACCAAAAAATGTTGGACAAATTCTGTATCTGAGAAACGTGGCAAAAAGTATAAAACACACACACACACACACACACACACACACACACACACACAAAATCTGATTTCTGCCTTTTATTTCGGCGCAATAACACTGCGTAGAAATCGAAGTCACTAGAGACGAAACCTATATCGTTCGACATCTGGAACAAATGTCATTTTGAATTTTGTTACCTTCTATGCGTAATTTTATAAGAATAAATAAGACCATAGAATTTCAGAAGAAACGCAGAGCAGCAGGGCATAAAATCACATGTTAACTGGGCGACACAAGTGTCGCCCAGTGCTGAGATTTTGTCGCCCAGTGGCTATGGGTAGTGCCGGCAATTTACTTTTATTGAATGACATATGTACCGGGAATTAAAAAATAACCTCTTATAAATGTTTTAGAGCATAGGTTCCCAACTGTCTTCAGTCTTGTTACCCCTAAGACCCACTAGGGAAACCCATCCACCCCCCCCCATAAAAAATCACCCTTTAAAATATTATCAAAGAAAGCAATACATGCCGCGGTGGAGTAGCCGACCGGTCTAAAGCGTCTCGCTGCGGAGCGCGCGCTTGCTCGCCGTGGAGGTTCGATTCCTCCCTGGGGTATGGGTGTGTGTGTTTGTCCTTAGGTTAGTTTACCTAGGTCTAAGTAGTTTGTAAGCTACGGACTAATGACCACGCAGTTTGGTCCCATAGATTTATAAACATTTGAACATTTTGAGCAATACATGAAAACACTACCAATCTTTTTTAATCGTAATACACTGCATAAGACACATATCTTTTACACTTTCGATGCAGCAATGAAACAATTATATTCAATGAAAGGGTGGGTACGGTTTACCAGCCGCATGTTTTCTAATGTTTTGTTTTGCTTAAGGCGCATCTCAGGTCATGTTCCACATTGAGACGGTTTCTGGTCTTACTTTTTATTGTCAGTAGCTTTGAGAAGCCACTCTGATATCTATAAATGGTACTGAACTGTCTTAACGTTCTTAGAGCTCTGTCAGCTATAACACATTCGGCTTCTGCTTTTCGCTAAAATGTACCAAAGTCATAATTTTGAAATTCCATTTTGAATATGCTATCTTCGAGCAATCAGAAGGATTCTACTTTGGCTGAAACATCTTTGAAAACTTCCTCTTCAACAGTAAATGGTCTCAATATCCAAGTGTTGACGTGCTGATTATCCATAGCTGAGGAATATTGCTTAATTGAGGCTTATAACTGTAGACGGATGCTAAATAACGGAAGTTTAAAACACGATTCTGTTTTTTTCCTTGCCTACTCATTGATCACACAGTTGCTTAACATAAATAGGTCTCCGACTTGAACCCTGAGTTGGCAAAGTTCCAGTTTATGGAAAAAAACTTGAAATTTTATCCTGAGCTGTCAAAATATTAGTCCTATTTTCGTGCAATGAAATACTCGGACTTAATTTCACTGAAAAAGTCAGCAAGATACGTCAACATTTCGACAGTTTTTTCTTTTACTTGTGAATGAAATCTTTCCCTTCTTGTGTTCCTTGCTTTTCCAGAAGGAGTTCTATTTCTAGCACCAGCATATCATGACTCATTTTCTTCAGAATTAAGTACTTTTCTTAGATAGCTTAAAATTGTAATTTGTGTTTCTTTCCCGTTGGTGTACAGAATTCTCTAGAGCAAAAATACAAATTGAGGAACCATAACGTAACATGAGCTTTTAAGACAAATAATGATTTATTAACTTTTACAGAAAGTGCACAGGAAGTTATTTTAAGTAATCATAGTATTGATATTAGTTTAATTTAATATTATTTTCATTTAATAGCCATATCAAATTGAAGTGAATTTATAACAGGTACTGTATTCTATTTAACTACTTAACAAATAAAAAACAAAAACAATTGAAATATTGTTTAACAAAATTAGGAGACATAAATGATTTCTTCAAAGTTCAAATTTAGATATATGCATAAAAATCTATTAAGGAATATTTTATAAATTTTCCGAGGTAGGGCCCCCGGATCATCCTTCCAATGTCGCACAGTGAAAATCCCTTAAAATATGCTCTGCAGAGCAGACTGATGTGTTAACTTCTGAGATAACTTCCATTTTAAACAAGGGAGCGTCGTGTATCCCCACTACAAGTAAGAGAGCTATGCGCATGCGCGACTCTGGCAGCCGGAAGATTTTTCTCGGCCAGCATCTGGCTACTTGGCACTGTTTGCTAGCAGCTCTTCGAACAGCTGGCGCCCCTCTTCAACTAGCCAGATTCGGAGCCAGACGCTGTTGAAACGCGAACAGTCGTACTGCGCATGCGCGGTGGCTAGAAAGCAACTCTTCGAACGAAGCTAATGTCTCAAAGATGGCTGCCTGAACGCCACTTCTCATTGGCTTCTTCATGTGGCTGGTCAAAGCCGACGGGTTGTAGCCTTATCGACACTAATTGGGTATTAAAGATATTTATTATTATATTGTCATCCTAAAGATTGCAGTGGAATATATTAGTTGCCGGAACCAAGCAAAATTGGCAGCGTTTCCAACAGTTGAACATGTCGTAGCCAACATGTACACATCCAGCCGGCTAAAGAACCATTGTTCAAATAGATTAAAATTCGCTTCTATTTTAGTTCCTACTAAGTGCTATGACACACTATTTTATAATCTTAAACTGACTACAGTGCCCAAAAGACGGTTAAATAAAGCCGGCCGCGGTGGCCGAGGGTACTAAGACGCTCCAGTCACGGTCTGCACGGCCACTACGGTCGGGAGTTCGAATCCCCCCTCGAGCATGGATATTTGTGCCGTCCTTAGGATTATCTAGTTTATAAGTAGTTTGTAAGTTTAGGGACTGATGACCCTTAGTTAAGTCCCATAAGCTATACAAACATTTGAACATTTTGGTTAAATAAACGAGATATTTACAGTAAATATTTTGACAGTGAGTCGTTCTCCAAACGTGTCGTGCTAAGCATGAAAACATACTTACCTCGTGCAGTGTTTCATGATTCAGTCAATGGAAATTAAGTCAAAATGTAGCGATGTACTGTCCCTTAAATTTCTAAAAGAAATGCCGGAACGAGGTACTTAAAGGCTTTGGAGTCGGTAAGAAGCATATCCTCTGTCTCGGTTCAGTCTAGTCGGAACTCTCCACTGGCTAATTCGAACGTTTGACCTCCAGTCAGATTCCACTGGAATTGTGCGAAAATGCAATTTGAACACTTCGACGGTTATGATCACGAACGAACCTAAAACTTTCAAATTTTTCTTTCCGAAATCCATTCGACAATTTACAGTTGGGCTATTTCTTACAGATTTAAGAAAGAATTTTAGCCGGTACGGTAATAGCGAGTTTGAATTGTAGGCAGCTACGCCGTACCGCCCCATACCGGTCCAATTAAAGCACAGGTTATTCGCTATCGCGTTTACATATAAGGCTTGAATCCATTGTGTCAGAGCGACGAAATACAGGTTTTACGGGACTATTAGTATCGTCGTTTTTTATTTATTTCCTTGATTAGTTTTTTTAATAAAGACCGAACGATTTACTAATGCATATAATTGAAGTCGTTAGGAGAAAGACGAGACCAACATCAAAAAATGTAAAAAAATCTTATTCCTTACCAGTAAACAATGGTAGGGGAGATTGGGGTAGTCCTGGAAGGTAGATTTTCAGCTTTGATTTTCATCTAGAAACTCTCTGGCTGGTGCTACGCATTGCTCAGCCATATGGTTAACTAACTCCTAAAACGACGCCATTTTTGTTCTGTCTGTTGTGTAGCTGTGACCGTGGAAGATTTTTATGTCATTGAACTCTAATTTTCACGTGTTTTCTAGCATCTGTAAGTACTGTTTTTATTATAATATCTTTACTACATCGTTTCCACGAGTACTAGTGTTCCATAAGGTTTAATTTACCGTATTATTCAAGTAGCTTAGATATTTATAACCTGATGATATTCCGTCTGAACTGCTGATATCGTTAGGAGAGCCAGTCATGAAAAAATTGTATCAGCTGGTATGCAAGACGTATGAGACAGGGGTAATACCCTCCGACATCAAGAAGAATATTGTAATTCCAATTCCAAAGAAAGCAAATGCAGACAAGTGTGAAAATTACAGAACTATCAGTTGAATAAGTCATGGGTGCAAAATACTAACACGAAATATTTACTAACGAATGGAAAAATTCGTGGAATCCGACCTCGTAGAAAATCAGTTTGGATTTAGGAGAAATGTAGGAACACGGGAGGCAATACATTACGACTTATCTTAGAAGATAGGCTAAGGAAAGGGAAACCTACGTTTTTAGCGTTTGTCGATTTGGAGAAAGCTTTCGACAATGTCGACTATAATACACTCTTCCAAATTCTGAAGGTAGCAGGGGTAAAATATAGGGAGCGAAGAGTTATATTCAACCTATACAAAAATCAGACAGCGGTTATTAGAGTCGAAGTGCAAGAAAGGTACGCAGAGGTTGGGATGGGAGTAAGACAGGGCTGTAGCCTTTCCCCAATGTTGTTAAATCTGTATGTTGAGCAGCAGTGAAGGAATGGAAGGAGAAATTTGGAGAGGGCATTAAAGTGCAGGGAGAAGAAATAAAAACATTGCGGTTTACCGATGACATAGTAATTTTGTCAGAGACTGCAAATGATCTGGAAGAGCAATTGAATGGAATGGACAGTGTCTTGAAAGGAAGATATAAGATGAACATTAACAAGAGTAAAACGAAGGTAATGGAATTTAATGTCAGAAAATCAGGTGATTCTGAAGGAGTTAGATTAGGTAGTGAGACAATAAAAGTAGTAGATGAATTTTGTTATTTGGGTAGCAAGATAACTTCTGATGGCCGAAGTAAAGAAGATATAAAATGCAGAATGGCTTTTGGAAGAAAAGCGTTTCTAAAGAAGCGAAACTTGTTAACATCCAATATTATTTTAAATGTTAGGAAGTCCTTTCTGAAAGCATTTGTCTGGAGTGTAGCACTGTATGGGAGTGAAACGTGGACGATAAGGAGTTCAGATAAAAATATATGATAGGAGCTTCTGAAACGTGATGCTACAGACAAATGATGAAAATTAGATGGGTAGGTCACGTAACTAATGAGGAGGTACTTAACCGAATCGGGGAGAAAAGGAGTTTCTGGCATATCCTGACTAAGAGAAGGGATAGATTGGCTGGGCACATTCTTAGACATCAAAGAATTGTCAACTTAACATTAGAAGGAAGTGTGTGGGGTAAAAATGGTAGAGGGAGACCGAGGGACGAATACAGTAAGCAGATTCAAAAGGATGTTGGTTGCCGAACGTATTCTCAGATGAAGAGACTTGTACACGACAGGGTAGCGTGGAGAGCTTATAGTTCTAGTCTTTAATCACCTTCAAAAATATTATACAATTTTTTGTTCCCTTGAAACACTATTAAAATGAGTTTTACACATATAAAATATGTGGAGCCAAGTCTAATGGCATTAGCCCTATGGCTCAGGAATGCCGGTACATGTAGGTGCTTTGATTTTTCTATTTTAAGGTGTTATCAGTACTATTTCATAATTTAAGATACATAAGTGTGAATACATAGCTTGAGGTTTAAGAGTGTGAATTTCTGTATGATTTTTCCTTAAGCAGTAATGTAAACAGTATTTCTTAACCTTCTTACATTCCCCCATTCTCTCCTACATCTACTTACACACTCCGAAGGGCAAGCCACCGAATGGTATGTGGCTGGAAATACTTTGTGTAGTGTAATCACTTTATGTTTTTCCTGTTGCAGTCATGTATCTATCGTTCACGAGAAAATTGATAACTAGTAAACTTCAGACTGGGCTCGAATATCCACAACTTGTCATCCGTGCCCTGTTCGCAAAAAGGAAACAATATTGATTATTCCAACTATCTACTCTCGGAATCATGCTATGATGCAGAACATCACTCTTGTAGCGTCTACCACTAGTGTTGGATAAGCATATTTCGCTCTTGGTAATGAATTATACTGCTCTTCTTTGAACTATTTTCTCTATCAGAACTATCTGATACGACTTCACACGGTCGAAGAACAATTGAATCGGTCATTTCACAATGGTCATTAGTCATGAACGTAATATTTTACAGGAGAAGGAAAAAAAGTTCTACAGCATAAACCATTTATTTATTTATTGTTATTTTAATATCAATATTTAGTGAGATGTCAAGCACTGTGTTACACGGTGTATTTTTGTTTTGTAATTAATAGTTTAACCACAATATTAATTTAAAAATTGCTGACTTATGACCTTTTTGCAATGAACGACCGTGTGTTGTAACAAATGAAAGCATTACTTGCAAATAATTGCCTATTTTATTGAAAAATCAGTTAATATTTAACACAGTAAAATGAAATCTGAATATTATTATCTGCAGTAACATTTTTCGCAACATTTGTGTGTTTTATAACAACATGAAAATAGAGTACAATAAAACAAGTCAATCTTCTTGACCATCATCTTCATTATTTGTCCCCCCCTTCCGTTGCCCATTCTTGCAGTTGGTCATAAAATTCCACATATTCAGCTGGAATATACCTCTTCACTTTCAATAAACCTTGTATTTTTTGACATTGATTGGCACTTGCTTTCCAGGATATGCCAACTCGATGGGAAGTACAGGATGCTTATTGAAGCTTTGGAGGGGCTGAAATGTCTCTCTGATGAGACCATCGATTAATTGCTCTGTTTTTACTTGCCCAGGATCATGTGCATCATACTGAAAAGTCATCCATTTTGAAGGAGAAAAAGTAACTTTTTTTTTTCTTTGGGAATTATTCCCATGCTTGATTCGAAGAGGCAAGCCTTTTTTAAAATAGGCAGGCCACCAGTTTTTAAAGGCTAATACAGCAACATTATCAATAGTTTCCACTGAGTTTTTACTTGATGCCTTTTTTACCATTATGGAATACTCGTCAGGTAAGAAGATCCGGTCATGACGTCTTACAAATTTTTTATGGTCCCAAAATCTCTATCGTTTGGAAGGAAACTATGCCCGCTTACAGGGAAGTAATGTTTCATCTTCCTAAATCTCCCAGCTGATACAAGTGTTAAACAAAAGCGAATCATTGGGTGATTTTTGTTTTGACCAGCACACCCGCCAGAGAAGAGATGAAGCTCATTCACATCTTTTGAGATATACTTCTCGATGTAATTATATAGAAATGAGCAAACCTCATTTGCGCCTTTCTTCCCTTCGTTTTCATAGTACACATAAAAGTGTGACTGCTTGGTTTTCATATTACGTATGCCAAAAACATTCTTAATTTAGGATCCTCTTTTCGCGGTCTTCTGCTCTTGACATCTTGAACTTCGATTAGCTCTTGCAGGAAGATATCATGTTGATTCTTATCACTGAAACTGTTCAATTGAGCGTCATTATCAAACAGAGAAAAACAGTCCTTTTTGCACTTGAAAGAGTGGAAGATATCAATTACGATAATGCTTAAATTACATACTATGCAGGTATATGCATTTATACAGAAATCAAGTACACGTATTTTACTCACTTGCAGTCATCTCCTGTACTCCGACGCTGAATTTTCTCACCTTTCCAATTCACGTATTTTACTTCCTTTACTTTTGTTTCATGAATAATATTCCTTTTGTACTTATCAGCATTTCTTGTCCGTTTCTTGCCTATAGGAGGCATTTCAGAGTCCGAAGAAGACGCAGACATAATTACACCTCGACAAATAAGTGGCTTCTGAATGCGAAAGTAATGACCTATTATTTGAACCTACAATGCTGTAAACACAACAGTGGATTATTGCAGTGATGCTAACCTCAGACGACAAAATACGCGGGAAAGCAGCGCAACGCTGCCAATAACTTCTGCGTTCGATTAAATACACCTCCACACAGTCACTGCAAAAACGGCATGAGTCAATGACTCATGACCTTTTTGCAATGAACGAAAATTTCAAGGGTCGATAGCGACACCATTTGAAAGCTGACTTCTGCCTTTCTTGTACGTATGAATCCGGCTACACTTTCCCATCCATTTCCAATGAATAACTCATTTTCGTAAAAAAGTTGACTTATGACCTTTTTGCAATGACCGATTCAATTATTAGTCGAACGAGTGTTTTGTAAGGTTCTTTTTTGTTTATGAACTGATGAACTGTATTTTGGGAGAATTCTTAGAATGGCTCTCGTTCTAGCATCTGCCTTATCCGTACAAACACTCCATGATAATTTGTGGAAGTAACTGTTTCCAGTGATTGTTCTGTAACCGCGTTATCACTCAAGAGCCCATATATTAAATTTGTTTATGTTTAAGGTTAGTTGCCACTCCCTACACTTAGGGTATATCTTTCGTAGTTCTTCCCCATCTCTAGAATTTTCTAGGGCTGTACATTACAGTGCACAATATCATCAAACGCGAATAGGTTCGCCATATAAGGGACAGATTTTTCTGTTTAGAGTAATTCTATTTACTGTAAAGTTCCAATAAAATATCATAAATAAGACATTTACAATACATCTCAACGCGATTGTTTTATTAAGATGTTGTTGTTGCCTTCAGTCCGAATACTGGTATGATGCAGCTCTCCACCCTACTCTATCCTCAGCAAGCCTCTTCATCTCCTCGTAAGAACGACAACACATATCAATCTGAATCTGAATACTAACTGGTCTCTTGGTCTCCCTCTGCAATTTTTCCCCCACACGCTTCCGTCCAATGCTAAATTTAAGACTACTTGATGTCTAATATTGTGTCTTACCAACCGATACTTTCTTTTAGTCAAGGTATGCCAAAATTCCCTTTTCTCCCCAATTCCATTCAAGCACCTCTTCATTAGTTACGCGATCTAACCACCTAATCTTCAGCCGTCTTCTGTAGCACCACATTTCAAAAGCATCTATCCTCTTCCTGTCCGAACTGTTTATCGTCCATGTTTCACTCCCGTACAAGACAACACTCCACACAAATGCCTTCAGAAAGGACTTGCTTACACTTAAATTAATATTCCGATGTTAGCCAATTTCTCTTTTTCAAAAACGTTTTCTTCCCATTGCCATTCTGCATTTTATGTTATCCGTACTGCGACCGTCATACGTTATTTTACTACTCAAGTAACAAATTTGTTCTCTCACTTTTATTGTTTAGTTGCCTAATCTAATTCCGTCAGTATCACCTGATTTTGTAAGACTGCATTCCATTACTTTTATTTTGCTCTTGTTAATCTTCATCTAATACGCTCCCTTAAACACACTGTCCATTCCGTTAAATTGCTCTTCCAGGTCCTTTGCCGTCTCTGACAGAATTAGAATGGCATCAGAAAAAGGCAATATTTTTATTTCTTCACGCTGAACTCTTAATTTCCTCTCCAAATTTCTCTTTGTTTTCCTTCTAAGCTTGCTCAATGTACAAATTTGAATGACACTGAAGAAGGCTACAACCCTGTGCTACTCCTTTCCTACCACTACCAACCATTTCATGCTCTTAACTCTAACTACTATTTGTTTCATGTACAAGTCGCAAATAACCTTCAGTTCCCTATATTTTACCCCTGCTGACTTCAGTATGTGACAGATTGTATTCCAATCTACCTTGTCAAAAGTTTTCTCCAAATCTATAACAGCTAGAAATGTAGATTTGCCTTTCCTTAATCTATCATCTAAGATAAGTCGCATGGTGAGTATTGCCTTTCGTGTTCGTACATTTCTCCTGAATCCGAACTTTCTTCCCCGAGATCAGCATCTATCAGCGTTTCAATCCTTCTGTAAAAAATTCGTGTTAAAATTTTGCAGTCATGAATTATTAAACTCATGCTTCTGTAATTTTCACACCTGTGGAAGCCTGCTTTCTTTGGAATGGGGGTTATTACATTTTTCTTGTAGTCTGATGGTATTCGCCTATCTCATACATCTTACCAGGTGAAATAGTTTTGTCATGGCTGGTTCCCCCAGAGACTTCAATAGCTTTGAGCGAATGCTATCCACACCAGGGACCTTGTTTCGCCTTACCCTTCTTTACTCAGGACTGGATTTATTTAGATAAAAAATATATAAAAATTGATGACATAAATTTGAAGCGGTAAATTGTAGGCAAAAAGTTTTCAAAAATTTTTCATCCGGTGAGCCTACGTACACGGGTGGACAAAATAACATGAACAGCTTAGTTCTTAATAAGGAATTGATACACCATTGGTTTTGAGAACATCTGCAGCTTGTCAAAAAAGAGATTCGCAGAACATCCATCAATTACGTCAAAAATAATTTTCGTATGATAATTTTGCAGTGCGGTTGCATCCCTTTGTTAGCACGTACGGAGTGGTGCTAACTTGCATTAAGATATAGAAACCTGCTTGGTAATCACTTTATTTTGTCGATCAAACTGTATCTCTGTAAATTCATTGCACTTTATATGGTTATTCAAAGTTTTCTTGCTGGGCGATTTACTGCGAAACTTCTAGAAATATACGTTTACAATGTTCGAACTATTTCAGTTGTTGATATGCAGATATTTGCGTGTAAGGCGCAGTGAAATGTGAATGCAAGATAAATGGGTAAGTCAGTAAACCAATTATATCACTCTTAATATATTTATCTCACTGAGATACGAAACAGTTAATGCCTCCATGGCAAAGTCTTTGCTGTTGTGTGCGGCACTATTATTCTAGCCGCGCGAAAACGACCGAGAGATTCTAGGCGCTATGTTAGGGACTGTGAGGCCCTCACGCAGGAAGTTCGAGTCCTCCTTCGGGCAAGAGCGTGTGTAAGTGTGTGTGTGTTGTCCTTAGGTTAGTTTAAGTAGATTGTAAGCCTACGAACTGATGACACAGTAGTTTGGTCCCATATATTTACAAACATTTGTACATTTGAAGCATTATTCTATCCACAGCAAAATAAAGTTCACGAATGTCTTTCCTCTGGGGTGCAAAACTACGGGAATCCCATCGGACTGTATGGATAATAGGTAAGGGTTTCTCACCGAATCCTCTTTTACGTTAACTGAGCAACATAAGGCTCGGTAGAATACTGTACCGAATAACGACATCTCGTCTGCGTTGCAAACGTTTCGCTGGGTAGCCCCAATACGTCATCCGTATAGTCTCCATCTCTCACCGTTTACATTTTTTTTAAATGCGAATCCTAAGATACTAATTTCATGTAAGCAATGTATTAATAAACAATTTGATAAACTTGCTTATTTGGGTAGAGGGATCACCATGGATGGATGTAGCATGGTAGAATTAAGAAGCAGAATTGTTCACGCACACAATGGTTTTAACAAAAAGAGAAGGAACTATCAAGAGCATCAGTCTGGAAAGCAGGAAAAGTTTTCTGAAGTCACTTGTCTATAGTGCAGTATGCTATGGCTGTGAATAATGGAGTCTGGAAACTGAAGAAGACAAGAAACTAAAATCTTTTCAGAAGAGGGTGTTTTCGACACATGCTCAATATAAAATGGATTGACAAAGTTACAAATGAAGTGGTATTGTAAAGAGCAGACCGAAAGAGAAACTTGTGGAGATATTCTTAAAAAAGTAGTACAAATTACAAACCATTTAATGAAACATGAAGTCCTCCTGAAAACAATAATACAGTCATACGTCGGGAGTAGGGGGGGGGGGGGGGGCAAGAGGAAGACCACTCCGAGGTAAGTGGCCCAAATCACGAAAGATGTGGATTGCCAAACATACCGGGTGATCAAAAAGTCAGTATAAATTTGAAAACTTAATAAATCGGGAATTATGTAGGTAGAGGGGTAAAAATTAACACACATGCTTGGAATGACATGGGGTTTTATTAGAAAAAGAAGAAAAAGTTCAAAAATATCCGACAGATGGCGCTTCATCTAATAAGAAAAGCAATAATTAGCATAACAAATCAAGATAAAGCAAAGATGATGTTCTTTAGGGGAAATGCTCAATATGTTCACCATCATTCCTCAACGATAGCTGTAGTCAAGGAATAATGTTGTGAACAGCACTGTAAAGCATGTCCGGAGTTATGGTGAGGCACTATCACTTCCGATCGGAAGATTCACTTGAATGCCAGTCTTGTTTAAACAACTGTCATTACAGCACCGGTCCATACACTGTTACCGAAACATTCAACATCATGTGACGTTAGCATCAAGATGTGTATATCAAATATGTATTAAAATTGAAATGGATATAGGTTTTGTTGAATTTTTTATCATAACTAATGTATATTGTAGTATTGCTTAGTTTAAGTGAATTTATGTAATTTATTATTTATATATCTGGGTAATCGTCGATAGGGAAAGTAGAAAACATCTTCGGTGTCTGTGGTGTGTGGTCTTTGGAGCAACAGTGGTAGTAGCTGTGGAGTCTGAAGGGAGTCGAGCTCTGTGGTTTGAACAGTTGGGACGCTAGCAAGTGCGCGGGAGCGTGCAGCGCCTCGCTCTTTGCAGTCACCAGGCCTTGTCGGCGGAGTTCCATAATTAGCGCACATGTTTCCAATATGAGCGGGGGCACACGGCAGTTCATCTGTGTATGACAAGATTCTGCTCTCAAATTGCTCACTGGATTGGACCCGTGCCTGTACTGTGACCTGCAGCATTGTCGGAGTCGGCGCATCCTGCTCTTTAACAACGAGGACGGAATGTAAGACCGCTCCAATAATTTCCGACCACACAGAGTTTAGACATTTTGTAAGGCGTTACCCAGTTTTCTGCTTGAGAAACTATTTTTCTTAATAATAACCAAAATTTCAAAGAACTACCACGTCATTGTCCTAAGACATTGTTACCAAGTAGGGTACTATCCTTTCCAAAGTTTCCCGAGCGTTGTTGAAAGTGAAAAGAATATTAAAGTCAGTGCCAAACTATAAAATTTAAATAGTTTAACTTTGAATTTTAAAGCTAATTTCAACATATTAAAAACATTGCAAAAGTGTTTGCCAACCTTCTGTTGTGCAACACTAACTTGGTGATTACCCATTCATAATTGTCGCGGTTAATTACAACACACTGTGACTGCCCCATTGGTCTGGCGACCGTGTTAAATTATTAATGTATTTACTGTTTCATTGTTTGTTACTTCCTATAATTTCTAATACGTACGTGTGTGAGTGTGATTGTTCCTTAACTAAATCAGTTCAGTTAATAGTCAGAAGAGTAGGAGGAACAGGCTATCTGGTGTGGTAGTTCGTTGTGGAAACATTCCCTTACATGTTGGTTTTCGTTTGCACAATATTTTTTCGGTAAAGATAGCTTGTCCAACTTTTATTGTAGGCAACACACGGGTCAATTTAACGTTAATCTGTCACAGGATTAATCAACCGGTTAGTGAGGGGAGTGTTACAACCAGATCAATCGAGGGTAAAACCTATGACCTAGAAGGATTTTAGTAGTGAGAGCTTGTCATCTGCTGCGACTCTCATTAATGTTTTTTCTCCGTCATTTTTTTTTTTTTTTTTTACTTTTTTCTTTTGGTTCTAATAAAAACCCTGTCATTCCAAGTATGTGTGTCAATTTTTACCTCTCTATCTACATTATTTCGTGATTTATAAAGTTTTCAAATTTATACTGACGTTTTGATCACCCGGTATAAAGAAACGAAGCGAAAAGTAGTAAGATGTTGAGAATGCAGACCTGCTGCCGTCACGACTGCTGCAAAACAAACCGTGGATTGATCGCAACAAAAGAAAAGGCCCTGAAGAGAGACACTTGTGGATGTTGTTTTGTTAAGGATGGAGAGGAGTCAGGATGGACATGGATGGGTTCCACATGCAACCGCAAACTTTTACCATCAAGGTATTCACCGTTTTGTCTCGCAGTGCCATAAGTGTAATAGTTATGGAGATTATTTTTGGAATAATTAACAATATACTTACTTCGCCCTTCTTGTTTTCATTTGACTACCGCGTATAGTTTCATGTTCTCAGGATCATTTGCAAGGTAAATCATAATGACGTGGAACGAGCCCGTTCAACGCATCACAAATTAATTTGTTTATACGACTATATGCAAAACAATGGTAATGCAGTGTAGTCGAATTACGAGGTAAGTCAACTTTTTTATTTTATCTGTGTCGCTGTCAGATTGTCTCCCCTTTTCATTATTCAAGTTAATCAGTATCGTTGTACCCTTTTGGAGTACTTTCGACAGGGCCATAAATTCTAGTCTTTGTGTTTTCCCCATTTGCCGTGCATGTCCGTTGCGCATATCAGTGTTTTCTAAGGCTTACCTCGGAGGTCGTAGGCACCACATTGTACCGTTTTTAAAAGTTCAGTTTTGCACGTAGGTAGTACTGACCTACCACCGTTAAACTTAATCTATTCGGGACACATAATTTATTTATTTAATTTATTCGGGATACCTTGCAACTTGAGCGGTACAATAATTTACGATGGTGAGATTGCAGAAGATATAAAATGCAGAATACCAATGGGAAGAAAAGCATTTCTGCACAAATATCTAATATTAATTTAAGCGTTAGGAAGTCGTTTTTGGAGGCAATTGCCTCTGCTGTGGCCTTGTACGGAAGTGAAACGTGGACGATAGTCAGACATGAATAGGGCTGGCGATTCTGAAATGTGGTGTTACAGAAGGATGCTGAACATTAGATAGACAGATGACATAACTAATGAAGAACAGAACAGAATTGGCAAGAAAAGAATTTTATGGCATATCTTGACTGAAAGAAGGCATCGGTTGGTACGACATGTTCTGAGAAGTCAAGGAATCCGCAATTTAATATTTGACGGAAGAGAGGGGAAGAATTCGCAGAGGGAGCCCGAGAGCCGGCTGCAGTGGCCGAGCGGTCTGCGGCGCGCCAGTCATGGTCTGCACGGCCGCTCCGGTCGGGGGTTCGAATCCCCCCTCGGGCATGGATGTTTCTGTCGTCTTTAGTATAAGGTAGTTCATAAGTAGTTTGTAAGTTTAGGAACTAATGACCCCGCAGTTAAGTCCCTTAAGCTTAACAAACATTTGAAGACCGAGAAATGAATGTAGCAAGCAGCTTGAAATTGTGTAGACGAGGAGACTTCAGAATGGAGTAGCGTGGAGAGCTGGAGCAAACTAGTCTTTGGCATGATGGCCATGAGTATAAGCTGCCCATTTATGAACATGTTTTCTTTTTTAAATTTATTTTTTACAAACAAATCCGAGTCACTAGTTCCAACCTACCACCAGCTCTTGACACATTACTGTAAAATAAATTTTTCAACTGAACAGGATTATCTGTCTAGAAGTACCCTTTTTTAGTTTTTTGTGAAAATTTACTTTGACGACTTCCAGAATAACATTTTCTTTAACTATTTTCAAACGTTGAAGTATGAGAATTTAAAAAAATATATATATTATGAAATTTTGTACCAGATTAAAAGATCGTGCCGCACCGAGATTCGAACCAAGGAAGTTTCGCGGGCGAGCATTATACCGTTTTTGTTGTTGTTTCTTTGTTTGTTCCTTTTTCTTAATTTTTTGTTAATTATTATTATTATTTTTTTCGTTTTTGTGTTCTTCAGGTTATTAGTTCCAATGTCGATGTTGGTTCATGCTTGTTCTATGATCGTTGAGTTCCAGGCTCAGTTATTATTTTTATTTATTTATTCTTTTTTTAAATTACAGATGACGGTTAATCCTATGACCAAACGCTCTGAGCTGCCGCGCCGGCAAGGCTGAGCTACCTGTGCACGCGTCGTGGCCCTACCGTGCGTGCTTCGCCTCCTACCTTCCTAACTTCACAGAACTTCTCCTGCGACCGTTGCAGATTAGGACTCTCAGAAGAAAGGATACTGTTGGCACATAGTTTAGCCATAGCATAGGGGGATGTTTTCTCAGAGGTGGTGGGAGGATGAGAATTTACAAAAGATCCGTGGGGATTACGTGATGATTAAATTTCTCCAAATTTTATAGAGTTGTAAAATTAATTTTCATTGTTAACAACTTATACTGCCATTTAACAAGTTTGTTGCTTTATTCATTTTACCTTGTAGAGACCTAAAGCCAGATTTATACAGTAAATTTAACCAAATAACCTTCAATATGTTAATTGGCACCACTAATGGTAAAAAAAATCATGAATATTTTTTTCAATTTTTATATTTTGTTGCAGCTCACGTATCATATACAATACATTCGGTTGCTATTGAGACAATATGACCCACGGGGAAAAACTAAATGTTGCTTTATTTTTGCTTATTTCAATGACATATACTTCTGCTAATGCCAGAAAATGCACAAAATTGTTAAAGATTCCACAATGAAACTTTCACTCTGCAGCGGAGTGTGCGCTCATATGAAACTTACTGGCAGATTGAAATTGTGTGTCGGAACCGGATCTCGAACCTGGGACCTTTGTTAAGGATTGTCTCATTACACCTTCTTGTTGAAATAAATTTTGAGAAAAATATGATAAATTAAAAAAATATATACAAAAGAGTTTAACAGATTTTTTACAATGTTGTGAAGTATGAGAAGCTACATTCTTTTTTATTTATTTACAAAAATGTGTAGTATGAAACTTTTTTAAACAGTTTCTTTCTAAAGTAAAGCACAAAAAGACCTTACATTCAGAACATCTCACATTCGTTAACTATGAGCAGCCCATTGCTTTGCACAGTGACCTGCTCTTTTTTGAGTAGCTATTTTTGCAGGTGAAAAGCACATTTGTATCTTTTGGTACTTTCTGAACTAATTTTTTTCTTCTTTATGTGGTCCCCTTCGCTTTCTTCTCTTTCCTCTTCATCACCGTCCGTTTCATAGGTATCGGGATTGTTTGTGTTCCTTTCAGTGCTGCTGAACATCACATTTTCAGCAATATCCATCTTGAAGGAAAAATATTTGTTTTCTTTGCCACTTTTCTTGTCTTGCAATAGTTAACTACTATGGCTCCAGCGTTGTGTTGTATCACTAGGAGATGGAGTTTCATGAATTTGTGTTGAGTGTACTGAAGTTTCAGTGTTGAAACTTCTTCCCATGCTGTCAACTGCGTCTACTGATTATGAATTTCAGCGTCAGCATCATCATCATCACAGTCATGATGAATTTCCATATCAGAACAATTAGCAATAAAGACGTAATCGAGAAGCTGAACAAATTCTGAATCAGATAGGTCTGTCAATAGTATTTAAATTTAGATTTTTAATTCACGCTTGTGAAGTTTTATTTGTACTGGAATCTTTAGTAGTGTCTATCACATTATGAAAGCCGCGAAGTACGTACTAAAAGCAATGAAGTAACGTTGAAACAACGAATTAACAATATAAAATGCAGACATCCGCCATTTGCTCACAGACATATGAATATAAGTCACTGAGACCGGATGTACATATATGATACATTTACTTCAGAGGAAAAACCGTATTTTACGTCACTTTCTTTGATATAATTGTAATATAATAACAGATATCTGGAGAAATAAGAAAATAACCATAGACTGGAAAGAAGCCATTATAATACCATTACGCAAGAAAGGGGACAAGAAGATACTGGATAACTACAGGGGCATCTCTCTCTCTTAAACATAGGTTACAAGATTTTGTCTAAAAACTTACTGAGCTGAAGAACAACTGGGGCCGACAATAAGAGAGTACCAGTGTGGCTTTAGAAAAGGGAGGAACTATGCAGAACAGATATTTGGTATCAAAAGGATAATAGAGCTCAGAAACAGGAAAGGGAAAAAGACGATAGTGACTTTTGTGGACTTCAAAAAGGCCTAAGATTCAGTTGACAGGAGTACCCTGCTTGAAGTGTTGGAAGACAGGGGACTGGATGCTACAACACATGCAATAATAAAGGAAACGTTGAGCGACACTACTGCCAGGTCAGAGATCGCAGTACACTGTCAGACAGCTGCGAAATAAAAACTGGAGTTCGACAAGGGGATGGACTGTCACCAGTTTTATTTAACCTCGATGAGGTAGTGAGACAGTGGAGACAACTAAATAGTAATATGAAGATCAAAGGTGTACAAATAGAGTACAAGGTCAAACATAATGCAATTCAGGACTGCCTGGCATTCTCAGATGACATGGCACTTTTTAATGAAACAGAAGAAGAGGCAAGGACAGCACTAAAAATCTAGCTGAAGTAGCAGAAAAGGTTGGACTAAATATTGCATATAATAATACCGAGACATTGAACACTGGGTCTGACTAGAAGATAGATGGACACGTGGTTTAGAAAGTCGAGAGCTTACGTTATTTGGGAGAGAAGATAACTGGTGGGATACAGAGCAGCAATAGCGATGTAGACAGGGCACAGCTCTTGCAGAAGCTTCGGTACGCAGTGAAAACAATAGATGGCAAGAAAAATCTGTCACGGAATGCCAAATTGCGACACTACACAGCAACTGTAAGAAATGCTGCACTGTATGCATCAGAAACGATCACACTCGGTAAGAGAGCTTGTATACAGTAGGAGAAGGAGGAGCGGAAAATATTAAGACATATGGGGCACTAAAAAAAAAAAAGGGGATATCTGGATACACAGAACACGAGAGGAACTGTACGGAAATTTTGAACCTATATCGAGTGAGATACGGAAAAGGAGGTTACGATTTGTTGGGCATATCATGAGGATGGACGATGAGAGGTTGACTAAGAAGATATGGAATGCAACATGTCATACGGCGAACAACTGGGTGAAGGAAGTCAGAGATGACTGGAATACTGTAGGAATAAAAGAAAGGAATCTGCAGGCACTGGTGTAGGACAGGGAGAACTATAAACGGTTGGTGGACGGTCACAGGTGGCCGGACACCAAAATCAAAGTCATCTTAACAGAAGAAGAAAGAAACAGCAGAAGCGAGAAAATGAAGAGGTATTGGAAAGAAAGAGGACGTGCTAAACAAGCCACAAGTGATCCTGAAGGGTCCTAACGAAGCAGAAGAAGAAGAAGAATTGTAATCAGGAGTCTGTTAGTAACAAAATCAAATGTTCATAAATCTATGGGACTTAATTGCTGGGTTATTAGTCCCTAGCTTACAAACAACTTCAACCTAAGGACAAAACACACACACACACACACACACACACACACACACACACACACACACACACACACACACACACACACCAAGGAGGATTCGAACCTCCAACGCGGGAGACCGCACGATCCGTAACGTGGCGCTCCACACCGTTGGGCTACTCCCGCGCGGCTGTCAGCAAAATTTTAGTACTTCTTTAAAAGAAATAATCGACGAATTGAAAATAACAACCTGTCTTTGTTGCGGCCATGGTTACTCGTCCAAAAGACACTTGTCACTACCTGCTCCTGACACGTAGTGGCCATTCTGAGAACAATGTGTATGGTGGATTGTTTTCCTGTGGATTGTAGCGAATACGATGCAGTCAACACTTCTACAGAAAAACAGCACCCAATGTGAAGGGACCTTGTTTGAACGGATGTATGATATATGATTCACGAGGTCGCTAGAGGTCATAATTATATCTAAGTTTCGTTATTCTCTTTCTCGGCCTGCCCTCCCCTAGCCTGCTGGCTGGCCCCGCCCCTTCCCCCTCCACCGCCTTTCATCACAATCTACAATGCAATACACCGTGTTATTAGCTGCCACGTTTTTGGCACATAACACTGTTTACATACGAACTTCCTGACAAATCTGCGTTAGCGTGAAGTTAAGCTGTCATCTCACCTTTTGTCGTGATCAGACGCGCCGACTTTTGAAAATCAGTGTGGGTGCTCTATAACACGGTTCACAAATGTTCGAAACCAACCCTCATGAAAATCATGTTCACGCATTTTTGAATGAGCAATATGCAGTTATCTGGCCTTTAAAGATAGAAGGAAGAAGAAGGATGAAGAAAAGGAAGGCATGGCTGCATTAGGACACTACAATAAAGCGATCTAATTGGCCGAAGTGGATATTTCGATATAAGTAACACCCCAAAACTTCTGCACGACCAACGAAATAATTTTTCACTGTACACTAATCTAACACTTTTTATGCGAAGCTATTCTTTCTGATAAAACCGTCTGGTAGAACACCGTTACCAGGGTTTAAAGAAATCTTTGAAATATTTTGAGATTTTGAAGTCCGGCATCAATTTTTTTTGTCAGTTCCAAGCAAGAGCTGTATACTTCATCGAAACTTTCATCACTTCGAGATAACGTCATGACATCTCTGACAGTATTAACATAGTGCAAGGCTTTTTTAAGCCTGAGAGAGAAGCATTACAAATTTCAACTGAATCTATAATTTTAATAACAAGGGAAGTGAGAAAGATAAATGGAAAAGGATTAACTTTAGCGTCAGCATCAGATTCTTCAAGCTAACTTCCTGAAAGCATACAATTGAATGTTCATAAATACGTACATCTGAAGATCAAAAGGACCGACGTGCTTCAGGATGAATAAAGCTAACGGAGTTGGCAAAACACGGACACTCATTACTACTAGCTTGGGGACCCGCGTACAAAACTGATCATTTCTTTCACGTATGAAATATCTTCTCTCGCTATGGTCACGTTTTGCATAGCCTCTTGAGTCATAAGGTAGGTTTTGATTTTTCCCGATTTTTTTAAATTTGTACAATTTTATTTTCCACCTCAGTTTTATGTGGGTGCTCAGAACCCCCCAAAAATTCTTGGGGGTGCACGAGCCCCGGAGCACCCAAGGAGTGGAACCATCTACCAATAAGCCATGCACACCCATACCTGGGGACAACGTTTCGTTTCAGAAAAGTAATTCAAAGGTTGGTACTTTAGTACGTTATTAACTGGATCGGAACAGGACAGTTTTATGGCTACTTTTATATTTGCATTAGTTCTCAAAGGTATTAAAATACTTCTTAATACTAGATCTTCCGCCCCCTCCCCCCCTTCAAAGGGGCAACTTTACAATAAGTTGTGTAACACATCAAATAATATGTTTCCGCAAAGTTTTCTCAGCGACGTCAATTATAACAGTTGACACCATAGGTCGAAGTTATGGTACTCGACATTCATGATGTTCCGAAACTCCCTCTACTGACATAAGAGGTGTTCCATCATCTTTCGGGAGTGCACCCGGGACAGCGACAATTCTTCTTCCGATATTTCGGCTGCAAACCTTACAGCCATCTTCAAGGCGAGTCCAAGACTGAGTTCTCAGCGTCTGTGCGTGCCTATTTATACGGTAAATCACGTGATCCAAGCTAGTGAGGATTAGACTGCGCATGCTCGAAGATATCACATTCGTAACTTCTGCGCTAGTCATAGATAAATATATACTTCAAAGATAATCTGTGAGCAGTGAGTGCAAACATAAACAGAGCTGTTACATATCCACAGTGCTTACAAATGAATAATTAATCATTAAAAGTGGTAACATCAATCGGAATAGAAGACGCAGACATTCTTTCAGAACGAAGGCGTGATATAAGTGGCTTCCATGCATTGTCAAGATGAAATCAGTCGTCATGATTTAGCAGGTGGTCTGCCAGTTGTATATGTACAGCTTCCTTTACAACAGAGTCCCAGAAAGTGGAAGCTGTGGTTAAAATCTTTACTCCTTTGTAATTCATGGAATGGCCAGTAGAAATAAAATGTTCGGCTACTGCAGACTTGTTGGACTGAAGAAGGCGTGTATACCGTTGGTGCTCAACGCATCGTTCCTGCACAGTGCGCGTGGTTTGACCTATATAACGTTTTCCACACTCACAAGGGATTTCATAAACTCCCGCTTTTCGCATTAACAAATCATCTTTGAGAGATCCCAGAAGAGCTGAGGTCTTAGGTGGTGGGCGAAAGATCACATCCACTTTATGTTTCTTCATAATTCTGGCAATTTTTGAAGACACATTACCCACGTATGGGAGAAAGGCTGTAGATTTCACATCCCGTTCCTCTTCATCTTTCTCCTGTGATTTATCTGATGTTTTTATTTGTATTTTTGGCATACCCTGACTAAAAGAAGGGATCGCTTGGTAGGACACATTCTTAGACATCGGGGAATCGTAAATTTAGCATTGGAGGGAAGTGTGTGAGGTAAAAATCGCAGAGGGAGACCAAGAGACGCGTATAGTAAGCAGATTCAAGTGGATGTGGGTTGCCGTTTTTATGAGGAGATGAAAAGGCTTGCTCAGGATAGAGTAGGGTGGAGAGCTGCATCAAACCAGTCTCCGGACTGAAGACCATAACAACAACAACAATTTATTTGTAAGGCTTTTTTAATCTGATGATGCGAATAGCCAGTTTTCTTGAAAACCGCCTCCAGGTGCAGGAGTTCATCCTGTAGGCTGTCAGCATCAGACACTACCTGAGCCCTGTGAACTAAGGTTTTCAGTACACTCATAGTTTGCGAAGGATGGTGGCAGCTGGACGCCTGCAAATAAAGATCTGTATGGGTGGGCTTGCGATATACGCAATGACCTAGGAATCCATCGTCTTTGTTGCATTGTAAAATGTTAATTACATCCGGAGATTTTGTAACCTAAAGTTGACGCTTGAAACCTCCGACGTTCAGTTGCGTGTTGTAACAAACACGGGCCACGGTCGGCGAGCAGCATCTGCAGGGACATGTTTGCAATGACGACCGTGTTTACGAGTGTGGCTGAAGTGCATTGTTGTGGTTTGGTCTAGCTGTCGCAGTGTCCTCATGTAGCGCTTGCTGCTATTGTTATTCTGCATTCTGCATTACAATATCTCCGCATGTAATTAACATTTTGCAATTCAGCAAACGGCACTGATTACGTATTTGTTTACATGTTCAGATGTGCTAACAAAACTAACGGGATTCCATTTAAAAACGTAGGTTTGTGTTAAAAAACATACTTATGGTTTGAATTAACCAATTACACTAGCCCCTCTCCTCACGTTCGGTCTGTGGAATCGGTTCGTCAGTATTTGATTAGTTAACTGCAAACCTGATAACCTAGTTACAAGTCAAAAGCAACAATAAGTTTACACGAAGTTGGTAGCCGAAATAGCATTTTCAGATTTGACGTTGAAGTACTTGCAGCCAGCAGTGGTATTGGGAAATTGCGTAACGGTGTTGGTAGACCTATGAAAATCAATTTGCAAGGCATTAGCATTGAAGACCATTCAGTCCGCTACTGCGTCTGTCACTTGCTTCTCATCTCGGCATGTCAGTGGTCACGGGGACGATGAGCCAATTTTGCGACTTGCGGTAGCGAAGACATAGAGATGTCACAGAACATCTCGTGGTTCTGATATGATTTTCAAGTGTGTGGTAAGTGTTTATAGATGTAAATAATTAGTTCACTATGCGATAGTAATGGTGATGCTAGCGTTGTCAGTGCTGCTGAAGCAGAGTTACTAAACAGAGCTTTCCGTAGTTCCTTCACCAAAGAAGACGAAATCAGTATTCCAGATTTCGTGCTAAGACCAGTACCATCGTAAGTGACACAGAAGTAGATAATCGCGGATAGTGAAGCAACTTACATCGCTTAACAAAAATAAGTCTTCCAGTGCACACTGTAAAGCCATGACGTTCCTATCAGATGTAGATGCTAATGCATTAGCTCGAAACTTTACAACCATATTTTACCACTCACTCAACGAAGGATCTGTACCCAAAGACTGAAAAGTAGCACACGTCATTCAAATATTCAAGAAAGGTCGTAGGGATAATGCACTGATGTATAGGCCTTTATCACTGACTCCGATTTACAGCACGGTTTTGGATCATATATGGGGAGCAACTAATCAAAACGTGTTTTGTCCACTTCGGACAAAATTGAGTTTGATATGGTTTCCGGAGGTATTAATATTTAATATATTTGTATATTTTAACACTGAAATAGTATGTTAAAAAATAATGGTTAAAACCAATCGTATATTGTCCACAGCACTGAATGAATCAGAACGTATGATGTTCACCATTTACATTTCATTTTGCTTCCCTTTCCTCTAATTTGGCAGTACTGTCGAGTTTAACACGTGTCAGGGCTTGCAATACTTCAAAGAATTATACAGCATTGTCGCCTTCTGTCATTGTTTGACACTACTTGATCCCAGGGTTGCCAACTTGGGGGTTTTTCCCCCAGATTTAGGGGGAAAAATTTTTTCAAGGGAGAATTAAGGAGAAAGACCTCTCCGGGGGACACCACCTTGACGAAGCACTGTCAGTGCGGGTGGAGAGGCTTGCGCATCCGTGTGAAGCAGATGGCTATACCGATGGTAGAGAACCTACTGCCGGAAAGGCATCAGCTGATGGATCTGACTAAGAGTGCCCCACAACGTCCCGTCTTCCTTATCCTCTCCCAGTCCTTTCCAATTCCTTTCCCAACCCAAGGTGTGATGCGATCCGTGCCGAGGGGTGCATGGCACATGGGTGGATGTGTCTCGAACGGAGCCTCAGGGATTGATTTGATTTGATTTATCCAGGGAAGCCAAAACAGTCTTCGTCTAACCCGCCACTGCCCGCACCGAAACTAAGTTTATTGTGCGGTATTGATCCCTGTTTATCTAGTAAAGCCAACCAATGCCCTTGAGCAGAGCAAGGAGTCCCTTTACCAGTTCTTTATTAGACACAATTTCTTCGGGTCTAGTTGTCCCAAATGTTCTGTGCCTTTTACTCTCCAATGCAATGCATTTGAAGATTAGGTGTGATGTAGTTTCATCACCGTCATCACAGATCCTACATTTTGGGCCCTCTTCTATTATTCCCATTGTATGTAGGTGTTTTTTGAAATTCCCATGGCCTGTCAGCAATCCAACCATGAGTTTAATCTCTCTCCTGTTCAGGCCCAGGATTGCAGAGCTTCTTTTAAAACAAGGCTTTGGCATCATTACTTTGCCAAGTTTTTGTTGGTAGACTTTGCTCCAATATTCTACGTGCTGTCTTCTGAGCCAGTTACGTAGTTCCAATTTGATCATTGCCTTGGTGATTGTCAGGACAGGTTCCGGTCCAATAAATGGAGTCTCTGCCCACATCCTGGCTAATCTGTCGGCATGTTCGTTGCCACTGATCCCCGAGTGGCCAGGGACCCTCAATAGGTTTACTCTATTGCTTTCCCCTAGCTCTACCAGAACCCTGTGACATTCTGCAACAATTTTAGACCTTGTTGCAGGAGCTGCCAGTGATCTCAGGGCTGCCTGGCTGTCTGAATAGATATAGATGCTACGATCTCTGTAGCACCTACGCAAATTCTCCTCCACACACGCCCTGATGGCAGTGATTTCGGCCTGGAATACTGAGGCCAGTTTTCCTAGAGAGATGACGCCCTCCAGTGAACCAGACAATATCCTCCCATTGCTCCCTACTTCCAATTGTTATATTGAAAGGCTTGTTGAAGCAATGTGGGGTTATGATATAGTCGGCTGGCATTTCCCCAACCTTTCCTATATTTACCTCACTCACTATTTTAGTGTGTGACTCTGGATATCCCAGTTGTTGCCAGATTTGAGTCTGTATGCACCAGCCGCTGCCTCCATCTTGACCCAAAGGTGTAATGGGGGCATATCCAGCATGGTTTCCATCCCAGCAGTTGGTGTGCTGCTAATTCCGCCTGTTATGGCTGAGCAGGCTAGTCTCTGCACCTTACCAAGCTCCTTAGCAGCAACCTGCTGTTGTACCTTCTTCCACCACACGACCGCCCCATAGGTGATCCCGGGTCTAATCACTGTGGTGTATATCCAGTGCATACCCTTGGGACTCAGGCCCCAATTTTTGCCACAAGCTCTCCTGGTGCTCACAAGAGTACCTTTTGCCTTGGAGCAAATATTCCTGATGTGAGGGGTCCATGTCAGTTTCTCATCTAGGGTAACCCCTAGATATTTCACTGCCCCTTCACAGGTAGCGCTTCTTTTAAAAGCTTGTGATTCAAACTTGAATGTTGTATATGCTTCTTTGTGAATGGTACAGTAACAGTCTTCTTAGGACTAACCCCGAGATCCAGTTTTCTGCACCATTCTTGCACAATGTCCAAAGCACCTTGTGCCATATTCTTTACTGTGTCAGCAAATTTGCCAAGTATTACTATGACAAGATCATCTGCATATCCTTGGAAAAAGTACTGCCTAGAGTTTAATTCTCCAATGAGATCATTCACCACTAGATTCCACAACAAAAGGGGAAAGAACTCTCCCTTGCGGGCAACCTCTAGTGGTGTTGATTACCATTTTTTCATTCATCATGGTAGCTTCTACCTTTCTTCCACTGAGCATGGCCCTAGTCCACCTACATATAGTGGTCCCTAGGTCATGCACCTCTGCTACCCTAACCATGGAATCGAAGGTCGTGTTGCTAAAAGCCCCTTCGATGTCCAGGAAGATACAGAGGGCTATTTCCTGAAAGTGTAGTGCTTTCTCCACCTTCCCAACGAGTTTGTGGAAAGCTGTCTCACATGATTTACCTGGCTGATATGCATGTTGGTTTGAATGCAGAGGAGCCCTACTTAACCTCCTTTCTCCAACATGCACATTAACCAGCTTTACCAATGTCTTAAAAATGAAGGAGGACAGGCTGATTGGTCTCATATCCTTGGCCTTGGTATGATAAATTCTCCCTGGTTTAGGAATGAAGACAACCTTCAATGCCCTCCAGGCATTGGGAATGATTCCTGCTGCTAGGCTAACCCTGAATAACCTGCATAGGAATCTAATACGATTTTCTCCTGCTTGTTGCAGGAAAGCTGGGAAGATTCCATCGGGGCCAGGTGACTTGAACGGTTGAAATGTTCCCACCGCCCATCGGACCTTACTGAAATTGACGCACTCCTTGGCCAAATCCCAGTCCTCTTTGCGAATACCTGAGAACCTTTGTCTCTCAGGAATAGCATTCTGGTCTGAGTTATCCCCCAGAGTATATTGAGGAAACTAAGTCTTGAGGAGCAGTTCCAGCGTTTCATGTGCTGTCTTTTTATACTCCCCATCCTCCTTCCTCAATGTTCCTCCTGGATTAGTTGGTACCCTAGTGAGTATTTTATGAAGTCTCGCTTGAGCAGCCGTGCCCTCCACTTCCTCACAGAATACCTTACAGGATGCCTCCTTTGCCCGTCTGATGGCAAGGTTGTAATTTACAAGGGCCTCACGATACTTTGCCCATTGTCCCTTGCGCCTCGCCAGGTTAAACAGTCTTCGTACCTGTTTCCTTTGCATTTCCAGGTTATTATTCCACCAAGGCACACTCCTATTTGTACACTTCTTGGTGATTGAGCAGTTGTCCTGGTATGAGGTCACTATAGCAGAGGTTACAGCCTTTGCTACTTCCTCAAACTTTGCTGGATTCCTTATCAAAGTTTTAATTTCCGATAGGCTGAAGTCAAGGTCTTTCCTATATGTCTCCCAGTCCGTTTTCCTGGGATTCCTATAGGCCATGGTCTGTCTGGTTCCCATTTCAACGTTGAATTTAATATACAGGTGATCTGATGAGGATGGCTCCAGGACCACATGCCACTGTTTGACGTAACTTCCCATCATCATGGAACCAAAAGTTATGTCAATTACTTCTTCCCTTCTACTATTCCTGAATGTGGGTTCATCACCCCTATTCAGGATCTCCAAGTTGTTAGATAGGAGAAATTCAAGAAGGTGCTCACCTCTACTGTTGGTGTCCTTGCTGCCCCATGATAGATTGTGGGAATTGGCATCACATCCCACCAACAGTTCGTCACCTTGCCGATGGCAGGCTTCCGTCAGTCTCCTCACTTCCAAAGGAGGAGGAGAGCTGTCTGAGGCCAAAACAATTTCCCTCGTGATATCTTCCTCAAGTTGCTGCATCCTGATGGTCACCAGGTCCCTGGAACAAAAATCCATCATTGGTATGAAAGGTATTCCATTTCTAACATAAAAGCATGTTCTGGAGTTTTTTAGATTTCTAGCATAAATCAGCTTACCTCCAGTACCACCAAGGCCCGATACACCACCTCTGTATAAATAGGGTTCTTGTATCAGGGCCACGTCCACCTCCTGTCTCCCCAGGCGACGGCTCAGGGCAGCAGTGACACCTTTACTGTGTTGCAGGTTTATCTGCAGCACTTCCAGTCCCCATCTTGCTGCCATTATTGCCTTTAAGGTCTTTGATTACCCTGACGGCGACCTGTGAGAACCCTAAAAACAGTTTCAGGCCTTGCTCTCGCATTACCTTCAGGGACTTCTCTCCAACCTCCACCATCAGGGTTCGTCCTTCCGGAACGACCTTTTGGTTAATTACCCTCCAATCCTCTGTCGAGACTTTTGGATTCTGGACCCTTATTTTCTCAAACAGAGTCTTTGGAGGGACATCCTTAAGGATCTTTGGAACCCATATTGATACCTTTGCGGTCTTCAGGAGTTCGGTTGCTGTCTTGACCAGCAGCTTCGCATCCTCCCACGGGGATATCATGGGCCCCTTGTCCTTAAGCCATTCTGATGAGTGCTCCCCCTCGCAGACAAAAATGAGGGCACCGCGATCTAGATAGACCCTCCTGAATTTGGGTCCTGGACCAGCGTCCTCCCCAATCTCTTCAAAGAGGGCGATCTGCACGAGCGTGGATGGAGTTCAGACGGTCAAGAAATCGATGTAACTCATCCTTCCCGTGAGGCCATACTATAAACGTGTCATCCACGTATCTCCAGAAGACCGTTGGTTTAAAACTTGCCGAGTCCAGAGCCTTGTCCTCGAAGTCTTCCATGAAGAAATTCGCTACCAGAGGGGATAGGGGGCTTCCCATAGCAACTCCGTCAATCTGCTCATAAAAGTCACCATTAAACTGGAAATAAGATGACGTCAGTACATGTTCAAATAAGGCGGTAATATCCTTGTCAAAATGTGGCCAATTAGAGAAAGAGAATTCTGTACAGGTACCTTGGTATATAGTGATACCACGTCGAAACTCACCAGTACATCTGTACTATTAAGCCTGAGGTGGCTGAGTCTTTGAATAAAATCTATAGAATTTCGGATATGGTGACTACATTTTCCTACCAATGGCTTTAATAGTGAAGCCAAATACTGCGCAGAAAGGTAGGTAGGTGAGCCAATTGTGCTTGTTATTGGCCGTTTAGGCAGATCCTCCAGACGCTCATCCTTATCCAGTTTGTGGACTTTAGGAAGCCCATAAATCTCGGTGGTACAGCACCTCGAACTTTTTATAAATTTTCTTCATATTTTCAGCTAAGAAAATGGATAGCTACAAACAGGCCATAGATATGCACTCCATAGTAACAACCAAGGAGGTTGGACTCTCCGAAGATGCCCTAAAACAGTAAAAGTGAAGCTAGCAAAATACACACTCCAGCATTTATTTGTGCCCAAAACATTGGTCGTACTGTGTGGTAAAGTAGTTCTAGCCGTTGAAATGTATGTCATAACTAAGTAAATACTCCGATATGACTTTCAATTTAGTGGCTTTATGTAAAGAGGACAATATTCACACAGTATTTTAAGCTAGAAACTTCTTTTGGGAACAAAAGCATGGCACCCTGGGCTCAACCAATGCCTGTTCTCAGCATAGTTAACGCCATCTCCGTTTATTCTAACCTCCTTGCTAACAACTTAAACATCAACCACCAAAGCTATAATAAAATAAAAATTAGCTGATAACTACAGTTTTATTTATTCGTGTCAGAAGCATCTTGTACAAACATAACATGAAACACACACAAAAAAAATTAAGATCATCGAATATAAATACAAATTAGCCATTAATAGTACACATATTTACAAATAACAGTGATAACAGTTCAAAAGGTCTTTTCCCCAGGATTCAACATTAAACTATGCTATTCCAAAATCTGGCTACATCACACGCAGTCAGGTCCTGCATGGTACAGCAGGCTGGACAAAGCTCACACTGTAGCAGATGCTCGGTGGTTTGTTCTTTTCCACACTCGCACACGACAGATGCATCAGAGAGGCCCCACCTTCTCATGTTGACTTTGGATCTTGTTACGTTGGTCCGCAGTCTATTGAGGGACTTCCACGTCATCCAGTCCTCCTCATAGCCAGGTGGGAGAGCTTCCTGTGGGGTCATCCAGCCACCAAGGTCCCCGATCTTTGCTCTCCACATCTCCAGCCTGGTCAGTTGTGGTGATTTGTCGAGCTCCGTCGTTGCACTACAGTGATCTCTGGATAACTATGTAAACATGTAATGTTGAAACACTTTGAATATAGTTGTCTTTATTCAGGCAGAAAATAAAAAGTTTGTTACAGACATATAAGCCAGTCATAATTAAATAAAATCAATATCATCTTAAACATAAAGGACAACAATAAGAACGACATTAAATGTAAGTAAATTAAATGTAATAGCCATAAAAATTTATATATGCCAGCTTATCTGTTACTACAAATTACCACATTTATATTACAGAAAATCTGATGATGGCAATAAAACGCCGAAATGAGCTCATAGTAAATAAATAAATAAAGCATTAATAAATTAATAAAATTCAGCAACCAGTTGCTTGTGATTATTTATTTTAGACGACCGGTTTCGGGCGCTTGAGTGCCCTTCTTCTGGTCTCTATACAGGCAAACAAATGGATTGGTATTAATATAATGGGATAAAATTGACACTTACATTTTAGTATTGTTGCTTAATGAATGTAGCAACATGCCTAATAGCATATGAACATATCTTTTATTACAATCGATTTGGTTCCAAACTGCTTCAAATTTCTGTAACCGACTTTTGTACGTTTTTTATCCTTTACTGTATACCAATCCATTTGTTTGTCTGTATAGAGACCGGAAGAAGGGCACTCAAGCGCCCGAAACCGGTCGCTAAAATAAATAATCACAAGCAACTAGTAGCTGAATTTTATTAATTTATAACCTGAACAGTTGCTGAAATGGTTAAAGTACTTCCAATAAAGCATTATAATAGCAGTGTGAAAGGTATAAACGTCATTTATAATTATGTCACTAATCAAAATAAGAGAGATCAGAGCTCGAACGGAGAGATGTAGGCGTTTTTGCCCTCTCTGTCAGCCACTTCAGTGTAGTACGTATAGTAACGATGTAGATGTATAGGGGAGTGTGGGGGAGGGGGAGGGTTCAGTCCGGCAGAGCAGGCGTGATAGGGTGCTCACGTGTGACGTTATCTGGCAGACAACCGCGTGAGGGGTGGCGATGCTGTTGAGGCAACGTGTGCATTCCGTAAACGGCTTTAAAATGTGTTGATTAAACAGAAACTAATTATAGGCCTTAACTAATACACAAAATAATTCAATTCGATAAAAGAATATACTTGCATCTAGTAATTTTTAAGTGTCTGAGTTACCTACTCTGAGTGAAGGAAATTCATTCCTCAATTTTTGCACGGTTCAGATGCTGCTTACACCAAATTCTTCGTTATAGAGTTCTTCTTCCGTACCTGCAACTGTTGATCTTTTATCCAATTTGCTAACGCGAATAAATTGTTTCGTCCTTACATACAACCTAATTATATCGTCGTCGACCGAAGTAAACTTTGTCTTAATACTCGATATTAGAGCTTCGACTATTGTCTCATACTTCGAAATTGTATGACCATAAAAACTAGCAAATACAATTTCGAACTCTTTTACTACGTTCAGCCAGTCCGTTGTTAGATTTAAAAATCTCCTAAAGAAACAGTCGTTATTCAGGAACAGAACTTGTTGCTGTAAGTGAAAGCATTTCAGTTCCTAATACCAAGGATTTATCAATGGCTGGACACTTGCAGCAATACAGTCTTCCTGGTAGGGAACAGTCAGACGGAACATCCGCTGTATCACAATTTGTTTCCTCTATTTCGTGGATCGTCCTTTTGTGTAATATCCTCAATGTCGCAACTACTTGCATATTAAACTTCCTCTTCATCTGTCACGCCCACACAAAGTCTACTGGTAATGTTGCCATGAATTTGTCATCGGGGATTTCGGTGTGTCTACCTACTGCAGTGAAACCGTCGTCAGGAACTGATGCACCGCTTGATAACGATACGTCGACGGCATTTCTTTTTAAAATAAGAAACCGAATTTTGTGCTTGATCTCTGCTGCTGTAGGGGTATTATTGGAAGAACCAAGACTTTGAATCTCGAAAAATAATATTCCAGACAGTCTTGATTAAATATATTACGACTGTTAACTCACATCTAAGTAAACATTTGAGCTTTACAAACATTTTGTGTCTGCCACGTGACGTCACAGCGCGAAAGGCAGGACAAACAGTTGAAGAAGTTGCTTCCATATAACAACTGAGAATAGACGTAAGGGTGGCTTTGAAATGAACGACCGTATAAAATTAATCATGGTTTACGCATATACCAGACTTGGATACATTGGAGTGAACATCAGGCGGTGAAGTCTGTCAAAGAAAGTAGGTTATATAACATTATTTCGGCCAACGCTTGAGTAATGCTCATCACTGTGGGATTCGAACCAGGAAGGTTTGTTAAAAGACATGGAGAAAAGCCAATGGAGAGTAACACACTTCGTTACGGGCTCATTTAGTAAGAATCACAGAGATGATTAGGAAATGCCAGTGGCAGACACTGCAAGATAGACGTTATGTATCGAAGTACGAGGTGTCAAAGTTCTTAAAGCATTCGTTTCTCGAGAAGTCGACTAACATATTGCTTCTTCCTTGGTGTATTTAGCGGAAAATTGAAAGAAATCATGGCCCACAAGGAAGCATGCCGAAAATCTTTAGTCTTTTATTTTTTATTTATTTTCTTTTTTCCGTGTACCATGCGGGACTCAGACAAGAGGAGGACATGACAATGATACAGAAAGCACCCTTCGCCACTCACTGTGCGATGGCTTGCGGAGTATGGATGTTGATTTAGACGTATTTGATACTCGATTGTACACATTTATCATTAATACGATGTAAAAAAAATGTAAACCCGTCAACAATCCGAAGATTGGTTTGAACACCACAGTGCTTTAACTAGGCATGGTACTGTTTGGAGGTGGTATGCCGTTGTCTTCCTCCGATCTTCGAACTGACTCACCCAACCAGTTATAGGGTGACCTACAGTTTAACGTGGGTTCCGAACCACGGTGCTACTATACTGCCAGAGGTGTTCAAATGTTCAAACTACGGGGTCATCAGTCCCTAAACTTACAAACTACTTATGAACTACCTACAACTAAGGACGGCACAAATATCCATTCCCAAGGGGGATTCGAACCCCCGACCGTAGTGGCCGTGCAGACCGTGACTAAAGCGCCTCAGTTCCCTCGGCTGCCAGAGGTGAAAGAAGTGGAAAGTGACGGATAAAAATCCTAAGACCTGGCGAGGATCGAACCCGCGACCTTCGGCACTCTACCACTGTGCAACCGAGGCGCACTTAACACGATGTATAGAAACAAATACGAAATAATTTTAAAGGATGTGGTTAGGCAGGAATTTAAAAGTATGGGTTAAATTGCTGCTATTGGAATGGGGAGCAATGATATTTACTGTCTAGCTTGTCAAAACTACTTTGTTGTTTTAAAGATAGGTAGATACACGGTCGACATACCGTATTTATGTCAGCGGTAGTCGAGCGTACTGCGGCGCGCCAGTCACAGTCTACACGGCCAGTACGGTCGGGAGTTCGAATCTCCCCTCGGGCATGGACATTTGTGCCGTCTATACTATTGGCTAGTTTATAAGTAGTTTGTAAGTTTAGGGACTGATGACATCTTCGTTAAGCCCAATAAGCTATACAAACATTTGAACATTTTTGTCAGGGCTATGTCACGAAGACGACACGCCCGTCTGAATTTGCGTGAAGAGCAGGCTACCCAACCTGAAGCGGGGTGCTCCGCCTTGCTGGGGGTGTAAAGCGGGGGATAACGAGGGGTTGGCTGTCAGTGGCAGACGGCAGCTGCAGTCGCGTGACACCTCATTACGGGCGCGCAGCCGTGGACAATCGGATCGCACGCGGAAAACGCCTGTCCCCGGGCTTAAAGGGGAGGCAGCGAGAGAAGAGAGAGAGAGAGAGAGAGAGAGAGAGAGAGAGAGAGAGAGAGAGAGAGAGAGATAGAGAGAGGGAGATAGAGAGAGAAAGGGGGGGAAAGAGAGAGAGAGAGAGAAGGAAAGAAAGGGAGGGGGCGAGAGACACGGTTGGGTCTGTTGAGACATCCAGAGAACGTCAACTCGCCGCCAGTTACCCACTCAATGGCCGCTCCAACTGTAAGATGAACTACATTTGTTTTGCTCTTGTTACTGTTCATCTTATCTGTTTCAAGACACTTTTCATCTCGTTTCATTGCTCTTGTTGGACCTTCTCTGCCTCCGATAAATATTATTGGCGAAGCGCAAAGTTTATATTCCTTCTCCCTGAATTTTAACTATATCTTCAAATTTCTCCATGCTATCCTTCGTAGTTGGCTCATGCCACAGATTGAATAATGTTGGAAAAACGCTACAATTTGTTTTACACACTTTCCAACCACTGCGGCCTTCATTCTATTCTACTCTTATAACTGTAGACTGATTATTGTGAAAGTTGTGTATAATTTTTTTGTTCTCTATATTTTGCCCTTGATAACTTCGGAATTTGGAAGAATGTATTTCATTCAACATTATCAGAAGCTTACTACAAAAGCTATAGATGTAGTGTTGTCTTTCCATGACCTACATAGTAAGATGAAGTCGTGCTGTAAGTATTACTTCATGTGTTCCTACGTTTCTCCTAAATCCAGACAAATACTCCCCCGTTGCCGATTTCTACCAGCTTTACCGTTCTGCTATAAGTTCATTCAGTAATTTTCATACGCGTATGTGCCTGCTTTCTTTGGAAACGGTATTATTACATTATTCTTGAAATCTGTTTCATTCATCCTGCACACTGGGTGCAATAATTTATTCGTGTTGTTTCTCCTGAAGACTTAGGAAGATCTGACGGGATATCAACTACTCCTAGGGTCTTGTTTTAATCTAGGTTTAGTGCTCTGCCAAATTCTTTTCTCAATATATTACTACCTCCTCTTCCATTTCAGCATTAATTTTTCTAATTTCATTTCCCTTGTACAATCTCTCTGTATGTTTATCTCAAGTTTCGGCTTCCCTCCTTTGACCCTTAATGATTTTCCATCTTAGGTCTGCTATTGATACAGCTGCTTTTCTTGTATTCAAATGTATCTTTTATTTTTCTGTACTCGGTGTCAATCTTTATCTTAGTTACACAGTTTTATACAGCCTTCCACTTGTCCTCCAGTCAATGAACTTTCTGCCAGTCTTATATTTTAATCGTCTGTACACCAGTTTGCCAACGACTGTGCCACCGTGGACACATCGGTTCCCGTTAGATCACCGAAGTTAAGCGCTGCTGGGCTTGGTTAGCGTTTGGGTGGGTACCATTCGGGTCTGCCGAATTCTGTTGGTAAGCTGGGTACACTCAGCCCTTGTGAGGCCAACTGATTGAGAAGCAGCGGCTCCGGTCAGGAAAACTGACATAACGGTCGGGAGTTGTGAAGTCCCACCTGAAATGTTAAAATAACATCTACTACTGACGCCACTACAGTTGTGTGCAATCGGAGGTTTACACGTTGCCACTACGCCAGAATGTCAAATCACATAATTATTCTTTTACCATAGTGGATATTAGATATCCATGATGGACATACAGCAGTATAGATTGTAATTCATACGTAATTGGTCTCTTTTGTAATAAGTTGTTGAACTGTTAACACGCATTATATGTGGAACAGATAAAAAAGTTTGTTATTCACCAATCATTAAGTTCAAGTCTGTAACAAAGATTGATTTTGTTTTATTATTTGAAAATACAGTGACATACAAATATTATGTATTTAATTCAATTATTTAGAATTAATCCCAGATTTTGAGCATTTTCAGTATATTTGGTGTCGCTGTTTAAAATCTTCTTGTTGGCGGGAGGCTGCCGCCATTATTATTCGAACCAACGGCGGACAAAAGTAAACTGTTCTGACTATAATTACACTAAAGAGGAGAAATGAGAAACAAAAACTGTTATGAAAATTATTTTCTATATCAATTTAAAATTATTACTGCTTTGATCAGTTGCGTAAGTATTGGTGTGTTGATAAGATCTCCAGTGAGTAGTAAAATTGTCTATACGACAGAAAGTGTCAAAATTTCAAAAGTAATCGCTTCTCACATTTATGACATACCTATTCTTGAAACCTTCTGTGGTGTTCGAACTAGTTGTCTGTAGGTCAAGACTGTACAATTACTAAAGAGTCTCAGAGCCCAGATTATATTATTTCAGACCTAGCCATTGAAAAGAAATAATCCAGATATTTATTACGTGAATTTAGTCTCCACAACACAAACAAAAATGGCATGTGCCTAGTGGTGCTAACTTTGAAGTGCTGGAACAACAAAAACAGCCAAATGCACAGAATTGAAGCAGAACAGCTGGAAGAAACCAATAAGCACCAGATGTAACGCTATATCCATGAAATATTGCCACTGATGATGCCTTCCAAATAAAGGCGAAATGCATATGGCAATAATATATTTTATTAAATCAGTTACATAGAAAGATAAACTGAAATACCTACACTATAATATTATAATATAGCAACTGTGGGAAAAACAGGACAAAAGGAACTAAAAATGTCAAAATAGTTTAATGAAATACTGTAGACCTTTATGAATTTATGTTTGAGCAGGTACACGTCAAGTACAGTAATGCTTCTACACCGCTACAACAGTTTTATTCTTATGTACTAACACAAGCAACAGATAAAAAACCCACACACGCACAGCATATACACACGGACTCTACAGAGTGCGGGGCGCTGACCACGCCCCCCTCCATGCAGCATCCGCTGACGCCCTCGGGTAGAGGATGACACGGCGGCCGGTCGGTAGCCAGTGGGCCTCTCGAGGTCTGTCAGACGGAATTAATAGTTCGGTTTACTTGCTTCATTTACTGCATTTATACACTTTGTCATTTCATTTATTACATTCAATGCATCGTACGCTATCCAAGAATTTTTGTAGGTGTTGGTCCTCTGTGGCTTTCACTATTTCTTCTCCATAAGCTACCCATTTACCTTCTCCTGTGCTACTTCCCGCGTTTCCACCGATCTTTGCCGCAAGTTCCATATAAAACTCTCAAGAACCTGAGGTTCCGTCACGTTATCCAGGCCCATCATGTTCCTATCTTTCTGCAGTTTCTCCGTTTTTCATAACTAATAAATTTCAGTCAGAGTCTATAACCCTGGATATGTGTTACAGTTTCAAAGGTAGTTTCGAAATCTTCCGGTTTCTCTGGGTCTCTTCCACGTTTACAACCTTCTTTAATGACTCTTAAAAGTAAGTGTTTGTAATGATTAAATTGTTCTATGTGCAAAATTATATCAGGTGATTTCCTCTTTCTTCCCTTTTCGCCAGTCTATATACACCTACTAATTTTTGTTCCCCTTGTTTACCTACTAATGAATTCCAGTCCCCTGTATGTGTACATATATGATATAAAATCGTTTATCACATACTGTTTCACGTCATTGCGCGGGAGTGGTAGACATAAAAAGCACATTTCGATGTGATTGATATGACAGACAGCAGCAGACAAAATACAGGGTAATGGAACGTAAATCAATATTCCTTTAAAATGGACTGAAGCGGCTGTACCTAAATTACGATGAAAGGTAATAAATCTCTATACGAGTAATGACACAGTAACATGAGTTTTCGACATCACATACGACGCCAAAAATGCTCTATCTCATTAAAGTAATAAAAGAAACAAGTAACAAAAAGTACTCCGTAATACTGCAAATAATACTGTAGCCCGAGGTCGATATGTATATTGTTACCTACGGCCTTGGTGTTTAATGTAACCCAAAATTTAATTGCGTAATTCCTTTCAGCGACTTTCTATTTCGAATGCGAACATATTTTGTTGGCACCCAAGTGCATATGAAGACATGATCATCGCAATAATATAAGATAAATGAGATCGACAACGGAAAGATTTAGCTGTTCCTTTTTCCCGCGTGCTATTAGAAAATGGAACGTTAGAGATATGCCATACAAACGGTTGGATGAATGCTCTCCATGCACTTCATTGTGAGTTGCAGAGTATTCTGTAGATGCTGATATGGATAAAGCTTACGTATGTACCGTAGACTCGGGTCTAGATACAAAAAATAGCCTACGATGATTATCGTGACCAAAAATCTATGTACATAACGTCTGCCAAGGTTGTCGTACATACTGAACATGCTATAGTCTAAGGATTGGGTGTTGTAGATTAGGAAGTTAGAGCACTCGTAAATGAAATTTATTACTATTTTGAAAGCAAAAAATCGTGGAACGCTTGACTGTAAATACTGTGAGTAGGCAATCTGGCGAAATGTTTAAACCGGTAATGGATACACAATGTATATCGTAGCTGTCGTAGAAGACTGAGAGAAAGGGAGAAATATCGTGGTCATTAGAAGCAGATTTATGTTAAAAATTGTGTAGTATGTTGATTTTAAGTGCATGCCAAAAGCTATTTCATTGCCTACGTTCCTGGTGTCATATTTTAAAGGTTTAGCCTGTCTGCCAGATGTTCTGCACAGACACTTCGAACACGCCTTGAGTCCAGGCTATGGTTTGCACCTAGACGTTGGAGTTTGACTTGCACCTAGACCTTGAGCTTTGTCTTGCACCTAGACTTCGGACAATGGCTGGCACATATACATTGGACAATGGCTTGCACCGAAACCTGAGGCTATGGCTTGCACCTAAACCTGGCGCTGTAGGTTGTTCCTCGAACTTGGGATATGTTAGTTTGTTTGTAAATCTATCGGACCAAACTGCGTGGTCATCAGTCTGTAGCTTGCAAACTACTTAAACCAAGGTAAACTAACCTAAGGAAAAACACACAGGGAGGACTCGAACCTCCACGGCGAGCAACCGCGCGCTCCGCAGCGAGACGCTTTAGACAGCTCGGCTACTTGGGCTAAGGCTTGAACCTAGGCCTCACGATACGGGTTGCACCTTTACCTCGGGATATGGTTCACAGCTTTACCTCGGAATATTGCTTGCTCCTATACTTCGGACTATTGCGTGCAGCTAGATTTTGGGCTTTGCATTGAACCTAGGCTTTATGCTGTGGCTAGCACCTAGACGTTGAGCTATGACTTGCACCTGACTTTTGGCTATGACTTGCATCTAGAATTTGGACTGTGACTTGCACCTAGAATTTGGGCTATAGCTACCACCTCGACATTGAGCTATAGCTTACACATAGACCTTGCACAATAGCATGCATTTAGGCATTAGGCTAGCTCGAACCTACACCTTGGACTAAGACTTGCAACTAGACATTCAGCTATGGCTTGCACCTAGATATTGACCTATGGCTTACGCCTACAGTCGGGGCTTTGCCCTGAATCTGGATTTTGAGTTATGACTTGAACCGAGTTTTTTGCTACATATTGCACTTAGTACTTAGGCTCTACCTCGCACCTAATCCTTAGTCTAAAACTTGCACCTAGACTTTCAGATATTCCTTCCACCTAGACTTTGAGCTATGGCTTGCACCCTGTCGTTGGGATATGCCTTACAGCTAGACCCAGTGCTTTGGCTTTAGGTTCTAGCTCACACCTACACCTTGGGTGCTGGGCTTGCACGTAAATTTTCTGCTATGGCTTGCACCTAGACTTTGGTCTAGGCTTGCACCTAGACTTTGAGCAATGGCTTGCACCTTATCTTTGGGATATTCATTAGATGTAGATCCTTGGCTTTGCCCTGAATCTAGACTTAGAGCTATGGCTTGTACTGAGTGTGCTACAGCTTGCATTTTGGCTTTAGCTCGTAGATTGCACCTAAACCTTGAGCTAAGGCTTGCACCTAGACTTGCAACACTGTCTTGCACGTAGAGAGTTTGGCTTACACCTAGACTTTGCGAGTCTGGCTTACACCTAGACTTTGCGTTCTGGCGTGCAGCTAGACTCTGCACTATGGTTTGCGCCACGACTTTTGGCTATGACTTCCATCCAGACTTTCAGCTATGGGCTGCACCCTTATCTCAGGATATAGTTTACTGCTATATTTCTGGCTATTCCTTGCATGTAGACTTTGGCCTATGGCTTGCACCAAGCCTTTGAGCTTTGCCCTGAATCTAGACCCTGGGCGTTGCCCTGAATCTAGACTTCAAGCTATGGCTTGCACCCAGACTTTGGGCTAAGCCTTGCACCTAGACTTTTGGCTATGGCTTGCACCTTTACCTCAATATATAGTGTACTCCTATACTTACGGTTGAAATCAAAACAAGCTGTTTTTGTTCTACTAAATTTAGTAGAACAAAAACAGCTTGTTTTGATTTCAACCGTAAATATGGAAGCGTTCTACCAAGAAGCGACGGAAGAATCCATTTATATGTACTCCTATACATTCGGCAATTGCTTGCACCTAGACTTTGGACTATGGCTCAAACCTAGACATATGGTTATGGCTGTCACCTATATTTTTGGCTATGGTCTATATCTAGACCCTGGGCTTTGCCCTCAGTCTAGACTTCAAGCTAAGGCTTCGTGCTGTGGCTTGCACCTAGAGTTTAAGTAACGGCTTGCAGCAAGATTTTGGAGTATGGCTTGGTCTCACACTTTGGGCTATGGCTTTCAGCTAGATTTCAGGCTATTTCTTTATAACACCTTGGTTGCATCTTAGTTAATATTTCTAATTATTTCAGAATCAATAGTAATGAGAAATTTAGAATTTCAATTATTTTGAATATTATATTACCTGTAAGTCATGGAAATTACAACAGTACCAGCATGTGACCATACAAGTGAAGATTTGATACACTTTGATGTATTTAATTAATGAAAATTAGGTTTTAGTGCCGCGTTGATTGATACAAATAATGTCGAAATCAGTCATTGCGGTCGATACGTAACTTGATGAATAGTTGTGTCAGAATAGGCACTTGATTGAACTTAGATAAACATGGAAACTACATTATGCAACAACGCCGATCTGATCTAGACTATTAAGGATCATTTCATTTAAAAGTGAATGGGATAATATTTGACGGAAGCCAACAAAAATGTCACATGTGTACGTCACTTAATTAGCTTTATCTTTGGGTAATTGAACTGACTTGTATAAAGACAAGATCTATTTCGTTCCATGGGAAAATAACTTTACGATTTATTTAGGTACAGGTTTTTCAAGCATACGATCTACATAATATGTCACTAGAGTATGAACTTTAAATTTAGCCTTTAAATGTGGTGAACTTTACGATTTACTAACAGTTTGGTGAAAGGTATTTTTTTTTCCTAGGCAGCACGCATGTCTTCTCTCGATCTCATAGTCAAAGTAAAATAACTGACTGAATAATGAAATAAAACGTTATTTGGACTTAAATCACCTTAACAAAAGGGTTTCGCTTGTTGTGGTGTACTTGCCAATTCAAGCATTAATTTAAAAGCACAGACTGTAACAGCCAGGCATACTACCCTTCTTAAATTAGTGTATACGTTGCAATACAAGAGGAATGTCACAGATTGCACCTAATATTTTGGCTGTAACTTGCACCTAGATTTCGGGCAATGTCATGCACTACCACTATAGCCTATGGATTGCACCTAAACTTCAAAGTATTGCTTGCACCAAGACTTTGGGCTATAGCTTCCTCCTAGACTTGAGACAATTACTTGCACCTACACTTGAGGTAATGACTTGACTTGAAGCAATTGCTTGCACCTAGACTTGAGGCAATGGCTTGCAACTAAAATTGAAGCAAGGACATGAACCTAGACTTGAGGCAATGGATTGCACCGAGAGTTGGATGTATGGCTTGTGCTTTGGGGTGGGAGGGGGTGGGGCACCTAGATTTGAGGCAATGACTTGCACCTAGACTTGCGGCAATGGCTTGCAGCTAGACTTGGGACTATGGCTTGCTCTTTTACTTGGGTCTATGGGTTGCTCCTAGACTTGGGGCTATGGCGTGCTCCTGAACTTGGGGCTATGGCTTGCACCTAGACTTGAGGCACTGGCTGGCACCTAGACTTGAGGCACTGGCTTGCACCTAGACTTGAGGCAATGGCTTGCACCTAGATTTGAGGCAATGGCTTGAAATCTAGACTTGTGGCAATGACTTGAAACCTAGACTTGAGGTAATGGCTTGCACCTAGAGTTGGAGTTATGCCTTGTACTTTGGGGTGGGAAGAGGGGGCAGCTATAGCTTGCACCTAGACTTGAGGCAATGGCTTTCACCTAGACTTGAAGCAATTGCTTACACCTAGACTTGAGGCAACTAAAATTGAAGCAAGGACATGAACCTAGACTTGAGGCAATGGATTGCAGCTAGAGTTGGATGTATGGCTTGTGCTTTGGGGTGGGAGGGGGTGGGGCACCTATGGCTTGCTCCTAGATTTGAGGCAATGGGTTGTACCTAGACTTAAGGCTTTTCCCTAGACATGGGGCTATGGCTTGCACATAAACTTGAGTCAATGACTAGCACCTAGACTCAGAGTTATGGCTTGCACTTGGGGGTGGCTATTGCTTGCACCCTGACTAGAGGCAATGGTTTGCACCTAGACTTGGGCCTATGGCTTGCTCCTAGACTTGGACCTATGGCTTGCTCCTAGACATGAGGAAATGGCCTGCACCTTGACTTGGGGCTATCCCTTGCACCTAGATGTGTGGCAATGGCTTGCATCTAGACTTGGAATTGTGGCTTGCACTTGGACTTGGGGGTGGGAGGGGGTGAAGCGGCTATGGCTTGCACCTGGACTTGAGGCAATGGATTGAACCTAGGTTTGGGGCTATGGCTTGCTCTTAGAGTTGGGGCTATGGCTTGCATCTAGTCTAGGCACCTTCAAATATACATTAACATTTCTAAGTGCCCTTAGGTGGGTAAATTGAACAAACTGATTAAACGTTAAATGTAAATTTGTCACAAAGTATAATATGAACTATTTTTCTTTTGCCAATATAGTAATAATGATCATTTAAATTTATGAAGTGGTTTCACCGGATTTTAGATCCCAGTGTCGAAGAACACTGTTGCCTGATCGTCAGAATTTTTTGTCCCAAGATTTTGCTAATAACATTGTGATAAATTGCGTGTCCCAGTCTTTTGGCATGTAAGGCTACAGTTGTGCACATCCGACACATCTCGCAGTGATTTTTGAAATCCAGTAACTTTTCTTCTTTAGAGATGTGTCCCAATAGCTGCAATGGATGTGCTTGTCACTGGTTTGTCATATCTACATCTACATCAATACTCTGCAAATCACATTTAAGGGCCTAGCAGAGGGTTCATTAACCACTTTCATAACCTTTCCCTACAGTTCCAGTGGCACGCGGGAAGAAAGAACACCTAAATCGTTCTGTTTTCAATCTGATTTCTCTTATTTTATTGGGATGGTCATGTCTCCAAATGTTGGCGGGTGCAAGCAAAATATTTTCACATTCAAAAGTAAAATTCGGTGATTGAAATTTCGCAAATAGATCTCGCCGCAACGAATAATCTACACCTCAAATAGTGAAACATTTCCATGACGCGTTCGCCCCTGTAACGTGATAAAACAAAACGAGCTGCTCTTCTCTGAACCTTCTCAATGTCTTCCGTCAGTCCCACCTGGTGAGGTTCCCACACTGGCCAACACTACTCCAGGAGAGGACGCACAAGTGTGATGTAGGCAGTCTCTTTGGTGGAGCTGTTGCATCTTCGAAGAGTTTTGCCGGTGAAACGTAACCTTTGGTTCGCCTTCCCTACGATATTTACTATGTGTTCTTTCCAGTCTAAGTTGTTCGTAAGTGTAACTCCTAGTTATTTGGTAGAATTTACGACCTTAATGTTTGTCTGATTTATCCTGTACTTGAAGTGCAGCGCATTTCTTTTGGTGGTCATGTGTATCACTTCACACTTTTCATTATTTGGTGTTAATTGCTAATTTTCGCACCACGTAGAAATTTTGTCTAAATCGCTTTGCAGTTGGTTTTGATCCACTGTTGACGTCACTAACCGATAAACGACAGCTTCATCCGCGAACAGTCTAAGAGAGCTAATCATATCGTCATATATAAATTATTATCGCCTATTAGAATTTAACATACTTCATCTTAAGAGAAACCTGTAATATGATCGCCTTTGATCGCCCCTCCCCCCCTCGCCAGTCTCGCATGTCAACTTTCTATGGATCTTGACCGCTAACTGCCGAAAGATGGTGCTGCTGTTATTAAGTTATGAACCTTTCGGTTCACTGCTGCGGTAGATCCGGGCGGGACGCAGATATGTCTGCAGTGCCTTTCGGATGAGGTGTCGACCCTCTTAGGGGGTGATCTGGGTACTGAAACGTGACCCATTTTGTCGTGTTGTACGGCCTTACTTGATCCATATACCCGTTGCACTGTCGAAACACTTCGTCCCATTCGAACAGCAAATTACCGAATGGATGCATCAAATTTCTCATGGCAATTAACGAATCGTTTTTCAAACACGCTGATTTTACAGCTCTGTTTGCGAGACATTCTGCAAGTTTGCTCAGGTTACATTCATACATTAGCTACTATTCGTAGTATCAGTAAGGCCGAAGTAACATTTCAGCATTTAGGTGGCATTGCGCCGCTATATCGATGTTGACCTCGACTCGTTGGACTGACATGATTCGAATGCTGACCATTTCTACAGAACATACTTACGTAAGTGTCTTAGGAATATTAACTTTCCAGTTCTTTTAGTTTTTCATAATATTGTGTTTTATGGTGTTTACGACGTATCAACTAGGTCAGTGATGGTGCTGTAACATTTGCATGATATTATTCAAAGTTACTTTTGGAGTTTTCTCCACTGTAAGAATTAATGCTGTACTTCCTCTTGAGGAGGGAGGGAGTAAAGTGGTAGGAGAGAGGTCTTATTGCAAGTTTGTACTTAAATTAGAAGAGCAGTATACAACTAGTTAACGAAACCCGTTGAACACAGTAAGATTGGGACAGGTGTCAGACAAGGCTGTTATCTCTCGCCGATCCTATTTAACATTCATTTGAAGGAAATACTGGAAATATGTTTGAATGGGAAAAGATGCGTCATGACAGGTGGACGGATAATACAGTGCATAGGATTTGATGGTTACATGGTGATTCTCGCAGGAACTCGAGGGACACTAACTTGAATGCTAAATGACTTGAATGATACCTTTATTACATATGGCATGAAAATTAATAAAAAGAAAACTAAAAGCATGGTTATAGGTTAAAGGAAGAGAGGTATGAACTTTAAATTGGGGTCAGAAATCATAGAACAAGCGAGAACATTGAAGTATTTGGGAAGCAGGATTAAGAGAGACATAGATGCTCAGAGCGAAACAATTATATTTAAATAAAATTAACAAAAAAAATTATTGTGATCGGAATCGGAAAATAGTGTGTGTGAATAGAAATGGGAATGGATTTCTCTTTGTGTGCTGATGCAGCAGTACCTATCTAGACTGGTATATATAGCACTGTGAATGTAGAAACCGATCTGAATGTCTGTAACTAAAGTACGAGTAAATGTTATAATTAATCAGCCTGGCATCGACTGATTGTAATGAGTATGGCCCTGTTAGTGCGCTTCACTATCCAGAACACGAGTCTGGTTAAACACTGAATGACAAGTCCGATTGTAGCTCAAGGGCCGATTCGTTAATCAGACAGAGAAATAGTTCATTAATTAAATTAAATACTGGCGAATGTTTGACACAAGTTTGACGTCCAAAATAAATGTGATCATGGGTGGAGTAACTAACAATTTCTAATAGCGATTGATAGCAGCTGAATAACATGCACGGCGTATGGTACAGTGAAAAAATATTAGTTGAGAATTATGTATTCGTTAATTATGAGTTTTAAAATTAATGGTAGGATAGATACAAGCGTCAACTTTATTTATACTTCATCATTAATGTACTACAAGATACCAAGCTGTTGTATACGGATAAGTGGTGAGTGAATTTAAATTTATTTATGATTCATATTCCGAGTAGGGAGGCAGATTGTTGTGTATCTATTAAAAAGTTCACACATACTTAGTACCTCGATTTGTTATACTCTTACATTTTTTTGATACAAGAATCGTAACCAACTAGTTCATCAGGTAGCTACCAATATTTCTTGCCAATCGTGAAAATTACTCGATGTACCACATTAATTACACCACTTGCTTATTGATCACGTTTGTTATGTCATTCACATTCTGTCGTAGAAATCGTAATCATCTAGTTTATCAGGTATCTACCAGCATTTTTTGTCCATCGTGTATCGCACCTTTTCATACTATTAATTACACCACTTGCTGACAACACAATAATTATTAATTTATTAATAAAATTAGGTTACATTTTCAGATGATGTCAGTACACACAATAATAATTGCTAAGCTAGCAAATGAATCCATACTTAGTTTTGGCATTTAATAAAAGAAAGTTTGATCTGTACTTTAAATAATATAGTTAAATACATAATTATCGACTTAAACGTTTCTACACTAAGTTACATAGTAAAAGTTCTTTTTATCGGTATCACTTAATGTTATAGATTGTCAGTCATTTTACAAATGAGCACATTTACACTAGTCATTAGTTGGTTTGCGCCCTACTTAGCTAATGAACTATTTTGACAATACAACATTTTCTTTGTTAATGGAATAGATCTTGTCCACAGCACGTAAAGTTATATACATCATCAGCACACAAACAGAAGTTCATTCCCATTTCCATTCACATAGACTCTACCTTCCGATCCCAACCATAATAATATATTTATTTATTTTATTTAAACAGCAGCTTCATGAGAGTATCACAGAATGGCACTGGCAAAAGAGGCGTTTCAAAAGCAGAAAAGGCTCCTTATTAGTAGTATAAACGAAGAATTTAGAAAGAAAATGGATAAATGCCTAAAATGAAGCATGGTCTTGTACGGAGCAGAAACATGGACTCTGTGAAATATGGATGAGGGGAAAATGGATGCATCTGAAATGTGAATATGTCGTCGGAGGGAGAATATTGCTGTTAATTGTATCGATAGGATGGATAGGATGTGTGCCTGCTGTGTGCGGACGCAGGAGGAGTTGGCCGCGGTTCGCGAACAGCTGAGCGTGCTGTTGGCTACGGTCAGCCGTCTTCAGGCTGCTGTCTCGGGGTGCAGCGATGGTGGGGAGTCTGGTGCGTCGAGTGGGACACCTCAGGTGTCTCACGCTACGCTCTCTGTCCCTGCTACCGAGGCACCTTCAGGTGTACCGGGCGTCGTCGAGCCGCCTTCTCCGCAAGGGGAGTGGCGGGTTGTACGGCGTTCGCGTCGCTCGAGGCGGAAGGCCAATATGGAGGCTGGACGTCCGTCCGCGCCCGTTCGTCCTGTGAGTGAAAGTGTGGCCACTCCTTCAGCAGGGTCCGAGCAGGTGCACGGGGGGAGGGGATTATTAGTTATTGGGAGCTCCAATGTTAGGCGCGTGATGGAGCCCCTTAGGCAGATAGCGTCCAGATCAGGAAGGAATTCCAACGTGCACTCGGTGTGTTTGCCGGGGGCCTCATCCGAGATGTGGAGGCGGCCTTGCCGGCGGCTATCGACGGTGCGGGGTGCAGTCGACTGCAAGTCGTGGCTCACGTCGGCACCAATGACGCTTATTGCTTGGGTTCTGAGGACATCCTCGGGCCCTACGAGCGGCTGGCGGAATTGGTGAAGGCTGCTTCCTTCGCACGCGGGGTGCAAGCAGAGCTGTCGATTTGCAGCATTGTTCCCAGGGTTGATCGGGGTCCTTTGGTTTGGAGCCGAGTGGAGGGTCTGAACCAGAGGCTTCGCCGACTCTGTGACAGTCATGGCTGCAGATTTCTGGATCTGCGTTATCGGGTGGGGAATTGTAGGGTGCCCCTAGATAGATCAGGGGTGCACTACACTAAGGAAGCGGCTACTCGGGTAGCAGTGTACTTGTGGAGTGCACATGGGGGTTTTTTAGGCTAGGCGCTAACTCTGATGAGCACTCGCCTGTCAGCATTCAAACAGCGAATTCAGGCCACGTTCGGAACAAAAATTCGAACATAAACATATTAGCCGCGAACTTACAGAGTGTTAGAAACAAAGTTCCCGAATTTGCAGCGCTGCATGGAAGTTATTGCGCTCAGATAGTTTTAGGCACCGAAAGCTGGCTAAATGATGATGTGGCAAGTTCAGAAATATTTAGCGAAGCGTGGAATGTATATCGGAAAGATAGATCTGATACAACTGGAGGAGGAGTGTTCATCGCTGTGGACAAAGATATTGTTTCTACTGAGATCGAGGTTGAAAGTAACTGTGAAGTTATCTGGGCACGCATAACAGATCTAAAAGAAGTAAAGTTAATAGTTGGGTGTTTTTACCGGCCCCCCAGTGCTGCTGTAGCAGTTTTAGAATCATTCAAGGAAAGTCTACACCAGGTAGTGCATAGGTATCCGGGCCATGTAATATTAGTCGGAGGTGACTTCAACCTTAAGAGTATAGATTGGGACCTCGCTAGTTACATTTCAGGCGGTACAGACAAGCAGTCTTGCGAGCTACTTTTGGACACATTCTCCGAAAACTGTCTTGAGCAGTTAAACCGGCAAGCCACGCGCAATGGAAATATTCTAGACCTTATAGCCACAAGCAGGCCTGACCTTATTAACGATGTCTGTGTAGAGACAGGAATTAGTGATCATGATATCGTCATAGCGTCGATGGTGACCAAAGTTCATAAACCAGTCAAGATGGCTAGGAGCGTGTGTTTGTTGGGAAGAGCCGACAAGCAAATGTTACGATCGCACTTAGAAAATGAATGGACATCGTTTAATTCCGGGACTATGGATGTAGAGGAGTTGTGGGCTAAATTTAAGTGCATTGTTAATAAAGGGTTAGAGAAATATGTGCCAGTAAAGACGATTAAGGATGGAAAAGATCCACCGTGGTATAATAATAATGTTAGAAAGCTGCTGAGAAAGCAAAGGCTGTTGCACTCTCGATTCAAAACAGAACACACAAATGATGACAGGCAAAAGTTAGTAGAGATTCGTGCGTCAATAAAAAGATCGATGCGTGAAGCATACAATAATTATCACAGCCATACCTTAGCAAAAGATCTTTCCGAGAACCCGAAAAAATTTTGGTCCTATGTAAAATCGATAAGCGGGTCAAAGCCCACTGTCCAGTCACTAGTTGATCATTCCGGGGCAGTAATAGAAAAAAGCAAACGGAAAGCTGAAGTTCTAAATTTAACCTTTAAGAAATCTTTCACGCAGGAGGACCGCACAAATATACCATCATTTGATCAACGCACTAATTCCGAAATGGAAGACATAGCAATAGGTATTTCCGGTGTAGAGAAGCAGCTGAGAGAGCTAAATACGAAAAAGTCCGGATGGAATACCAGTTCGGTTTTAAAAAGACTATTCTGCGGCATTGGCCCCCTACTTAGCTTGCATTTATAGCGAATCTTTAATTCAGCGCAAAGTTCCTAGTGATTGGAAAAAAGCGCAGGTGACTCCCGTGTATAAGAAAGGAAAGAGAACTGACCCATACAATTACAGGCCAATATCGTTGACATCGGTTTCATGTAGAATTTTGGAGCATATTCTCAGTTCGAATATAGTAAATTTCCTTGAAACGGAAAAGCTTCTTTCCATGAATCAGCACGGGTTTAGGAAACATCGTTCATGTGAAACTCAGCTTGCCCTTTTCTCACATGACATCTTGCGAGCCATGGACGAAGGGCAACAGGCGGATTGTGTTTTTCTCGACTTCAAAAAGGCGTTCGACACGGTGCCACACTGCAGACTGCTAACGAAGATACGAGCTTATGGAATAGGTTCACAGATTTGTGACTGGCTGGAAGACTTCCTAAGTAATAGAACGCAGTACGTTGTTCTCGACGGTGAGTGTTCATCAGAGACGAGTGTATCGTCAGGCGTGCCACAGGGGAGTGTGATAGGACCGCTATTATTTTCTATCTATATAAATGATCTGATGGACAGAGTAAGTTATAATTTGCGGCTGTTTGCTGATGATGTTGTGGAGTACGGGAGGGTGTCGTCTGCAACTGACTGTAATAGCATACAGGTTGACTTAGACAAAATTTCTAGTTGGTGCGAAGAATGGCAGCTAGCTCTCAATGTAGAAAAATGTAAGGTGATGCGCATGAGTAGAAAAAACAATCCTATAATGTTCGAATACAGCATCAGTAGTGAGCTTCTTGATGCGGTCGCGTCGTTCAAATATCTAGGCGTAACATTGCAGAGCGATATGAAATGGAACGAGCATGTAAGGACAGTTGTGAGTAAGGCAGACAGCCGACTTCGGTTTATTGGGAGGATTTTGGGAAGATGTACTTCACCTGTAAAGGAGACCGCGTATAAAACACTTGTACGACCACGTCTTGAGTATTGCTCAAGTATTTGGGACCCGCAGCAGATCGGTTTGAAGGAAGACATAGAGGCGGTTCAGAGGCGAGCAGCTAAATTTGTTACCGGTAGGTTCGACCAATGCGCGAGTGTCACGGAAATGCTCCTGCAACTCAATTGGGGATCGCTGGAAGAAAGACGACGTTCTTTTCGCGAATTTCTGTTAAGTAAATTTAGAGGGCCGGAATTTGAAGCTGAGTGTAGTACGATATTGCTGCCGCCTAGATACATTTCGCGTAAAGATCACAAAGACAAGATAAGAGAAATTAGGGCTCGTACGGAGGCATATAGGCATTCTTTTTTTCCTCGTTCAATTTGGGAGTGTAATAGGAAAGGAAATGCCTAGTAGTGGTACAGTGTACCCTCCGCCACGCACCTTACGGTGAATTGAGGAGTATGTATGTAGATGTAGATGTAGAATATCAAGAGGATTAGTAAAATCAGAAATCAGGAAGTTCTGGGCAGAGTTGGAAAAGAATGGAGAATGTTACTGACTGTGAAGAATAGAAAGATGGGTTGCCTGAGAAGAAATTTTCCTTGTAGTTAAGGCAATGGAAAGTTTCTTTCCGGAAATGAGGGAAAAGGACAGCAGATATCAGATGCTGGATGACGTCAGCAGGTCACAAGAAGGGTAGCGAACAATGAAAATAGAAGCAGAATACCGAGAAGCATGGGGAGATACGCAGTCAAAGCCTGGGGCAAGGCGGATAACCAAATGATGATGGTAGGCACCCGTCTGCCCGGCCTGTGAGAGGGTTGGATGTCAGGAAGGTCCTCACAGCAACAGCTCGCTTCAGTGCGGCTGCTCAGTCCTAATTAGTGGGCTGATGTGGGCGGCTTTGAGCCGCCGCTCTGCGCCACTCTACCCCAGCATCAGCAGCAGCAGCAGGGCCAGCTGACGCTAAGTGGAGCCGCCGCCGCCTCAGGGGTGACGACTGCGTGCTGGTTAGGACACCTAAAAGTTACGAGGTGGCGCGTACGTCACTTTGTTTCAAAACCAATACAAAACACAGCACATAGCTTAAGTGAACTGTGTTGTTTTGTTAAAGTTTTGTGTCCTGCATAGAGCCTTACATCGTCCTCTTTTGAGCTTGCTTTTCCGTCTACATCGATATGTGGAATACACACAAAAGACTCGCGTTTTCTCTACTTATTACTGTTCTTCTTTGCTGTCTGAATCGGGCTATTCCACCTGAAATCATACAAAGAATATGAAAATTGCTCAAGCATTTATTTAAATAATTAATAATTTCTATATGTGTCAATTAATGACAAAGAAAACAATTGCCATAAATTTATCCCTTAAATGATTACTATTTGTCAAATTAAAATTCGGTGAAATTAGCATTATTTTATGAACGTGACGTTTTCTGTGCTGTGTAACTAAGAACCTCATTCCGGATTTCAGTGAACCACAGTTCATTTTGAAACTGAATATCTTAATACAGAGGTGCCCACGGGGGTGGGGGGAATCATGACGCAAACTGCGTCACTGAAATTTCTGTGAGAGAGGGGGGGGGGAGGGAAGGGATGAAAAATGAGTACTTGGATAACCTGTGTGTGTGGGGGGGGGGGATTTAAAACAATTTACAAAACGTTAAATAAAATATACTTAATTATAATATTAATTGGCAAAACCAATTTTTTAGGTAATAAACTAGGAATCCAGGACCTAATATCTCGGGTGTTGGTGAGGAGGTTGGTCGCAGTTTGGGGGGGGGGGGGTGAATCATTGGCGAAGGAGGCAGGGTGAGTACCTCTGAGTTGATGTAAGTATATAGCAATAACATGACAACAATTAATTCATTGTTGTACAACCTTTTATCTGTTACTAAAATAAATTAATTTTTCATAACAGAAGTGCCCCCTCCCCTTGCCGAATGAATCACCCCAATTCCTTCCCCCCCCCCCCCCTCCCACCAAACTGCGACCAACCCCCCACTCCGCACCATAGATATCAGGTCCTGGATTCCTAGTTGATCACCTAGTAAATATGGCTTTGCCATTTAATATTGAAATTAAAATCTTCTATTTCATTTTTGTAAATTCCCCAGACTAGCCAACAGTACTAATTTTTCATCCCCCCCTCCCCCCCCCCAAAAAAACACAACAACAATGACGAAGTTCGCAGTTTGCTTCATGACCCCCTCCCCCCCTCCTCCTTTGGGCACCTCTGCTTCATAAGGATTAAACTTACACCACATTTCTACAGGAATAAATACGCAAGCTCCTATTGCATTTGCGACGGGCTGCCGTCAGCCACTCTACATGGGAAGACGCCTCGCAGCTGGACACCAGGGGGACTTAGAGCCTGAGTGGTTACATACATTACGGTGTACCGCAGCCGAAATTTTGGAGCAGATTCTGGGTACATTTTATTTTTTCTGCAGTTCTCTATTCAAGACACCATAAAACTGTTTACTGATAATATTTTTAAATCAATTGCTGAACAATATGCCATAAATTTTATTCCATTTAAAAATGGATTTTATAGACAAAACGTATCAAATGATGAAAAGAACTTGATATTTAAATTCTAAAAATACGGAATAAACACAAAATGATATACAATACTGCCTTAATTTTGTAATTCATTTGATAATATTACTATTAATAGTTTCCGAGCTATATGAGTATCGTATTGTTTAAAGTTATAACAAGTATTACTTGCTTGCAATACATATATGTGCGCTCCCTCTGAGTTTCCAATTTTTGGCGATGACAGTTCATTTTTTTTCCTTATCTCCGAATCTTTTGGGTAAACGAATCGCTCTAAATCCGCTTCTAAAATTATTAGGACAGTTTATGGCATCACCACCTCCATAATTTCGTGCTAAAGTGGCGTGACGCAAATCCTATAGCATCGCAGCATGTTTTTTTATACTTAAGAGCTTTGGGCAACAAAATGGTGTATGCGCCAGCTTGATACTGGCTCGTAGCTTGCGTGCTAGCACCGAACACCGCGCAAACGATCGAGTAACAGTCCCCTGATAAAACGCCAGCTCATAAAGGTGAAGCAACACTCGGAACAACAGGAGAATGAAAAGGTTAATATAATAACAGTTAACTGCAGGAGCTTCTATGGAAATATACCAGAAATGCTCTCAATTTTAAATGGCCACAAGTCCAACGTACGGACGGAAAGCTAACACCAACCAAATGATAACAGTAATGAAATCCTCATCTCCGACTGAAAATTATACTGCAGACATAGGCCGAACACCGAAGGGGAAAAGCGTCTTTGTAGCCATTAATATACCATATATCGAGAAAAATTATTACAGATCCAGAATGTGAAATAATTTTGGCAAAGGTCAGGTTTAAAAGTGGTGAGAACACGGTCATTGGATGTTTTTATACACCAGCTGGCTTAGTAGCAGTAGTGGCAGTACATCTGAGGAAAAGCTTTGAGAATATTCAAATGTTCAAATGTTTGTATAGTCTATGGGACTTAACTACGGGGTTATCAGTCCCTAAACTTACAAACTACTTATGAACTACTTACGAACTAGGACGGCACAAATATCCATACCCGAGGGGGGATTCGAACCCCCGACCGTAGTGGCCGTGCAGACCGTGACTGAAGCGCCTCAGTCTCCTCGGCCACCACGGCCGGCTTGAGAATATTTCTCGTAGATTTCATTGTCATAGTTTTCGATGTAGATTTGAACTTGTCGGGTATAGATTGGGAGACTCAAGTGTTTAAGACGGGTGGCATGAACAGGGAATCGAGTGATGGTTTTCAAAGAACTTTATCCTAATATTACCTAGAGCAATTAAATGAAGAGCCGCGCGGGAATGGGCGCGCCATCTCGGGTGTATGTTAAGAAATGCGCTGCCGCTCCCGACGCAGGTTGGACTCCTCACTCAGGCTTGGGTGTGTTGTCTTTCTTAGCGTAAGATAGTTTCAGTCGTTGTAACTCTAGTGACCGATGACTTCAGAGGTTTGCTATCTTAGTATTACAAAATATTTGAACATTTTAGTTAAATAGAGTGTCGAGCCGTGCAAATAACATCTTTCACCTGCTGATGACAAACAGACCCGAACATCTCCACTCAGCGTAGAACAGGAAATCAGCGATCATACGGCCGTTAGAACATCAATGAATACAGCTTCATATTCACTCCTGGCCATTAAAATTATTACACCACGAAGATGACGTGCTACAGACGCGAAATTTAACCGACAGGAAGTAGATGTTGTGATATGCAAATGATTAGCTTTTCAGAGCATCCACACAAGGTTGGCGCCGGTGGCGTCACATACAACGTGCCGACATCTGGAAAGTTTCCAACCGATTTCTCATACACAAACAGCAGTTGACCGGCGTTGTCTGTAAGGAAGAGAAATACGCACCATCTTGTTTCCAACTTTGATAAAGGTCGGATTGTAGCCTATGCGATTGCGGTTTATTGTATAGCGACATTGCTGCTTGCATTGGTCGCGATCCAATGACTGTTAGCAGAATATGGAATTGGTGGGTTGAGGAGGGCAATACGAAACACCGTGCTGTATCCCAACGGCCTCGTATCACTAGCAGTCGAGATGACAGGCATATTATCTGCATTGCTGTAATGGATCGTGCAGCCACGTCTCGATCCCTCAGTCAACAGATGGGGACGTTTGCAAGACAACAACCATCTGCACGGAACAGTTCGACGACGTTTTCAGCAGCATAGACTATCAGCTCGGAGACCATGGTTGCGGTTACCCTTGACGCTGCATCACAGATAGGAGCGCCTGCGATTGTGTACACAACGACGAACCTGGGTGCACGAATGGCAAAACGTCATTTTTTCAGGTGAATTTAGGTTCTGCCATTGGTTACACGCCTCGGTCACCTCTTGTTCGCATCGAAGGCACTTTCTACAGTGGTCATTACATTTCAGATGTGTCATCCTTCATTCAATTCCTGCGAAACCGTACATTTCAGCAGGATAATTCCTGTATGGGTCTTTCTGGATACGTAGATTGTTCTACTGCTGCCACTGGCTAGCACATTCTCCAGATATCTCACCAATTGAAAACGTCTGGTCAATGGTGGCCGAGCAACTGGCTCGTCACAATACGCCAGTCACTACTGTTGATGAACTGTGGTATCGTGTTGAAGCTGCATCGGAATCTGTACCTGTACACGCCATCCAAGCTTGGTTTGACTCAATGGCGAGGCGTATCAAGGCCGTTACTAAGGCCAGAGGTGGTTGTTCTGGGTACAGATTTCTCAGGATCTATGTACCCAAATTGCGTGAATATGTAATCACATATCAGTTCTAGTACAATATATGTGTCCAATGATACCCGTTTATCATCTGTATTTCTTCTTGGTGTAGCAATTTTAATTGCCAGTAGTGTAGAATATTGAAAGGTGTAGTAAGATCTACCTGTTCAGCAAAATCGAAAGGGGTCAGATTTTACAGTAATTGACTGCTCATCACTGACCGTGTTGAGTATCTGTGAACAAAGTTCACGAACATCTTCCACAACGTGTAACGCAAAAGTGCCGAATAAAATTATGGCGGATGGGGAAGATCCACCGTGGTTCAACGACAGATTTATGAAAGTGTTACGAAAGAGAACTTCATTAAAACGTCGTCCAAGGCCCAGTCTTGTCCCGAACGTGGCTGTACATTGGCTCTTGTAATTAAGTAACCCGGTTTGTTGGCGCAACCTCTAACAGGAGAGATGTTTTGAGGAGAATTTGTATGTGAAGAGCATTTTAGAAAATAAGCGTGACTGGAGAAAGAATGGAAGAGATGTGGATTTACTTTCTTAAGGAAACCGACAATCCAGAACACAAACACCTGCTGATAGTATATACTTTTGACACTGTGCCAGCCCTTTTTTTTTGTGGCTTGAAGGGAGATTCTAATTTGTTATTTTTTGCTTCAAAAATCTGTACTGTCCGGTTTGTCATATGTTGTATACTACAATTATCAGTGATAAACTGTTGACCGCGGCAGAATAGCCGTAAGGAACCCTGCTATTGTGCACGCTGCCGTTCCTCGTCGGAGGTTCGAGTCCTCCCTTAGGATAAATTAATTCAAGTTTGTAAGTTTAGGGGCCGTTGAACTCTGCAGTTGGGTCGCATAACTTTATAAACGTCTAGACGCTTTTGATAAACTGTTAGTATTCTAAGGATCTGACGATGGCTGCCTAGTTTTGCCTAAAACGGTCAGTAAATATTTTTAAAGTCATGTTAGGCAACATGAGCTTTCTTGAAGCTTCGTTTAACGCTATAATTATGCCAGTATTTTTTCTCTGTTAGCGCACACAACGCCACTATGCGAAGAGTTCAAGTGTTCAAATGTTTGTAAGCCGGATGGACCAAACTGCTATGATTATCTGTCCCTAGACTTACAAACTACTTACACTAAGGACAACACACATCCCCATGCCCAAGTGAGGACTCGAACGTCCGGCGGTAACGTACGCCCAGTCCATAGGATGACGCTTTATAACATGCGTATGACAAGAGTGTTTTCTTTGAAGTAGACCCAGTGGAATCATAAAAGAGACTGTTGTCAGGATCTGTGGAATCAATCTTCGAATGCTAGCTACAAGCTGACTTGAGTGGAGTTTTATAAATACATAAAAGGGGAAAAAGATTTGCTACTAAAGATAAAAGTACAGTAAATGTGCTACACCAACTACCTGTGCAGCAACTATTTCCAAATAATTATGTCGTAAGTAAAAGATAATTATACCAAATAATTTTACTTCATTTCTGCGTTCCCTTCTCAGTGTTCTGACGAAGTCTAGAATGGATATGGCAACCCTAAGATGCTGGCTACTAACGTCTGTTTCAAACGAGAGCATTGTTTCCAGGTAACCTGTTGCGTTACAAATACTGAAAGAACGATAAAATATGTTACAAATGTTTACTAAGTCGAATGATCATTTTTTTTACATTTAGTATTGGACATTCACTTACCACTATGATGATGATGATGATGATGATGATGATGATGATGAGAGGGGTTTTGGGCGGTTGACATCTTAAGGTCTTCAGCGCCGTATCAAACACTTACGACTAGTTGTTTCTTCTTTAGACTCCAACAGAGATAATTAGTGGTTTCAAGAAAATGTAAAGATAGTCTTAAACATGACTGTGAAACCATTTTAATAGAACCTGTAGTATCATTCTAACGAAACGTGGCTTGTAATAGCCTCTGGTCAGACACTTCGACGATTACTCACCCTCTTCCCTCACCTCCGTTTCTGGATTGTTCGTTACCACTCGGTCATTTGAGGCCCTTAGTATCAAAATGATCTCGACCGACTTTTTCCCTAATTGTTTTTTTTTTCTATTTTTAGCAAGTTCACATGGCCCTACATCGCCCACCGTGATCTCTTTGTTCATAAGACGTACCATCCACCTACAATGAACGATAGAAAACGTGCTTTGTTTCCAGAACCAGCTCCATCTACTTTCCCTGTTGTTATCAATAGGGCGAGTTCTTCGAACACCTGGTCAGTGGCACTTCACATTTTCACAGCCAAACGTTTTCACTTGAAGCGAAGAGGCCCCGAGGACGTATTAATCAAAGAAGAGATGCAGTATAATATAACTAATAGTGTATTTGAAATCGTATAAAAAGGAACAGAATTTAAAACTTTAGTAAGCATCAAATATGGATGCCCAGAGACATGTTTTGCCTCGATATCTATAATATTCAGTTTAATAAAAACCTCAATCTTCAGCAGACACCCATCGGCACTCCAGTGCCGACAACAATAATAAAGGACGTTGATAATTTACTAATTGTGGTGTCGTACAAGTCTAAAGTGCGCGCCACTTACTTTCGCCGCGCGCCGGCATGCACGCACGGCGCGGCGTTCTTACGACGTCAGCCACGAGCGCCCTCTGCTGCAACTCCGTTCGTGGCCACGACTGCTGCATAGGCCACTTGGGAATTAGATAGGAACCAGTTAAGACTTGGCTATCGGATAGGCACTAGGAATCATCAGTAGGCAGGTCTCTATCTAAACTATGTATCAGAATTCTGCAGTCAAGAACTATGTAAAAGTTAAGTATTACTAAGTCTCTATGAAGTATATATCTCGTTGTAATTTACTCTAGTGTTTCTAGTTTCTGCTGTCCCACTGGCTGGTCACCTCTGTACCTGCACACGCGTGCATCCTTTATTCCTGTGTCGGTCTCTTTCTACTCGGCGACCGACACCTACGACAACCGGTGAAACGAGACACAAAACTAATAACACTTTTTGGCACCGACTGGAGAGATCTCGAAAATTTAGAATACCAGAAGAATGTAATCGATAGAAAGTTATGTCATGGGCGTCAAGCTTCACCTGAACTACAGAATGATGCGTGTGAAAGCATGGACCGATCTGAAAAGATGTTCGTACAACCTTCTGTAATGTATTTTCTTTCACGCACAGTACAAATGTACGTACCTACTTGGCTTAAAATAAAATGTGAGTAATAGTATATTAACTCGAAATACCTCCTTAAACAATCCTTATGCAATATCTCTATACGAAGCAGGTGGGTGATATGTCTTAACGTTTTTTTTATCTGTATTGCTCTTAATTGTAATTCTGATGTTTCTAGTTGATATTTTACCTCAGTGTTAATAAAAACCGCAGTGAGATGATGAAACAAAATTGCATCATTACTGTTAATTTGTCAAAAGCTCTGGATCCAAAATTAAAATTTCATTAGTAGTAGAACAAGAAAGCGGTAAAATTTGTAAGAAAAACTCCAGTGAACTTGAACTTATGATAAAATGTAACAAGTTACTCATGTGGGGAGCAAAGACGCCAACAAAACATTTTTTTAACATTTTCCGCTATCCTGTAAAATTGTATCCAGATGGTTTTGTCACTAAAGGCGACAGTTGTAATTAACAGGGTAATGAAGTGTTCGGACAGCACTTTGGGATGTTTTGGTGACCTGGTGCGTCCTTCTCACTACACTACTTTGGACTTGTGCATCGGTGAAGATGTGGATAACACAAAGACCTACCCGAGAGCTGTATCAGGGACCCCGTCATATAGAGACCTTAAACCACTAGGCCATAACCTTTATTGCGCTACTCGAAGAGCCCATGGTGGTGTAAAGTGCGAAACACAAATTGAAAGCGCTGAAGTCTCGGATTAGACACTTCCATGTATAGGCGACTTTCTGTTTTTCTTTCCCTTCCTGACTGGCCCCAGAACCTCTGGTCCTGCTACGAAATGAGCGCCGGGAACCATCGCCAGGGGTAAAAGGCCACAGCGATAAGGACACCAGCCCACCCCTCGTGGTCAGGAAGATAACAGAGGCTGCGGTCGGTTTGTACACAGGCCAACAGCAAAGACACGGACGCTCCACAATGTTTACTTTAAACTCCAATGATGATCAGCAAGTTATTAAGAAGCTGATCTTGATACGACAGTAAAGTACTGCAACGAGAGTAATTTCAGGTTATATCAATGAAAAGACCTGGTAGAGATGATAGGGGAAGTGGGTAATTTGCGCACCGTTTTAATCAAAACGAAGTCTTTGACTGGTACTTTTTTTTGTGAAATTACTTCTCCTGAACTACTTTCTATGTAGAAGTGTATTCATTCATACATTAATTTCAGGTAGAACCCCTAGAAAACCTACAGGAAAGAAGTTCATATTAAAAAGACATGTTCTTTAATACGTTGTGAAATAAAGAATTTCATTGAAGTCTACATCTACATCTACATACATACTCCTCAATTCACCGTAAGGTGCGTGGCGGAGGGTACACTGTACCACTACTAGGCATTTCCTTTCCTATTCCACTCCCAAATTGAACGAGGAAAGAAAGAATGCCTATATGCCTCCGTACGAGCCCTAATTTCTCTTATCTTGTCTTTGTGATCTTTACGCGAAATGTATCTAGGCGGCAGCAATATCGTACTACACTCAGCTTCAAATTCCGGCCCTCTAAATTTACTTAACAGAAATTCACGAAAAGAACAACGTTCTTCTTCCAGCGATCCCCAATTGAGTTGCAGGAGCATTTCCATGACACTCGCGCATTGGTGGAACCTACCGGTAACAAATCTAGCTGCTCGCCTCTGAACCGCCTCTATGTCTTCCTTCAAACCGATTTGCTGCGGGTCCCAAATACTTGAGCAATACTCAAGACGTGGTCGTACAAGCGTTTTATACGCGGTCTCCTTTACAGGTGAAGTACATCTTCCCAAAATTCTCCCAATAAACCGAAGTCGGCTGTCTGCCTTACTCACAACTGTCCTTACATGCTCGTTTCATTTCATATCGCTCTGCAATGTTACGCCTAGATATTTGAACGACGCGACAGCATCAAGAAGCTCACTACTAATGCTGTATTCGAACATTATAGGATTGTTTTTTCTTCTCATGCTCATTACCTTACATTTTTCTACATTGAGAGCTAGCTGCCATTCTTCGCACCAACTAGAAATTTTGTCTAAGTCAACCTGTATGCTATTACAGTCAGTTACAGACGACACCCTCCCGTACACCACAACATCATCAGCAAACAGCCGCAAATTATAACTTACTCTGTCCATCAGATCATTTACATAGATAGAAAATAATAGCGGTCCTATCACACTCCCCTGGGGCACGCCTGACGATACACTCGTCTATGATGAACACTCGCCGTCGAGAACAACGTACTGCGTTCTATTACTTAGGAAGTCTTCCAGCCAGTCACAAATCTGTGAACCTATTCCATAAGCTCGTATCTTCGTTAGCAGTCTGCAGTGTGGCACCGCGTCGAACGCCTTTTTGAAGTCGAGAAAAACACAATCCGCCTGTTGCCCTTCGTCCATGGCTCGCATGATGTCATGTGAGAAAAGGGCAAGCTGAGTTTCACATGAACGATGTTTCCTAAACCCGTGCTGATTCATGGAAAGAAGCTTTTCCGTTTCAAGGAAATTTTTCTATATTCGAACTGAGAATATGCTCCAAAATTCTACATGAAACTGTTGTTGTTGTTATGGTCTTCAGTCCGGAGACTGGTTTGATGCAGCTCTCCACCCTACTCTATCCTGAGCAAGCCTTTTCATCTCCTCATAAGAACGACAACCCACATCCACTTGAATCTGCTTACTATACGCGTCTCCTGGTCTCCCTCTGCGATTTTTACCCCACACACTTCCCTCCAACGCTAAATTCACAATTCCTTGATGTCTAAGAATGTGTCCTACCAATCTATCCCTTCTTTTAGTCAAGGTATGCCAGAAATTTCTTTTCTCCCCAATTCGGTTCAGTACCTCCTCATTAGTTACGCGATCCACCCACCTAATCTTCAGCATTCTTCTGTAGCACCACATTTCAAAAGCCTCTATCCTCTTTCTGTCCACACTGCTTATCGTCCATGTTTCACTCCCATACAAGGCAACACTCCCTACAAATGCCTTCAGAAAGGACTTCCTTAGGCTTAAATCAATATTCGATGTTAACAAATTTCTCTTTTTCAAAAACGCCTTTCTACCCATTGCCATTCTGCATTTTATATCATCTGTACTGCGACCATCATTTGTTATTTTACTGCCCAAGTAACAAAACTCATCTACCTCCTTTATTGTTTCGTTACCTAATCTAATTCCTTCAGCATCACCTGATTTTCTTACACTGCACTCCATTACCCTAGTTTTACTCTTGTTAATGTTCATCTTATATGCACCTTTCAGCACACTGTCCATTCCGTTCAATTGCTCTTCCAGGTCCTTTGCTGTATCTGACAGAATCACTATGTCGTCGGCAAAACGCAATGTTTTTAATTCTTCACCCTGAACTTTAATTCCTTCTCCAAATTTCTCCTTGCTTTCCTTTATAGCTTGCTCAATGTACAAATTGAACAACATTGGGGAAAGGCTACAACCCTGTCTTACTCCCTTTCCAACCACTGCATCCCTTTCATGCCCTTCAACTCTGACAACCGCTGTCTGGTTTTTGTACAAGTTGTAAATAACCTTACGCTCCCTATATTTTACTCCTGCTTGCTTCAGAACTTGAAAGAGTTTATTCCAATCAACATTGTCAAAAGCCTTCTCCAAATCTACAAAAGCTAGAAATGTAGGTTTGCCTTTTCTTAATCTATCTTCTAGGATAAGCCGTAAAGTGAGTATTGCCTCCCGTGTTCCTACATTTCTCCTGAACCCAAACTGATCTTCCCCGAGGTCGGCTTCTACCAGCTTTTCCATCCTTCTGTATATAATTCGTGTTAATATTTTGCAACCATGACTTATCAAACTGATGGTTCTGTAGTTTTCACACCTGTCTGCACCCGCTTTCTTTGGAATGGGGATTATAACATTTTTCTTAAAGTCTGAGGGTACTTCACCAACTTTCCCTGGAGTTTATCGATCATCTCCGTAAACCTCGGTACGGGCTTTTGTCGAAGTTTCGAAAACATATCTTTACCGAGGAGTCAAGCAGTATCTTGCGTTTCGACTTAGGTCTTTCAGTGCTCTGTCAAATTCATCTCTCAGTATAGTATCTCCTATTTCATCATCATCATCTACGTTCTCTTCCCTTCCTACAATTGTGTCTCGAAGTTCATTTCCTTTGTAGAGCCCCTCTATATACTCTTTCCACCTTTCAGCTTTCCCTTCTTTGCTGAGAACTGGTTTTCCATCAGTGTCCTTGATATTCATAGAGCTGTTTTTCTTATCTCCAAATGTTTCTTTTATTTTTCTGTAGGCTGTATCTATTTTTCCCCTATTTATACATTCTTCTACATCCTTGCATTTGCCTTCTAGCCATTCCTGCTTAGCCATTTTGCACTTCCTGTCAATCTCATTTCTTAGTCGTCTGTACTCCATTTTGCCTGTTTCATTTACTGCATTTTTATACTTTCTCCTTTCATCGATTAAATTTAGTATCTCCTGTGATATCCAAGGATTCTTTGTAGGTCTTGCCTTCCTACCTATTTTGTCCTCTGCTGCCTTCACTATTTCATCTCTCAATTTTACCCATTCCTCCTCAACTGTTTTATTTTCCCCTGTTTCTGTCAATTGTTGCCTGAAGCTCCCTCTGAAATTCTTAAGAACTTCAGGTTCCTTCAATTTATCTAGGTCCCATCGCCTTATTTTCTTACCTTTCTGTAGTTTCTTCAGTTTCAGCCTACAGTTCATAACCAACAAGTTATGGTCAGAGTCTATGTCTGCCCCTGGGTATGTCCTACACTTCAAAACCTGGTTCCGAAATCTATGTCTTACCATTATAAAATCTATCTGGTATCTCCCGGTGTCTCCTGGTCTCTTCCACGTATACAACCTTCTTTTGTGATTCTTAAACCAGGTGTTTGTTATAACTAAATTATGTTCCGTGCAAAATTCTACCAGGCGGCTTCCTCTTTCATTCCTTTTGCCCAGACCATATTCACCCACTATATTCCCTTCCCTTCCTTGTCCTACTACCGAATTCCAGTCTCCCATAACAATTAAGTTTTCCTCTCCCTTAATTGTCTGAATAATTTCCTTTAGCTCCTCATATATTTCTTCGATCTCCTCATCATCGGCAGAGCTAGTTGGCATATAAACCTGTACTACTGTTGTCGGTGTTGGCTTTGTATCTATCTTGACAATGATAATGCGATCGCTGTGCTGGTCATAGTACCTTACCCGCATTCCTATTTTCTTATTCATTATCAGTCCTACTCCTGTGATACCCCCAACTGATTTTGTATTTATAATCCTGTACTCACCTGACCAGAAATCCTGTTCATCCTGCCACCGAACTTCACTAATCCCCACTATATCTAACTTCAACCTATCCATTTCCCTTTTTAAATTTTCTAATTTTCCTACTCGATTAAGGGATCTAACATTCCACGCTCCGACCCGTAGAATGCTAGTGTTGTCTTTCCTGATGATCACATCCTCCTGAGTAGTCCCCGCCCGGAGATCCGAATGGGGGACTATTTTACCTGCGGAATATTTTACCCGAGAGGATGCCATCATCATATGTTCATACAGTAGAGCTGCATGTCCTCGGGAAAAATAACGGCTGTAGTTTCCCCTTGCTTTCAGCCGTTCGCAGTAGCTGTGTGGCAAAGCCACATTAGCTGATGTTACAAGGCCAGCTCAGTCAATCATCCAGACTGTTGCCCCTGTAACTACTGAAAAGGCTGCTGCCCCTCTTCAGGAACCACACGTTTGTCTGGCCTCTCCACAGATACCCCTCCGCTGTGGTTGCACCTACGGTACGGCTATCTGTATCTTTGAGGCACGCAAGCCACCCCACCTCGGCAATGTCTGTAGTTCATGGGAGTGGACATGAAACTGATGTCAACGATATTGGCCTGTAATTGTATGGGTCAGTTCTCTTTCCTTTCTTATACACGGGAGTCACCTGCGCTTTTTTCCAATCACTAGGAACTTTGCGCTGACTTAAAGATTCGCTATAAATGCAAGCTAAGTAGGGGGCCAACGCCGCAGAATAGTCTTTGCAAAACCGAACTGGTATTCCATCCGGACCAGCAGACTTTTTCGTATTTAGCTCTCTCAGCTGCTTCTCTACACCGGAAATACCTATTGCTATGTCCCCCATTTCGGAATTAGTACGTTGATCAAATGATGGTATATTTGTGCGGTCCTCCTGCGTGAAAGATTTCTTAAAGGTTAAATTTAGAACCTCAGCTTTCCGTTTGCTTTTTTCTATTACTGCCCCGGAATGATCAACTAGTGACTGGACAGTGGGCTTTGACCCGCTTATCGATTTTACATAGGACCAAAATTTTTTCGGGTTCTCGGAAAGATCTTTTGCTAAGGTATGGCTGTGATAATTATTGTATGCTTCACGCATCGATCTTTTTATTGACGCACGAATCTCTACTAACTTTTGCCTGTCATCATTTGTGTGTTCTTTTTTGAATCGAGAGTGCAACAGCCTTTGCTTTCTCAGCAGCTTTCTAACATTATTATTATACCACGGTGGATCTTTTCCATCCTTAATCGTCTTTACTGGCACATATTTCTCTAACCCTTTATTAACAATGCACTTAAATTTAGCCCACAACTCCTCTACATCCATAGTCCCGGAATTAAACGATGTCCATTCATTTTCTAAGTGCGATCGTAACATTTGCTTGTCGGCTCTTCCCAACAAAAACACGCTCCTAGCCTTCTTGATTGGTTTATGAACTTTGGTCACCATCGACACTATGACGATATCATGATCACTAATTCCTGTCTCTACACAGACATCGTTAATTAGGTCAGGCCTGTTTGTGGCTATAAGGTCTAGAATATTTCCATTGCGCGTGGCTTGCCGGTTTAACTGCTCAAGACAGTTTTCGGAGAATGTGTCCAAAAGTAGCTCGCAAGACTGCTTGTCTGTACCGCCTGAAATGTAACTAGCGAGGTCCCAATCTATACTCTTAAGGTTGAAGTCACCTCCGACTAATATTACATGGCCCGGATACCTATGCACTATCTGGTGTAGACTTTCCGTGAATGATTCTAAAACCGCTACAGCAGCACTGGGGGGCCGGTAAAAACACCCAACTATTAACTTTACTTCTTTTAGACCTGCTATACGTGCCCAGATAACTTCACAGTTACATTCATCTCAGTAGAAACAATATCTTTGTCCACAGCGATGAACACTCCTCCTCCAGTTGTATCAGATCTATCTTTCCGATATACATTCCACGCTTCGCTAAATATTTCTGAACTTGCCACATCATCATTTAGCCAGCTTTAGGTGCCTAAAACTATCTGAGCGCAATAACTTCCATGCAGCGTTGCAAATTCGGGAACTTTGTTTCTAATACTCTGTAAGTTCGCAGCTAATATTTTTATGTTCGAATTTTTGTTCCGAACGTGGCATGAATTCGCTGTTTGAAGTCTGACAGGCGAGTGCTCATCAGAGTTAGCGCCTAGCCTAAAAAACCACCATGTGCACTCCACAAGTACTCTGCTTCCCGAGTAGCCGCTTCCTTAGTGTAGTGCACCCCTGATCTATCTAGGGGCACCCTACAATTCCCCCCCCCCCCAGATAACGCAGATCCAGAAATTGCAGCCATGACTGTCACAGAGTCAGCGAAGCCTCTGGTTCAGACCCTCCATTCGGCTCCAAACCAAAGGACCCCGATCAACCCTGGGAACGATGCTGCAAATCGACAGCTCTGCTTGCACCCCGCGTGCGAAGGCAGCAGCCTTCACCAATTCCGCCAGCCGCTCGTAGGACTGATGATGTCCTCAGAACCCAAGCGACGAGCGTCATTGGTGCCAACGTGAGCCACGACTTGCAGTCGACTGCACCCCGCGCCCTCGATAGCCGCCGGCAAGGCCGCCTCCACATCTCGAATGAGGCCCCCCGGCAGACACACCGAGTGCACGTTGGAATTCCTTCCAGATCTGGACGCTATCTGCCTAAGGGGCTCCATCACGCGCCTAACATTGGAGCTCCCAATAACTAATAATCCCCTCCCCCGTGCACCTGCTCGGACCCTGCTGAAGGAGTGGCCACACTTTCATTCACAGGACGAACGGGCGCGGACGGATGTGCAGCCTCCACATTGGCCTTCCGCCTCGAGCGACGCGAACGCCGTACAACCCGCCACTCCCCTTGCGGAGAAGGCGGCTCGACGACGTCCGGTACACCTGAAGGTGCCTCGGTAGCAGGGACATAGAGCGAAGCGTGAGACACCTGAGGTGTCCCACTCGACGCACCAGACTCCCCACAATCGCTGCACCCCGAGACAGCAGCCTGAAGACGGCTGACCGTAGACAACAGCACGCTCAGCTGTTCGCGAACCGCGGCCAACTCCTCCTGCGTCCATGGAAGGAATATGTGTTTTGCGTGGTATCTTTAAAACATCCGCGATACATGAAGCTTACATAAGAGTCGTGATTCTATTGTAGCTGCACATGACGAAACAACATATTCATGTGTTTCACTATTTTGAAGTTCACTGAAGAAACAACAAACACATTTTAAGGGAATGATTTGTTTCTTTACAGCGGATAAAAGTCTGTATATGAGACCGAATGATTTTTCTGTCGTGTATGAAGGATTTGCACTTTCAGTGATATCCACTTGAGTCCGACGTCTTTATAGTCATCTATTTCAGGCTCTTTTCTCTGATACGTCTCTGTCATGCCGAAATGTGTATTAGTCGCTGATTCTGTTGATTCATGTGACATACACTAGCAATACCTACAGTCTAGTCTTCTCATCTTTATTACGTAATACGTCATGGAGTCAAGTGAACGATTGACTGTTTGTTCATGTAAACTTTCCTACAAAGTGTGGTTCACATTTAACCCTTCTCCAACAGCTGAAGCTTGAGGGACAGTTAAAGTTATGCTGAAAATGAATGATTAATGAAACCATGATACCCTGGCATTTGAAAAGTAACAGAAGAGTAAAACAAGAGTCTAGCAGAGGTTAATATTTTAATTTATGCAGTGTATCAATAGCTCAGCCAGACTGTGTTCACTGCGATTACTTGAACGTATGCAGCGGCAGGAATCCGTGTCGCGTATTTCGTTGAGGCCCAATACGGAGTGCAGGAACAGGTGGCAGCCCTGCATTAAGCGGCCACTCTGTCTCTGTAATCGCATGACGGCCGAAGTGCTGTACTTTGGCCTAGCACAATTGATTCGCCCATTGCTCGTACGTAACAAGTCCCTAATTGAATCGCACAGTTAATTTACCTATTTCCGGCATTACTGCAACGCCTCGTCCGATCTGCTGCGCCCACGTACAGTGAAATATGGCGCTGCCTTCCTATTCGGAAGGTAATCCTACCGCGAGGTCGTTTCAGTGTAGAACATATGACAGCTCGTCACCATCCTTCCCAATACATAACACGGTAACTTGGTGGCTTAGCAAACATGTTAACCACTGCCACTGTGAACTACTACCTGCGTTGTGAAAATTATCTGTTAACCCTGTGGGCCACACCACCCTCCTACGTCTGGGCCACACCATAGGCCTCAGAGGGCCACACGGTATATAATAATGGAAAACTCTTTAGGAAATTCAGTGTCATGATAAGGATGAGTGTATAATACATTAGTAACCTTGAACAACATAAAAGAAATATATATTTCCTCAAGAAACCACAAAACAAAATAACCAAACTCGCATAAATTAAAGAATAGTAGTCTAAACTTCATATAACGCAAAAAATCCATCATATTTGAAAACCACCTACAATTAGAAATGTTTAAAACTGAAATCGGTATCACAAAATTCAGATGAAGTTTCTCATTTTTTACCGGTACAATGTGGACTAATTTGTCTGTGGTGCTGACCACACACTGGCAACTTACAGAAATCACACTGCATTTTTGATTTCCTTTGTTCTTTGTGGTCACAGAACTTACAATAAATCCTTCTGGGAATAGCTCCTTGCTCTATTTCTTCACGAGCTGCCTCTCCAGGTAGTCATGTTTAGGCATCTATAAATACTGTCCCGTAGGTCACGGGGAATTGGTGTGTCAAGCCTAGCCTTCATCCAAGATGCTGTAAGGTGTTCAGAAAGCATCAAAATAAATTCAGATCGGGACAATGGTTTTGTTAGATCGTTGTGTCTCCCTTTCCCTTGGTTTTTGTAACGTTATTGAGGTCTCGGAGGCCTAGTTGTTTACCTGAACGGGCCGACAGGGGTGGAAGTGTTGTACACTGTACACTGTCTCAGAGACAACTAACTAGAGGAGGCTTACATGCGAGTCTCGGCCCCTCCAGCGTTGTTGGAGCGGGATTAGACAGGTCTGAGTGAGCATTGGGCCTCAGAGGCCTATGGTGTGTCCGGCAATGTTAAGGTCACGAATTCATGTTCTCGTAGTGATCGTGATAAAACGAACTCGGACATCCGGTCGTGTATTACGTAAGTGACCGAACAGCTGCACTGCCTAAAATGAAAATTATTACACCCTCCAAGAGTTCCCCAATGAATTAAAGATTTACTGCTGAAACAGTACTCGCAGAGTACAGGAAACGATTACGTCTGCAGATGAATAGCTCAAGCGGTTCTACAGTACCAGATGTCGATCCATGCCGAAACGCACACATATTTCGTGGTGCAGTCCCCACAGGTGGCAATGTAGGCACTATCCTGGTATCCATTCCATCATACTGTCTTGCTATACGTTACACAAAGCTTGCTGTAACTTTTCATGTGTTTCTTTAAGTGTTGTAGCTTGAAAACTCACGTGTATCAGTTTTAGTCCCAGCAAATCAAACTTATGCTCGATTGGAGACAAGTTCTGAGATAGTGCTAGCCAGAAAAGTTGCCACACGCCTTGCACAGCCCGTTGAAATTCACGTACAGTGTGTATGGGCATGCGTTAGGCCCTTATTACTAAGGCTGATCAAATGATACGTTCGAACATGATCGGGATTTCCCGATACAGCAGAGAACTCGATACAGTATTGAACTGTTCGAACACTCAGATAATAAATGAGTCGTGCTGTGTATATGCGAACGATACGCGGGAAAGTTACCGTGTTATCGCTTTGCTCAGATCTGATTTCATAGGAAGTAAAAGTACATGTAAAAGAAAAGGACATAACTATGAAAAACTATATGGTTGGTTTTTTTAAACAATGCATACATGACCTGTCTGGTATCACCGAAAGATATGATCCATTGATAAAATATCTGCTACTATGACAGAAGTACTGCATCACATTACTGAAGGCTAGCATTCAAAGGAAAAAAGTGTGAATCCTTCAGAAGTAGAAATTACATTTAATTTGATTATAAGAGATAGGTTGCAAATGACTATTCCATTCACTGTTCACACGGTACAGCAACAGATAAAAATGTTACCACCTTTTAATCGCCTTGAAAATCAGCTTGAAAGAGATGTAATAGGGAAAACATTAGAAATTTAATACCCAATAACGGAAATAATTCATATAAAAGTAAACTGTGCCGGCCGCGGTGGCCGAGGGGACTGAGGCGCTCCAGTCACGGTCTGCACGGCCACTACGGTCGGGGGTTCGAATCCCCCCTCGGGCATGGATATTTGTGCCGTCCTTAGGATAAGCTAGTTGATAAGTAGTTTGTAAGTTTAGGGACTGATGACCCCGTAGTTAAGTCCCATAAGCTATACAAACATTTGAACATTTGATAAAAGTAAACTGTAATTGCGTCCTCGGAATAAACGGTGCACGAGCTGCTGTGTACGTAGTATCAACAGGCGTCGCTAGATCACAGCACTAGAATTTTAAATCGCATTTGCTGTCGTTTACTTATAGCCTATATTCGTTACTGCTTTTACTTATGACCTGCGCACCCTAAAAGCTACTATAGTCGGAATATCACACTTAGTAATCCGCATAGTACATTAATGACACCATATATTCGTCATAAATCGTATACTGCACAACACAGAAACGCTTTATGAATATCATCGCTGTAAATCGTAGATATAGTACCTCCTGACATTGCTAGAGAGCGTCGTGATCGAATGTTCGAACGTTTTCCGAGATTTCCCGACCTGTGACGTCAATTGTTCGAATAGTTCGAGTCATGTTCAGATCCAGCTCTACTTATTACACTAGGCCGCCAGGCGACGCAGCCAACTACGCCGCCAGTGGCACAGCAACTGTTGTTCTGGCTACACTAATTCTCGTCAGTCGACCAGTCTGCTGTTTTCTGTTTTCCCCTCATTCTTGTCTGCGCTCGTGAAGTGTCCAGTGCTATTGAAACTGAAAGGAGGGGAAGTATAGACATGACGAAAAACGTGAAGCTGCAAGAAAGCGTGAATGAGTGCCAGAAGTTATACCTTGAATGACTTTTCTTTCCACGTATAAATATTGAACTAAAATATTCGTAAGTTTCAAACGTTAACTTTTTGCAGTAGTAATTAATATTTAGTAAACCAAAACAGTAAATAACTTACAATTTATCGATTTACTTACTTCAAAGTGAGGGGTTCTTTTTCTGGTGAGTGACACTTTCTCATTTTCGAATCTTTCCAGAACTATCTCCCGTTATTAACACAATAGTTAAAAGAAAGATGATTTAGGCATTCATAAGTAACTGAAAAACTTGTCGTCTGAACACAGTTCTTCAAAAAGAGTACACTACAACCCTTTATATTCCTTTAACGATAGCGTAGTTTATATTCCTTTGCCTTTTCATTAAAAGTACAAGGAGGGGCATATATGGATACTCGTTGCCCGGCATGTTTCCTAATCAGTAATGCACACTGCACGTAAGACTGATCGCGCGGTGGCCAAATCGAGTGGTGGTGGAGTAAACAGCCTGTATAGTAGACTTGCACATAATAGTTCGCGATCGGGAGCGCTCACTTTAGTCCGCGGCTCTGCCGCGAACTAGTGCATTCTTTTAGTTCGTCCGCTCTCAGTGACGGCTGAGCGGCGTGGTCTGCGCGTGCAGGTGGAGGGGGAAGTTCCCCACCTAGCTGCTTCAGGCGCTTGGTGCTTTAGCCGCTAACGATATCACGCAAACCAAAAGAAACAGTTTGTGGATAATTTCTCGCGTTTCAGTTTAGAGTTATCTCTATATCTTGACATTGTGGAATTTATTAGTCAAATACTGCAGAGTGCAGAATACTTCAAAGCAGAAATTTTGTAGCACTGAACTATGTAATCTAACAGGCAGACGCTAATCTCGAAATGGCTCTCATCAGCAGAAGGCAAACACGTGATTTTTAATTCTGTTCGCGACCTATCGTGCATATTTTAGTTCGCGACCTACCGCGCATATTTTAGTTCGCGACCTGTCGCCCATATTTTAGTTCGCGTCCGGTAGCTCTCCTTTTACTTCGCTGCTCGGCCGCGAAGTAGGTCGCTCTTTTTAGTTCGTCCGCTCGTTTTGGCTTTTGCTACTGCTGCTAAAACTACAGCTCAGCTGAATCTCAGCTCGAAGTGACGGCAACTGGCAGAAGGGAATCACGCGATTCTGAGCGCTCTCGCGTCCTCTCGCTGTTACCCGTCAGTCCTCGGAAATGGGCGGACGAACTAAGAGGCGAGGAATCTGCGAACTAGTTCGCGTAGTTCACCTGTGGGAGCGCTCTTCCGAACTAGCTTGTTCGCGAACTGCACAAGACTACTGTATAGCGAGACAGTGCCCATTCATGAGACCGCTCCTGATTGTCTGAGAGCCCAGGACGCCACGTTTTTACCAGATTTGGCGGGCTTTACATATGTGTGAAAAGATACAGTGTACGTTTCTGTACTGTGGTGTGTCTTATAAGCTTGTGACAGCGATTTCAGTGTACAGTTACGTACAGGTTGTACTACGGTGGGCACTCTTCCACTTTTGCACGTCTTTTGTCGGTTCTATTTACGTAAATTAACGTGTTCGTTGGTCGTTGAGGATAACCTTAGAACTTCGCGGAAGTGATTTACTTAGTGTAATTAATAATGTGTTTTACATAATCATTAAGCGCAATTAAGAGAAATGGCTCGTTCTTCTTCCTCTGTTGGCTGTAAAAGCGGAAGTAAAGATTGATATATGATTCTTGTGTTCGCAAGGAATGAGGAAATACGGGAAAAGTGGGCAGTGAAAATTAACCGAGGCAACAGGAACCGTAAAGGCGACTTATAAAGCAAGAAAGGCATTGATTTAATTCAGTAATAGAACTACTGCCTGTGAAAATCCCGCATGGTGTAGTGGTTGCGTACTGAATTCATTATGTGAAAGATGCGAGTTCGAATCCGATAAGCGGTAAGTTTTCTTTATACGGTATTTGCTAGCTTTTTGTTAGTTCATGGTTCTGGTTTTTGATATATCGTGCTACAAGGTATGCTTTAACATTGCTACTGCACCTCCCCCTAGGCCGTGTATTATTCACAATCCCGTAATTGGTTACGGGATGTGACGTGGGAAAGGGAGGGGGACGGGACTATTGTTGATATTCAGTTCCCTATTTTGAAACTCTTTCTGCTGTTTCACTAGAGATAGTATCAGTATTTTTGCGCTTTTATGTGATACTCTGTCCCTAAAAGTATCTACAGAATGACGTTTTTGGTATTTCCCAGTGTAGGAAAATGTTATAAGATCGACAGGACACTTAAAATGCATTATATCGGAGCGGAAAGCGATAATTTTGTACTAATTTCGGCGATGGATACTCAGAAAACTCGTTGTCCTAAACATAAGTTAAAATAGCTTGTATGTTTAGGGACCGATAACATGAGTAGTTTGGTCCCTTAGGATTTACAACGTTTGCAGTTTCTTACCCAGATGGCGCTCTGATTAGAGCTCCTAAAAGCACAGGCTGGCGCATCCGCCATTTTCATTCCTGCGAATGCTAAGCACAGCACGCAGCTTATACGAACAGCGTTATTTTATTTAAGTTTAGTGAAATATTTTACAGTGCCAGGTATAGAGCCTTAGATCGTGCTGCTTGAGCTTGCATTCCGCTCTTGTTTACATCTATATGTGGATTAGACACAAAAATCTCGCGTTTTCTTTACTTATTGCTGCTTCTGACCAAATACAGAAAAACAGCAAGAAACATATATTTCTGTGATAAAAATCACGTACTACGTTTAATGCTGCCGAAACTGGTCCTCTAGATAAAAATTTTAAGCGATTTTGGCTTCTATTTGAATAATGACTGTCAATATGCGAGGTTGGTTGTCCGTATTGCAGTGTTTGTATTTTTGTACTCAAATTGCTGAAAGAACTTCTATTACGTTACTAAGAAAGTTTCAGAATGCATTACAAACACTAAAACTAAAAAGAATATTAGTGTACAGGATCTACAGTTAACGGTCGTAGAGGCACACGGTGCCGATGTTGGCAACAACCTTTGAATGCTATTTGAAAACCTAATCGTATAGAAAGTGTTGACCATGAAGTAATACGAACTAGGACGGCACAAATATCCATACCCGAGGGGGGATTCGAACCCCCGACCGTAGTGGCCGTGAAGACCGTGACTGGAGCGCCTTAGTCCCCTCGGCCACCGCGGCCGGCTATAAGAAATTGAAATGTGTATTTTGTGATAAAACATCAGGTCCTGTATTATTCTTTCAAATTGCATACTACAAGTTATGACGCTAAAACTTCGAAATACCACAAACAGCATTCAACGGTAGTTGGCTGTTTCAGCACAGTACGCTGTCACAGCCGTAAAGAAACTTTTTGCCCAGTATATTTATATTTTCCGTTTTAGTGTTTGTAATACTTTCTCGCAATAACGTAACAGAAGTATCTTTAACAAGTTGTGCAATGGCAATACAAAAGTTTTTGTTGAGATTTATTTCTCAATATACTGTATAAGACACACATATAGTGCTCTAAAAGCAGTATGTTCTGGGATGCTTTACTGTAATCCACCTCTGGAATGATTTGAGCAGTTCTCTATTCGCGACGTATTTTGCAAACGTTTTATATATGCACCACTGGTTGTACCTTCGAAATAATATCGTATTACGAGATATAGTTCAGGTGCTATGACGTCATAGACATTGAAATACATGAAACGTCGCCCTAAAAAGCATGAGGTAGTAATTTACTATGTCTTTACTATCAAATCAATTTACAACACATTTCGCAGGCAGTTTCCTAATATTCCCCTCTACGAACCTGGTAAATAACGTCTTTGGAGGACCCATAAGTCAGGAGATATATCTATATATGCAAAAGCTAAAGGTCACTCACTCACTGACGATACACGAAATCTCTAAAACTACTGCACCTAAGAAGCTGAAATTTTGCCGGTATGTAGTTTAAAGGTAGAAGATGTTAGCTAAGAAAGTATTTACGATAGGACGAAATGAAGGTGCATGGCGGAGGATACTTTTCCTACAGACTGGCGAAATCTACAGTTTCATCAGTTTCATTCCGACCTTCACGAAACTTTGCGAGCTTGACCTTCAAAAGGAAGGTCACCGTCTCCCTAAAGTTTCATACGGTGCATGGGGGAGAGTATCTCGCAAGATGAAAACGGATCCCTAAGTATGTTGGTCGCGCCATAACTTAAGAACGGCTCGACTGATTTCACAGATTTTTTTTTCTTTTTTTTTTTTTTTTTTCGTTATTCTTAGAACACAGTTTGTATGAAATAAAACTGGAAAATTAGAGAACAATAAAGTACGTTTTTGAATGTGACTCTGTGTTTCTATTGCATACAAATCTATAGTTTTGTTCCGATATTTATGAAATTTTGCACACTTCACCATAAAAGCAAGAGGAATGTCACTGTCGGTATAAAATTTCGTTCGGTGCACGGTGGAGGGTACTTAACATACGAACTTTGACAAAATGAATATGTTTTCTCAGATCTTGATGAATTTTTGCACAAGGTCACAAGATACATTCATTTTCGTATGGTACATGAAGAAGGTGCCTTGCAAAAACACATTGCCGAGAAAGGGAAAGGTGGAAACGAACAGAGACATGGGAAAGAAAGAGATGAATGCAGATAGAGGAGGGAAGGAGGGAAGGGAAGGTGGACTACGAGAGTGCAGAATAAATAAACTCCCAGGCAATGCCGGGTTTACAGCTAGTGCGTTAGAATAAAACCATCACATTAGTGCATGAGAGCCGGTCGCTGTGGCCGAGGGGATTGAGGAGCTTCAGTCACGGTCAGCACGGCCACTACGGTCGGGGGTTCGAATCCCCCCTCTGGCATGGATATTTGTGCCGTCCCCCCGTAGTTCAGTCCCATAAGCTCTACAAACATTTGAACATTTTTTTCGTGCATGAGAATCACCATAACATTCACCATACTGAGTGTCAAGTTTTAGCGACCCATAATGACGCCATTTATTGGACTGGCGTTTCAGTTCTGGCTCGTGCGATGTGGCCCATGTCTCATCCAGTGTTACGATACGGCGTAAGAAGTCCTCTTTTGCGCTCATAGCGCTCTAAGTATGTCTGAACAGCGTCATAACGCATCCATTTGAGTATTTCCGTCAGTTCATGAGAAACTCATCGTCATATAATTTTTCTTATGCCTAGGCGTTCCTTCAGGACCTGAAGCACAGTCGTATGCGCTAATCCGGTTCCGTGGGCGAGCTCACGAGTCGTCTGGCATCGATCACTGTCCCCTAACGCGGCAACACTATGCACTTCTTCAGAGACGCTAGGACGTCCTGCCCGTTGCATGTCTGCCGCAGTCTGCCGACCTTTGTTGAAGACTTTTTTTCTTTTTTTAAATAATGTTTGCAAATCTATTGGCACAAACTGCTTGGAAATCAGTCAGTAGCTTACAAACTACTTAAACTAAGGTAAACTAACCTAAGGACAACACACACACCCATGCCCCAACGAGGACTCGAACCTCCGACGGCGAGCAACCGCGTGCTCCGTAGCGAGGTGCTTTAGACCGCTTTTTTTTCGGCTACTACTCCGCGGCGAAGGCTTTTACCCAAAGTGTCACTGTTATGCAAGGCAATGACGATTCCCCGCTCGCTTCTTGAAAACCTTGACTATACTGTCATGCCGCACATTCAATCTTGATCCAATCCGTTGTTCCCGTTTCGGAAACATAGTGACACCGTTACATTAAGCCACTCGCTCACAAGTTACTATGTTTCCCTCGATCCTGCGCAGGCCGGTGACGTGGGACGTGAGAGTCCATTTGCTCGGAGGTAAGGTAAGTTGGGCTACAACGTGCGCTATCAGCGACAATAGTAGATTCCATCGCATAGTGTCTCCACAGCAGTGTTGCCACTATTTTAAGTTCCAACCCTCTTATTATCCCCCCGTTGTTAGTATCTACCATCATCGAATCAAAATGGATGTCATGTTTTTCGGTTTACTGAATTACTACTGTAATTTCGGTCACTGTCAAGTGGACATACATTGCTTTCTGTCCTCTTTGCAGGAGAAGCTGCACACGGCTTTATCCTAATCTGACTTGTCAATGTGTTGTAAATGACTGAAACATGACAATATTGAATAACTGTATACACTATGTATTTGTTCCACAATAATATTTAATTTTGCTGGAATTATTGTGGAATAAATACATAGTGTATACACTTATTTAATATGTCTATGTTCCATCAAGAAACGACGGAAGAGTCCATAAATATGACTAAATATTACCTGCTTTGGTTTTACTATACAGAGCACAGACATATTCATCACTAGTATATGCCGTTAACAGAGTCCTACTACACCTATGTTAACAGGATTCGAAAAATTTAGTCTTCTGTCACAAAATATAAAGCAACTTGACTAAAGCCTATCTATCGAAATGGTACACATTTCATTGATTGTAGGTGAGGCAGTATGATGTTTAACTTCATTCAATAAAATGTGCAGGAACAGTATATGGCGTTTGTAGACATTGTATGGACTTTTATCAGATGGCAATAAGAAGAATATCAATGTATGATCGCACACGGATTGTTGCATGCTAATCATGAACGCTTGAGGCAATCGTCACTACAGCTCAGCATGTTGGCGGATCAATGTTGCTCTGTCCGGGTCTCACACGGATTTCGGAACCCGTTGTTGTCCATAAAGGAGAAGCTCTAGGTTCCACAATACAGGGATAACTTCCTTCAGTGCGTCGTGGAAACATTTCATCAGAATTTCGGGGAAGAATTCAAGTTTATGGACGACAACCCCAATCGATCCTGCAGATATCGGCAACGATTTCATTAATCGTGCCCGTATTGCAAGACAGGATTGGCCCCCATATTTTCACCATATGACCCCAAATCCACATGCTTTGAATAAATTGAAACGAACTAAGCGAGCACATTCTGACCAACCATGACATCTACGGCAGGTAAGCATAGCTTAAATGCAGTGCTTAAATGAATTAGTGAGCAGGTTGCCACGTAGGCTGCATTCTAGCGCTCATCCAAGTGGTCATGTTACTTTTCACTGAATGATGTTGCTACACTATGGGCTTACCTTAAGAAACGTGTTTTGGTGGCTTTTGTTTCTCAATAAATCGGTATATGTATAACTTTACAAATACAAAGTCAACATGGTACAGACTACAACTGAACTATTATCTCGTGGAAAATGCAAAAAGTTTTTGAGGCGTGTTATTGCGTAGTTTTTAAATGTGTGGCAGTTCTTCAGAGAATGTATTGGCAGATTATTACCGTGCAGTAAGTGTATGAAATAAGAAACGATTTCACCTTGAATAGAGAGTGAATGCCATTTTAATTACGGTAACACGTACACATGAATTTCATTATGAGGTAAGAGCGATACAATAAAATGAATGTCAAAGATTTAAATTAATTTTACATAGTTCTTCGGTTCCGAGCCATTTCTGTAGTATTTATAGAGTATTTAAGTTCATTTCTCGTATATACTGCTGCATCCCACATCGATCAGAGACGTCAGGAAAGCGTTACATGGTTCTGAGATTAGATGCTTTCGGCTGTTTGTTACTCTGGCCACAGCGTGCGACGTATTTGGATTTCGCGGTAAATTCTACACGGGATTCTAAGGCACAATATACACGCTGAACCCAACACAAAATACTGGATTGTATAAATCTCAGCATGTTTTTGCCCCGGAGTTTCGTAGAAAATATTCTGGGACGTACGTGTTTCTGCATTAAGAGTGATATCAACACGCATACTGGCTGCAATGTTTGATATTCCTTATTTTCTTATTTTCCCCACAACAGGAATGCGAAATTTATTATGTACGTTACTACCAAATAGATTTTACACCGTGAAGGAGACTGTCTACGTGTTTACCTAATACTGGCAGTTATCAGCAGCAAATCAAGCGCAAGTATTGAATGAAAATATGTGATTTCAGTTTGTGTTATAATTTTACCGTTTCTTTGTAATAGGGCAAATAACAATCCAACTTCATATTTGATCCGGATAAATAATGTAAATGATATCATAGTCGTACCTCAGAGGTATTTACGGAACATTATTGGACAATTTTAGCATAGCGAAAGACTTCTGCGGGCGTTTCTACGCCATTCTTTTTTCCGCTCATCCCAGCCGCTACCAAGCCCTTATAGCTGTTTAGTTCCATTGCCTAAGTAATGATAGTTTTCTGCATGTCCTCCAGACAAACAGATCACGACGCGACGCGGTTCTCAACAATACAGGTTTTCACAAGCATCCGACGCCGTTGCTTAGCAACAGTTCGACACAAAATGAATAGTGAATCAACATGAATGCTTCCGTTGCCGTTCAGAGGAATCTTGAGAAAACCGTGAAATGCAGGAAAGCCGTGGAACAACGATTCAAATGAGAAGGTAAGTCAACGAAAATTGTCAAAACTCTGCGAATTTGTGCCACGCGTAACACAGGCAGGAAATCGGATAAATGTTTCGGATAAGGTCACTCGTTGGCTTTGCACAAAGACGTCATACCTTACGTCACTATATCACAGACGATTACATTTATATACCAATCGCCGATAATATTATAACTATGGCAGAGATAATATTTTCGGCTGGAATGGTTTGTCGGTATCATTAAATAGAATCGACAGACCTACATTATTTTTCTATTACCGATATCGGCAATCAAAGCAGTTTGTGTCTAATTGTTTGAGGCAATTTGTGTCAAGGATACATTAATACTATTCAGTGTGTCGAAGAGGAACAGTAAATATTTTAAAAGGTGGTAGAATATATTAATTGCGAATAAAAATGCCATTTAAGATGTGTCCACTTATTATTGAGTACACATGTAAAGCTGAGTTCAATACATTTTTGTTTCCTATGTTGGTATACCGATTGCTATGGGCGTATTTATCGACTGTCAGAATTAGAGGGTTGTTTTTCAAGTTGTGCAGTCGTGCTTTAGTTTACATTGAAGTTTTAATTTTTATTTATTGTCAAAGTCTTCAATACTGTTGCTGAGTATGCCGAACCGATTTGGTGTAGGGGTTTTGGAATAGAAACGCTACTGCTGCGTGTAGAATATGTCGTTGTTGCGATCTTCAGTCCGCAGACTGGTTTGATGCAGCTCTCCACATTACCCTGTCCTGCGCAAGCCGCTTCATCTGCCAATGAGAACGGCAGCCTACACGCTTTTGCTCAAATATCATAGGTATCATGTTTTTTTCAGAAAATAATAGGCAACAGAGATAGAAGAGCTAAATTTAATGATCTGAGCCAATTTTAGGAGTAACTGTACCTGAATAATGAGAATTCACGTTATCGATAAATTGCTAAAACAATTTACGAACTTATACTGTCCTAGAACTTTCCAGCTGCGTACTACAGTTGACCAGCAGATTCCTCATCCCAAGTGAATTCTCTCTTAGTTCTTTTCTGGAGTCTGACCTTCTTGGAGACACACACACACACACACACACACACACACACACACACACACACATATATATATATATATATATATATATATATATATATATATATATATATATATATATATATCACAATTCCAACGGAAAAAAAACATAATTCTAAAGTGTAAGCCAACATTAACTTACGACTGACTCTGCTAGAGCCAAGTTCTCGATTATATAATCAAAACTTTACTACTCTTTGCTCATAGTTATAAAACATCTACCTCAGCAAGGAGGTTAATGTGCATTCTGCGCATATAATTTATCTTTAGCGCATCACATAATTTGTCTTTGACATGTCACTAGCAAAACATCGTAAACAAAACGAAATACACGAATATACAAATGTTCTGAATATTACAGATTTACAGAATGAAAAATGTAGTATAGTGCAATCGAACATATGTGGAGTGGTACTAACACAAGATATTAGAACGACGTTATGATTTACCTGCAAATATGTATGCATAATTACGAAAATGTGTTACATCTTACTACAAGGGAAAACAATAGAATTAACCAAACGAATTGCAATAATCGCGTAAGTAAATATCACAGAATATTTATTACAGTGATTCCACTTTGATTACAAATGCAATAATCACGTAAATATATATTACAGAATAAGTATTACAAGGATTCCACTTTAAAGAAATGCATATTATGTAAGTATACTGCAAATGACCAAAGTCAAAATTTATTCCTACAATGATAGGTATAGTAAAAAGAAAAGTGGAGGGGGGCATATACCATAACAAAGTAACACAGTGGAATAATTCGCCGGCCGCGGTGGCCGAGGAGATTGAGGCGCTCCAGTCACGGTCTGCACGGCCACTACGGTCGGGGCTTCGAATCCCCCCCCCCCCGGCATGGATATTTGTGCCGTCCTTAGAATTAGTTAGTTCATAAGTAGTTTGTAAGTTTAGGGACTGATGACCCCGTAGTTACGTCCCACAAGCTTATAATGTTCCAGCCTGGCTATTAATTTTTGAGATTAACAAATTTACAGAAGGAAGAGGTTTGAAGTTAGAAGCTATGAAAGATCCCAATCACAAAATTTCGAAAAAAAAAAAAATTGGAAAAATTATTAAATGCATTTAAATGAAATGGCAATCTAATTAACGGAGGAGTGTTGTGCAGGCAGAACATTACAAAAAGAATCGACGAGCAGTTACCTTTAACAAGACATCCATCGGTGGTTGAAATTTGGCTGTAAATTAAATTTTAATAATATGATAACCACTCGCCGAACAGTGGATGGCAGTTCGTCAATATCAAACTACGACTCGTGTAGCAAATCGTAAAGTAAGATAAGTGACATGATATAAATAGGATAGGAATATTACGTAAATCAAACACATCGGACTTCTAAAAATTCACGTGAAAATCGACTGCAGATTCTATTGCCGGTAAATGATAATATTATGGAATAAATTTTGAAACAAGTGTGGCAGGCTACACGAAATATCACCATTCAATATTAACTAAAAACTGGGCAATCCATTGTTGCGGTGATTCAACAAGGCTGAAAAAGACATTATGGGCGGAGGGAGGATAGGGCAAAATTATTAATAAAAATTCATAAGTGCGAATTTAAGTAAGAGGTGGGGTTTATTTATAAATTTAAGATACGCGCACAGCACATATATTTACCTGAATGTACATAACAGCGGCCACATAAAAATAATAAAGTGCAGCTCCCGTCTGCAAGATGCTATCGCTACGAAGTACAAAGCAAGAGTACCTTTTGTCTTAAAAAAAAATTGAAAGTGATGTTCTTAAATTATTACTATGCTATTCAGAGATAATTATTTTTACATGCCGAAATAATATAAAAATACAAAATGTTCTCTGATAATATCGGGGAAAGGAATCTGTGTCATTATAAGCAATACAAACATTTGAACATTTTTTTTTTCTTTTGAATAAGTTTCTTGACTCGTCTGTTCCAGTAATTTCCCCGTTTTTAAACGGTCTGCTACCGCTGGTCCCGGCAGCCTCGGCCCAGATACGCCGCTGTCGAGGCGCCTCCGGAAGTGGCACCTCTGAGCACTTGGGAACTGGGCCAGACGCCCCCTGTTGGGAGCGCCGTCTTGTGGACTTCGCGGAAAGCGCTCTCCTCTTGGCCGCCCGCCAAGCACGACAATCTTCTCCCGAGTTCTCTGGCGGAAGAGAGCCGCATTTCGCTGGGAGCGGCTCTGTGATCGTCAGGCCGAGACATACGACTGGGCAGTTAGCGAAGGCAGCCGCAGCAGCCTGCGGTGAGTAATGGTCGAGTCTGCGCCATGCCTGTCAACGACACCACACGGGAAATCGCTGTTTTTTTCTAGTTTTTATATATTTATGACGTGAGAAGTCCGTAACTTAAATATGAATGGCTCGAAGCAGTTCGGAGCAACACTAAAAAATAATGGACGACATTTACTGTAAAGTTTCCCCACGGACGTTAACATACTAACGTGTGTTGGACTTCTCGTCAGGCAGTGCAAATTCCTGGGTACGACGTTTGCTTGCCGTTGTTGTTGTTATGGTCTTCAGTCCGGAGACTGGTTTGATGCAGCTCTCCACCCTACTCTATCCTGAGCAAGCCTCTTCATCTCCTCATAAGAACGACAACCTACATCCATTTGAATCTGCGTACTATATGCGTCTCTTGGTCTCCCTCTGCGTTTTTTACCCCACACACTTCCCTCCCATGCCAAATTACTTGATGCCTAGGAATGTGTCCTACCAAACGATGCCTTCTTTTAGTCAAGGTATGCCAGAAATTCCTTTTCTCACCAATTCTGTTCAGCACATCTTCATTAGTTACGCGATCTACACCCCTTCTGTAGCACCACATTTCAAAAGCCTCTATTCTCTTCCTGTCCGCACTGTTTATCGTCCACGTTTCAGTCCCGTACAAGGCAACACTACACCCAAATGCCTTCAGAAAAGACTTCCTTATACTTAAATGGATATTCAATGTTAGTATTTTTTTTTTTTCAAAAATGCTTCTCTTCCCATTGTCATTTTGCATTTTAAATCCCCTGTACTGCGATCGTCATATGTTGTTTTACTACCCTAGTAACAAAACTCATCTACCACCTTCATTACTGTGTAGTGGTACAAGCCATATCACCCACTCCTCCAATACGTTGAGATACCCAAATAGTTATTAATTTACTGTAGTGACTTGATTAGGCATGATAGGAACAGTAGCTGCCGCCAGAATCTGTTTGTTTCAGATTCTGGAGGTGGTGGCAGCAGCAAGTGGCCTCAGATATTATGTCTGCCCAGTTAAAGATATATATTAAAGTTCTTCGGAGAAAGTGTATGCTTAGACAGTTGCTAAGAAGAAAAAGTTGTTAATTTTGATTTTTATTCTGTGTCTGACGTCTGTCAAGATATTTGTGTGATATTCCTATGTACTAATTGATAGAATAACTCCTTGAATATAAATAAGTATGGAGTTAAATGCATAAAAGAGTGGTTTATTCTAAAAAAGTACATAGATGAGTGAAAAATGACAAATTCATTTGGTAATTAATTAATGACTAAAAGTACTTCGAAGCACAGCTACTGCTGGACCTCATTGTTTCAAGACTTTCATATTTTGAACCTGAAAGAAAGATTTGATAGTTGAATTTCACTCTTCATAAAGAAGAACTGTCAGCTTGGAATTCATTAACTGGTGATTTACTAAGCATCTACAAAAGTAACTATCACACTGCTTATTTTGAAGATTATTCAAATCAGGGTCAGGCAGCCGTGAAAGTTCAACTGCATTTATGCTACAGATCTTTACGTATTAAACAAAAGGCTTAAACTGTGCAAAATTTCAGCAACAGGTACAGGAAGTCAGAATTGGAACAGTTCAGACTTGTAATCCCCTCAGAGTTGCGGACTGAAAAACTTAACAAGTTGAAATATCCACTGTATTTATTTTATTTAATATGCGTTTCAATACTATCTGCAAGGAAAAAAATTGGCAACTGTTTTCAACGTAAAGCGATGTTAATACTTTTGTACCATAAAAGAGGACAAACGTGGCACTGTAAGTAGCCAACAACCAAGTCTCTCTTGGCCGTCCGCTCCGAGACTATATAACAGGAGTAGGCACTTACCTGACCTTTGGGAGCCGCAAACTCACGGAGCTGTTTCGCAGCGAGTCACACGATTCATTAGAGTTTAACCCTACAATATAAAATACTTTTTTCGGTGTCCCGAATATTTTGTTACAAAATAATTCATTTTAATGTATCGCATAATTACTGACACAATACAAAAAACTTTAAATGCAGTCGCAGTTTGCTCTTAAAGAAATAAAATCTTATGTTAAATTTGACACAAGACAAATGGTACAGTTAAAACCGTCGGTTTGTCTTGAATCTGCTCCGCCGTCGGGGATTCGATTCCCCCCTCGGGCATGGGTATTTGTGTTGTCCTTAGTTTAGTGTACCTTAGGTTAAGTAGTTTGTAAGCTAAGGACTAATACCAAGGTGTCGAGTCCCATAGATTTGCAAACATTTGAACATTTTCTTGAATCTGTCAGCATTCAAATATTCCATTTTTGCGCATCCATTACTCGGAAATGATGACACTTTGCGACTTTTTATGTACTTCACTTATAATTTCAAACCTATACGAAAGCTATTCTAGCAGACAAGTCCCACAAAAAGATTTATCGCTTACTACGATTTAGCTCTCTGTGTGATCAAACTTCATCACCAACCATGTCTTTTTCAATCAAAAACTTATTGACTACTGCCTCAATTCACAACACACTGTGTATACACTACCTAGAAATTAAACTGAATTCAGGTGCAAAATTATATCGACGTATATCACAGTTCAGGACGTACCTCGTCATAAATAATTAGATGCGTCGATGCCCCGCTTTTGCTTAAATTGAAGCCTATAATCACCAAGTGTTTCATAACGAGAGCATTTAGCGACTTCGAACAAACTTTAAGCATAATTTCAAACATTTTCTAAACCCTTTCTCACTTGTTTGCTTATAGATAAGATTTACGGAGTTTGATTGTTGCATTGCACAGGTAAGAGCACGTGATAAACTCGCGCCGCTCTTTGTGTCTCTAGAGTCATTTTTTTTCTTTCCGTCTTTTTCTTTCTTCTTTATTCAATATTTTTTCGACTGGGAAGACCACGTGACCGGCCTCGGCCGGAGATTTATACTGGTGGTTATAACGTTGCCCTTGCTTCGTATGATGCCATAATTGTTAAAGTAGATTTCGCGATTATATTTTGGACAAGAAATTGATGGTACTGAATTCTTGAATTTGAAATAATTTAGTTAAAGTACAACACAAAATGAAGATTAAACCAAATAAACCGCGGGTTGTATATTAAAGTCTGGCACCATACAAGCAACAGCACGTTATACGACTTACGGAAAGCATCTAGCTGGATCCTGCGCTTCGTATTTTAGAAGCTGGAAATGATAACTTTTACTTATTTAATACGTGAACGTTCGAGATACTTTCCGTAGGAGATCAATGTTCAGACTGTTCACTTCGCTTTTCATTGTTGTGTGACCGTTACTGGTAATGATAGAAGAATAATAATAAAAAAAATAAAAAAAATAAAAAAAAAATGATCGGACTTCGTGAAATTACAAAAGAAATGACTGCGGATTCTAAAATCAAGCAAAGTATCGTATAAGGATTGATTGATATTTTGCAGACAATGCGAAGCGATTGTAATGGCGTCTGAACATTAAACTATTACGGACGTTGAGGAGCTGAAAACATTAAGAAATTAAATATTTGACGTGGAGGAGTTTGATTTAAATGAAAACCAAGGAGAGGGAATGCTTTTAAATTTAAATAATATGTTTTCAGCGACAGCTTACATTATTCTTACTTACATGAGTGGATATAGGTATGAAAGACGTATTGACACATCGGATACAGACAAGAGAGTGAATAAAAACTACTATCACGGTTCCGTCTTCTCGCTTGTTCGGAAGTAAAAAAGGACGAACGAAATTAAATTATTTGTATTGCGAGTCAGAGGGAACCGGAGGCGATAAGCATCGTTGATCAAAGGTAATAAAAAATTAGTGTATCGTTACATGGCAATATCAAGGTAAATGTTTACTTACGGTTCGTCGGGGCATTGCGCTGATACTGCTGGCAACGACCGTTGAATGCTGTTTGAATACGCAACCACAAAGAATGAGGAGATTTTTTGTGTGTCATGACGATTAAGTAAATAATTACTGCTGTTCTATGGTTCATACGTTTTTGCATGTACCCTTGTCCGCTCAGTAAATTAATTATTATTCTCGTTGCCAACTTTACCACACTAAGTCGCCGCAGCCGAAAGTAAACTTTAAGTACTCTGAATGAAGAAACACATTTTAAAAATAACATTTTTGAACATTTGTGATGTGATTATCGGAGTGTTTACATTTGCTGTGAGGTGTTTGAAATCTAGCTGAGGCCGCGGCGGAGCGGTCGAGCGCATTGAGGCGCTATGCTGCGACGCGCGAGGCCGTTCCCCGTCGGGAGTTCGAATCCCCCCTCGGGCATGGATGTTTGTGCAGTATTTAGTACAAAGATAGTTCATAAGTAGTTTGTAGGTTTAAGGACTGATGACCCCGCAGTTAAGTCCCTTAAGCGTAACAAACATTTGAACATTTGATATCCGGATGATAATTAGTGAGTGCTGCAAGAACATGATCTCATAAATGTTCATCACATATTAGTGGCCCCAAAACTGGAGATCAGACTCTTGGCACACTTTGATGCAGGCTAGTTTTCTTCAGGAACCTTCCAAAATTCAACAGTTAAACAACCGCTACGTTTCTGACCCTTTAGTTCTTCGCCCTCTTGAAGTTCTAGTAGTTCCAACTCTACAACCATAGGCGCCGACTTTTGAAAATCTTGCGGGTATGCTGAGTAGTGTATCTACGGTGGGGGGGGGGGGGGGGATCATTTGCCCGCATGTTGCAAGCCCTCCGACATACAAAGCATTTTTATTTGAGCGTCAATATTTTTACTAATCATTTTAAGAGTTTTCGTCTTCGGAGACATTTATATCAGATAATGACGTGCCTGTATTGTGAGTACTGTGATCACTATCGCTATAACTTATATTGGATCGTCTTCCTGACTTCATTCTTCTGCAGATTTATTTTCTATACAGTATTACCAAAATATCCCATAAACACTTCCGCTGTCATACATGTCTGTCGATACCAATAGACTTACAACCCATTGTTACATCACACACCAATTCAGTAAACAGGATGAAAAATGTCACGATTTACACTAACACGATTCCTTGAAGACAATTGACTTCTGAGAGAAGACAAACAATCGTTTTGAGCACGAGCGGCTCTATGTCAGAGATAAATTAGATAATGTTCAAGTTGGGGTCAAACATGACCCCAAGACAGTAACTAAGGGTTATACATATCATAAAGTGAGAGGCAAAGGTATGCCCTCACATGCTATGCCGGCACATACAGTTTGTATGCGAATGTGACATTATTTTAGGCAGGGACCTGAGAGTATAGTTTAAATTTCTACTAGTGAAATGAACAAGAATCATATTTGCTGTCTTACTTGTCAAAAACAGATTTGTTTTTAAGAATATGTGATCATTTTTAAGGATGCACTTTAACAGGGTAATTAATTTATTGAAAGGATAAGATTACATACAATGTTATTTCAACCATACAGTAAGATTGCAGGAACAGCATTAAATAATTTTTCCTATTATGTCGCAAATTCCGAGGTCATTGTCAGGTTGGAATACAAGAGTAAGGCTGAAATTGCCCAACCGAATATTCGTGACGAGAATATTTTTAAATTTCCCTGCTGCTGTGTTCTGATAAGCTAACTACAGCTAATATGTTCTCCTTTGATTTGCTAACCATAACATGCGCACATAACATAGCGCAACTTCGATTTCACACTTCGCAAAGCCCTCGCGCCATATTCGTCAAATTTTGTATTTATACTTCAGCATCGGATGCTGTACGGACTCCACTAACGGAGTCAAGATATATATCGTAAAAAAAAAAAAAAAAAAAAAAAAAAAATATATATATATATATATATATATATATATATATATATATATATATATATATATATATATATATATTCAATGGGGTATGCCGAACGTATCCACTCAAATTTTGGGGTGTGCTTGAGCGACCGAGCATACCCTTAGTCGGCGCCTATGTCTACAACTGCTGAATTTTTAATAGTAAATAAAGTCTGCAATAGGCTGCATAGGTCGTTGTATTGATTAAAGTCATGAAGTGGTTAAAATATGATTTTATTTGACGCGTTTCGGCCTGGGCCATCATCATAATCTGTGAAAGGGAAATAGTAATGTACAATATAAGAACAGAAATATTGCAAAACACTCTACAAATTTTGTTATAAAGAAATTCAGCACACGTACCCTGCATACATAGATTACAAGTACGTCAGTACAAATGGTTACATGTTCTTGTCGTAACATTGTGGTGTCGCACAAGTCTAAAGTGCGCGCCACCAACTTTCGCCGCGCGCCGCCATACACGCACGGCGCGGCGTTCTTACGTCAGCCACGAGCGCCCTCTGCTGCTAGCCCGCTCGTGGCCACCACTGAACGACATCGTTCACTTGGGATTGAGTTAGGAACCAGTTAACACTTCGGAATCAGATAGACACCAGTGAAGACTTGGCTATCGGTCAGGCACTAGGTCTCATCACTAGGCAGGCCTCTAGCTCAACTATGTATCAGCATTCTGCAGTACTGAGCTATGTAAAAGTTAAGTATTACTAAGTCTCTAAGAAAGATATATCTCGTTCTAATTTACTCTAGTGTTTCTAGTTTCTGCTGTCCCACTGGCTGGTCACCTGCTACCTGCACAAGCGTGCATCCTTTATTCCTGTGTCGGTCTTTCTACTCGGCCACCGACACCCTACGACGGAAACGAGACACAAGAGCGGTGACGAGGATGGGATACCAAAAACACTAAGGAGCAGACTGACGACACCGTAAAGGTAAAATACAGGTTTACAGATTTTGGTCACCAGATGAAGTGCCGTTCTTGAACAGACTTTATTTACTATTAATCATGGTCGCCTGCCTCCTCCGTGACTTTATGTCACAACTATGTGAATTTTTAATAACCGATGGTTAAAGGGTTAATTAAAGGATTAGGGATTCTCTGGTAGTTTTATGATTATGATTATGATGTTGCAAAATCAGCACTTGCAGAAATCAGTTATTTTCAGTACAGCTTCTCACTGCAGTGCGCCTGGAGCAACGGCTAGTTGCTGTCTGGAATGCAGCCTGGCTACCACGTGTGCGGAGTGTTTGCACTGGAGATCCTGATAGGTGGCGTGCCGCGTCGCGCTGCCACATAATTAGCCGCAGCCGGCGGGACAGAACACGTGTTATCTGGCCGGTCAGACCGGACCGTGGCATTATCGACAATCAGGCTAATGGGGCAGCGGTGCTGTTGGGACATCAACACGGGGGTAGAACTGGGTGGCGTGCCGGCTGTAGCTCGCGCTGTGGGTTTACGTGTGTGAGTGAGTGTGGCAGAGAGAGAGAGAGAGAGAGAGAGAGAGAGAGAGAGAGAGAGAGAGAGAGCGAGAGGGGGGCGGGAGGGAGAGAGGGGGGAGGGAGAGAGAGAGAGGTGAGCAGGTGATTTAAGCTCCCGCCTGTTGCGAGAACCAGTGGCCGCACGTCCTATGCTTCAGACAACCGCGGAAAAAAGCTCGTCGTGAAGAAGAAGTAAGTAAATAAATTAAATAAAATGTTGACATAAAAGTTTTCTGGGTGTTGTACCGCGTCATGGTGTAATAAGGCTACTACTTAAATAAGCGACGTTTCGGCCAACGTTACAGTGGCCTTCATCCGGGTATGAAGATAATTCGAAAGACGCAGAGTGCAATTAAGGATTTAAGAATTGACGTCGACACAGCCGCGGGACTCATTCCCAGCGTTCCAGTTTGTGAGGGGGCTGATATGGAGCCGTTTATTTCGCATATCAATATATTAGGTGCTTAAGAAGTTTTCTGTATGAGAGACAGAGACAGTGGATGAGCTTGTATCCCGTGGGAAAGCTCCGCGCCTATTGCAAGTTGAGATCTGATTGGCTCCCGCCTATACTAGTTGTCCGCCAAAACATTAAGCTTCTTTTATTAATATTTAACTTTCCTATGTCTGTTAAAAATTATCTGTATACTTTCTGTAATGCTTTTGTGCTAAGCTATATTCCGGTTAATTCAAAGATTTAATTATTTGTATATTTTGTAATAAATTGAACAATGTTAGTCTAGAAGTTTCGCTTGGCTCCAAAACGGTGCCTTGTGGCGCGCAGCGAGAGGCGGCGGCAGTCAGTCGAGCGCCGACCGCGATACCTTGCACATTCATGTTAGTTCAGTGCGGGCCAGGGACAGTTTATACGTTATGCAACGTTTATATTTTTAACATTACTCAGTATGTATATTTGTGCTTGGATATATACTGGCATTTCTTCAATAAAAACAAGCACTGGCATCCTACAAAAGCTAAAGTTATTCGTAGTGCAGTACTTCCTAGCCACATCTCAACACCTCTTTTAGCATCACTTCAACTACAACGGATGTGCGACCTATGTGCTTCACCTGCTCAATGGGACATCAACTACGACAGAAGACACAAGGTTAGTAAAAGAGTGAATTCAGACATGCACTGGAGTTGCATGTCGACACGGCACCTTGTGTGCAGTGCTGCCCCGTTTACAAACCAGGGCACTGGCACGAAGTGCGATGGTAACATCGCCGAGGAAAGGCATGACAGAGGGGAGGTGTTTTAGAAACTTTGACAACTATGTACTGACCTTCCCTCCCTGTCTTTAAAAAAAGAAGCCCCGCCGTAAGTTCCCCATAGAATTTATGGAGTGCCAAAGTTACACAAGAGTAGGCAGCCTTTACGACCGATCGTGGATGGAATTAACTCGCCGAAATACAATTTGGCAAAATTCCTAGCCTACAAACTAAGACCTCTAGTTGGAAAAACTGACTCGTATGAGAAGAACTCGACATACTTTATAGAACGCATTAAAGAAGAAACAATTTTACCCACGGACATCATGGTCAGCTTCGACGTAAAGTCATTATTCACCAATGTGCGACGAAACTGTTCGCATCCTACAAGAACATATTCCGCCAGATACATGCGACCTGGTTCAGTTGTGTTTATCTTCGACCTACTTCAAGTGGCAAGAATGATACTTCGGGCAAACAGACGGCGTAGCAATGGGGTCTCCCTCATCCCCGTTGGCAGCCGACATATTCATGGAGGCCTTCGAAGCAACAGCACTTTGTTCCGGCCCTTTACGCCCAAGATGCTGGTTCAGATACGTGGACGATACGTTCGCAATATGGAGCTACACGAGTTTCATGAACATCTGAACAAATTGCACAAGAAGATCCAGTTTACATTAGAGATAGAGAAGGATGGCGCTATTCCATTCCTAGATGTGGAAGTTTATAGAACTAGGCAAGGCACACTTGGGCACAGGGTATATCGGAAACCTACACATACCGACAGATATTTGCACGCCCAATCAAACCACCATCCACCACAGAATAACTCTGTTATCCGCTGACGATTCGCGTGCAGCGACTAAGTGATGAAGACAACAAAACAGCTGAGCTCAACAAACTAGAAACAACATTTCTGGCAAATGGCTACAACCATAGAGTGATTCACACCGCCATGGACGCAAATAAAAGAAACAGCAGTAGGCAGGAAGTCAATAAAAAGCAGCCAGCAGTAGGCTTAACATATGTAAAAAACGTCACAGATCGGATTGCTAAACATCTTCGCCGGGTTGGTGTCCAGCCTTTCTTCTATAGTAGTCACAAGATCAAGGATGTACTTGGTTCCACAAAGGACAACATAGAGGCGCTAAACGCATTAGGAGTATACAATGTGGAATGCGAGTGTGGGGAAGTACACATAAGAGAGACAGGGTGGGCAGTGGCGACGCGCATGCGCGAAGATGAACGCTACATTCGATTAGGCCAACACAATAAATCTGCAGTAGCCGAACACCAGCAAGATTGCAGAAAAAAGATAAAATTTAACGATGCCAGAATACTCGCCAAACAACCGGGGACGTTTAAACGCAAGGTAAGGGAAGCCATCGAAATTGTAAAACAGCCTAATAACATGAACAGAGAAAATGGACTCAGGCTTGCCCCATCTTGGCTACCAGCCATCAGAGCGAAACAGGCCGCACTGACAACACAACACGAGAGCGTCACTAGTAAGCAACTGCCGCCGCGCGGCCCACGGTCAGCAGGAGAGAAATGGAAGCCCTCACCCCATTCGCCGATGAACACCAATCATGTCTCGCTATGCAAGAAGCAATAGGCAACGGCTAACCCCCACTCCATCCACCTCAGCATCCTATTATAATAAAGTTCCATTCTTCCACAAAAAATTCACCAATAACATCGCTTATGTTTAAAAATTATGGCGTAATGTTTAAATGAAAGTAATATAAAGTGTAGTAACAACCAGCTCACATCCGTATACCGAGATGAAGGCCACTGTAATGTTGGCCGAAACGTCGTTTATTTAAGTAATAGCCTTCTTACATCATGACGCGGTACAACACCCAGAAAACTTTTATGTCATCTGACTCTGGCCGCGGAAGCCTACGTAATTATAAAATAAAATGTGTCTTTAAACTATCATTCTTCGTTTCTTTCTTCTATCAGATCATTATATATGCACATTCAAAGTATTTTTCAAAATGTTCAAATATTTGTTAAGCTTAAGGGATGTAACTGCGTGGTCATTAGTCCCTAAACTTACAAACTACTTATAAACTACCTTATACTACCACAGACATTTAATGAACGAAGTAAGAGCATATGGTCTATCAGACCAATTGTGTGATTGGATTGAGGAGTTCCTAGATAACAGAAAGCAGCATGTCATTCTCAATGGAGAGAAGTCTTCTGAAGTAAGAGTGATGTCAGGTGTGACACAGGGGAGTGTCGTGGGTCCGCTGCTGTTCACGATATATATAAATGACCTTACGGATAACATCGTTAGCTCACTGAGGCTTTTTGCAGATGACGCTGTAGTATATAGAAAGGTTGTAACAATGGAAATGCAGGAGGATCTGTATCGAATTGACGTATGCTGCAGGGAATGGCTATTGAATCTCAAAGGAGACAAGTGTAATTTGCTGCGAATACACAGAAAGAAAGATCCTGTATTATTTAGCTACACTATAGCGGGTCAGCAACTGGAAGAAGTTAATTCCATAAATTATCTGGGAGTAGACATTAGGAGTGATTTAAAATGGAACGACCATATAAAAGCAATCGTCGGCAAAGCAAATGCCAGACTTAGATTCATTGGAAGAATCCCAAGGAAAAACAGTTCGAAAACAAAGGAAGTAGGTTACAGCTTGTTAGCCCACTGCTTGAATACTGCTCACCGGTGTGGGATCTGTACCAGATGGGGTTGATAGAGGAAGTAGAAAAGACCCAACGGAGAACAGCGCGCTTCGTTACAGGATCATTTGGTAATCGAGAAAGCGTTACAGTGATGATCGATAAGCTCCAGTGGAAGAATCTGCAGGAGAGACGCTCTGTCGCTCGTACGGGCTTTTGTCGAAGTTTCGAGAGCATACTTTTACCGAGGAGTCTAGCAGTATATTGCTCCCTCCTACGGATATCTCTCGAAGAGATCGTGAAGATAAAATCAGAGAGATTAGAGCCCACACAGAGGCATACCGACAATATTTCTTTCCGCGAACAATACGGGACTGGAATAAGAGGGAGAATCGATAGTGGTACTCAAGGTACCCTCCGCCACACACCTATCGGGTGGCTTGCAGATACTAAAGATACTGCATGTAGATACTAAAGACGGCACAAATATTCATGCCCGAGGGGGGGATTCGAACCCCCGACCGTAGCGGCCGTGCAGACTGTGACTGGCGCTCCGCAGACAGCTCGGCCACTGCGGCCGGCTAAAGTATTTTTATCGCATGAGAAACGTCTTACGTCGCGGAGGTAACACGTATACGAGTCGTAGCGCCTCCGCCTAATATAGGCGGCAGTGGCCGCAGCGTTGCAATGCGCATGCGCGGCTGAGGTTCAGTTTCTCTCCTGAACCCCTGCAGGCAGCATATGGGCGCTTCCGCGGCAGGGAGTGGCGAAGGGAAACGCCACTTTTAACTTTGGCATTGGAGCTGGTAAAACGAGTTCTTATTTCGACACGCAGAAATTGTCTCCGGCCAACGAGAGCGCGCTAGTTGTCAGCCAATGAGATGCTGCGTGTTTCTTAATCGTAAATTCGGGCGCTACGTCACGTACTAAAAAAAACTTATTTTTTAACCTATACCTAACGTAAGTTACACTTAAAAAAGTGATCTGTAGCGTAGCCTTAAAAAGGTTAGGTATAGGTTAAACAAGATTTTTTTTTTTTTTTTTTTTTTTTTTTTTTTTTTTTTTAACTTGAGGGCCCGTAGCGCCCGAATCTCCGGTTAAGAGACACGCAGCATCACATAGGCTGACAGCACACGCAGCATCTCATTCGCTGACAGCTAGCGAGTTATCATTGGCCTGAGACAATTTCTGCGTGTCGAATTAAGGACTCGCGTTACCCACGAATGGTTCCAAAGCAAAGGCAATGGAGCTATTGCGCACCTCGCGCATGCGCAAATCCTCCATGAAGGCAACATCCGCCCTTCATATTTGTTCAAATTTTTACTTAGATGTGAGTTAACTGTCGTAATATATTTTAAAAAAAAAACGCATAGTCAACTATCAGCTGCTATTGTTTTCAGAATTTTACCGGTTTCGGATATTATCCATCATCAGAAGAGTAAAATTAAACATGCTGATTGAGAACTACATAGTTGATCTGATAAACTTAGCAGAGATCGATATCTGCTAAGTTTATCAGATCAACTATGTAGTTCTCAATCAGCCTGTTTAATTTTACTAGCACCGCACACATACGTATGGAGACATTAGCGTCATAATATAATAAGAGAAATCAGATAAAAACTGAAATATATAGATACTATTTTTTCCTTAACGCTATTAGAGAATGAAACGGTACAGATATATTACGGAAGTGGTTGATGAATCGTCTGCCAGCCACTTCAACGTGATTTGTAGAGTAAATATGTCGCTGAAGTTTTAGCTGCGTATAACATCCAGGGACATGTATAATACACGTTTTTGCATTTAACAATTATCGGTTGCAAATCTTTTTGAATGTAGTATGAGAAAGCTCTTAAAAGGTTTTATGCTATTTGCTAAGGCATTACTTTGTGTCCTTTCTGTTTGGTGTTCTAAGATGAAAAAACTAATATTCATTACATGTATGATAAACACTTGTAAATCGCATTGTGACATGGGATACAAGCTTAAAGTTGAGTAATAAAGGCCTACAGTTTGTCATAAACTTTACAGCATAAATTTCTATCAGACGGATTCGTTGAATATTTCTAATGAATCATTTTACAGTTTCTTATGGCTGTCAGGTATGTACCACAAAATTCAAACTCAAGAAATGAGGTTTCTAAGAAGGTAGAGGGATGTACACTAGAAGATCATAAACGAAGGAGGATATGAATGTATAACTAAAACGAAAAAAATTAAAAAAGTGAAAATCGAAGTAACATGTAAAATAGTCTATGTAACTGGAGAAATAATCTTAGTAAAAACTCGTAATTGTAAATGCACTGGAAGGCGAAATGTAGAAGACTATAAAAATGATGGACTCTGAACAGAAAATTTTACCGATGCTTGAAGAAGCCCCAATCAGCGTGCTTCGTGAAAATGAGGAATTTATAAAATGAACTGTAATAGCTCTACTAAATAAACTACGAAGGCCAATGTGGTAGATTGTTTGAAACAATAGTTAAGGAACATCAATATGCACTATGCATGAATGACTAATACAGAAAAAGTATTCACCTCCTGTGCTGATGAATGTAATTATATAACACCCAATACTGAAGACAGTCTTCATATCTGACAGAAAAGAGCGGCCGAATCAATCTTGTAGAGGACAATGCTATCCTCAGAGGGAACAATTACTTCTCTCGTATTATTCTGAATGAGCAAACACAGCCATCAGATATCATTTTTCTTAAATAATTTCGTCATTAATTCAATATTATCGAAGTACATATATCATTGCAGTCCATTAATAATGCTCGTTTCATTCAATTATTGCCTGATATGTGTTATAATGTAATTCATCAATGACCTACAAAGATCAGTATATCAGTTGAACGAAATATGCAGGAAATATAACTTTAAAATTTCTAGTAATAAAACTAAAATTATTTTTCCGAGGAAAATACCCAATTAGATAAAACATTTTCTTGGATAATTCACCTTTAGAACAAATCTTTCATATCTCATATTTAGGCTGTGATATAAGTTTCGATTTTGAGACCGACATTGAAAATAAAATACAAAAATTCCAAGCTGTCTGTGGTACCATAAGCAAAATATTTGGCCTAAGAGTACAAAGAGATACTATTTTAATGTTGTATAAAGTGCTGGCAGTTCCATTACTATCCTATGGAAGCGAAAGCTGTGTCACTACATAGAGACAAGAAAGTAAAATCCAGGGTGTAGAGATCAGGTTCCTGAGAAAGACAGTATAGAGAAAATTGGAGGCAACACCTTCTTAGAAAGCCAGAGCACAGAATCCCCCCAGAAGATCCTGAAATACAAACCGAATGGTGAAAGAGATATTGGAAGACCACGGAAAAGCGGTAACTGATTGTGAGTTCGGAACAGGTAACAGCCTAATCGTAGAAACGAAGAAGATGATGATGATGACTTTATTGTACAATACATATTTAGAGAGTCATAAAAACATCTTAGATTATGTATTACATAACCACTGGGCACTTCGTAGAATGTGTCATATTGTTTGAAGTTTCAAATCAGTTTCATAATTTTTTTTAAAACATTTTCATCATACCCATGTATTTTATGCATTATTCATAATTATAGCCTCAGCTCTTTTAGCATATTTCGTAGTAATTATTTTGTTTTCGATATGTATGTGAAGGTGGAACCGAATTTGTTAGAAGACGTCGTAGCATGTCGTGATTTAAAACTATGAATTGGGCTTATGAAAGCGATACTTTATTACTTTTAGAGCAAAAATATAGTCTGCGCGCATCACAGAGGATTTAAAAAAGGTACGATAGAAGTATTTGCTTCATATACTGCTCGCCAAAATACGTCACCATAGCTTTTGCCATTTTATATTTTAATCAGGTTTGTGGTAATTTCTCATGTGATTCCTAAAATTACACGTCATTTCCTGACATTTAGTGAGCATTCAAAAAGGAAAATATTGTTTCTCATAGAACATTCAACAGTTAACGAATACAGTGCGACGTATCAACATTTTAGTTTGAAAGGCTCAATTGACCATCGATGAGTGTAAGAAATCCGTAATCTCTTAGGGTGAAATGTAAATAAACTTTTCATAGCAAATATTTAGCTGCTGGCACTATTTCAGCTTCAATGTTTGTTACGTTGTAGTACACGCTAGTTATTCTGAATACCTATTTTCGGCAATATAGTAGAGTGAAACAATATTATGCATCAGGATTTAGACACACCTAAAAATGTTTTGTATTAACCCTGAAACAAAAGTTCTACGTTTGGATTTAGACACACCTAAAATGTTTTGTGTTAACCCTAAAACAAAACTTATACGGTTGGATTTAGACAAACCTAAAAATGTTTTGAATTACCCCTGAAACAAAACTTCTACAGTTTTCAATACCATGGTGAGCTGGTATTTATGAAACAGTACATCTTCCGATTTATTGACAAACAAAACCAAACAAGTCACTTCTTTTGTATACAAACTGTACCAAAAATCACTTTCCTTGAGATAAGACAATTGGGTAGCAACTTGATCAATAAAGAGTTGCATTACTACTCGTGTGAATGCAAGCCTGTACCCCTGCGCGGCAAACCCACGACTTAACAACTATGAATATGTCCACTCTTGTTGTAATGTAATTTAATTAAGTATACCATTTTCAAATATAACGTAATATGTAAACCGTAATGTCTGATACACAGAAAAATACCAAGTGTCCATTTTGACAGTTCAAAACACAGGTCACAACTCCACAAAATGTACCACTGATTGTACAACAATAATATTACGTATATATACATGTGGCGTCTGTTCGGAAAGAACAGACGTCACATTCTGATCCTGCAGCTGTTATTATTTAATATTCATAGAATATATGACTTCAACTGCTGTTGGGCAAAGCTGAAAATGTGTACCCAGTCGGGATTCGAACCCGGGTCTCCTGCTTTCTAGGCAGTTGCGCTGACCCCTACACCACTGGGGACACAGTGATCACCGCACCTGCAAGGACTCCCCATGCACGCCTCCCGTCAGATACAAATTCCCAGCTTCGCCCTGCCCATTGTACTCAAACTCGTAGTTTAACTAATTCCCGTAAGAGTAAGGGCTTCAAACTTGCCCACCCCTCCCCACTAACGATAGGATCATTGCCCGTCACCGGCATATTATATATATACATGTGGCGTCTGTTCGGAAAGAACAGACGTCACATTCTGATCCTGCAGCTGTTATTATTTAATAATTAATAATTTGTATCTGACGGGAGGCGTGCATGGGGAGTCCTTGCAGGTGCGGTGATCACTGTGTCCCCAGTGGTGTAGGGGTCAGCGCAACTGCCTAGAAAGCAGGAGACCCGGGTTCGAATCCCGGCTGGGTACACATTTTCAGCTTTGCCCAACAGCAGTTGAAGTCATATATTCTATGAATATTAAATAATAACAGCTGCAGGATCAGAATGTGACGTCTGTTCTTTCCGAACAGACGCCACATGTATATATATAATATGCCGGTGACGGGCAATGATCCTATCGTTAGTGGGGAGGGGTGGGCAAGTTTGAAGCCCTTACTCTTACGGGAATTAGTTAAACTACGAGTTTGAGTACTATGGGCAGGGCGAAGCTGGGAATTTGTATCTGACGGGAGGCGTGCATGGGGAGTCCTTGCAGGTGCGGTGATCACTGTGTCCCCAGTGGTGTAGGGGTCAGCGCAACTGCCTAGAAAGCAGGAGACCCGGGTTCGAATCCCGGCTGGGTACACATTTTCAGCTTTGCCCAACAGCAGTTGAAGTCATATATTCTATGAATATTAAATAATATTACGTATTTTACAAGAATTTAAATAAAGTCTATAATCTTGATAACGTATGTGACGTCAGAAGAAAGTGAAAAATCTCAAGTAGTGTCGTAACCAAAGACAATGTGTTTATATATACCTATTTGAGATAAATGTTTAGTAATTTGAAACAAAGCATTTGTTGTCGACGCCAGTGAGGTTTTTCGTGATGATAGAAAGCTTAAAAAGCCGAAAACAAATCTGAAGTAAGTAAACATTCGTAGAATAAAAACGGTTTATTTTCAAACAACCTACGGGTGTGCTGCCGGGTGACGTCACCGACCACCGCAAATATTTCGACAGGAACACATCCTGCCATTTTCAAGGCACAACTGCACTCAACAAGCTATATGTAAGGGAAATTCAATACCTCGGTTTGCAAAGGGAAAAGAACAAATATAACACACGCAGTACAAGTAAGTTGTTTGAAGATTCAACTCTCCGGAAAAAGTTAAGGTTTCAAACAGTTTATTTGTTTTTAAATTCAAATGTTTGTATAGCTTATGGGACTTAACTACGGGGTCATCAGTCCCTAAACTTACAAACTACTTATGAACTACTTACGAACTAGGACGGCACAAATATCCATGCCCGAGGGGGATTCGAACCCCCGACCGTAGTGGCCGTGCAGACCGTGACTGGAGCGCCTCAGTCCCCTCGGCCACCGCGGCCGGCATTTGTTTTTAACGTGAAACGTATAGAACATTCAACTTACCGGAAAAAGTTAAGGTTTCAAAGAGTTTATTTGTTTTTAATGTGAAACGTATAGAAATGTTACGGTCCTCAAAGGTCATTGTTTATTCAGGTGGCAGTCGGGTCGATACCAGTTGTCTGCTGTGGTTGTCCTATTGCGACGAGTGTGGAACAAGTCGTGAACACTCCCTGTAGTCTGAATACTGCATAAATCAAACTACCCACATTGCAGCTTATCTTGATGGAACTCCTTGTTGGCGTAAAATAACAATCCCTGTGCGATCTAACATTATTCTTCTTCCTTTTCCCACGAGACAATGTCCGTACAAGGTAAAAAGCTTTTACTGTTTCTACCCTGTAATTTGATTGAACATGGAAATGCTAATATTGGTGCCTCGCCTACATTCAACGAAATGGGTAGTCTTACGATTTATAATTCTACAGTCAAGATTGTTTACTTTTTATGACAGTTCAAAGGACCAAGTTTTTCAAATCATGTGAGTGTAATACCAGGAGGGATGTGTTTACGGCATACACACGTGGCGCAAATCCCTTTTTGATGTGTGAGCTGACGGTTGTCAGGGACAACATATTGTGTGACGTCGCCTTCAGCCGTGACGTCACTACCAGCTGTCAACTGGTCCAGAGCAGCCCTTTGTAGTTGTAGGGCGGTAAGCCGTCGCTAGCGGCAGCGCGCGTTCGCCAGAGATAACCTTGCTGCCCTTCTGTCCAGCTGTCTGTGCGCGCTTGTTGCGATGTGTCAGCCGTCCGATCGCTGCTCTGACGTTTCACTCGCGGCTGACAGCCGGAACGCTACCAGCGGGGGCGTAGCTGCTCTTCATACTGATTTCACGCTCCACGTACAAAATTAAATGGCCTTGTTGCTGAGATATCCTGTTCACACTTCCGGAATTCCTTTATTGGAAGATCTGCTAAAATGTAATATTATCTCAACTGATGTTTTATACACTCGAGGCCATTAAAATTGCTACACCACGAAGATGACGTGCTGCAGACGCGAAATGTAACCGACAGGAAGAAGATGCTGAGATATGCAAATGACTAGCCTCTCAGAGCATTCACACAAGGTTGGCGCTGGTGGCGACACCTACAACGTGCTGACATGAGGAAAGTTTCCAACCAATTTCTCATACACAAACGGCAGTTGACCGGTTTTGCCTGGTGAAACGTTGTTGTGGTGCCTCGTGTAAGGAGGAGAAATGCGTACCATCACGTTTCCGACTTTGATAAAGTTCGAATTGTAGCCTATCTCGATTGCGGTTTATCGTAGCGCGACATTGCTGCTCGCCTTGATCCTATGACTGTTAGCAGAATATGGAATCGGTGGGTTCAGGAGGGCAATACGGAACGCCGTGATGGATCCCAACGGCCTCGTCTCACTAGCAGTCATGATGACAGGCATCTTATCCGCATGGCTGTAACGGATCGTGCAGCCACGTCTCGATTCCTAAGTAAACCGATGGGGACGTTTGCAAGACGACAACCAACTGCAAGAACAGTTCGACGACGATTGCAACAGCATGGACTATCAGCTCGGAGACCATGGCTGCGGTTAACCTTGACGCTGCATCACAGACAGGAGCGCCTGCGATGGTGTACGCAACGATGAACTTGGGTGCACGAATTGCACAACGTCATTTTTCGGATGAATCCAGGTTGTGTTTACAGCATCCTGATGGTCGAATCAGTGCTTGGATACATCGCGGTAAACGCACATTGGAAGCGTGTATTCGTCATTGGCATATCGGCGTATCACCCGGCGCGATGGTATGGGGTGCCACTGGTTACACGTCTGGGTCACGTCTTGTTCGCATCGACGGCACTTTGAACAGTGGCCGCTACATTTCAGATATGTTACGAGCCGTGGCTCTAACTTTCATTCGATGTCTGTGAAACCCTACAATTTAGCCGGATAATGCACGACCGCATGTTGCAGTTGTACGGGCCTTTCTGGATACGGAAAATGTTCGACTGCTGCCGTGGCCAGCACATTCTCCAGATCTCTCACCAACTGAAAACGTCTGGTCAATGGTGGCCGAGCAACTGGCCCTTCACAATATGCTAGTCACTACTCTTGATGAACTGTGGTATCGTGTTGAAGGTTCATGGCCACCTGTACCTGTACACGCCATCCAAGCTATAATTACACTATACTCATATATATAAAGCAGGAATAAGAGGAGGCGACACAGAACGTCTAAACAGTTCGGAAGATAGGAACAGAGAGATGAAGTGGAACGCTGTTCTTTCTCTCGTGTTCACAAAAACAAGGGTATACTGGTCAGGGTTCAGACGTACAGGAGAGAGAGAAAAACACTCCGGGATAATATTTATCTTGGGTTAATTTTTTTAAATTGTATCGTTTCACAAGCTGTAGCATCCTTGAAAAACAGCATTACAGGACTTCCGACATTTTTTGGGGGAGGAATGTGCCCTACGACGCACACTTTGACGTGGTGACCAACTTAAAAGTTATATTGTCACCTCCGTATTTTGTTAGGTTTGTTATGGTGGATCACGGGATGTGGTAGCCACGATGTTATCCGCACTTGTGGATATTAATACGGTGAATATTGAGATATAATTGGTCGAAAGGTAGACGAAGGGAAGGTGTGTAAGGGCAGAGGAAGAAAAGTGCCAAGGCAAGAGCCGAGGGGAAAAAGAAACTCTGCGACAGTGGGTCAATATAACTTAATAACTCAGTAAGTAAGATTTACAAATACTAAAAAAATGAGAGTCCGTACGGAAGCGCAGGGTCTAGAGCGAGAAAAAGTCATCTCGCTTTGTAGATTAATATGAAAAAAAAAAAAAAAAAAAAAAAATCTTTCATGCGGAGGCACGCAAAAGTAACTTAGTGCTGGCGCGTCAAGGTCTTTCGTCATCGTATACTGTCCCCCAGGTAGCTTCTGCCGTCAGTGGATCAAACTGAACGTAGTCTTTCCAGGTGTACAATTTTTTTTTTTCTTTTTTTCAGTGCATTTCACGAGTTGTGCCCTCCTGATGGTATGAATTCCTCGGCAGCATGAATCGTCCCCTTGGCTTGGGTTCCACGTGCCGCCTCAGACTATTACGCGCTACTAGGCGCCTACTTTCGCCAGCAGGGCTGTATGCGGCGGCTGTTCCGCAGCCAATGCGACAACGCAGAGCAGCTCGGGGCGGCACGGGCGGCAGCGGCAGCAATTCACGAGGCCTGAATGCCGGCGCGGCCGAATGAGGCGCCATTCAGCCAGGCGGACTCCTGTCCCACCCACCCCAGCACCAGCACCGGCACTGTGCGCTGTGCAGTAATGGTGTTCCATCTGATGCGCCGCTTGGCGGACGCGATGGCGACCAAATTCCGCCCATTCCACACTCACTGCCGCTGTCGCCTGTAGTCGCAGCACGGCGCAGTTCGAGAGACGATCTCAAACGCAATCACCCAGTGACACTTGTTGTAGCATGTCCTTCGCCAATTACACTAAATACGAGAAAGCGGACTGACTGACATCAATAATTATTGACAAATCTCTAAGGCCTTCCTAACAGAGCCAAATCACAAATGGAGCCAACAAATGTTCAAATGTTTGTAAATCTATCGGACCAAACTGCGTGGTCATCAAAAACAATGTTCAAATGTTTGTAGAACTTATGGGACTTAACTACGGGGTCATCAGTCCCTAATCTTACAAACTACTTATGAACTAGCTAAGACTAAGGACGGCACAAAAATCCATGCTCGAGGGGGGATTGGAACCCCCGACCGTAGTGGTCGTGCAGACCGTGACTGAAGCGCCTCAGTCCCCTCGGCCACCGCGGCCGGCACGCGTGGTCATCAGTCCGTAGCTTACAAACTACTTAAACTAAGGTAAACTAACCTAAGGACAACACTCGCACCGCCGCGATGGAGTAGCCAAGCGGCCTAAGGCGCCTCGCTGCGGAGCGCGCGGTTGTTCGCCGTCGGAGGTTCGAATCCTCCCTGGGGCATGAGTGAGTGTGTGTGTGTGTGTCTGTGTGTGTGTGTGTGTGTGTGTGTGTGTGTGTGTGTTGTCCTTAGGTTAGTTTACCATAGTTTACCCTGGGGCATGAGTGTGACTGTGTGAGTCTGTCGCCGGCCGCGGTGGCCGCAGGGACTGAGGCGCTTCAGTCACGGTCTGCACGGCCACTACGGTCGAGGATTCGAATCCCCCCTCGGGCATGGATATTTGTGCCGTCCTTAGTCTTAGCTAGTTCATAAGTAGTTTGTAAGTTTAGGGACTGTTGACTCCGTAGTTAAGTCCCATAGACTATACAAACAATTGCACATTTGTGTGTGTGTGTGTGTGTGTGTGTGTGTGTGTGTGTATGTCTGTGTGTTGTCCTTAGTTTAGTTTACCATAGTTTAAGTAGTTTGTAAGCTACGGGCTGATGACCACGCAGTTTGGTCCGATAGATTTACAAACATTTGAACATACGCACCCACGCCCCAGGGAGGACTCGAACCTCCGACGGACAGCAACCGTGCGCTCCGCAGCGAGGCGCCTTAGACCGTTCGGCTACTCCATCGCGGCACAAATGGAGCCACAAATAGGGGAATATCAGACAGGATTTGATGATCTGGTACTGAACACACAGCCTGAAATCAGTGATACGACAAGTAAAAATGGTTGGTAAAAACTATGTCGTCGTCTTTGTTGACTTCAAGAAGGCTAACGACACGTCATGTCTGTCAAACCGACGTTGACAAACTGCCCCTAACAAGCCAAAGAAGCCGCCTTAATACCATCGTTGGCTTACCATGAAGTCAGATCACAATCTTATTTTCACAAAATTACCTCTTTTACATAAAATAAAAACGAAATAAATACATGTGATGGTAGTACGTAACGGAAATTTTCCGCTGAAACAGAATATGGTATCTAAAACATTGTAAATAGTATGGTTTTTGAAATAAAACTTTTCTGCCTTTGCTTTTTCAGTATTTAAATGTAGATTATTCACTTTACTATTGACCCTTGGGTTCATTAACTATTCACTTAAGTCTAGTTAACCGTACTGACCGCTAATACTATAGTTATTATTGTTTATTTATTAAAAATCCTGCTTTCATTCCTGAAAACCATGTTATTGGCCTCTAATTCAAATTTACTGAATTTGCACCAAAAAACTAAATATACATCTTAATAGTAGTCACTTAGATCAATCAATCGACACCTTGTACGTAATATTTTGATAAGTCGCTTTCAAGATGTATCGTTTAAAAAATTGTTATTTTATACTGATTTTTTATTTACTATAACTCAAAAACTATTAAAGTGACAGGAAGCCCGCTTATATCAGCGCATCCGTCTAGTCTTTGTTTTTAAAAGGAGCTTGCGCGCTCCTTCGTATCATACCAAACTTATTACTGATTTTTATAATTGTTTTGCCGTCAATAGTTGTTAATTTTAAGTGGTTTATTGCATATTTCTCCAAGGCCACACAGGACTTCTCCCGCCGATCGCCATTGAGTCTCATAACGGTCTGGATTTTCCAGTCACGTGTCGATACACAAAGCGAGCGACCAGACGCTCGTCTCACACATGAGAGGTGCCGCTATGTTTTGACTAACCTCTGAATTATGACGACTCAGTAGCTGTCAAAACTCATTAAGATTCCGGCGCATGTGCGCGATTTACCGCAGAATTGCAGACTTCAAGTGACCCCATGAAGCTGTCCCCTAACAGTATCCCCTAGGAACTAGATCTGGATGAATAAGCAGACCCACGGCCTTAACTAACAGACTTTACGCAACACCAGGTCACGAGTTAAGTTCAGAGAAATCCTCTCAGAATGTTTTGAAGTCAAATCGGAAGTAAGAGTGGATATGGTCTGTCTGCTCTCCTCTTTAACTGTGCCTTGGGAAATGTAAAACGAGAATAGCGAAAGGAGTTAGCTCGGGAGGGAATTACAAATAGTATGTCTCTGGGAGATGAGTGCAGTGGGTTCAGTGTTGATTGCCTGGTATTTGATTCAATAGAAACTTCAGTAAAACAATTCAACGTTCTCAGAAAGCAAGCGGCAAACCTAAAAAGATTACCAAACTTATTACTGATTTTTATAATTGTTTTGCCGTCTTGCAAAATAAACTTAAAAACTTAACATGTACCTATTACCTATTGTTGAAATTACCTTAAGAATTGTTTGTTATAAGTGGCACCTAAATTGGACCGGTCCAAGTAAGGAAACAGCCATTGATCCAACTTTGGCAGCTCGACGCCATATAAGAAAAGATAACGTTGCAGGAACACACATCACTCGAAAAAACCCAGTACTGTTACTGTTTGTAAATCTATCGGACCAAACTGCGTGGTCATCAGTCCGTAGCTTACAAACTATTTAAACCTAGGTAAACTAACCTAAGGACAAACACACACACCCATTCCCCAGGGAGGACTCGAACCTCCACGGCGAGCAACCGCGCGCTCCGCAGCGAGACGCTTTAGACCGCTCGGCTACTCCACCGCGGAAAAAACGCAGTACATTACGAACATAGGTGAATAGCCTAGTACATTGCATATGGATTGGGGAAAGATTAAGAAAATTAACAGGTTTAGGTACTAGGGAGAATGGCTGGAACCATCAAACTCAAAAGGCTAGAGCTGGCATACCAACTGATTAAGAATACCGATTAAGAACACTTGTCTCTCCTGTAACAGTAAACTGAAGCAGTACCAGTAATTCGTCCCGAAGCCTTATATGTTTCAGAATGTCTAATATTCAATAGGAAGTGACTTGCAGGAAAGCTCGAAATGGAGGAGGGAAACATAATCAGGAAGATATTGAGAGCAGTTAAGGAAATCGACAATAACTTTTCCATCTTCGAACCTGAGATGCGGCAAACTCTATTTTCCCGACGTCTTATTCTGTTACTGCGTTTCGTGAATCTCTCGTGGCTCATATCTACGTTTCCTGTTGCGATTTCCATATTGATAATTACTATTACCATTTCCACTTTGAAAATGGTTACTGACATTATGATTATAATTATTCTAGTCTCGATCATGATAATTACTATGGTGATTATTATGACTTCTATTCCTACTCCCATTTCCCCAGTCTACTATCCTCATTTTTAAAATTTCCATTATGTAGCTTGAATCTCAACACCTGTCCTAGCTTTTCAGAGAAATATAAAAAATCATCTATGGAATATATCGGCCTATGAACAAAATCCTATTTTAAATATTTCGACAATCGTCTTTGTAGCGCCATGTTTTTATCCACCACTCCCAGTGACACGATTTGTATGCATCAAATTAGCTAGAACACGCACAGAAATTTATCCCACTTCTGTTTTTAAAGTTCAGTCAACTTCAGAACTCATTCTGAAGTCATGTTTCCTTTGCTTCACTCCAAAATTTGTCCATGAAACAGTCTTCGAACTTCACAGGTGGTAAAAGAATCACCTATAAAATTATCCCACGACTGCGTGTCACCTTCCGTTGTTGTTGTTGTTTTAAGGAGATTAAACATCTAGATCATCAGTCCCCTGTCACCTCCTAAATGCCGCATTGCTAAGTTAATTGTAGGCCCCTCCGACATTCCTTATGTAAAACCAGCTACGCATTGCGAGAGTAAAGGTCGGGGTGAGAGTTTAAATAGCGAGAGATTAATTTTTAAAACTCACAACCACCAACTGCGAACCAAATTCCTAAACATGCAAAAACACTGGAACTGCGATTTCTACTGCTTGACTCGTTTTCTAGGGGATGATATCACACGTTCGCAGCTTTCCTTCCCTGCATATGATTAACAAAAAAATTCATAATAAAGTAAGTTCATGTGAGAAAAGGGTGTACTAACTACTATTTTTGAAAACACGTGAAAGTTCACTTTATGTTGTTTATTACACCATATTAAAACCCTGTGGCTGATACGTCTGTACGACGACACATTTATCAAAATAAAGTTATAGCTCGTGAGCCCCCAGACAAAAATGAATATTTGTCGCAAATTGTTTTCACACCATGTGCCTGTCTCAAAGACCGTTTATGTTCATGCCTATGCGACGACACGTGTTACATTAACAAAACACAGTCACCTTAACTCAGTGCGATGCACACCTTGTTCCACCGGCTAAATATTCACAAACACACAGTAGCACTCGATTCAACTTGGTGGAGTCTACGACGAGCAACCACACCTGGCGATTGCCACACAAAAATCTATAGTCTCCACCTGGAGATCCACATGCCGACCGTGCAGAGCGACGCCGCGCCCGACCAGCTAAACCACTCGCTCCCCCACTCCTCACATGGGCCATGTGCGCGCCAAAAGCCCAACTGCCGGGTTTTTTCCTACGTCATCAACTTCCGTGAGCTTCCGTGAGCTGTTCTAACCGACTTGCCAACGTACAGTGCTCAGCCAATACATTTCTAAAACTTTACTTAAAATCAAAATAACTACACTACACATTAAACAAATTTCTTATTAGGTTTTTATATTGGTATAAACATCCTTTGCACTATTTATTATAATCTGCAATTTCTTATATCACAGATAAGTGATTTAACTGAATATTTCAAGATAAAATACACAAGATTAATTGAAAATAAAATGAGAAATAGTTAATATATTATTTTTATAAACAAAACATTGCCATGCTAGTTGTGTAACTGTCTTGTATTCATTGGTAATTTATTACTTTTCATTGTCAATTAAACATATTGCGCGAGATGTGACTATATCAGCTAATGTATTGTTTACTTATCAACAGGCTATTTTGTAATGAGGGCGTTAAAGGTTCCTAACTGCATCGTATTACTTCAAATGCCAGTAGTATTACAATATTTGTGCACTGCACTGTGCCTGGCACTCGCCATTGACCCTCTCTCCCCTCACCGGAAACGAACTGGAAAATCCTAAGCTGGAACAAGCCACCAACGTCGGCCTGCTCGCTGCCTTCCCTCAGCTACAAGCACACAGCAAATCTCAACGTGGAGAATTTCTGCCTATGGCCTAACTATAAATGTTGTTACCCAACTTCATACATACATTGCTACCATAATTATTAAGATTAAAATTCTGTAACATTTGGTGTATTGGCATGGTCAATGTTTGCAGTGAACTTCATACTGTTTAATTATCAAATGCTATTAATTACCAACATTTCTATTGGGCGGTAATCTCACAGCATGCTGCAATATAATAAACACTGTGGTATTTTCCATCATTTGCATAAATTTTGTTCTTTCCGTACGCATGTAAGGAACACTTACCACTGCAGTATCGTCACTTGCTGTGCAGATCTTGATTCAGTCCGTACGTCTCGAATCTGCTGTTCGAGCTTCATGGTTTCATTACTGATTACAGATTTAAAGTGTTGTGTATATTAAATCACTTTCACCTCACACTCTACAATTCTACTCGACAAATTGTCAACAGAATTAGTGGTTACTTCCTGATCTGTTTTTACCCCTGTATAGTGTCTTCTACACCACCACTCACTGGATCTTGCATCTTTTTCAATTTTCTCTGATGTCAAAAGGGCCAACCTCTTCAGAAATGTTGCCTATATATGGCCTTACAATTTCTAATTTGGAGTCAATCATCCCTTCAATTTCGTCTTTAATATCTCTCATTTTCTACACTATTTATATTTGAATTTACACTTTTTATATCTGTGTCAATTTTCTTAATTGTTTAATCGAAATTATTAATATTTGAATTTACACAATCCATTCCTCATTTTACACATCCGTATCTGTTCTTATATTTTATTGCATTCGGTTCAAAATTAGCATCATCTTTGTAAATCATCTACAATATTAATTTATGTCTCTGTTATTGAGCTATCTGCTGTACTAACACCTTCCCTATCGATGCTAATACGTTCTCATTTCGAAATAACTGTTCCATTTACATTATTTGACCTACGCATACAGCATGGCAGATTAATCATTCTCAGCATCAGCTCTGACGATAAAACTGCGGGTTCACGTGTATTTGCACTATAGGGGCCTGTACTTGTCAGTCATGCTGGGATCTTATTCTTCTTTTTTCATTCTTGAAGTCCGCAAATAACTTTCCCACACCTAATTATTGCTAACATTTCTTATTCATGCAGTTGTTATAAAAATCAATTGTACAGAACCCCTAAATAAACAGCCGGATCTCAAATTAGTGTAAAGTGTTAGAATTTCAATCTAAATTCTAAAAAAAATAGATTTATATCTCGGACAAGAGAAACACTATTTGCGTAATCTATCATCTCGACTGCTAGTGATACGAGGCCGTTGGGATCCAGCATGGCGTTCCGTATTGCCCTCCTGTACCCACGGATTCCATATTCCGCTAACAGTCATTGGATTGCTACCAACGCGAGCAGCTATACGATAAACCGCAATCACGATAGGCTACAATCCGACCTTTATCAAAGTCGGAAACGTGATGGTACGCATTTCTCCTTCTTACACGAGGCATCACAACAACGGTTCACCAGGCAATGCCAGTCAACTGCTGTTTGTATATAAGAAATCGGCTGGAAACTTTCCTCATGCCAGCACGTTGTAGGTGTCGCCACCGGCGCCAACCTTGTTGAATGCTCTGGAAAGCTAATTATTTGCATATCACAGCACCCTCTTCCAGTCGGTTTAATTTCGCGTCTGTAGCACGTCAGCTTCCGTGGTGGAGCAATTTCAATGGCCAGGAGTGTAATTACAAGAATATCTGAAAAGTATATAGCTTTGCCATGCAGAGCAATAATTTCCGATATATTTGAGCATGAATTTTAAATAATCTAACGCTCTGTTAGGTCTGCATGTCTTACATAGTGTATCTAAACATATAAAATGGATCTTCTAGAAGCATTAGAAATATTCAACCAAGAAGAACATATGCAAGATCGTTATGTAAATGAAGAACCTCAGGTAAAATAGAATAAATATTTAGCGTGTTTTGTTTTGTTTGTATAGCTTATGGGACTTAACTACGGGGTCATCAGTCCTTAAACTTACAAACTACTTATGAACTAGCTAACACTAAGGACGGCACAAATATCCATGCCCGAGGGGGGATTCGAACCCCCGACCCTAGGGGCCGTGCAGACTGTGACTGGCGCTCCTCAGTCCCCTCGGCCACTGCGGCCGGCTAGCGTGTTTTGATTACCTGCAATATACTTGTCTTCCATACGCCATTATATTTACTTTGTTCGTTTAATTCTTACTACATTAGTCCTAAAACATGTACAACACCTAGTAACTCGTGTAAAATATTTCTTAACCATTAATTAATTATTATATTCTATCCCAAATTATCTATATGCATTACTTACAATCAAATATCGCACAGTTTTTATTTTGTAAATACTAGTGGACTCTTTCTGTAGCTACATAATTTATGGTACAGAAGCATTACGCTACAATTTTTGCCAGTTCCATGGAACATATTATACACCTAGACGCTTTTCAATAAAATGCCTTACACCTGGACCTCGGGATCCGTTTTGCATTCATTCGGCTGTCGCCTGCTTTTGAGCAAGCTGCCGCACAGTGATGTGCGGTGGGTTGCCGCGCTTTCAGGATGCCATATCACGCCACACTAGAGGTATTGCACCATTCGCTGTATGCAGCACTGCCCGAGTCACGTGCCGTCACAACGCATCGCTGGAATTCATTCGCTGATCGCCTTACAAGACGCCACCAGGTCGCTCTCCACGCACTTGACTCACAGGATTCACAAACCTTTCGGCAACTGTTACTGTATATTGTGTTCTATTTCTATCTACACTACTACTCACTAGCATCGGCCAGAGCTGCAGAAACAATATTCTGCAAATCGTGACACCCAAGGCAGTGTGCATTCTACTCAAAGGCACACATAAATCAGACCAAATCACCAGATTAAACGGTGTTATCATCTTATTGTGTTTGCATTGTTTATAGCAAAACAGTTGTAAACAGTAATAGTCTTAATTGAATGTTAATCGCACTTTCAGATGCTCTACTTCAATATAACGCAAAGAAAGGTATTAAAAATGAGAGAATATTATCAAATACATCGAAGAAACTGAAACAATAAAATTACCATGATGGAGGTTCGAACCTGAATTCACGGCTTTTGACAGTTCAAGCCCTGGACCTATTGGCCGGCGACGTCACTCGGAAAGTAGCTCATGTTTACGAGTATCCAAGCTACAGCATGAAAACACGAAAATGTTAATTATATTACATTTGACCCTGATATAGATTGGTAAAAAATGATCATCTTTAAACGATCTTTCGATGTACAGCATTGGAAACGAGATTTTCAATAATCAACTTTGACCTTCAATTTATGAAAAACTACTGTGTGTCCAGGGAAAGGCAGAAACACTTTTGTCTTTACATTCAATACAGAACGTCAAAGCAAAATTTGATCGTGATCGGTAACCCACATTTCACACCCTCTTCTTGTTAGCTGACTTCAGTTTTCGTTTAGTATATTTCCTTACTACGTGAATCCCCTTAGCTATATTTGATTCGTTCTGATTCTTCTTTTTCCTCCGCTGGATATATTTTGCCTTTGTTCTCAGCAGTCTTGAACGTATACGGAACGTTTGTTTATTGACAGAGTAGTCCTAAATGTGACTTAGCCCACATCAAACAGTGCATAAAAGACCGATTTTAGATCCTTTGTAACATGTAATTTTGAATGTAATCACAAAATGAGTAAAATAGAAGCTATTGAAACTACCGATGTTCTAAAAGCTAAGATTATTCTTATCATGACATACTATTCGTAATCACAGAAACAGTGCGAAAAAAGAATGCATACCTACAAAAGTTTTGAGATGTATGAAATTGTGTTTTGTGGGCTACGATCGCTTGAGACAATAAAATGGCGTGGCGGTTTTAGCCTGCAAGACTTCTGTTTCCAAATTTTGTTTTTATACACAGCATCAAGAAAAAAAGTTCAAATGTTTGTTAAGCTTGAGGGGCTTAACTGCAGGGTCATCAGTCCCTAAACTTACAAACTACTTATGACATACCTTATACTAAACACGACATAAACATCCATGCCCGAGGGTGAATTCGAACCCCCGACCGTAGCGGCCGTGCAGACCGTGAATGGCGCGCCGCAGACCACTCGGACACTGCGGCCGGCTACACAGCGTCAGACGATTTCATGTAGGAATAGTCGTGTATAGGATACCTAAAACGATGAGACTACAGTCCCACCAGCTTGCCGTATTATATTTCCTCATTCCTCTTTTTTTTTCTTTTTTTCTTTTTTTTTTTTTTTTTTTTACTAAGCTTATGGGACTTACTACGGGATTATCAGTCCCAAAACTTACAAACTACTTATCAACTACCTTATACTAGAGGCGGCACAAATATCCATGCCCGAGGGGGGATTTGAACCCCCGACCGTAGTGGCCGTGCAGACCGTGACTGGAGCGCCACAGTCTCCTCGGTCACCGCGGCCGGCCCTCATTCCTCTGTTCAAGGCCACCCCCCCCCCCCCCCCCACACACATACACAAAAAATTAATAATTCAAGAAAACTACCAAATGCAGAAAGCCATAGATAAGGAAAACAATAATAAATGAATACAGAGCTCTCTGTGATGGAACTTTATTCTCTGCCCTCAGAGAACTTGCATACAACGCCACAAAATTCGAACTTCCCACCCCAAGCACAGTCAACAGTCAACTCCAGCCGCCATCTTGCCACTTTTAAAACCTCCCACTCAGCTGTTTAACAAAGGAATGACGAAGATTAACCTTCCTCTCAATACGAACATAACACACTTTAATCTACACATGGTGTAAAGTGTTTGTTTGGCATGTTCGTGTATGTTGTACATCTTTTTGTAAACTACGGGATCAATTTCTACCAAACTTGCCGCAAATACTCCTTACTATAGGACGAATATCGCTGTTATACTAACAACTACTTACGACACATATTTTCAGAAATCTGACGTCGTAAAAAATGTAATTCGAGAATTCTGCCAAATTATGTAAAAACGTTCCATATCTTCTCCTAAAAAAATCGACTGATTTCGACCAGATTTGGTACAAAAATTCATTACCGCAAGGAACCGATTGCTATAGGGGTGAAATCCAGCTAACTCACGAGATAGGAGGTCGTATGCAACGAGAACCCACAAAAGCAGTTCCATGATGCGACGTAACTTGATTCATCTACTGTTGGATACAGTCACTTGCAACAAGCTTTACTCATACCTTCAAACTTCTACGAAACATTTTGTCCATTATGACCCTAGGAAAACGATGAAAGGAAGTAAGTTTATCGCTTTATGTCGTAAAACTACAACATTCGTCATGGCGTTACAATTTATTACTTTTATACTAATAAATACATTTGCGAGATATTTTGCAGGTAGTAGGGGGAAGTCGAGTAAGATGGCGAAATTAACGTATGTTATATTTTTTCTGGCCCTTACTTTAAAAGCAGATATTTTATTTATGGAAAAAACAATTGCTTGATGTATCTCCTTTATAATGAAGCTCTTAAAAGTTTCCTAAGACTAAAGATTTTTTAAGTAGATCTGTTTTTGTTAGTGATAATAACATTCGTGCACTTGCCGTACAGGGAGGGTAAGATAACGATGTGAACATTTTATTTAGAAAACAAAGACTTTTATTGATGCTTATTTACTTATCGAAAGAGACACAGACATAACATTTCTCCTTTGCATTCCTGTAATTTATGCCCGTAAACTGAGCACAGCCTACTTCATCAACATGGTTTTCTACATAGTGACCTAAAGTAGTTTGAGGGAAGTTGAATATCCTAGCGGCGCCTTTGACAAGCTTATCATTTCTTACACGCTGCATTGCTTTTTTCAGTGATATCTTGCTCCATTTCTGTCATCCTGGTTTCCTTATGAACTGCATAATTCGTCACCATAACCACAATCGACATTTTGGATACAGACTTTAACATGCACACAGTCTTACACAATAAATTCATTAAACCGCTATTAAATCATCAGTAAATCAACAAGGTTTGAGAGGAATCAACTCATATTCATTAAATCAAAAGTATTATTAGTATGAAACTTATTTAAACTCCAGGAAAAAAATGTTACAAATACAGCATCCATTGCCGAGCCTCTGTTGTCGACAAAACAAAATGACCTAGTCGTTCTATTTCAGCACACATGCCTGCAAAGCGCGCTACGGAAGCATTACTATAGTCTCTTCCACGTATACAACCTTCTTTAGTGTTCTTGAACCAAGTGTTTGTTATAATTAAATTATCTTGCATACAAAATTGTACCAGGCGCATTCCTTTTTCCTAGTTTATATTCACCTACTACTTTTCCTAATACCGAATTCCAGTCCCCTATTACAATTAACTTTTTCTCTCCTTTAACGGTCTGAATAATTTCTTTTATGTCCTCATACATTTCTTTGATCTCGTCATCATCGGCAGAGGTAGTTGGCATACGAACTTATACTACTGTGGTGGATGTTGGGTTCGTATCTATCTTGACTACGATAATGCGATCACAGCGCTGTTCGTAGTAGTTTACCTGCATTCCTATTTTCTTATTCATTATCAGACCTACTCCTGTAATAACCCCACCTGATTTTGTATTTGTAATCTTGTACTCGCCTGACCAGAAATTCTATTCTTCTTTCTACCTAACTTCACTTATCCCTACTATATCAAACTTCAACCTGTCGATTTTCCTTTTTAAATTTTTTAACCTGCCTGCCCGATTAAGGGATCTAACATTCCATGCCACAATCTGTAGGAGAAATTGAAAATTCGTCATCTTAGACTCCTCGTGAACTTACTCGACCTTCCCCTACACACACTGAATATACCTTCGAAATTATATCATAGTACGACACGTAGTTCATGAGACATGAGGTCATACACAATTCGGTTCAGGAAAAACCAACTGAATATGTTCAAATGTTTGTTAAGCTTATGGGACTTAACTACGGGATCATCAGTCCCTAAACTTACACACTACTTATCAACTACCTTATACTAAGGACGGCACAAATATCCATGCCCGAGGGGGGATTCGAACCCCCGACCGTAGTGGCCGCACAGACCGTGACTGAAGCGCCTCAGTCCCCTCGGCCACCGCGGCCGGCGACTGAATATGCATGAGGTTGTAATTTATTACATTTTTCTACTAATTCCAACGGAACACATTTCGCATTTTCATAATGTTTTATTATACGAAAAAAGTCAAGAATATATGACGCCATGAGGCTTGGCCGGCCGCGGTGGCCGAGGGGACTGAGGCGCTCCAGTCACGGTCTGCACGGCCACTACGGTCGGGGGTTCGAATCCCCCATCGGGCATGGATATTTGTGCCGTCCTTAGTCTTAGTTATTTCGTAAGTAGTTTGTAAGTTTAGGGACTGATGACCATGTAGTTAAGTCCCATAGACTACACAAACATTAGAATCATGAGGCTTGAGCTGCATGGAAACGGAACTGAAGTGGTTAGAAAGTAGAATAGAAGACAGAGAGGGAAGAAGGACATGGATTAACATGAGAAAGGAATCAATACACGCCGTAGCAATGTAGAGAATTAACACTAGCTTCATCGTATTTGTATGTACAAGTTGTTACAATAAAACGGGTACTGGAAACGTAATAACTGTAATACGATCAATTCATGAAGCAACGTTACAGCTAAAGGTAACACAATATCTGTGAGCATATTTCATACAGAGGCTATGTCGACTAACTTTATTTCAAGTGGTCAGATAAAACTGGAAAATAAAAACGACATGTGCTTCGTTCTGGAAGGGAGGTTCTCCATTAGTTTGCAATTCCGTGTGCTGTAGGCGTGCTAACCTGTGAGGTAATCCCACGAGGCGGGTGACGCGGTGCTGGTAGGCGCAGCTCGCCGATCCTCCGGGAACAGCTCAGCAGCTCAGTTCGTAAGCGGATGAGGGCGAGGCGAGGCGAGGCGAGGCGAGGCTGCTGCACCAGCTCAGCGAGCGAGCGAGGCCTGCGAGTCTGCGAGTGTGGCGCGCAGGTACCTCTGAGCAGCAGGTGTGCACCACTACTAAGTCTAGTACAGTCAGATCTTTTAACTGAAATGGATAAGAAATCTCCATGGTGAAAAAATTGGCAGCTAACTCTAAATAATGATAAATGTGAAGTCATTCATATGAGCTCCAAAGGAAACCCGTTAAACTGTGTTTGACCTATATATCGAATATAAATGCCGTAAATTCAACTAAATATTTGTGAACTAGCTGAAAACCAGGCGTTGCCCGAGTATTTATTTATATCGTAAAATGAAATTTTAATAAATATAATCACCTTTACTGCTGCTTATAGCTTTATTTAACTGTCCACTACAGCTGTTTCGCCGTATTTGGCATTGTCAGGTGGTCTGCAATATGTAAATAAATTTTGTGAAAATATTTTTTTCGATCAAATAGAGAGCATATTATACAGTTTTAAATTTGTTACTTACTGTCTATTTGTTGCCAATATACACACAGCATCTGTACCTCTATATGGTTTTAATAGGTACTTTCTTAGAAAGTAGTTTTTTTAATAATTTTTAAAATAATGACTTCCTTGTTTGACTGCTATTTTGATGCTATGTGTTTAAAAAGATATTGCATTATATCTTTGGTAAAGTTCTAGCTTCTATGATATGATTAATTTCGAATTTTGTGATATCTTTGTTACAAATGTTTTATACGTTTGATTTTGTAGTGTCTCCGATTATGAAATAGTGTGTCTCTTTGGTTTCTGATATTTATTTATATATTTATATATTCCTGTCTTGAGTTAGTACTTCACTTAACCATTCTCTCTCTGATCATCTCCTTTTTTTTCTAAAAACATCTTGTATTTATCGAGGAACGTATAAGAAATTATGCTGTCTTCCATAGTGTACAAAATTATAAATGCAGTATCCAAACAAAGAAAGATAGTAATCAAAATACAAATGACACATAAAATCCTTACGATCTCATATTTATTGAGTTAAATGTTGTACAATTGTATAATTTTTTCAGGTATATATTCATTGGTATAAGTGCTGTATGTCTGTAAAATCTGTTGCGTACACAATTAGTAGTAAAGAAGTAATACATTAAAACTTGATGAGTGATAGAGCGGTTTTCCATGAACATTCTTGCTTATGTGCTCAAATCTCAAGAACTATGTGTCGTACTGTGATGTGATTTAGGAGGTACACTCAACTACATGCGTGTATAGTGTCTGTAAACTTTCCAGCGGCTACACTTTGTACTGTACAAATTATAAATTGTAGCGTCATACCGAATGCCGCAGTTTTACTCCATAAACAGCGGAAAAGTAGTAAGCGAGACGCTTTTTTTCCTTTCATAATTTTGCTATGGTTGTCAGCTAAAAAAAGTTTAATAAAGGTTTTGAAATTATTTTTAAAGTAAGGAAGATGTGTACCAAATTTGGTTGAAATGGGTCCAGTAGTTTAGGAGAAAATGAGCAGCATTGTCACTAAATGCAGCAGTTTTTCGCGCATCTCATTGTTTTTGACGTCATATCTCGTGAACTATATATCGTACCTGATTCATACACTTACGGCGACCGTCCTCATGGATTATGGCTTACGTGTACAAAATTTTAGATTTGTATACAACACGTACAAATATACGGACACTCTGCTTTAGATATATTAGATTACTGTTACGGACAACTGTAATTAGAAAGATTACATAGAAAACGTTGTAGGGAAGGCGAACCAAAGGCTACGTTTCATTGGCAGAATACTGAGAACATTGAATAGTTCAACTAATCAAATTGCCTGCTCTACACATGTCCATCGTATTTCGAAGTATTTATGAGTGTTATGGATACCCTCACCAGGTGGGACTGACACAGGACGTAGACAGGGTTAAATGAGAAGCAGCTCGTTTAGTATTACACTCCTGACCATTAAAATTGCTACACCACGAATATGACGTGCTATAAACGCCATATTTAACCGATAGGAAGAAAATGCTGTGACATGCAAATGATTGCCTTTTCAGAGCATTCACACAAGGTTAGCGTCGGTGACGACACCTACAACGTGCTGACGTGAGGAAAGCTTTCAACCGATTTCTAATACACAAACAGCAGTTGACCAGCGTTGTCTAGTGAAACTTTGTTGTGATGTCTCGTGAAAGGAGAAGAAATGCGTACCATCAAGTTTCCGACTTTGATAAAGGTCAGATTGTAGCCTATTGCGATTGCGGTTTATCGTATAGCGGCACTGTTGTGTCAGGGAATAATCATACGGAAAATGTAATTATATGAATGGATTCAGGAGACTTGGGAGAATCAAACACCGTAATTACAATTTCAATATCCCTTTCAGTACTATAATAAAAGTAATAAATTCAGAACTATAATAATAGTATTACAATTGTTGATACATAGTGTTTATCAGTAACAGTTTAAGAAGCAAATGGGTAGCATTGCACCACGCTACCTACCTTAAAAGGCGCACCACGTTATTTCCGTATTCTTTCAATAAACTTTGTTTTACTCTCTTATTCTGCTTTTCGTTGAGGTAGTAATATTCTTGTGTCAGAACATTGATTCCAGCACAGAAACACAAAACATGAACCCAGCAAAGCGCATAATATTATTCTTATTGCCTCTTAAATATTTCATGGCAGACTAAAAATAGTAGATAAGCAGCAGATAATTTATACATAAACAATTATATGTATTTGTGGACAAGAACTAAATATATTTGCATAAATAGCCATGATAAATTAAATATTACTTGTGTAACTGTATTTAGACGGCGGAAGTATATTTGAACAGTGACACGCCACACTTAATAGCTACCTGAGCAAAGAGCTTCAGCCTCAACCGATTTTAGTATTGTTAAATATATATTTGTTTGTTAAATGTAAATAACATTTGTAGGAAGGTGGTCAAAGCATTTAATAATGTGATATTCAAATGTATAATATTTTCAAAGGGAAATTGTACTTTAAAAATGAGACGTCAGGATGAGCGTTAGGATGCAATTTTGGGAGCAGAAGGAGCACGCTTTCGAACGCTTGGAAGGGGACTCGTGACTTGGACGTGGTGGTGAAAGGTTGTGACGCTGGGCGGTCTGAAGCCGCGTTACGAACTTGTGATTTGCAGAGATAGGCATGTGTGGACTTAGAAAATTTACGGGACTGTGACTGCAAAACTTAGTGTCTGGTTGACAAGCGGTAAGCTATGGACGGTAGTAGCTGCAGAAGTGTGATAATTCAGCAATCGTGTACTCGTGTGATGACAAACTGCGTTTTATAACAAATACTGTAATTAATCGCGGATTAATATGGAACAGTAATGTTCTATGGACTTCATTAGTTTACGAATGATAATTTGGAACTTTTACTCTCGAGTGCGTGTGATACTTATTGTTGCCTCTCATGAACAATAGTTGGGGACATATTCAGTTATTTTACGATGTATACAGTAGGACCACCTCCACATATTCATTTACAAATAACAGTAATAAACTCTATTTATAAAAAAATTACTTCGTTCGTGAATCTTTTCTGAACATTATCTTAGAATTCATTTTGTTTGATATTCAGAACTTCAATTTATGTTTGTTTAAATGCATTTCATGCGTCATCATCTGCAGATTGATAGACTGGCTAAACTACAGATTAATTATTGATCTTGTTTAAACAGATTGGGTGGCTGTTTAGGGCATAGAAGCTGACATACATAACTCATCCCTATGAACAGAGACAACCACTCATAAACCATTTACTACCCTGAGTTATGTTTTGCCCAATTATTATTGGTGAGTACCGATAGGAAGGTCGTAATCTGAATACCAGTTGACGGTCAGAGATAAAGCTACAGCAAGTATCAGACCGTAAAAGAATTATTTTTTCCACCTCTGCTAGTGGGGAGTGCTATATGTGGCTATACAGTCCCTTTTCCTTTGTCGTCACTCCAAACTTTTTTAACAGTATGACCTACACTCACCAATGTTTTAACGACTGAGACAATTTTATCTAAATTAATGTCTTTCACTTCATGCAACTACCTGAATCGCCATGCTGCTGTCTTCTTTTTCGAACGATATTTTACAGACTGCAACAATGTACCGATGTTACGTAGAATTAGTCCCAACGATAATTGGTTGCCTTCAAAAAGTTCGGCGTCACATAATATCGTACGAAGCCTGTGCGATATACTAACTGTATATGTGTCATAGGGTTCTTTGACGGTGGTATTGCCGGCCGCGGTGGCCGAGGAGACTGAGGCGCTTCAGTCACGGTCTGCACGGCCACTACGGTCGGGGGTTCGAATCCCCCCTCGGGCATGGATATTTGTGCCGTCTTTAGTATAAGGTAGTTCATAAGTAGTTTGTAAGTTTAGGGGCTGATGACCCCGTTGTTAAGTCCCATAAGCTTAACAAACATTTGAACATTGTTGACGGTGGTATTCTACAGTAAAATCTCAGCATACAAGCCACATCACGTTGAATAACTCAAACCCCGCCATCGTCATCATGAGTAAAATCACAGACTACCGGTGCTGTCATGGTGTCCTGCTAATATAGCTGCTAATCTACGTCCTGAACCTTCTGGACGGCCGAAAGTGAGTGTGCAGAAGGCAAAGCGGGCAGTTCGTCCCATTGCGCGAACCGTGTGACTACACTGGAGCTAATCGCTTTTCAGGCATAACAAGGCAAGAGGTTATTTTTGCAGTTATTTTATTCTCGTACTTTTCTTTGCCAATACGCATTACAGTCGCTTCACTAAGCTTATTCGTGTTTGCGGTTCGCGCGACTACTTCGAAGATCTTCGTTTTCCGTCTCCCTTCCAAAGTATTACATTCTACGAACTGCGACGATTGTCCTTTAAACCGAATTCCTTGTCCGCTTTGCTTCTGATGTGTTTGCAACCCGAATCGCGGGTCTGACCCTTTACATCGCATTTCACAAGACATGGCAACGAACCCAAAAAAACGCACGCACAACAATAGTAACGAAATATACGTAAAATTCTTACACAGCAGTAGCCAAGCAATCCAAGTGTACTGATCAACTGTTGTGACACTTTAACAGTAGCGGACAGTTAGGGCCTGACGTTGATCACTATGATTAGAAAGTTCAGTGAAGGGCAGCTCATTTTGTATTATCGCGATATAACGGGAGAGAGTGTCACGAAATTGATGCACGAGTTGGGGTGGAATTCATTAAAACAACGACGTTATTCATTGCGACGAGATCTATTTGCGAAATTCCTTTCACCAACTTTCTCTTCCGAATGCGAACATATTTTGTTAGCAGTCAACTACAAAGGAAGACATGTTCATCAAAATGAAAGCCGCGGTGGAGTAGCCGAGCGGTCTAAAGCGTCTCGCTGCGGAGCGCGCGGTTGTTCGCCGTCGATGTTCGAGTCCTCCCTGGGGCATGGATGTGTGTGTTTCTCCTTAGGTTAGTTTACCTAGGTTTAAGTAGTTTGTAAGCTACGGACTGATGACCACGCAGTTTGGTCCGATAGATTTACAAACAAACTTTTCAAAATGAAATAAGAGAAACCAGATCGAAAACAGAAAGATATAGATGTCTCTTTTTTCCGCGCACTATTAGAGAATGGAACTGTAAAGAAAAACAATAAAAACGGTTCGATTAACCTTCTGCCCTGAACTTCAATGTGACTTGCAAAAGATTTATGTAGATGTAGATTAGAAGAAGGCAGCTCCAACGTGTGAATTGTCAAATAATAAGTAAATTTATTCAGGCTATAGTGTATTGAAGCACAGGAATAAATCCAATAGCAAAGTATCTGAATATGCTGGTAATTCAGACGAATTGGAACATTGTCTATTTCAAGTTGTTTCAGTTTATCTCTAAACCAGTGACTCTTTATTCTTCAGATATTTAATCAAAAATGGCCCTTGCATTGATAAGTTTTCAATTCTCATGGGTTTCGCGCTGAATTTCGACAGTCACTTTGCGCTTGACTGACGTAGGATCTGTGGTGGACTTTCACCTGATAAAGGGGTCGACCAGCTAAAAAGATGGGAAGCCCTGATATAGGCCAGATGAATACTATCACGATAGCAGATGTGGCACTGGACACAGCAGGCTGCAATCTACGTTTGTGTGACGAAAATCGTTTATTGAATAACAACAATTTTGCTGCCTCACTGCTTTTAATTTTAATTTTTAATCATTTGATCGAGATCGCTGTCTATCTCCATTATGACTTCTAAATTTATATTAGTAAAATCTTACGAGTGTAGTCAGTAGTAAAGATGGAATAAATTACAGCCTTATGCGTGGTGGAATGGATTTTCAGCAATGTTATTCTTTTTGACGTAATGTATTCTAAACTGTATAGCGTACTATGATACAATTTCTAAAGTACAGTCGATAGTGTGTATATATACTGTCAGTCACGTTTCTGGTGAATGCATTACTTTCCTTATGGTACAGAATATTTCTAGCGAATCTGATTGTAATCAGTCCATAGTTTAGGAGAAGATTGGTAAATGTGTTACATGATTTGGCAGTTTTTCGCGAATTTCAGTGTTTAAGACGTAATATATATGGAGCTAACTCTCATAGGTGGATCTTGCTCTCACAGTGGCTGTTGCCTAATAGGAAGAAACTAGTTGACACCCTGCAAATAATTCGCACACTATCCTAATCAGTCACAGACAGGTAATTTAGTAATGGAGAAAAGGCAGATGTAAATACATAAATGTAAAAGATATATTATTTCTATCACTGACTGTAAAGTAGCGGGTAATTAAAAGTTAAACAATTTGTTATAATAGTAAGCAGTACTTACCTGTGATGATGAACGTTGAGGTAAATCAGATCATTGACGTAATACGCAACGCTTGCTTGAACAAAGTGAACAATTCGAACAGCCGTTGTGCAACGACGTGTGAGAAAGAATTCTCGTGATAAACTACGCTTTGCTGCAAGAGCTGTCGTGCTAAATTAAATTATTTGTGTATTTTTCGTCGTTACGGCAACGTTAATAACGAGAATCGCGTATTAACTATGCTCGCATCAAAGAAGGTCTTTGGCTTGTATAAAGTTCATGTTAGTGATACAGATTGTCAATAGATGGCACCTTATTGCTTGTATATCGGCCGCGCAAACTAAGTTGATACTCGCCGCGGTGGCTGATGGCAGCAACCATAAATACCGGGTGATCAAAAAGTCAGTATAAATTTGAAAATTTAATAAATCACGGAATAATATAGATGTAGAGGTAAAAATTAACACACATGCTTGTAATGACATGGGGTTTTATTATAATAAAAAAGAAAAAGTTCAAAAATTGTCCGACAGATGGCGCTTTATCTTATCACAAATGCAATAATTAACATAACAAATTAAGACAAAGCAAAGATGATGTTCTTCACATGAAATACTGAATATGTTCACCATCATTCCTCAACAATAGCTGTAGTCGAGGAATAATGTTGGGAACAGTACTGTAAAGAATGTCCGGAGTTATGGCGAGGCAAGGGCATCGGATGTTGTCTTTCAGCGTCCCTAGAGTTGTCGGTCGATGACGATACACTTGCGACTTCAGGTAATCCCAAAGCCAATAATCGCATGGACTGAGGTCTGGGGACCTGGGAGGCCAAGCATGACGAAAGTGGCGGCTGAGCACACGATCATCACCAAACGACGGGCGCAAAATATCTTTTTTTGAACATTTACTTTATTTTACTTTTTATAAATTTTTTTTGTTCTAATAAAACCCCATGTCATTCCAAGCATGTGTGTCAGTTTTTACCTCTCTATCTATATTATTCCGTGATTTATTAAGTTTTCAAATTTATAATTTTTTGATCATCTGGTACATGCCCCATTTACGATCGTTCGCCGGGTATCAACTTAGGTTTTACGAACAGTACATTTTTTTAAAATATAATTTTGTTATGAAAACAACAACTTTAAACTATCTGTTATTTTTCGTCATTAGTGAGAACGAAAGCTTGAAAATGATACCTCAATCATTAATTTTGGATAATTAATACGGGAGATGTGGCATATCCACAAAAAACATCTATGAGAAATAATATATGATTATTATTATTATTATTATATGTGTACCACGTTTGGTTGAAATAGATCGAGTAGTTTTGCAGAACTTGTGGAAAAGACACACACACACACGCACACACACACACACACACACACACACATACCGCTTTACGATATGTACAGATGTTCGCGAATGTTTTTACGGCTATAATTTGACATAGAACTTGACAAGTAAGAAGACGTTTCGAATCCTAGAGCAACAGTGTTTTCACAAACCGAAATCATGCAACTTAGCTGATTTCACCTTTTATGTGAAGGTTAAAATTGTGAATAATATGAGCAAATTTACAAACATTAGGCTATCCAGAATCGATCCAAGAAAGTGCCGAAAATAATTACTTTTGCAAAATGGAATAGAAATAATCCGGTGAAAGGATTAATGATATCGTGGACCAGCCAACAGACACGTATTTGTATCGGACATCAAGCATACATGGTGTGATGGAAGACTGCTCAGAGTCCGTCCGTCGGTTTGCTTTGATAGCGTATTCCCTTTGTGTAATGCATTACTGTAGTCTTGATGCCCTGTCACGGGGCACTGCGTGACGGAGCCGTCTGCATAAGCGGGTACGTGTGCTCTGGCTGACAAGCAGTAGCCACTACCACGCACCCGACTGCGACTGCCAGGCTTAAACAGCAGCACAGTATGGCGTGGCGCTGTGGACGCGACGTTATTTCTACTCAAAGAAACGATGGCAGAGCAGTGTACGGCCCGATTCATGACAGTCTGTGATGTGTGTGAGGTGTTTTGAGATCGTTCCGTACAATGCCACTGTGCCTAATAGAAGGTGCTGTTACTGGTGTTTTCAAAACTGATCAGCAATATCTTAAATAATAGAGAAAAGGTATACACTTTAAAGTACAGTTTTCTAGAAGCTAAAAACTCTAATTAAACATAGGTCGCTGCGGCGTAGCGGCCGAGCGCTTTGAGGCCATTATGGACCCAAGGTCAACAAGGATTTAGAAAATATCCTTCATGCGAAACACAACAAGCTCTTTATTCACACGAAGTGATGGGTGCTATCGACAAGAGTTCGCAAATCGATTCCGTATTTCTTGATTTCCAGAAGGGTTTTGACACCGTACCTCACAAAAGGCTTTTAATCAAATTGCGTGGTTATGGTATATCGTCCTAAATTTGCGACTGTATATGGGATTTCCTGTCAAAGAGGACACAGTTCGTAGTAATCGATGGTAAGGCATCGAATAAAACAGAGGTGATATCGGGCGTTGCACAGGGTAGTGTTATTGGTCCTCTGCTGATCCTAATTTACATAAACGATTTAGGGGAAAATCTAAGTAGCTCTCTTAGGTTGTTTGCAGATGACGCCGTCATTTACCGTTTAGTGAAATCGTCTGAAGATCAAAACGAACTGCAGAACGATCTGAATAAGATGTCAGTATGGTGTAAAAATTGGCAATTGACTCTAAATAATGAGAAGCGTGAAGTCGTCCACATGAGTACGAAAAGAAATCCGTTAAACTTTGTTTACAAGATAAATCAATCAAAAGTGAAGGCCGTAAACTCCACAAAATACTTAGGAATTACTATTACTTCAGACTTAAATAGGAAAAAAAAAACGTAGATAATGTCGTGGGAAAGGCGAACAAGAGACTGCGTTTTATTGGCATAACCCTTAAAAGATGCAACAGAACTACAAAATAAACTGCATACACTACGCTTGTCCGTCCATTTTTCGAGTATTGCTGCCCAGTCTGGGATCCATGGCAGGTGGGTTTGGCGGAGGACATCGAAAGAGTCCAAAGAAGGGCAGCTCCTTTCGTAATGTCACGATACAGGGGAGACATCATTACGGAAATGATACAGGATCTGGGATGGGAATCATTACAACAACGGCGCATGTCTCTGCGGCGTGGGCTACTTACGAAACTCCAATCGCAAACACTTTCCTCTGAATGCGAAAATATATTTTTGGCTCCCACTTACATAGGTAGAAATAATCATCAGAATAAAATACGAGAAATCAGAGCTCTAACGGAGAGATTCAGGTGTTCTTTCTTCTTGCGCGCTATTCGAGAATGGAATGGGAGATAAATAGAATAATGGTGTTTCGATGAACCCTCTGCCAGGCACTTAAATGTGATTTGCAGAGTATCCCATGTAGATGTACGATGCGCAAGGCCGTTCCTCGTCGGGGGTTCGAATCGCACTTCTGACATGGCTCTTTTTGTTGTCTTTAGTATAAGGTTGTTCATAAATAATTTTTTGGGACCGATGACACCGCAGTTAAGTCCCTTAAGCTTGACAAACATTTGTACATTAACATAGGTCCAAAAAAGTAAGCTTTCCGAAGTGATTATGACATTGTGGTTACCGTCCGCCTCTTTATAACACAGACATACGACCTAATATTTTTTTCCATTATTTAATATTAAGAGCTCAAATATTATACTCTCAATTTTGTAAACGGAAATAGTGATCTGTGGTCTTCAGTCCGGAGACTGGTTTGATGTAGCTTTCAACCTTACTCTATTAAGCAAGCTCTATTGAGCAAGCCTCCTCATTAGAACGGCAAACTACTTCCATTTCAGTCTGCTAACTTTGTTCATCTCTTGGTCTCCCTCTGCGATTTTGACCCAACTCACTTCCCTCCAGAGTTTAATTCACGGTTCCTTGATGTCTAAGAATGTTTCCCATCAATCGATCCCTTCTTTTAGTCAAGGTATGTCACAAATTTCTTTTCTGCCCAATTCTGTTCAGTACTTCATTAGTTACGTGATCCACGCACCTAATATTCAGCATATTTTTGTAGCACCACATTTCAAAAGTCTCTATCCTCCTACTGCCTGCACTGTTTATCGTCCATGTTTCACTCCCATACGAGGCAACACTCCGCACAAATGCCTTCAGAAAGGATTTCCTGACGCTTAAATCAATATTCGACGTTAATAATATTCTCTTTTTCAAAAACGCTTTTCTTCCCATTGCCATAATGCGTTTTATAATTCTCTAATAGTATGATAACATACAGAAAGGGAAATATTTTGCCACATGGTTACAACCCACAACATCATCAACTGTCGCGTTATTCAAGGAAATACATAGTTGTAGAATGAAAAAGAGTAAAGTTAGTGATTTATTATTCGATTTGCATATATTCCTTCGTCACTAACGAATGTTTATTTCTTTGCTTCTTGTCCAATGTGTTTCAGAGCCACTACTCAGTTTCCAAAACCTAATAGGAGTTGCATTTCCTTCAGTTTAAAGCCTAGCAGTAACAGAACGGGAGTTACTACATCTAATGAGGATTTTATGTGAGAATACTTGAAAATGACGGATAGCAAGGATCTCTTCACTAGCTAATGAACTGGATTGTTCTCATTTCCTCACATAATAAAGCACTCTGTATTGAGATGTAACTGAAAAATTGAAATTGCATGTTACATAGAGACACAGCACTTTTGTAGTGTGCAACTATTAAATTTAATGGGTTAAAAGAAGCCAGTACCAGTACCTTCAAGTATGGATGTTATAGAGTAACAACATGTGCCTAATTATTTGGAGCTCTAATACGAAAGACGTGTTACTACTAGACGATCGGGCGGATTCCAGTGCTTCATATTTAACTGGCATTATCTCAAGTTATACATTTCTCACAGAGTTTCAGTTTGGAGAGTATGAAAATTTGATGTATTTGAACATTTCATTCGCCTAACAGAAAAAAAGTTCCTCGCACGTCGAAAATACCGTAACGTCGTCAGAAAGTGCGTGGTCGTAAACTATAAGTTTATGCTGTTTATAAATTATTGTTATAAATAAAACTAAAAAGAAAATGTAGTATAGTTCTAAACGAAGACATTGATGAATATTCCACGTTGATACAGTGAGTAGTTTGCGAGTGTGAGCGAGTTGAATGAAACGCGAGGTAACGCGTGAGCTCGTCCGGAACGTGGCAACTCCTACAGCTTGTGGAAAAAATGGCGGACAGTTTAGCTCTGGTTTATAGGAGCCTTATTCTCCATGTTTTCGTCATTGACGGCGGCCACCAGTCGTCCGCTATGGGGATTGTCAGAATCACTTTACCGACCTCCTCGAAAACTGGGGAACCACTGGCACACACATTTCATGGACAGTGCTTGAACCCCATAAACACGTACCAGCATAGCTTGCGTTTCTTTAGGTGACTTGCCAAACTTAAAACAAAACTTTAAATTTATTCTTTGCTCTTTCATTGTCCTGTTCTCAGTTCAGAACCAGCGTACTAAGCAAGAACCTCGTCCAGCGGGTCTAACACGGAGCACTCACGATGCTCAACAGAGCTCCGGCGAGGGCAGTGCAGGTTGCAGATGCAGCGTTGTGATTCGCCTGTGTTACCGAATCTACCATTCTGACTTTATTCGCCAAACTTTAGTGTCAGAGTTTGTACATCTCTTAGTGAGTAGAATAAGCAACATTGTGTGTTCTTAAAATGGGGGAATAACTACGCGAATTATTGACAATCACGTTTTTGTCTGTTCTGGAAGCTGTTAGATGGATGGGTGCAAGAGGTGCGGATTGTATCCCCGAATAGGTTTTCAGGACGGTATTTATACGATAGAAAACACAGGGTCCGAAAGTTCTATTCTACGGGCGGCCGTATCTCGGGTTGTGTTGACCAAAGTGATAAGGGGTGAACTGTTTTGGATAGCCCTTGGGCTAGTCATCGCTTGTACACATAACAGAAGAACTAGTACGCTGTCGCTATCCAACAGTAGAGCTTTAAAATTTCCATATTACACACGTCCTGCACCCACTCAAATTGAGTAAATCTGGCCGGCCGCGGTGGCCGAGGGGACTGAGGCGCTTCAGTCACGGTCTGCACGGCCATTACGGTCGGGGGTTCGAATCCCCCCTCGGGCATGGATATTTGTGCCGTCCTAGTTCGTAAGTAGTTCATAAGTAGTTTGTAAGTTTAGGGACTGATGACCCCGTAGTTAAGTCCCATAAGGTTTCCAAACATTTGAACATTTTTTGAGCAAATCTGTTGGTTTGTGGACATTATGACTGGTCTAGAGTGGGACTGGACTGTTTCTCACAGTACAACGAAAACCCATGACTTTTTGGTACAAAAATTTGGAATTTTCGAAATGTCCACATTAATATTTTTATTGATTTTAAATCACCAAAATTTTTGTCATATGTTCAAGATTATATTCTTAAACTACTGTTTTAAATTTTTTGGTACGTTCATCCACCACAAAAATTACGCGCAAAATCACAAAAATTTCTTTTAGCCTTTTTGCACCGTAAATATCTCTTAACAACTGACCATAGCAAATTCCTCAAATTTTAACAATATTTTATACAGACGTTTATGTGAGAACGCCATTTTCTCCGTTTTCGAAAATCAGTTACAAAGATACTCCCGGGAAACCAGATGTTGGGGTACGAAAAGTGTTAATTCCACTGATTGTCCGTGACTTCGTTGCTACCTCTACGAAAGGTATTATCTAATTTTAATTTTTTTCTTTTTTTATTACATGTGACTGTTTAGTACTTTTTCTCTATGAAGCGTTGATTTCATTTTCGTTATTCGTTACACTTACTGTGCAGCATCAAGTAACACAAAGTATACCGATATGCCTTAAAGACTTGGCGGAGATAAATATACATTGCTTATACTTAACGTAAGGTTGATTTTAGCTCATCAAATCAGCGTATGAATTCAAAGGAGATATCTAAATTTTATGTAAAACTGAGAGGAAAACAATAACGCTTTGCATAGTCGAGATATTGGTTTCATATCAGGTTGTCGAGCCCGCACCATTTCTGTAGTTCTATCCAAGTGAACTTAAGTGCCATTTAAGAAAATGTAAGAAAAATATCTTGTTCAAAAATAAAAGTTGGTTTTGGACATTTTATAGTCTGATATCTTCTCTCAATAAATGAAAATCCATTATTATTATTATCCGTCACAACCTGTATCGAAGTACGAGAGTAAAGTGTCGAATCTTTACTGAACTACATAATTTGTAGTACAAGAAGACTACATGAGTATCGGCCACCGCGGCCGGCCCGCTGTTACCGATTTTATTTATCTTTATTCGTTGTGTTCGAATACTTACACAATTTTAATATCTAATGGTAATTGTTCCGAAAAATGGTCGAATTTTTATTTACTCATAATGTTGTATATTTTATAAAAGGTTGTATATAATTACGGTTCCAATAAAAGAAACATAACAAGGTATTTTTTTTCTGTATTGCCTTCACTATTATATGCCGACGGTTGTGTTTGGTTGTTCAGTTTGTGAAGAGCTTTGAGACTGTTTTTGGAAAGTCATCTCCATAGCTACTAGTGGCTTTCCAAGCAGCTAACCTATTCAATCATCCTTTGAGGTGAAGACAAGGTGTTCAGTTCGTCTACATATACATAAACAAAAACTTACAAACAACGCGTGGGATTAGAGATACTAAATTGTATTGTATAACTGAATTTGAAATATTGCAATTTTTTTACACCTTTCACGAAGTTACCACCCACACTCCATGCCGTGAAAATTATTATCTTCCATGTTTTACGTTGCTTGTAACCTTGTCATGTGTGAGACCACATCGAAATGAAGGATTTTTCAGTACTGGCACAAATATGAAATTTGCCATTTTTGTGTTACTTTCTTTTTAATTTAAGTCATAATTATTGACAACCTTTTATAAAATACAGAAAATTACGAATAAACAAAATTACATGCATTGTTCAAAAAATTAGCATTAGGTATTAAAATGATGTATTTGAAAACAATGAAAAAAATTTACCATAGCGGAATTCGAACCACCGACCGCATGGTTACGAGGCCAGAACACTATGACCTTTCGAAGGATTTTTCAGTACTGGCACAAATATGAAATTTGCCATTTTTGTGTTACTTTCTTTTTAATTTAAGTCATAATTATTGACGACCTTTTATAAAATACAGAAAATTACGAATAAACAAAATTACATGCATTGTTCAAAAAATTAGCATTAGGTATTAAAATGATGTATTTGAAAACAACGAAAAAAATTTACCATAGCGGAATTCGAACCACCGACCGCATGGTTACGAGGCCAGAACACTATGACCTGAGCTAACCAAACAGACTCTACAAATGCTATAATTACTGGTACTTCGATGCACTTACGAAATTTCAAATTAGATTTTCTCGTGTTGCGTCGAATTACTTTGGCTGTTTGTTATTTAAGTTCAGTACTTCACGTACCGTAGATATAAAAAAAATTCTACAATCCGATACCCATGTGGAACGTTGTTAGATAAGCCGCACCCCCTGCTGTAGAAAGGAAAAGAAGGGAAGCAGCACACAAATGCTCCTGTCGAAGCACAAAAAGGTAAATACTAGGGTCATCCAGAAAGTAAGTTTAGTTTCTATTTATACCCGAGGCAGCGCTACGATCGCATTTCCGAGCATGTGCGGCAGTTACTCTGACTCAAGGAAAAGAGGTGTACGACATTTTCAGATCGCTGTTGCCGACGTGTGCTTTGTAGTGCTTCATAATAATGTTAGCCGTGATTGGAAATGCCACCACGTGTGAAATCAGACCTGTGGTTCGTTTTCTAAATGCAAATAAAGTTAAACCAAAGGAAATTCATCGGCAAATCTGCGAGGTTAACGGACAAAATGCTGAGTGATTCAATGGTTAGAAGATGTGTCAGACCGTACAATGAAGGACGTGAGCAAGTGATCGAAGTGGTCGCCCGTCTGTGGTTACTGATGAACTGGTTAACATAATTTTAACATAATTGAAAAGAAGATTAAGCAAAACTGTAAGTTTGCACTTAGTGCTCTTGTTATGGAAAACTGAAATTTCTAATTCTTGGCTTACGTTGTGTATCCCAAATTCGTATTGAACAAAAAAAAAAAAAAAAAAAAAAAAAAAAAAAAAAAAAAAAAAAAACAACGGATGGGCAGTGCATTTCAGTTGACGCGCTACAATGAAGAAGACGATGGTTTCTTTTCTCGGATAGCCTCGGGGGATGAAACTTGTGTATCGAGACCACTGACACAAAACGGCAGTGAATGGAATGGAGGCACACTTCGTCCCCAACGAACGTTAAGCCTAAGCAAATTTGGACACCTCGAAAACTCATGTACACTGATTTTTTTCTTTTTCGGTTTTTTCTTTCTTTATTTTTTCTGTTATTTGACAGAGTAGTCATTTTGCTGATTGATTTCTACCACGAGGCCAAACAATCAATGCACATGATTACTGCGACCCCATTAAGAAACTGCACCGCGCAATACAGAATAGCACCGAGGATTACTGTCAAAAAGAGTTTTTTTCCACTATAATGCCCGACCTCACATGGCGAATGTGACGACCAAACAAGTCTTACGGGCGTGTTTGGATATCCTCCGTACAGCACGGTCCTCGCTCCGTGAGCGACTTTCATCTCTTCTTACAACTAAAATCTATCCTTGGTGGTTAACACTTCAACGATGTGGTAATATATATTACTACATGTCTGAATACACATGCGGCAACCTTCTGTGAAGAAGGAATACAGAAACTTGTGCCACGCTATGGCAATTGTCTACAAACACAGCCTCCCAAACATCAACAAAAACCTAACAATCTGCCATAGACAACCATCAGGCACCAAACTTGATATATTAGAGGCACTAGAAGTACATAAACAACAAATCATGCAACCCACTGACATACTGAATAAACAGACTGACAGCGAATACAACAGATTACTTTCTGTATTTACTGAGGATTGTTTCTTCAAACAACAGCCACACGAAAAGTAAACAACACAAGTATGTCCCTTAGTTCCTACCTCACGCAAAAATACACCATCTCTCTCTCTCTCTCTCTCTCTCTCTCTCTCTCTCTCTCTCTCTCTCTCTCTCTCTCTCTCTCTTTCTACATCTTCTAAATCCTGCCCCCACTATCTGAAGTCATTTTGCTATCTATTAATTTTGTCTTGCTTCTAGAAATAATATAACAACCTTTCAACAATTCCGGCAAACCACTGAAACACTTGGTTCATTTTTCGAATTATCTTCTATGATAATAAGTTTGTCAAAATTTAAGTCTAATATGCCTAATGTAAACAAAAATTACTGACTCTCTGTCATCTTAAAAAAATGTCCTTTATTTTATTTTGTTATTTTGTTCATCTACTTTTTTTACTCAAAACAAATGATTGTAACTATATCTTCAATACTCCATAACTTTAACGTAATGAATTTGATGTATACACTACCGGCATAAACATGCCAGTTGCGAATATGTGTTGTAAAACGTGGATTCGTCATTTCCTGTCGGAAAGGTCACAGTAAGTTCTAATTGATGGAAAGTCAGCGGGTAAAACAGAAGTAATACTTTGCGTTCCGCAGGGAAGTGTTATAGGTCCACTATTGTTTGTTATCTTTTTACACAATTAAGGAGACAATATGACCAGATCCCTTAGATTATTCGCGGATGATGCCGTCGTTTATCGGTTAATGAAGTTACCAGAAGATGAAAACAATTTGGATGAGTTATCAGCGTGGTTCAAAGACTGGCAATTGACCCTGAATAGTGAAAAATCTTAAGTGACCCATATGAGCACTAAACGAATTCCACTAAACTTCATTTACATCGTAAATCAGTCAAATGTTCAGGCCATAAATTCAACTAAATAACAATTACGAACAACTGAAATTGGAAAGAACACATACAAAATATTTAGGGAAGGCGAACCAAAGGCTACGTTTCAATGGCAGAACACTTAGAAGATGCAACAGTTCTACTAAAGAAGCTGCCTACACTACACTTGTGCGTCCTATTTTGGAATATTGCTACCACTATGGCATTCCCACAAAGTGGTACTGACGAACGATGTGGAGAAAGTTCAGAGGAGGGCAGCTCGTGTCGTATTGTCGCGATATAGGGGAGAGAGTGTCACGGAAATGATGATGGAGTTAGGGTGGAAATCATTAAAAGAAAGGCGTTATTTATTGCGGCGAGATCTATTAGCGAAATTTCTTTCACCAACTTTGTCTTACAAATGCGAATATAAATTGTTAGCAGTCACCTACATAGACAAGTATGATCGTCATAATAAAAGAAGAGAAATCAGATCGAAAGCGGAAGGATTTAGGTGTTCCTTTTTCCCGCAAGCTATCAGAGAATGGAACGGTAGAGAAATATCATAAAAGCCATTCGATGAACTTTCTGCCGTGCACTTAAATGTGAGTTGCAGATATATAGATGTTTTTTTTTCTTTGTACTCAGGCAGGAGTCTTTTTTTTTTTTCAGTCTACCATGTTACAGAATATTTAAAAAGCCTGTGGTGATACTGTTGGCTCCTGGCGGTGACTGCTCTACGTCTATGCTGTCAGTGAGTCGCTGGCAGCACCAAAGACCTAGAAAAAGTAACTAGACTCACTAACGGCACTGCTGTCGCGGGATAATTTGAACCTTCGGCCGGCCGCCATTATAGTGGTAAACGTCAGATAAATACGAGTGTTGTTAGTAGAGAAATCGTGTGTTATATAGTTACTGCGCTATATATACTCAGTTGGTAGTCACGTCTATGTTATTTTACTATTGCAGTATTCGTAAAGCACGATGGTGAAGAGCTGCTCAGCGTTTAAGTGCATAAATCGATTTAAGAAAGAATAAAAAGAATTAATACTGTCTTCCCATTTATACTTTTCAGGAATACAAGTGGCTCTACTAATTGTGTTAAGAGATAGTTACTCTTGCTTAACAGGCTCTTAGTCAAGACAATATAGGATTTTGAATGAAATAAATGACTGCCTTTTACAATACTGGTAGCTTTTTAAAAAAGAGCTAGTTTAGGCAGTACTGGTGGACAGAAAGTATAGAAAGTGTAAAAAACCTATTTCGATCAAGAGATGAGTTGCCTCAATGCAGTTCGAATTTTTGTTAATGCAATTAATATTAGCAACTTGTATCACAGAATTTAAAGTTCATCTGCTTTACATATAGGTATAACAACTGAAAGGGGTTTGCAGAACTGTGTATTTTTCCATATAAGAATGACACATAGCCACACTGGATGCACATTGTGAAGTTGAACCCTATAACGATAGTTACTGACTTCTGAGCAGTTCACGCTACTGTAAGGTGTTTGGATTACAGCATTCAAAATTCTAATATTCGTGCTACATACCCTAATGCTAACGTTTGATGCGCTTAGTTAAGCAAGTTATGGCATACTTCGCGTTCTTAAAAGAATCTGGTAGTTGCTGTATTGCCAAGGTAAGACGGTATTTTACAGTGATATATCTGATGGAATATTTCATTTTCACAGTCGATTTTTAACATTGTGAAACTCTTCCAAAATTTTGATAATACAAAAGTTTCATTATCATAAAGTATACCGAGAAAGTGCCAAAAAAAAAAAAAAAAAAAAAAAAAAAAAAAAACCATCCTCTAACGATACATTTCGTTCATATGCTGCACTTACAACGCTAAAAAACTAAATTTTATAATTCGTTTTAATTAGGAAGAATAAACGATGTTGGCCGATTTCTACACCGTATGTGTAATAAATTTACACAAAACTGATAGTTGCTGTATATTCAAAGAATCTGAAGCTCTTCTGTAGTTATATATTTAAATGAGATATAGGTTCCGCGACGTAACTCAAATGCATACAGACTCTAATCAAAAGAGTGTTACGCACATTTAAAGTTCGCGGCGAAGTTTGCCACCACAATGGCCGCCTTTGCGCTCCTCAATTTGCCCGCTGTTCGCAGGCGGCCGCTTACGGAATTGTGAGGCCTTGGGGCAGCACCCATCCTGAAGCTACGGGCCGTCTGCAGTGGTGGTCACGTGACGGTCTGGCCACCAATCCGCGCCGTTCTGGCGGCGTGACAAATGACGCTTCTCCCTCCCTCTCCCCCTCCCCACCCAACCCCCAAGACACTGTAGCTGGCCTACAGCTGCGTCACAGTGGTCCAGACGTGCTGGGTATCGCCGGCTGTTGCGCCGACCGAGGTAGGCCTAGTGTACGTAATTCTGTGTCACACTATCAGCAGATCGCGTGCGAAGTGCTATCGTAGTGCGTCGTCACTGTCGGCACAGAGTAAACAGTGGCGCTTCGTATTTGTAGATGCCTCTCGTCACCGTTTCGTTTACGAAGTGGAGGGGTCGTGGAATTGTCTGGATCATGTTTGGTTTCAACATAAGTAACTTTGCTTTTCAAATTATCTTGTTTCGAACACAGCACCCTTTATCAGAGCCGAATTTTGTTTCTGTGCTGCACCTGGACTTTCCAACCTTATTAATTTGCTCATTCTAGATCTTAAAACAATGTTTTAACAGGAATGAAACGAGCTTATTGAATTTTTCTTGTTTCCTTTTTGTTTTTCTCTTTTCAAAAAGTCTTCATTCTTTAACTTTGTTTCTTCCGCACTAGTTTTTCCGGTATTCTTACTTTCTTCTCATTCATATTTATTTTTTATCTTTTTGTATCTGAAACTGTCACTTTCATTTACCATTCCTTATCGATTCCTTATTCGTTTGAGACTTCTTCTGTTTCTTCAAGCATTAGGTGTTTTTTAATTTTATATTTGCTACATCAAATATAGTTTTATTGTGTCTGTATGTAGGGAAAATCAGTGATACATGGCCCTTATTTTTTCAAAAGCCACTATTACAAACCTAATACATCAGAACAACGTAAAACATTTCACAAATTGCCTTTTCACTTCATAAAAAGCAGAAGTCGACTTTTTTGGCAAAGATGTACTAAATTTTATATTAGCTAAAAAAGAATTTAAAAAAAAAAATGTTCTTCTTGCCCTTCTCAGCCGAGTAGCGGGGTTAGACGGCTAGATACGTAAGGGATTAATGGCCATCGGACTAAACACATTAAATCAAAGACAAAATTATAAAAAGCAACTTTAACACATTAAACATATTTTTATTTTGTCAAGATATTAATTTGTTAAATTGTAGCTTAAACTGATCCTCATTTGTAAGAGCACTATACAATTCTTGATTGTTTTCACATTTTTTATTAATCGTTGGAACCTACTACTTTTATATAGAAAATAATAATAAATCACATATCCGGCTGTCCCATAACTATTAACACGCCAAATCCGATTCACAAAGCTGACTCTGCGTCTGGGGGAACATGGCTTTAGAGAAAGAAAGAAAGCAAGAAATCACATCAGTTATTCAATTAGTTTACTTTAAAGCTACCGTTAATTTATAAACAGGACGTTTTACTATTTATGCTTAGATTTTGTTTTTAAAATGACATTGCCACATCGATGGCACTCATTCACATACACTGTGCAGAATTCGTGTAACCAACGCTTAAACCTGATACTCTCAGTCCCATTACAAGTTTTATTTGTTTCCGAGTAATCTTTTCCGTATCCAACGCAGTCTTCCTCTCCGTCACGAAGACCGTCACTTGAGTCGTCTTTGTACTGGAACTCATCTGACGAGTCTGAACTGTCAGAAGGTTCTGTAACCTATCAGACCGGAACATTTTCCACTTGTTTATCTCGATAGGCCTATTTCTTTACCCTTCTTCATAAAGTTTCAGTTTTCACTTTTTAATATTTTCATGTAACGTTATGTTTGTAGCTTTAATTTTTCTGCGTTTCTTTGTTTGAATTTCGGGTCTAGCTGGCGAAGGCGATACTGATCGGGATTTCGGTAGGAGTGACTTGGTTTGTTTCATTTCAAATCAGAGGACAGATGTTCTGGTACAGGAGCTGCTGTTCGCATTTTTGGGGAATTTTGATCGCATTTGTCTGCTATCGACTATGTCGATCAGTCTAGTTGTGAACTGCTGATTGGGTAACAGACGACTGTCCTGATGATGGCATGGCCATAGCCAAATGTTCAAATGTTTGTATAGTCTATGGGACTTAACTACGGTGTCATCAGTCCCTAAACTTACAAACTACTTATGAACTACTTACGAACTAGGACGGCACAAATATCCATGCCCGAGGGGGGGATTCCAACCCCCGACCATAGTGGCCGTGCAGACCGTGACTGGAGTGCCTTAGTCCCCTCGGCCACCGCGGCCGGTTGGCCATAGCCCTTTCGGACCCAGCATGCACAATGGTTCTGTTCTAATTTTGCTCGCTTTATTTCTTTGTGATTCACGCTAGGAAGTTCGGGCCTCCATCACACAATCGTGGTAATGTGCGCAACTTGTTTGAGTTCCATGTTTCTACACTAGGTGGTACCAGCAGTCGGCAAACTTCCAGTACACTTACAATAGCGGCAAGAAAGACTTGTTGACAAGGTGCTGATATCCTTGTTTTGACATGTGAAGCTATCATATGTGACAGCCAGTTGATTTGTATATGGTCCTGTGATGTTAGTATGTAATTTCTTTCAAAAGGCATGTTACTGAAGATTGTGCAGACAATAAAAATTTGTAGTGAAGGCAAAAACCAGGCGAATGCGTGGGTAGAAACTTATTGAAAATAGATTTAATTTCTTTTTCGTAATAAATTACTGTATGTATTTTGTATCTTAAACGTCCAACTTCATATTAATGTCACTTCTCCTACATCCTTGGGTCTGAAAGGGATAGCGCGTAATCAGACATGGTGGACGCAAACTCAGACAAAACCTACGTACCGGTATGCAAACAACTCTTGTATCTAAAGTTCCGTTACTACTCACAACCTAAGTAATCTTTAAATAGAAACATTATGACATACCACTTCATTTCAAAGTATCCTGGAAAATTAAATCATGAAAATTATTTGCTTTTAAATAATATAACGACACAAACGGAAAGCCGGCCGCAGTGGCCGAGCAGTCTGCGGCGCGCTACAGTCGGGGGTTCGAATCCCCCCTCGGGCATTGATATTTATTTCGTCTTTACTATATGGTAGTTCATAAGTACTTTGTAAGTTTAGCGACTGACGATCCCGTAGTTAAGTCCCTTAAGCTTAACAAACATTTGAACATTTGAACACCAGTGGAAGATGAACAGTCTCTGACGTTACGTACTCACTACCAGCTGGAGGGCAGACCTGCACAGCGGATCATGGAGTAATCACAGGCGTTGTCCATCTCGCCCCGTATGAACTTCCCTACTGGATTACCCTACCCAATCCACTACTAAAGTAAACTAACCTAAGGACAAAACAAACACCCATGCCCGAGGGAGGAATCGAACCCTTGACGGCGAACGGCCGCGCGTACCGCAACACGGTGCCTCAGTGCGCTCGGCTAATCCGCTGCAGCTTGCTTCTCGTACAACATTATTACATTGGCTTAGTTTAACTTGTCTTGACATTTATGAAAGCATACTTCAGTTACACGATAAATCATTCAAACCTGCAGGCCGTCAATTCTACTAAATATCTAGGAGTAACAATTACAAACAGTTTATTTAAATGATTCCAAAATTGCTTAGAGGTTGCTTCAAAAATCACTTAGATGTTGTTAGTAGATTATTTATTGTCAAAACATGTTTCGGGCTTAGCCCATCATCTGGTGAAAGCTATCTCTATACTTATAAGGCGCATTTGTTGTCTGTCTGTCTGTTTTCTTATAACTCAAGATCCAGACAACCAAATAATGTGAAATTTGGTACACATACACAAAATTACATGGGGAACGTTCTTAAACACGTTTCGTTCAGTTTTTGGAAAACCAACCAGAAAATTTGAGAAAAGGTGAAAGTGCGTTTTCAATGTGTCCGTGTAAATCTATATCTTCTCACTGATCTTGATGAAAATTTTGATTATTCACGCAACCTCTAAGCAATTTTATAATCATTTAATAAAATTTTATCATGAGGGTGGCATACCTCTACCAAGACTTTCAGTCTAAAATAAAAATTATAAATAACTTAAACTGAAAAGAACACATAGAAAATATTTTAGGGAAGGCGAACCACAGGGTACGTTTCATTGGCAGAACACTTAAAAGATGCAACAATTCTACTAAAGAAACTGCCTACACTACACTTGTGCGTCCTATTTTGGAGTATTGCTGCGCATTGTGCGATCCATCCCGGTTGGTACAGATGGACGATTTAGAGACAGATCAGAGAAGGGCAGCTCGTTTTGTATTTTCGCGATATAGTGGTGAGAATTTCAGAGAAATGACGAGTTAGGGTGGAAATTATTAAAAGAAGTAGGCGCTATTCGTTGGGGCGAGATCTATTTGCAAAATTTATTTCACCAATTTTCTCTTCAGAATGCGAACATATATTGTTAGCACTCGCCTACAAATGGAAGCATGATCATCATAATGAAATAAGAGAAATAAGATAGAAAACAGAAAGATATAGTTGTTCCTTTTTCCCGTGAGTTATTAGAGATTGTAACTATAGAGAAATATCATAAAAGTGGTTCGACAAATCTTCTGTCATTCACTTCGATGTGACTTGCAGAGTATCTATGTAGATGTAGATACATTCCCGGCATATACAGTTGAAAACGAGACAGCTATTGTTTTTATCTCTATGAATTATCTGGCGGACAGATCGAGTACCAATCTGTAGCTGTTTGCTGGTGATGCTGTGGTGTACCGTAAGGTGTCTACATCGTATGACTTCAGTAGGATGCAGAATGAGTTAGACAAGATTTGTAGTTGATGTGAGGATTGGCAACTAGCTCTAAATGTGAAGAGATGGAGATAAGAAGGAAAATATACCATAATATTCGGAATCGGCATTACTAACGTGCTGCTTGACATTGTGGCATATTAAATATCTACGCGTAACGCTATACAGCGATATCAAATGGAACGACTATGTAAGGACACTCATGGGGAAGGCAGGTGATTGTTTTATTGGGAGAATTTCAGGAAGATGTGCTGCATCTGAACAGGAAGACAATCTGTAAAATGCCTGTGCAAATCCGTCTTCAGTATTGCTCAAGTGTTTGGAATCCCCACCATATCGGTTTAAAGGAAGACATAGAACCAATTCAGAGGCGAGCGGGTATCTTTGTTACTGCTAGGTTCGATCGACACGCGAATGTTACAGAAATGCTTCGGTAACTCAAATGGACATCGCTGAAGGGAAGGCGATGGTCTTTCCGGGAAACAATATTGAAGAGCGACTTTACTGAAGCCAACTTACATGTCACGCAAAGACCTCAAAGATAAAAAATTAGGGCTCGTACAGGGGCATAGAGGAATTCGATGTTCCCTCGTTCAGTTAGGTGGTGAAACGGAAAGAAAAATGACGATTAGTGTACATGTAGATGGAGATCTGTATGAAAAGTTCTGGGTTTTGAGCCGAGGGATAATGCCATCAAATCACGACATTTGGACGAGCGTCATACTTGTCATCTTCCCCGGAAGGGCACAAATGAAATTTCTACAATTACTTCGCCATTTTATACGCCGTAGACGCAATACAGTTTCCATCTGTATCTGCTGCATAACGCTATCCCGTTACTTCAAACTCATCAGAGTATAAAAGTTCAAAAAAAGTGTTTCACCGATAAATGGTATCTGCTTAAAGTTTTGCTTAGTTTCATCTCACATATTTTGGTGTGTGACAGAGCAGGAAAAGAAGAAATTAAAGTTCATGGTGAAGAAATAAAAACATTGCATTTTTAGTGACGTAGTAATTCCGTCAGAGACAGCAAAGGACCTGGAAAAGTAACTGAACGGAATGGACAGTGTGTTGAAAGAAGCGTATAAGATGAACATTAACAATAGCAAAACAAGTGTAGTAGAAAGTAGTCCAAGGAAGTCAGGCGATGCTCAAGGAATTAGATAGCGAAACAATATAGTTGGTAGATGAGTTTTGTTTTCGAAAATTGAGAAACTTTCAGTTTTGTAACATGATATGTTAAGCAACTGGCTAAGTTGTGTAAAGCTGGCCTCTCGTAGAAACAGTGGTCTACAAAAAAATGTTTGTAGAGTCTATGGGTCTTAACTACGGGGTCATCAGTCCCTAGACTTACAAACTACTTATGAACTAGCTAATCCTAAGGACGGCACAAATATCCATGCCCGAGGGGGGATTCCAACCCCCGACCGTAGTGACCGTGCAGACCGTGACTGGAGCGCCTCAGTCCCCTCGGCCACCGCGGCCGGCAAACAGTGGTCTACATGCGCACATTGTCCTCCCTGTGAAATTTTGTTTACTTTGCATAAACACCACTGAAATTTACTTCTTGTTTTCTCTTGCATTAAATATCGCGGGAAATCTTTGTGTAAATCGCTTGCTTTGTAGATGGAGCGTAAAATATGCTCTTTTTTGCTCGTGTTATGTAGGGTAAGGTGGTACAAATTCCATGTAGGTACTATTCCGATCACCATAAGGTTTCCTGCCATTTGATAGTCTCGTGGCGTTGGTAGCACTTGTCTTTGTGTGGCATTATAGTGTAGCAGATTTTTAGAGCTCCTCCTGTCTTTTCCAACAATACAGTATTTTGTGCTATGGAGATATTAATATTTTCCTGTGAAGTAAGTGAAGCTACTTGGTCTAACGCGCTCTTGTAAATTTTTTAGTTAAGGGTGCCTGGATACGTAGGGAAAAAACGAGTTATTCGTTGGTGCCCGAGGGGAAAAATGCGTTTTATGTAGAAGATGCCAGTGATGAAAATTGTTCCAGAAAATGATTATGTTTGTACCTAGTGTGGTACACATTCGATAGATTTATCTTAATCCTGTAACCTTTTTTGTGTTTATACCAATATCTGTAATTGTCTAATATTTGTGTTACATATTCATTAAACATCCTAGAACAAGTGCCATAGTTAAAATTATGTCTTTTCTCAATATATTTCCAGTTACAATAACATTTTTCCTAAATGATCGCAAATTACCCTAATTTATCGTTGTTACCTTTGAAGGGTTGGAGAAGTACGTTGCTTATACAGTTGGCGTACCTTTAAGCAAATAGTACTGTTCTTCTTTACACTGTTTGTCGAGCCCTAATCTGGAATTTGAAAAACTGAAACATCAAGAGCTTAGATCGAGAACAAACTACTTCCAAACCAGGTTGTCAACCAAACTGAACTGTTGCAATTGCTCGCGCTGGAGTGCCGATTAGTAGTTTTTTTTGCGTGGTTTCTTCTTTCATTTTGAATTATTCACTTTATATTAATTAGTTAATTCAGTTCGCTGCGGCATATGTAGCTAGGAAATTTAGCAGCCTTCGCTGAAAAAGAGTAAAATGTTGTAGTCTGTGGACTCAAACATGAAAAAGAGTGTTTGCGAATTTATTTGTTTTGTGAACAAGATATTTCTCCTATAATATTGAGTTGTTATCCGTTTGTAAACTGAATTGTTCTGAGAACATTTATTTGATACTTGCTTGACAATACAAACTAAACACTGTGTGTCCGAGCCGGCCGCGGTGGCCGAGGTGACTGAGGCGCTCCAGTCACGGTCAGCACGGCCCCTACGGTCGGGGGTTCGAATCCCCCTTCGGGCATGGATATTTGTGCCGTCCTAGTTCGTAAGTAGTGCATAAGTAGTTTGTAAGTTTAGGGGCTGATGACCACGTAGTTAAGTCCCTTAAGCTTAACAACCATTTGAACATTTTGAACTGTGTGTCCGACATAGAGATGTATTGTGAAAGCATCAGTTGTTTTTGTGTTGCAGAACCTGCGTAACCAGCGATGGATCCTTGTCCCTTGAAGTTCGCCGCACCGGCTGTGGTACGTAAAAATACGCCCCAATTTTCTTTCTCCTTTTTTTGTCTGGAACCAATTGTAAAATACTCCTCGCATCAAGGTGTGACAGGTACAGTGTCTAAACGTATCGCTTTCGTTTTCTATATTAACGCAACTCAGGCACACAGACAAGGAAGATTTTCTTAGCCACAAGTTTTTTCCACGCTGTGTACCAAGGCTTTCGCTTCAACGTGTATTCGTGCGCATTCCATAAGCCACCAGGCTGCCTGCACGTATATTTCCGAGCTCTGTGCACGTAGCACAGTTTCAGCATGACGTGTCTCCCGAGTAGAAGTCTCTTGTGTGTCCATCGTATTTGCTCCCAAAGGTCTGTGTAGATGGTCACCGTCCGTTCGCTGAGATAAGATTGGAAAACTCTTCACAGCCACGACGCACGAAGACAGGTTTCCAGCTGGTGGTCGAGACTTCATAACTTCTCGTGGTACATCTACCAGTAGATCAGTAGATGTTAAATAACAAGACAATAAATTACCACTTTGTTAAGCAACTGCCTGTAGAGTAGGCTATAACCTTTACTGCCTGAATTTTTTTCCTTTTTTATTTTTTTTATTTTTTTTTTTTTTTTATTTCTTATGCTTCCTTCACACATGTGAAAATGTTCAAATGTCTGTAAATCAATCGGACCAAACTGCGTGGTCATCAGTCCGTAGCTTACAAACTACTTAAACCTAGGTAAACTAACCTACGGACAAACACACGCACCCATGCCCCAGGGAGGTCTCGAACCTCCACGGCGAGCAACCACGCGCTCCGCAGTGAAGTGCTTTAGACCGCTCGGCTACTCCACCGCGGCTTCACACATGTGAGCAGCCATTATTGACTAGAATGCTATTTTATTTTATTTCAAATATGAATTAGGCTTTATCACTTACATCTTATTTTATCATGTAACAAGCAATTTTAGAAGTATTCTGATGAAGGCACTCTTACTAGTCGCCGAAACCTAGGTAAAATACACTTTATCTCTGCGACCGAGGGCTGTCTTGCTACCAATCGAGGTCTACGGGTTGACGTTGTTAACACCGAACATAAGAATTAGCAAAATTATCTTTGTAGTGTGGAGCTACTCCCGAAAACGGAACATTTAACTGGCCGAACAGACCATTTGACTAAATTGTATGTGAGAGTGTTGGCAGGACCATAAACAAACAAAAAATCAAATTATTTGCAGTTTTCAGTTACCTACAGAAGAATATTGCTGTACTACTAAGGACCGACCGGCCGCAGTTTCGATTTCGGCCAGGAATCAGCCGAGCTTTCTGCTTCGCTGAAATTATCTTGCTTGAACTTCCTGATGAAGTCCGGTAGCGTTCTGAAGTAACGCTTTACCTCAGTTGACGGCGCGCCGTTTAACTGCTAGGAGTATCTCCTCCAGCGTAAAAATTGTGGGTATTTTGTTGTTAACCACAATATTGTAGTATACAACGTTAGTAACAAATTAATCAGTATTGTACGTATTGGAACGGGTTATCATATTGTTATGCTGTAAAGTTTTATTAATGAGTTTCCTTGAAAGCGTGGAACCTTTTGTAATAACTAATATGGGTTTAGGAACATTGATAATACGGTACACAGATGTTCCTGTTCACTTTGCGTAATTTTATTCTGACAACAATGATACTGTTGGTCGGAACTGTGACTTTAGTTTTCGAAATATTTTCTACAGCACTCATTGAAGCTGCTATGTATTCAGGAATGCCAAAAAGGCGATATGTAAAGTTGTTTGACGAATGAAAAAAAAAAAAAAAACGGAAGTGAAGGTGGCAATATAAAGCTAGCGCTTTCAAGAACAAAATAATAAAGGGTACTTATGAAAGCAAAGCAATGATTGCTTTCTGCGTATTTTATGCTGAGGTAGTCAGGTTGAGGCTCTGACATTTCGTAATATCTGTTTGGCATATATGTTGCGTATCTAAATACTAAAGACTACCTTCCTACAAGAAGATAAGCAGATCTGTGGGATTTCTGATAGCTGTAAAATAGTCTCGTTAATTTGAGGTGAGTAGGACAGAGATCACCTCGAACTATGGAAATTTACGTGTAAAAGAGAAGAAAAACGACCTTTAAAGGAAAACCATATTATTTATATTGAAGTTTGGAAAGTAGGAGGCGAGGTACTGGCGGGAGTAAAGTTGTGAGGCGGCATCGTGAGTCGTGTCGGGGTAGCTCAGTCGGTAGAGCGCTTGCCCGCGAAAGGCAAAGGTCCCAGGTTCGAGTCCCGGTCCCGGCACACAATTTTAATCTGCCAGGAAGTTTCATATCAGCGCACACTCCGCTGCAGAGTGAAAGTTTCATTCTGGAAACATCCCTTAGGCTGTGGCTAAGCCATGTCTCCACCATATCCTTTCTTCCAGGAGTGCTAGTCTTGCGTGTTTGCAAGAGAGCTTCTGTGAAGTTTGGAAAGTAGGAGGCGAGGTACTGGCGGGAGTAAAGTTGTGAGGCGGCATCGTGAGTCGTGTCGGGGTAGCTCAGTCGGTAGAGCGCTTGCCCGCGAAAGGCAAAGGTCCCAGGTTCGAGTCCCGGTTCCGGCACACAATTTTAATCTGCCAGGAAGTTTCATATCATTTGCTGTTTGGAATTACCTACAGAAAAATGTTTCCGTATTACTAAGGACCGACCTAATATTCGGTTTCGATTTCGGTTACAACATGAAATTACGACGCTAAAAGCGATAGCAGAAGTCACTTAAGTAATACTGTTTCGATAGAAAAGAGTAGGGGGGAGCGGGTAGAATAGTCACACGGGTTGGTTGTTACGAAGTTTATAACTCAGCCACCAGGTATCCCAATGTACTTGAATGACTTCGTTAAGAGTGGCAGCACGAGCAGCATCTGCTGTGTAAAGTTTCAGTTGTTCCCGTCGAGGCAGTGAGGTTCTCTACATATTTATCTGTTAGTGGTGCCTGTGAGTAAAATTCAACCACGTAACTTTTTGCTGGCCTGATAATTAGATTCTACAATCTCGTAGCGCTCTTCTACATCGTCGAGAAACACATAATTCTGGATACAAGCTAAAGATTGTCACACAGTTTACGGGAATGGTAGTCACGCGGGTAACCATGCTCACGAAAGTATTGGCGTTTCAAATCAACCAGGTTCCACAGTGACGATACATGACATTCCAGGAATGTGACTTCTGCATATCCTCTTGCATTTATGGCATCAAATATCTAACCAGGATTCAAGATTTGCGGTATTTGTCGCTTCGATAGAGACGTTTTTGACGACCATGAATTTGCTCCTGGGTTCTTAACACAACCAAATCCTGGTACACCAACTGTTTTAAGGTCCGACAAGATAGAAAAGAGAGACAATCAAATTCAAACAATGGACGGCTTTACAAACAAAATTATTGAGACAGGGCAGCTATCTGTGTTCCAGCCTTCTTGTATTGGCTTGGAGAATGGGCAGTCTAGGCCTAATATTGTTTTTCCGTAATACATCAGACCTCTTCCTAAAGATGGAGAAAGAAAAGAACGAAGGATTAACAACCGAAAGAGATGCTCGGATGTCTTCACGGACAGCCCCATCAAGGAGGAACTCGAAAGGAAAAAAAAAAAAAAAAAAAACGTTGCAAGGATGTCAAGATGCGTCTTCTCCCAGATGAAAGAAATAAAACTAAAAAAGGGAAGCAAAAACAGATAGCTCGAAACAGTGACAGTGAAGACGATGACTGCTTTTGTATTTTATGTCTTGATTCATTTGCCAATCACAGATCAAGGGAAATGTGGATACAGTGTACAGACTGCAAGAAAAGAGTACAGCAGAAATGTACGACAGGTTGTGCTTGTTTGGTCAAAATTACCGAATTGTTTTTTCAGTTTAATTTTGTAGTGTCCTGACAATTATTATTTTTATATTAGTGCTATGATCAGTTTTCACTGTAGGCTGTTGTTACAGACGTCTGATACAGGCTTTTAAGTCTTTTTTCCTTCCGCATGTTGAATTACTGAATTTTTGTGTAGAATCATCTGAATTATTTTATTTATGTTTATGTTATATGCTTGAACGTGACAATCAGTCCCGATCACCGTGCAACTATCCCACTCCCGGGGTAGGTAGTCACAAACATCGCATAATGGAAAAGGCAACGCTAATTTTATCACAATAACTATGAAGCCATAATTAATTTCACAAGTTAGTTCCATAAAAGTGCGAATATTTATGTTCGTAGCCGCGTAATAAATTGATGGAGCTTTAAATTCATGGGTTTGCTGCAGTTCCTACATGCTTCATAATGAAAGCCATCGACAACCTACGAAGGAACTCCTAGGTATTTAGCTAAATTGACTGATTTATCGAGTAAATGAAGTTTAGAGGTTATATGGATGACTTCACACTTATAATTATTAAGTGTCAATTGCAAATTTTTGCACCATGCAGATATCTAAATCATTTTACAGTTGCTTTTGATCCTCTGGTGAATTTACTAACCGATAAATGACAGCATCATCCGCGAACAGTCTAAGAGAGCTACTCAGATTGTCTCCTAAATCGTTTATAAAAGTAAGGAGCAGTAGGTGCTCTATAACACTTCCCTGTTGATCGTCAGATATCACTTCTGTTGTACTCGATGACTTATCGCAATTACAACGTACTGTGTCCTTTCTGACAAGAACTCACGAATCCAATCGCACAGCTGTGGCGATATTCCATAAACACGCAATTTGATTAGAAGACGCTTGTGAGCTACAGTGTCAAAAGCCTTCCGGAAATCTAGAAATACGGATTCTATTTGTTTTGATAGCGCTCATCACGTGAGTAAAGAGCTAGCTGTGTTTGACATGAACGATACTTTCTGAACCCGTGTTGACTATTGGTGAATAGAACGTTCTATTCGAGGTAGTTCATAATATTTGAGGAAAGTATATGTTCTAATATTCTGCTGCAAACCGACGTCAATGATATAGGCCTGTAATTATACGGATATCTCGTATTGCTTTTCTTGAATATTGGAGTGACCTTTGCAACTTTCTAGGTTGTATTATGATATTTAGGTATGGGGCTATTGAATCAGCGTACTCTGAAAGGAACGTAATTGGTACACAATCGGGACCGGAAGACTTACTTTTGGTAATTAATTTAAGTTGCTTTAACACTCCAGAGGTATTTACTTATAATTACGCTTACTGGCAGCTGTTCTTGATACGGATTTAGTATCAACGTACTCTCCGTTGGAGTTCTAGGAGACCACTTTCTGCGAGTCACCCAAGGAGATCAGCATGTCATTTTCTCTGGACGCTTACTGGCAGCTGTTCTTGATACGGATTTAGTATCAACGTACTCTCCGTTGGAGTTCTAGGAGACCACTTTCTGCGAGTCACCCAAGGAGATCAGCATGTCGTTTTCTCTGGACGCTTACTGGCAGCTGTTCTTGATACGGATTTAGTATCAACGTACTCTCCGTTGGAGTTCTAGGAGACCACTTTCTGCGAGTCACCCAAGGAGATCAGCATGTCATTTTCTCTGGACGCTTACTGGCAACTGTTCTTGATACGGATTTAGTATCAACGTACTCTCCGTTGAAGTTCTAGGAGACCACTTTCTGCGAGTCACCCAAGGAGATCAGCATGTCATTTTCTCTGGACGCTTACTGGCAACTGTTCTTGATACGGATTTAGTATCAACGTACTCTCCGTTGGAGTTCTAGGAGACCACTTTCTGCGAGTCACCCAAGGAGATCAGCATGTCATTTTCTCTGGAAAACCTATTGCCAAAATTCTTACGCGGTAGACATGTGTCAGTTACTACCTGCGGACTGGTGTGCAGTTGAGGACGTTTGTGGTTGATGGGACGACAACCGCAATGTGCGACTCGTCGTCGACAACTCTTGCAGGACTAAGTGGACAGCTTCAGCGAGCGCCACTGTATGATCGAATAGATGCCAGAATCAGCATCCACAATGCCACCGGTGGAGTCCACACCACGTACAAATATGGGTGTTTAAGCACTGAACGGCATCTGGTACCTCAGTATCGCCTGAGCTATTGATCTGCAAGTGTAATCATTTCATGTACTCCAAATGCACAGATTCAACGACAAATATTGAGTGAAATGTAAACCTCTAAGAGGGTGTACTAATTTTTTCGGCACTTGTGTGTGTGTGTGTGTGTGTGTGGGTGAGTGGGGGTGTGTGCTTGTGCGTGTTTGAGGATTTAGCTATTTCCTTTCTGACGGTGGTCTGTTAATTCACAGATAGAGCCTACGAGTGCAACTCGTTCGGTGTTGTCGGTCACCTTGAGTGGACACGGTGACTTCACTAATGTCAAGGTAAGTTGCTGCGCCAGCTTTCACATGTTTTATCCGGTGTAAGACAAATAAATGCAGCCTTTCTTCGGTTACATTTCGTTACTAAATTATCTAGCTTGTAACTACCCCATACTGATGCTGTATCGTGTGACTTACCTTGCACTTTTCCAAGCATCACGTTCTGTAGCTACTCTCAGTCACTTCGCTGACATCCGTCTCCTAACCTATCCGAAATTCTTTTAGAACGTTCCTTTTTCTTAGTTCATTCAATCCATCAAAGAACTTTGATGGTTCATCAACAACTAAACACAGTAACCATCTGATTTTCACTGCAGCCACGAAATATTGCTTCCGATTTACCAAAAACATTTAAGCCCATATTTATATTTCTGTTGGTTTCTTTTCATTGCAATAAAAACTTAGTCGGCTGTAATGATCAGTCAGCTCCATGGTACTGTATTAAATTACTTGGTGACGTGCAATTGCCAGCCGCTTCTCTTGATAAAAAGTTGCTGTTTACTTTCTGAATGTAATACTGCAATTTTCTGAAATAGAGGATGAAATGCTTGCTTTTGAAGTGAATTGTGAATGTCATTACTCTTCATTTAGGTTTATATCTTAAAAGTCCTAATTTCATTTACGCACTTCCTGTAGTTTTTGCGCTCACTTCTTAATACTGCATACACCAAACGTTGTCACACAACGCTTTCGAATGATTAATGTTGTTGTTGTTGTTGTGGTCTTCAGACCACAGACTGGTTTGATGCAGCTCTGCACCCTACCCTATTTTGCACACGTCTCTTCAACCCTAAATAAGAACTGCAACCCGCGCGGGTATTGCCGTGCAATACTAGGCGCCATGTCAAAAACTGCGCGGCCGCTCCCACCGGACACTCGCGACCTCCCTCGGGAAAGAGAGAGAGAAAGTGTGTGTGTGTGTGTGTGTATGTGTGTGTTGTCCTTGGCATAGGCTTAAGTTAGTTTAAGTAGTCAGTACGGCCAGGGGCCGACGGCCACGGTAGTTTGATCACAAGGCGTTACAAAGAACGGCAACCTACGTCCCTTTGAAGGTACTTATTGTATCACTCTGCGAATTTTACGCAACATACTTCCCTTCAATGCTAAATTATCGATACCTTTATGTCTCAGGATGTATCTTACCAATCGATCCTTTCTTTTAGTCAAGATATTACAGAATTTGTTTTTCTCTGCACTCCTGTTCAGTACTTCGTCATTAGTTACGCGATCTGCCTATCAATTCTTCAGCATTCTTCAGTAACACCAAACTTTTTGTTTGAACTATTTATCGTCCACGTTTCACTTGAGTACAAGGTTACATTCCTGAATAATGTCTTGCGCAAACAGTTCATGACAATGTAATATTCGTAGTTAACAAATACCTCTTATTTAGAAATTCTTTTTTCTCCCATTGTCATTCCACATTTTATATTTACTCTTACTTCATCGATCATGTTATATGGGCTTTCGACGTCAAAGCTGTCCCTTGTTAGTATGTACTTTGCTCAGAAGGCTCTACAGGAAAAGTATAAAGGAGGAAAAGTACAAAGGCTTGATAAAACACGTTCCAAATCATTATGAAGTGTCGTATTCATGATCTATGGAACAAGTACCATCTAATCTAAACTACAGAACTATTATTTTTTACTGAAATGATTTTACTGACAGGGGCGATTTTAGTTACACACCTACAATTTAATTGCACGCGTAATTTATTACATTTTTCCAATTGTTTCAAATGTTTCAAATGTTTGTATAGCTTATGGGACTTCACTACGGGGTCATCAGTCCCTAAACTTACAAACTACTTATCAACTACCTTATACTAAGGACGGCACAAATATCCATACTCGAAGGGGGATTCGAACCTCCGACCGTAGTGGCCGTGCTGACCGTGACTGGAGCGCCTCAGTCCCCTCGGCCACCACGGCCGGCTCCCCAATTGTCCGGAGGCTGTCATAGGTGTGATACACCTGGCTGTCTTTTTCTGTTGCTGTCCTGTATTGACCATCCTATGATAGGGATAATATTTCTGGTGTTGTATCGGATGTCACTCAGTGGTTCGTCCTCTTTAGTGAAGACCCCTTACTAACAGGGGCTAATGTCGAGTGAGTAACGTGGATGTTCCATGATGTCTACATGGCAGCGGCAGAAGAGGTCTTGGACAGCATCAGCAGAGCGGTATCGTGCACTTTCATGCATGTGCAGTTCCGTGAAATGCGACACCACCTTCCTCCAACGCTTAGGAGACAGACGTCATTCGCTGCTGACAATGGGAAAGTGTGGAACAGCCGCTCATCTGACACAAGTTTCTGTGAATCCAACACTAGAGATGACATTATTCACGCAGTAGGGTGGTCAATAAGGGACATCAGCAGAAGGCCGCTCTTAAATTCGCCGCGTATCTTTATGGATGGATTCTCTGCAACAACAACGCAAAGAAGAAATTTCTCAAGGGCAGCAACTGCGATATAGTACACGGAGAAGACTCGATAGATTAAGAACAGGAGTCACAAAGTGCAAAGAAAACATGGTTAGGTGGGGCTATTCCGAAGGAGATCAATGTGAATACGAAGAAACACAGGCGAATGACCATTTACTGATCTGCCGAAGGATGAAAATTATTTGCACAATGGGAGATCTATTTTTATGCAGTGACAAGGCCAATAAAGCTTTCAAGTCTTGAAAGAAGAGTGTTCAGATGTTGTCAACTGGACACAGAAATTAAAGTAAGCAAGTAAGAACAGAAATAGACGAGTAGATGGCACACAGTGCTTTCTGGATACTTGGCAAAAGGTGGGAAATAATGGGGAACGATTGAACTCCGTATGTTTTAATATACGTAACCACCCCTATCAGTAAAGTTATTTCAGAGAAAAGTAATAGTTCTCACGACATTTTACTCAACGGGTATGTTACTGTGGAATGTTAGTACTGGGTATTTGAGTTCGTCCAAGTGTCAACTAAATGTACCACAAATTCAGTCCGTTTTAAATTGATGTGTCCATACTTTATACTGTAACGGAATAACTCCCCCTGCACCACCACCTCCTAGAGAGAAGGCCGCGGCACTCTCGTGTGACGTCAGGCACAGTAGGTTGCGCGTGCATAGCTGACTGGCTCATTGCTTCGGCATAGTCAGCCATCCCCCAGCGGCTACCCAATCAAATATGCACGCGCAACCTACTCTGCCTGACGTCACACTAGAGCGCCGCGGCCTTCTCTGTAGGTGGTCCTGCCAAATTTTTAGTACATTTTCAACTCCATACAGGTGCGAGAAATTTATCTTATTTTTCTGCCGCGCCAGCAGTGACCGAGCATGCACTGAACTTTGCCCATCGCATGTCCGTTGTTGTTTAGAGGGGACTAGACTGCTTGGTCATCAGTCTCGCATGTCCGTCAACGTGCCTGTAGCCTCAGCCCTGTCTGGTGGTTCGGTACTGCTGACCAGGGTATGGTATCCTCTAACAGTCTGTGCTATTGGCCCACCAATCAGAGAGCTCAGTGTAATCACGAGGCCACTGGGCCCGACGCCTTGCATCCCCCTCGGTTCCGCCACGCTCTTTCTTCGATCTCGAACCTCCGCTCTGATAGGATGTCCTGACTTTTAGCTCTGGCTAATTTCTCTTCACCTGTGGCCATGCTCCACAGGGACAGCTATTTCTGTTTCCATATTCAGACTGCCTTCTCGCTATTCCAATGTACACCTTTAACTCATTATATGAATAACTAACCTACGTCCTTCCGTTACTATTCCACAAATTGTCACATGCCCACACAGCATCAGCCTTCCTGTTACACTACATAAGAGTATGTAGACTTCATTTTCAGATTGATGGTTAAGCAACAGGTCTTTAGTTTCGCAGTGACTGTTACTGCTTATCTGTGGAAGACTTACCTGTCCCTTTCCGAGCAGTTCGAGAAATCTGCGATACCGGTGAGGCTGAGGGCGGACCTGGTCGAGGTGGAGGTGTTCTACGGCGCGCTCAACTTCACGGACAACTACCTGCGCCTGGGCGTCGTCAAGAGCGACGTCTTCCCCGTGGTGATGGGCAGCGAGTGCTCCGGCATCATCAGGCGCGTCGGCTCCGACGTCAGAGACTTCCAGGTGGGCTGGCGGCGGCTGTGGCTGGAGCTGACACCGTCTGTGCACTTTGGCGGCAGCGTGGCTCTGCTCCTCTGTCTGGTCGCAGGCCGGCGAGGCGGTGCTGTGCCTGCGCATGCAGGGCGGCCTGTTCCGGCGGCTGGTGCACGTGCCGCCCAGGAACTGCTTCCGGCTGCCCTCCACCGCCAGCCTCATCGACGCCGTCGCCCTGGGCTTCAACTCGCTCGTCGCACACCTCTGCCTCTTCTCGTTCGGCCGCCTGCGGGAGGGACAGACCGTGTTCATGCAGTCCATATCGGGTGAGCTCACGGACCTAAAACATTCCCAAACTCTACCACAGGGGCTGGACATAATAACGTCAACACCTTACATAGACAATATCTATTTACTACTAGCTGAAAAACCTGGCACTGACCGGGTAAATGTTTTCCCATCTCATACTAAAAATGAAACTGACTTTTTTGCCGCACTTTCTCTTCGGCATCTTCTCATCCTTCTCATCCTCCTTTAATCCATGACCATGACATCCTCAACTGTTCCTGTCCATCTCCCCTCTCTCCAAAATCCCTTTCCCCTCTGTGTCTGCATCTCATTTTCCCCACTCTATTTGTCAGTCTTCTCCACCCAAATGTCCCATGCCGACACCCTTTCCTCTCTCTCTCTGTAAGTTTCTTCCTCACCTGTCTCTTCTTACTCACTCTATGTTTCCCTAGTTCCTCCTTCTCCCCCACCTCCCTGTCTCTCTGTTCAATTTCATCCTCTATTTTATATATCTATCTTCCTTCCCACACACTCCCTCTCTCCACCTCATACATACAAATATGTGTCTGTACATCTCCTGTTTCTATTCATATCCTTCCATCCTTTATCTCATTCATTATCATCCTCCTCTTGTTTGTCCATCTTCTTGTCACCCTTCTCTCCATCTACCACTCCCTCCCCCCTCCCACTGTTTTAAAACTCCCTCCCCCTCTCTCTCACACACATACACTGACCATCCTACCCTTCACCCCAATCTCTCAGACCTATCTAGTTCGCTATTTCTCTGTATATCTCCTTCTCTCGCCTGTCTCTGGCAACTTCTTCATACTTCTCTCCTTCTCTCTGTTTATCTCCTGCTGCATCCCTTTCTGTCCCACTCCACCTCTCCTGTGCACCTCAACTTCATCATTCTCTCTGTACATCTCATACTCCACTTCTCCCACTGTTTCTTGCTCTTGACAAGTAGCTCTGGAGGCAATTGGATGACGCAGGCAGATACTATTCTCACACAACACACCGATTTTCAAGAAAAGGCTATATGGTAAGGACTTCAAAACACGTTTTTGTCCCATCTCCACTTTTATGGGACGTTATACATCCCACCGTGCCGATTCTTGTGTTACAAGATTTGGTTGAAAAGAAAAATAGTCCCGGAAGAGATATGGAACATACATACACACATACAGCCATTTTTATATTATATACAAAGAAATTGGCCCATCATAGGCTTTCAGAACAGCTTCAGTTCTTTGAGTAACAGTTTTCTATAGTCTGTTTATGGTTTCTAACAAAAGCTTACCCATTCTTTTACCAATACATACGCCAATTAAGAAATATGGTGTTCTTTCCGATATCGAAGTATCATTTCGAAAATTTGTACTGTGACTTGGACTCAAACCTAGGTCACCTGCTTACTGGGAAGTTGTGCTAATCCTTGCACATCAAACCTGCCTTGGTGGAGTATTGTATTGTAACCCACCACTTCCAGGTTTGATGCTTATTTCAGTGTGGACTGCTGATGCGAATTCAGGAATACCTGTCAGCCATGGAATACCATGGCCAAAGAAGAACTGCAATTTCCGTCCTGCAGGCCTCGTGAGGCCCATCAAATGTTCAAATGTTTCTTAAACTTATGTGACTTAACTGTGGGGTCATCAGTCCCGAAAGTTACAAACTACTTATGAACTAACTTACATTAAAGACAATGCAAACATCCATGCCCATGGTAGGATTCGAACCCCCGACGGGGAACGATCTCGCGCATCGGACCATAGCACCTCAATGCGCTCGGCCACTCCGCCGCGGCGAGAGGCCCATCAGGTACCGACCATACACCGTATCATCACCCATCGGGAGGCATCAACGGATGCGTTAAGGGGTAGGAACTGGTGAGCGCCCCCACTCCAAGCCATTATGTCGGTTTTCGTGACCAGACCCGCTACTCCTCAACCAAGTAGCTCCTCAATTGGCCTTAAAGGGCTGAGTGCAACCCGCTCACCAATAGCGCTTGGCAGACCTGTAGGTTGACCCGTCCAAGAGTTAGTCAAGCGTGACAATGATTAACTGCGGTGATGTAGCCGGAACCGGTGTATCCACAACAGCCCGGCCGAAGTAGGTGGACATGTGGCAGATTGGGTACCTGCTTGAGTAGCATGTGCACGTGTGTGAAGCCCATGTGCCTGTATAGCGCAACTGCCTAGTAAGCAGGTCCGAGTCCGGCCACCCGCATGAATTTTCATACTGCCTACACCTCCCACCACCTCAGCCAAAAATAAAAGATCTATACACGAATTCCTTCAATGATTTGATTTTATTTATTCACGTCAATTATTACGATATTTAGTGATTCGATAACCGGCTTCGTTCAGTAATGACCATCTTTACACTTCTTATTTTCATACCATGTCTTAATACCGTTCAGTCGTAATGGCATCGTCCAAACGTAACACCAGCGTAGCTTCGTCATATAGTTTTGTAAACAGTCTGTCGTCGATGATGCTGAGATATTCATTCAGCGTTATCCGACTAGTGAGACAGGGACTGAAATGTCTCAATATCACAATGAACTGTACATGCCTAAATCATGATCGAACTTCGTCATTGATTCTCTGTAGGAAGCAGGCACGCCATATGAGATGTAAACAATAATTCAGCGGACCATTCCATACTTCTAGCCATAAAGTGTCCATTTTTATGATCGTGGCATCACTCCCTTTCCAGATTTGCGTTTGCTTCCGTTATTTAGGTTTTAGCCACTATAATCCTCGACCCTTCCATGAATAAAATTTTGAACATGGCTGCTATTGTCAGCGACCGTCACAACGTCTGAGCTGTCATTACTGAGGATCCTGTCGCTAGTGAATCCTAAAATAGTTCTGCCATTTTCGTCACAGATGGCCCCACTAACTGCACACCATGGAGTTGACATCTGAGAGATAAGATGTTTCACCAAGCATTCGAGTTGTCCGTCACAGAAAAAAAAAAAAAAAAAAAAAAAAAAAAAAAAAAAAAAAAAAGGAAAACTTGCTGCAAGGCAAGGTCCACCAGCACTTCGTACGTAGATTGTGCACCGCAGTCCTGTCTCACAAGGAGACCTTTAGTTTGTGATGACTTCGCATGTTACTAGTATACTTCAAGGGTGTTCACAGAGAAATTTTAAAGCACACTATCCAGAGAATTCCGAGAAAAAAGGATGTAAATTTTTAAGCCTAACTCAAATAAAAGACTGCAGTCCTGCATATGCAGACGACATAGTTGTGATGGCAGATTCAATTGAAAAGGTGCAATCTAAAATTTCAGAGCTCGAGCAGAGTTTTAAGGGTTACGATATGAAGATCATCATCTCCAAAAGGGAAGTAATGTCTGTGGGTAAGAGATTTAAACAGAATGAATGCCATGTAGGAGAAACAAAGTTAGAACAGGTGGACAGTTTCAATTACCTGAGATGTATCTTCTCACAGGTTGGCAACATGGTGAAAGAACTTCACTGAAGGCGTAGAAAAGCTAATACAGTGAGTGCTCAGCTAAGATCTACTCTCTTCAGCAAAAAGGAAGTCAATTCCAAGACTACGTTAGCAGCGCACCGCTCTCTTCCGACCAACTTCGTTATATGGAAGTTAATAAGGTTGAGGTTGAGGTTACAGATATGAAAGTAGCAAGGATGATTGAAGGAACTAATAGATGGAAACATTGGCAGGAGGAAGTCAAAGAAAAACTGGGAATGAACATCACAGATGAAGGAATTAGAGCGAATAGGCTGAGATGATGGAGTCATGTTACACGCAAGGGAGAAGCAAGGTTACCTACGAGACTCATGAGCTCAGCAGCAGAGGGTAAGTAGAGTCGAGGTAGACCAAGAAGAAAGTACTTAGATTCAGCGAAGAATGGTTTTAAAATAAAAGGCTTAACATCAGATGAGGCATCAATGTTAGCAATTAACAGGGAATCATGAAGGAATTTTATTAGAGGCACTATGCTCCAGACTGAACGCTGAGAGGTATATTCAGTCTCTAATGATGATGATAATGACTCAAATACATCTTATACAGTAGAAATTTATGACATGCAATTCACTCTGTCAAAATACCTCATGCAGTAGCGTGCATGAGTGTCATGCATATAATCAAGGTTCATTACTACCTGCAGATCATTTTATTTTCTTGTTCTAAAAATTAAACCACTTTTTAAAGGAAATTACTGACATAAAATATAATGATTTATATCATAAAGTACTTTATTTATGAAGTGACGATTGCAACCAATTAAAATTTTAATTACAATATAAATTCGAATAATTCGAAAGGCATTTCACAGTAATTGTAGGTAGATGAATGTGTTAAATACTGTAGTCAACAAAGTTAAGCGATATTATAAGTTTTGGAAAGATTGTAACATTTCATTTCAAATTTGCGGAAGCAGTTCCTCCACGGAAACGGAGAGTGTAGATGTTGCCCTATTGTTTGTATAGTAATAGGCACACTGTCAGGAAGAATCAACTCTGCATGTAGATACAATATATAGTCCATCATCAGCTGTCATCAACAATTTTTAAGGGAATGATCCGATATGCCTCCTTCGCATCTAGGAATTTTAACGAAATAGAAGTTTTCATGAATTCCAACGAAGTATGTATTGTCCTCAGATCTTTTCAAAAAACGTTGTTCCTGTAAACAATCTTTCTTCATTAATTGTGCAAGATGTCTAAATATCATTTTGTTTTAAATGTTGTTTTACGAAAATTATCATTATGGTGCAAACCAAATACAAAGTGAACAAATGAACATGATATTGCGAAAAAAGTTATATACGAGGGTCAGAAGTTAAATAGTGGCAACACTGCTGTGGAGACACTATGCAATAGAATCTACTACTGTCGCTGATAGCAAACGTATTTTTACATACCTACCTTACCTGGGAGCACTCGCCTGTCCCACGTCATAGACATGCGCACTATCGAGGGAAACACTCCCTTGTGAGCGAGCGCTCTAACTTCACTCTTTACGTTCCTCCACGGCAGACCGTCAATGCACAGAATTACTGTTGGTTTTTGGAGCTTCAACTGCGACCAGCTTTGCAAAAAAAGCGGCAACACTTTCCGCGCAACCCGCCCATCATTTTGCACAACACTGCGAGGGCGCATACAGCGCAAGCTGTGGTTGTTCTGTTCGGTAGATGGGACTGGGAAGTACCGTACCATCCACCATACTCCTCGTACTTAGGTCCTTGCGAGTTTGATTTGATTCCAAAGATGAAGGAACCAATTCGTGACATTCGCTTCAGAACTGTTCTAGAGATTCGACAGGCAGTAGACCACCCCATTCGCTCCATCAACAGAACAGGCACTACTAACTGTGTATTACGCCTTCCACATCGCTGGCAACGGGTTCTACACAACGCTGGTAACTTTGAAGGACAGTAAGAGATGCGAATATGTAACTCTTTTGTATTGGTTGTGAATAAATAGTTGCCACTATTTAAGTTACAACGGACGTATACAAAGAACTGAGTGTGCCTTCGAAATTATATTGTAGTACGACACGTAGTTAATGCGATATGAGGTCATAAATAATTCCTCGATGAAATCAAGGAGGCAAGAAAAATAAAAGTTCAAATGTTTGTAGAGCTTATGGGACTTAACTACGGGGTCCTCAGTCCTTAAACTTACAAACTACTTATGAACTAACTAATACTAAGGACGGCACAAATATCCATGCTCGAGGGGGGGATTCGTACCCCCGACCGTAGTGGCCGTGCAGACCGTGACTGGAGCGCCTCAGTCCCCTCGGCCACAGCGGCCGCCCAAGAAAAACACGCGTCATGGTTTTTGTAGATTCGAATGTTTTAAACCTTATGGGTCAAACTGCTTAGGTCATTGATCCCCAGACTAAGAAACTACTAAAACTAACTTTTTGCTACGGACAAAACACACACCATGACCGAGAGAGGACCTCAGTCGGGAGCAGCCACACAGTACCATAACATGACGCACCAGACCGCCCAGCCCTTCCAACTCTCCAATTCCAAGGAGGAATTTCAATGTATAGCTTAGGTATTAGAGACTGCTGCCAGTAAGTAAGGACTTCTGCTATGCGAACCCATTACATCTACTGATGAGGCAGGTGGAAGCAGGGCCCACTGGCTTCCTCCAGCCACCGTCATTTGGAAGCCAGAAATACAAAAGAGCAAGGACTTATTTACAGATACGTGGGATCGTGTCAGGCCGATATTAATGCCAGGTACCAGGACAGGTAACAAATCATAGTCTTTCTCAAGTACTCTGGGCTCACAAGCTGTTGACAGGGTTCAACGTTAGACGCTAATAAAATCAGCATTGTTGAACAGATGTGAAACACCAAATCCCGTGGAAAATATTTGGGTTAATGCAAGATGCAACAAGTGGTGAATGAAGCATTCGTCTCAACGAAGAACTGAATGAAGGATGTGGAGAACCAGACACAGTCGGAATGATCCACAGCGAGTATTTAGAGTGAACTGAACACATCCCATGGGTGAAGAAGGAACGACGAACAGTACGTATCCTGGAGTTTACATCTCGAGAAAGAATACCAAGATGGTCGCCAAGGAAAAAATGGTACGATGGATTACATGAAAATGTGAACGAGATAGAGAGGGTGAAGAACAACTGACGCCATACAGCATAAAAGACACATGAATGAAAACAATCCTTGTAGCTGAACACGTTCCCCTGGACCTGATCGCATAAAGTATTAGACACCGTTTGTCTATCAACATTTTCCATTCATAAATTGCTTGTCATTGTCAAACTACATTTTATATCCTCTGTAATTCCGTGCCGGCCGCTGTGGCCGAGGGGACTGAGGCGCTCCAGTCACGGTCTGCACGGCCACTACGGTCGGGGGTTCGAATGCCCACTCGGGCATGGCTATTTGTGCCGACTTTAGTTTTAGTTAGTTCATAAGTAGTTTGTAAGTTTAGGGACTGATGACCCCGTAGTTAAGTCCCATAAGCTATACAAACATTTGAACATTTTGTAATTCCATAATCATGACTTATTTTACTGCCCAAATAGCAAAATTCATCTTTGATTGTTGCTGATGAATCTTCGTGGTCCATAAACATTTCTGCTGCTGACGTTTCGTCCAGAACTGCGCTGGACGTCTTCAGCGGTGCTCCTGCCGACGTCGAGCCTTGCCGACTGACGAGTCGGGCATCGGAGAGCGGCATAAATACTGTCTAGAATAGACTTGGTCAAGTTTTCATGCAATCTCTGTGAAAGATAAACTGTAGCTATCAACTGCCACAAGAAAAAGATAAAAACATATTTCTGTTTTCAAGAGCCATAGTCCATAATGAGGAGCAACTAATCAAAACGTATAATGTCCGTTGATTCAAATTTTTCAGGTGACACTCAATAAAATGTTATGCTGCTGTAAATAGATCAGTTTTGAGATACTGAACTATAATATACCTTGCAATACATCAAATCCATTTTAGTCACGTTAGAAAATCCATTTATATTTTGAACAACAGACGTTTTGATCCGTCATGGACGACAATACGCGTTTTGAATGGTTTTCAGAAAAACATACGTTCATTGCTTCACATTAACTTTTATATTTCAAAATGTTAACTTATATTAACCATTCGCACTTCATTTGAGTTATATCATTTAAATAACATAAGATTAATATTTACTTCACGGAATGCTAAAAGGCTTACAATATTTTGGAAAACTGGATCAACTCAACAATTTGTTACACGCAGAATATTATTGGTTACAGTAAATTTACAATGATTGATATGAGGCTGTTCTTTTCAGACAAGTCCTAAAGGAACAGACACCATATTAATAATTATAAATATGCACCAACAGGCAGTGACATTTTCATTGCCGACGCATTCAAACGCTCGATCCCTTGCGGGAATCCAGAATAGGCTGCGAGCAAGAGGAATCAAATGGGCAAGGGGCTACAAGTTGAGAATTTTGGTTGAAAGCGAAGCGGGAAATCCGGGTTCGAATCCCGGTCCAGCACAAATAGGTTCAGGAGAGCAATACGGAAGGCCATGCTGGATCCCAACGGCCTTGTACACTAGCAGAACAGAGGACAGGCATCTTATCCGCATGGCTGTAACGGATCGTGCAGCCACGTCTCGATCCCTGAGGCAACAGATGGGGACGTTTACAAGACAACAACCATCTACATGAACAGTTCGACGACGTTTGCAGCAGCATGGACTAGCTCGGAGACCATGGCTGCGGTTACCCTTCACGCTGCATCTCAGACAGGAGCGTCTGCGATGGTGTACGCAACGACGAACCTGGGTACAGGGATGTCAAAACATCATTTTTTCGGATGAATCCAGGTTCTGTTTGCAACGTCATGATGGTAGCATCCGTGTTTGACGACATCGTGGTGAACGCAGATTGGAAGCGTGTATTCGTCATCGCCATACTGATGTATCACCCGGCGTGATAGTATGGGGTGCCATTGGTTACACGTCTCGGTCACGTCTTGTTCGCATCTACGGCATTCTGAACAAAGACCGTTACGTTTCATATGGGATACGATCCGTGGCTCTACCCTTCATTCGATCCCTGCAAAACCCTACATTTCAGCAGGATAATGTACGACCGCATATTGCAGGTCGTGTACGGGCATTCTGGATACGGAAAATGTTCGACTGCTGCCGTGTCCAGCACATTTTCCAGATCTCTCACCAATTGAAAACGTCTGGTCAATGGTGACCGAGGAACTGGTTCGTCACAATTCACTACTCTTGACGAAGTGTGGTATCGTGTTGAAGCTGCATGGGCATCTGTACCTGTACACGCAGTCCAAGCTCTGTTTAACTCAATGCCGAAGCATATCAAGACGGTTATTTCGGCCAGATATGGTCGTTCAGGGTACTAATTTCTCAAGATCTATGACCCAAATTGCGTGAAAATGTAATTACATATCAGTTCTAATATAATACATTTGTTCAGTGAATACCCGTTTATCATCTGCATTTCTTCTTAGTGTCGCAATTTTATTGGCCAGTAGTGTACATTTGCATTAACTATTTTCTGGGAAGATTAGTTACAACATGTATGTATGGCTAATTAACATTACGTAACGTAATATAATAAACATAATTTACAAGTGATATTTTACATAAAGTTGCATGGTAATGTAGATGGGACGTAAATAAAGTAATGCCTTCTTCCGCAGATAATACCGTAATTGCACTATTACTTATAAAAATATGAATACAAGCACCCAGACGACTACAGCGCAATCTGTCGAGATCCTTGAATTGTGAAACGTTCGAAGCATCACTGCCAGAGAGAGCTGTAACGTGTTTCCTCCTCCACCTCCACCTCTTACAGGTCCGAATGCTCCACAGTCCCACGGCACTCTCCTCGGTGTGCAGATTGCTAATTGGACGGTGTTATGCATCACTAGTCCAAGCGCCATATGTCACAACTGACATAATGGAACCTAAATTTTACATCTTCCTAAAATGTATTTATTTATGAATGTTTCTCGACTTTTGTACCAAAGAAGAGTTAATGTACTTTCACTTAGTAGTGAAATCTCACTATACATAACTACTAAACAGCACTAATTGTGCCCAAATCAGAAATATAAAGTAACGGCGCTTGTGATGCATAACACGGTCCAAGTATTGCAGGATGACGAGCCACTCATACTGACCCCACTCCACCTCCATGTTGACAGTGTGTGTTACTCTGTTGGAAAAGAAGATTATGGGAACCGATTGTCGTTCGATTACACTAAAGCTTTCTTTTCCTCTGAAACTACATCTTGGAAAACTTAAATGAACTTCTATGCACTTAGGGAACATCAATTATTGGCTGCTAAAATGGAGCAGGGTGCTGATTAATCACATACACAAACTATCTAAGTGATCTGTAGGCACCACTGACTTCACTCTCTCTCACACGATGGCTAGTCAGATATCGCTGTGTGATTCATTCATTCCATACTTAGCTATCATATACAAATCGACCACTCAGCGAAAGATCCGTACCCAAAGACAGGAAAGTTGCCCAAGTCGCTCCAATATTCAAGAAAGGCAATAGGAGCGATCCCCAAAAATGCAGGCCACTCTCATTGACGTCGATTTGCAGAAGTATTTAGGAACATATACTTTGTTCAAACATTATGAACTACGTCCAACAGAACGACTTATTAACCGATAGTCAACACGGATTCAGAAAGTACCGCTCTTGCGAAACACAGCTTGCCCTTAAACACCTGAAGTGATAAGTACCATCGACAAGGGATCTCAAATCGATTCATTATTTCTGGATTTTGACACTGTACCTCACAAGCGGCTTGTAATGAAATTGAGTGCGTTTGGAATATCGCCCCAATTGTGCGATTGGATTCACGATTTCCTATCAGGAAGGACACAGTTCGTAGTAATTGACGATAACTCATCGAGTAAAACAGAACTGATATCTGGGGTTGCCCAGGGAAGCGTTATAGGTTCCATACTCTTCCTTGGAGATTTAGGAGACAATCTGAATAGCTCCCTTAGACGGTTCGCGAATGATACTGTCGTTTATCGGTTAGTGAAGTCAACAGAGGATCAAGAGAAACTGCAAAGCGATTTAGACAAACTTTCTACACGGTGCGAAAATTGACAATTAACACTAAATAATGTAAAGTGTGAAGTAATACCCATGACCACTAAAAGAAATCCGCTGATCTTCAGTTACACGATAAATCAATCAAACATGAATGTCGTAAATTCTAACAAATACCTAGGAGTTACTATTACGAACAACTTAGAATGGTGAGAACACATAGAAAATATTGTGGGGTAGGCGAACCAAAGGTTACGTTTCATTGGCAGAACGTTTTGAAGATGCACCAGATCCACCAAAGAGACTGCCTACATCAAACTTGTGCGTCCTCTCCTGGAGTACTGTTGCCCATTGTGGGACCCTCACCAGGTGGGACTGACGGACGACATTGAGAAGGTCCAGAGAAGAGCAGCTCGGTTTGTTTTATGACGTTACAGGAGGCAAAGCGTTACGGAAATGTTGCACGATTTGAGATGAAAATCATTAAAAGAAAGACGTTATTCGTTGCGGTGAGATATAGTTGCGAAATTTCAATCACTGACTTTTACTTCTGAATGTGAAAATATATTGTTAGCACCCACGTACAGAGGGAGACATGACCATCCCAATAAAATGAGAGAAATCAGATCGAAAACGGAACGATTTAGGTGTTCCTACTTCCAGCGCGCTATTAGAGAATGGAACGGTAGAGAATTGTTATGAAAGTGGTTAATGAACCCTCTGCCACGCACTTAAATGTGATTTTCAGAGTATCTATGTAGATGTAGAACGAATATTTGAAAATCTGAAAATTTTTCGAATCTTCCACCAAAGGGCATGAAAGAGACGCAGTGGTTGGGAAAGGAGTAAATCAGGGTTCCAGTCTTTCTCAGATGTTATTCAGTCTTTACGATGAGAAAGCTGTGAAGGAAACTAAAGAGAAATTTGTAAAAAGAATTAGAGCTCATGGTGGAGAAATAAAAACAATGCGTTTTGATGATGACATTGTAATTCTGTCAGAGACAGCAAAGGACCTGGAAGAGCAATTGAACGGAATGGAAAATGTGTCGAAAGGATCTGGTAAGATTAACATTAACAAGAACAAATCAAGGGTAATCATGCGATGCTGACGGAATGAAATTAGGCACCGAAACAATAAAGGTAGTAGATTAGTTTTGTTACTTGGGCAGTAAAATAATATATAGAGGATATAAAATGCAGAATGGCATTTTTGAAAAACAGAAATTTGCTCATATCGAATCTTAATTTAAGTTTAAGGAAGTCCTTTCTGAAGGCATTTGTGTGGAGTGTTACCTTGTACGGGAATGAAACTTGGACGATAAATAATTTAGAGAGGAAAGGATAGAGGCTTTTGAAATGTGGTGCTGCAGGTCAATGCCGAATATTAGGTGGTTGGATGGCGTAACTAATGAGGAGGTACTGAACAGAATTGGGGAGGAAAGGAATTTTTGGTATACCCTGACTAAAAGAAGGGATCGATTGGTAGGACACATTCTTAGACATCAAGGAAATGTAAATTTAGCACTGGGGGGAAGTGTGTGGGGGAAAAACGTAGAGGGAGACCAAGAGACGAATATAGTAAGCAGATTTGGATGGATGTTCGTTGCCGTTGTTATGAGGAGATGAAGAGGTTTGCTCAGGATAGAGTACGGTGGAGAGCCGCATCAAACCAGTCTCCAGACTGAAGACCACAACAACAACAACACCAGAATGGGGTAGGCCAAGGTTTTTTGCTTGGATTTCCCACTTGGCTGCCATTTTTTTTGCCGGATCCGGATGTGACGCCATCTTGAATGTGGGGGGAGAGGTGGGCGACACCTTGCCTTTTTCCTGGTAGCGACCTAGGTAGCGGTACCGAAGTGAAAGCGAGTGACGTCATCGCTGCCACTTTGAATGACTCAGTCTCGCTGGAGTAGGAATGGTATACCCCTCTATTCCGATGATACAATTTATCGCTGAGTTTCAGTTGATAACGATACCTTTAAATAAAGTCGCCTCCATCTCTATTCTAAACGGCAACTCCACTAATGGTAGTTCTTACCATGTTTGACAACGACTGTAATAATTAATATGGATATTTTGTTGATTTCAGGTGGAGTGGGATCAGCCATTATGCAGCTAGCCAAGACAGTTCGTGGAGTTAGGGTCATCGGAACTGTTTCAATGATGAAGCTCCTGAGACTCATGGCTCGCAGAACGGACAAACTGATTCCCCACGAAGATGATTATGTGAAGGAAATATTGGAGGACTACCCTGAGGGAGTAGACTTGGTAATTAACAGCAACGGTGCAGTAGATATGGAAAAATGCGTAAAGCTGCTTAAGCCTTTTGGGAGGTTGGTCATTATTGGTAAGTATCCAAGTAAATCAATTTCGGCTGACACTGTGTACCGTGTAGCATTTATTGTGAGCAGTCTAATATATAAATGGGCCATGTACATATTGCAGAAGTTAAAAGAAATAATATGCAATGAACCTTTCAGGACGGCCGCGGTGTCCGAGCGGTCTGCGGCGCGCCAGTCACGGTCTGCACGGCCACTGCGGTCGGGGCTCGAATCCCCTTCTGGCATCGATATTTGTGCTTTTCATAAGTAGTTTGTAAGTTTAGGGACTGATGACCTCGTAGTTAAGTCCCATAAGCTCTACAAACATTTGATTTTTGAACCTTTCAGAATGACCTTATGGACAGAGCTGTGCTAGTGACAATGTATGTGAACTGAGTAATGAATTCTGACTTGAATGTCAATAAACCAGCACATTTTGATGTAAATCCATATCCATTCTTCGCCAACCAATTCACAGAGTGTGGCAGAGGGTACTTCATGTTTGATTGCTTCCTACTGTTTGAGTCGCGTATGGTTCGCGGAATTAACTATTGGCTGTATGACTCCGTGTTATCTCTAATCTCCCTCATTTTATCATTGTGGTCCCTCTGCAAGGTATATGTAGTAGGAAGCAATGTACTGTTTGACCCCTCAGGAAACGAATGCTCTCGTTACTTTGCCCATCGTCTCCATGGTGCTTTCCCGCTGCATTAAAACAGTGCCGTTTTCCATTGCATCTGCTCTTTCTCTTCTTTGTACCCTAGATGGCACGGATGCTAGGAACACTACTCAAGCATAGGTCGAATGATTGTTTCGCAACCTACTTCCTTTGTTGATGGACTACACTTCTAAGGAATTCTTCAAATTAATCGTTCTGTCATCATGCCTATCACAAGATTGGTTTCATATAGCCGTTCGATTTCAAATCTCTCGTAATGCTACTCCCAGATTTTTTATGGCAATAACTCCTTTAAGAGTTATCCTGTTACTGCATTTTTATTATGTAATAAAATATTTTCCTTTATTGAGTTACATCACTTTACATTTCTTTGTGTTGAGAGTCAATTATCAATCCCTGCACCAATGTTCAAACAAGATCCACCTGTATTCCTCTTTAATTTTGCAATTTCAGATATTCCAATGTTCAAATGTTTGTAAATCATGGGACTCAACTAATGATGTTACTAGTCGCTAGGCTTACAATTTACTAAGGACCGATTTTTTTATTTGGAGGCAAAATTGGTCGTAAAAATAATTTGCTTTTATTGTAGCAAATCGATTTCGGTCACTGGGTAACCATCTTCACTTCTGAAGCAGACAATTAAAAGCAGCTGTTAAATGGACTGCAAAATGACACATAGATTTGATAAATCCCATGATAGGTGTCAGGTATACGTTAACCTGCAACGGGGAGCGACCGCGCGCTCCGCAGCCAGGCGCTTTAGAGTGCTCGGCCATTCCAGCTTGCAGTTTCAGATATTTGTAATGACAGTACGTGATAAATACAGTTAAAACGTCACACAATGAAGGCTCTCACAACCGAATATCATAATTGACGATGAATCTTCAGGTTTGTATGGCTGTGATACATAAAACATTTCAGCAAGTAAAACGGGTGCCCTTTGCCGAACATTGATTTCAGCCCAATTGATGTTGTTCGCAAAAGAAATTGATAAATGCGCGGAATTTTCCTCGACGCCACTTTGCTTATACCGGGTCATCAAAAAATCTGAATAAATTTGAAAACTTAATAAATCAAGGAATAATGTAGATAGAGAGGTAAAAATTGACACACATGCTTGGAATGACATGGGGTTTTACTAGAACAAAAAAAAAAAAAAAAAAAAAAAAAAAAAAAAGGAAGAAAGATCTCTTGCGCTCGGCGTTTGCTGATGATCGTGCGCTTAGCCGCCACTTACCTGAAGTCGCCGCAAGTGTATCGTGATCGATCGACATCTCAAGGGATGCTGAAAGACAATATGCGATGCCAATGCCTCACCATAACTCCGGACATGCTTTACAGTGCTGTTCACAACATAATATCTCGACTTCAGCTGTTGTTGAGGAATGATGGTGAACATATTGAGCATTTCCTGTAAAGAGCATCATCTTTGCTTTGTCTTAATTTGTTATGCTAATTATTGCCTTTCTGATCATATGAAGCGCCATCTGTTGGCCTTTTTTAAACTTTTTATTTGGTTCTAATAAATCTCCATGTCATTCCAACCATGGGTGTCAAATTTTACTTCCCTATCTACATTATTCCGTGATTTATTAAGTTTTCAAATTTGTACTGACTTTTTGATCACCCAGTATATCCTATAACACAGCCACAATAAGAAGGATGTTGTAACGACCATGTCAATGGGTACAAGTCCGCGCTAAATCAGAAACTTTCTACCGCATTGTGCCGTATCGAATATAATCCGAGCACCAAGATCCCAAATTAGCGATTGTGCCCTCAACTTTTTAAACATACTGTATTTATTATGCAAGGCGCGGGAATAGTGGAGAGGTTGTGGGCGCCGTATCACAAGCTGCGAGGCTCTCCCTGCAGGAGGTTCGACACCTCCCTCACGCATATGTGTGTGTTTGTGTGTTGTCCTTAGTTAAAGTTAGATTAAGTAGTATTAATGGCATTGTTTTGCAGCAGTTGGCAGTGAAATAAATGTCGTCGTTGTTATAGCCATGAGATTGGTTGCCCTAGGCAAGCATCACATCTCCTCAGAAGAGGGGCAACCCACATCAGTTTGAACCTTTATACTGTTTTCGTCTCTTGTCTCCATCTGCTATTTTCACTCCACAAACTTCCCTCCATTGCTAAAGTCACGACTTCGCGACGTCTAAGAATATGTCCTACCAATGGATCCCTTCTTTTAGTCAAGATAGGGTAAATCCGGGAGAGATGGCGCACATTTTAAAAATTATTCATAAAAAATCCCATAATGCACTTAAGTCAAAATAATTTCTTTTATAAGTAAACAAACCAGGCCGCGGTGGAGTAGCCGAGCGGTCTAAGGCGTCTCGCTGCGGAGCGTGCGGTTGCTCGCCATCGGAGGTTCGAGTCCTCTCTGGGGCATGGGTGTGTGTGTTGTCCTTAGGTTAGTTTACCTTAGTTTAAGTAGCTTGTAAGCTACGGACTGATGACCACGCATTTTGGTCCGATAGTGGTAGAGTGCCAGACTACAAATCCAAAGGTCGCGGGTTCGATCCCTGCCAGGTCCTAGGATTTTTTATCTGTCAGTTTCCACTTCTTTCACTTCTGGCAGTATTGCTCATGTGAAAAATATCGAGAAGCGCCGTGGTTCGGAACCCACGTTAAACTGTAGGTCCCCCTATAACTGGCTGGGTAAGTCATTTCGAAGATCGGAGGAAGGCAATGGCATACCACCTCCAAACAGGACCATGCCTAGTAAAGCACTGTTGTGTTCAAACCAATCTTCGGATTGTTGACTGCTTTACCTTTAGATTTACAAACATTTGAATTTTGAAACAAACCAGTTTTCATATATACACTCATTCGTCATGATATTTGACCATTCAGAAAATCTTACAGTGCGGTATGTATCCCTTAGGCTAAGGGTGAGACGCCACGCCGTTATGGGTGATATGCCGCATGATGAAATTGCTGAAATCTATAATTTTTATAGAAAATATGTTAAAATTTTAGTTGATGTTTGTAACAATTGAGAAACAATAATTGGCAAACAAATCCTTCATTTCTGCTATAACAAAGCAAATTAAATTTTAATTTATTTTAAAGATTAAACTTAGGCTTATCAGATTTTTCAAAATAAATCCTCTCCATCATTAGCTTTTATCTCTAATTTCCCTGCCACAGTCAACACACCAAGTATCAAAGATTTCGGCATGTATCCCGATCTGTCAAGGATAGACGCCGCACCCTATGACTCTGTGACCGTACTAGCCAAGCTGGCGGGACTAGAATCAAAAGGCACCCAACAGAAGTTACTGTTCGTTCAGCTACTCAAATATTTAAAAATATGTTACTATTTAGCACCATTTAATAACTAACCGTACCACTAAAAAGAAACTTTGTTTATTAACACTAACTGGATTAAAACTACCGCTATTGAAACATAAGCAGTTGCCTCGCCGCAACAGCGTCTACTGCACAACTGAAAAGCGTCTATATACGCACTGTGGAGGCTTTTACCAAAAAAGGGGGAAAAGGAGTGTGGGGGGGGGGCGTCTACACCGCATGTGGCAACATTCCCACAAATTGCTTTTCTCACTAACTCTGTTTAGTACCTCCTCGTTAGTTACGCGATATACCCACCTCCATCTTCAGCATTTCTAAGGCTTCTATCCTCTTCTTGTCTGAATTATTTGACGTCAATGTTTCACTCCAGTGTAAGGCTACACTCCAAACAAAAGCTTTCAGAAAATAAGTTCTAACACTAACAAATTTTTCTTTTACCAAATCACTCTTCTTATTTCATCTGTACTGCGACCATTGCACTTTATACACACATGTGGCGTCTGTTCCGAAAGAACAGACGTCACTTCTGATCCTGCAGTTGTTATTCTTTAATATTCACAGAAGGTAGTGGGGAGGGGTGGGCAAGTTTGAAGCCCTTACACTTACGAGAATTAGTTTCATAACTACGAGTGTGATTACTGTGGGCAAGGTTAAGCTGGGAATGTGTATCTGACTGGAGGCGTGCTTAGGTAGTCCTTGCAGGTGCGATGATTACTCTGTCCCCAGTGGCTGTAGGGGTCAGCGCAACTGCCTAGAAAGCAGGAGACCCGGGTTCTAATCACGGCTGCGTACACATTTTCAGCTTTGCCCAATCGCAGTTGATGTCATATATTCTGTGAATCATTGCACTTTACTTTACTACTCAAATCCATATACATTTACCTAATGTAATTCTTTAAGCAACGTCTGATTTCCTCAGACTGTATTCCATTAATCTTGTTGTATGTTGATCTTGTACACTCCTTTCAAGACACATTCATTTCTGTTCAAGTGCCCTTCAAGTTCCTTTGCTGTCCCTGACAGAATTACAATGTCATCTACAAAACGAAAAGTTTTCGTTTCTTCACTCCAAATTTCTCCTCGTTTCACATCTTGCCCAATCTACAGACTGAACAACGATGCGGAAAGATAAAAGCCACGTGTTACTCCCTTCGCAACCAATGCTTCCCTTTCATGGCCAACTCTTATAACTGCTGTCTGGTTTCTGTAGCCACCACTCCTGACTTCATAATTTGAAACACTGTATTCCAGTCAACATTGTCAAAAACGTACTCCAAATCGACAAGAGCTAGAAATGTAGGTTTGCCTTTCTTTAATCTATCTTCGTAGATAAGTTGTGTTCCTACATTTCTCCTAAATACAGACTAATCGTTCGGCTTTTATCGGTTGTCCTATTCCTCTGTAAATAATTCATATTGGGATTTTGCAGCCACGACTAATTAAACATATGGTTCTTTATTTCAGGCGCAGACATGTGTGAAAATTAAACATTAACGTATTTTCAGGTTCGAATAACTCCGTTATGCCTGAGAAACCGCCGTGTTGGCTATATAGGAGGAAACCGACATGGAACAGCGGCAATGTATCCTGTCTAGATATAATGAGGAAGAACATTGCGGTGACGGGCGTGAACGCTGGGGAATTCCTGGAGAACAGCCCGCAAGAGGCGCATCGCATTCTGGACCAGGTCTTCCACCTGCACGCCAGCCGGCAGTTGAAGCCCGTCATCGACAACTTCTTCCCTCCTAGCCAGGTAAGATTTCTGACGCGACCGCTGCAGGAGAGAAGCAACTCAAAGCGTTTGACCCCATCACAAATTGGCGCAATTTAGGTTACGGTAGAAACACTAAAAGTGGGCTTTTGGGATCGTCTTCTGACAGCTCGAAATTTAAATGAAAATAACGGCTTAACTATTCATCTGACACGAAAATTGAATAACCGAATTTGTAGGGGAGACAAGACTCTACAACTTTGCCCTCTTATGTTTTTTCCATATATCGTAGCGTTTCAGAGATATTTGCAAAAATAACGGCGATTTTGGGATGTATGTCATTCTGTCCGTCTGTCCGTAACGTGTTCCCTGTTTTTAAGACGAACCGTTCAACCAAATTTTACAGACATGATTGTACTCCGCCAGAGACAAGAAGCTCCCTTTTTCACATTTTTCGGACAAAAAATACGGTAGTAATAAAATAAAAAAAGACGTTTTTAATATAATTGTAATTGCAAACGAACCGTTCATCTGACACGAAAATTGAATAACCTAATTGATAGACGAGAAAATTCTCTACGACGTAGCTCCCTTATGTTTTTTTTTCATATCTCGTATCTTTTGAGACATAATTTCAAAAATAACGGAGATTTGACACTCTCCCCTGAAATAACGAAAACCAGCCGTTCGCAGATGTCACGTGACATTCCTCGCGCAGAACTCTCTCTGGCATACGCCATCTTGCGTTGCGTATTTGATGATTTTCTTGATCGTAACTTACACGCTGTCATTTCAAAATAATGGCGCACTGAAGAATTAACAAAAACACATCGTTCTTCGTACGATAAATGACAATCTAGTGTCTACAAATGCCATATTAGCATCAGTTAACAACGCCCATCAATAGTATGAGATTAAAGGACTTATCTTTTGATTGATTGCCGTAGCGTAGTGGGCAAGGCGTTGGTATATGACGCCGGTGGTTCGGAACCCGCAACTACCTAAATTTGTTTGCTATAAGGATTTCAGACAGTCTTCGTAATTAATTTTTTATTATTTAGATTATTATTTTGGTCCAAAAAGTTTGCAAATAATTATAAAACTACAAATCTAAAGTGGGTCGTAAAACACGTCAGTGAGATTTTTTTTTCTTCCAGATTTCTAAAGCCTTACGGCACCTCAACGCAAGGAAAAACTGTGGAAAAATTATCATGGAGCTTCGGCAGTGATGGGCGGCAGCAAAACTTAAGCGGGAGAGGAGGCCATCATCCTCCTCATGTGCGGGAGTCGAAGTTTGGTTTTGAAAGGGGAAGAGGTACCTGCAGCACAAGATACCATTCAGCAAGGCACACGCTACCGAAAGAGACAGAAGATTTGAGTTGGAGTATTACGTCAGTCTGATACTTCAGAACAGGGAAACCACTGAGAAGCGGTAATTTCATTGTAAAGATTCAGCACGGTTTTCAGTGTGTTGACGAGTCTTGTTTGTATATTTTACTGTAAGATGTAGAATAAATAAATAAATTTTCTTTATCTGTTAATGTTTCACACGTGGTCGAAAACGACGACTAGCAATATTTCCTAAAGGTTCAATGGCATAATCGACATTTCAGATTAAAGAAAAAATAAGGTACCTCTCACTTGCACATTGATCAAATCTACCAACTACAAACCTAGCCGCCCACCTGTTAACAGCCTCTTTAAACAGATCTGGTGGGGATTCCAAGCACTTAAACAATATTCAAGATGTGGTCGCACAAGCGTTTTGTATCGAGTGCTCCTTTACAGACCAATTACACCTTTCCAAAACTCTCCCAATTAACTGATGTCGACCATTTTCCTTCCCCATGACTATCCTCAGATGCTCGTTACATTTCATATTTCTGTACAATGTTACGCACAGATATGTAACCCTCTAATGCATGACTTTTTATTTGAAGCTGTAAAAATTCCCAAGATTAATGTATAGTGCTTATATACTGAGACACATGTTCAAAAATATTCCTTAAAATTAGTATGCACTACTAGCAACAAGAAGTTCATAAATAGTGAACTATATAATGCAAATGACACTATTATGCCTCTCACCTTCCCAGAAAGTAACTCATAATGCAAAAGTATTATGGGATTGGTTACTTTTACATGGAAAAGGGAGGAACACTAAAGTAAACAAACGCACATGTTAGGAGTAACTCAATGCAGCTAACTGTCGAAATGATTCAGTAACACTTTACAATTTATAATTTCTAGGACAAGCTTCTAGCATATGTAGCACTATGTATACAAGCAGCTACAATGAATTTGTGGTAAAATGTTGATTAGTTTGAGAGATAATGGTTAAAATAAGATACATAGCTAATTATGTTTGTGGTGTCGCACAAGTACAAAGTGCGCGCCACCTACTTACGCCGCGCGCCGCCATGCACACACGGCGCGGCGTTCTCACGACAGCCACGAGCGCCCTCTGCTGCAACCCCGCTCGTGGCCACCACGGAAAGACATCGGTCACTTGGGACTGAGATAGCAACCCGTTAGGACCTTCGTAATCAGATAGGCACCAGTGAAGACTTTGCGATTGTACAGGCACTAGGCAGGCCTCTAACAACTATGTATCAACATTCTGCAGTACTATGTAAAAGTTAAGTATTGTTACATTCTGTGCAATATATATCTCTTTCTAATTTACTCTAGTGTTTATAGTTTCTGGCTGCTCCCCTCCGTACCTGCACCCGCGTGCTATTTTTGTTCCTGTGTCGGTCTCATTCCACTCGGCCACCGACACCTACGACGAGGCTGGGACACAAAAGCGGCGACGAAGTTGGGACACAAAAATGTTCTCTGTGCATTAAAGGGTTAATTGACAAGACTCTGTTAAGCAGTACACTAATATTGCTGTATTCAAACCTTACAGGATTATTATTATTTTTTTATAGCTTATGGGACTTAACTTTGAGGTCATCAGTCCCTAAACTTACAAACTATTTATGAACTAACTAATACTAAGGACGGCACAAATATCCATGCCCGAGGGGGGGATTCGAACCCCCGACCGTAGTGGCCGTGCAGATCGTGACTGGAGCACCTTAGTCCCCTCGGCAACCGCGGCCTGTGGGATTATTTCTCCTACTCATCTATCGCACCTTATATTTTTCTACATTTAGATCTGCTACCATACCTCACAGCACCTAGAAATTCGGTCTAAGTCATCCTGCATCCTGCTGCAGTCATTCAGTGATGCCAAATTCATGCACATGACAGCATCATCACCAAATTAGGAATATTTCCTTTATTCACTGCAGATTTTGTTTCAAAATTAGAAAAAAATAAATGTTTATCTGCGCAATAATACAAAAATGTGTGTGTAGAAGGAAATGTTCACAGTGTCACCACCACAATCACATTGTCTTATCAGGATCAACGTCGCTACTGGTTGTCTGCCCAGCTACAGATTGCAGCACCATGTAAGTGAGGTATTCCGCTAACCAGAATTAGGAACTGTACACTACGGCTATACAGGTAGGTAGCATTTGTGTACAATGATGGCAATGTGCTCAGTTTTGGCGCTGTGAACTCCTAGTTGACAACGACGGCCGGCTGCGGTGGCCGAGGGGGCTGAGGTGCTCCAGTCACGGTCTGCACGGCCACTATGGTCGGGGGTTCGAAACCCCCCTCGGGCATGGATATTTGTGCCGTCCTTAATCTTAGCTAGTTCGTAAGTAGTTTGTAAGCATAGGGACTGATGACCCCGTAGTTAAGTTCCATAAGTTCTACAAACATTTGAACATTTGAACATTTTGACAACGACGCTAACCAAGAAACTCCTCAGTACAGCATGAATATTTCGTGCTACATCGTGAAAACCAAATGTTAGGGCCTACTTATTGTTAGATGTGAACTGTGGAGTAACCCATGTGCGAGTCCCGGAGGGCAGGCAAGCCAATTTACTCCACAGTCCCCGAAGCAGCCGCTGTAGTAGGGACAAACAACCACATTGCTAGAGGGCACGCAAGATAAATTGGCCAGCAGATGCGCAGACGGCTGGCAAGTGGTGAGGAAAGCGGAAGTGGTGGGGGTAGTGGCCGGAGCAGTGAGCGAGCGCAGGAGGGGAAGAGAAGTGCGCAGCTCACTGGCCGGCAGGCGGAAGCAGACTGACGCGGCCTCCCCTTCTGAACGATGGACTGAACTCGCCCAGCGATTCGGACGAAAACTCGTCTGTGCGCATTCTCCACCGTATCCTGCGCGTACCCTACTTGGTTGTCGATGTTTCTGCTAGCCAAATATTTAAAATGCTGTAAATGATATGTTGCACCACTGCCACTCATTCCCTGCAATACTGAGAAAATTGAAATCTTCTCAGAAATCTTATTTTTTCTTGGGGCAACGTTTCTATACTACAGAATATATACTCCAGGAAAATGAAAAAAAAAAAAATAAATAAATAACATCATGAATTCGTCGATCCAGGGGAGGGAAATTTTATTGACACTTTCTTGAGGGAGGTTGTGTACAAGACATGAGTACACAGGCAGGGCCATTTGCACCTGAGTAGAGTCACCAGAGCGAGCACAATGTCGACGCTAGTAGTTACACAAGATGTAATTCTCCCATGGAGACTATCTTAGAGGTGTCGAATGTAATATTGCGGAATAACTTGCTATGCAATTTCCACTTGGTGCCTGAGTTGGGCCAGATTTCGTGCCGGTCGTGCAGACAGTGCAAGCGGACGTTTCATCTGGTGTCAAACATGCACAGTGCGGAACAGATCTGGGGATCGTGCTGGGCAGGGTAGCTAATGTGCACCTTGAATAGCAAGTTAGGTAGTATGGGATATATGTGGACGTGCATTGTCCTGTGGGAAACGCTTATCGCCTTGTGGTGCATGAACGGTAGCAAGACGGGTTCAATGATGGTTTCAATGTACCGTGCCCATTTCAGTGTTCCCATGACGATCGCCAGGCGAGAGGCCAGTGTGTGTACGATATGGCTCCCTTCACCATGATGTACGGGCATGAGTGCTGCGAGGACGTCTTCCACTCTCACGCCCCAACATCGATCAGTTCGCCTCCAGTGACGTTGCGATAGGCACTTATGGAAGGATTATAGGTGACCTGTCGTCTTCAAAGAATCGCTTATTCTTAGGTACCATGATGGTCGTACGCATGTATGGGCCGTGCAGGTAAGCGTGAAAATCTGGAGTGTAGACGACAGAGGCACAGGGAGCCGACACCAGGCATCATGTTGTGGGAGCCATATCCTACACTGACCGTTCTTCTCTCGTGATTGTTGAGGGAACATTGAACAGTGCATGGGCCGTGTATGGGCCGTGCAGGTAAGCGTGAAAATCTGGAGTGTAGACGACAGAGGCACAGGGAGCCGACACCAGGCATCATGTTGTGGGAGCCATATCCTACACTGACCGTTCTTCTCTCGTGATTGTTGAGGGAACATTGAACAGTGCATGGCACACTGAAACCATCATTCAACCCGTCTTTCTGTCTTACATGCACCAACAAGTTGATATGCTTTTCCAATAGGACAGTGCATGTCCAAGTGTATCCTGTACAACCTAACGTCCTCTTCAACGCGTACATCAACAACCCTGGGCAACACGAACACCAGAAATGACCCCAATGAGCATGTTTGGGACTCAGTGAAATGTCATCTTGCGCGGTCTGCACGACCGGCACGAAATCTGGCCTAGCTGAGGCACCAGGTGGAAATTGTATGACAGGCCATTCAGCAAGACTTCATTCGGCACCTCGAGGATCATCTCAGTGAGAGAACAGCAGCTTGCATTGCTGCAAAATGAGGGAATACACGTCCTTAGCGTCGACAATGCGCATGATCTGGTGACTGTACTCATGTGTGTATGGCTCTGTCTTTGTGATCGGGTGTCATATAATCCTCAAGAATGCGTCCATAAAATATCTCTCTACTGGGTCGACTAATTCTTTTTTCAATTTCCAGGACAGCACGCATTTGTTCCAATGCAACATTTTAACAAAATTTCAAATTATTTCGTCAAGAACTTTCGATTTGCGGTTTGGAATATCCACAATTTTCTATATCAGTACTAATTTAAGTGTCCATTTTCTTCAAAATCTCAGGCCGCGTTGAAATTTTGACATAATTTTGCATTCCGTTTCGCACATTTTAGATACCATCTGCAACGCTATCTGGTATATTTTATAATTTAAATATGATATACATTAAAAATTAGTTACAAATAAATATGCATATACTGGGTGTATCAAAAAGGAGGGCACACGGTTGAAAGTACACGATAATAGAATCAAAAATTTCCCAGTAAACATGGGTCTGCAAACGACCTCTTTGCGTAAAAATTACGAATATACTAGAGGACCTGTGCGAATACTTCCCACCGTTAGTGGAATGACAAAAAAGTTGGGAAAAATGGAATTAAAGTTGAATGTTCACGCATAGCTTTCTTCATAATCAATTGAAAGTGTTTAAAAGAACAAATGAAAAAGCTTGATTAGCTGAGTGTTAGTTAAAAGAGAACTGCGTACCTTAATTATAACAGAAGATATCGTAAAACATAAGGCTTAAAATACTCAACGCAACGACAGAAGGATACAGCTTTCGATTAAATATAAAGGATGGACAGACGTGAGTTAAGTTTGATACTTGATGATAAATCTGTGGATGAATACCTTTCGTTTAAAGCAAAAATAAAGGAAATCGGCCGGGCAGTTTGGTCTGGCCGACAGACTTTAGTTTTCGTAGATTCTTTTAATATATAACATATTGTTGTTATGGTCTTCAGTCCGCAGACTGGTTTGATGCAGCTCTCCACCCTACTCTATCCTGAGAAAGCCTTTTCATCTCCTCATAAGAACGGCAACCCACATCCACTTGAATCTGCTTACTATACGCGTCTCTTGGTCTCCCTCTGCGATTTTTTCCCCACACACTTCCCTCCAATGCTAAATTTACTATTCCTCGATGTCTAAGAATGTTTCCTACCAAGCGATCCTTTCTCTTGGTCAGGGTATGCCAAAAATTCCTTTTCTCATCAATTCTGTTCAATACCTCTTCATTAGTTATGCGATCTACCCACCTAATCTACAGCATTCTTCTGTAGCACCACATTTCAAAAGCCTCTATTCCCTTCCTGTCCGCAATGCTCATCGTCCATGTTTCACTCCCGTACAAGGAAACACTCCACACAAATGCCTTCAGAAAAGACTTCAATACACTTGAATTAATATTCGATGTTAGCAAATATCTCTTTTTCAAAAATGCTTTTCTTCCCATTGCCAATCTGCATTTTATATCCTCTGTACTGCGACCATCGCACGTTATTTTACTACCCAAGTAACAAAACTCATCTACCACCTTCATTGTTTCGTTACCTATTCTAATTCCTTCAGCATCGCCTGATTTTCTAAGACCGCATTCCATTATTTTTGTTTTGCTCTTATTAATATTAATTTTATACGCTCTCTTCAACACACTGTCCATTCCATTCAACTGCTCTTCCAAGTCCTTTGCTGTCTCTGACAGAATTACAGTGTCATCAGCAAAACGCAATGTTTTTATTTCTTCCCCCTGAACTTTAATCCCTATTCCAAATTTTTCCTTGTTTTCCTTCACCGCCTGCTCTATGTACAAATTGAATAACATCGGAGAAAGGCTACAACCCTGTCTTACTCCCTTCCCAACTGAAGCTTCCCTTTCATGCCCTTCGAGTCTAATAACTGTGGTCTGGGTTTTGTACGAGCTGTAAATAACTCTCCTTTCCCTGTATTTTCCCTCGCTGACTTCAGAATTTGAAAGAGTGTATTCCAGTCAACATTGTCAAACATTTTCTCCAAATCTACAAAAGCTAAAAATGTAGGTTTGCCTTTCCTTAATCTATCATCTAAGATAAGACGTAAAGTGAGTATTGCCTCCAGGGTTCCTACGTTCCTCCTGAACCCAAACTGATCTTCCCCGAGGTCAGCTTCTACCAGCTTTTCCATTCTCCTGTAGATAATTCGTGTTAAAATTTTGCAACCATGACTTATCAAACTGATGGTTCTGTAATTTTCACACCTGTCTGCACCTGATTTCTTCGGAATGGGGATTATTACATTTTTCTTAAGGTCTGAGGGCATTTCGCCTGTCTCATACATCCTACACACCAGTTCAAATAGTTTTGTAATGGCTGGCTCTCCCAGAGACTTTAGTAGCTCTGAGGGTATGTCATCTACTCCTGGGGTCTTGTTCTTACCTAGGTTTTCAGGGCTCTGTCAAATTCATCTCTCAGTATGGTATCTCCTATTTCATCTTGATCTACTTCCTCTTCCCTTCCTACAACATCGTCTCTAAGTTCATTTCCTTTGTAGAGCTGCTGTATGTACTCTTTCCACCTTTCAGCTTTCCCTTCTTTGCTGAGAACTGGTTTCCCATCTGAGTTCTTGATATTCGTAGAGTAGCTCTTCTTATCCCCAAATGTCTCTTTTATTTTCCTGTAGGCGGTATCTACTTTTTCCCTTCTGATACATTCTTCTACAGATTTGCATTTGGCTTTTAGCCACTCCTGCTTAGCCATTTTGCACTTCCTGGCAATCTCATTTCTTAGTCGTATGTACTCCATTTTGCCTGTTTCATTTACTGCATTTTTATATTTTCTCCTTTCATCAATTAAACTTAGTATTTCCTGTGATATCCAAGGATTTTTTGTAGGTCTTGCCTTTCTATCTATTTTGTCCTATGCTGCCTTCACTATATCATCTTACTAGCTGTAAAATACTAGCTGTAAATCCGGCGTTTCCCGGGTATTTATTTACTCTACACCCTTGTAGTCCACCTCGCCTCCTCTTCCATCCTCTATCTGCATCAATCTCTTTCTCTCCCACCTCTGTTCGTTTCCACATTTCCTTATCTCGGCAAAGCTTTCTACAAGTTACCCTCTGTCAAGTACCATACAAACACTTATGTACCCATCTTCTAAAACTACTTGTTGTTGTTGTTGTGGTCTTCAGTCCGGAGACTGGTTTGATGCAGCTCTCCACAATACCCTATCCTGAGCAAGCCTCTTCATCTCCACATAAGAACGGCAACCTACATCTGTCTGAATCTGCTTACTGTATCCATCTCTTGGTCTTCCTCTGCGATTTTTACCCCACACACTTCCCTCTAATGCTAAATTCACAATTCCTTGATGTCTAAGAATGTGTCCCACCAATCTATCCCTTCTTTTAGTCAAGGTATGCCAGAAATTTCTTTTCTCCCCAATTCTGTTCAGTACCTCCTCATTAGTTACGCCATCCACCCACCTAATCTTCAGCATTCTTCTGTAGCACCATATTTCGAAAGCCTCAATCCTCTTCCTGTCCGCACTGTTTATCGTCCATGTCTCACTCCCATACAAGGCAACACTCCATACAAATGCCCTCAGAAAGGACTTCCTTAGGCTTAAATCAATATTCGATGTTAACAAATTTCTCTTTTTCAAAAACGCTTTTCTACCCATTGCCATTCTGCATTTTATATCCTCTGTACTGCGACCATCATTTGTTATTTTACTGCCCAAGTAACAAAACTCATCTACCTCCTTTATTGCTTCGTTTCCCAATCTAATTCTTTCAGCATCACCTGATTTTCTTACACTGCACTCCATTACCCTAGTTTTGCTCTTGTTAATCTTCATCTTATATGCACCTTTCAGCACACTGTCCATTCCGTTCAATTGCTCTTCCAGATCCTTTGCTGTATCTGACAGAATTACTATGTCGTCGGCAAAACGCAATGTTTTTAATTCTTCCCCCTGAACTTTTATTCCTTCATCAAATTTCTCCTTGCTTTACTTTATAGCTTGTTCATTGTACAAATTGAATAACATTGCAGAAAGGCTACAACCCTGTCTCACTCCCTTCCCAACCACTGCATCCCTTTCATGCCCTTCAACTCTGACAACCGCTGTCTGGTTTTTGTACAAGTTGTAAATAACCTTACGGTCCCTATATTTTACTCCTGCTAGCTTTAGAACTTGAAAGAGTTTATTCCAATCAACATTGTCAAAAGCCACCTCCAAATCTACAAAAGCTAGAAATGTAAGTTTGGCTTTTCTTAATGTATCTTCTAGGATAAGCCGTAAAGTGAGATTGCCTCCCGATTTCCTACATTTCTCCTGAACCCAATCTGATCTTCCCCAACGTCGGCTTCTACCAGTTTTTCCATCCTTCTGTATATAATTCGTGTTAATATTTTGCAACCATGACTTATTAAACTGATGGTTCTATAGTTTTCACACCTGTCTGCACCTGCTTTCTTTGGAATGGGGATTATAACATTTTTCTTAAAGTCTGAAGGTACTTCTCCTGTCTCATACATCTTACGCACCAGGTGAAACAGGTTTGTCATGGCTGGTTCTCCCAGAAACGTCAGTAGCTCTGAGGGAATATCATCTACTCCAGGGGCCTTGTTTCGACTTAGGTCTTTCAGGGCTCTGTCAAATTCTTCTCTCAGTACAGTATCTCCTATTTCATCTTCATCTACATCCTTTTCCCTTCCTACAATATTGTCTCGAAGTCATTTCCTTTATAGAGCCCCTCTATATACTCTTTCCAACTTTCAGCTTTCCCTTCTTTGATGAGAACTGGTTTTCCATCCGTGTCCTTGATATTCATAGAGCTGTTTTTCTTATCTCCAAATGTTTCTTTTATTTTCCTGTAGGCTGTATCTATTTTTCCCCTATTTATACATTCTTCTACATCCTTGCATTTGCCTTCTAGCCACTCCTGCTTAGCCATTTTGCACTTCCTGTCAATCTCATTTCTTAGTCGTCTGTACTCCATTTTGCCTGTTTCATTTACTGCATTTTTATATTTTCTCCTTTCATCGATTAAATTTAGTATCTCCTGTGATATCCAATGATTTTTTGTAGGTCTTGCCTTCCTACCTATTTTGTCCTCTGCTACTTTCACTATTTCATCTCTCAATTTTACCCATTCCTCCCCTACTGTTTTATTTTCCCTTGTTTCTGTCAATTGTTGCCTAAAGCTCCCTCTGAAACTCTTAAGAACCTCAGGTTCCTTCAATTTATCCAGGTCCCGTCTCCTTATTTTCCTACCTTTTTGTAGTTTCTTCAGTTTCAGCCTACAGTTCATAACCAACAAGTTGTGGTCAGAGCCTATATCTGCCCCTGGGTATGTCTTACACTGTAAAACGTGGTTCCGAAATCTATGTCTTACCATTATAAAATCTATCTGGTATCTCCCAGTGTCTCCTGGTCTCTTCCACGTATACAACCTTCTTTTGTGATTCTTGAATCAGGTGTTTGTTATAACTAAATTATGTTCCATGCAAAATTCTACCAGGCGGCTTCCTCTTTCATTCCTTTCGCCCAGACCATATTCACCTACTATCTTCCCTTCCCTTCCTTGTCCTACTACCGAATTCCAGTCTCCCATAACAATTAAGTTTACCTCTCCCTTAATTGTCTGAATAATTTCCATTAGCTCCTCATATATTTCTTCGATTTCCTCATCATCGGCAGAGCTAGTTGGCATATAAACCTGTACTACTGTTGTCGGTGTTGGCTTCGTATCTATCTTGAAAATTATAATGCGATCACTGTGCTGGTCATAGTAGTTTACCCGTATTCCTATTTTCTTATTCATTATCAATCCTACTCCTGTGATACCCCCAACTGATTTTGTATTTATAATCCTGTACTCACCTGACCAGAAATCCTGTTCATCCTGCCACCGAACTTCACTAATTCCCACTATATCTAACTTCAACCTATCCATTTCCCTTTTTAAATTTTCTAATTTTCCTACTCTATTAAGGGATCTAACATTCCACGCTCCGACCCGTAGAATGCCAGTATTGTCTTTCCTGATGATCACATCCTCCTGAGTAGTCCCCGCCCGGAGATCCGAATGGGGGACTATTTTACCTCCGGAATATTTTACCCGAGAGGATGCCATCATCATATTTTCATACAGTAGAGCTGCATGTCCTCGGGAAAAGTAACGGCTGTAGTTTCCCCTTGCTTTCAGCCGTTCGCAGTAGCTGTGTGGCAAAGCCACATTAGCTGATGTTACAAGGCCAGCTCAGTCAATCATCCAGACTGTTGCCCCTGTAACTACTGAAAAGGCTGCTGCCCCTCTTCAGGAACCACACGTTTATCTGGCCTCTCCACAGATACACCTCCGCTGTGGTTGCACCTACGGTACGGCTATCTGTATCGTTGAGGCACGCAAGCCACCCCACCTCGGCAATGTCTGTGGTTCATGGGAATGGAAAACTACTTACCAACGTTATATTGTGTATCGTAATTTTATAAACACATAAATAAACACTAAGCGTATTATTAAAAATATATGTATTTCTGTGTGGATGTATATTCCACATCTTTTTCTGAAGTAATGGATCAATTTCTGTCACACTTGGTATAGGGTATGTGTACCATTTACTGGAATTTTAGGGGATACACATTAAATACAGTGCGTAAATCCTATTAATACTACAATATTGGTTGTAACGTATTGTGACATGCCACATAAATTAGTCTGTATTCGTATGGATATGCGCAAGTCCTTGTAATTAGAATCGTTCAGTTTAAAAATAATTACTTTCATAAGTTGCGCCTTTCGTACCAGTGATCAGGAGCGCAAAACGTGACGAGACCCTGTTATCAGTACTCAGGCCTGCTGTTCATCGCCAGTGGGACGTAAATTTTTATTTCTAGATGACAGAACAATCCAATTCTACAATTAAAATACGTCATGTGGTGCACGTTAGCTACGTCATAACCTATGTGTCTCTTCATTGCCACGTTAAGTAAGTCTGAATTTGTACAATACAGTCGCACAGGCAGTAACGTTATCTGGTATTACAAAGTGTATATTTTCCTGGTGGCAAATTATACTGACCAAAGCTCATGGCACATCCTATGTCATCACTCAGCCAACTAACGGTAAGTAGGAAGAATCTGAATATCCAGTTGTGTACTGACTCAGTGTTACTTCACACAGTCGGTGATGACCAGAGGGTACCGGTTGTGGTATTGATGTGGTTTCTGTCCTGGAGAAATCTTGCGCCGGTTTGTGATTAAGCCCTGCGTAACAGAAAATTAAAGTGGTTGTACTTTTATACGCAAATCACTAGTTCTGCATGACGGAATGGTCAGGAAAATTAATTATTTCAGCTTCGTAAACTGTCTAAATTCTGATGAATGCTGTTCTGAACCTGCGAGGAATACTGTAACGCATGTATGCAGACTTAATTGGAGGACCAAGAGCGTCGAAAAGTAAATTTGACTCGTTTTTTCTTTCTGACAATTTTGCGAGTGTAGTTGCAATCGTGTAAGGTCCAACTAAGGTCACATATGGAAGCGCTTCGTAGAGCGACTGCATCGCAGATAAGGACGGCTATCTTTAACAGGTTGGGGATGTTTGGATGGATTGCAAGTGGACTGATGTTAGGTCTGCATCGCACCTACGTAACAAACAACTGTTGGAGTGTCGATTACTCTAAAAGTCATTTTCTACGTGTTTCTGGATTGTTATTCCTCTCGGTGTAAACTGATCTCTCAAGTAAGTGTTCTGGAAGGTGCTAGTTATTTGAATTAACCTCAGCTTGTCAAACCAAATTAATGTTGTACATGTGCAGACTAAGGCAGCGGGGGAAAATTCACACTGAGGCCGAGATTCGAATCTGGGTCTCTTGTTCACTACGCATTAGCACTCACCATCGACACAGTGGCTTCGCACACATTTCTACAAACCAAATTAATTTTACAGCATTGATTTCATTATTTACTCATCGAGTAAAACAGAAGTGATATCTGGCGTTCCACAGGGAAGCGTTATTGGTCCTCTACTCTTCCTCGTGTTTATAAACGATTTAGGAGATAATCTGAATAGCTCCCTTAGACTGTTCGCGGATGATGCTGTCGGTTAGTGAAGTCAACAGAGGATCAAAAGCAACTGAAAAGCGATTTAGACAAAATTTCTACTTGGTGCGAAAATTGGCAATTGACACTAAATAAAGAAAAGTGTGAAGTAATACACATGACCACTAAAAGAAATCCGCTGAACTTCAATTACGCGATAAATCAGTCAAACCTTAAGGTCGTAAATTCTACCAAATACCTAGGAGTTACAATTACGAACAACTTTGACTGGAGAGAACACATAGAAAATATTGTGGGGAAGGCGAACCAAAGGTTACGTTTCATTGGCAGAACGCTTAGACGATGCACCAGCTCCACCAAAGAGACTGCCTACATCACACTTGTGCGTCCTCTCTTGGAGTACTGTTGCCCCTTGTGGGACCCTTACCAGGCGGGACTGACGGAAGATATTGAGAAGGTTCAGAGAAGGGCAGCTCGTTTTGTTTTATCACGTTACGGGGGGGAAAGGGTCACGGAAATGTTGCACGAATTGGGGTGGAAATCATTAAAAGAAAGACGTTATTCATTGCGGCGTGATCTGTTTGCGAAGTTCCAATCACCGACTTTTAGTTCTGAATGTGAAAATATTTTGCTAGCACCCACCTACTTAGGGAGACATGACCATCCCAATAAAATAAGAGAAATCAGATCGAAAACGGAACAATTTAGGTGTTCTTTCTTCCTGCGCGCTATTAGAGAATGGAACGGTAGAGAAAAGTTATGAAGGTGGTTAATGAACCCTCTGCCAGGCACTTAAATGTGATTTGCAGAGTATCGATGTAGATGAAAGTGGATGGTGCGGACTACGGTTGATGAAATTACAAGGCAGAAGGTTCTGTTGAACCAAAAGAGAGGTTTAAAAGTTACATATTGGAAGATGGGGACCGAGGGGGTTAGGGTGACGCTGTTCAGATGGTGCAAGGTAGAATGAAGCTGGAAGAAAGAGTTGGAAGCGACGGAGTGGGTAGGCGACCATGTTAGCCGGTCGGGAGCCAAGAATCAGGAGAGCGGCTGCACGGCCCCACGAGATCGCCAACCGGCCTCGGATTGGTGGGTCGGTAGTGCGGGCTTGCTACTGGTGGAGGAACCTCGTCAGCGATACCGAACCAGCACGAGCCGTCGAGCTGGTAGGCTCATGTCGGAGCAGTGAGAAGAAAAAACTTGTACCCACATGCCATGACATGGCCTGGCAGCTGTGGAAGTAAGAATCATCGTATGCAGGAAATGAAATATTTTTTTTTTAAATTTCTTTTTATTTGGATACCTTGACCAGGTAAACGGGCGTCATCCCGCACAATTAGTTGCCGAACCGGCACAAACTCAATGCGAAAACTTATTAATGAGACACCCTAACCTTCCAAATTACTCCTTTCGAACTGCGCGTGTGGGAAAACTGATAATATGGAATGAAAAACAACAACAATACTTCAATTTCCTGAGATACATATATTGTCTCCTTATTTCAAAGATATTGAATTTCAGGACAGACGCTGAAATAAAAGCAGGAAGCCTCGGGTTCGAATCCCGGCCGCGGCACAACTTTTAATTGAACGCCTCTCATTATTTGGAACGAAAAACGTTACGAAATAGAAAATATTATCATTCATGCAGAAAAGAGAGTATTAAGGTGAAACTATAAATTATGTCCTACTGGTAGATTATTATTCATTAGTTCTGAAAGCATTACAAAGCAGTGAAAAGAGTCACTCTCCAGGAAGGGTCATCCAATATGCCTTACCGAACGCCGCAAGAAGACATGATGAATATTAAAATCGTCCCAATTATGTTAATAATTGAAGAAACTAAAGTATCGGGGAACTGATATCATTATATTTCACAAAAAGTACGACTGTATGTCAGTTCGTTTTTATGTGTGTATTCACATGCCTGTACCTTCCACATCTCCTGTTGAGCTTGTGGAGCTATTTCAACCAAAAGTGGTCCACACGTCCCGTTTTGCCAGGCAACAAACGCTGTTGGGGTAAGAACCAGCTACGTCACACAGTTCAGAAGATGTGACATCATAAGCAATGAAATGCAAGAAAAAGTGCCACTATCATGCGACAATATTCCACACATATTTCTGAACTAATGGGCCGATATCAACAAAAATGGCAACTCATATTCTTTTCCGTCAGTGAACAATAGCTGCGGAGGTAAGAATCACCGCCGGCCGCGGTGGCCGAGGTGACTGAGGCGCTCCAGTCACGGTCAGCACGGCCACTACGGTCGGGGGTTCGAATCCCCCCTCGGGCATGGATATTTGTGCCGTCCTAGTTCGTAAGTAGTTTGTAAGTTTAGGGACTGATGACCCCGTAGTTATGTCCCATAAGCTTAACAAACATTTTTTTTTGTTTTTTTTTTTTTTTGTTTTAAGAATCACCTACGACGAATACTTCAAAACAATGTTCAAATGTTTGTAAATCTATCGGATCAAACTGCGTGGTCATCAGTCCGTAGCTTACAAACTACTTAAACCTAGGTAAACTAACCTAAGGACAACACACACACCCATGCCCCAGGGAGGACTCGAACCTCCACGGCGAGCAACCGCGCGCTCCGCAGCGAGACGCTTTAGACGTATACTTCGGGTAATGATCTAAGAAATGACGGAAATCACAAATAATTATCGAATCATGCGACGCGTGAATGTCGAAACTTCGCCCATCCACTATTTGAGAATAACAGCACCTAGCTAATTGCAACAAACATTGCACATAATTTCATACCTTTATGAAACTTTTTCTTGGTGAAAAATAAAAAAAAAATTTAAAAAATGATAGAAGTAAACAAAGTTATCGCTTACTACCTTACAGCTACTCATGCAGCTACCAAATTCCGCATCTTATTACTTGTAGCTGAGAATTTTATTCACGAGTTTCAGAGTTATAGTGCGATTCGTAAAAGACGAGGTCATAAACATTAACTTTCATGAATAACAGCCCCATCACGCTTGCGGTATCAATAAGTTGCGTCTTTATTGCTGTACTAATTCTATTCGTTTTACCTTTTGTCGACAGTATGAACATACTGTCTGTATCTGACACAAAAAATGATTGTCCAGCAATATCTTGACATTGTGTTATGGAATACGTCAGATATATGTGTAATGTTGTAATTCATGTAACATCTCTTGTGAATTGAATTTCTGCATCTGCACTTCAGATGGTTACTGTGCAACTGAAATCGATTTGCGACACAAATGCAAAGGATTTCTACGGCCAATGCTGCTTCATTTAATATTTGAAATAATGACATATGTGGTTGATACGTCATTATGGTGCACCAGGTTGGTTTCTTCACAAAAGGTGAAAACATCTGATGCAATCGTTTCTCGCTCGCTGGATTGGCCGGGGAGGCGCCAAATGCTGGCATGATCATTCTCCATACCTGGGGACGCTTGAAGGAAGTGTTCTACGGAACTCCAGTAAACGATGTGCAGACACTTCATGGTCGCGTCCTCAGTGCGTCCCAGCAAGTAATACAACAACAGTCTCGTATACGTGCAAAGATGCGTCTTTCTTACAAGGACCGAGGGATGCATCGCCATGAGTAGTCGCCACGTGTAACAGCTCCAAAACACATCTTCATCACAAAAAGTATAGGTTTCCGTAACCATGTTTCTTGGATGTAGATTTCTTGTTTCGATTAGTACTACCACATATTACCTATAAATGGTATAAATATTACTCACTAAAGTTTTGTTGTTGCAAAATACTAACAACAATTGTTTACAGAAGAATGGAATTGCTGGTAGAAGCCGACCTCTGGGAAAATCAGATTGGATTTGGGAGAAATGTAGGATCACGAGAGGCAACACTCAGTTTACGGCTTATTTTAAAAGACAGATTAAGGAAAAGCAAACCTACATCTCTAGATTTTGCAGATTTGGAGAAAGCTTTTGACAATGCTGATTGGAATACACTCTTTCAAATTCTGAGGCAAGCAGGAATAAAATTTAGTGAATGAAAGGTTATTTACAATTTGTTCAAAAACCATACAGCAGTTATCAGAGTTTAAGGGCATGAAAGAGATGCAGTGGTTGTGAAGGGAGTCAGACAGGGTTGTAGCTTTTCTCCAATGTTATTCAATTTTACAATGAGCAAGCGATAAAGAAAGCAAGGAGAAATTTGGAAAAGGAATTAAAGTTCAGGTTGAAGATTTAAAAACATTGTGTTTTGCTACCGATACAATAATTTAATCATTCTGCCAGATACAGTAAAGGACCTGGAAGAGCAGTTGAACATTAATAAGAACAAAACAAGGGTAATGGAGTGCAGTCTAAGAAAATCAGGTAATGCTGAAGGAACTAGATTAGGTAACGGAACAATGAAGGAGGAAGATGAGTTTTGTTACTTGAGAAGTCAAATAACAAATGATGGTCGCAGTACAGAGGATATAATATGCAAAATGACAATGGGTAGAAAAGCGTTCTTGAAAAAGAGAAATTTGTTAACATCGAATATTGATTTAAGCTTAAGGAAGTCCTTTCTGAAGTCATTTGTGTGGAGTGTTACCTTCCTGCACGATAATGGAACATGGATCATAAAGTGCGGGCAGGAAGAGTATCGAGGCTTTTGGAATGAGTTGATACAGAAGAATGCTAAAGATTAGGTGGGTGGATAGCGTAACTAATGATAAGGTACTGAAGAGAACTGGGGAGAAAAGGAATTTCGGGGTGCCGCGGCGGAGCGACCGAGTTAAGCTTAAGGGACTTCGGGGTTATCGGTCCCTAAACTCTACTAATCAACTACCTTATACTAAAGACGATACAAAGAGCCATGCCCGAGGGGGGATTAGAGCCCTCGACCGTAGCGGCCGTGCAGACCGTGACTGGCGCGCCGCAGACCGGCACGACTGAGTGCATTGAGATGCTGGGCTACGATGCGCGAGGTCGTTCCCCCTCGGGCATAGATGTTTGTGCTGTCTTTAGTATAAGTTAGTTCATAAGTAGTTTGTAAGTTTGGGGACTGATGACCCCTTAGTTAAGTCCCATAAGCTCTACAAGCATTTGAACATTTTGAACAAATTTTTGAACATCTGAATAGTTGGCATACCTTGACTAAAAGACGGCATCAATTTGTAGGACCCATTCTTAGACATCAAGCAATCGTGAATTTAGCATCGGAGAGAAGTATGTGGGGTAAAGAATTGCAGAGGGAGACCAAGAGACGAATACAGTAAGCAGACTCAAGAGGACGTAGCTTGTCGTACTATGAGGAGATAAAGATGCTTGTTCAGGATAGAGTAGGATGGAGAGGTACATCAAACCAGTCTCCGGAGTGAAGACCACAACATCATCATAGTTTGAAACACAATTTGAAAAGAGAAAGTTGCAAGATATTAATGGAAAAAAATAGAAAGGCACAAAGCGTTGTAAACCAAATTCAAAATATCGAATGCAACTGGGAGGAAAACAAAGGAAAAAGGGGAGATGAAGAATTCACATTAAAAAAATTTAGATACTGTCAAGAAAATTTCGTTTGCTGGTGTGGGGAAAATATCTGACATCTGTGCTTAAGGAGTTTGTTTGGTGAGACAATAATGGTTTCGTCGTCGTATCTCATTATCACGGGTAAAATAAATAGATACGGAAACGTTGTCTTTGTAAAGCAAGCTACGCGACACGCTGCTGGGCGTTTAGCTGGGTGCCCTGAGGAAGCGGCGTGGGTGGGAAGAGGTTCGCAGTCAACACGACAGCGACAGCGACAGCGACTGCGGGCGGTGTTTACCTTCACTCCGGCGGCCGCGCCGGAGTAGCTTTCGGCGGAATGTGTACCGAATAAACAGAGGCGAGCAGCGCGCCGGCTCCAATCTTCGCAACTTACACTCTCCAATGTGTCCCACCCGCGCGTCGTCTGTTTTGCTTTTTAAATTTGTGTAAGCGTAGCTCAGGCTCCATAAATTATTAACGGGACATTTCTCTCCCCTTTCGTCAATCACTGTACACAAGGGCATTTTTCGTCCTCGCTGAAACGGGTCTGCAGAGAAAAGAAATGGAGGTTGTGCGTCTACGTTTGAGAAAATGCTTTGCCTGTTAACCATCAAATCATTATATAAATACTCTAACACGAAAATTGTGGTACAGATTACTAATTAATTCGTACAAGAAGGACAATGAAAGTTACATAATTCGAAACATTGTTTGTCGTAGATTTCAGGAATATAAATATTACTAGCTGAAAACCCGGCGTTGTCCGGGTATTTATTTCCTTATTCCTGACATTTTTCGGGTGTATATTCATTTGTATAAGGGCTGTATGCGGAGCGCGCGGTTGCTCGCCGTGGAGGTTCGAGTCCTCCCTGGGGCATGGGTGTGTGTGTTGTCCTTAGGTTAGTTTATCTAGGTTTAAGTAGTTTGTAAGCTACGGACTGATGACCACGCAGTTTGGTCCGATAGATTTACAAACATTTGAACATTTCAAGGGCTGTATGTAAAATCTCTTGGGAATACAATTAGTAGTAAAGAAGTAACTTGGTGCGTGATGGGGCGGTTTTCCATGAACGTTATTGTTTATGTTCTCATATCTCGTGAACTACGTCTCATACTGTCATACAATTTAGAAGGTACACTCAAGTAGATGCTTGTATACTGTTTATAAAATTTCCTGCGGCTACAGTTTGGAGTGTATGAATTATAAATTGTAACGTCATCCGAATGCCGTAGTTTTAGTCCATGAACAGCGGAACGTTACTATTTATGTGCTCATATCTCATTAATTATGTGTCGTACTGTGATGCAATTTAGATCGTACATTCAAATATATGTGTGTATATTGTCTGTAAAATTTCCTGCGGCTACAATTTGTAGTGTACAAATTATAAATTGTAAGGTCAGACCGAATGCCGTAGTTTACTCCATAAACAGCGGAAAAGTAGTAAGCGAGAAACTTTTTTCCTTTCATCATTTTGCTATGGGTGTCAGCGAGAAAAAGTGTAATAAAGGCTTGAAATTGTGTTTAAAGTTTGTTGCAAGTCGTTAAGTATTCTTATTCTCATATAGCGTATTTATAAATTGTCGCCGCATTATTTGGCAGTTTTCTACGATTCCTATTGTTTACGACGTTATATCTCCTGAACCATGTGTCGTATGTGGTTCGCACTCGTACAACAATTGTTACCTCAAGCTAAGGAAAATGCGTACCAAATTTGGTTGAAATCCGACCAGTGGTTTAGAAGAAATTGAGCAGCATTGTCGCTAAATGCAGCAGTTTTAGACACATTTCATTGTTTATAACGCCATATCTCGTGAACTAAATATCGTATGCTTTTCTTCCACTTACGGCGACTGTCCTCATGGATTGAAGCTTACGTGTACAAAATTTCATAAAGATTGGAACAAAACTGTAGATTTGTATGCAACACGTACATACGGACACTCTGCTTTATATATTAGATGTGTGCCTTCAGCCATTAAAAGAGGTAAAAGTAGAAATTTTCCTATCTACAGCTTGGATCAAGTTCTACATTCTGCAACAATCAGCTCACTGATTGGCTATTCGCCTCGATCAAAGACGCTGTGCCGGCCGCAGTGGCCGAGGGGACTGAGGCGCTTCAGTCACGGTCTGCACGGCCACTACGGTCGGGGGTTCGAATCCCCCCTCGGGCATGGATATTTGTGCCGTCCTTAGTTGTAGGTAGTTCATAAGTAGTTTGTAAGTTTAGGGACTGCTGACCCCTTAAGCTTAACAAACATTTGAACATTTGAAAGACGCTGTAATGCAGCGCATCAGTAGTATTAAAATAACGTATTAAAATAAGTGAATATCGAAACATGGAGTGCTCCCAACTCACTTTCATGTTCTGTTCAAATGCTTCTTTTTCACATTCAGAGTGGTTAAAGGAAATGGATGTTTTCATATGAATTCCGATATAAAGGCTGATGTGCCGGGAGAGGCATCTAGCGGTGCTCGGGTGGAACTACGAAGTCGACATGTTGTCAGCTCTGGAATTCTGAATATTGCAGTATCGAAATAACATTATTTCTTGGCGTTGTATAAATATACGAACACCGAAATTGTAGCTCCATTTCAAATGCTAATGGATGCTAATGAAAGTTATATAATTCGAAAATGGCATGAGAAGTATATACTTCCGTTTTTATTTGTTGTTATTGAGTCAGGCATTTTCCTCAACACGTAAAAGATATAAAAGATATCGTTTCATACCTCCCAGTGCCGGTTAAATTTTACCAAATATCCGAGCGCCCTCCTATGATAATGTTGGCAACAGATGCTGAACAGTGAGTCTTCATTTTAGCCAATCGCTTGGCAACGCTGATGTTTTCTCATGGAGTCTTCGCTTTATGAGGGCAATTATTTTTACTGAGTGGACGAGGGCACATACAAGAAACTGTCAACCATAAAGCAGGAACAGCATTATTTGTTTACTTCATGGTGTGAACGATACACTAATCGTGTCATTCTAGGTGGTTCGAACAAATGGGCAAAGATTTTCTATCGTGTTGTTGATGTTGCCAACATAATCACGCGAGGCGCCCGACATGATACGTAAACGTTTACCCCCAGTGACTATTGTAAACACAATTGGTCGATTTTCGACCACAGGCAATACTAGTTAAAATGAAATTTTAAAGCTTATGAACTACTTACAAACTAGGACGGCACAAATATCCATGCCCGAAGGGGGATTCGAACCCCCGACCGTAGTGGCCGTGCTGACCGTGACTGGAGCGCCTCGGCCACAGCGGCCGGCGGCAATACTAGTTCTTATAAATAGTAGAGCAAAGACCTCGCAACAGTTTAATGCCCACACGTCATAAATACCTTAGTTTCACTGGTAACTTGCCGATACCAGTGGGGTTAAATCTACATTCATAATACGCAAACAAGCTCACGGTAGGATACTTTGCGTACCATCGGTAAATCCTCCTCTTTCTAGTACACCTCCATATGGTCCGCGTTAAAAAACGATAGACGGCAAGTCTCCATGTGAGCTCTAATCTCTTTATTTTCTTTCTCGTGGTCTTTCACGTGATATAACTATGCAAGCAACAAATTGAATCGGTGAGTGCAGAAACCACTTCAGTCACAAAAATGCGAAAAATCGTGTTCGATGAAATATGCTTAGAAAGGTAAGATGCGTGTTGAGTACAAGAACCACTTTAGTCTGTTGAGTAGCTACGTAGATACAGGGCGTGTTTTTCGAACGCTGAACGCAGAAGGAACGTGAGTCAGTGACTGACGGCGTTTCCGCTCTCACTGCTACATCTTGCCCCTTTTAGCGTGCCTGTGCCTTGTGTTCACCAGCCTAAACAGCTGCTCTTATTGAAGTCTTTCTCTTGTTGATTGTTTTCAAAGTGTTCTTGCTGAACGTTTCCTGTTCTGTGTCGAGGGAGGAGTGTGGCAAAAGAAGCAAAATCCAAGTTTGCTCCCACTCGATGTACAGAGTTGCGCTATAACTCTAAAGAGAAAGGAAAGGGGTAATCGCAGCATACACTTCTACTGAAGGATTACAAAAGCACAGCTATCAGCAGCTGAAACCAGCTTCCCGAAACGTAGATACTGATTTTCCTTCAAGTATTGCAGCCTACCCATCAGGGAAAGTTCCAGTCAACAACAAGAAAATGGAAGACATGATAATTCATATTTCTGAAAACGTCAAAGTTTTTTATGATGAACTATTTACCTGGCCAACGACTACACATGTAATTGGTACCTTGGTCGAGAATCTATTTTAAGAGCTTTTTACTTTGTTATATTCCTGTTTTCTGAAGACTTTGTAAATACAGTAACTTCATTTTTGATATAATATGAAAAAATATAAACTTTAAATGAATGATGACCTTTTTCCAAGTTTTGAGCTGTCTCAAAAAACCAGTTGAGTGCAGAAACAGTATAAGTCCGGATAAAAGTTTAAACTGTACTGAGCCTAATTTATCTCGTAATTAGGAAATTTTTCTTAGACTGCAACATAAATGCTTGTCATAACAGAAAGGAAAAAGATAGTTAAAATATTTGATAATTTGCAGGACTTATGACGTTTTTCCTCTCTCCTGAACAATTTACAATGTGTGACTGAAGCGGTTTCTGCACTCACCGTTTCAGCTGTTGACGCTTCAAGAAACGTATAATCTGGGAAGTGTGAAAGGAACCCGCCACGGGGGTTGATAACGAGAAGGCGTTAGGGGAGGAGTGTTCAAATCTACTCGCCCCCCCCCTTCCCCAAGCCATGTCTAAAGGACTTTTATTTATTCGATTTTTTTAGGCGCTCTTAATGCGTCCTGTATTTCAAACGTTGAAATGGCTGTACTTGAGAGCTGAAACCCCCTTCCTTCCACCCACCAGAAAATCAATTAAACTCCCATCCTTGAGGAAGAATAATCTCTGCCCCTGGATCCCATAGTCATGAAAAATACACATAAGCCGAAAGAGTGGCTTGTCAGCTACTTGATGGACTACACTTTCTGAGGATTCTTCCAATGAATCTCACAAGGAGACCGCATGGCTATCAGAAATTAGAATTTTTGATATTTAAGGTACGTGAAGATAAGATCTCAAATAACATTTAGCAAAAACCATTCGACGCAACTCTAAAACTTTTTCGAGGAAATCGAGTTTGAAGTTTTGCAAGTGCATGGAAGTACCAATCATTACATCATTTGCAGTATCTGTCGGTGTAGCTTGGGTGGTACCCTTCTGGACTTGCAATCGTAGGGTTGGTGGTTCGAATCCAGCCGTGCTCGACTTTTTAAATTTTTCGTTGTATTCCAGTGCTTACACAATTTAACATCTAATGGTAATTTTTACGAAAAATGTACGTAGTTTTGGTAATTCATTATTATTTATATAAATTTGTTAATATCGACGGTTTCAATAAAAAAGTAAGTTATAATTTTTACAGTATTTGCTTGACTATTAGTCTTTGATAGTTCAGTTTTTGAAGAGGTACGACGCTATTTTGGAAAGCCATTTCCATAGCTACTAATGGCTTTCCAAGCAGCTAAACTAACCATCTATAATTTTAAGTGTTCATCTCGTTTACATACACATATACAGATACTGATACAACACGTATATATATATATATATATATATATATATATATATATATATATATATATATATGTGTGTGTGTGTGTGTGTGTGTGTGTGTGTGTGTGTGTGTGTGTATGTGTGTGTGTGTCACAGTGGGATTCGAACCACCGACCGTATGGTTGTATGGCCAAAACACTCCAACCACACCGACAGATGCTGCAACTGTTGTAATTATTGGTACTTACGTGTACTTCCAAAACTTCAAAGTCGAATTTCTCGATAGTTTTTGAGAGTTCTGTCGAATGGCTTTGGCTGATTATTATTTAAGTTCTGAACTTCACGCAGCACAAATACTAAAAAATTCTAAGCCCCAATACTCATGTGGTCTTCTTGCCAGTCTGGCATCTGTATTGCCGAATATTAATTTTATATGGTCGTTCAGATCGCTCTTCGTGCTAACTCCTAGATATTTTAAGGAACTAATTGCTGCCATATATTGCTGGGGGCAAAGCGTCACGGAAATGTTGTACGATTTGAGGTAGAAATCATTAAAAGAGGTGGCAGAGGGGACTGCGGCGTGCCAGTCACAGTCTGCACGGCCGCTACGGTCAGGGGTTAGAATTCCCCCTCAGGCATAGATGTTTGTGTCGTCTTTAGTATAAGGTAGTTCATAAGTAGTTTGTAAGTTTAGGGACTGATGACCCCGCAGTTAAGTCTCATAAGCTTAACAAACATTTGATTTGATCATTAAAAGAACGATGTTTTTCGTTAGGGCGAGATCTATTTGAGAAATTTCAATCACCGACTTTTACTTCTTAATGTGCAAATATTTTGGTAGCACCCACCTACAGAGGGCGACATGACCACCTCAATAAAATAAGAGCGGAACGATTTAGGTGGTCTTTCTTCCCGCGCGCTATTAGATAACCGAACGATAGAGAAAGGTTATAAAAGTGGTTAATGAACCCTCTGCCAGGCACTTAAATGTGATTTGCAGAGTAACTATGTAGCTATTTCGTAAGATGAGTAACGGTGGTATTTCTCATTGAACAGGGGAGGAGGGGGGAGAGGCCCACAAAAAAGTAATTTTTAATGACTGAACTAAAAACCGAAATATCTGTTACAATCTCCTCACTCAGTGGTGTAATTACGCAATGAAATCTGAATACAGTAAAGGAAGTGGTACAGTCTTCACGTGACGCAGCTAAAATGGATACATATTAACGAACGAGAACAATTAGCGTCGTCCTAAAACTTTAGCCGAGGGGACTGAGGCGCTTCAGTCACGGTCTGCACGGCCACTACGGTCGGGGGTTCGAATCCCCCTCGGGCATGGATATTTATGCCGTCCTTAGTCTTAGCTACTTCATAAGTAGTTTGTAAGCTTAGGGACTGACGACCCCGTAGTTAAGTCCCATAAGTTCTACAAACATTTGAACATTTTGATTTGAACCAAAATTTTATACATAATTTGAAATTTTCACTAAAAATCTTATCGTTTACGTGGTTAACACTGATTATTTAACAAATCAACTCCTATGAAAAATAACCAAACGTTAGAAGCTGTTTTATACATAGAAATTCTAGTCCATAAGGAATCGGTTGTTTACCGATATTTCATAGGCTAATATCCGTATTGCCCTGGAGGGTACTGATTTATTTTCCTGCATTTCGCGTTACTCCTCAGTTCACATAGATGAACATATAGTATGAATGTGTCCCGGTTCTGATTAAGCGCTTGGTTGAAGTTGTGTCTTTGTAGCACTCGCTTAAATGTGATTAGCAGCACTCCATATTTACGTCCGTTTTTGCTTCTCAGAGTAATGTTTGTTATCGTTGTTTTTCCTGGAGGTGGCATTTCGATAAAAGCAGATTTATTGTTTTGATTTATACTTTACTCTTCAACGATTTTTTTATCTTCCGTCTAAGAGTGTTAGCAGAAAACCCACACGCTTTGCCGACTGAACTTTTCTCGTTATAGAATTCCAGTATGGCCGCTGCATACACGGGAAGTTCGTTCGCTTGGCTTTCCTCACTCGGAGCTTGTTTGTCTTTAATATCGCCCTCCGAAAGAACGCCCAGTAGCTGTGGACGTGTTCCATCTCTTATACGGAAGACTAAAACGCTTTTATGCAGCCCAAGGGTATCACGTCAAGATCGATCCACTGGATATGTGAGTCGAAGTGATCGTAGAAATGGAGGTCCAAAAGTCTGAACGGAATTTCTGTTTTCCTTCAGTATGGGCTCTGTGGGTTCGTCGAAAGGTACGCACTATGTCAGATGACCAAAAACAACTCCACCGGTAGAACACCCTCATCACCTTATTTGATTGGATGGAATTATGATCGTATAGACGGTTGGAGGCCGAGAGTTTTAATTAAACTTTTATGAGTAGGAGAACGCAGAATTGCACAAAGTATGTGCTAAATAGGCCTACGTTAATTGTTATTTTGTGAGGGTTTTACGCGTGTCAAAATTTAGAGAACAAATGGTTTATGTATGCAATTATTTATGAATAATTTATTAGTTTAAAAGCACAATCGATCTGATGGTAAACTGATTTAAAGTGTATTAAAATATAGCAAGGATACAGGAAGTGACGAGAGTATTTCACACCACGTGTGACACGTTTTTAATGTGTCTAAAGTTCTGTTGAATTACATCAGTCTTCGCATGTGATGTGAACGTGTGGAATCCATTAGGCAAGGCGTCAGGGTCTGATTTGTGGACTTCGGAAAAAAGATGGATTGTGATAACTACACCACGTTTGTAATTTCAACAGTTTCCACTCTCGAACACTGTTGATGAATGAACTGCCGACTGATATATGTTTTTGGCTTTGTACTGAAGTTAGTCGTGAGGTCAGCATGGGACTTGACGGCAAATTAATATCCAACGACTATACGGCGACAAAAATCGATGTCAATGGACAGAAAACCAGTCCATGAATTGCTTAAGGACATCTAATTAATATGCTAGAATTTCTACTTTCTGTTACTCTTTCTGAGGTATATATATATATATATATATATATATATATATATATATATATATATATATATACCCCAGAAGTTTCATTTTGCTGCACACATCAGCACAAAATGATACACTACTGACCTAATATTATATAAAAGTATGTTTATTATGTTAACTTTATCGACAAGGTGCAACTTACTGCGCCGAAGTTGCCAGCAACGTCAGACATAAAGTGGAGGTATTTGTGACTTAACGGAAGTAATGTCTGTAGAGTCACGCAATTATTGTAAGTAACGGTATTGAGTGCAATGGTAAAGGACTGGCAGTGGACAGAGGCAGGCGATTGGAACATCTGACAGACAGGCCAGGTTTAGCGAGTTAAGCCAAGAAGCCGGTCGCGGTTTGTCCAAATCGGCGGAAATTGGTGAAAGGCCCATGCTTTGCACTCAAAGCTATAGTCGGACGGAAAAAAATTATCCGTGGCTCCGCCTACTGGGCTGGGAGACCGCCCGGCCGCAGAAACGGAATACAAGCATGTTGCCAAATAGTTCGCCACCGAACAGTATAGCTAACGGTCACCGTGTTGGCTGACAGAACTCGCAAGAGTGCACAGCTCAGCCCGACGCGCGGATGCGCAGAGATATATTCACATTTGACTTACTCCACTGGTCTGCTGCCACAGCCGGCGCTCAAATCCGATTGGCGCAAGCGCCAGGGGTCATCGTATATCGTCTCGACTATAATGAGAGCTCTTAGCCGGGCGTCTTGTAAGAGAGTCTGGAGGACACCTGTGAGTTCCACACTCCGGTAATTCAGAATGAAATCTTATCTTACATCTGTAAGCAGTATGTGTGTGTGTGTTCCACATCTCCTCCTGTACTACTGGACCGATTTCGACCAATCTTGTACACATGTTCCTTACTATCAGGCAACAGTCGCAGTCGGGTCAAGAACCACACATGCGTAAGGAGATATGACGTCATAAACAATGACAGTCGTCAAAAACGGCCGCATCATGCGATAATATTCTACATCTGCTCCTAAACTAATGGACCGTTTTAAACCAAATTTGGTACAAATATTCTGTAAGGTCAGGAATCATTTCCTGTGGTTGTAAAAACATTACGTCATAATTCAGCGATGTTATTGGTGAATTTTTGGTGCAATTAAAAAAAATGTTCATATGTTTGTAGAACTTATGGGACTTAACTACGGGGTCATCAGTCCCTTACAAACTACTTATGAACTAGCTAAGACTAAGGACGGCACAAATATCCATGCCGGAGGGGGGGGATTCGAACCCCCGACCGTAGTGGCCGTGCAGACCGTGACTGAAGCGCCTCAGTCCCCTCGGCCACCGCGGCCGGCTTGCCGGAATTATTATGATAGAATGCTGAGATGGAGGGATTGGGGGTAAACCGTCGCCTATTGCTTCTTGCATAGCGAGACATGATTGGTGGTCATCGGCGAATGGGGTGAGGGCTTCCGTTTCTCTCCTGCTGGCCGTGGGCCGCGCGGCGGCAGTTGCTTAATAGTGACGCTAGTGTGTTGTGTTGTCACCCCCACTCCCTCCACCTCAGCATCCTAGCGTAATAAAGTTTCCAGTCTTCCGACAAAAAAACACCAATAACATCGTTGATTTTAAAAGTTATGACGGACTGTCGAATTGAAAGTAAATATAAAGTATTGTAACAACCAGCTTCCATCAGTATACCCTGATGATGGCCACTGTAACGTTGGCCGAAACGTCGCTCATTAAAGTAATAGCCTTCTTACTTCATTACGCGGTACAACACTCAGAAAACTTTTATGTCATCTGACTATGGCCGCGGAAGCCTACGTAATTAAATATTATGTACTCCTTCATTAGTTCCCCCCCCCCCCCCCAATGTTTTTTAGATTAACATAGACCTCGAGCTGTGCATTGTTTATAACTACGAAAATATTGGATGCAATTGGGTCACAATGTTGTATCTCAAATTAACGACATTTTACATTGTTTTGAATTATGTAAGGTACTCTTACTTGATAAAATTGTTTTATGACTACATTTCCTCCTTTAACTATAGTTTTTATGTAAGTTATATATTTGTGGTGTCTGTTCTTCCTGCCATCACTTTTGATCCTGCAGTTAGAATAAACACTTAATCACGGAATTTACGACAAAAACTGCGAAGGAGTAAAGTTGAAAATGTGTATCCAGCTGGGATCCGAACCTGCGTCTCCTGCTTGTTAGGCAGTTGCTCTGACCCCTACGTCACTGGGGAGACAGTGGTCATCACAACTGCATGGACTACTGTACCTGGCCTCCCGTCAGATCCTAATTCTCTACTTTCATTGCCTGCTATTACTCAACCGTGCTTTTTTTTTAAAACTGTTCAGACAACACATCTATATGACTTATATAATTAGCCAATGATCCTTATTCAGTGCATAAGCACTCCAAGGCCCTTTCCCTTATGGAAATCAGTTTGTAAAAACAGCGAGTTTGAGTTATGAAATGTAAAGATTTTATCTGATCGGAGGCGAGCTACAGTAGTCCTTCCGATTGTGATGATATCTGTATCTCCAGTGTTGTATGGGTCAGCGCAAATGCCTACCAAGCAGGAGACCAGATTCGAATCCTGACTGCGTAGACATTTTCAACTTTGCCCGTTGCAATGGACGTCCTGAATCCAGTGAATACGTATTATTTTCTACATAAAATTACTTTCTGATCGCATGTTGTACCTGGTCAAGACTCTCTGAAGGACCTCGCGTCTGATTTATTCCTGAAAGATTTCTTTAAAGAGTCAAGCTAATATCCCATTTTGATTTACAATAAAAGGGAAAGTATCGAGTACTTCACAATATGGCTTTCAAGGAATTAATCGGATTCACAACTAGTTGCTGATGTGAGAGTGCACATTCCCTTAAATTTCTATTTATGTTCTTGTTATTGAAGACAAACTTTTGCATAATAAACTTATTGGACAAAATGTAGCTGCTCTTTCCAAAATATCACTCAGCGAACCATTCGCACGGCATTTTCATGTTACATAAAGTTTTTATGTTTTAATTGCTCTTTAGCCACTGAGGGCATTTTCATGTTACATAAAGTTTTTATGTTTTAATTGCTCTTTAGCCACTGAGGTGGTTACGAACGGTCTCTAAGATTCTCGGTCCCATTGCAAAAAGAACATTAGAAACCAATATCTTACGGTCTTGGGTCTAAACATCTGAATCTCTTAGATGCGAGATTAGATGAATAACGCGTTTTCGTCATCCGGTGTATCCATAAATTTCTGAATCTCTTGAATACAGTAAGATGCTCATGTCGGTGTCGGACCCACAGAGTAAGAATTTTTCATTTTTTTCCCTTAGTTTTTAGTATGTACTCATCAACAAAAGCACAGTGTTAACACTTTGACTGCCGGCCCTTTAAACTGCCATTTCTAAGAATGCCAGGTGTTTTTAGCAATATTTAGTATTTTGTATTAGAAAAACTAGACAACATTTAAATGTGGTATAACCTTTTCTGAAAGCATTGGACTTCTTCTTCCTGATTACCTACTTTCAGTTTCTTTGAATGTATACTTCCTTTTCCACATATTTTCAAACAATGTCATTTTTTGGAAAAAAGAAAAAAGTTTACGGAAATCATAAAGTTTTTACATCATGATTGTCATAGAAGAAAAGCTTTTATTTCACTTTCAACAGTAAAACACTGATGAAAACACTTATTCCATATATATACACACACATTATTTTCACACAGTGTAATTTTTTTAAATTTTTTTATTTCGTATGATACAATGTAAAACATGGTTCTTTGCACATTGCGATTTTGCACTCACTGCACTGGTATGATGTGTCTTTTCTTACTGCCTTTCCAGTTTGCTTTTTTCCTCTGGTTGAGCATACTTTGCACATCCTTTGAATTCTACTTTTACCTGTGGGAGGTGGAATTTTTTCTAGAAAATACTTTCCTGCAGATAACCTGCTCCGGTGGTCTCTATCGGAAGTTGGTTTGGGAGTACCGTCTTCACACATTGGCAATTCTGCACACAACACCTTTATGAACTTGGATAGAGGCATCTCCTCAGCTTTTATTTTGTTATGGAGAATACATGCATATACCAGGCACCATAATGAGACAGTGAAATGCAAGTTTCTTCCACCATTTCACTGTTTTACGTTCGAAAGCCCTGTATGACATCCTTTGATCGGACGGATCAACCCCGACCTTCTATTTGTTGTACTCCACAACACAAGCAGGTTCTTTGTATGTTGGTTGATTTCAAAGCCTAAGGCATTCCCTTCCGGTTTTTCATTACAGTTCGAACGAGACCTGTCTTCTCCTTTTCTAACATTCTACTTACCCCTTGCGGCGCAATGAAGAGATGCTGAGACCGTCAATGGACGGGATTTCGTATTTACACAAATGAAAAATCGAATTCCGTCAATTGACGGGATCGGCAGTATACGGAAATTTTTGTATCCCGTCCATTGACGGGACTGGCAGTTAAAGTGTCAAGTATCCAGTCCGGTGCTATGAAGCAGTCTAGTCCGCCACCGTCGGCGCCCAGATGTTGAACAGCGACGAATGCGTGCGGCAGCCAGGCCGCTGTGCAGATTTATCAGCGGAACGCCCCTGCTGGCTGCAGACGTATTTGGTGCGGCGCGCACTTTGCTGAAGCATCGCCGCGGTTTCGCAATTTCCTGCTGAAAATGCAAACTGCCAAGGCAGGCCCATTTATTCCGAGCTCCATCTGGAGGTGACCTTTTGGCTGCATGCAGCACGCAGAATGAGTCTCTCGACCAAAGAGACGAAAGACTATTTATTTAAAAAAATGTTTAGTTAATTTTAGAACGTAACTAGAAAGGAGTGTTGTCTGGCATCTGAAAGCAATGACATGTCACTCATTCTGAAAGGCCTGTGCGTTATTTCAGAAATGTTGCAAGAACTGCACACCGCAGTCGACCATTCTAGGTGCATCTTACAGTGTGAAAAACATAATATTCTGTAAGTTCTACTTTTTTAACCTGTTTTCCTCTTACAAGACCATCATCAGACTTCGATATCGTTGTCGAATGTGAAAGACGGTACGACATCCAGAGTGAAGTATGAACACAATGTGTTACTACAGAGTGCAGTAATAAGATTGTTAATGTTTTATTAACTGGTTATGTAACCTAAATCGTAATATTAATACAAGTACTTGAAATCATAACAGAAGTACAGATTTTAACGTTAATTGTACAAGAATCCTTGATTCTTAAGTAATTCCAATGGTGCTTTTCCATAGATGCGGAAAAGAAAAAAAAAGTAGTGGCAATTGTCTTTGGAACACAGAAGCTGAATTAAAGTTTGTGACGTGGAGGTTAAACCGTACTTAGACTATTCCAAGGCGCTTTAATCGTTAGTGATGTGATGGTCTAACGGTTGCCGGGCGCCGTGGCTCAGCGCGCCCGGTCAGAGGGCTGAACGCTCTCTGTAATAAAAAAGCTGAGCCAAAGAACACATAGAACCAAACAAACAAACACGATCACGTCCGCAAAGGCAAGAACTACACATAGAGCAACAAAAAAAAAAAAAAAAAAAAAAAAAAAAAAAAAAAAAAAAAAAAAAAAAAAAAACCACGGTTAAGACGTCAGCCTAATAAACATGGAGGTCCGGGTTCGATTCCCGGCCGCATCACAAATTTTAATTCAATGCTTTAGATTTATCAATATGTCTTAGAAAAAAAAAGTCATGGGTGATGTAGCCGCCAGGAGTGAAAAAAAGATGTCGATATCTGTGAGTCTGGTGTTGCCTTATTTCTGAAGCATTCACCTCTCTAAGAATACGTGAGCATCGACGTTCTACCAACTTATGGTCTGTATACTGATCAGCTATTAAGGTAAAAGTGGTAAACGAAAGGGTTTTGTGCAATCACGTTTTAGGGACGTAAACCTTCAAATGGTTCATTTTCAGTAACACATTCCTATTGAGTAACTACAATGCCACAACTGCTAGTTCAATGGTGTGGGAATCAAAATACTGAAGTAACCAAGTCTGTAGAAAAACGTTCTTTATTGACTTTGTTACCTAACATTCCTGTATTAGTTTCTGATCACTTGCCACCGTGACAACAAAATTTTTATTAAGATCCTTTTTTATCTTAGTTTTGAGTATCTAACATCAGGCAAAGAGGGAGTGTTTAGAGAACGTGGGAGGAGAAGATCGGAGGCACAGAATGAGGTAAGAAAGGTAAAGCAGTCAACAGTCAGCAGATTGGTTTGAACACCACAGTGCTTTACTAGGCAGGGTCCTGTTTGGAGGTGGTATGCCGATGCCTCCTACAGACTTTCGAACTGATTTACCTAGCCAGTTATAGGGCGACCTACAGTTAAACGTGGATTCCGAACCACGGTGCTAAACGACGTTTTCTCGTGAGCGACCTACCAGAGGTGAAAGAAGTGGGGAGTAACAGATAAAAATCCCAGATCTTCACGGAGATCGAACCCTGACCATTGGATTCATACTCTGACAGTCTGCGACGCTACCAAGCCAGGTTAAGGAAGAGAGAGAGGAACGGGAAAGAGTAGTAGAAGGAAGAGTCGAGGAAGATTTGGAGAGCAAATGGACAGAGAGAGAGAGAGAGAGAGAGAGAGGTTTGTCTAGATGACTATAATGTAGAAATCGATTGAAACTTCCTGGCAGATTAAAATTGTGTGCTGGAATCGGGACGAACCTGGGACCTTTGCCTTTCGCGGGCAAGCGCACTACCGCCTGAGCTATCCCGACGCGACTCACAATGCCGCCTCACAACTTTACTTCCGCCTCCTACTTGAGGGGATAGCACAGTAGTGCGCTTGCCAGCGAAAGGCAAAGGTCCCAGGTTCGAGTCCCGGTTCCGGCACACAATTATAATCTGCCAGGAAGTTTCATATCAGCGCACACTCCGCTGCAGAGTGAAAGCTTCATTCTAGAAATCGATTGTTTATCTTGAGGATCAATATGTCATTTATCAGCCGTTCATAAAGTAAGCACTGGAGCTTGTGCTACCTTTAAGAATCAAACGGGATACAAAGTGAAATCGAAATATTTTATTTCACGTAACAGAGTAACAATATTGCCGGGTTCAAATCCCGGTCATCGTGCAGTGGTACACCACAGCGACGGTTGACAACTGGTGCATGCGTAGCTCTCTGGACGTACTGTCGCGGTCAGTTGAGTAGTGGGGTCGCCTCAGCTTCAGTCACCCCGTTTACATGGGCTCCCAAAACCGGATTTCGTAAACCGATTTCCCAATTCCGCTTTTGGTTGGTCATGTAAACACTCCAAAATCGATTCTGGAAATCCGCTTCTCTAAAGCGGTTTTCCAGTTCCACAATCGATTTCCGTGTCCATGTAAACGCAACCATTTTTGAAGCGTTCTTGGCTTGTCAGATTGTGTTTTCTTCTTAAGAATTTTCGGCACATATGAACAGAGTGATATTTTCTAATGTGAAATAAAAGTATAAATATTAGAGTGAGCATGAATCTGTGTATTTAAGTAAAGAAAAATAGCGATAATAATGACTAAATCGGGGACTGAATCAGCTGTTTTTCAGCCGCCATGTTAAGTGGATTAGGAAATCCGATTCAGGCTTTCCCATGTAAACACGATGGCGAAAAACGGTTTACGAAAGTCGGTTTCCATCTTCCGGAAGATGTGTTGCATGTAAACGTAGTTAGTACTGCGTTTCCCGAATCCTGGGCGGCGCTCTCGGCTGTGTCACGTGGCCGGGCCTGCCACGCGCCTTCTAGCAGCAGTCAGTTACTCCACACGGGCGCACGGCCAAGCTTCTCGTCTGTTCCCCGCCGTGGTATGTAATCTTTAAGTGTTATGGTGGTTCTGTGGCAGAACGTGTAGTCTACACCTTTGTAAATAAACTTCGTTACCTTGCTTTACATCGGTCTTACCTACGCTTATTGTATACATTTATACCATAGTCCATTTTGTCTTGTTGCCCTCTTCGAACTTTATCTACTCCATTATCTGGAGGTGTGAGATATACATCACACCTTATTTCCGTTTCAGTTCGCATTATTGAACTTCAGCTGAAGTGTTGGGTTTGTGAAATGTTAAGTATTTAAATACTTTACTATCTACTGTGATAATTTGTCTAACAGAACATTCCAGCTTCAAATTACACCGTATTAAAGATAAATGAAGCCTAAGTTACACTGTTCACTATGGTGCTAAATATTGCGTGAAGCATGTAAAATCTTTTCCCACATACGATATACATATTGTCGACCTACTGTAGTTTGATGTTCAGGAAATCCACTAAAATTCTTAGCCAAAGATACTTGTTTTTCCTTGTTTCGGGTATAAAACTTTCAATTAGGCAGATGAGATGGACGGGTACAAGAAATAAAATAATAAATAAATTAAATAATAATCAATGCTACATCTTTTCATAGTTATGAAGACCGTATGAATGTGCGCTAAGTGTTCAGAATATAGTATTATTGATCTTGAATCTTTGTTATTGGTTTTTAAGCAGGTATACGCAATTTGGCATCAGTTTAAATATTTGGGCTCACCTGTAGACGGGGATACCGCCTGCTAGATTTGACCCGTGACATCGCAGCGCGGTAGTTTTGAGGTGCGTGCAGGTTTGTAGAAGGCGTGAGTGATTATGTGGTGGTTGAGTTAAAGACGATAGTTTGTTTACTATATTTTAAAGTGATCTGTAACTTCTCTGATGGTTAAGTGTAGGTCAAGATTTTTTCGTATGTCCGCCAAAGGCCCCAATTTTTGGGATAAGACCTGTGACCGATGGTACATTGTTATCTATAATTACAGATTATTTGTATCTCTAATACAGAAGTATTAAGATATCCCGTATACACGTTTTCCGACATCTTGATGACGTTATGGGTCAAATCAGACGGGTGGTATCCTAGTCTACAGTTATGCCAACATTTGCCATAATTGGCCTTTTTCCCCAGTAACATGTGTGCAAATTTCCGTACACTTCCTGGCTTAATACTAAATATGAAAGCGTCGGGCATTGTCATCAAACATGTACGTAACCTTTTTGTGTCAAATAATTAGCCGGTGAATTTTATCATTTCATATGATGTAGTAATCGGATACGACAGAACAGTGGTAATCAGATGATTCGACTCCCATCCGGGGGGGGGGGGTGTTGAAATTTCACAGCCGACTGTTCTCATGCCTTAGACTTCCAGCCACTGTCGAAGCAACGGAACACCCCAGTCTTATTTTTTGGGTCAGTTGAAGCGTGGAATACCTGACGTAGGCGTTAGCCTAGACATCGGGTTGCCGTATTACTCGAAACATTTGGTTACAAGGGATATTCTTTTCTTACGAATGTCATTTTTTTGGAACACTGACAAATTTAAGCTGGCCGAGCAACCTATTGAACACCATGCTTTAATTAAACCCTAGTCACTCGAAACTGACTGCAACTGCTTGGCAGAGCGCTGTGGCGAAGGAAAATTTTGTACATAGTCAAAAGCATTACATTGTTTCGGATAGTTTATCGCTTTTTATTCAATACGTCCGTTTCAATGACATGAGTCCAAGCACATGGTTAGTATCGGGACCTCCGGTACTGCCTATTTTTCTCAAGACGAAGATATTTAAGTTCGAACGGGCATATACGAAAATACAGTATATACACTGTGTGGTTAAATTGAACGACGCTTCTCGCCGGGCTCCAATGGTTATGTTTGCACCAATGGTTAATGTCAACTTAGATGACCAGTAAATGTTTTGTCTTGACAACCTCAATTAAAACGAAAAAAAATTTCTGAACGGACAAGGGTTAGACAAGAGCCTGTCAACCATAGAGCACGTACAGTATGAATTTTGATGCGAGTGAAACGAGCAGCTATAACTCTGTAGCTCGTGAAAAATATTAACGCAATTCTACACTTCATTGTTCATCTGTTGCCAACATAAACACTGGTGCCCGGCGAGAAGCGTCGTGAAGTTTCACCCACTGTGTGTATAGTTAAGGCCATTTATCAGCAAACGGATGTAATCGAAGTAGGGTTGACATTCTTATTTCCGCATTTTACTACAAACTTCAAAACAATTGAATATCCTGAATGTCAGAAATAACGGTTTACAGTGGGTAAGTAAATAGTTGGGTGAACAAAATATACAACATATTGTCTGTTATCAAGGAGTTGCCCACCCTTGCATTTGGGAACAGCTGCAATTCGGGGAACTGACCCGTAAAGTGTCAGTTTGCAACAACGTTATCCATTCTTGTGCTAAAAAGCTGCAGCTGCATATTTAGTCCTCTTGTAGAATTTCCAAAACAGTTCCATTTTTGTTTTGAGACGCTATTCAAGGGAGAGGTAGGATTTGCTGATGGTGTACAAAGCTTTCTTCACAGGTTTTCGCGAGGATCTGTTAAGGGTTTAAGAACTGTCGCCTTTCCATTGTCAACCCTTAGCTACGGTCCTCGGAATCGACTTACGTAATATTTCCCGCTTCTAATTAGACCACAGTAAAACTGTAGTAAACATTACTTGAATAAACTGGCTTTGAATCGTTTTTCTTATTTTACTTGATAAATGTTTCTATAAAAAGCGCCCTAAGGTGACATATCAAGTAAGAGATCACGAATCCACCAAAATAGTTTTTGATCGAAACAATATTAGAATCGCTTTTCCCACGGTAGCTGTATTTTGTAGGCCACAATCTTCTTTAATGTTAGACGGTCATTGTTATATTCGGATTTCACTACTTCTGGTTTTGCATACGCTGGCATTACAGAAGATAGTCGCGTTAGTGAAACCAGTTTAACACAGTCGCGACCGAGCGAGGGGGCGCAGTGGTAACGCATTGGACTAGCATTCGGAAGGATGGTGGTTGAAATCCACCTCCGACCATCCAGATTTAGGTTTTCCGTGATTTCCCTAAACCACTCCAGGCAAATGCCGGGTTGGTTCCTTTCAAAAGGGCACGGCCTATTTCCTTCCCCATCCTTACCCAAAACTGCTGTCGACGGGACGTTAAACCCTAAGCTTCCTTCCTTTCTTCCTTCCTAACACGGTCGCGAAACCAAAGTATTGCAGCTGGAGCGATTGTAGCGCTCCAAGCGCCTACGGGATAGTAGAATGGCGTGATAAGTTTTATTAGGTCAATTGAAGACCATGATACCACCCCCTCGGCTTTGATCTATGACGTGTCTTGTATAACACGAAAAATCGATCACACATTACTTTGACATTACTGACATGATGGGTAGTTGGGTGTTCTGACGTATTTGTCTAATCTGCTCAATATTTGGGCTATGTCATTCATAACCTTCATAAAGTGCGACGTGAGACTGCCTTCTCCACCGCCAGTGGAGCGGGAAGGCCGCAGACATTAATATTAAACCTGGACTACACAGAAGGCACAAGTCGCACTTGGTTGAGTGACATAGCCGAAATATTGCTGATTAGCCACTGACATCCGGCAGAACACCCGACTACCCCCGGGAAAGCCTGAAGAGTTAAAAGAACATTACTGATACAATAAAAACTGATCAAATTAGGTTCATCCATCCACCTAACCGAGCCTCATTTTTAATTAAAAAAAACTAATCACTTGAAACGTTGATCATTCGTAACGGCAACTTCTTGGCAGAACACTATTGCAAAGGATAGTTTCGTTGTGCGTAATGGAAAGTTTTACTTCTTGACTATTATTTAGTATGTCGCGGCCAGTAACATCCTGGTAGAGAGATTCTTGCAGGTAATTTATTAAAATTAGGGATATTGTATTTTTCGTAATAAGGAAGATTTTTTATTTGCGTTCCAATGCCGCATTTCAAGATAGTGACAATCGTCGTAGAACTGTATTGGCCTAATGTTGGCAGTGTGTTGTCTACAAATAGGATATTACACGAATTTGGCGCTTTTGGTAAAACGAGAAATTGAATAAGAACTCGCTTAGTAAATCTCAAAATCACGATATTCTTAGTATGTAAATATACTGTGTTCTATGGGTAATTTGAAGTAATTTTGATATAAAACGGCCGTTTATCAAGTGTCAAATCTAAAATATTTAATGTTCAACCACTATTTTCAAGTATCTCTGACTAACAAAGGATCATTTCTCTTCCAGAAGCCCCAGTCAAGCTATGGAGTCCTTTCCGCTGCAGTCCACAGCGCCAAAAGTGGTGAGACATTAACTTGGAGCGCCAGTGGTTATAAAAACTGAGTAATAGCTGCGTCAAGCGAAAAGTAGACCAGGCCAATAGACGTGATATAGCCTTACTGAGAGTCGCAGTGGGTGGTAAACGAACCACTCGCTATTATATGTGGTAGTTTTACGAATATTATTTGGTCTTTATTTTTAATGCCGAGCCGAATTCCCTTCACTGCCCACACTGATATTCCTTAGACTTTCGACGAGAACCTGACACGGATCAGCCCATCTCACACATCGAAAGAGGTGAAAAGTTTCTTTAAATTTGTATTAATACGGAATTATTGCACAGTGAAGCATTAGCTTTCCTTTAATCTCTCCCATGTATTCGGCTATGGAAGTGTGGATGCAGACACTACCGCTACTAAAGGGAATGTTCTGTGTGGGTGGGTGCAAAATGCTGTTCTACTGAACAAAGAAAAGTAGGCAACAGAAAAGGAAATAAATCCCTGAGACTCAAGGAGATAATTACATCTGCACAAAGAAGCACATCAAGGTTTCGTGAAAAGACTCCCCTTCCACTGCAGGGGAATCTGTAGGACAGCACGCGTATAATTCACGCTACACCAAGAGGTAGTGGTACTCACTGTCGGAAATATGGCCGACTAACAACTTCCAACAGTGACTGAAACGTCGGGCAATTTCATTGACTCAAAATGCGGTCACAAACCCCGAATTTTATGAATAGTGGCAACAAAGCGGGAGAATATCATCGCTTTGTCAAAATAACGAATCGACGCAGTTCAGATTCAGATGGAACCGGTGCATAGGATGACATTACTCTGGTGTGTCCTTGATAGTAAAACGGAGACAGAAGTTGCAGTGCATTTCAACCCCAGAGGCATTGTTTCATAGACATCTACAACGCTCAAAACAATTAGAGAGATAAACACAGTAACGTATTTTATTCAGATATTGGTTAAAGCTGTAATTAGTGTGAGATAAGGTTGATATTTTGCTGTCTCAATCCTCTACTTGCGGTTACATGACGAGGCACCTTGAGGTCACCGTGATTGTTAAAAAGTCATTCTAGCTGTCGTCTAATATGGTGTGCCAACACCTCGGACGGCAAGTACAGTTGCATACCTGTGTGGCCTGGATAGTACGAGGTTGTCAACCAGGTCTTGAGGCATATTTGGCCGTTCTTCCATTAGTGTAACATCCAGATATGTAACCGTCGTTGGAGGTGCTGGTCTGGCTACGGTGGTTAATGGGTTTTAAATCCGGTAAAGAAGCTGGCTGCATCAACTCTCAGCTCCAAGCATGTTGTCCACCAGTGCAGCTCTCTGGGTACGAGCGTTATCGTCCTCCAGGAGGAACCCATCTCCTGTGGCACCAGCGTAGGGCACAAAAGGTTTGAAGGATCTCGTCTCTCTACCTCTGACAAGGACAGGACGCCTACTCGTCATCGCCGAATTCGCCCAAATTGATGGTACATGTAGGGCGTGGCGAGGCACGAAAGTTCCCCAAGTGGGAACTCCAGATGGCCAAGCGTTTAGGAAATAAGTTTGATACGGATCTATCACCATATGCATCTTATCAACTGTCCCTGTGACGGCGTGATTAGGAAGCGGTGTTTGGCTCAGAGGTAAAAGGTCAGACTCGTAATGAGGTCACGGGTTCAACTCCACCCGGCGGCAAATTTTTTCTGCGTCTTAGCAATGCGTACACGTACATATTCCCTTGGGGATCTTGAGGACAAGATTAATTACAGCATGCACGGAGCCATTTAAACATTCTTCCTACGCTGAATACGTGAATGGAACGGGGAAAATCCCTTATAACTGGTACAATGGTACGTACCCTCTGCCATGCACTTCAGTGGTTTGCGGAGTATTGATGTAGATGTAGACAGACGTAAAAATTAAGCGAAACATCATAAAGGTTATTTTATTTAGATAATCGAAAAAAGGGCATTGGATGAAATTCGGGACGACAAACATTTAGTTAACGTGTACTTGGGGTCGTCGTGTATGTAAATCGGTACTTCCATTATTTTTCAATTGATTGATTACATATAAGATTATTCGTGTTTGCACCTTATGGACCGTTTACAACCCCAAGTTTGCAAGCTAATATGCTTGTTCTAATGCCGTCCAATGTTGATGTTGTGCACATGTTATCAGTCCGGAGACTGGTTTGATGCATGTCTCCACCCTACTCTACCCTGAGCAAGCCTCTTCATTTCCTCATAAGAACGGCAACCTACATCCATTTGAATTTGCTTGCTATATTCATCTTGGTCTACCTCTGCGATTTTTACCCCACACACTTCCCTCCAACGCAAAATTCACAATTCCTTGATGTCTAAGAATGTCCTACCAATCGATCCCTTCTTTTAGTCAAGGTATGTCATAAATTCATTTTCTCCCCAACTCTGTTCAGTACCTCTTCATAAGTTACGCGATCCACCCACCTAATCTTTAGCATTCTTCTGTAATTTTACATTTCAAAAACCTCTATCCTCTTCCTGTCCGCACTGTTTATCGTCCATGTTTCACTCCCATACAAGGCAAGACTCCACAAAAATGCCTTCAGAAAGGAGTTCCTTATGATTAAATTATCGATGTTAATTTTTTTTCAAAAACGCCTTTCTTCTCATTGCCATTCTGCATTTTATATCCTCTCAACTGCGACTATCATGTTATTTACTAAGTAACAAAACTCATTTACCGCCGTTATTGATTCGTTACCTAATTTCATTCCTTCGGCATCGCCTGATTTACTAAGACTGCATTCCAATACCCTTGTTTTACTCTTGTTAATGTTCATCTTATATGCACCTTTCAGCACACTGTCCATTCCGTTAAATTGCTCCTCCAGGTCCTTTGCTGTCTCCGACAGACTTACAATGTCATCAGCAAAACGCAAGGTTTTTATTTCTTCACCCAGAACATTATTTCCTTCTCCAAATTTATCCTTGCTTTCCTTTATAACTTGCGCATTGTACAAATTGAGTAACATTGGAGAAAGGCTACAACCCTTTCTTACACCCTCCCCAACTTCGTCCCTTTCATGCCCTTAAACAGTGAAAACTGCTGTCTGGTCTTGTACAAGTTGTAAATAATCTTCCGTTCCCTATATCGTACTCCTGCTGATTTCAGAATTCGAAAGAGTGTATTCAAATCAACATTGTCATAAGCTTTCCCCAAATCTACAAACGCTATAAATGTAGGTTTGCCGGCCGCGGTGGCCGAGGTGACTGAGGCGCTCCAGTCACGGTCAGCATGGCCACTACGGTCGGGGGTTCGAATTCCCCCTCGGGCATCGATATTTGTGCCGTCCTAGTTCGTAAGTAGTTCATAAGTAGTTTGTAAGTTTAGGGACTAATGACCCCGTTAAGTCCCAAAAGCTTAACAAACATTTGAACATTTGAAATGTAGGTTTGCCTTTTCTTAATCTATCCTCTAGGATAAGCCGTAAAGTGAGGATTTCCTCTCGCGTTCCTAAATTTCTCCTGAATCCAAACTGGTCTTCCCCAAGGTCAGTTTCTACCAGATTTTCCATCCTTCTGTAAAATAGTGTTAAAATTATGCAACCATGACTTATTAAACTGATGGTTCTGTAATTTTCACACCTGTCTGCACCTGCTTTCTTTGGAATGGTGATTATTAGATTTTCAGAAAATGAGCCTATTTCCCCTTACGCACCAGTTGAAATAGTTTTTCGTGGCTGGCTCTCCAAGAGACTTCAGTAGTTCTGAGGGAATATCCTCCACTCCAGGGGCCTTGTTTCGACTTAGGTCTTTCAGTGCTCTGTCAAATTCATCTCTCAGTATAGTATCTCCTATTTCATCATCTACATCCTCTTCCCTTCCTACAATATTGTCTCTAAGTTCATTTCCTTTGTAGAGCCCCTCTATATACTTTCCACCTATAAGCTTTCGCTTATTTACTGAGATCTGGTTTTCCATCTGAGTTTGTGATACTTATACTGCTCCTTTTTTGGTCTCCTAATGTCTGTTTTGTTTTCCTGTAGGCAGTATCTATTTTTCCCCTATTTATACATATTCTACAGATTTGCATTTGGCTTCTAGTAACTCCTGCGTATCTATTTTACGCTTCCTGTCACTCATCTCTTAGTCGTCTGTACTTCATTTTGCCTGTTTCATTTACTGCATTTTTATTTTCTTCTTTCATCAATTATTTCCTGTGATATCCAAGGATTTTTGTTGATCTTGCATTTCTATTTTGTACTCTGCTGCCTTCACTATTTCATTTCTCAATGCTACCCATTGTTTTTCTACTGTTTTATTACCCTCCGTTTCTGTCAATGTCTTACAGTTTAAAACCTAGTTCCGAAATCTGTCTTTCCATTATAAAATCTGATACCTTCCAGTGTCTCCTGGTCTCTTCCACGCATAAAATCTTCTTTCATGATTCTTAAACCAAGTGTTTGTTACGATTAAATTATGTTCTGTGCAAAATTTTACCAGACGATCTCCTCTTTCATTCCTTTTTCCCAGTCCATATTCACCAACTATTTTTCCTTCCCTTCCTTTTCCTACCACCGAATTCGTCTCCCATCACAATTAAGTTTTCCTCTATTAATTGTTTGAATAATTTACTTTACCTCATACATTTGTTCGATCTCATCATCGGCAGAGCTAGTGGGCATATAAATTTGTACTACTGGGGTCGGTGTTGGCTTTTTGACTACGATAATGCGATCACTGCGCTTTTCATAGTAGTTTACCCGAATTCCCATTTACTTATTCATTATCAGACCTCCTGTAATACCCCCAACTTATTTTGTATTTATAACCCTGTACTCGCCTGACCAGAAATCCTGTTCCTCTTTCCACATAACTTCACTAATCCCCACTATAACTTCAGCCTTTCCATTTCCCTTTTAAAATTTTCTAACTTCCCAACCAGATTAAGGGATCTAACATACCACGCTCCGATCTGTAGAACGCCAGTATTGTCTTTCCTGATAACATCCTCCCTAGTAGTCCCTGCCTGGAGATCCAAATGGACTATTTTACCTCCGGAATATTTTACCAGAGAGGATGCCATCATATTTTCATTCAGTAGAGCTGCATGTCCTCGGGAAAAGCCGTTCGCAGTAGGTGTTTGGCAAAGCCATGTTAGCTGATGATAAAAGACCAGCTCAATCATCCAGACTGTTGCCCCTATAACTACTGAAAGGCTGCTGCCCCTCTTCAGGAACCACACGTTTGTCTGGCCTCTCCACAGATGCCACACCGCTGTGGTTGTACCTACGGCACGGCTGTGTGTGTAGTTGAGGCAACCAAGCCACGTCACCTCGGCAATGTCTGGTTCATGGGGATGGATTGTGCACATATAAACACAAAACATGTTGCGGTTAAGTCAATAGTGTACGCATTTCCAAGGAGCAAAAAAGGGTTGCCGCCGTGCAGAATCGAACCCGCAAACGTTTCAATAAATATCTGATCTCTTTACCACTGAGTCAAACATCGCTTTATAAACATACTCGTTCAGGGGCAGTTTAAAATGTGCATATGGTGATAGATCCGTATCAAAACTCCTTTTATTTCCTAAACGCTTGGACCACTTGGTGCACTTTGTTACCACGCCCCACATGTACCACAAATTTGGACGAATACGATAATGAGTAAGCGTCCTCTTCTTCTGAGAGGTCCTTACATCTGCCAATACTCTCCTGCCCACACCACCATGATATGTTTTCTGCACATGAGCAGCATTGTTCAGTGTTTAACTTTCTTTGCAGTTAAGGATCGAACATTGTCTGACTGAACACACAGTCCTGAGTCATTTGTGAACAGAACCCTGCGTCATTAGTTAAGACTCCAATCCAGATGTTCCTCCGCGAAATTTCTGCTAAACGTGTCGTTTTAATGGGGCACACATAAGCCTCCGTGCGTAATGCCACATCTCCGAAGGCGATTTCGGACTTTCCGTGCTATTGCGCGCCGTCATGCTGCCTTCATTCAATAGTTTTAAATCGCGTCCAGGTCCTGGGAAGACATCGTCGTGCATGTCCCACTTCTAACCTTCCAAAGGCTCTCCATGCCATACCTTCAGGTAAGCCACGTTGATTTTGCATTCCACTACTTCTTGACTGCACTATCTGAACGCAACTACTTGTGTAATTAAAGTGGTAATCAGAAGTCAACACCAACACCCGAACAGTAACTTCATGACCGCTACCACGGTTTCAGAAATTCTCCAATCCGTAGAATCGACAGACGCGGAACCATTTCGATTCATTCTGCCTGTGACAATAGCTCTGTACCTAGATACCTCAACTGATCCCCTAATTGTTCCGATCAGTGTACATAAATACTACGGTGAGCGCAGTGATAAGGCGAAAAGAAGAATCTTGAATTTTATCAACGGGAACCCCACAATGTGATCAGTCTTTGCAGATTTTAAGGTAGCGAAAGTTTGAGCAGGATTGGAGAATGTTAACTAATGCCGCTGGGCGCTCAGTTAAAAACATGTGGCCCGCCTAGCGACATTTTCTAGTAGTATATCGGGAACTCCCCATTATTTTCTCAAGATTGAGACTCAAATGGTCAGTATTGTTATACGTAATTTATACTCTATACATGTATGGTGGTACTTAGTCCAACTGAGCTATAACGGTCTTTGGTCATCAAATACCTGACTAGGAACACCTATTAACGAAATTATGGGATGAGAATTATTTTACAATTTTCAAACTATGAAATAAATCTTGATAGAATAAAATGACTTATTTAGTTTTACATTTATCAATTTATTTCCAATTACAAAAGTGACATTTTATCGTTTGCTACCTTTAAGAAAGTACAATGACAAATCTATTCCATAGGTTTGCTTAGTGTTTTTTGAAACATCAGGATACAGCTTTCGGCATTTGTGCACTACTTGTGAAACGTATTGTTTCTGTTCGTCATCTTTGGTGAGAAGGTTATTAAAGTCTGTAATTAATTTCACTCCTCTTTCTGCCACATCATTAACGACCTTTAGTGACTTCGCAACCCCTAATCCTTCAAATGTTTAAGGGTTCTCTCAGAAAATTTGCGTTAATGTGGAAACGCTCAAAGAAATTCATCGTCCCCTCAGTAATTAAACCAGATAATCCTGAAGTAGGTCTTCCAGTAGGTGTCTTCGAAATTTGGGTTTTATAATTCTTTAATGTCATGTCTCGGACTCGGTCTGAGTTCGGACTCTGTTCGCCATTTCCAGTCTTTCTTCGTCTGAAATTGAGGGATCAAAGAATTTGCTTGTTCAATTTCACAAGTTCCTTTTGCAGTTTTCTTTCTTCAGCTCGAGCTAACTTCAGATCTACTTCAAGCATAGAGCCTTGCCGACCCTTCTCCCTTTGTTTCAAAAGAAACATCTTTTCTTCTGATTAAATCATGGCCAAGGCATCTTTATGGGCGATATCAAATAAATCTACCTCTGAAGCGAACTCTTTGTGTTCTTTGCGGCTTCTGATTTTTATTCTTGTCATTTTGAACATTTCTCCACTCTGCGCGAAGTTTCTCTAGTAATAGCATCTTTCTCATGTGGGAATCAGAGCTCTCCCCCAGAATAGTAGTTGTGTGGTAATTCCTGCTGATTTAGTTACTTTCACAATACGGAAATTGTAGAACAAAGTGGCCAAAACTTGTCGATTAGAGGGCAATTTACAATCTGTTACTTGGTGAGCCAGCTAGTCTACAATGAAAACTTTGTTTGGTTCTGCCTCTTATGGCGGAGATTAAAGCCATTGTTGTACTATTTTCTCTTAATCTGAAGAGATAATATACATTACAACAGAATATTGGTTTCGGTAAAGAATTATATATCTCCTTAACTCTAGATTTACATGACAATCGTGATATGATTGTGAGGCTGTTATAGCTCGGTTCTTCTATAAGTAGCAATAAATATATACATGATGTACATTGCATACAATAATATTCCCTTTCATTTGACACAAATCACGATAAATAACGGTGAGTTCCGGAGATACGGCGCGTAAATGTCACTAGTCGGTCAACTCGCGTTTTTTGTAACTTTGAGCGCGGAGCGGCACGTGTTAACATTCTCCAATCGTTAGCAAATGGGTCTCCTGGAGCGGCGCCTTCAGCGATGCCTAGACACTCTCCACACGTGGAGTATGGAGACTGGCTTCCGATTCTCGGCTGACAAGACAGTCTGCATGAACTTCTGGCGACAGGAGTTCCTTCCCCCGTCCCTTCGTCTGGGCCCCATAGTACTTCCATTTGTGGAGACGACGACGTTCGTGGGGCTTGTTTTCGACAGGAAGTTGGTCTTCCCTACATATCTCGTTTGGCAGCTCGCTGTACCCGCTCTCTCAATATGCTGCGGGTGTTAAGTGTCACCTCGTGGGTAGCTGATCGGTCTTCCATACTGGACTATGGAAGCATCGTTTATTCTTCGGATCGACCGTCCATACTGCGCCGCCTTAACACCATCCACCACCAAGCGATCCGTCTGGCGACGGGAGCTTTTTACACTAGCCCCGTTGAGAGCCTCTATGTTGAGGCCGCCGAACTACCCCTTTCTTACCGTCGGGAATTCCTGGTTAGCCCTTACGCTAGCCGTTTGTCATCCATGCGAGGACACCCAACGTACGCTGTTTTCTTCAATGACTCACTTGACGGTCTCTTTGCCGTGCGCCCGTCTGCTCTGCTACCACCGGGAGTACGCTTGCGTTTGTTCCTTGGCCAGCACGGTGTTACAATGCCTGCTATTTTCTCGACTGGAGAGAGCACCTCTCCAACGTGGATAAGTCGCGAAGTCCGTATTAACTTGGGCCTTCATTCTCTTCCAAAGGACTCCACACCTAGTTCGTTTACCGGAGAGAATTTCTAACACTCTGGTTCAAATTTGATAATTTGTTCATCTACACTGATGGCTCAAAGACAGACCAGGGTATTGGGTGTGCCTTTGTACTTGGCAACGCCTCGTTTAAATATCGTCTCCCTGAGTGGAGTTCCATTTTTACAGCTGAGCTGTATGCATTATATCAAGCCACCCAATACGTCCGGCGAAACTCGCTCAATAAGTGTCATTTGTTCGGACTCAGAGTGCTCTGTTGAGCCTTCGAACGCTATATCCTGTCCATTCCCTGGTACAAAACATCCGCAATTGCCTTACTTCTTTCAGCGAGCGGAACTACTGTGACGCGGGAGTGTTGGGGAATGAGCCTGCGGATACGGCTATCAAGGAGGCAATTCTCCTTCCTCGGCTATCTACCTTTTCTGCTAGCTCTGATGACCTTCGCCCTGGCGTCTCCCGGCGTATAATCTCCCGTTGGTTTTTGCATTGGTCATCCCTGTCATGGACAAACTGCGGGCTATTAAACCTGTGCCTGATCTCTGGTCAACGTCATCTCGAGAGATTGTCCTGGCCCGGCTTCGTATTGGCCACTGCCGTCGTAGCCACCAGTATTTAATTCGTGGGGATCCTGCTCCATTATGTGAGCATTATGATGAACCTTTTACTGTGTACCACCTTTTAGTGTAATGTCTGTTTTTTAATCGTCTCCGTCATTATCTGTTTACCATTTGAAATGTCTGATATTTTAGCTGATGATCCGCATTCTGCTGAGTTTTATTATTTATACATCGTGTAAATATGGCGAAAATTTAAGTTCGAACCCGGGTTTGATTTTACTATGGGCAGTGTTGGGCGCTAATGACCTCATCAGTTGTGCGCCCTAAAACCACAATTAAAAAAATCTCTAATCGTGCCCTAACTTTCACTACCTTAATATCTGGAAAGACTGATCACTTCATGGCTTCCCGTTGACAAAATTAATAGACATTTTACTGCCACCCTAATAAATACGCTGAAAATTAAAGGCATGGTAGGGGTACAATGACCCGCTTTCATATTTATCTACCGTTCCATTCTCCAATAGTGCGCGGGTAAAAGGGACATGGAAATTTTTTTCGGTTTGATTTCTTATTTTTTGAGGCAGACTTTAGATTCCTGAACACTTGGTGAAACGGAAATAAGCGGCACTTTCGTCGAATGAATGTCAAATTAACTTTCTGAAACTAGTGGGCAGCAGAAACCCCTGCCAACGAGCTTAGTTAACTCACACTACTACTTCTCTTCAGGTATTAGGAGTTACTTGTTACGGTACCCATCTGTCTTCCTCTATCTTCTTCCATGGCACTTATAATTTCTTGCCTTCAGGGGAAGTCTCTCACTTTCCATTCTTTCTAGATGTTCCTTCCATTTTCTTCAGTACTCTCGAATTTTATCTTTTAGACTAAAGATTTACAGTTCTCTAATACCTTGATTTCTTAGCCTGTTTTCTATTGTGAGTCCTGTCAGGAATTTGATTTCTTGTGCCCGAATACGGCTTTCTTCCTTCTTGGTAATTACCCAGGTCTCACCTCAATAGAGCAACGTGGGGACTAAGACAGTTTTGTAGAATTTAAGCTGAGTGTCTCTTTATGGTTTTGTTTTTAGGTTAATTGTTGCACATACTCGGATGAATGTTGTTGTGGTCTTCAGTCCGGAGACTGATTTGATGCAGCTCTCCACAATACCCTATCCTGAGCAAGCCTCTTTAACTCCACATAAGAACGGCAACCTACATCTGTCTGAATCTGCTTACTATATCCATCTCTTGGTCTTCCTCTGCGGTTTTTACCCCACAAACTTCCCTCCAACGCTAAATTCACAATTCCTTGATGTCTAAGAATGTGCCCTACCAATCTCTCCCTTCTTTTAGTCAAGGTACGCCAGGAATTTTTCTCCCCAATTCTGTTCAGTACCTCCTCATTAGTTACGCGATCCACCCACCTAATCTTCAGCATTCTTCTGTAGCACCATATTTCAAAAGCCTCAATCCTCTTCCTGTCCGCACTGTTTATCGTCCATGTCTCACTCCCATACAAGGCAACACTCCATACAAATGCCTTCAGAAATGACTTCCTTAGGCTTAAATCAATATTCGATGTTAACAAATTTCTCTTTTTCAAGAACGCTTTTCTACCCATTGCCATTCTGTATTTTATATCCTCTGTACTGCGACCATTTATTTTACTGCCCAAGTAACAAAACTCATCTACCTTTTTTATTGCTTCGTTACCTAATCTAATTCCTTCAGCATCGCCTGATATTCTTACACTGCACTCCATTACCCTAGTTTTGCTCTTGTTAATGTTCATCTTATATGCACCTTTCAGCACACTGTCCATACCGTTCAATTGCTCTTCCAGTTCCTTTGCTGTATCTGACAGAATTACTATGTTGTCGGCAAAACGCAATGTTTTTAATTCTTCCCCCTTAACTTTAATTCCTTCACCAAATTTCTCCTTGCTTTCTTTTATAGCTTGCTCCATGTACAAATTGAATAACATTGGAGAAAGGCTACAACCTTGTCTTACTCCCTTTCCGACCACTGCATCCCTTTCATGCCCTTCAACTCTGACAACCAATGTCTGGTTTTTGTACAAGTTGTAAATAACCTTACGTTCCCTATATTTTACTCCTGCTTGCTTCAGAACTTGAAAGAGTTTATTCCAATCAACATACTAAGCTTAATTTAAATCTTTGTTGTAGGCATGTCATCGCACGTCAGAGGTAATTGAAATTGTTTATTTGCTCTGAAGTCTTCTATTTTGGTTCTAATTGGTTCATTCCCCATGAATGACATTCTTATTTTTGAGATTCCCATGTCAAATTTTGCGCTTGTTTTACTAAATAGTCCTTTCTGAAGGTGGTCATCTTGATCTGCTAGGGTGACATCAGAATATAGTGAGTTATTTAAGAATGCTCCTGCCTAGGGAGATACCTTTCTGAAATTTTGTTTTCCATAGACTTAATTACAGTAGCGCAACTAGTATAAGGCATCTGGTACTTTCTAGGTCTCACAGATAATATACTGAATACCTGATCTGGAATAACACTCATACACGTATCTCATTTCTGGGTTTGTGTCCCAATCCGTTCGTAACTGCCGGTTAGCTTCAAATCCCCATACATTCACTTACTCATTCTGTAAAAGAAAACGTAGGCTGCATGACACACACGTCTTTGGAATTTTCTTTGTTTGAAGAAATGTAATTAGAATCTCTCTCTCTCTCTCTCTCTCTCTCTCTCTCTCTCTCTCTCTCTCTCTCTCTCTCTCTCTCTCTCTCTCTCTCTCTGACAATTACTTTAAATTTTCTAGATGATGCCAACGGATACAACATACATGGAGAAAGCAATTACATTAAATGGACATGGGAAGTTTGACAGAATCAAGGTAAGAATCTGCAAAAGTTTCTTGTATTTTTGTATTTTTACTCTGGAATGTTCGATAAGATGTATGAAATGGATTATTATTCATTTTGACATTCACCACGCTGTTTGAATGAATGTTGCTATTATCCTACAATATTACTTTTAGATAGTAATATCAAATATCATAGTTGCATCAAAATACTGAAGCAGTGTTTACCTCAATCTTGTTGCAAATATCACACGAATACTCTCAAATAATGCAAATTCTTAGTTATAAAAATGGTTCAGACGTGATGTGTGCCTCTTAATCTACGATGTGTTAATTTTGTATCAATACTACATTTTCATCACGAATTGGGTCTGGAATATGAATGACGAATTGCCTGAGGAGCTATGTATCTGGTAAAATATCGGCAAATTCTCTAGTGGTCTGTACAGGATACACATGGCAATGGTAGCGCGTCTCTTATAGGGAAGTTTCATTATGAGATTGTTGGAAACAAATAAGTATTGCAAATTATTTGGTGTTATTAATGGTAGTTACGGAGCGTGGGCAACTACGGCTCACACGAATTCGGCAACTTCTACCCACTGTTTGGAAACCTAACACTCATCTGGCAGCTCTCCATCAGCCCCCGATAGTAACACGCGTACTCAACTTCTACCTGGCCGCCTAGGGGTGTATTTAGGATTTCATCGCTCTTGCCGGCACCGGGTCTGACGAAGCATGAAGTTGATGGGCAGCTAAGCGTACTTTCTGCAGGACGAGAGTTTCTGACGTGCGCTTGCAGGTTATGCGTAATTCGTGACCTTCGCTGACTTTTAATCTTGACTAGTTGACATTATTTTTAAAGTATATCGCCTTATAAACGATTAAGGACACACACTGAGCAGCTCTTAACCGTTTGACCTGGTGTCCAATATATTGGACACATTTTTTATTAATTTTATAACACTATACGATTCCGCTTTACTTTTAAACCTAGTGGTGTGTTTACTGGACATATGTGCTTTGTTTCGTGGTCCTTGCTACCATCTCTCAACAGAATGGCTGTGCTACAATGAAAAACAGTGAACATGACGGACCCATTGCGGATTGCAGTCACATAAATAGTTGAAATTTTATGTAATGTTGCACAAATTCCACTCTGCGATAAAAGTTCCACCATAAATATGGTCTCTTTCAATGGTTCTACCGACCTTCTCGAACTTCGTGTATCACTACCGCTTGCAGCGAGGTGTTGACCACTACCACCGCCATAACTACAGTTTATTGTTAAAACAGTTTCCATTCTAGTGATAGAATAAAAGTATTGTCGTAGATGCCAGGAAAGGCGAGAATATCTATACTATGAAATCTTCAGCAGACTAGTTCGTCGAAACTTCATTTCAACCAAACTTGGTTCTGGTTTGGTTACCAATTGTCGAGCCATCCAAAACTCCACTAAATCAATAACAAAATGAACTTAAATACACACATCGTCGTCTCAATTGTTTAGCGGGAAAATATTAGAAAACTTTATCAACAAATAGCTGCAGTGTGTCGTCTCTTAGCATATTTAGCCTTACCTTTAGGGTCAGTCATATTACGCACTCTCTAGTTTGTCATCCATGACTCATTTTTACTATAATTGTTTCCAGCACTTTTTACAGATTGTTCTAAATTACTAGTCCTAGATCTCTTCATAATGACTTGCCTCCTAACTCAAGCCATGATCGTCTGGTACTGTTGTCCACACAGATCACCATCAGTCACTTGGCTCATTCTCATCATACTCCTACAGCGCCTTTCTCCAGTCATTAGCGTCTAAGTTTCTCATCATAATACAAATTAAAAATACTTTGTAAAAATAAAAATCGAAGTACGAGCTAGGCGAAACGTCACGTGTATGCAGTATTTGAAGATACAAATAGTTTAAAACACGTAATATAATTGAATCGGTCAGTGGAGAAAGGAACTAAGTCACTTTTTTGTACTTTTCAGGAGAGACAAAAAACTGTTTTATTGTTAAAGTATTTAACAGACTGCATTGAAATTTTCGACATTTGCTGTACTCTAACCATACATACTGTGTATGAAAATATTTTTATATATTCTACAAAGTATCTTCTGAAAAAAAAAATTGAAATTTTCCTTTCTCCAGTCAACGAAGGAATTAGTACTTTTCGAGAGTATAATACATTCAAAGATACACATTTCTGCATTAAAGCTCAAATTTATTGGCAAATTATCTTCAGCTGAACATGAAAACAACTATTTAATAAAATTCAAAGATCGGAATAGTTCATACCACAGTCAGTTATCACTTGAAGTTAGCCATTTCGAAATCTCCCCATAAAAAAATCTGTCTCTTCTCCATGAATGTATTTCATCAGTTTCCGAAAAATCTTCATATTTAATATTGATTCGCACTTTAATTTTCATGAAAATGTTTCCTATAGAAGTCGTATTTCACATTTACTTCTCGATATTTCTTAAGGAACATTTCGTGCAAAGTTTTCAGATCCAAGCTTGCATCTAGGTATTTCACATTCATCCCAGTATAGTAAGTTTCTTTGAGTGATACTGGGTACTATCGAATTTATTAAATTTTCCGGAATTTTTGTTATGCAGGGATTTCTTCCACACATGTCCTTTTGACATTTAGAAAGACAGTATTCATTCACTTACAACACTCAACAATAATCGTGGCACCTGACGAAGTTGGCGCAAAATTACTGTTTTGTTGTGCTTTCTCCACTTGCATGCCGCAGACCAACGCCATCTAGCATGTAGCTGGTGTAGTACAAGCTCGCTGACAGTAACAATCTACTGACGGGATGCGACGTGCGGCGGAGAAAGGAACTAAGTCACTGACTTGATTCCTTTCTCCTCGGCTCGTATAAAATTGACCTCATGTTATTCCCACAGGAAGAAGCCAAACATAGTTCCTTTCATCACAGTAAGGTGTATCTTGGTCTGTTTACTAAATTTCTGTAAAAAAGTGAAAATCACCAGAAAGTGACTTAGTTCCTTTCTCCACCGACCGATTCAATGATGTATTTGGGAAGTAGACTGGGGCAAAATTACACGAAATGCGTTAGTCAGCCAGCCGAAATAAATGACTTCTGTACCTCATGTAGGCCAGATTTTGACTAACAATGGGCCTCAAACCCTTCCTCGCACACTCCTGCCGCCTAGCCGTCATTGTTGCCACAACAAATGAACAGTCGCTATTCAGAAACGTGTGTATGACCGTTGTCATCCATGCGATCCCCGGAGGGTTAATCGTCTTCATATTGGTCACATATTCCTGTGAAATTTTGTTCTTTTAGGTAGGGCGACTACGTCAATGTGCCCCCATGATGGATGTAAGTTTCAACTGTGCGATATAAGGGAGAAAGAGTGCAATTTTTCAATCGAATTTCACTTTACCTCCAGTCTAGGTTCCGACGTGTTCTAATGACATTCGTTCCTGATACGTATCGACGCTGATAACCTCGCCGTTAAGCTCCCCTTACCCACAAATGACGAGCGATGCGGCATAGTGGTAACACACTGGACTCGTAGTCGGGAGGACGCCAGTTCAAACCGACCAGCTGAAAGTAGGTTTTCCGTTATTTCCCTAAATTACCCCAGGCAAATAACAAGATGGGTTCTTCCCCATGTTTGTCAAAAACCTATCAGAGCATGTACTCCTCCGTCTCTAGTGACCACGGTGTCAACAGAACGTTAAAGCATTATAGTCTAGAATAGCACTGAAAGCACTAACGTCGCCAGCAAATACTACCATCAAATTAATACGCAGTGAAGGGTAGTATTATACATAAATAGAAAAACACGAACAAATGAGTACATAGTTTTCCTGGAATATTATTCTTGTTCTCTCTGCAGCAATTGAATATTTTTCTTCTGTAATATATATTATTCGCCGTGTTTTTGCATAGAATGTTCTCTCATGAGCTTCCTCTTTAACCATACCTGTTAGTTTTTCACATATATTATCCACAGCCGTCCCCAAAACACCATGTGGTTGTAGTTGTGATGGGGCAGTCTGAAAGTGTGAGCGCGCCTAAGAATACTAAAGTAACCTGAAGCAAGTTCACATAATTCCAAAAAAATTATAAAGCAGTCATTCCAGTTGTTGATTTCTAATGTAACCTTCACAATCAGCAGCTATTGGTTGATCAGCGGCTATAATGTATCTGTGCCTTTACTATGTTTATATGAGTAACTCTTTTCTAAAATTTGGAAATAATCACACATAGATTAGATTATTAGTATATTTCATCGGTAATACACGAATAAAGGAAATATAGCCAGAGTCCTTGGGTACTTTTTGACATTCAGGACTCTTGTTCGTATTGATATGACTTTCCATAAGCCTCGTTATAGGAGATGTGTAGTAATGGAGCGCAAAAGAATTGATGTATTTGCTAGTTCATATAATCGTCAGTAATAAGAGCTCGGGGAATAAATGTTAATGTCTTTCTCGACACAGATTGAGGACGCACCGGTATCAGAAGACATTGAAGACGATTGCGTCGAAGTGGAGGTTTTCTACTGCGGGCTAAACTTCATGGACAACTACCTGCGCTTGGGTATCATCAGGAGTGGTGACTTCCCGGTCATCATGGGCAGCGAGTGTTCTGGAATCGCACCATGGAGCGGGTGCAACGTTCAGGACATAGAGGTGACACTGTTAACTTGTTTATTTATTACAATGGTATTTACAGGGCACATCAATAAATACATAAATTCTTGCTTTCTTCGTTCCTCTTTCTTGTTCTTCCCTGAAAATTACATTCTGAATTTTGTTCCTTTATAAGTTTGTTCGGATTATGCAGTCTCAATGCTTGCTTCTTTCAGATCACTTTGTGTACACAATGGCTGTCCTTTAAGCTTTATTAGAGATTTGCTTAGTGAGCCCTTATTTTTCCATTCTCTCAATGTCGGTAGGGTGACATTCTTCTTTCAGAAAATAACAGCCAAAGTCATTCGATGCAACTCTAAAAAAAAAATTCCCGAGAAAGTACTTAGGTTTGCAACTACACGTAAGTACCAATAATTACAATTGCTCAGGTGGTAGCGTTCTCGCCTTACAGCCACAGGATCCGTGGTTAGAATCTTGCAATGAACTTTTATCGTCGTTTTCGAATACTTACACAATTTCTTGATTTTTACGAAAAATGCACATAGTTTTGTTCATTCGTTATTTTCTACATGTTAATAGATATAGCTTCAATCAAAATACATGTTACATTTTTTACGGTATTGGCTTCTCTATTAGTTGACGACGGTAGTCTTTATTCAGTTAGTGAAGGGCTATGACACTGTTTTTGGGAAAGTCATCTCCATAGCTACTAATTTTTCCAAGCCGCTAACCTACTCGACCTTAGTTTTAGGTGAAAATATGTTCATTTGGCCTACATAAACTTACAGTAACTGGCAAAACGCGTGGAATTAAAGATCCCAAAATCTTTTGCCACTGGATTCGAAAACAACGAAAAAATAATCGTTACAGAGGGTTTCAAACCATCAACGTTATGGTTGTGAGGCGGGAACGCTACTGCGAACTACACACTGATGCAGCAGCTGTTTTAATTATTGGTACTTACGTGTACATATAAAACTTCAAAGTCGATGTTCTCGAATTTTTGAGGATTGCTTCGATTGGCTTTGGGTGATTAAGTTCTGAACTTTATGGTGCTTAAAGAAATTCTAAAATCAGATAACCATGCGGTCTCCTTGTGATTTACCAAATATATAAAGATTTCTTTTTGTTCCTATTTTAAGCACTGCAATACCATACATGCAATTGCGAGAAAAGTTTGTCAATTCATTGCTTGTACTCCGCGAATGTTACGGGAATACAATTTATTTCGTGGGTTGTATGGCGGAGTGTGCTATACAATTAATTCATCTCGTACGCCTTCACACTGAAACGGCTGGAACGAACTGAATGAAATATGGGATGAAAATAGCTTATACCCCGAATTAATAGACGGGTTAACTTAAATAAGCGCATAACGGACAGTACGTTACTACAAACATCCAAATTGATTGGTCACTATGACATTTAGCAGATAAATGTTTTGTTTTCATGAACGACATCTTTATAATCTGAGAGCCAGTAAATTTAGCATGGCGTAGGGTACCTTGACTTTCACACCGTTTGACCGGTCAGCATGAAACTTGGCGAACATGATTGTAAAGAGGGGGAAGGGGGAAATGAGACAGGTAAAAGGAGATGAACAGAGGGAGGGGAGGAAGAAATGGACGGAGAACGGGACAGGAGGAGACGGGGTAAGGGGCAGGTGAACAGGGAGAAGGGAAATTAGGAGATGGACATAAGAATGTAAACCTCATGTATATTTATATAAACATGTGGCGTCTGTTCCGAAAGAACAGACGTCACTTCTGATCCTGCAGCTGTTATTATTTAATATTCATAGAATATATGGCATTAACTGTGATTGGGCAAAGCTGAAAATGTGTACCCAGCCGGGATTCGAACCCGGGTCTCCTGCTTTCTAGGCAGTTGCGCTGACCCCTACACCACTGGGGACACAGTGATCACCGCACCTGCAAGGACTGCCCATGCACGCCTCCCGTCAGATACAAATTCCCAGCTTCGTCCTCAGCTTACGGGAATTAGTTAAACTAAGAGTTTGAGTACTACGGGCAGGGCGTAGCTGGTAATTTGTATCTGACGGGAGGCGTGCATGGGCAGCCCTTGCAGGTGCGGTGATCACTGTGTCCCCAGTGGTGTAGGGGTCAGCGCAACTGCCTAGAAAGCAGGAGACCCGGGTTCGAATCCCGGCTGGGTACACATTTTCAGCTTTGCCCAATCGCAGTTGATGTCATATATTCTATGAATATTTCATGTACATTTGTTAGTTCGTATCTTATGCTGTGCCATAATGTTCATCTGATTGCGATAAAACTTCAACTTATTTTTACTCTTACGCGTAGGTTATGGACATAATGCAGTTATAAGTTCGTAGGTATCCACGGCCGGTGTCATTTTGAATAAAACAATTCCGGGTATATTTCGCGTCATATTTGCTAAGTGTTTAAATATGACGCGGCCTAATACCCAGAATTGTTTTATTCATAGTACAGTTAACTTATGGTAGGTGGCGCGCGCGTCGTACCGACAAATGTATTTGAAGGGCTATTGGAGTGAGGTGTTTCAATGTAACACAAACAAAATGTTGTCTACCTTAAAGCACTTCAGGTAGTCAACAAAATCAGATGGATGTAATTTATACTTATTCTTTAAATGAAAAAGATATGCTACTTTTATCTAAGACCGAAATCAGTTATGTTAGTTGTAAAATTCTTATAGCCACATTTACGAGTAACATGGTGGAAACTGAGGTGCGGTTCAACGTGGCTTCTTTCGATACTCTAGAATGAACTACTAAAATTGACTCGAAAATTCATTATACACTTCATTAGTACTAACGTTGAACAAGCACTAAAAATATAAAATAATGCTATCATAAAAATGATTTATTAAATTCGACATGAAATCACATCGTTGATCTTTAGGATTACTTGCTTTTACATTAATTAGACACATTATGGCTGAGGAGTGACATGGTGTCACGTGACTCGCATTTTCATGGAGATAATAGCAATTATAGCTGTTTCTGAAAAATGTCCGTGGTGGAAATTGGATGGCGGCTGCAGTTTCTCGTAACGTCACATCCGACGCTAGAGCTCCTAAAAACCCAGGCTGAATCGTCCATTTTTCCCCAACATTGTTGGAATCGTTCTGCGCTAACAGCACAGAGGCGCATGCCCCGGCTTTTTACACAGATTTCACAAAAAACTAATTGGTAGAAATATTTAATTTTTCCGCTACTTAAATCTTTGTCTGCATTGTGACGAAATGCTCGTCATTTCGTCAAGTCATAGTTAATAAGTTATTGGCTTCGAAATAAGAGACTGCGCTACATGAGTAAAAGTTTGCAAAAAAAAAAAAAAAAAAAAAAAAAAAAAAAAAAAAAAAAAAAGGCTGCTATGATATTCCGTTTGGTGCTTGTTGCACCATATGTTGCTGCAGATGAAACTTTCCTAATGGATTGAATTTTATTTTCGACTTAGGAGGAGATCTTTACCTTTCACTCACACCGTTAAACTTCATTTTATTTAGCGCACTCATTTCCGATGGCGATAAGGTCAGAATGAATCATTGCGTATCTCATACACAGAGGTATCAAAGTGATTTTGACAAATGGTAACATCAAAGAGGGAAGTATTTTGCCACATGGTTCCTACGCAAAACTTCATTAATTGTCGCGTTATTCAAGGAAATACATAGTTGTAGACTGAAAGAGTACAATTAATGATTTATTATTCGGTTTGCAGATATTCTTTCGTCACTCACAAATGTTTCTTTGCTTCTTGTCCATAGTGTTGTAGTGCTACTATTGACTTTCCAAAACCTAATAGGAGTTACATTTCCTTCAGTTTAAAGCCTATCAGTAACAGAACGGAAGTTTGATATAACGAGAATTTTATGTGAGAATACTTGAAAATGACAGAAAGGATCTCTTCATTAGCTAACAAACTGACTTCTCATTTCCTCACATAATAAAGCACTCTGTATTGAGATATTTAGAATATCCTTTTCATATAACTGAAAAATTGAAATTGCATATTACATAGAGACACAGCACTTTTGTAGTGTGCAACTATTAAATTTAATGGGTTAAAAGAAGTCAGTGCCAGTATCTTGAAGTATGGCTGTTATGCAGTAACAACATATGCCTAAGTATTAGCTTTAATACGGAATACGTGTTACTACTAGACGGGTGGGCGGATCGCAGTGCGTCATATTTAACTGACATTATTTTGAACATTTAATTCACTTAATGTGTTCACGTAACTATAACAGTAAAAAAGTTCCTCGCTTGTCGAAATTTCCGCAACGTCGTCAGAAAGTGCATGGTCATAAACTATCAGTATATGCTGTTTATAAATTGTTGCCATAAATAAAACTAAAATGAAAATGTAGTGTAGTTCTTAACGAACACATTGATGAATGTTTCAAATTGATACAGGGAGTAGTTTGCCAGTGTGAGCGAGTTGAATGAAAAGCGAGGTAACGCGTGACCTTCGTCCGGAACGTGGTAACTCCTACAGCTTGGGGAAAAAATGGCGGACAGTTCAGCTCGGGTTTATGGGAGCCTTATCCTCCATGTTTTCGTCATTGACGGCGGTCACCAGTCGTCCGCTATGGGGATTGTCAGAATCACTTTGCCGGCCTCCTCGAAAACTGGGGAATCACTGGCACACACATTTCAGGACAGTGCTTGAGCCCCATAAACACGTACCAGCATCGCTGGCCTTTCTTTAGGTGTCTTGCCAAACTTAAAACAAAACTTCAAATTGATCCTTTGCTCCTTCATTGTCATCTTCTCGGTTCAGAACTAAAGTTCCTTCTAGTGTAAGTAGTTTACGCCTAGGGACTTAGGTAGTTCAGTCCTTTAGATTGGCCAACATTTGAACAGTGTGTGGGCCGGCGTTGCAGGAGGGCCAGCGCGTGCTGTGCCTGCGCATGCAGGGCGGGCTGTTCCACGGCGTGGCGCACGTGCCGCGCAAGAACTGCTTCCCGCTGCCCGACGACGTCCGCATGATCGACGCCGTCGCGCTGGGCCTCGACTGCCTGGTCGCCTACCTCTGCCTCTTCGAGAAGGCGCGCCTCACCATCGGACAGACCGTCTTCATGCAGTCCATCGCAGGTACCTCAGCTCGCCTTACTCAGGTGCTCCCTGGCGCGCAATCATCATGCCGCACCCTCGTCACAGAGTATTTACTCTGTTAGGTTGTACATTCCCATTTGAAGTTTTAACAAAAAACAGCCTTCTAAATAATCTATCCCAAAACAATGTGCTCTAAAAAGTAAAAAACCGAATCGCGTATTCTTCTACAATAATAAACTTTTTCTATTCATCAATATGTAGGTACGATCCATATCTTTACCACGCAAGAAAATAGGTAGGTTCCCACCCACTTCAAATCTAACTCAACACAAACCTATGAATAACAAACAACGATCAAAATAGTCTTGAGTTCTTAAGTAAAATAAAATGAAGTATTAGACTACTTAAGGTAACTTGCCTATGAACCCCTGGAAGAATGCGACAAGTTTTCATAAAGTTTACAGCTTTGTAACTTAGGGGTTTTAACTCTTAATAGAATGAATTTACTTGTGTTGGTCCTAATGCATTCCACGCCCAAATTCTTGGTTTATGTGTTTCTTTCCTTGCTACTCCTTGCTACTCCTTGCTACTCCTTGCTACTCCTTGCTACTCCTTGCTACTCCTTGCTACTCCTTGCTACTCCTTGCTACTCCTTGCTACTCCTTGCTACTCCTTGCTACTCCTTGCTACTCCTTGCTACTCCTTGCTACTCCTTGCTACTCCTTGCTACTCCTTGCTACTCCTTGCTACTCCTTGCTACTCCTTGCTACTCCTTGCTACTCCTTGCTACTCCTTGCTACTCCTTGCTACTCCTTGCTACTCCTTGCTACTCCTTGCTACTCCTTGCTACTCCTTGCTACTCCTTGCTACTCCTTGCTACTCCTTGCTACTCCTTGCTACTCCTTGCTACTCCTTGCTACTCCTTGCTACTCCTTGCTACTCCTTGCTACTCCTTGCTACTCCTTGCTACTCCTTGCTACTCCTTGCTACTCCTTGCTACTCCTTGCTACTCCTTGCTACTCCTTGCTACTCCTTGCTACTCCTTGCTACTCCTTGCTACTCCTTGCTACTCCTTGCTACTCCTTGCTACTCCTTGCTACTCCTTGCTACTCCTTGCTACTCCTTGCTACTCCTTGCTACTCCTTGCTACTCCTTGCTACTCCTTGCTACTCCTTGCTACTCCTTGCTACTCCTTGCTACTCCTTGCTACTCCTTGCTACTCCTTGCTACTCCTTGCTACTCCTTGCTACTCCTTGCTACTCCTTGCTACTCCTTGCTACTCCTTGCTACTCCTTGCTACTCCTTGCTACTCCTTGCTACTCCTTGCTACTCCTTGCTACTCCTTGCTACTCCTTGCTACTCCTTGCTACTCCTTGCTACTCCTTGCTACTCCTTGCTACTCCTTGCTACTCCTTGCTACTCCTTGCTACTCCTTGCTACTCCTTGCTACTCCTTGCTACTCCTTGCTACTCCTTGCTACTCCTTGCTACTCCTTGCTACTCCTTGCTACTCCTTGCTACTCCTTGCTACTCCTTGCTACTCCTTGCTACTCCTTGCTACTCCTTGCTACTCCTTGCTACTCCTTGCTACTCCTTGCTACTCCTTGCTACTCCTTGCTACTCCTTGCTACTCCTTGCTACTCCTTGCTACTCCTTGCTACTCCTTGCTACTCCTTGCTACTCCAGTTACCTTCAGAACCACCTTTTCAATTGCGGCCACTCTCAACTTATCAGTTGCCACCAGTGATTGTTTCATATTGAAACCAGAAGATATTTCTACCAACTCTAAAACTTTACTTCTGTTTCCTCTGTAAACAAAACGAAAAGAGCTTGTTCCCATTGTTACCACACTGGTCCCCCCCTCCCACACACACACTTGTTTTCCTATGGTGTACCTACTTATCTGCTTGGTATACGTAATTCTAGAAACTCGTCACCATAATTCAAGCTAATCCGAACAAATCGGCAAACCTAACTAGGTCCGGTCCCCATTAGTTTGGATTAACTAGCCTCGACTGTACTGTGTGTTTCGGTGTTGATAGGCGGCAGTGTGTTTGGTTTCCAGGTGGTGTGGGCACCGCTGTGGTGCAGCTGGCTCGGCTGGTGCCCCTGGTGCAGGTACTGGGGACGGCCTCGGAGTGCAAGCACCGGAAGGTCAGGGGCATGGGCGCGCACCGCGTCTACCGGCACGACGAGAACTACGTCGACAAGGTTCTGAAGATATACCCCGCAGGCGTGGACATTGTCATCAACACTAACGGCGGGGTGGATATTGAGAAATGCCTGAAGATTTTGAAGCCGTGTGGAAGATTAATCAATATTGGTGAGTAAACGTACCTGTTAACACAAACAGTTTCTCCAAAGCTGTTCCTTTCCTAGTTCTGTACATTGGAATGTCGGAACGCTTAGGATTATTTCTTTGTCTGCTGGTCTGTTGGCTTACCTGCCTTGCCTTTCTTACTGTCTTTGATTGTGTGTATGTGTGTGTTGTGTTGTGTTGTTGTGTTGTTGTTGTGTTGTGTTGTGTTGTGTTGTTGTGTTGAATGGGTGGCTGAAATCAAAGAATACGTCTAGTAATGTGTGCCACTGATTTAGATACTTGCAAACACATTCACTAAACTCTATAGATGAATACAATGTTAGTATATACTAAGATTACACCTAATATCGTGCCTAAATACTACTCGTAAATCCCCTTCTTTTGTTTCAACACAGTTACTGCAAACTGAAAAGTACTCACGTAACGATCGGAACTATGTAATGTTCGTTGGAACTATGTAATGTTCGTTGCAAGCCAGGTTTCGGAAGTTCATTGTGCACTTATGATCACACCAAATACGATATCGAAATGAAATACTAAGAAAAAATCGGACAGGTTTGCTGAAGTGTCAATCACACCTGTTCAGAGCAACTGTTTGATCAGTTTGGTATAATGTTTGAGTTACCACAAGAATGAAGCTACATTGAATAAACTTCAAACTCCGTCAATACTGACTCATATCGACTGTTTGAACCTTTAGGACACTTTCGTACCTGTAAAGAAAAACAAAATGCTTCACAAGTAAGTAGGAACAAAACTGGCTATCTTAAATAGAACCTCTGAGAACTAAATTCCTATAAAATATGTATACCAGCCAGAATGATTTATTCTATTTCAAAATAAAGTAGGCTCATTGAACAGTATGTATTTTATGCAGTAATGAGAATAAATGCAAATTTTGAAGACTATATACTGTCATTAAAGAACTTTCGACGAATCTTTTACCTGTCACCTTATTTCACCATCAGAAGCACAAGTAATTTCAATAAAGGAAGAACATACGGAATGTACCCTTCATAACACGCGAAGGAACACGTAGCACTCTAGAGAAGGCAAACCTACAAAGAAGTGCAGTGAAAACGTATTCGTAGTCTTAGAGGTTGAAGACTTCCTTTGCATAGTGCGACTTCCAGCTTCGTCCTGCTGCCAGCGAAGTGCATCTCAATGCAGACGCATTAGAGAAAGCAAGCAGGAAGTTTGTATGGGATACTTTACCGACTTTTACCAACTGTAAATTGATCTCCTTGAAACCGGACGCTTTTAGCTTTATTTTAAAGCATTTCAGTGGTCAAGTTTTCTTATGTTCCCTCTTCGTGTTTCTTGTAGCACATTGACAATTGCTGTCACTATTTACAATCATACACTTCTAAAAAAAGTGGAGTTGTGAATAGTGTAATTGTAAAGTGACATCAATTGGCAGTGTAATACAAAAACACACGAAGAGGGACACATGAAAACTAGACCACTGAAGATACTTTAAAATAAGGCGAAATGCGTCTGGGATCAAGTAGACCACCCCAGGGAGCCCACAGTCTTTTCTGGGTACGTGTGTGGCGCGCACGGGGCCCCGAGCCAGAGCAGCCTTTCTTCAGCACCAGGCTGCTTCATTTTCCCTCCCGGTTTATGCCTTCGCCCGGAGAAGGGCGTATTTCGCAAGTTAAGGTGGTTTCTTGTTGTCGCTTCTCTTATTGCTTGATTCCTTCCACTCTTACCCTTTGTTTCTGTCTTTCTCTCCTCGTACTCTCCTAACCTTCTCCTCCTCATTAGTCTCCGCCTCGGTGTTTCAGACACTTCTTTCCTTCTTTCTCTTCACTTCCTCTATTCTTCTTTCCTCCCTGTGCGTGTCTGAAGGCCGACCCACGCATTATCATGCGTAGCAGGTGACGGGGTAACGCGTAATTCCCCATCCCGGGTAGACAAGTAGGGCACGTACGTACCCCTTGTTAAGGCCAAGCCTAGGGAGTGGTGATTACCCGAGCTGGTACCTTCCGAACATGCCTATTGGTCCCTCTGTCAGTACTCGGGAGGTGTGACCTGAGGTGTGAACAATCACCTAAGGCGGGTAAGCCCTCGGAGAGGGCCCCCACTAGGAAGGAGCGCGCCATCGGAGACGCCGGTAATCACGGGGCACACTTCCGCGATGACTTCCTTGTCTTCTTCAGTAACGTTGACCCAGAAACGAAAGATAGATCCGCCTCAGCAAAAGAAGACTCTGCATAATCTACCGAAATTTCCTGTTCTCTCTCGCACCGACGGAAAAGATTTCAATTCTGTAAATCCTTTCGTCATTCAGAAAGGTGTTGATGCGATTGCTGGCCCTGTTAAAACCTGTTCGCGTCAGCGCAATGGCACATTGTTGCTGGAGGCGGACAGTGCATTCCAAGCTCAAAAGCTAATCCGGACTACGTTGTTACACAAGTTTCCAGTCAGGGTAGAAGCGCACCGCACACTCAACTCGTCACGGGGGGTAGTTTTTACGAGATCCCTTGACAGGTTGTCTGATGAAGACATCCAATCCTATATGTCCGATGAGGGTGTCACAGCCGTCCATAGGGTGATGAAAACCAGCTGACACCGACTCGTACTGTGTTTTTGACGTTCGACAGAGTTGAACTCTGGCGGCGGAAGGAATTCCTTCCCCCGTCCCTTCGTCTGGGCCCCATAGTACTTCCATTTGTGGATACCATGACGTTCTTGGGACTTGTTTTCGACAGGAAGTTAAGTTGGTCTCCCCACATATATCGTTTGACAGCTCGCTGTACCCGCTCTCTCAATGTGCTGCGGGTGTTAAGTGGCACCTCGTGGGGAGCTGATAGATCTACTCTCCTCCATCTGTATCGCACCATAGTTGGGTCCAAACTCGACTATGGTAGGATTGTTTATTCTTCAGCTCGACCATCCATACTGCGCCGCCTTAATACAATCCACCACCAAGGGATCCGTCTGGCGACGGGTGCGTTTTACACTAGCCTGTTCAGAGCCTCTATGCCGAGGCCGCCGAACTACCTCTTTCTTACCGTCGGGAACTCCTACTTAGCCGTTACGCTAGCCGTTTGTCGTCCATGCGAGGACACCCAACGTACGCAAGTTTCTTTAACGACTCACTTGACACTCTTCGCCATGCGCCCGTCTGCTCTGCTACCGCCGGGAGTACGCTTGCGTTGTTACTCGGCCAGCTCGGCGTTACAATGCCTGCTATCTTCTCGACTGGAGGGGGCACCTCTCCACCGCGGCGAACCCCGAAATCAGTGTTAACTTTGACCTTCATTCTTCCCAAAGGACTCCACACCTAGTATCGTCTACCAGAGAGAATTTCTCGCACTTCGGTTCAAATTTGATGACAAATTGTTCATTTACACTGATGGCTCAAAGACAGACCAGGGTGCCTTTGTACTTGGCAACGTCTCTTTTAAATATCGTCTTCCTGAGTGGAGTTCCATTTTTACAGCTGAGCTGTATGCATTATATCAAGCCACCCAATACGCCCGGAGAAACTCGCTCAATAAGACTGTCATTTGCTCGGACTCTCTGAGTGCTCTGTTGAGCCTTCGCACGCTATATCCGGCCCATCCCCTGGTACAAAGCATCCGTAATTGCCTTACTTCTCTTTCAACGAGCGGAACAACTGTGACGTTTCTGTGGGTCCCTGGCCACGTGGGAGTGTTGGGGAATGAGGCTGCGGATACGGCTGCCATGGAGGCAGCTCACCTTCCTCGGCTATCTACCTTTTTTACTAGCTCTGATGACCTTCGCGCTGGTGTCTCCCAGCGTATTATCTCCCGTTGGTATCTACATTGGTCATCCCTGTCGGGGAACATTAAACCTGTGCCTGATCTCTGGTCAACGTCATCTCGACCCTCCTGCCGAGGAGAGATTGTTCTGGCCCGGCTTCGTATTGGCCACTGCTGTAATAGCCACCAGCATTTACTACGTTGTGGTCCTGCTCCCTTATGTGAGCACTGTGATGCACCTTTTACTGTGAACCATCTTTTAGTGCAATGTCCGTTTTTTAATCGTCTCCGTCATGATCTGTGTTTACCATTTGAAATGTCTGATATTTTAGCTGATGACCCGCAGTCGGTTAACAGTTTTACTTTATACATCGTGCAAACATGGCGAAAGCCATTTAAGTCCTAACCCCGGTCCTATTTTACAATGGGCAGTGTTGGGCGCTAATGACCACAGCAGTTGTGCGCCCTAAAACCACAGAAAAAAAGAGTTGAACTCCCGTCGAAGGTCAAAGCAGGGTATGAAGTCATCTCCGTCCGCCCTTATGTACCTAACCCAACGCGCTGTTTTCAATGCCACCGATACAACCACACCAGTCAATCTTGCCTTAACGCAGCAAAATGTCACTTGTGGTAGGGACGCCCATGAGGGGATTGCCCACCTCCGTCCCGTCACTGCCTTAACTGCAACGGTGACCGTGCGGCTTCCTCTCGAGACTGCCCTGTATATAAGGATGAGTCATCCAGCAAATACGGGTTACGGAAAAGGTATCGACATCTGCCGCTCGAAAGTTGTTGGCGAGTCGAAAGCCCACTGTTCTCCCAGCGGGCACATACAGTAAGGTCATCACCTCCACTCGGCCTACTAAGGATTCCAGTACCCAGACCTGTGACTTCACTTTCGCTGACACAGTTGTGCGATCCGCCAGCCCGAAGATTGCCCGTTCCACGTCCCCGCTTCCTCCTGCTGCTTCTAATGTAGTCTTCGTCAACCTCTAGTAAACCGCGGGCACCTAAACAAGATGCCCGGACTTTGAAAAAGGAACCCGTCCGTGAGGATTTTCTGCGTTCTCAGGCTTCCCAACCGTCAACTGCCTCTTCTCACCGTCAACTGCCTCTTCTCACCGTCACTCTTCCAGAAGAGCCAACAAGAAAGAGTTCGTCACCTTCCCCGCCGAGGCGTGACCCATACGTCACGCCGCCCAACAGTTGCCGGCCTCGGCCGTCTTCTGTTTCACCGGGACGCTCCGTCTGCCGGGCACCCGGCCCTTTACCGGCGGTGGAAACTGCCCCTTCTGATCAACTATGGGAGGTGGCAGGCGTGTCGGTCGAACATATAGACCACGACCCTTTGCCCCTAGATAGCGATAGCAGTGCTCCCTCGAAATCCGGTCCTCAGCGGCCGTCGAGGTAACCCCGCTTGCTTGTTCGTTTTTATCGTCATTTCTTATCTCATTTTTTATCATGGCGCTCCTTCAATGGAATATTCGCGGCATTCGTTCTAATCGGGAGTAGTTAAAACTACTCCTTCGATTGCACTGTCCGCTTCTAGTCTGTCTCCAAGGAAACTAACTTGCGTTCAAATGATCGTGCAGACTTTCCCCACTACACCTCTGTGCGTTTTGACCTGCCACCTGTGGAAGGTACCCCAGCCAATGGAGGGGTTCTGATGTTCATTCGAGAAGTCTATTACTTACCTACAGGCAGCTGGCGTCCGCATCACTCTATCCACATTTACCTTTTCTCTCTGTAATATCTATTCGCCATCATCTGCCCTTACTAGGGCAGATGTGCTACACCTCGTTGACCAGCTCCCTTCACCTTTCGTGTTGGTAGGCGACTTCAATGCCCACCACCCCCTATGGGGCTCTCCGGCACCTTGTCAGAGAGGCTCCCTTTTGATGGACCTTCTCCAACTCCTCAATCTTGTCTGCCTCAACACTGGTGCACCGACCTTCCTGAGATAATCCATACTTACTACCACATAGACCTTGCGATATGCACTCCTCAGCTTGCCGGTCGGTTTGAGTGGTATGCACTTTCTGACACGTACTCGAGTGACCATTTCCATTGTATCATCCACTTCCTGCGTCATTCCCCATCTCCTCGTCCCACCAGTTGGAACATTGCTAAAGCCGACTTGGGGCTCTATTCTTCCATGGCTGTTTTTCACGATCAGAATTTTCCCAGCTGTGACAGTCAGGTCGACTACCTCACAGAGGTTATTCTCACCGCTGCCGAACATTCCATACCTCGTGCCTCCTCTTCTCCACGTCGTGTTTCGGTCCCTTGGTGGACTGCAGCCTGCCGCGACGCGCTTAGAGCCCTGCGCCGTACTTTACGCACCTTCCGCCGCCACCCAACTTTGGAGAATTGCATAAATTATCAACGAATGAGAGCGCAATGTCGTATCATAAACGACAGCAAAAAAGCTTGCTGGACTGCTTTTACTAGTTCTTTTAACCGTTTTACTCCCTCCACGGTTGTTTTGGGTGGCCTACGTCACTTATTCGGCATCAAGGTCCACTCCCCGATTCCTGGCCTGACCGTGGATGTATCCAACGCATTGGGCCGTTTCTTTGCGGAGGTTTCGAGCTCTGCCCATTACCACCCTGCCTTTCTCCCTCGCAAACAGGTAGAGGAGGCACGGCCGCCTTCTTTCCACTCTTTTAATCGTGAAAATTATAATGTCGCCTTCACCATGCAGGAGCTAGACCGTGCTCTCGCCCTGTCCCGATCTTCTGCTCCCGGTCCCGATTCCATCCATATTGAGATGCTGAAGAGCCTCTCTCCTGTTTTTTTCTTAGTACCTACAATCGCATATGGGCTGAAGGTCATGTTCCCACAAGTTGGCGTGAAGCCATTGTTGTCCCCATCCCCAAACCCGGGAAGGACAAACACCTTCCTTCCAGTTATCGCCCCATTTCTCTGACGAGCTGCGTCTGAAAGGTGATGGAACGCATGGTTAACGCTCGGTTGGTCTGGCTCCTCGAATCTCGCCGCCTCCTAACAAATGTCCAATGCGGTTTTCGTCGACACCGCTCTGCTGCTGATCACCTCGTTACCTTGTCGACCTTCATTATGAATAACTTTCTAAAGAAGCGTCAAACAGTAGCAGTGTTCTTCGACTTGAAAAAGGCATACGATACCTGCTGGAGAGCGGGCATTCTTCGCACATTGCACACATGGGGCCTTCGGGGCCGCCTCCCTCTTTTCATTCAAGCGTTTTTGGCGGATCGCATGTTCCGGGTACGGGTGGGCTCTGTTTTGTCAGATACCTTTTGCCAGGAGAATGGGGTACCACAGGGCTCCGTCTTGAGTGTGGCGCTCTTTGCCATTGCAATCAATCCGATCGTAGATTGCCTTTCAGCCGACGTCTCCGGATCTCTTTTTGTTGACGATTTCGCAATTTATTGCAGCGCCCAGCGGACGTGTCTCTTGGAGCGTTGTCTTCAACGCTGTCTTGACCGTCTATATTCCTGGAGCATCGCAAACGGCTTCCGATTCTCCACTGAGAAAACGATGTGTATAAACTTCTGTAGATACAAGGAATTTCTCCCACCTTCTCTACATCTCGGCCCTGTTACTCTCCCTTTCGTGGAGACAACAAAATTCTTGGGGCTGATGGTGGAATGGAAACTTTGCTGGTCCACAAAAGTGTCCTACCTGGCTGCCCGTTGTGCCCGATCCCGCAATGTTCTTCGTGTCCTCAGTGGCACGTCATGGGGAGCGGATCGTACCGTCCTGCATCACCTTTACCGGACCATTGTTCAGTCGAAGCTCGACTATGGAAGCCTTGTATACTCTTCTGCACGGCCGTCGATTCTCCGGCGTCTCAACTCTATTCACCATCGGGGATTACGTCTGGCGACCGGTGCATTTTATACCAGCCCTGTTGAAAGTCTGTATGCCGAGGCTGCTGTATTACCCTTGACCACTCGGCGTGACATACTCGTGTCGGTACGCATGCCGCCTGAGGTCGATGCCCAACCATCCATCTTACCGATTACTTTTTGACGACTCACTCGATCGCCAATATCAGTTGTCTGCGATTGCCTTGCTTCCACCTGGAGGTCGGTTTCGCCGCCGGCTTGATTTCACCCTTCCTTCCACCTTTCGGTTGAGTGATAGCCCATTGCCAACGTGGCATCAGGGCCAGGTTCACACTTACCTTGAACTTAGTTCGCTCCCCAAGGAGAGCACTCCGGATTTGGTATACCGCTCGAGGCTTGTCGAACTCCGCGGTTCGATAATGCCATATTTATTTACACTGATGGTTCCAAGAGCACTGCCGGTGTCGTATCTGCCTTCGTCGTCGGGGACAACCGTTTCCAATACAAGCTCTCTGACCGGTGCTCGTACTTCACGGCTGAGCTTTTTGCCCTCCACCAATCCGTCTTGTGTACCTGCCGCCACCACCAACCTTTCTATGCCATATGTTCGGACTCCCTTAGTGCCCTGCTAAGTCTTAAGGACCCTTTCTCGAACCATCCTATCGTGTATCGGACCCAGCGCTCCCTCCAGTTGCTAGCAGACGACAGCTGTCACGTTTCTTTCCTGTGGGTCCCTGGCCTCGTGGGTGTGCCCGGGAATGAGACCGCCGACATGGCAGCCAAGGCCGCAGCTCTTTTGCCTCGCATGGCTACCTTTTGCGTCCCATCGGACGATGTTCAACGGGCTCTTCGCCAGAGTATCGTGTCGTCATGGCACAGTGCGTGGTTTTCACTGTACAACAATAAATTGAGAACTGTAAAACCAATCCCGACCGCTTGGAGGACCTCCTCACGCCCCTCTCGGCGAGAGGTGGTCATCCTGACCCGGTTGCGGATCGGTCACTGCCGTTTCAGCCACCGTCACTTGCTATCCGCCGACCCTGCACTGCTGTGCTCCTGCGGTGAACTGCTGACAGTGCGACATGTTTTACTGTCTTGTGTTAATTTTAATCATCTCCGCGTAGCCCTTCACTTTCCGTCTACTCTGGAGGAAATTTTAGCTGATGACACACGAGCAGCTGCTCGAGGTTTGTGTTTTATCAACTTGGCCAACTTGTCAAAGGATATTAAACCCTTTTAATTGTCTTTTATCTTTCGTTTTTAGCCTCTTCTTGATGTTCTAATTGGCAGTCACCAATTTTTTTTAGATCTAGCGAATCTGTTCTTGTCTGGGCGCTAATGACCGTAGAAGTTGTGCGCCCTAAAACCACCAAAAAAAAAAGTTGCAATAGTCGGTAACCTAACAAATACAAACTATAAAACTGCAGTTGCGGAGAAGGAAAAAAGTACGTGTAAGCAGTAAGTTTTCAGTAGTGGTAAGACTGTGTGCTTTGGTGCATTGCAGCGTGTTGCTATTTCTTTCGAAGATGACTTCAGGAGCATTATCGAGTGACTGTAATACAATTTCCGACCCAGGTTTTCAAACGCTTGCCGGTAAAAAGAATTTACCTACTTTTCTCTTAGCATTATAGACATTTTGTTCCAAAAAGGAATATGCAAGAATGAAGGTCATGTTGACAACGGAAAATGGTGTCCATCTTTATTTCACATATACGTATATTTTCAATTTTCTGGTGCTGCATAAATAACTTGCGTTACTTTGCATATAGATACCAGTACCGCTATGAAACTTTCAAAGAAAATGCAAAAAAATTGCGAAACAGTACACACTGTTGCAGGAAAAAGGGAGAGTACTCCAAGCAAACAGGGTGCAAGGAGAGCGAACACACATGAAAAGCACATTACAAAGAAAACAAGGAGCAATGTGGAGTTACACGTCCTCTAAAAACATTTCGCAATGTGGACTGCAGGTGTGCACGTACATGCTTCAATAAAATTTCAGAGGATGAGAGGAAGTTTTGTCAATTTTTGGGCTATAATAATCGCAGAAATAGTAATCTGAAAGGTTTGTGCACGCATCGTCTACAGCCGCCGACCGTGAGTTGGCTCTACTGTTTATGAATATCGACTGTATGGGAACGGGAACAGTGCAGTAGTAAGCGTTTTTCTTAAATACTTTAGACACTTCTAATGGACGAAACTCTTTGATTTTAACAAAAATCAGGAACGTACACCAGCTTGATAAGAGGGGAAAAACATCAAACATCTTCTGTACTGGAAGATCAATGATGTAAAGGAAAATATCAAAAGCTTTCCAGTTCACGAGATCTATTGTCCAAGGTAGGATAATCACCACAAAAGGTTTTTAAATCTGTTGGTGGCCAAAATGTAGGATTTGTTCAAATAGAAATACTTATCTCAATATAAGAGAATCGTGGGGGAGCAAATCTCGATAAACCTTCAACGAAGACTTCAAACCTGTCATTTAGATCACCACGTAAAGATGTTGCTCTTTTTGTGACAAATTGAACGTGGAAATTGACGTTGTTACCGATGAAGAAGATAGTTTTCAGAAGGAACTGAAACTGCAAGAACATAAATGGCTATAGACATGGCATATAGGAAAGAGGCGGGTTCCCATAAGTTAGTGTTTACGTTTGACCTGCCAAAAACGACTGGCATTTCCGGAACTGACGATACCTTAGTATAAAAGAAACATGTACGTGTATAATTTTGTATGTTAAAATTTTAACTGACGGCAAAGTCCATATTTTTTGTGATGAAACATCTGCATCAAGGGGTTCACAGGAAATAGGTACCTCTTTATTGAAACATAAGTGTCGCCTCTTACAAACATGCAGTAGCGTACAGTGACACGTGTGGTGGACAAAACAAGAACATAAACATTACCCTAACAGTAATGAAAGTGACATAAGCTTCTCAATTCCATGTCAATATTATTAAACATTTATGCTCCCAGGTCACTCATACGTGGCAAATGACAGGTATTTTGCCAAATAGAAAAACAATTATATAAGAAATTTTCTTTTTCCCAGATGTTTTTGAAAAAATTAGGAAAACTGAGGAAAATAAACTTGTATGCTCAGAAAGTATTGTGAATTTTTAGCACTGAGATTTCCAAAATTCCGTGGTATAAAGGAAGAAAAATGAGAATGTTCATTGTAATTGGCTGGAAATAAAATGGATGCCTTTTTAAGAGGCAGAAGCTGTACAAAATGCTCTACAAGGAACACTGTATGGCATTGACCTCCAGGTCCTAAATTTCGGTCCCAAATGTGGAAGAGTGACCACACACATGTACTATTTCAGGTTCACAACTTTACCCACACATGAAAAGGAAAAACCAGGAGTTCCTAGATTTGCTCTCTTATATTCCAGGTAACAAACATAATTTCCTTGCTCTACTGACAGAATACAGAGAGGAGGAGGAGGAGTTCGTTGGTTTTACAGAAACCATTCGACCTGAAACACACCTGTGTGGTTAAATAATAAGTTAGAAGTATAATTATATGCAATAAAAAAATTAAGAGGTTTATATGCAATGCTCAATCTAATTCAGTAGTGGAACAGCTCCATTAGCTCCACTTTTATGCATCTAGTGCTACTGATACTTGATCTAAACAAATAGAAGGGAAGGTACGTCTCTAGCGAGAAGCTGTATACATGAATATTTCTGGTATCTCAACTGCAGAGTTTTGAGCTGTCATTTGAGGACGCTGTATCTCACTACTGAAATAAGCTCTGCAATATGTAATAGTAATAGTTCGCAGTAGTTCCTCATAGACTTAATAATGATGCTTTGAATTAATAAAAATCACAATTTTTTTCAGTTTGCACTTCCCTAATAACTGATAGCTACTATTTCATGTTGAAGAGTTTTCCAGTATCGCTCCAAAACATTTGTGAAGTTTATTTCAATGGAAATTTTTAGTAGGTATTAAAAATAACAACGGGCATACACATTTATAAATTACGGAGGGTATGTGTTGATAAACATGTGTGAATATTTTATTTAAATAGTGTGGGAAAAACTAAAATGGCGGAATTGGAACCGTCGACCTTATTTCTTGTTCGTGGACTTCCAATGCTTCAGAAACTTTGTCGATACATGTAATTAAAGGGCTTAAAGAAACGGACAATTTTTTCAATTTTTAGTGTAAAATGTGTGTGAAAATAAATGTTAAACTTTCAAAAAATATCCATGTAGTTTCCTTACATCAGAGTTTGGTACAAGTGAGCTATTGGTACTGATTCAAACACTGATTCTACCACCACTGCAACCATCATGCAGATTGAAACTTCCTGGCAGATTAAAATTGTGTGCCTGAACCGGGACTCGAACCTGGGACCTTTGCCTTTCGCGGGCAAGCGCTCTACCACTGAGCTATCCCGACACGACTCACGATGCCGCCTCACAACTTTACTTCCGCCAGTACCTCGCCTGCTACTTTCCAAACTTCACAGAAGCTCTCTTGCGAAACTTGCAAGACTAGCACTCCTGGAAGAAAGGATATGGTGGAGACATGGCTTAGCCACAGCCTAAGGGATGTTTCCAGAATGAAACTTCACTCAGCAGCGGAGTGTGCGCTGATATGAAACTTCCTGGCAGATTAAAATTGTGTGCCGGAACCGGGACTAGAACCTGGGACCTTTGCCTTTCGCGGGCAAGCGCTCTACCACTGAGCTAATCTGCCAGGAAGTTTCATATCAGCGCACACTCCGCTGCTGAGTGAAGTTTCATTCTGGAAACATCCCTTAGGCTGTGGCTAAGCCATGTCTCCACCATATCCTTTCTTCCAGGAGTGCTAGTCTTGCAAGTTTCGCAAGAGAGATTCTGTGAAGTTTGGAAAGTAGGAGGCGAGGTACTGGCGGAAGTAAAGTTGTGAGGCGGCATCGTGAGTCGTGTCGGGATAGCTCAGTGGTAGAGCGCTTGCCCGCGAAAGGCAAAGGTCCCAGGTTCGAGTCCCGGTTCCGCCACACTATTTTTATCTGCCAGGAAGTTTTATATCAGCGCACACTCCGCTGCAGAGTGAAAGTTTCATTCTGGAAACATCATGCAGATTATAAGCATGGTGAGGCACAGTTACAACAGCTAACCGAAAAAAAAAATAAGAGTGCAGTTTACGTCAAGTTACTCTGAAGTCAAAGATAAGATTGCAGTAGGAAGTTAAACACGCTTTCGGGAACAGGTGCACAGGTACGAACATTTCTTAGCGTTTGCTCGAATTAAAAATCCGTTGGCAATCGCAGAACTTCCGTGAGTTTCTTTCATTGATATACGCGTTTGACTTCAGTTACAAAATGTGCAATAGATTTAGTTCATAGAGAATCCTGTTGCTGTTAGCCAGGTATCCAACAATGCAGAACTACGTATCATCAAAATGTCGTTGTGGTCTTCATTCTGATGCAGCTCTCCTGAGCAAGCCTCAAGACGTCTCTGCGATTTTTACCCCACACGCTTACTTCCAACGCTAAATTCACGATTCCTTGATGTTTCAGAAAGTGTCCTGCCAATCTCTCTCTCCTTTTAGTCAGAGTATGCAAGAAATTTTCTCAATCCAGTTATGTACCTCATTAGTTCTACCCACCTAATCTTCAGCATTCTTTTATATAACCACATTTCAGAAGCGTCTTTTCTCTTTGAAACCATTCATCGTCCATGTATGAATCCCGACCAGGCAACACTCCACAGAAAATACTTCCTTACACTTAAGCGTTTTTGGAAATGAAATTCATCGAATATTTTCTTCCCATTGTCGTTCTGCATTTTATATCCTCTACACTGCAACCATCGTTTTACGTTTCTGTCAAAGTGACGAAACTCATCTTTCTTTCGTTACCTAATGTAATACCTTCAGGATAGCCTTTCTGAGACTGCATGCCAGTACCTTTCTTTTGCTCTTGTCATGTTCTCCTTTCGACACAGTATGCACTCCGTTAATTTTCTCTTCCAGGTCCTTTGCTGTCTGACAGAATTTCAATGTCATCGTAAAAATCCATGTTTTTCTTTCTTTACCCGAAACTCTAATTGCTTCTCCAAATTTCTCCTTGCTTTCCTTCACAGCTTGCTCAATGTACAAATCGAATAACGTCTGGGAAAGGATAAAACACTCCCTTCCCAAACAATGCTTCTCTCTTGCTCATAAACTCTAGTAACTATTTTTGTACAGGTTGTAAATAATCTTACGATCCCTTCTGGCTTAAGAATTGGAAAAATTGTTCTCCAGTCAACATTGCCAAAAGCTTTCTCCAAATGTACATAGGTAGAAATGTAAGTTCACATTAACCTTGTAAGATAAGCTGTAAGCGGTAAGGTATTCCCTCCTGTGTTCCTACATTTCTCGTAAATCCATCCTGATCTTTCCCGAGGTCATCTTCTAGAAGATTTTGCATTCTTCTGTAAATAGAGGCTCTACTATTTTCACGCCTGTCTCCGGTTGTTTCCCATGGAATGGGAATTATTACATTTTTCTTAGCCTGAGGTTATTTCACCGTTCTCATTACTTACACCCCAAGTGAAATAGTTTTTTTATGGCTGGCTCTCACAGAGACTTCATTAGCTATGAGGGAATGTGGTCTACTACTGGAGCTTTTTCAGACATTGGTCTTTCTGTGCTTTAGCAAATTCTTCTTTTGGTATGCTATGACCTATTTCATCTTCTACTTAATTTTCCTAAATATTGTCTCCAAGTTAATCTCCTTAGTAGAGAACATCTATATATTCGTTCCACCTTGCGGCTTTCCCTTTGCTCAGAAGTGGTTTCCATCTGACTTGGATATTCAAATAGCTGCTTTTCATCTCTTCAAATGTCCATCTTCCTGTAGGCGGTATACATCCTTCCCCTTCTATACCCTTCCCTACCCTTCCCTACCCTTCCCTTCCCTACTACCGATTTAAAGCCCCTTCCCCATCACAAAATTTTTTCTCCCTTAACTAATCATCGGCGAAAATGATGGGCATATCGTGTTCTACTGTCGTCGGTGTTCGGTGTTGGGGTTCTTATGTCTTGATTACGATACTGCGCTCACTGCCTTGCTCGTAGTTTGCCTGCATTTCTATTTTCTTATTAATTATCAGACCTACTCCTGTATTTATAATCCTGTACTCGCCAGACCAGAAATACCGTTTTATCCACCACGCTTCATTAATCACCTTTATATCTAACTTAATCTTATCCATTTCCGTATTTCCGTTTCAGTAAAATTATTCTGGGCATGAGACCACGTCGTCGTTTTTATAAAATCTATCCATTTTTCAACCAGTGTTGCAGGAGGCCTTCATCAGGGTCTTTCTCTGGCGTAGGTAGACTTTATGAAACTGACGACGCGGTTTCATAACTAGAATAATTTTATTGACAGTGACAACGGCCGCAAAAGCCTACTCTTAGGTCTATCCATTTACATTTTCTAACTTCCCTACCCGACGAAGGGTTCTAAATTCCATGCTCCGATCCGTAGAATGCTGGTATGGTCTCTTCTGGTGCCATGTTCTTAGTATTCCCCCATGAAGATCCGAATAAGGGACTTTTTTTACCTCTGGAATATTTTACCCAAAATGACACCATCATATTTATACAGTAGAGCTGCATGTCCTCGGGAATAGTAATAAATGCGGTTTCCCCTTGGTTTCAGCAGTTCGTGCTAACTGCGTGGGAAAGCCACGTTAGTTGATGTTAAAAGGCAAACTCGATCACCCAGACTGTTGACCTCTACGAGAAAAGCTGCTGCCCCATTTTCAGACACCACACGTTTTTCAGACTTCTACAGACACACTCTGGTACGGCTATCTGTATCGTTACGGCATGCAAGCCACCACACGTAGGCAATGTCTGTGGTTCGTGATGGTAGATCAGTGTGTATCATAACCTCTGAAGTGATCTAAGCCGGGTTTAAAATCCAACACAAAAGCAGCTCACCCAAACACTTACGGAAGACGCGAATGAATCAAAAGTATTATTAGTTACTGCGGAAAAGACTCCACTTAGTAATCTTGAACAAAAACTAAGTGTTGGACTACTATGATCAGTGTTGTGTATATTTTCAGGTTCAAACAGCACAGCTATATATCCAAAGACTAAAGTTTGGGGATTCAAGACACCGTCGTGGGATACCAAACAGATATCCACAAGCAGCATGATCAGAAAGAATTGCACCGTGACGGGTCTCAACGTTGGAGACTACCTGGAGAACGACACGAAGAAGGTGCAGAAAATATTGAAGATGGTGTTCCATCTCTATACTAAGGGCCTGATTCACCCGCAGATTCACTCCATTTTCGAGTTTGATCAGGTGAAGTTTCTCCCTACGATGGCTCAGCCAGTGGTCTTAGTTTTCTCGACGTTTCTTAAAGTTCGTGTTTTAATTTTCAGGTCGTCGACGGCCTGACGCAGCTGTGCAGGCGGGAGAACTGCGGCAAAGTGATCCTCGCCCTGCAGGACGAGTCCGCGCGCTTGGAGGTCCCGGATCACGTCATAAGTCCCCCACCCAAGGCGAGGTGAGCGCCTGGCGGAGACAACGTCCAACCTCGCCCAAGTGGACGTCCTACTGGTTGCTCCCGTTTATATCAGACTATACAATTCCGGGATTTATATACAACAAATTTAAGAGTGCTGTTCTGAATATTCGGTATTTACGGTGTTATTGTTTGTTGTTTTAAATAATACTGTTATTTGTGCCCCAACATAGTTATTGCTCATCAGAGGTTCCTTTTACAACAGAGCTAGTAGTAGGGAACGTCACCCACACAGCACTTGCCGAGGGCCTAGTTCTGGAAGGGGCCTCTGTCAGACTGTTCAGATTGTTTAAGCGCAAACTACCCTGTTATGACCTGAAAATATTTATATTGTTACTCTAGACGACATTAAATATTTGTGTTCATCGACTTACTTTCTCTTACACACCCTATGTTTCCTAACGTAAAGTGTCAGTAAGTCTACTATACTGTAAACCTGTGATATCTCACCCAGTTTCCTTTTTCTCCTATCTAAACTACCAGTCTTGCCCCATTATTTCCATTTCCTCTGTCCAGTAAGCTTGTACATCGGTTTTTAACGCATCCATCCATCCCTAAAATTTTGAAGTCACTAATAACATTCACCAAGATTTCTTCAGACATATTTCTTAAATTTGGTGTATTACTGTTATTAGTTACTTGTTTTGTAATATACGAACTATAAGGTACACTCCTCAGTCTTGCTTGGCGTGAGAAATGACATAAAGGTCCTTCGTCAGCTGAAGTATCTTCTTACATACGTAAATAAGGATAAATATGCTGTATATTCAAAACAGTGAAAATTATACAATATTGATAGAAAACATTTTCCGACATTTCAAAAACATTAATTATTCCACACAATCATACGTTCTCCACAGTGACAAGTTTTGTATGTACTAGTATTCCCTGTGGTTTCTAAAAAGGAAAACAGCCTTTTCAGTAGTTAAAGGGGCAAAAGTCTGGATGATTCAGATGGCCTAGTAACATCAGTTAATGTGGCTTTGTCATACTGGCGTGTTTTATGGCCCATCCCGGTTTTAGTGTAGTTACATTTTAGGAAACATTAAAAAAATTAAAACAAAATATGAACTAAGATTACGACTGTCATATCTATATACTCAACACGTAAGTGTCATTCTGACCATGTTTTTAAAAACAGCCAAAATTATTTCCTACTAGCAAACCCGGCCACGCTTTGCAGTAGCTAATGTGTATGGGATATATACCCTAATCTCTCCTCTTCGTCTCACTCCCTCCATTTCCCCAATCTTCTCCCCCTACCTTCACCACACTCCATCTTGTCCCACACCATTTCCATCTCGCTCCCCGTTCCTCTGTGTCTATTTTAATGCTCCTTTTTAAATAAATTTCATTCCCAAAAGTAACTTTACTGTGTTATGTTAAAATGACTGGGAAAAGGAAAACAAAACCGCACATTTTTACATCACAGCTTAGTATGTTTATTTCGCAGCGAGCAGAATAGAAATGAACTTTATAACATGTTTATATCATCTAAAGAGATTTTAAACTGAAAACAAAATAATTGTAGGATAATCATGTTTTAATGATGGAAATTTCATATGAAACAAAATCATTAATTGAAATAAAATAAGTGGAATGGAAAAGTGTTTTGAAACTCTGTTGCGTTCATTCTAACGCTTCTTGATAAGATATTTTTTCAATTATATATTTCGACGTTATAGCGTTCAAAGAATGAAATAAATTGCAATTTGCGATCAGTTACTGCTTCACTGTACTACGTTTAGATGGAATACCAAAGTGTGGCGAATGAAAATTTGTGCCCGGCCGGGATTCGAACCCGCTTACTACGCAGACGCGTTGGCCACTGTGCAGTCGGGCTGGTTACTGTATCGGTGGCGGAGTGGTCAACGCGTCTGCCTAGTAATCACGAGATCCCGGGTTCGAATCCCGGCTGGGCACAAATTTTCAATCGCTGCACTTTGGTATTCCATCTAAACGTAGTACAGTGAAGCCGTAACTGATCGCAAATTGCGATTTATATCATATAACAGTGCAGATAGTTTACAACTCTCAAACACGCCACGCACAGCTGCTCATGGGAAAAACACAGCGTTTCAAGATTTATTCCAGACTTCCAACAACTGGCCTTGCGCTTTTTTTAATCGTCATTGCTTTGCGGTACCCAGACGGATATTAGACGCCGCAATGGAGACATTGTTCTGAAAAAATAAACTACGATCTGTACTTAATTGTTTGTAACACTCAAAAATACCATGAACTGACTTCAATCCTATCTTTGCAACGCCCCAAAAATATCACCACCGAATGACCATGGAAGTAACAATAATAATACTGAGGCGACGTCGGCCGCCGCCGACTGCCTCGCGCCTGTGGGGGCCTCGCAAAACATTTTTTAAATATATTTTATTATTATTATTATTATTATTATTATTATTATTATTATTATTATTATTATTATTCGATGTTTAACGGCGCTTTCCAACTGCTAGGTTATGTTGCGACGACCTACGTCTCACACTGGCATAACCATGGACGAACACAAAATTCGTACCCAAGAATAGGATTCGACCCCCAGCGAGAGCGATCTCGCTCATTATGACGCCTTAGTGCGCTCGGCTATTCCCGGCCGGCAGCTATTTAGTTATCCGTATTTATTTCCGTATGAGTGTAGCAGTGATGCAATTTGTAGTTAAATACTTGCAAAACAATTTCTTCAGTACATTATAGAAAACGATTTGGAATAAGTATATCCAAATGTTTTATATATCAGAATCATGCTCAATTCCAGTCAGTACAGTTTCAGCCGAGGGAAGCTTCACAAAGTTAAAATTAAGAGTAACTGGAAAAGCACAATGAGCCAGGAAATACTATCTGCGTTGTCAGTACTATCAACTGAAGCTGAAATAGCGGTTGGTATGAAGTTGTGATTTTAAAAAAAAATCAGTGAGACGACAAGCTGAAAAGTTTCTCTAATTTGTAATTTTTGTCATTGCAATAATTCTAGTATATTATACTAATATAATTTTAGTATAATGATTATTGATGTATAATTCAGCTCTAACATTTTTTAATTAATGAAAAAAATAAAAGGGGCCTCGCAAAGACGAGATCGTCGACGCCCAGTTCTTGTCTAGCGCCGCCACTGAACAAGGTTTGTTAAATCTGTCTTGCTGTTTTAACCTTGTGTGCTTACGGCCATTCCCTTTATTCTAACTTCCTTTGTGTGTTTGTTCGCTCCGTTACAGCTTATTTGGTCACTAAGCGCGTAGCGAATGAATAAGCTGATTGTTGAATCTAGAAAATGATCTGGGCCAGAAGCATACTTTCAGTTTTTCTCAAATTCTTATATTTTCCGGTAGATTTTCAAAAACTGTTTCAAACAAACCTTGACCTGAGAATTGTGAAGAGAACAATGAAAAGATCAGTAAAATCAGCGAACCTATTCTCAAGTTATGCGCTTTCATACACGCGGCAATTCATTTTTATTAATATAGATTTGACTTTAACTTTGGAAAATATAATTAACTCTTTAAGCTATTTTTTTTAATTTTTCTGCCATATTTTGGTATGCTTTTCTGTTAAAATATCACCTGTCTAGCCGTGCTAGCTTCACCTGTTTTGAAAGTTTTTCTTTCTCTATACTTGATTTACATAAAATCAAGGGACTGTGGCACATCGGCGTTATTTTTGCAAAATCTCTGAAACGGTCAGAGTTACGGAAATAAGAGCAAATTTAAGAATGTTCTCCTCTAAAATACGTTCAATTTTCGTGTCAGATGAAAGGTTAAACAGTTATTTTCACTTAAATATCTAGCTGCCAAAAGGCCATCACAAAGGCCCACTTTTTGTTACTACCGCAACCAAAAGTGGAAAAAAGGACAATGTCATAAAAAAACTGTAACAAATAGCTAGATAGTGGCTAAGATAGTGGTCAGAAAGTCCAGGCGAAGGATGAAGACAGTGGTAGTGGAAGACACACAGATGGGACTGAATAAAAGGATTTTCCCTGTTTAGTGTCAAGAGAGTGCGATTATATTCGTATGACAAAATTTATATTTTATGATAACGTCCGTCAAAGGAAATAAGCAATGAAACTTTTAAACGATTTTCAAACGGGCCAACTTACAAGAAACGAGGTGTTTGTGTAGGATCTAAGATTTCATGTTTTGGAATAAACGAGGGAGGAGAGGATAAAATTTTATCATTTCATTCATGGATATTAGGTGAATCGCAAGAATTTTGAAAATTAACATTTGCCTTATTTTATCCACACCAATACAGTGATGCTTACAAACTAAGCAATCTGAAGTCACTACTCAAAGAAATTGACAATTTAATCTCGTTCCGTTTGTATAATATTAAAACTCAATACTTCACTCAACCACAACCAGAAATCTCTGTACAGAAATTTCCCATTTATCCGTGCCTTTAGAGAGTGCCTATGTATATAGCGTGCAAAGGCTGCGGTTTTGTGCTCTCCATCTATCATCTGTTTGCTCACCTGCAAACAAAAAGTATATGTTGTCGCCCATAGAAAACTCAAAGTTCTTAACATTTGAATGGGTCCCTAACTCAAGGAATAATGTAGGTAGAGAGCTAAGAGTCACAGATGTTTTATAAACCCCAACGAGTAAAGACAGGTCAACAGATGTCACTAGACAGCAACGCATCAATAATGCCGCATGACAATGAAGAGATATAGAGAAGAGAGATTTGTTGAACCATAGTAAATACGTTCTTGTGAAATGAGTGCTATTGTAAGGATCCTCTAGTTTATTCCACATTTCTAGAGATCCTAGGTGTGGCGTGATAAATACGGTATATCGGCCGACCTCAGGGACATAATGAAGTTATTTCACTTATATATATATTTCCGTGAACGCAATCGGTTTGAGTTCCGTACGTATCTGCATCAATTGCTTCCGTTCCGTGCTAAGATGGAAATCGGCGTATTGCTGAAATAGAACATATATTAAATTTTTTGTGAAAATATGAAATGATAAAGGCCGTTTAAACCATCATAACGCATTGGAATTCTGTACTGAATTATTGGCAAAATCATCTACACACACACACACTCTCACACTAACATACACGACAGAATGTCTCCACATTAAAATCTGTTTAGTCATCATGAGAAGTTACTACGTCCTAAACGAGAGTGAGCGATTTTTTTTTGTGCGCGCTTCTGGCGCTACCTCAAGACCTTTGACAACTGAAAATATTTATTCATCGTTTATATACCCGGGCTGCTGAAACATTGCACTTGACGTTTCGCGTTACGGCGAGTTAAGTTGGCTACACTGCTTTAGCGACGTTACAACACTAGCCTCTATACACACAACAGTCGAAACTTTTTCAGTTGCATCTGGTAAATATATGCTGTTAAACAAAGTGCATATAATAATTCGTTCTTGAGCAGCAATTAACGGTACATTAATGATGACCAGAGCACAACAATGCATACGCTTTCAATAACGGAGCAAAGCAATATAGAAAAAAAAAGGGTAAAATTTTACGACGCTTCTCGCCTGGCTCCAATGCTTATGTTGGCAACAGATGAACAATGAAGTGTAGAATTGCGTTAATTTTCACGAGCTACAGAGTAAATGTTAAATTTGCTGCTCGTTTCACTCTCAGCAAATTTAATACTGTACCTGCTCTATGGTCGACAGTTTCTTGTATGTACCCTTTTCCGTTCAGAAAAAAATAATTTTCGTTTTAATTGCAGTTGTCACGAAAAATCATTTATTGGCCATCATTACCATTGGTGCCAACATAACCACAGCAGCCCGGCGAGAAGCGTCGTACAATTTAACCGAAAAAAGCATTAGATAACGACGGATACGAATTAAAAAAATAATACAGTTAGTAACTCTTCGTTTTATAATCAGAATGCTTTTCACTCACTAATTTACGGTGACAATGGTGCAATTACACCCAACTCCCCATCTTCACTGTTGTCACTGCTAAAATCGTCATCACCAAGACAAATCATTAACTGTTCATGATCCATTGTTTGCGCTGCCCGAATCAGTTTTTCAACGTGCTCGACCCTTCCCCCCCCCCCCCCCCCCCCCAAGATGCAGCATCCACATTGGCAACAGCTTCATGCAACTGATTTTCCACCTCTGTTATTGTGAAAGACTTACTGTTCCTTAAGTAATTCTTAGTCACACCATACCAATTTTATAGGGTTAAAAGGCTGTGAAATAGTGTCAGATTTCATGGTGACGCTGCTTTTTTGCGATTTCGTCTACTGCATTTGTGGGTGTAATAGGCTTATTTTGTTCGAAGAGCGAATATAAAAATTTTGACATTGACGTATCTGCAGCATTATTTATTTCTTATAACCACTGCACATAACTTCTTTCCGATCGTTTGAAGCGAGAATGAACTTTCTGCTCAGAGCATATGCTTCGTTTATTGATACGAAATTGAGAACTTAGAAAACGTCACTAGATAAATGTCTTTTCTATGACATCCAATTACTTGAACTCGGAAAGTCAAGTTAAACCACTCACAGTAAAACAAATCACAGCGAAAAAAGCACACACAACATAAACACGCGATAAACACGATACACAACTTTATTTACGGTAGCACTGAAAAAAGCCTGCAACGCGGGAACGTTGACGTCGCGGCACGTGATCACTGGAAGTGTTTATCGCGTTGTGATTGGATCGCGACTAGCGCTTTGCGCTTATTGCTCTTCACTTATTTGTAAACAAGTGCAAAGTTTTAGCGGCCCGGGTATACTTTCTGGTTAGTTAAAAATAGTTCCTTGCCTTCGGCGTTGTCAATTTACTTCAATAACAATATCATTTGCTGTTAATCTATCGTAATGTTTGCATCTATAGTTGGTGTTAAATTTTATAACGTCTCAGTAAATCATTTATGCACTGTAATACAATAGGTGCAGGGACCATGGTGACCGAGAAACATCTATATCTACCGATATACATAAATACTCTGCAAGTCACATTGAAGTGAATGGTAGGGGGTTCATCGAACGGATTTTATATTTCTCTACAGTTCTAGAATAGATCGCGGGAAAAAGGAACAACTAAATCTTTCTATTTTTATTTTATTATGATCACTATGTAGGTGGGTGCTAACTCAATGTATGCATACGTAAGAAAAAGTTGGTGAAAGAAATTTCGCAAACATCTCGCACCAACGAATGATTTCCACCCTAACTCGTGCATAACTGCGTCATTTCCGAGACGCACTCAATCCTATGTCGCGTTACTACAAAACGGTCTTGATACCCCAAATGTAACAATTTAGAGGAAAAGAAATGGAAGATAGCCTTTGGGGGGGGGGAGGAGGAGGGGATAAAAATCAATTGCTACTTAAGACAGTTTACTTTAAACAGCTCTAAGGATAGTGATTTCAAACTAGCCAGGTACTGGAAAAAATTGTTTCATGAAACAGTCAAGATAGTTTAAAATAATCATAAAATGCCTGGTAAGTTGGCCACAGTTTAAAATCAACAAAATTCTTATTTTAACGGACAAGGTTAAAGTGTACGTTTTACTATTTAAAAATTCATACAATGAAGAGGTTCTGAAAAGGGCCTTGTCGATTGTTATTAAACAGGAAGCACTACGGAATACAATAAAGGAAACACATTACACTAGCTTCAGGTGACAATGTTCTGTTAAGTAAACCACAGTTTAAACATGCGAAACCTTTTAATTTCCAGCAGGCCAGTTTACAGTTTAGTTGTACAGTTTCGAAATACCAATAATAGATTCCTAAAATGCTCCATGTTTTTTTGAACAAGCCACAACAGGTAATAACATAAACAACCTTTGCAGGTTGCTATTTGCGCGCGCTCTAACCTCGGTTACAGCAGGAACACATCAATATACACAACAGTATACCAATACGACGAAGATAATTAAGACTAGGCCACCAAAATACACCCTATCGCCTCGCAGTTTCGGACAGGGGGTGGAAATTGACACTGCCAAAATTTTATGAAGGCCTCTAGGAGAGGTGACTAGCACGCCGGCGGCTACTAAGCATGAGATACATTGGTTGTAGTTAGCATATCAAAGAAAAGACGTAAGATAAACAACAGAAATGAAAAAGACCGCAAATGTTACGGCACGCAGCAGCAGCAGCAACTACAATTACTACTACTGGAACTACGCTGACACGAAACCTATTACCGGAAAAAAATCGCACTGACGTGTTTTACGGCCCACTTCACAATTGTAGTTTTATAAGTTTCCGCAAACATTTTGGACCAAAATAACAATGTAAATAATAAAAAAAGTTGAGTGTCTGAAAACCTTAGGTAAAAAAAATTTACGTAGTGGCGGGTTTCGAACCACTGACCTACAGCGTCATAGTCCTACGCATTGCCCTCTACGATACGGCTATCACTCAAACGTTGTGCCCTTTAATCTCATACTATTGTTGGCCGTTGTTAACTGATGCTAATATGGCAGTTTTAGACACTAGATTATCATCGTACGAAGAACGATGAAATGATAACGTGTAAGTTACAATAAGAAAATCATCAAATACGCAACATAAGATGGCGTATGCCAGAGAGTTCTGGCCGAGGAATGTCACGTGACATCTCCGAACGGCTGGTTTTCGTTAATTCAATTGAGGGTGTCAAATCTCCGTTATTTTTTGCAAATATCTCGCAAACTATACGAGATATGAAAAAAAAAAAAAACATAAGGGAACAAAATTGTAGAGAATTTTCTCCTCTACAAATTAGGTTATTGAACTTCCGCGTCGGATGAACGGTTTATTTGCAATTAAAATTACATTAAAAACGGCTGTTTTTGGTATTACTAACGTATTTATTGTCCGAAGTATTTAAAAAAGCGAGATTCTGGTCTCTGGTAGCCAACAATTATGTCCGTCAAATTTGGTGCCGATCGGCTGAACGGTTCGTCTTAAAAACAGGGAACACGTTACGGACAGACATCCCAAAATCGACGTTATTTTTGAAAATATCTCTGAAACGCTACGAGATACGAAAAAAAACAAAAAAAACATAAGAACCAAGTTATAGAGAATTGTCTCCAACATATTCGATTAATTTTTGTTCAGATGAATAGTTAAGCCGTTATTTTCATTTAATTTTCGAGCTGTCAAAAGACGATCGCAAAGGCCCACTTTTAGTGATACTACCGTAATCTAAAGTGGGCCAAAAATCTCGGGAAAGGAAAGTGTCTCGAAAGATATGAAAACATGGCATATGATAGTCTCCGCCGCGGTGGTGATACTGTTATTGCTGAAATGGACATATTGGACGACCGACTCGACGACAGTTCACGTCCCAATGCACCAACAGGACGTTCCAAACAGACGACCTATCACTCTCGTCTCTGATAACCAGCCTTGGCCGTAAGTGGAATCCGAGATAAGACAGCCATGAAACTACCAGTGGATAATGGCGCTGCCACATAACCAGAGCCCGCAGCATGAGGCTTCCTGCACACACTTGGCAACACCTTCCTGCACTCGTTAACACAGACTTCACTCCATCGTGTGCGCTGGGACCGTTTAGGTGCGCACTATATTGCAACTGCCACATGGATTCGATTTTTGTATTTTTTCATGATCAATGAATGAACAACACAACGACGAATACACGAAATAAACGCCGTAATGGCGTCCAAACCCATTGTATTATTCGCGCTGTTGTGATTAACTACGCCAGCTGAAAAGTAAATGAATCTTCTTGTAAGATTAACAATACTCATTCTCATTTCGTTAAGAGAAAGCCCTCACTTTATGTATATGTGATGTACAAAAACGGAATGGAGACAGATATGCCCGTATCGGACGGAAGAGAAAATCAGACAGCACAAGTCGAACGCTGTTTTCTCTTGTCCGGGAAAAATAAACGTATGTTGATAATGGGTCAGAGATTAAATGGGAGAGAGGAGCTCTCCGTGATAAAAAAAAAAGAAATATCTTAGATTTTTTATCGATTTGCCGTATGTTTGACAGCCCCCTCTGTCTTTAGGGAAGCAGGGAAACCGGACAAACCCGAAGACAAAGAAAAATTATTTCTTATATATACTTATGGCGTCTGTTCCGAAAGAACAAAAGCCACCTCTGATCCTGCAGTTAATTTCATATTCACAGAATATGACTTCAGCTGCGAATGGGCAAAGCTGAAAATGTGTACCCAGCCGGGATTCGAACCCGGGTCGCCTGCTTTCTAGGCAGTTGCGCTGACCCCTACACCAATGGCGACACAGTGATCACCGGTGCGGTGCTTAGGTAGTCGTTCCAGGTGTTGCAAGGACTACCTAAGCACGCCTCCCGTCAGACACACATTTTCCGATTTACCCTGCCCACTGTGAAAGGCAGCTATGTAAGGTTGAAGTCTGCGATTCATATCTTTGCACAGCGGGGAGCATTTTGGTCGGTGCGCGTTCCCGCGTTTGAGCAATAGCAGTGCAGTAGTGGTTGTTGTCCGGACTCGGAAGTGTGAGCAAGGAGAATGTTGCAGGCAGTCTAAGAATGTTGTATATCGCAGCAACAACTTGGCACATTTCTTAATGAATTTTTCTATGTATAAAGATGTTAGGAAAATAATTGAATCTGATATGTACCTTGACAGTATGAAGATTAGAGGTAAGAAGCATTATGCTACTATTATTGTCCGCATTGCGTAGATATGATCCATGTTTGTACTGCAGGAATTTTGTATGCTCTTTTTGAGAGTGCAGAAAGTAAAGGAACAAAAGTTTGGTGTAAAGCATTCCCTTGTAACTACCTTACAGTTTTTGTACAACATTGTTCAGTCTTAATCAATATAGAGGATTTCAACTTAAATGCATTTCATATCTACTTCAAGTTATCCACATACCCATAAAACCCATTGTTTTTCTACAAACATGGATGAAATGTTTTTATTGTAGTAAGTGAATTCGCATAGCACCTTCGCGAATTCAGTAGTCAGTTTTCTGTCTCTTAGTAGCAGCAGCATGCTTGTGGCAGTAGAGTTGAGAGCAGTAGCACACGCTGTTTCCTTGCGCACAGGTAGGCCAGAAAGACATACAGTGTTAACCCTTGAAACAAATATTTCAAGAGGAAGTGTCACATTCTGATTTAATTGTCAATCTGTCTGTTCAGCACCACGCTTGCATCGTACTGCTCAAAGTCTTATGTAATGATACAGGTGTTTTCTTACCAGAGTTCAAGTTGCATATTCTATTAACAAAGTTACACTATCAGGATTTGTTTTATTTTGTATTTATTTTGTTGTTGCTCAAAGTCATCTTTATTCATTTTGATAATTGTTCAGTCAGATTAGCGTGTTATGATACAAGTGCAGATGAACAATACCAATTACTGATTATAAATTATTTTACGAACAACTTTCACTTAACAGAATTGTATGTCATACAAACAACAGTGACGCATTCATTGATGAAGAGAAACGCCCCCTTTTCTATGGATAACTTTCAACAGTACTCAAACTCGTAGTCACTATGTACTAATTCCCGTAAGAGACAGTGCTCCAAACTTGCCCACCCCTCCCCACTAACGAAAGGATCATTGCTTGTCACTGGCATTATATATATATATAAAGTGTCCCGACTGACTGACTCACTGAAGATAGAAACTTGAAATTTGTGGAGGGTGTTGATCTTACTCTGTAGACGTCATTTAAGAAGAGTTTTTCCGATATTCCGTCTGTAAGGGGGTGAAATAGGGGATGAAACGTTTTTTTGGAAATACGTAACTATTTAGGCAATTTTGAAGCTAGAACTACATAATTTCGTATTTTAAATCAGGGTTCGAATTTAAAATACACGTGTTTGTGCATTTTTTTTGCATTTCGACAAATAAGGGGGTAAAATAGGTGACGCAAAAAATTGATTTTCAAAAATTATGTTGCTGTTAACACAAATTTTAAGCAACAAGTAAGAGAGTTAAATAGAGGATGAAAAATTCTTTTTGGAAACACGTTGCTATTGATACAATTTTGAAGCTAGAGCTGTAAAAATTGATATTTGTATAGTTGGTTAGACGTTAAAAAAATACGTGTTTCGGTATTTTTGGAAATTCAACAGTCAACGGGGTTAAATTTGAGAGAGGGTGTTTTTCGAAAATATGTTGCTATTTAGGCAATTTTGAAGTTAGAACTACAAATTTTCGGATTTGGATTCGGGGTTCAAATTTAAAATACACATGTTTCGATATTTTTGGAAATTCGACCAATAAGGGGGTGAAATACGAGATGCAAAAATTGATTTTCAAAACTATGGTGCTGTTAATTCAAATTTCAAGCTATAACTACGAAACTTAAGATAGGGATTCTTCCTCGGGATTAAAAAGAAACAACTGATGCAGACCAACCAGCCTACGCATACGAAGCAGCGGGGGTTCAGCTAGTATATATGTATACATGTGGCGTCTATTCCGAAAGAACAGACCCGGGTTCTAATCCCGACTAGGTACACATTTTCAGCTTTGCCCATTCGCAGTTGAAGTCATATATTTTGTGAATATGAAAATTATTTCTTTTCATCAGGATACAAACCAGGGGCGTAGATAAATGTTTCCTCTTAGGGGAGGGGGTGGTTCAGAGCCAGGGCCGGCCTCAGCCATCCAGGAGCCTCGGATGCGTCGCCCACTTGGCGTCGTTCGGTGACGTCCATTAATTACGTAGGGCTTTTTTTGGGGGGAGGGGGGAGGACCGAATCCACCAAATTTCACGTGGTGGAGAGGGCCTCGGAAAACCTCGCGTGAGTTTCTTCCCGCAAGAAACAGTGTAAAACTGTGTTAAATTAAATAAAACGTTTCACGTCTATAATATGGCTAAATCCTACACAATAATACTTAACGCCGTTATGCAAACATCACATAGTAACACAGTAGCCCCTCGATTGTTTCTCTAAGATGATATACATAAGGAGAGGTAATGAATTAAATTTGATGCTGTGGCCGGGATTCGAACCGGGAACTTCCCACTTACTAGGTATGTGTTTTAGACCACTAAGGTAACACGGCGCTGCAGCCAAAGCGACTACACGGACTGTCTTAAAGCACATCTCCCGCCACACCATATACTTGAATTCTGTCTCATGTTCCGTATGAAATGCGTATATTGGCAGGGCTCTCCTACAATGGAATAGCACCCCAGCAAAGGACGCGAATAGGATGAATCCCGCCTTGTTTCTCAGGCTGAGGTGATATAAATATCAACAAATAATACAATTCCTTGAGACAACATTATCTCGTTATACCAAAGGTATTAAATATGAGAGGCATTAATTTATGCTGTGGCCGGGATTCGAACCCGGGACCTCCTACTTACTATGTAGGTGCTAGTCCAATGTAGGAGAGCCCTGGCAGTTTGATACGCATTTCATACGGAACATGAGGCAGAATTAAAGTATATGGTGTGGAGGGAGACGTGCTTTAAGACAGTCCGTTTATTTGCTTTGGCTGCTACGCTGTGTTAGCTGACTGGTCTAAAGCACCTACCTAAGAGCGCGCGCCACGTAACTTGGCGGGTGAGGTCTGAATGCGCAGAAGCACGGGTACGTCACGTCACGTGATCTGCTGGCCATAGCCGTCAGTCAGCCGTTGCGCGCGCTCGACTTCGTGTCGTACTGTGCGGAGCGACAACTGGTTGCAGAAACAGGATTCATACCTGAAAGTAAATTAATATTTAAGTCATCAAAGACGAAGTATTCAGAAGACTACCATTCTGAAATGACTTACGCAGTCTTCAGTCAGTGGTTTACAAGTCAACTGCTTCCATACCTAGCCGAGAATTCTGTTACCGTTATGGACAATGCAAGTGTACACTCTTTGCAAGTGAACAGGGCTCCTACTTCAAATACCAGAAAGGACGAAATTATTTCGTGGCTAACATATAATGGAATTCCTCACAGTGCGTCACAAACCAGGGCAGAACTGCTCGTGCTTGTAAATTCATACAAGCCCAAATACCGCACTTACGCGATAGGTGAACTTGCAAGACAGCATGGTCACAGTGTAGTAATAAATCACGAAATGTGAAACACGTTGCTTTGATCAGTAAGCACTTGCTTGATGGGCATCAGTCTACGAAGACTGAACATGTGTCGCTTGTAACGTTTTTAGATAGTCTCCTTGTCTTGTACAATGTCAAACATATAGCATTATTCTATCATTCCATGTGATATGTCAGTTAAGTCATTGATAAAGTATTTTAATAACTACTTCGAAAAGTCCAGATTTCAAGATATAATTAAGGGAAAAATCTAAAATTAGTCAATTTCTAATTTATCACTTTTTTATCTTCACAATTAACTTACTTTGAATTCGTAATCTGTCGTGAACGTCTAATGTGGTTTTTCAGTAATAATGGATAGATTGATCTCCCTAGAAGAACTGTGTATATAATTTACAGATATTTCGTGTTAATCGACTGAGATACGTAATGCATTTCTGTGCTGCTCAGAAAATTTTGCCCTGCCGTGTAAACATGATAGGTACACTCATAAATACTCGTAAAAGTTTTCCCAACAATCAAACTAGCGTTGTTTTTCTGCATTACACTTTTTATACAGCCGTGTGTGTACAAGACTCGCATCTTGGCATTTCCTTGCGCTTGTATGCGGCCGTAACTTTAAAGCTAAGCGGCAGGGCAGTCAGCAGCTGACTGCGGAATGGAACGGAGCGCAGCTAACGCACAGTCAGGCTACGCTGCAACAGCTGGTCCCCCCACCACTACACAACTACCTGCTCAGAACAGCCAGTCCAACCGCCAAGTTATGTGGCGCGCCCTCTAGTAAGTGGGAAGTCCCGGGTTGGAATCCCAGCCACAGCATAAATTTTAATTCAATGCCTCTCCTTATGTTTAACCCTTAACTACTATAGACGTTGACAGGAACGCAACTACTATTAGGGGGTCTCTCAGACCGCTCTCTTATTATCCATATATTAAAGTAGTGTTTTGCTAAATATATATTTTCATGACTTCCTGTCGTTCATTACACTTCTTAGAGGTGGCATTAGTAGAAATTTGACTTTTTTTAATAATGTAGTTTGAGTTACATGACAAGTAAAAAACAGCGCAATTTGCAGTACTTTATTTTTTGTGCTACGAAAAGAACAGCAAGTAATTATTTCTCTACACACCCACAGATTATCATTATAGAGATTGTTACAAATTCACAGCTTGATTAGATACAAAAATCCCACCTGAATTATAGTAAATATTATGCGAAGTCTCCTTTCCATTTACGATTCTCCCGGAAAACGGTTGCCACATTTTCCTTATAAAACAAAAAGTACAAACTGAAGATATCCTTCTGCGTGCCACTAAAAACTCTTTTAGTCGCTTTTACCCCGCATACACTTCACGCAGACCTTTCTAAAACACCCCAACAAATTGGAACATCACATTGTTGACAGGAATATCGTGTTTTCTTCTTCAGATGAGGAGGACAAAAGGCACACGTTAGTCGATATTCAAACTGCTTCGTTCCCCAATTTGAAAACCTCTGAATACACTAACAGGCCAATTAGTGCCTTCAATTCAATGACGTCAACATCTTGTGGCTAGGACAAGCGATCATTCGCATACTGTGCTCTATGCTGCGATATTTTCAGTTTTGTCCATAGTACGATTTCGTCTAGAATATCTTGTGTAAAGAACAGATTCCATACCTCCAAAGCAGAAGGGTTTTCTCCAAGACTTTGTCCCGTCTGTCGCAATCCAGGGTGCTGTAAGACGATGTTTTTCCGCCATCGGAAACATCTGTTCTTACCGAAGAAGTAAGCTGCTTCGTTATCATCAGATGTCACATTTTCATCAGTTTCAGGTTCCTGCTCTGAATTAGTGTCATGTTCACTAAATACCTCAAAATCAGGGTCATTATCGCTGTCGTAAAAATCGTTGGGGGATTCACCGAAACGTTCTTGATCATCCATATCTGCTTCACTTAAAATGCGTTGCCTAGAACGTTCAGCTTTTCCTGTCATGGAGAAACACGTCACGGAACAACAGCAAGAGAGAGAGAGAGGCGACAGCGCTGTCGCTTAGCTCTGCAGGCCGCGCTCACCAAGCCGACTGGCCAGGCGCTGTGAGGCACAGCCTGCGCCAGCGGCACGCAAACACTGAGCCCGCGCAAGACTCATAAGTACGGAACAGAGAGCAGCAGCACTGCAAGAATGCTGGCACGTGGACCTTGTCGGCCACCAGGAAGGTACACGGAAGAGTCCTTTTAGCTTGGCAGGGGTGTGTGAAATATTTCGACTCAAAAAGTCGTAGCAGTCTGAGAGACCGCAGATAGTAGTTAAGGGTTAATACCTTTGGTATAACGAGACAGTGTTGTCTCAAGGATTTGTATTATTTGTTATGTTGCTCTAAGGATACACGACATTTTTCCCCCCACGCGCGTTTTGTCAGAGATGGAACGCAACACTCGCGACAGCAGCAGTGCTGGACACCCGGGCGCCTCTCTCGGGCTGCGTGAATAGAAGCCCAGGCCAGGCCGCTCCGCTACGGCCATACGAGCGTTGTTCGTTTCACGCGCGTCTTTTATTTCTATTATTATATTCCATTTTTTTACTGCAGTACTACTTCAAGAACTAAAGAAGTCCCATTGTTCACTTGTGCTGTAGCAGCGGCAAATTATGGTTACGTTCTCTTAATAAAATACATCTGCTTCTTTTTAGTTTCTTAAAGAACTTTTTTTCTTTTTCAGCTTTCCTTTTACGATTTTCTGAACCAGAAAGCTTTTTCTTAACCTGGCAAATTATGGCGTAGACACTGCTCTACTTAGCAACCACAATATTAGATCTATAACAAATAAATAAAAATCACCTATCATTAGGTTTACAGATTTGTGACTGGCTGGAAGACTTCCTAAGTAATAGAACGCAGTACGTTGTTCTCGACGGCGAGTGTTTATCAGAGACGAGTGTATCGTCAGGCGTACCCCAGGGGAGTGTGATAAGACCGCTATTATTTTCTATCTACATAAATGATCCATGGACAGAGTAAGTTGTAATTTGCGGCTGTTTGCTGATGATGCTGTGGTGTATGGGAGGGTGTCGTCTGTAACTGACTGTAATAGCATACAGGATGACTTAGACAAAATTTCTAGTTGGTGCGAAGAATGGCAGCTAGCTCTCAATGTAGAAAAAGGTAAGGTGTTCGCATGAGTAGGAAAAACAACCCCATAATGTTCGAATACAGCATTAGTAGTGAGCTTCTTGATGATGTCGCTGCGTTCAAATATCTAGGCCTAAAATTGCAGAGCAATATGAAATGGAACGAACACGTAAGGACAGTTGTGAGTAAGGCGGACAGCCGACTGCGGTTTATTGGGAGAATTTTGGGAAGATGTACTTCACCTGTAAAGGAGACCGCGTATAAGACGCTTGTGCGACCACGTCTTGAGTATTGCTCAAGTGTTTGGGACCCGCAGCAGATCCGTTTAAAGGCGGTTCAGAGACGAGCAGCTAGATTTGTTACCGGTAGGTTCGACCAGTGTCACGGAAATGCTCCGGCAACTCAAATGGGGATCGCTGGAAGAAAGACGACGTTCTTTTCGTGAATTTCTGTTGAGTAAATTTAGAGAGCCGGAATTTGAAGCTGAGTGTAGTACGATCTTGCTGCCGCCTACTTAAATTTCGCCGGCCGCGGTGGCCGAGGAGACTGAGGCGCTCCAGTCACGGTCTGCACGGCCACTACGGTCGGGCGTTCGAATCCCTCCTCGGGCATGGATATTTGTGCCGTCTTTAGTATGAGGTAGTTGATAAGTAGTTTGTAAGTTTAGGGACTGATGACCCCGTAGTTAAGTCCCATAAGCTTAACAAACATTTGAACATTTGAACTTAAATTTCGCGTGATGATCACAAAGACGAGATAAGATAAATTAGGGCTCGTACGGAGGCATATAGGCATTCTTATTTTCCTCGTTCTATTTGTGAGTGGAATAGGAAAGGAAATGCCTGGTAGTGGTACAGTGTACCCTCCGCCACGCACCTTACGATGAATTTAGGAATATGTATGTATATGTAGTAGATCTAGACATAAGTAGAAAAGAAAACATGAGCTGAAGTACAAAAATGATTTAAACTTGCCAGTAAATTGAAATATTGTCCCCGTCACGACACTCTTTTCAGTCGCATTGATGCACCACGACACCACGAACCCTGCCTTCGCTTCGTACTCACAGTTTCTGAGATGTGGATGCAAATCGTAGCGCTGCCCACATATGCAGTCCAACACACATTGGGTGGCTGTGTATTATTTCAATACCTTAGGGGAGTATTCTCCATGAATGCAGTGCATAATCTATTAATTGCAGTAGATGAGTAATTAAGTCACAAATGTTCTATATAAACCCATTCAAATTAATTAATTTGAAATGTAATTGCTATTTAAAAGTCCGTCTTTTCCTTTATTTGGACCGACAGCTACTAGTAGTTTCTGTGGTGAACGGGAGACGGTACGGCTGCATTGGCGCTCTCTTTTTGCAGTTCTTGAAACAGATAAGAGGCGCTGTGGTAGACACGTCTCCCAGACGTCAGACAAAGCCGCCTGAAACATGAATGGATGCAACCCATATGAAGATTGCATTGAGCACGTTTTCTCTTCTGATATCCTGAATTCAGCGCGCATTTGTGAGATTAACGACGTATGTTGAATGAGATTGAATAATATTTTATTGATAGATTTAAAGCATTGAATTAAAATTTGTGGTGCGGCCGGGAATCTAACCCGGACCTCCATGCTTACTAAGCAGACGTCTTAACCGTTAGACTATCACACCACTAACGATTAAGGTGCCTTGGAGTAGTCTATGTACGATTTCCCTCCACAACACAAACTTTAATTCAGCTTTTTTTGTTCCAAAGATAATTGCCACTACTGCCAAGGCTCTCCATGCAGCGGAATAGCACCTCAGCAATGGACATGGTGGAACAATCCTGTTATGGTGATATTAATATCAATTAATATAAATAAACAATCCCAGAGACGGATTTACGTCTCAAATATGTCAAAGACATAAGTTTTATTGTGAAAGTACACGCAGTGGCGCCAGTACACTGGGTTCCGTGGTAATGACGCCATACATTTGAATATCAAGGATAAACCTACACTATGAATGAGTAGTAGTAAATAAGTATTACAACTGTTCTAATTTATACTTATCAATCTACTGTATTAGACATTTAGAAGGCTTCAAGTACTTGTCGATGTAAAATTGGAATGACGCCATTGCCCCAGTTGCAAAATATGGCTAAGAACGTCAATTTAAAGCATAAGATTTTGCGAAACAATTGGATTAGAGACACGAAACCAAAGCTAAATATCTATAGATTACGTTAATACGAGTTTTTAAAACACTGACAGCTTATAGAGGTACTTATTTCAATAAAATACAAACTCGAAAATTAGATCCAAAACGTCGAAACTAACAATTCCTTTCACACAATTTACATCTGTCAAAAGAGGGGGAATTTAATCTGTCTGCTTTTCAATGCTGACACTTTAGGCATGCGTGCGTGCAGATGATCAGCATCTGTGATATAAATTATACAGGGAAGTAATAAGGTTGTGAAATAAATCGCAATTTCCGATGTTATGGCTTCACTGTATTAAGTTTAGATGAAATACCAAACTATGGCGAATGAAAATTTGTGCCCGGCCGGAATTCGAACCCGTGATCTCCTGCTTACTAGGCAGACGCGTTGACCACTCCGCCACCGAGTGATCAGCCTCACTGCAGAGGACTCTTCCCTGCACGTCTCCCGTCACACACAAATCTCCATTCGCCACCCTATCTCTTTCCTGTACCACAGCCTATTTATTCTATAATGCTCGCAGCCACAATACTGTATTCCCGCATCAGGAAGAACAGACCATGAGGTATCGAGACACAATTAATTGTCGTCAGGAGCCCAGCCTCGGCTTGTGTACAATTATATATATGTTTTTGACGAATTACAGCGTTCAAATGAATGAAATAAATCGAAATTTGCGGTGTTATGGCTTCACTGTATTAGGTTTAGATGAAATACCAAACTGTGTGGCGGGAGACGTGCAGGAAAGTGTTCTCTGCAGTCGGGCTGATCAGTGTCCTCGGTGGCGGAGTGGTCAACGAGTCTGCCTAGTTAGCAGGCGATCACGGGTTCGAATCTCGGCCGGGCACAAATTTTCATTCGCCACAGGTTGGTATTTTATCTAAACCTAATACAGTGAAGCCATAACATCGCAAATTGCGATTTCATTCATTTGAACGCTGTAATTCGTCTATATATATATATATATATATATATATATATATATATATATATATATATAAAGGTTGTGGTTTCATACATCCGCATCGATTACAACTTACAGACAGAGTGGTACCTTGGCAAACTTTTCAGTCTAACTCTCGTATTCATTATACAAATTGTCAATTCTTAATTTTAGCACATGTGACCAAAAAAAAGTTCCGGGGGGGGGGGTGTTGACCCCCTCTTCTCCCCTTATCTACGCCGCTGATAGTTACACACAATGTCCTTCAACATATTATGTTATGACAGTTCAAGGATGCTTGATTTTGCAATTTTCAGTTTTCACATAAACAGGTCATCCATCATACAAGGTTACAACGAAATTAAAAAAAAAAAAAAAAAAAAAAAAAAAAAAAAACACCTCAATATTATATGTATAATTTATACAGGAGCGTACTCATTGTTTAACATTTTTGTCTTTCTATTTCTCATCAATAAAAGAGAAATTGTTGGTCTTTAATAAATATTTGATCCCGCACATGATACTGGCACGTGATGTGGCTTATGTGACTATACTAAGCTACAGTTTTCTTCATCGGGACTCACGTTAGAAGTCCGTACATGAAAGGGAGAAAAAAATCAGTAGTAATTACAGTAACTTAAAACACATAGAACGTAAAGGTTTTCGCTGAAACGAAAGCACAGAAACGTCATTAATCCAGATTTGTAGCAAGTACGTGTGTGTGTCCTATTGTTTGCAGTTTTAAGGGTTAAAATGTGAAAGTTTGATGTGATTATAGCTACGCGTAAAACAAATCACATGGTCATTTATGGAAGTTGGGCGTACGCCCACATCAGTACACAATAGTTATTTTCCTTACAGACGATCATCTGAACAGTTTAATTGCCTACGTATGAGGTCTAGCCTCTTTAACTTCAATTGGTAACATTCGGATCTCTACGTTAACCCTTTCATTCCCTGTTGTTCCTCGACAACAAAATATGAAAAGATGATTTATACGGCACTAGATTATAGGCCTATAACGGTGCTTCGCAACGGTTGTTGGAGGGCCTGTGGGTATCACGGCTTTTTAGGATTCCGGACCCCAGTCAGTGGGTTCGTTCAAAGAGCTGCAGGGCTGCAACCGCGCATGCGCAGTACGGAAATTCGTGTTCAAAGAGCAATCCTGCAGCTTTCTGAAGCCTACCGGCGGTTCAAGGAAGCTCCCGGCTACAGCGTCCTGCAGATTCTTGGCTGCATGAGCTGCAGGAAAAATTTTCTCCTGCCGCCTGAATGACGTCATCGGTACCGCGCATGCGCGGTAGTGCCTGCTTTGCTGCTGCAGGAAGTTGCAGTCTTGCAGCTCTTTGAACGAACCTAGTAAAAATAGAATTCTTGTTGGATCGCTCTGTCAATAAACTCAGTTGTCCTGGCCAAGATGTAAGTAAAAGTCATGTCCGAAACGATGTATCTTTATAAAGATGTCAAATGTAAGTAAAAGTCATTCTCCAAAACGATGTATCTTCATAAAGTTTTTGATACTAAAAGTAAAAATTGCCAGAATAAGCAAAGAAATGTTGTTAAGTATTTAGTACACAAAGCGAAATCAGTAACAGTGTGTTCAATGTTTGTTGGTATTCGTAGACATAAGGTTGCTTCATTGTCACAGACGTTCGCTTTCTTGTTGCACTACCCCATACTTATTATGCAGCAGCGGTGTTTATTAGTTCTTTGGTGCACTACAGTGCCTCTATCGCTTGTTTGCTGTACTACGCAATACATACTTCAAGCATAACCTACATCTAAAACAATTTCCCTGATTCCACTTTTATGGAACGAAGTTGCTCCATGCAAATCCGTGAAGTAGTTTGACATTAGGTATTTCTAATAGATTAACAGACAACACTGAACACTGAAAACACTTAAGATTGCGATTTACCTTTTTTCCGATATTTGATTTTGACGAAATCATGCCTATATGTTGCCCCAATCTTAGCTCAAATTTCCTGTGAAAACCACATGAAAATGTGTCAGTAGGTTTTTTTAATACGTTTGCGAAACGTGTTTCAAATAACCATATCTTCATGAATATGTAATTGTTTACATCATACATCAGTTATATTCGCCATTTAAAACATTTATTTCAGGATCATATCTCTGGACAATGGGCTGAGGCATGGAAAGATGAAATGTAATAAGTACTTCCTTAATGAAGTAGAAATATCACTAAAAACTATTAATCTTACGGTTGGCTCTCTTTCGGTTAGATGTATTGTCGCTCCAAGCATGAGACTTACACTTCCATTGCACTTGTACATATACGTTAAACTGTAATATCAGTATGTAAATATATGGATTGAACACGGCGAGAATTGTATCCGTTTTATATTCATTGCTTTGAATCATATTTCATAGAACATAGCAACCAAGAAAACGATTTTCATAAATATGGTAAATTTGAAAAGTCAAAGAGTAAGTAGTATTTTCACAGGGTAATAATCCAGTCGCTGTCCCGAACTTCACACGAACACCCGCAGCGCTATCTATTACTGTTTCTTTGCTACATTACGCCATTCTTTCCAAGCATGAAATACTCCTTAAACTTCAAATTACGATATCTTCCACTTTCCTGATCTGATTTTGACGCCCCAGAATAATCTCTATTTATCTGTGATACCTATGAATGTTCATTTAGTACTTTCGGAGATTACTCTCTACAAATAGACACATGCGATGCTTTCAAGTAAATGTTTAAATTGTGGTATCTTACTTTTTCTGACCCGATTTTGTGAAATGAAGCGTTTATGTAATCGCAAGATAACCTCACGTTTCATGTGAAAAACCCCTGAAAATTCGTCTATTAATTTTGGAGATAAAAGAGAAATGACGGTTGTCGATGGAAAACGTTAAATTGTGATGTTCTTCTTTCCGTGACCCGATTTTTATGAAACTAAGCCTATATGTTGTCCCAGGGTAAGCTGAAGTTATCTGTGAAAACCCCATGCGAATTCATGAAATAGTTTTGGAGAAGTGGTTCCTAATAGATGAACAGACACTAGGGTCTATGAAAATACTTCGTGATTCTATTTTGATGAAATTATGCCTAGATCCTCAACCAATCTCCGCTCATATTTCCTGTGAAAACTGCATGAATAATTCGTCCATTAGTTTTGAAGATTGAAGCGAACAGCGACAGGCCTACAGATTTAGTGTTAGTATAGATATGTTGCACAATTGTAAAATTTTGCAGGAATATATTAATTTGTATAAGTGCTGTATGTCGGTAAAATCTGTTGCGAATATGGTTAGTGGTAAAAAAGTAACAGATTAAAACATGTTTGATGGGGCGGTTTTCCATGAACGTTACTCTTAACGGCCTCATACAAAAAAATGTTTGTCAAGCTTAAGGGACTTAACTACAGGTCATCAGTCCCTAAACTTACAAACCACTTAATAACTACCTTATACTAAAGACGACACAAACATCCATGCCCGAGGGGGGGATTCTTAGCCCCGACCGTAGCGACCGTGCAGACTGTGACTGGCACGCCGCAGACCGCGCGGCCACTGCGGCCGGCTAACGTCATCATATCTCAAGAACTACTACGTGTTGTACTGTGATACAATTTCGAACATACATTCAGCATTAAGTGTGTATTCTGTCTGCAAAATTTCCTGCGAGTACAATTGGTAGTGTACAAATTAAAGATTGTAACGTTATACCGAATGCCATAGTTTTGCTCCTTAACAGCGGAAAAGTAGTAAGCGAGGAACTTTTTTTTCCTTTCAGTATTTTGATGTGGTTGTCTGCGAGTAAAAGTTTAATAAAGGTTTGAAATTATGTATCAAGTTTGTTGCAAGTCGCCAAGTACTGTCATTCTCATATCGTGTATTTATAAAAGGTAAGCAGTCACCAGTCCGAAGATTTGTTTGAACACCACAGTGCTTTACTAGGCATGGTCCTGTTGGGAGATGGATGCCGTTGCCTTCCTCCGACCTTCGAACTGACTGACCCAGCCAGTTATAGGGGGACCTACAGTTTAATCACAGTCTAACATATACAGTCACGACACTCCCACAGATTTTTGTTATACTCTACGATAGCAGCGCTCCAAGCGGCCGGCAAGCTACGTTTCTGACTATGATAGTTGATGAGTGCGAATAGTATCGTTTATATTGACTTCAGCATACTTTTTACATTAGGGAACTTATGTAGTGCCTTATAAGTAGGTAATAATTTAAAAATAGCTCCCCATTTGTCTTCCTTAGCTTTCATAAGATCCCTGATAAGGTACGAAACGGTACATTACAGGACAGTTAATTTAAAATCGTCCTGTAACATAAAAGCTTTAAATGAATAATTTCATTTTCTATTAAAAATAAGAATGCCTAGGAAACACCAGGAGACATGCCCTTTAGCAGAGAGACGTCAATTTCTACGCAGGGACGTTAAGTATTCTTCATTACAATTCCAGTAAAATCGATGAGGGTGGAACATAGGAAACGTATACAGAATGCAATAAATACGGCATTTAATATACCAAATTAACCATCACGACGGTGGCTGAAAGAAAAACGTAACAAACATGGCAATATAACGATAAAAGCAACCAAACTGTTTTCCAACAAAGAAGAATCCAATTCCACAATTGTTGCTACAGATGAACCACAAACGGCAAGAATCATCAACACACTGGTTTTTTAAAGCTAAAGTAATTACACTTAAAAGAAAATGCACCTATAGGAAAGACGAGTGATGAATAAAAATGTTGGAATCAGACTCCATACTGAATTGATACACGTCAAAAACTGGCTGTCATAGTAAGAACAGACCATAATAGAAATTTATTATACCAGTATGTTTATATGCAACTTACTTTCAGCGGAATAAGCTGCAAATATACATACATTCGTAAGTATTTGTTCATGACAGAGTTGTTCTTTATACCATTGAATCATTTAAATTAGGCTGTTTTTATATTAATTTCCGTATTACGTTTGTCTCTCGATATTTTAATAATGCTTGTAACGCAAAAATTATAGTAAGTATTTCGTTAATTACGTACAAAAGCGATTATAAACAAAAATCACTACTTGCGCGGCTTGGCCGCCGCTAGGAGCGCTAGTGTCGCAGCAACTGTCAGTTGCTAACAACTTTCACAGCAGTGAGTGTCGGGACTGTATATGTTAGACTGTGGTTTAACGTTGGTTCCGAACCACCATGCAACAATACTGCCTTTCTCGGATTAACAAAGTCTTTGTTTGTTTTAATCTCTGTATATATGTATGTAAATCTTTGACTAACATAAATAAAGTTGGAAAGTACACACGTGTATCTCCTGCCTGTTGAGTGTGTATGAAATGCAAAATGGTGCCGAAACTCTAAGGCGACGGAAGCTGAGAGAAGGTAAAAGAAACCAGCTGCAACACGAAATACGACGTCCGCTTGTTCCACGCCCCCGAATCGAGGTAAGAGCGGAGGCAGTTAACAGCAGTGCAGCATGCAGTCACGTAGGCTATCTCAAGCAGCTTCTGTAGCACGATTTCTCTCGCAGGCACAGAATTTTTTTTTCATATTATACGTTTTACACACGCAAGTGCAGTTCACAGAATCATTCTCTTATACTCTAATTTCTTGTGAATGTTAAGACGCACACTGCGCCTTCCTTTGTCTGTTTTGGTTGGGTGTTACCATCCTTGGTTGCTGTCATAGAGTGTCGCTGTCCACGTCACTTCGTAGTACAATGTCAGAAACAGATACAGAGATACACTTACGTAAGTTGAAAAGGAAACGAAGTACTGAACGGAAGTTAGTAACACGGTTTAGTAGAGCGATAGATGGAGATACAGGCAAGGATACCGATTACGAGTACTTTCGAACACGACTGCAAGAGACATTAGATCGTTTTCGAGTGCTAGTTGATGCAATTCAAGATTTACTTTCCGACATAGACTATGATGCTGATGGCAGTAAATGCGAAGACTATGTCGACACCGCAAGGAAGGCTATTTTGAAGGCAACAAGGAAGGCGAAAGATTGTTTTAGCTCAGTTGATTCAAACTCGACACCTACAACATCAACAGCCGCGGTAGCAGCTCCTGTGCCTGTCACACTTACTGTCAAACTTCCCACAATCAGATTAGCATCGTTTTCAGGAGAAGTAGAAAAGTGGTCTCGATTTTGGGAGCAGTTCCAGTCGTCCATAGATAGCAATCCTTCAATTTCTACTATAGACAAACACGTCTTCCTACGAGGATACTTGGAAGATGACCCAAGGAATTTGGTGCAAGGCATTCCAATTACTGCAGATTCTTATGAAGAAACGAAACGAATTTTTATTTCTCGTTATGGAGACAAAAATCGTATAATACAGGCTCATCTCGACAACCTTGAAACTATGAAACCGATAACACATGCGTCTACAGATATTTTGAACGCTACGTTTGTTGAATGTAACAAACGCACACAAGCCTTACGAGCATTAGGGGAAAATGTTGATCACCAAGGACGCATGTTGGCACCTAAAATATTACGTGCGTTTCCAGAAGACATAGTTCGACGCTGGATTATTTACGCTAGAAGAAAAAATATTTCTGAAAGTCACATTACGAGGTTAATGAGGTTTTTGAACGAGGAAGTGGTAGGCGCTATGATTACACATAAAATTAGAGGTTGTGGCGTTGCAGATACATTTCCGTCAACAACTGCTTGTGGCGTTGCAGATACATTTCCGTCTACAACTGCGACCCTACAAGTGAACACTAAGGGAGAGAAACCAGGTGGTAAGACGAAACGGCACTGCGTATTTTGTGACGCACGTTGTCATTGGGCACAAGATTGTACCAAGATAACGAACATTAAGAATAGGATCGACAAGCTGAAAGTCACTCGTCGATGTTACTTGTGTTTAAAAAGGAGGCACAATATCAAAGAATGCAGCAAGAAAAATAAAGTAGCCTGTTCTAAATGTAAGAAATCGCACCACTCATCTATCTGCAATGATGAACAGCGCGTTTTCGTAGGGAAGATTGATGTTCAGTCTCCTCTTTCCACGTATCTTCAGACTGCGTCTGTTTGGATCACAGGTCCGACAGGGGTGAAGAAGCGTACGCGTTGTTTACTCAACGACGGAAGTCAATATAGTTTCATTAGCACGCAATTGGTCAACAGTTTGCAGTTACGAGTCATCAGTCATCAACCATTAATAGTTACAGAATTCGAGTCACCACATTTAACGCCAACAAATCGCAGATTTGTTCACTTTAAGTTAGCAGGAGTTTATACAAATGACACTATTACTTTCTCAGATTTTGAAAGTGGGAACACGTACTCATCACTTCCAACGGTTCCACAAGGTATTACCGACCATAAGCTGCAGCTTGCTGATCCAAAGGACGAGGAACAACAGTATCCTTTTGAAATTCCGATAGGTGCAGATCAATATTGGAAAATAGTTAAGAATGACACACCAGTACGTCTTGATGATTCTACAGTTCTTCTTACTTCGAGATTTGGGTGGATTTTGAGTGTTCGTAGGTCTGGTATTATTGTCAGGCATTCCATTGTTAGTCACCTGTACCTCAACGAAGAGTCTTCGTCTTAGACAACGACATGCGTCGTTTATTGGATTTAGAATTCATGGGAACAAAAGATCAACAAGAACGATCACTCTACTCACGTGTATCTCCTGTCTATTGAATGCGTGTGAAATGCAAAACTGCCAGAGGTGAAAGAAGTGGAAAGTGACATATAAAAATCCTAGGACCTTACGGGGATCGAGCCCGCGCCCTTTGGATTTGTAGTCTAACACTCTACCACTGTGCAACCGATGGGCACAGTGTATTTATATAGTCTCGTTTTTTTGCGATTACTATTTTTCATGACGTTATATCTCCTAAACCATGTGTCGGATGTGGTTCTTTCCCCTACAGCAGTTGTTACCTCACGGTAAGGAATATGTGTACCAAATATGGTTGAAATCGGTCCAGTGGATTAGGAGAAAGTGTGCAGCATTGTCATTTGACGCAAGAGTTTTTCCGTATCCCATTGTTTATGACGTCATATCTCCTTACGTATGTATCGTAGGTGATTCTTACCCCAACAGCTATTTTTGCCTGACATTAAGCAACATGTGTACCAAGTTTAGTTAAAATCGGCCCAGTAGTTTAGGAGATGTGGAACATACATACATACATACATACATACATACATACATAAACACACAGACACATACAGCCTATTTTATAAGATGTAAGATTATTGGCCGGTTTCCGAAATAGTAGTTACCTGTCCCGTCATAATTATCGTTAAGTACAAAATGGGTTTCCGAGACAACAGTTACCGTCACAGCCGTAGTTACCTGTCCGTTAAAGATAAATGCGTGTTCCCCTTGGGTTACCCACACGTTAACGTTAGTTTTAACTATATCCGCTACGTAGCGTTAGTGGCCTCCAAATTCAAAGTCCATAAATTATTTAAGAGTTGTTATTTGATTCTGTTTTTGTGACTGGTTTCCGTGTAATTTTCGTACAATTTTAGAAGTTTTGAAGCTGAAGAATGGAAATTCTTTCGTCGTCGTCGTCGTCATCACCACCTTCTTCTTCTTCTTCTTCTTCTTCTTCTTCTTTTGATGCTACGGACAGGTCTTCAGAAGAGGAAAAATTACCTGTACTCGGCGATGTTGAAAGACCACGACGCGTTTTACGTGTTAGAACACAACCATATGATCTATGTAATGAGACGAGTTTCATATGCGTTTCAGATTTAAGAAAAAAAAAAAAAAAAAAAAAAAAAAAAAAAAAAAAAAAAAAAAAAAAAAAAAAAAAAAAAAAATTCTCTCGCGATCGCCGATTTGGATATAAAATTTTATCACATTCCGAATCACAAAACGATGCTTTCATAATAAAGCTTTCGATTAACCATAAATATACTGTCCTTTGCAATAGTGTTCCGCCATGCAATTGCCATTACGATCGTTAAATGTTTTAAGTGATTATTGTTTTTCACGCGTAAGTGGATGGGTGGACGTAAATTATGAGCTCTTAGTGTAAAAAGTATTCTCACATTCACAGAACAATGAGAAGAGGAAAACTTAAATTCATATAAATAGGTGTTGACAGAAATACATATGTTTTTAATACTAACCCTATCTTTGTTGTTTGTCCTGGTTTTTCTTTTTTAAAAAACAATGCAGCTCTTTGAGCTGCCTTACCTTTCTCTCTCCTGATTTACGTAAGGAATTTTGCAGTTCTGTGGCATCTTGCAAGGCGTGTTGCGTTTCCAAAAGAGTCGAGCCATCTGTCTTTATTTTCTATAACCGATTTCCTCTCTAAAATTAGGGAGTTTAAAATATTTTTTCTCAAATAGAGTAAAATTATTCCTCCCTTGTCGCTCATTGCGTTTTAAAACAGAAGCAGGAAACTCGTGACAAACTATTAGACATATTCGATTTTCACTTAATGATCGATAAAATTTGAGTAATTGTGAGTTTCGTTAGTAGTGCCATCTGTGATCTATTGAGACTAACTATTAGCATCACCGAACAAGGTGGCGCAGTGGTCACACACTGTACTCGCATTCGGAAGGATGGTGGTTCAGGTCCACCTCCGGGCATCCAGATTTAAGTTTTCCGTGATTTCCCTGAATCACTCCAGGCAAATGCCAGGATGGTTCCTTTGAAAGGGCACGGCTGATTTTTTTCCCCATCCTTACCCAAACACTCCGGGCGTAAGCTCCGTCTCTAATGACAACGTTGTCGACGGGACGTTAAACTCCAAGCCGCCTCCTCTATTAGCATCGACAGTAGTAGTAGGTACCTCATACTTAACTAACGGTCGTTGGAATCAGCTATGGGAAACCCAAGAGTTATCTGGCATGTTAAATTATAACATGACGGTAGCTAACGGCACCGTAACTGTAGTTTTCCACAAACCGGGCATATGTGTATCAATCCTTAAAGTCGCATTGTTGATGAACAATGTGTTTCTATTACGGCATTTCGCCGTTTAGCAATGCGTGTAGCCGAAACAGAGGCATTAGTCTGAAATGTTCAAATGTTTGTATAGCTTAACTACGGGGTCATCAGTCCCTAAACTAACAAACTACTTATGAACTACTTACAAACTAGGACGGCACAAATATCCATGCCCGAGGGGGGATTCGAACACCCGACCGTAGTGGCCGTGCAGACCGTGACTGGAGCGCCTCAGTCTCCTCGGCCACCGCGGCCGGCCATCTGACTTGGACGTTGTGTTACGTTGCTGGTGGCTCTGAGTGAGAGTTTGATTCGCTTTATTTTATTTAAGTAATGAATTGTCTTTCGTGCTGTGGCGAATAGTATGCTGACATTATTGATTTGACAGTGTTAATCATCAACAAAATAACGTCCCAAGTAATAATACACCTCGATACAAGCGTGTGTGTTGTGCATGAAATACATGACATAAAAACCGAATTGTTCGATGAAAAAATTTAAAAACATGTATTTTAAGGTTTATTGCACTGTATTATTACAGAAAACACAATTTGAATTTTTATAAAGCTGAATTCATAATGTGGGAATAAAAGAGTTAATATTGATTCTAACTAGTTTTTTTAATAATATTTACTGATAGTGGGTAGTTATACACGTTTTTCTAAGGTTAGTCATTGCATATTTGCCAGGACAGTTTATTTGAAAGTAAATTTATTTTCAAATTGTCCGCGTTGGGCGACAATGACAGTGCCGTTTCAACTACTCGCTCAACATCAGTCGGTGTCATGCAGTGACTGGCTGACTCGCTGGTTTAGTCTTGCCGCGCACACGAGCCTTCACATCTTCCGCACATTCAGTACTCGTGTTTTACAGCGTTCACAATGGTGTTACACTGTGCACATATTTTCTTCAGTCATCTGAATTAACTATACCTGGTTAAGCCGAGATTTGTTTAAGAATTGGAGAGTACCTAGTTTGAGATAGCCAGATAGCCTAACCCAGGAAAAAATTGCCCGTAAATTTTTCTTTTATTAAAAAATGATAGTATATGATTCTTCGCTTTTGAGACATTTGCTGTTTGTCCCTCACCTTATAAATTAATATACTGTACATTTCTATGCTCACAATTTTAACAACTGCAACTAAAATATAGAAATTTAATAGCGAAGGGCACATTTTTTCCCTTGGTAGGTACTCTATGCGACCATAACTCCTGTTGTCCTCCCCCCCCCCTCTTCAGTCACCTGGGTACCAATATGGTAAATTTACAATGACGTCAGCAAGATGGCGTCACTGCTAGTTCCACCAGGGATAGCCCAGGATCACGCAATCCTTTTCCACCCAAGACGACATCCGAGATGGCGTCTACTGCGATTTTAGAATTATCCTTGAATGTTTATAACAATGCACAGATCCAGCACGGCGCTGCTGCTGTTAGGGTCAATGTCTTCACGCGACTGTGTCTTGCCTCCCAAATTAACAGTGGAGGATGGGAACAAAGGTGGTTGTGGTGCTGACATCTAGTCGAAAATTATAAATTTTCTCAGCGAAAGAAATTGAAGTGATGGCCAATTGCGTTCAAGAAAAATTCCAAAGCTCCCGCTAGCCCCCTCTTGGACTACATCATAGGGGAAGGTGGAGAAGGGGGTGGGGGGGGCGCCCGGTGTTGGGTATCTTTAGCAGTCGTTTCACACTGGAAACAGAATTGCTTAAATGCATTTTAGAGGATTTACAGCTTATTGTAACACCCAGGCAAAATTTGCCCTTGATTGGTGTTCCGTGTTACCTACACTACCTACAGTCCGTTTGATACTGTGAGATACTTTCGCTACCGTTTGCTGACAGTCCTTGTGAATGTTTTTTGCAATGGACTACGCACTTTGTGATGCACATTTATTTATTACCTATCATGGTTTTGTCTATTTTATCGTACACAAGTACGTCCTCTGAATGTCACCCGTGAGTTTTAGAAGTCTCGGAAGCGCGTCCTTAATACGTTTAGTGACTATTTCATTTCAAAATGTTCAAATGTTCGTAGAGCTTAAGGGACTTAACTACGGGGGTCATCAGTCCCTAAACTTACAAACTACTTATGAACTAGCTTATACTAAAGACGGCACAAATATTTATGCGCGAGGGGGAATTCGAACCCCTCGACCGTAGTGGCCGTGCAGTACGTGACTGGCGCGCCGCAGACTGCTCGGTCACTGCGGCTTCACTATTTTATTTCATTGCCATATTAGTTTAGCTGATACGTCACACTAATAGCGTCTGATTTAAGTAATCTATAATCTATCACTTTATACTGGCACAGAGTTTCCAGCTGAGTTTAATTATGCTTCATTCGTTTCAATTGACACGTATCTACATTCAACATAGTTCGTTTACAACTTAGGTCTTTGCTATCTAATGCATTTGTACTCGTTTACAATATAAGTTACAACAAAACTTCAAACGTATTACAAAATGCCTAATGTAGGATTGAAATATTTTAATATTAATAGTTAATATTTTACCGATGCATGTGACTCAAAAATTATATTAAGAGACTTAGATAATACGGAAATTAACGTAAAACCAACCGATTTTTAACTAATTCACTGGTATAAGAAAACTCATGAACAAATACTTACGAATATGTGTATTGGCAGCTTATTCCGTTGAAAGTAAGTAGAATATAAACATAGGAGAAACAAATTTCTATAATGGTGTGTTGTTACTATGACAGACGGTTTTATGACGCGTGTTCATTCGTCGTAATTCAATAATTCGTAAATTTTTACACCTCACTCGTGTTTCTTATACGCCCATATTGAGAGTAATTACTTTAGTTTTAAAAGCTGTTTTGAAAATTTTTGCTGTTTGTGCTTCACCTGTAGCAACAATTGTGGAATTGGTGCTTGTTGCAAATCAGTTTAATTGCTTTTACCGTTTCATTGCCACATCTGACGTTTTTGCTTCAGCTGTGGTGACTGATTTGGTACGTTAAGTACCGTAGTTATTGCAATCTATATTCGTTTTCTACGTTGTACCTTCAGCGATTTTAATGAAATTGTAGTGAAGAAAACTTAACGCTCCTGAGTAGAAAAGCGACGTCTTCCTGATAAAGGGTAGGTCTTCTGGTATTTCCTAGCCATTTATAATTTGTAGTAGTGAAATTTTTCAGTAACAAATTGTAGGTTACAAGATAATTGTAAATAAATTGTACTGTAAAGTACCGTTTCATACCTTGTCAGGGATCTTAGGAAACCTAAGAACGAAATGTGGAGCTATTATAAAGTTACTCGCATTACCTATTTTTGTGGCACTACATAATTCCATAAAGTATAAAGTAAATAGTATGTTAAAATATAAATTAGTATTCGCAAATAACGTATTCAGAAATTTAGCTTGCCGGCCGCTTGGAGCGCTGCTGTCGGAATGTGTAACAAAAGTCTGGGAGTGTCGTGACTGTGTATAGTACGAGGCGCTCTTTTTTTTTTTTTTTTTTTTTTTTTACGTTGGGACATTGGTTCTTCAAAGTATTTCCTCTTACACAAATACTTTTCGAAGTACAATCCTGGCCATTAAAATTGCTACGCCACGCTGATGACGTGCTACAGACGGGAAATTTAACCGACAGGAAGAAGATGCTGTGATAATGCAATTGATTAGCTTTTCAGAGCATTCACACAAGGTTGGCGTCGGTGGCGACACCTACAACGTGCTGACATGAGGAAATTTTCAAACCAATTTCTCACACACAAACAGCAGTTTACCGGCGTTGTCTGGTGAATCGTTATGATGCCTCGTATAAGTAGGAGAAATGCGTACCATCAAGTTTCCGACTTTGATGAAGGTCGTATTGTAGCCTATCACGATTGCGGTTTATCATATCGCGACATTCCTGCTCGCTTGGCCACGATCCAATGACTTATCAGAATATGGAATCGGTGGGTTCGGGAGGGCAATATGGAACACCGTGCTGGATCCCAACGCCTCGTATAACTAACAGGCATCTAAATGACAGGCATCTTATCCGCATAAACACCGTTTATGTTCATGTCTATGCGACGACACATGTTACATTAACAAAACACAGTCACTTTTAGTGTGATGCACACCTTGTTCCACCGGCTAAACATTCACAACACACAGTAGCACTCGATACAACTTGGTGCAGTCTACGACGAGCAACCACACTTGGCGATTGCCACACCAAAAATCTAAAGTCTCCACCTGGAGATACACATGCCGACTGATGCCGAGCGACGCCGCCTGGCCAGCTACCCCACTTGCTCCCGACTCGTCACTTCCTGCGCGCGCCAAAAGCCCAACTGCCCGGGTTTTTTCCCTACGTCATCAACTTCCCCATGTGAGCTGTTCTAACCGACTTCCAATGTACAGTGCGCGGCCAATACATTCCTAAAACTTTACTTAAAATCAATATAATTACACTACACATTAAACAAATTTCTTCTTAGTTTTTTATATTGGTATAAACATCCTTTGTACTATTTATTATAATCGTGCAATTTCTTATATCACAGATAAGTGATTTAACAGAATACTTCAAGATAAAATACACATGATTAAATGAAAATAAAATGAGAAATAGTGAATATATTATTTTTACAAACAAACATTGCCATGCTAGTTGTGTAACTGTCTTGTATTCATTGGTAATTTATTACTTTTCATTGTCAATTAAACATATTACGTCAGATGTGTCTATATCAGCTAATGTATTGTTTATTTGTCAACAGGCTATTTTGTAATGAGGGCCTTAAAGGTTCCTAACTGTACCGTATTACTTCAAATGCAAGTAGTATTAGAATATTTTACTTCACGCTGTGCACTGCACTGCACCTGGCATTCGCCATTGTCCCTCTCCCCTCACCGGAAACGAAACTGGAAAATCCTAAGCTGGAACAAGCCACCAACGTCGGCCTGCTCACTGGCCTCCCGTCAGCTACAAGCACACAGCAAATCTCAACGTGGAGAATTTCTACCTTTGGCCTAACTATAAATGTTGTCACCTAACTGCGTACATACATTGCTACCATAATTAATAAGATTAAAATTGTGTAACATTTAGTGCATTGGCCTGGTCAATGTTTGCAGTGGACTTCATACTGTTTAATTATCAAATGCTATTAATTACCAGTATTTCTATTGGGCGGTAATCTCACAACACACACACACACACACACACACACACACACATCCCTGCCGGAGGGAGGATTCGAACCTCCGACGCGAGAGGCCTCGGGATCCGTAACGTGGCGCTCTAAACCGTTCGGCTACTCTCACGCGACAAACTATATATATAAATGGATTCTTTAGTGCAAATGTAGTTTTCAGAACAAAGAATCGCCGTCATTGCGAAACATAACATGACATCTAGTGACGATTTAAATACGATTTGTCGCGTTAATTACTTGGATATTTCTATTTTCGTGACGAAATATTTTATTAATTCAATTGTCTAATTGCTAGAACACGGTTCAGAAGACACGTTCGAGAAAGTGAGGTGAGAATGTAATAAAGTTATAAACTGATAATGCATGCCACGGTACACTGGTAGGCCCATGAGTAATGTGCAACAATAACGAAACCTACCCGATTTATTGAAAGAAACGTCACAGATTTTCCTTACATTTTCGTGTTTATTAAGTCGTTTTGTGAGACGGGGGCTGTAATTAGTCTATTTTTCATACTAACCTTGTGTTACTGTACCTTTCTCTTTACGCTAATTATTGAAATATGTAGCATTTTTCTTTGTAGATCTTTATTTATTTTGATTTCTGTGCCTTTGGGGATACATCAGGGGTGGTGGGCTCCTGGGATTGTAGTACATTCTATGTTTATATGAAAATTTCGGTATTTTAATGTTTATTGACGTAGCTTGGCTGCTAAAAAGTGGGTTTACGAGTTGGGCACGGCCAGGCCGCCAGAGCAAAGACGCTCTTGGGGGTCTCCACCAACCACCAACTTTCGCTCGCCTTCGGGGAAGGACGAGAGGGGCTGGCTTGACCTGTGGCGCAGACGCTACAGGCGGCGGAGTATGTGGAATGCTTTACAATGCAGGACCGCGGTTTACGGTGGGCGATAGCGGGGACTGCCTTTTTAGTCATTCGGCCGTTTCGCAAGAGAGGAAAGCTTTCTGCCCGTCTGGCACCCCAGGGGTTTGGCTCCATCGGCTATATATCACAACGTTAACATTTTTAGGTCGCGTGACCGTAGCTAGGAGCAAGGTGAAATTCCTTGCAGGGCATTCACCCTGGGAACGGTGAAATCCGCGGTAAGCGTTGGCGTGGGCGGAGCCTCTTGGCAGCCGCAGAGAGCGCGTCCTGATTCGGCAGAGTATTTTAGTATGACAGCTAAACAATTTGTTATTGACTATTAGCCGTTAGCAGATATTGGTGCGTCTTTTCGCCCGTGGGTGTGGCCGCCCGGCACTTGCCGCGAGCTGCGGCAGATCGCGAGGACGTACGAGGACTCCTGTGTGAGCGTCCGAAGTGTACGGACCTCGCGAGACACTGAATATTCCGTTTAGATTCGTGGGGAGGACATCGTCTTAAACGGTCCTCTGATTAGACTTGTGATTCCGAAGATTACAGTTTAACCTTTTTTTTTTTCTTACCACTGGGTGGGCCTACCCAAGCGCTGTTCAACTGACAGCAACGGCTTCCATACACAGTATGAAATGTGCTTGGTAATTGCGCGTAGGCTTTATCCTGAGCATGGATCTATACTGGTTCACACTTATTTTGGTCTATGTTCGCATGAACATAACGGCTTGATTAAACTTGACAAATGAAAATGGCGCGCAACGGATAACACATTTTTTGTTTAGAATTAACGGAACCAGTATACATCCACATCAAGAAAGGGTACGTCTAGTTTTAAACCCTCAGGGTAAGTTCGAACAAATACCAATTTCAATTCTCATAATAATTGTGAGATCCCTTTGTTTCCCGTCCAAAATGGGGAGCATTGAAGGAGAAGCTGAGGGGTAAATCAGTTATTCTAACACAAAATTTAATCATAAAGGGTTTATTTCTTTTTATTTTTTTTTTAGACAATTTGCTATAAATATTAGTCAACTGGCCTCCTACTGCTTGTAACTACTCTGTACACTATTCAATGTCACACATGGTGGGTGAGGAGGGGGGGTGTAGGAAATCTGCACACAAACGGACATAAAACATGCAAATCATTCACTGCATGATTAGCGCAAAGCTCTATACATTTACTACTCAAACTAATCCTGCTGGTCGAACAGTAAGGGGGCTTGTGGATGCAATATACAGAGCAAAATTTACGATTACTTTAAATTTACCTAAAGACATTTTAACAAATCAAATTCCACTTCCCCACTTGTGACTTTAATTATCTCTTGTGCCGCGTTTCTTACCACATTCTGGAGAATTTTGCGCAGCAAGCAGCACCAGCGTCCGTACCTCTCGATGGTCTCCTTCCAACTCCCCTAAAGATGGCTTCCCTCTACCTCAACCGTCCGCCAATTCGAACCACGCTAAGAAGACGCGCCCTCATTGGCGGAGGCAGGTGCAGCCGACTAGGCACCTTCCGTTTACTTGTTCGCGAATCCACCTCCTACCATCGACCAGCAGCAAAGCCTGCTAAACTCTTTGCAACACTAGCTGCCTACACAAAAAGCGAAAAACTCACAAACTACCGCCACCATCATGCTAAAGTACCCCTACTGGTTCAACTATGCTCAACCACTCCTTCGCTCACGCTGTGATGGGAAACATGGGAGTGTGACATAAAAAGAAAAGGGAATATAAAAAAAAAAAAAAAAAAAAAAAAAAAAAACTCGCCATCTCTGCTTCTACTTCTTTGCCCTCGCCAGTCGGCCATGGAAGCACATGATAATGCTCAAGTTAAATCAATTTATATTGAAAATAGCAAACATTTCTAATACAAGTGAGAAAAACATGAGCAAGGTAGGAGAAATTGGCAAAATCGATTAGGTGGAGCAATGAGGCGGTATGACAGTAACGTCTCAACTTGTATTTACTTCGCGGACGTTACATTGTCCTGAGGTTACGCTGTGAGCGGCTACAGTTTAGTTTTCGGTTTGCTAGAAGTCTCTATTTGAGCATTCGTGCCTTTGCGAATCTGGCATTGTTTTTACAGATTTTATTACGTAAGTGACAGATCGATTTGTGCCAGGTGGGCTTTGTGTCACCTATGCAAAATATTGATTAGTCTACTAGCGTGATAGAATCGAACAGCAACTGCCTAGCGACGCCGACGCCAGTGACGCTGTGTTAAGTTACATGTCGACCCTGTTTAACAGGTCGCAGCAATTACGGTCGGATAAAAATTTCAGATCATCCGCTCCCACCGCCTTCTGCCTGCGAGCCTGAGACGCTGCCGTCAATGATCGTCTGTGTGGGTAAGGTGACGCACTTGCTGGAGGGTTATATGAATCAGACTTGTTGGATTCTGTCCTTTATTCTTTTGAGATCTGTCTATTTACTCTGGGGAGCTTAGGGTTAACGATAATTTCAAGCCCCTGTATAACCAATCTAATAGCATTCTGTTTTGCAAAACCTTCGACCTTTGACTCAGCCAGTCATTTTTTGTGTCTCGATGTTTTAACATTTGTAAAAGATTGTGTGAATACCATTATCTGTTTTACATGGTACGAAATTTCATCTGAATGTCTAATTATAATAAATTGATTTTGAGCAGATCGTCTTTCATTTAAGAACGCTCCTTTGTCACTATTTTGGAGGGGAACAGAATAGTTACATTCCACAGTTTACCAATAGTTTTTGTTTTGTTTTGTTTGGTACAACTGATACATTGCAATAGAGTAGGAATATTTATTATATGTTTAAATCTATGATCACATCATAGCTGATCAGTAAAATTTTAATTTTCCATATTTTGGGTAAATGTGGTGGCGACCCAAGATTATTAATTGCTGTTATATAAATTCCTAACCAAGGACATAGTTCACACCTGACAACTCCTGCCTTAGGATTATCCACCTAGTTTACGATTTATCTCAGTATTATCCTGAGAGGATGTTGAAGCTATAAATCGGCAGATTTGCAATAAGACTGAGAACAATCTCAGTAATTATTTGTTGTTCCATTAGTTATTTTTGTTACTAGTAGCTGATTTTTCTTTTCTCTAATTGGAGTGTTCATTATTGTGTAAAACTCACGTTACACCGTAATTTAAGATACGAGTTTTGTATAATTACAGCAGATACTGGATATCATTACCCAGTGTCAGTGTAGGATCTACAAAGCTGGCAACTGGCAGTGTGGTTCTCTCCACTAAGAATTTCCAACCGTGGACAGGCAGCCGAACTGCCTCTCGGTCGCCGGAAAGACTGAATGGCTGCACGGTCCCCTTCGCCACACCCGTCTACTACGATACCCAAACTGCAGTGTAAGAAAACATCAAAAGCACAATGTCTTCATACTGTAGCTTTTTTTCCGGACTCTAGGGTCTCATATTGGTACTCTGGCTATCGCTGCAGAGGGCTGTTTAACTAACTTCACTCTGCTGTCCAAATGCTGTTCCGAGTCATAACTGGCGGGTTTTAAGATTTATTCTACTGATTTAGGATGTTGAGCAGCGCTGAAAGCCATGACTGGGGCGGCGGCGCTCTGGCTACGGGGCTCTGTGGGGAGGGACATTTCGTCAGACACGTGCATTTCGTTCTTGTCTTTGATCGTCTTAATTTGGGGTGCTACGATGTGGGTCACTTAGTCTTAACCTCGTCAGATCCAACATTCATTAAATGCGCGATGATCCAAGACGTTTTAATTGATTGAGATTTCGGGAAGAACTACTTTCACGCAAGTGCCAGCAGGTCTCTGTACAGCCTAATGCACTCTCAGATTCACTTCCCCAAATTATTGATGTAGGACAAAAAGGAAAATGTATCAGCCAAGAGTAGTTGCAATGACGATTTAGCTAAATATAAGTAATACCGTAAAATATTAAGAAAAAGTTATTCAGGCATCTAAACAAATGCACTATGAAAAGAAAGCAACATCAGGAAACCAAATAAAGACAATATGCGATGTAGTGGAAGAGGAGACTGGTAGAACCAGAAAGGAACAAGAGTACGTAGCATTAAGAGTAGATGAGACATTAGTAACTGATGGGCATAGTGTGGCAAATCTATTTAACAAGTACTTTAGATCTGTTACTGATAGTATGGGATTGTCTGGGTCAGTAAATAATGCCCTTGAATATTTGGAACTAGCATTTACAAATAACTTCAGGTACATGAATATGTCACTTCACAAGAAATAACTTCCATAATAAAATCTTTAAAAACAAAGCATTCTATGGGTTACGATAAAATATCAGCAAAATTAAATCGTGTTCTTGTGAATTTAGCACAATTTTAAGTTATTTGTGTAACTGTTATAACTAACATTTCCTGATTGGCTAAAATATTCTGATATTAAACCTCTATTCAAGAAAGCGGATAAAGAGATTCCATCAAACTGCAGACCGATTTCACTTTTGCCTGCAGTCTCAAAAATTCTAGAAAAGGTATAAATATGTATCTATATTATTAGTATTATTATTAAGCTTGTAAATGGTTTGACATGTTCCACATTTACGAGGATCTCAATATGGATCTACGAAACGGAAAACTAATCTAGAGGGGGCGAAGGAAGGATTAGGAAGGAAAGGATTGGCAGTGGCTGCATTAGGGCATTGAAATTAAACAATGGTGAAAAGTGAAAGTGAGCCGGGCCGAGAATCGAACCCGGTTCTCCCGCTTCATGTCATCGGTCGCCTTAACCACTTGGCTACCCGTGCTCGCCGCCCGTTCGTCTCAAACTTCCAGATGTCTCACTGGCTGTAGCGTGCCTGGAGCTCATGCCCCCTTACACTCGCCATTACGGATTCCGCGCGAGATCGAACGTATGACAGCACCTGTGGTGAAGTAATTGAAGCTGACACCGTCTTCGCGTGTAAATATTTATTTGCGTAGTGCGTTATTTCTGACATGACCGAAATAAGACACCTTACCAATATTAAGATTCATTTCTGTCGGCGTGAAATGACAGGTTCCGATTTAGCAGGTTGCGACTTTATATCCTGCACCGCATTTATCACAGCTAATATTAACTCAAGTGTGATTATACGCTGTAAGAACCTGCGTATTGGGCTACGAACGGTTCTGATTTATAAGGTTGAATCCGTGTTAGCTTAGGCTCTAAGCGTACATGTCAGGTTTTCATGTCACAAACTACCTCAGTTGCAGATATGTTCTTTTATCTGTGACTTCTGATGTTTTAAAAACTATGCCTAAGCCTGTAATCCCATTAATAAAATTTGTTTTGTTTCTTGATTTTGCAGAACCATTGGTTGACATTGGGAGTATATCTTCCAATCATTTCTTGCCCCTGGAACGCCTACACCAACGCTGTCCAAACAGCGGGCTCCCACAAACCCCAAAAATTAATAGAATACTGTGGAACGGTTGGCTTACACGTAGGCTTTATCTTTTCTAGCTGCTCATATTGGTTCCGAAAATATAGGTACTAACCACTTGATTAATAAACCGAACTATATAGCCACTGATAATTTAAAGCAATGGATAACGCAACTGACAATAGAGGCAACGGAACAAGAATGGCCAACTAACAAGGGAAGGTTAACTATAGTTCTAGAGCAAGTAGATTTTTTTACTTTCCCCATCCAAAAAGGAAGTCTTAAGGGCAGAAAAAATGAGCAAAATTTATCATCTATATATATATTTATTTAGCTAAAACAATTTGTCCATTTAAACATTACTTAGAACTGATAAAAATAACACTCCAGTTCGCAAATTATTTTTACAATTTATTAATATAGGTGACCGGTTTCGATCTAGGTTTCGATCATCTTCAGACCTACGAAAGTAGAATAAAAGGGATATGCTATAGCGGGAAACAGGTACACTATTAACCACTAAAATAAATTTACAAACAAGTTTAAAAAATTACTTAAAACAGTATACCTCGCTATACATGTTCAGGCGGTGAGCGTGCGGCGACTGCTAACCAGCGAGGGACTGCTGTGTGTTATAAAGGCAAAGCCCCGCCCACGGCCTGAAGCATCAGCACATCTTAAGCCAATGACGAACGTCATACAGTAAGAAATAAGATGAGATTATAATCCATAATGGGTACAAAATGCATTTTGTTAATAAAAGTTGGCATGTTTTAATAAAAAATAATTAAGGCATTAGACAATAAAAAGTTGTCTGTCTAGGAAATATCTACCATCTATTGGCAGTTTATAAATTTCAAATCGAAGACAGTGTGGGTCAAAGATAAATTACAGCGACGCCGATGGTTGCCTTGGATACGGCGTCGTGGAGACATCGATAAGTAGTTGTGCCAGTGGTGCAGCAGTCGAGCCATAGATGCAGCTGCCAGGGACGCGGTCGGTCACCATGGAAACAGGCCGCGGTAGCAGAGGCGACCGGTCTTAGAACGTACAGCAGCAAAGCAGACGGCGCGTCAGAGATGTAACGGCAAGGGGACGGCGTCCGTCAGCGTGGAGACAGGCCATGATAGCGGCGAGGATCTGTGTTAGCATGTATAACGGGAAAATACCCCATAGGTCGTCGATGCCATATGTAGCAGGTGTTAATATTCAATTTAATTGAATTTACCAATCAAAACAGTAAATTAACAAGGTGTTAAAACATAACTGCTGTACAACAAATTTTAATATATTTAACTGTCACGAAGGATATGTCAAACATAAAATAACTTAACAAGTTTAAGACAAAGTGTAGCAAAAGATCAGCTACATGTAGAATCGGTCAAGATTTGTTACAATAGCAACAAGTCAACCATAAAATAACAAAAACTGTAAAAGGAAAGGTAGCACAAAAGCCAATGTGCGTTATAGCAGGTTGTCAAAAAGCTCAAAAATGTTTCTCCCTAAAATCCAACTGCTCATTCAATAAAGTCGATGGTTGTTTATGATGCGAAAAAATTTCAATTTGTTGAAGGGTTTTGAATAAGAGACCTTTAAGTGCATTGTGTAAGACTAAGATTCGTTTCTATGGAACCTTAAAAGTGTATTTTGCAGTAGGTGTTGGCCAAACAGATTTAGTAGCTGATTCTCTAGTTGTGTGTTCTTTAAATCTAATGAGAAAATTGTGACCTGTCTGACCGATGTATTGTTTATTACAGTCATTGCATTTGGCCTTGTAGACACCAGAATTAAGAAGTTTGTCGTCATTACTAGCACTAGTATGCCTAAGCGTATTCTGAAGGAGGTTGCTAGTGGTGAATGCCAGGATTAAATCAGCATTTTTTAATAATGTTGATTTTGTCAGATAAGTTACCCATGTATGTCGTTTTTGTAAATTTCTTGTCAGGTGTAGTATGGTGAGCCCAATTCGGCTTTATAGCCACCACCAGCCTTTCTGTAAGTATGTAACAGGTAGTTTAAGTTGGGCGACAGCTGGACACCACCAGGGCGACAGCTGGACACCAGGTGCAAGGAACATCAAAGGCACACCGAATTAAGGCAAGCGACAAAATCAGCCATAGCTGAACACTTCCTGGAGCTGGATATGTGATGAACTACAATGACACCTAGATTCTGGCACAGACCCCCAGAATCTGGGACAGTGTTATAAAGGAGTCCATAGAGATAAAAGTGGCTGGCTGCCCATATCATGAACCGGAGCACCGGCTATCAGCTAAGTAGTGGGTCTGGAATCCTGCTCTTTAACTATTAAAGAAGCAACAAGGACATCAGTATACCACATACAAGTGCTGGAGGCATGGACATGCAGAACGATCCCCAAGAAGAGCACCAGGAGGATGGGACTGAAGATACAACGCCGAGGAGCAGACAACGGGCGCGGACCACATAGGGAGTATCAGACGGAAGATGCTCTCAGAGGCGGGTACGATGGGCGCGGACCACGGAGCACCCAGGGCTGCAACGGACAGAAGCAGAATATCAGCGCCCCAGAACAGTTCTGCGAGCGGGCGCGGAGCGCAGATGGAGTGTAAGACCGCAGAAGACACTGTCGGGGGGGGGGGGGGGGGGGGATAGGAATACAGCACCTATAACCGCCAGGGAAGGGGGGGGGGGGCCGCAGACATACTGGACCAGGTCCACTCGGAAAGCAGTCTCAGGTCGCACCTGATTAAGGTTACGAGTTACGTAGCCGAAATATTGTGCAGAGTAGACTGACAGCAGAACTGCCGACTAGCCATGTCTCTAGATCGCCGGGAAAGCTGAAGAGTTACACCTTTCTTGTATTTTGGTAATTTATACGTTAGACAAGGACCTTGAGTATTCTGAAGTAATTGTTATCTGATATGTTTGACTTATTTGTAAGTATTTAGTTATAAACATCCTCTGTAGAGTGAGTGAACAATGATCATTTCCTACTTTGTGTAGGTTGCTTATTACAGATTGAATGTGCAACCTATTCTAACATGAAAGACCCACAGGAAAAGCAGTCTTAGAAGAAAAACTTGTGGAAATTTACTTTTGGAAAATTGAATGACATGCAGATTGTGGCGCATTTGTTTACTGGACATACATTAACGCCACATTTTTATACATCACCTGTTGCAGATGTTCAGTGGTCTCTAAGATCTTTTAGCTCGCCTGCCATTAACGCATTACAAAATTATGTTATGACGTCGGGTTCTTGGGTTTTCAGGAAACTACATTTGTGACACTTTCATTTAATTTTTAAGTATGTTTATTCATTTCTGATAATGGATTTCACAACACACTTCCACACTAAGATGTTACTCCACAAAGACTTCCATAATACTCCAGACTACGTCAGACTGAGATCGCGCCAATTCGCGTGTATAAATACACAATCATTTCTAGAACCTTCTAGAACACTAAAGTACAACATTTAAATATTTAACAATTTGTTTAATAAACATTAATGACACCTGCTTTACGCAAAGATACATAAAAGTGTGACAGATGTAATAAGTTTCTTTTACATCAAAATAAACAGAAAAGATCATAAGTAAACACCAATTAGTGTAGTGTTAATATGTTTACATTGTTAATACAACTTTCATACCTAATGTAGTTTCTTAGAAGACCCTAGTAATGCAAATTATGATTAAAATAATTTGTCAGAAGCGTTATAAAATGCTTATGTAATATAACATGAAATATTAGGTTACAATACTACGACCAATTATGGTATCGAATACTTCGGTTATTTAAACAAACGGAACCCTCCTGGCTAAATATATTACAAGATGAACCAGTATATTCCTTAATTTCATACCCTGCTGCCATACAAATTTACAAATGCTGCTACATATGACACTCTGAATTAAAATGTTCAAGTGTTTGTAGAGCTTATGGGATGTAACTACGGGGTCACCAGTCCCTAAACTTACAAACTATTAACTAGTTAATACTAAGGACGGCACAAATATCCATGCCCGAGGGGGAGGGATTCGAATCCCTGACCTAGTGGCCGCATCTGAATTCCTGACAGTTTGTACGGATACCATTTTTCATGTTTCTGAACTGGAGACTAATTTAGTTGCATTGAGTACACCTTTACGATCGCACACAGCATACACATTCTCAGTAAAATGAACTTAATATATATTTTTTTTTGGGGGGGGGGGGGGCAGTGGATACTGTGTGAACCCATCTGACCAGTGCAGCCATCACTAGTTTATTTGAACTTTTCACCACCGTATGGAAATATAGCAACACCCATTCCACAATGCGCCCGGTACCGCGGAAACCCGGTATCATTGCAATTAGTTTAATAAAAATGCGTTTCCAGATTAATCTCTGCCCAGCTCCATCTCTAATGCACAACGAGAAATCTTTTACATCACTGTACTGGTACAGGCGCTCAATGGCAAGTATGGACATTTACCGAATTCTCAAATCCTGCAGAGCACAGTTTCAACATCCATTCCCGTTTTAACTAGTTTTCATCACACAATCGGCTAAGTAAAATCACAACCACGTTGTATGCTCAGATTTTGTGGCTACATTTCTGATCTGGACGTTTTGCTCAATATGTCATGCCCAAGCTTCGGACATTTGGTGTTACTTTACTACCCACTCTCCCCAACATGTTCTACAATTTTTGCGTCACTAGGCACAAAGGAAGTAGGCAGAAATCGGATATTTTAGTATTGCAACATGCAGAAAATTTTATTTCTCTCATGCTACCTAAAATCATGTACATAATATTGTAAACAATGTTAGCGCAAATGCTTCAGGTACAATTATAATGTTGCCTAATCCTAGAATAAAACCATGACGTGCAGATGCAGTAAAATCTTAGTAATTTGTACTTTTTTCCGACTAAGGGGCCACTGCGGGAGACTATAGATTTCCAGACGCGTTGGCCTCAGCCTCTGACTCGCTGACCGCTTGGAGCATCTCCGCTGCCATAGTGGCCTCCACCTCTGTGAACTCTGGCTCTTCCAGCTCGTCCTCTTCGTCCTCTTCTTCCTCCGCCGCTGCCGCCACTGCTGCAGGTGCCGCCGCTGCTGCAGGCGCAGGCGCCACCGTCCTGCCCTGCAGCCCGCTGGGCCCCGCCTGAGGGGGCACGACGTAGATTATCTGCAACTGGCCCGTCGCCAGCGCCTCTGCCAAGCGGCTGTCCTGCAGGGGCGGCTCCGAGGTAGAGTAGCGAGGGCGACGCCTCTGCGGCGCGGGGCGCGGCGCCTCCTCCTGCACCCTCAGCAGCACCTTTCCGAAGTTCTGCCGCGTGCACAGCAGCTCCAGGCCGGCCGCCATCTGGAAGAAGCAGCTCGCAGTGAGGTGGCAGTCCAGTACTGGATCTACCACAGGGCTCTGGTTTTTCCTCCAAGATCGAATAAATGCTTATTCTGAAGACATTCGAAATTAAAATTTGGGGTTGAAAATTTGTGTACAGACATTTGAATTTACCACAGTATAAAATATGCAAAGAAATAACTCCCAAACTGTAAGGGGGCTGATATTGAGCCGTTTATTTCGCATATCAATATATTAGGTGTTGAAGTCTTCTTGGTTGGAGGAAAGGGTAATGCAATTATAGAAAGGGTAATGCAATTATAGAAAGGGTAATGCAATTATAGAAAGGGTAATGCAATTATAGAAAGGGTAATGCAATTATAGAAAGGGTAATGCAATTATAGAAAGGGTAATGCAATTATAGAAAGGGTAATGCAATTATAGAAAGGGTAATGCAATTATAGAAAGGGTAATGCAATTATAGAAAGGGTAATGCAATTATAGAAAGGGTAATGCAATTATAGAAAGGGTAATGCAATTATAGAAAGGGTAATGCAATTATAGAAAGGGTAATGCAATTATAGAAAGGGTAATGCAATTATAGAAAGGGTAATGCAATTATAGAAAGGGTAATGCAATTATAGAAAGGGTAATGCAATTATAGAAAGGGTAATGCAATTATAGAAAGGGTAATGCAATTATAGAAAGGGTAATGCAATTATAGAAAGGGTAATGCAATTATAGAAAGGGTAATGCAATTATAGAAAGGGTAATGCAATTATAGAAAGGGTAATGCAATTATAGAAAGGGTAATGCAATTATAGAAAGGGTAATGCAATTATAGAAAGGGTAATGCAATTATAGAAAGGGTAATGCAATTATAGAAAGGGTAATGCAATTATAGAAAGGGTAATGCAATTATAGAAAGGGTAATGCAATTATAGAAAGGGTAATGCAATTATAGAAAGGGTAATGCAATTATAGAAAGGGTAATGCAATTATAGAAAGGGTAATGCAATTATAGAAAGGGTAATGCAATTATAGAAAGGGTAATGCAATTATAGAAAGGGTAATGCAATTATAGAAAGGGTAATGCAATTATAGAAAGGGTAATGCAATTATAGAAAGGGTAATGCAATTATAGAAAGGGTAATGCAATTATAGAAAGGGTAATGCAATTATAGAAAGGGTAATGCAATTATAGAAAGGGTAATGCAATTATAGAAAGGGTAATGCAATTATAGAAAGGGTAATGCAATTATAGAAAGGGTAATGCAATTATAGAAAGGGTAATGCAATTATAGAAAGGGTAATGCAATTATAGAAAGGGTAATGCAATTATAGAAAGGGTAATGCAATTATAGAAAGGGTAATGCAATTATAGAAAGGGTAATGCAATTATAGAAAGGGTAATGCAATTATAGAAAGGGTAATGCAATTATAGAAAGGGTAATGCAATTATAGAAAGGGTAATGCAATTATAGAAAGGGTAATGCAATTATAGAAAGGGTAATGCAATTATAGAAAGGGTAATGCAATTATAGAAAGGGTAATGCAATTATAGAAAGGGTAATGCAATTATAGAAAGGGTAATGCAATTATAGAAAGGGTAATGCAATTATAGAAAGGGTAATGCAATTATAGAAAGGGTAATGCAATTATAGAAAGGGTAATGCAATTATAGAAAGGGTAATGCAATTATAGAAAGGGTAATGCAATTATAGAAAGGGTAATGCAATTATAGAAAGGGTAATGCAATTATAGAAAGGGTAATGCAATTATAGAAAGGGTAATGCAATTATAGAAAGGGTAATGCAATTATAGAAAGGGTAATGCAATTATAGAAAGGGTAATGCAATTATAGAAAGGGTAATGCAATTATAGAAAGGGTAATGCAATTATAGAAAGGGTAATGCAATTATAGAAAGGGTAATGCAATTATAGAAAGGGTAATGCAATTATAGAAAGGGTAATGCAATTATAGAAAGGGTAATGCAATTATAGAAAGGGTAATGCAATTATAGAAAGGGTAATGCAATTATAGAAAGGGTAATGCAATTATAGAAAGGGTAATGCAATTATAGAAAGGGTAATGCAATTATAGAAAGGGTAATGCAATTATAGAAAGGGTAATGCAATTATAGAAAGGGTAATGCAATTATAGAAAGGGTAATGCAATTATAGAAAGGGTAATGCAATTATAGAAAGGGTAATGCAATTATAGAAAGGGTAATGCAATTATAGAAAGGGTAATGCAATTATAGAAAGGGTAATGCAATTATAGAAAGGGTAATGCAATTATAGAAAGGGTAATGCAATTATAGAAAGGGTAATGCAATTATAGAAAGGGTAATGCAATTATAGAAAGGGTAATGCAATTATAGAAAGGGTAATGCAATTATAGAAAGGGTAATGCAATTATAGAAAGGGTAATGCAATTATAGAAAGGGTAATGCAATTATAGAAAGGGTAATGCAATTATAGAAAGGGTAATGCAATTATAGAAAGGGTAATGCAATTATAGAAAGGGTAATGCAATTATAGAAAGGGTAATGCAATTATAGAAAGGGTAATGCAATTATAGAAAGGGTAATGCAATTATAGAAAGGGTAATGCAATTATAGAAAGGGTAATGCAATTATAGAAAGGGTAATGCAATTATAGAAAGGGTAATGCAATTATAGAAAGGGTAATGCAATTATAGAAAGGGTAATGCAATTATAGAAAGGGTAATGCAATTATAGAAAGGGTAATGCAATTATAGAAAGGGTAATGCAATTATAGAAAGGGTAATGCAATTATAGAAAGGGTAATGCAATTATAGAAAGGGTAATGCAATTATAGAAAGGGTAATGCAATTATAGAAAGGGTAATGCAATTATAGAAAGGGTAATGCAATTATAGAAAGGGTAATGCAATTATAGAAAGGGTAATGCAATTATAGAAAGGGTAATGCAATTATAGAAAGGGTAATGCAATTATAGAAAGGGTAATGCAATTATAGAAAGGGTAATGCAATTATAGAAAGGGTAATGCAATTATAGAAAGGGTAATGCAATTATAGAAAGGGTAATGCAATTATAGAAAGGGTAATGCAATTATAGAAAGGGTAATGCAATTATAGAAAGGGTAATGCAATTATAGAAAGGGTAATGCAATTATAGAAAGGGTAATGCAATTATAGAAAGGGTAATGCAATTATAGAAAGGGTAATGCAATTATAGAAAGGGTAATGCAATTATAGAAAGGGTAATGCAATTATAGAAAGGGTAATGCAATTATAGAAAGGGTAATGCAATTATAGAAAGGGTAATGCAATTATAGAAAGGGTAATGCAATTATAGAAAGGGTAATGCAATTATAGAAAGGGTAATGCAATTATAGAAAGGGTAATGCAATTATAGAAAGGGTAATGCAATTATAGAAAGGGTAATGCAATTATAGAAAGGGTAATGCAATTATAGAAAGGGTAATGCAATTATAGAAAGGGTAATGCAATTATAGAAAGGGTAATGCAATTATAGAAAGGGTAATGCAATTATAGAAAGGGTAATGCAATTATAGAAAGGGTAATGCAATTATAGAAAGGGTAATGCAATTATAGAAAGGGTAATGCAATTATAGAAAGGGTAATGCAATTATAGAAAGGGTAATGCAATTATAGAAAGGGTAATGCAATTATAGAAAGGGTAATGCAATTATAGAAAGGGTAATGCAATTATAGAAAGGGTAATGCAATTATAGAAAGGGTAATGCAATTATAGAAAGGGTAATGCAATTATAGAAAGGGTAATGCAATTATAGAAAGGGTAATGCAATTATAGAAAGGGTAATGCAATTATAGAAAGGGTAATGCAATTATAGAAAGGGTAATGCAATTATAGAAAGGGTAATGCAATTATAGAAAGGGTAATGCAATTATAGAAAGGGTAATGCAATTATAGAAAGGGTAATGCAATTATAGAAAGGGTAATGCAATTATAGAAAGGGTAATGCAATTATAGAAAGGGTAATGCAATTATAGAAAGGGTAATGCAATTATAGAAAGGGTAATGCAATTATAGAAAGGGTAATGCAATTATAGAAAGGGTAATGCAATTATAGAAAGGGTAATGCAATTATAGAAAGGGTAATGCAATTATAGAAAGGGTAATGCAATTATAGAAAGGGTAATGCAATTATAGAAAGGGTAATGCAATTATAGAAAGGGTAATGCAATTATAGAAAGGGTAATGCAATTATAGAAAGGGTAATGCAATTATAGAAAGGGTAATGCAATTATAGAAAGGGTAATGCAATTATAGAAAGGGTAATGCAATTATAGAAAGGGTAATGCAATTATAGAAAGGGTAATGCAATTATAGAAAGGGTAATGCAATTATAGAAAGGGTAATGCAATTATAGAAAGGGTAATGCAATTATAGAAAGGGTAATGCAATTATAGAAAGGGTAATGCAATTATAGAAAGGGTAATGCAATTATAGAAAGGGTAATGCAATTATAGAAAGGGTAATGCAATTATAGAAAGGGTAATGCAATTATAGAAAGGGTAATGCAATTATAGAAAGGGTAATGCAATTATAGAAAGGGTAATGCAATTATAGAAAGGGTAATGCAATTATAGAAAGGGTAATGCAATTATAGAAAGGGTAATGCAATTATAGAAAGGGTAATGCAATTATAGAAAGGGTAATGCAATTATAGAAAGGGTAATGCAATTATAGAAAGGGTAATGCAATTATAGAAAGGGTAATGCAATTATAGAAAGGGTAATGCAATTATAGAAAGGGTAATGCAATTATAGAAAGGGTAATGCAATTATAGAAAGGGTAATGCAATTATAGAAAGGGTAATGCAATTATAGAAAGGGTAATGCAATTATAGAAAGGGTAATGCAATTATAGAAAGGGTAATGCAATTATAGAAAGGGTAATGCAATTATAGAAAGGGTAATGCAATTATAGAAAGGGTAATGCAATTATAGAAAGGGTAATGCAATTATAGAAAGGGTAATGCAATTATAGAAAGGGTAATGCAATTATAGAAAGGGTAATGCAATTATAGAAAGGGTAATGCAATTATAGAAAGGGTCTGAGATAGTAGATGAGCTAGTAGATGAGCTTTATCCCGTGGGAAAGCTCCGCCCCTATTGCAAGTTGAGATCTGATTGGCTCCCGCCTATACTACTTGTCCGCCAAAAACTTCGAGCTTTTATTAATATTTAACTTTCCTATATCTATTAAAAATTTTCTGTATACTTTCTGTAATGCTTTTGTGCTAAGCTATATTTCAGTTAATTCAAAGATTTAATTATTTGTATATTTTGTAACAAGTTGAACAATGTTAGTCTAGAAGTTTCGCTTGGCGCCAAAACGGTGGCTTGTGGCGCGCAGCAAAGTGCGGCCGCAGTCAGGCGAGCGCCGACCGTGATACCTTGCACATTCATGTCAGTTCAGTGCGGGCCAGGGACAGTTTATACATTATGCAACGTTTATATTTTCAACATCAGTGTGTATATTTGTGCTTGGATATACACTGGCATTTCTTCAATAAAAAGAAAAACACTGGCATCCTACAAAAGCTAAAGTTATTCGTAGTGCAGTACTTCCTAGCCACATCTCAACACCTCTTTTAGCATCACTTCAAGTACAACGGATGTGCGACCTGTGTTCACCTGCGCAATGGGACCAACTACGACAGAAGACAAGGTTAGTAAAAGAGTGAATTCAGACGTGCACGAACTTTCCTCTCCTCCAGTGCACGACAGAATTTAAAGGTCATGTTTGACAACGAGTTCTAACCTCATTACAGCTTTGTCCGTCTGCATCTGCACCAGAATTTGTCGCAACAGTCTCCATCTTCAGCACCAATACGGTGCAGCTTATCTGCCAAACACGTACTGTCAATGTACTGCAACAGTTAATGCTGTAATATGGTTCAGAGCCTACGGCATCAGCCGTTTGTAGTGGTGGTAATTATAGCTTTGCCGAACTTTGACGACTCACTATCTTTTATAAGAGTTGTCTGCCATTTGAGTTTAAGTTTGTTTATTGTCTCAACCTGGTTTCAGCCCTAGGCCATTTTGAACTTGTGATGAAAGTTGTCCGACAACTTTTATTACAGCACTTTAAAATGGCCAAAGGCCGAAACCAGGCTGAGAACCTCGTCAAATGGCGGTCAGCTCTAAGATTTGACAGACTCCCGACGCATACAAAATTAGAGTATTTTGTGTCAGCAATCAAAGGACTAGAATTTATCAGTATTCCCTATCCCAGCTTTGTCTTTCGCTTAACTTCAAATATCCTCCATTTTGAAAGCATGTATGTAATCCTTTGTCAGCTTACGATATTTCAATTATATAAACATTTAGCCACCTTTTCATCATTCATTTAATGTAATTGTGTCTTTGTGGAAGGGCTTATTTACAAGATAGGTAGGTAGCTGATCAATAAGTATTCAGTACTTAATAAAATTTACTATTCGAAACAATCAGATAAGCGTTTGTCACTTTAGATGACTAGTCCAATTTCCAATTCAATGTCAAAAGAGCCGTCATTTATTGACTTCTTCAGCAGTAACTTTCCTCTTCATTCACAAACTTTAAACAGTAGCTTAAGCTCTTACAGAATTGATGGCACTTCTACCGAAGTACTAAAATAGTTTTCGCTACGTGTGTAATAATTATGTGGATCCGCGTAATTCCCTAGAGACTGAAGTGTACTAATATTAAACCACTGCGTGAGGAAGGAGATACACGTGACATCAGTAACTACAGCCCAGTCTCAATTCAAGAGACTTACCAAAGTACTCGAAATGTAATTTAAGAGCTTACTACAAAAATAAGGTCATAAAATATCAGTGGTTTCTAACAAGGCAATTAAACATATGTTTTCACTGAAATAATAGATGCCCTGAATAACCGGACATCTCTTGTAGGGATTTTTGTGATTTCTCAAAGGCTCATGATGTAAATTTTACTACATTTCTACATTGTATTATCGAGGCGAAGCATAAATGGTTTGATTCATACATAACTGCACAAGTACAGAAATTAAGTGGTTCTGGTGCAATTAAAAAAAAAAAACCAGCAGATTTCTCAATCTTGGGAGCTATTGAGAGTGGGGGCTAACAGGATTCCGTCCTGGGTCCTTTGATGTTCTTGATATGATTTTCCCTCCTACATTCACGACGATAAGAAGCTAGCTATTTCTGCTGGCAAAGCCGACAATACTTAACTGAAAATGTTAAGTGAAGTGATTCAAGAAATCACGCCGTTCTCTAATGGACCTGTTAAATTTTGATGAAGCAGTGTTTACAGTACGTATATCATACAATAATTAGAATTCTATACCTAAGGTTGAATATGCAAATTTAAAGCAAGAAATTGGTAACTTACTGAAATAGTTCTACTTATGCTTTAGATACACGACAAATTTTGGTGACACCTAATTTAATTATTATACTATGCTTTTACTTCACTACTTGCATTTGGGATGTTATGGTGTTATTAATCATTCAGCAAGATAGCATTTATTACAGAATGCTATGCAAAGAAAATTTCTTGAGCTTACCGAAGATTACCCTGCCTACATTAAGGATATAGGCATATTCACAGCAGTTTTACTATACAAATCGAAGTATGTATTTTTACATGTATGAAATTCGTTAATAACCCATCCAGATTAAAAGTTCCAGCAGTGTACATAACTGCAAGGCTAGTAGAAATATAACTTAATAATGTTAACTGACAGAATGGGGTGAATCACACTTGCACCAAAGTCTGATCGCTTATCAAATAACAAATGTCTCACAAACAGCCAAGCAGAACTTAAATACAAATTTAAATAATTTATTAATTTAGAATAAAATAGAAATATTCTAAAATTCATGAAGTATGTGTCATGTAATCTTACTAAACTGATTCAAGAGAAATATCAGTAATATCAATTGGAAAAGGAGTCCATCTGCCCACATCGTCGACAGATACGTCTTTCAGCGCTACTCATCGATTGAATAACTTGCTGTCTTAGGTTTCAGGTTAAAGACACTCACCTGTTTGAAAGGTAGAATGCAATGAATTTCAGGTTTAATTTTCTCCTCTAAAAGCATCTCGAAATAGCTGTCGAGTATCGCTTGTACATTGTACATTGTATTCTCAATCAAATCTCCGATGTTGAGACCGGCTACGATGACATTCTTGTTGATTAATTCCGCAGACGATAGGTACTTCGTGTCCCACGTTGGCCTCTGTAGTGCCATCGTAATAGTTCTTGGATACGTAGCTTTGTTATCTGACCCTGAAACGAAAAACTCATTGAAGGTAAATTAGGCCCAACTTCATTTTACAACATTGATATACTTTAAGGGCTAATTTCAGCTACTGCTAGAGCACCAGTTTCATTAATAGCCACATTTTATGGCTATGAAAAAAGTATCACTGAACAGGATTCGGTTTTAAATGCTTCCTGTGTAAAATATAACACGAGACTTACTGATGTTTGCATAAACAAAGGTTTTTCAGATAGCAGGGACAGGAAACGGGAGTATAGCAGACTCAGCTGATCAACTCTTGCATCTAAGCTGCTGTAAATAATAGAATGAAAAGATTTTTCCATTTGATTACTGTGAAGCAACCAGGCAGGAGTTTTTGGTTGCAGGTTATTTGGTTTTGAAAGGGCGTAAGCGAGAAAGGCTATCAGTCCCTTGTTTCAATCAGAGACAAAACAATGCGTTAAACTTCCTCAAATATAGGATTTAACACGTCAGAGAAAAGTAAAGAGTGTAAAATGGTTTAATGTTTTGGCTGGGTGATCACAAAAATAGAAGTAGAATATCCAGAAACATTATTAGGTAGGTAATTTTTTTTTAAAAATCTGTTAGCCAAGTGTAGAACAGATGGCTAAGAAATTTATATAGAATGGTACAAGCCACTCGCACAAATAAAATTTAGAACAAAATCAACCATGGAGACATCAGCTAAAACAAGGTTCAAGGCGTCAGGGATATTAAAATTCCGCCTCTGGGCGGCTAGATTGGGACAGTCCAATAAGATGTGCGCGACTCATGTGTACCACAGTGACACCGTGGAGGGTCCTCACGACAGGTGGCCGTGCACGAGCTAGGTATGGCCAATACGGAGCTGGCAAAGGACAACCGACCCCCTATGAGGGCCCTTAGTAAAGACTTCCACAGGCAGAGTTTGGTTTAGTCAAATCTGAACATTCAGAACTAAATCTGAAGGACCTTGCGGTATAATTGGGGACGAAAGTACGTTTCTGGGAGGCCCATATCTAGGGACAATGAAGTGGTTGCCCGCTGAGCAACACATTCATTGCTTGAAGCTATATACCACCTATGTGGCCTGAAGTCCAAACAAAAGCGATGGAATAGCCTGCCTCGCCAATGGCGAAGACGGCGTTTGACTGCACCAAATGGTGCTTGGGAAGAAACTGATCAGGGGCCTATAAGCCACACGGAGTGTACAGATGACAGTACCACTGGGGGCGAGCTTCAAGATGTTAAAGAGCTCGTAAAATGACCAGCTCTGCGGTGAAGAGGCTACTGCCACAAGGCAGCGATTGCTGTTCAGTATGGTCACAAAAAGGGGCATGGCCCTCGACGAGAAACTGCGTGAAGAGCTGCTGCACTGTTTTGAATCAAGCAGTGCTCTGAACTGGCGACCAAGGTTTAACAGTGTTCTTGAGTCTTTCGAGTCCTAGGACACGTTTAACAATCTGCAAGCGAGGGATACACCAAGGAGGGGTATGGCAAAAGCATTGGAAAGTGGGAGGAAGAGAAGTGAAAAGAAATGAACGATTTAGGACCACGATCGCGAGACCCGACCTCTGCCGTGGTGGGGAATGGAGGACAGTAGGTGGAAAGAAGCCTGGGATTCGAATGGTGAGGTGATATTTGTACACAGGTAACGTAGGGAGCGATCAACTGTTGTCGGTGGAACCGCAGGGGACACTTGCTTCGACTAGGAGACTCGTCAGTGGACTCGTGCAAAACGCTCCCGTCGCCAAGCATGCACCACGGGTCCAGGAGATGAAGCGCAGAAGGCGCAGCTGAGTCAAGGCACGATTGTAGAAGGGTCTTGCAGAGCTGAAGAAGTGTGGGACGTGAGGCTCTAAGCAGTTTGGCTACAGCATAGAAGAATGGTGAGATATCGCCAACATTTGTCTCAGCTGATGAAGGTGTAGCAACCAAGTCAGCTGGGCATCAAAAACAATGCCCAGGAAGCGATACGTGTCAACACGAAGCGTTCGTCACCAAGGTATAGCTCTGGGTTTAGGTGAACTACCCGACAGGAGCGCAATACAGAGGAATTCTGCGTGGCGAACTGGAATCCATGGGCAGAGGCCCACGACTCCGCCTATTTGATGGCACTCTGAAGCCGCCGTTCAGCGACACCAATACTAACGGAGTTTAAATACAGGCAGAAATCGAACAAGGAGCAACAGACTGATGACCCCACAGCCTCAGCAAGACCTTATATTTCCAGTAAAAACAATGGTACACCAAGGACGGAGCCGTGTGGGACGGAGGTGGGGAGTTAAGAGGCCCTGACCACCTGAAACGAGTTTTGGGAGATATTCCGAATAAAAATGAAAGGCAGGCCTATAAGCCTGTCATGCAACATAGCCAGCATAAGGTGGCACCAGTTGGTACCTTACACCTTGCGAAGATCTAAGGCTACCGCAACCAGATCTCGCCTAGTGAATACAGTGAAGAGGTTTTCCTGGGTTCACTGTGCTAAAGGATACCCTGGACCATATTTAGGCCCTTATGTGGCGCGATGGAAACATATCACCGAGTTTGTTACAGGCTAACAATAACCATGACTACACTCGGGATTACGTTATTAAGACCGACCCAGATCTCATTTTCGACATGCCCTCCACCTTTCCGAACTTTTCCGCCATGTGTTCGAAAATGACCAATGGCTTTGTCGACATGATTCCCTATCGGTACGTGTGCCAAATACTTACGGGCATAAGCCACACCTTTATTTTTAGCCCTGTGTTACTACCATGGTGTAGACAAGGTAGGGAACGGTTGGGGGAGGGGGGGGGAGTCATATTGCGTAGCGTTGAAATCGCCTCTACTGCGCTTAGTGGTTATACGTACGCCAACGTCTCATGTTTTCATGGTGTTCCACGAGCAGCTAGGGAATAAAGTCCACCCAGGTAGAGCCCCACTTGCCTGGGTAAGTTCAATGCAACAGATGCGGCAGATTACCAAAGGTTGCCACCTAGCGACTGTTCTACCTGAACAGTTATGCATCTCAGCACGTAATACACCTTGAGATTAAGGTTTTTTATAAACGTTTGTACCGTTCTCGTGACCGGGCGATTAAGACAATAACCCAGGCTCTGAAACGTACAATGTTCCAAAATTGAACAGTCGCTGAAGGACGTAGCGATCCTGTGTGGTGGCGGGCTGTTGGTGCGACAATCCACAGCTCATGAACCCGTGTTCGCCAAGGGCGTACTCAGCAAATTAATGCTGAGCCCCTGAGAAGTTTTGGCTGCACTCTATACGAAAGAAAGAGAAACTAAGGTTTCCACCACACATTACGTTCACCTAGCAATGGGACGGTCCCATAACACCAAGTGCTGGGACACTAACACTAAGACGCTTTGGGTTCACTTGCAGGTTATCGCCCTGGAATCACGATTCGGCACCATCCGACTTTTACTTGTTTCGTAAATTCAACTACCAACGAGTTACTAAGGAAACTTTTAGTAGGGGGGGGGACTGGTGGTTGTGACACATTCTGGAGTGACTAACAGATCCCTCGTTAAGATTAATCGAGAAGGGGGACAGCAAACCACACTGCTCGCAGGAAGAGCCAAAAACCCACCCATCCTGTCCAAGCATCGAAGTCATAGCTGAGAAAGATTTTCACAGAGAAACCAAAGGACCCTGTCAACCATCCATGAATCATCCGCCAAAACCGAGGCTAGAGTGTGGGATTTCGTATTTGGTACAGAGCGCCAAGAGAAGCGGAAATTACCTAAGATATGAGCCACAGACTTTAGGTATCTACAACCACTATGTGAGGGAGGCTCCAAGCTGCAGTGGCGACTTTATGGACCAGAGTTTATTGTATGGGGCAATAGCCTCCCAGTTGGCGTTCCAGTCCTGTAATAGTAGCGATCTCATCTTCACCCGCAAATCCGCGACCGAGACATCCTAGGGAAGGGGGCAGGATGTTATGGCTACTGTAGACACCTGGTTAGCCTGTTTATTTCCTAGGATACCAACGTGACTGCAGATCCAGAGAAAAGCAATAGATCAGGCGGGATGACTAAGGTCAGCTAGGAGATCGTGCCAATGAGCAAAGGATGGGAGGATAAGCCTGCAGGCTGCTCATTGAACTGATTAAAACATGGTCCAGAGCTACCTGTTTGATAAAATGAAGTGCGCCACTAATAGCCGTCTGTTCTGCTGTAAACGCACTGCACGATTCTAGCAGAGACTGGCATTCCATACCAATGGAGATCCATATCCTGTGTGACTAGCAAATTTCGATCCTCAGTGTAGAAAATCGTGGCACCCTGAAATACTCCAAGTACTGAGTGAAATAAACGCTGGAAGATTATGCGAGAGAGAAGCTTTTGAAACTTCTTAGAGATCCAACCAGATTTGGGCCGAGGCAGCATCCAAGGGGGGGTTGTGTGTTATAGCAAGGCACATACCGTCTAGGGAAGGGAAATTAAAGGCCAAACAAATGCAAGCGAGCTAAAATCCACTGGGTAAACCGCCTTGAGGACGAGTATCAGGAGTTCTAAAACCAACGCCCTCAGAATGTGACCAGGGAATGGTCCAATTGCAATGGCAGGACACCAAAAGCTGATGCTTAATGTGAAGAGGATTACCGTTTCAGCAAGGGAACTCAACAGGACTGGTCCAGAAGGCACCTGTAGTCAAGCTGCCACCGCAATTTTGAACTGGGTCTAAAAATTTTAGGGCAGAAGGAGCTGTAGAACCATAAACCTGGCACATTTAATCGGCACAATCTGCACCCTGGGATGAGAGCTAGGAAACAGTGGGCATTAAGCTTCTGCATGCAGCCTGTCTTAAACTGAGGAATATGGGACAGCCAAGTTAGTCGTGATCAAAAAGTACGATCAAGAAACGTTGCTGTACTACAAATTCCAGGCGATGAGTGCCGAAGAGGACTTCTTGATCGGGATTGACAGTAGTACAGGGACAAAAATGAGTAACCTCTTTTTAGGAGGGGAGAACAAATGCGAGACGGCCCACATGGAAGCCTGCTATTTGGCACCTTGGAGCTGGCGTTAAGCCGAGGCTACCGAGTGGGACCTATATCATTCAGAAGTAGTCTACGTACAGCCGACGAGTGACAAGTGGCTCAACAGAGCCAACTACCCCATTCATGGCGATTAAGAACATTAAACAGAACCCTGCTGGATACCGTTCTCCTGGATCCGTGGGGAGCTGATGTAAGAGCCAACCCTAAGCAGGAACATGCGGTGGGATAAAAACTGAATTTGGTAGCGAGGCTGGTAGGCCGCAATCATGAAGGGCACATAAAATGCGACACCAAAAATGTTTTTAGAGCTTACGAGACTTAACTACAGGGTCATCAGTCCCTAAACTTCAAAACTCCTCAACTAGCTTATACTAAAGACGGAACAAACATACACGCTCGAAGGGGATTCGAACCTTCGACAGGGAACGGCCTCGCGCATCTTAGCAAGGCGCCTCATGCGCTCGGCCGCTCCGCCGCGTCAAATATGACACCAAGCGGTATCATGTGCCTTACTTAAATTGAAGGAATAAGCAACCAAATGATTTTTGAGAAGGTATTTCTGATTGCCATTTCAAGTCTAGCAACTTTAGTAGACGGTCCCTCCCGAAACTCGAGGTGACAAGTACCAAGCCTAATCTGTGGGCAACCAAGAAATTGTAATGGTACCTTACTCAGGCTAATCAGCTGGTAACTGGTCCAGACATGACGATTCCCTGCCAGGCTTAATAACAGGAACTATTGTATTGTCCCTCCACTGCGAGGGGAACCACTTAGAGCAAAATAATTTTAAATACCTGAAGGAGAGATTACCATTGTGGAGGACTGGGATGTTGGAGAAGTTTACTATGGATGGAATAAGGCCGAGGTGTAAAATTAGAAGGGGAAAGGGCCAGAAGTAGTTCCCTTCAGTAAAGGGAATGTTTTACGTTTCCTCCTGGTAAAAAGCCACCTGGGAGGAAACTGTCGCTGATGCGAAGTAAGCTGCGAGATGCTCTTCGAGATCTGATGCGTCATTACAGACCTGTTAATGCGAGGCCAGGGATGGAAGACGGCCGCTGGAATCCTCTGAAGAAGCGAATGAGCCCACGCTCTTGACAGGGGTACAGAAGATCCCAAGGTAGAGAGGAAACGCTCCCAGCACACCTACTTGCTCCGATTATATATAGAGCCATAGCACACAGACGTTTGAAGTTGGTAAGGGCAGCGTGGCTCGACGGTGCACACAAATCGCCGCGGCAATGGTTGCGTTCCACCAGGGAACTGGGCGGCACACAGTCAACTCTCAAAAAGCTGGCCGAAAGTAGGACAATTGTTATCCTAGGGACTTAATGGCTGGAGTAGTATCAGTGGTGCACCTAGTATGATCGTAAATAAAAGGGGATCGTCCCTCCCTAGTTCAGGAACGCTTTTCGTTAACATTGGGCCTGTCGCTCTGTTTACTCGTAGAACGTCGAGAGCAGAACAAAGTTGTGTGTAGAATCGCGAAAAGTTAACAGATTTGTCTCCAGAAATAAGTACAATTTCAACGTGTAGCTTGAAATTGACAATGTATGGAATAGTGAAATAATTGCGTTTTTGGTCGGGTTCCGAGAAGTCCTGTTGAAAAAGCAGTAACTCAAAACTTCTGACTCCTGCTCTTAAACATAGTGGAAATTGTTTCGAAGAAATGTCTGATGAACATATCCATAAATGAGCTGCAATTAGTTGCGACTTAGGTTTGTTATTTTTATGTGATGTACGCTCTTTGTAGTTTTTCGTAATTTTACCGTCTGAAATTTTTCTAGAAAACTTATCAAAACAATTTTACTATTTTATCCTTTTATTTTCTGCGTAACCTCTGGATAATTCTAAAGAAATCTCTCAGGAGAAATTACATTCTTATTTCTGAAACGGTATTGAATGAACATAAACGTTGTCACTGACGTTCAGCTGGAGGTGTAAAACAAATTGATGCATCCACGCACTTTGCCGAAATGTTTGGAAGATACCATTGCTAAATTGGTATCGATATTCAAGAAGAGGTGGCAGCAAGTAGGCAGTAACAATTCTTCCAAATATTTGATGGGTAGCTTAAGGTTCCTTTTTTCTTTCACAATTGAAAATTAAAGTTCTAAGACTTCCATGGAAGATACGAAGGGGCGTCCTTCCACAAGGGGGGACGGTGAACTATCGGTCAAAACGAAGAACACGAAAGGTTGGAAAAGAACATACCGTCCACTGATTTGCTTACGCTACACAAATGGGTCTCTGGGCTACTGGAAATGTACAGGCTTCAAACGTAATTCGTGATCAGCGACCCCGAAAACAGCCAAGTCCAGATTTTCATCCGGTTTTATGAAGTTTGACATTTTGCCAGCTTCTTGGGATTTGGGACCACTGTGCGGCGGCTAGGAGGGTCTGCCGACCAGGCGACAGCAACGCTAGGAGCTCGAGTAATCTCAGTGGACATCACTGAATGCAGTGAGACGGGGATGGTGTGAAAGGCCAATTAGCATGGCAGAAAACCCAGTGGGTATCCCCTTACTCATTAAGGGGAAGGAAGTGAAAAAAGCAGCGGAAAGTGCTCACTATCACGAAGGTCATAGTGTAACCCATGAAATGAAGGGAAAAGGGAAGTGAAAGGTCTATGGAGAAAAATTGCCTTAAGTTTTACTAAAATGGGGCACCATCAATGTGGAGGTATAGGTCGTTACATGCAACGAATTTATCTATGAGACGCCCCTGACTTGTATGAGCACTGCCCCATGAAGGATGATTGGCATTGAAGTCTCCAACAATGCCAAAGGGAAGGGGGAGTTGCTGAAAGTGTTGAGGGCAGCAGAAGTAGGTGGCCTGTCAGGAGGAGAGATTACAAATTGTTAATTGTGTATGCAAGTGATACCTAACAGCAACCACTTGCTGTTTAATATGGAGAGGACTCCATGAACTAACAACGAATTAGGATGCAGACTACCAGATGCTTGTAGGCGACTGACACGGTTTCAACAAAGTACGGGATGTACAGCGTGTCAGTGTATGGCCATCAGTGAAATGCGATAAGAACCGATCAAGGATCCAGTTGGGAGGCAAAAGACCGATGCATATCACAATACTGGGTAAACACCGATGAGGGTGAACGACGTCCAAGAACAGCGGATCAGACAAGTTCAGTGGGGGTTATTTGGTTTTGAGGACAAAGGTGGCGCCTCACAGGGCGGGGAGGACAAGTTCCAGGGAGAAAGGTGTAGCACCAATGAAGATCAGGCGACCGTATTTACAGACCGCGAGTCCAGCTGACGGACTTAAGCAGACAACCTATCTGACGCCGGGAAGAGGAACCTGGGAAGGGAAGGGGACCCCTTCTCTGGATGGGAGACGCTGAGGGAGTGGCAAGGGACATGCGCGAGAGGGAGGGGGGGGGAGAGTAGGGTGGGAATGTGATGGGTAGATAGGGGTAGAGGTAACTGGGGCAAAGCTAGGTAACAATTTGCAAAAGGTGCAGAAGCTCGAATCTTGAAGCAGGGCTCCTCGTATGTTATGCATTCATGTGACTTACTTTAACCCGTATCTGCTGAGTTAACGGAGTAACTAGCCATACAGTTTTTCTTGAACTCTGAAAACCTATTTTATAGAAGCTGTTTTATCATTTTTTCCATCATCTGTCAGGCGGCATCAGAACATACTGAGCAGTAACACCAGGACCCTCTTCAGTGACATTGCACAACGAAACATCACGACCAGTACCGTCAGTTACAAACATAGCTTTATTATTAGATTTGAAGATAGCTGTGAACATGAGAATCCCCAAAAAAGTCTGGAATTCTATCAACTACCAGTCTGTAGACAGTTTTTTTTTTTCATTTGAACTTTTCCCTCATGAGGGAAAATTTTCTTATTGTTTGCTGAAATATTCTGTATTCTCACTAAAAAGTATTCCTGGTGAATGTAAAACAATGTTTCCTTGTGCGAATATTTGAAGCTGGAGGTGTTTTGGACCATATGAAACGGTTCTTCTCATAATACTACTTTCGCTCGTATTCGTTTTCATCTGACGTGTTCCAAAGGAATGTGGTGGTGGTTGTAGCCAGGAACTGTAGCATTACGTATACCATGCACTTCATTCTCAGCTTCACATACTTCTTGCTCCGATTCGGTTTCATGGGAACTCTCGAAACCTTGTTCTGTAACATTTTAATTTCCACTATATTTATTCTCAGACTCATCCAGTATAGATCTCGCCCAGTCACCAAATTCAGGATCACGGTTTCATAGACTACCTAGATCTGATAACGAGAAAATCTCACGGTAACGTTATCAATGAGTTTCTAGTAATAACGAATCAAACACTGCTTGGACGAGAACTGCATCCAGGGTTATCACAGGAAGCCTGTTAGATGCCATACTACCTATAAAATGGAATACGAGAATATTCCAAAAAGTTCAGCAACTGGTGAGGTTTGGTTAAAAATACCTAGTAACTTAAAAACTCGCGTATAAAATCAAATGACTGACCGCTCTGTTGAATACCGCGAATCAGGCCGACTCGCAACAAACTTGAAGGTATAGGAACCAACAATGATGTACTCACGACAATGTGGTGATAATGGGGCTTCAAAGATTTAGCTGGGTATCTGACACCCAACATCACCAGTTACAGGTCTAATTTTTAAACAGGGCAATCTAGAGAGTGGAGCTGGTGACATTCAGAAGGTGGAACATAGGGATTCGTCATGTAGTCTATGTCCACATTTACCGCATAACGGGACCACTGTGCAAATAAAACGTGCAAAGCCACATACATTGAAAACTTAGCATAGGAGGTGGGATCTGGGGCTTCACATCACGATATATAACCGACCTCTGGGAGAGAGTTCCCTGGAAAACCAAAATAAATGCACCAGTATCCACTAATATCCTTAGGGCCTCTGCACATGGCGAACAAAATGAACACCTCGCCGTTCGATGTTCGTCTGGAGTTCATTTTAGAGGAAGAAGGTTGCGATGGAAAATAACTCCCTCAACGACTGATGGGTTACAGATACTGGGACGGCGCCAAGTTGGTCGCAGGGACACTACAGCTCTGAGTAGCAGATACTATTTTAATGAGTATGGATCTAGAACTCATTTCTCATTGATTCTACTTCCACCAACTTTGTCCAACGAAGATCAACGGCTTGATGGCGGTGAATATCCTTTCATCTGTCCTCGTGCAGACCAGGTAGCGTGGAAGGTTCACTCCAAGCCAACGTGCCTGCCCCCCCCCCCCCCCTTTGGGAATAGAAGAATGTCTTCTTGTCATAGGTAGTAGCATTATATGTATTATTCCTGACTACTTAGCTGTATCAAGACAATTTTAAATCTTATTTAATTTTTCCATGGTAGGACATCGATATCGTTACTTTGAAGTATTACAATCACAAGATCGCATTTATTTTTCTGACTGCCGGCTTCGATATTCTTAGGTACCATCTTATCACCAGATAGTACACCAAGTACCAAATCCGGTCGTCAGAAGAGTAATTTGATATTGGCATTTTAATACTTCAAATTTTCTATCCTAACACGTTTCATCGTGCGAAACGTCCGCCCTGGTACCACTCGCTCCCATCAGGAGCTTCCCATGTGTACCACCAAACCACAGTAAAGGCCACCTGGCATGATAGCCATTGCCAGGAGTTTATTCTCCACGAGAACGGGTATGGACTCATTGGCCTGCATGGAGATGTTCCAGCTGTGGTATCAGCAGTGTGATCCCTGTGTTGCCAGGGGGGCTAAGCCAGAAGGGCATGTAACAGCCCCTCCCACACGGACTGGTTAGACGTTCTGGAGACCTAGCAAGCTTAGGGGTGCTATGGCAAGGAGGGAGATGAGAAAAAGCAATAGGCTTCCACGCCATAGTAGCTAGGTCGAGTGTTCTTCCCAAATGGCTTACACTGGTGACTGAAGTCAAACCCTGATGGAGACCGAATTGAACAGGTAAACGTAGATCCAAATCGCTATGAACATCTGAACTATAGGAACGGACTTGCCGTTTTGAATGGAGCCATCTAGAGGGGGTTAAGAGCGGGAGCAGGTAGGAATTAGGATGGGAGGAGAGACTGGGAGAAGTAATGCAGCCTAGGAAAGTAAGAAGGGAGGCTGCAATGGCTTGGGGACCAGTGCGTGCCACATGTACCAACAGAAGAGCTGTGGGCCCTGGGGGTGGGGGAGTTTGAGAAGCTTACCAGTGCTTTAGCAACATTGGTACAGTGACGTCTACTCAGGTGGTTAACTGTGGGTCGCTCACCTATGGAGATGAGCCTGCCGCAGGGCTTGAGCAGGCTGAGGCATTTCTCGGTATCTGCGCCGCCGCCCCTGACGATGACTATGTCGACGCCCTCCGGGTAGAGCGCGCGCACGCGCTCCGTGAAGTCTTCATCGTGGCGGTAGACGTCGTGGACGCCCAGCCGCGCCAGTTTCTCATGCTTGTGCTCCGAGGCTGTGCCCAGCACCTTTGAGTAAAGCACCAGGCGAGACAGATGCGCCACCGCCGTGCCCACGCCACCTGCCCAACAACAACTGCGTCTGCAACACCTCAGGTGGTCTCTGCAGGAGGCATGCCGCGCCTCACTGTCTCTTGCTCCTCTGATGCAGTCTGGAAGACTAGTCTAGCCGGAATACGATGATCCCCGGTTCCACCTACTGGGCTGGGAGACCGCCCCAGCCGCGGAAACAAAGCAGCCGTGTTGCCAAGTAGTTCGTTCACTGCCTGACAGAACTGGCAACAGTGCAGAGCAAGGCTCGCGTGTGACTTACTCTAATGGTTTGCTGCCACAGTCTCTCAAAGCTCCAGGGATCATCCTATTCCGGCTCCACTATAGGCTTGCTTACAAAGTCGAGCCACACTGCTGTCAAATGTGCTGCATGGAGTGACAAAGATCATCCATAGCCTCGTCTTTTCAATCTCTGCCTCACTATAGCCACAGTCACGACAATTTTTTTATATGTCACGACAGCATCTTTGTGCTGCTGGCAAGGTACATTTATAATTACTATGTCTAACGTGTCAAATTTACGTTTTACAAGTAGTGTACGTTTAGCGCCATAAAACCTATAGCTAGGAAGTAACTCCAGATTTGTTTTTATTTGTTTTCAAAACTACTGGAAGATATGAAACGGTACTTTTCAGGAAAGTTTATTGAAAAATGTCTAGACAATTAGAAATTTCATTTGTTAAATGAACACAATTTGTAACAGGAGACCCCAAACTGCACAAAGACGTCCTCTAAGAAACGTAGAGGTTTATTAGTACCATTTCAGTCCATCAGTAAATGTAGAACATTACACATACCTAATGCAACACCTACGTTTGTCTCTGCACCAGGTCAGCTACCATAGCTGTAGCCGAAGGAAAATCTAACGTGAAAGTAAAACGTCTAAATGAAGAAGTTTCCGAACAACGCATAAACCAATGCCAAACAGGGTAACCGTTTTAAATTGTTAGTCATTGGGCTCCGAACATGGTTTTTACCTCGTTAATTTCAATACTTTCAAGAACGTAATTCAAAGCCCACTAAAACGCATTTGAGTCACGCGATGCCTGTGACGTCAGAAACCACGATACTAATGCTGCATTCTTAAAACACAATTAGTATTTTTTTTAGGCATTCACGTTCGAAAGATGACTTACAAATATTGCGTAGTTACGCACTATCAATACGTCTATGAAGAAAGCAGAAAAATTGTTTCAAGTTCCCAAAAATAAGGCGCGCAAAATGTGGTCGACACTCGTTCGAAGAGGTCCAAAAACAATAATTGCCACTTATGTATTTTGTGAGGATCATTTGAGGTAAACATTTATTCCATTAGTTCACTCAACTATCATTCCCTTCTCAAAAGGTGAGCAATAGTATGTGCAGGTTAATGAGTTTATATTTGCAAAGTGACACTTGCTAATGTTACACGCCTGCGATTGGTGTGTAATAAAAGCCATTTCCTAATATATTTTATGCAAGTTTAACATGAGTTTCAGCCCACTGAAGTTTAGCACTGTCTCCCGTAAGTACGCTTTTATCGCCAGTAGATCTTATTGAAACAATCATTTCAATAAGTAGTCATACATCGACAGGGGACAAGGCTTCGCCAAGCTATTTTCATTGCAAATGAATTTTTCAAATAATTAGCGTTCTTTAAAACTGGGCTCCGTATTTGGACGACAGAAAATTGATTAGTTTTTATTTTCAGGAGTAGTGACATTCGTAACAAACCAAATCTAATATTTAAGGTAGGTGATATGCATGGCAGAAAGTTGACAATTGATAACTCACTCGCAAAAACAAAGCAGAAAAGCGCTTTGATTTCGGCACTATATTTTATCATTTCTCTCTCGCACTATTTATGTTGGATACGCGAAATTTGCGTTGCCAACCTACGAGCGGTATGAAAACGCCGCCGACACTTCTGCTGTCTGTTTTAGACTTTTAGAGATTTGTATAAATACACACAGGCATTTTGCTGCGTTTTACAGGTTTACTGTGCTGCAAGTATTAAAGTTGTTAAAAATGATGGTACTGTAACATCGTGCTTTACTGGGTTAAATTTTATCTACTATACCGGCGACCTGTAAATGCTGGCAAAAAATGCCGATATTAGTCAATCCCGTGAACGCAAATGTTTATTATACCTTGGCTGTATGAATTACTTCTACTGACCGGACAAGGGTACATACAAAAATCAGGAGCAGCATTTTTTACTTCATTGTCTGCACGATACATTAATCGAGTCATTTAATGTGGTCCGAACATCTTGGTAAAGATTTATCGTATTGATGTTACCGACCATCACTCGAGACCGCCTGGATGGAAGGTGAAATTTTACCTGTAACTGCATAATATTGTCACTTCACAGAGTCTGCTGACAAATTGTATGGAAAAATTTACAAATGGGCATAAAACTTATCTAGCTATAATTAGCTTTAAGATGTAGGTACGCTTTTGTTACAATGCCGTTTCCATGTTTATTTCTGGCACGTACAAATTAGGATTGTTTTTGAAGAATACCATAAAATTTAAGGAGGTTTACGCTGTCAACTTTGAACTAATTCCATTGTTGCATGAAAGCTGTACATTTGTTTACGTCACGATAAAGCGGAAATTCACCCTGATAAATTAAGGAAACGCTGGTAACTATAAAGCTCCCTCTTCTAGTTGCTGTGTGCTGGTGGTCAGAGGTTATCAGTACTTCAGCCAATAACCGCTTTCTCGAACACGTGATTTAATCGTGAAAATTTTGAAGCTTCAAGCACGTAATAACTAAGTGAGCGAAAATGTAATCTGAATGTTATATTCAGAAGAAAAATTTGAACCTTATTGTTGTGTTATGGTCTTCAGTCCGGAGACTGGTTTGATGCAGCTCTCCACCCTACTCTATCCTGAGCAAGCCTTTTCATCTCTTAAGAACGGCAACCCACATCCACTTTATTCTGCATACTATACGCGTCTCTTGGCCTCCCTCTGCGATTTTTACCCCCAGACACTTCCTCCAGTGCTAAATTTACGATTCCCCGATGTCTAAGAATGTGTCCTACCAAGCGATCCCTTCTTTTAGTCAGGGTATGCCAAAAATTCCTTTTCTCACCAATTCTGTTCAGTACCTGTTCATCGGTTTATGCGATCTACCCAGCTAATCTTCAGCATTCGTCTGTAGCACCACATTTCAAAAGCCTCTATTCTCTTACTGTCCGCACTGCTTATCGTCCATGTTTCACTCCCGTACAAGGCAACACTCCACACAAATGCCTTCAGAAAAGACTACTTTATTGTTAACACAGGAAAATACCCTATTTTTGCTACATTGAGCCACAAACGGCAAGAATTTATGACTTTCCTTTAATAAGTAATTTACCTTAGGAAGTATATTTTATATCAAAGACAAGTGAATTAGCAATGTTCGTATCTAGACTCGAGATTAATTTCTACACTTCGAAGTGCCTCTCAAAAATAGGCCACAAAATGAATCAATGTTTCTCGTCTGCTTATCTGTGTTACGTGTATACATATTCGGAAGAATTTTCCTGATGAATGAGGTATCGCTGAATTAAGAAAATGTTACTCTTTACCTCTCGCGATTGTGTGTCGATATTTTACTGATGTTTTGAATGCCAAAATTCAAACTTTAGGTCAATTACCTGCAACAACTATAAAACACTGTCACGGCTCATGATTCCACTTTGAGGTACGATACCACAGAGTATAAGCTCAACCCCCTCCCCCTCCTTACCAGAATAGTGGGTTCAGCACTGCCCCCTGTTCCCACCCAAATATACGCTTCATTGATAGATCAGATGTCTAAGAAGTCTGTGCACCACCTGCGTCAATGTTATTTGTACGATCGTTTAACCGTTTTTCTCGTTTCACTTTACGAACAGCGAAGTTTATTACAGACTCAGGAAATCTAAAGCGATTACGAATGTCAAACCGCAAAAATGTTTAAGGCAGGATACGCCGGGGGCACAGTAATTCTACAGGGGTTGAATTTGTACGGTTTTGTAGTTGACTTGTTTTTAGTGGAGCCCAGTGGCTCAAAGTTGTATGTGAAAGATACAGAGTTCTGAGCCGTGTATTTTTTCTTGAACAGGACCTTCTAGCTTATTCCCAACAGCAGACTAATGTTCGACAGATCAGGAAACTGCCAAGTGCAGCTCAACTCTTATGTAGAATTTCTGGTATTTTGAGTTACTAGTTAAATGACAGTCCACGCGACTGACAGTCTAATCTTATAACGTAACTCCAGAGGTAAAGTACTAGATATACCGAGTTGAACAATCCATTTCGAATGCCAAATCCGACGACATTGTATGTTTTATGTGGTGCAGCGAAGTGATTCGGCGAATCTCTTGCCATTTTATCTATCCACAGTGTGAAATGGTGGTGCTGCTCGAAATTGCTCAATAGCAGAAATTACTTCCTTCAAACAGATCGGTATAAAAGGTGGCTTGTAAAAGCCAGATGTCAAGTATGGGCGCCAAAATCGTTCATCTCTGCTTACTATTAAGAAGAAAATAGTATTTGTACTAGAAAAAGTTATGCTCACAGAGGTAGTGACGAAAATAGACGTATATGTAACCCATTTTTTATTTTTCTTCTGCTACAGATTGTTAACACGACTGTTTAAAATAACCTACTTTTCTTGTTATGTAGACCAACTACTGAGTTACTCTAAGGGCAGTTCATTGTATTTTAAGTAAGGCACAAATGCAGCTGGCTTTACCCAGCTAGTGGTTTTTGAATTACATTATTTCACATTAGTTCAGTGTTTAAATATGACTCAACACGGGAATATGTAGGTCTAAGTCAAGCAGTGAACTAGACTTCTAAAAATCTAAAAATTATGAAATTCATAAAGATTGCAAACAGGAAGTCCTACCTGAAAGGAATTCAGAACTTAGCATGCAACATTAAGGTATTTTGAAGTGCATGCCACCAGACACCTCAGCCATTATCTAACGAAACCGGACGTTCAAAGTTATTGAACACATTTCAGACGCAAAATACAGCAGACAAAGGGATAACGGAAGTAACAGTATTTCAATTTATCATTATTCCTTAACTGTTTTAGAATGCGACTTTTAGTTACCATGAACGTATGTGTAAAATTTAAGCACCAGAATGTGCGATAATTTTAGCATACTGTAACAGCGTGTGGTAAATGTTAAACAGTAAAATATGCTTTTATTTGGAATTTAAGTGAATGTATCTTGTAAATATTCTAATCACTAAGTTGCTTGCCTCTTTCAGGCAAATTTAAGCAAGTAACTATTCTGTAATAGTTTGTGCGTTAGGAAAGTGGAATTAATGGCCTTAGGAGCATATTAAAAACCATAAGAGTTCAGTAGTCGCTAAATGCGTACCTTCCACGTGGCATTACAAATTGGATTGGTTTGCTTGTACTATACAGTGCTCTACCCATAGTGGGCACTTTCATCGACTTCGATCAGATGAGGACTAAGCTGCCTCTTACCTGCTACCGACTGCATGAAGACGACGCCGCACTTGCGGAACTTGCCCAGCTCGAACAGGCAGTTGTGGGCGACCAGGAAGTCGAGCGCCATCGCCATGGCGTCCGACAGGCTGACGCTGTAGGGCAGGGTGAAGCAGTTGCGGCGAGGCACCTGCACCACGTGCCGGAGGAGGCCGCCCTGCATGCGCAGGCACACCACGCGGCGGCCCACCTGCAAGCGTCCGCACAGTGGGTCAGCACCTGCAGCCACCACCAGTGCTTTCACTCACCGCCCTCCACCTACCTCCAGGTCGTCCACCCTGGCGCCCACTCGCCGAACAACGCCGCAACACTCGCTCCCCATGACGATCGGGAAGGTTTCGTTCCTGATGATGCCCAGTCGCAGGTAATTGTCCGTGAAGTTCAGGCCGCAGTAGAACACCTGCACCTCGACGTGGTCATCCTGGAGTCTGCATGGCATTTGTGTGTCCATCACCTGCAAAGAATATTCAGTGGTTACGCTTTAAGCAGAGATGTTACCTTAATCTTATTTTTGGAATGGGCTACCTTAAATACTAATTGAAATTAAACGAAAATCGCAAAAATAATCGTTTTTACGACCCTTTTCAGCACACTGGGGTTGTGATATTTCTGGCCGCTGGCCGTTTGCTAGCATCGTACGTGTCTTAAACGCGGAAGAACGACAGAAGTGTAGCATATGTTGAAATGTGGGGGTGGAAAGCAGTAGCATGTGGCACAGTAGGTGCTGGTTCCCGTGGGAAAGCCCGCCTATGTTACTGGTGCTCTCGCATTGGCTGCTGCATTTCACGTCTCGTGATTTGAAATTACTTTTATTATAAACAAAATATTAATTATTCAGAACTGAATTTGTAATAAATATCTCTCAAGGACAGGCTAGGTTTTGACAGTTTAAAAAGCTAAAAGTGCCTTCTCTTATTGTAACAAGAGAAGAGCGATTTTGCAGAAGGCGCGCGGCGGCCCTGTTTTTGGCGCGAAATAGAGCGTCAGGTGCCCTCTCGCAACGCGCCACAGTTGCGGTCTCCAGCTGACCACTACACGCGCCGGTCATGAGTAAAGATTTTTTTAATAGTGATGACAGTCGAGGTCTCAACATGAGCTATGGGCAGCATAGGAGGTGTCATATGAACAATAGTTGCTCATATATTTAAATGGCATCCCTGAAAATTCAAAATCTCGCGAGTCGCTTCTTATGCTTCAATCATACAGAACTTATATTAGCCTCACTTGCATGCTGTAGGAGAACCAACGACCTGTGTGCTGTCTTCTGCGCTGGGGACAACTACAGAAGACAACAGGTTAGTCAGAACTCAAAGCTTTCCATAAAGTATTGGACAGCAACTACGGCACCTCGTGCGTACTGTAGGGCGGTACAAACGCACACTGCTACGCAACAGCATCCGCAAGGATGCTGAGGTTAAGGGGACTTGTGGGAGGAAGCAGTACTAACTTCTCCGTCCGCAATTAAAACCCTAGGAAGCTTGTCGGGTACCATCTTTATTTACTACCTTATGCATAATGATCCAACAAGGGGAGGCCATGACTTTTGGATCGCGTATTTTCTTTTCCCTTTATAACCTTTTAGCAGACCAGTATGACAATATGCCGAGTGTAAGGCGCAATACTGAAACGATTTCGAGAAAAAACCCAGTTTCACGAGTCAAACAATGAACTGTTTGTTCCAACTATAAGAAAGCCATAAGCAAGAGGAAACTCGTCCAGTTTTTAGCGTTGAGGCATGAACTGTTAATGACCAGTTCAAGGCCAGCTCGTACCGTAGTTTATTCTTAAAGACTAGTCACATTGAAAGGATGTAATTTAACATGCATGTGCAATATTTAGTTCCACAAGACTATGGAACGGGAGGCAAACCTCTGCAGGTAATTTAAGATCTTTACAGTAAGTTGAGGTCATGCTTCATGGTTATTTCAGGGATGAGACAACGCTGTAATCTGTCACCACTTGTTTATGGATCATATGTTGTCAACAGCCCTGCAGGGTGAGAAATAATTGGTAACAAAATAAGCCATCTCCCATTTGCGGAGAACTTATAGCAGATCCTACTGAAAGGTTGCTTTTTATTATTTCAATGCTGCGTTAGATTTGATTTATGGTATTAAAATCTCCAAAACTAAAGGAAAGTAATGACCATGATACCTTTGATATACTATTTGGTCTTTATGGATATTTTACTAGCAAATTTTATCAAATTAGTTGATAGACACCACAGCTCATTTACCGAAAATAGCAATGGGAATGTGCATAGCCGATTGAAGTATCTCGCAATATAAGTTAGATATCAAATTCTAATTTTACAGTGGTACATCCAGCCTTGAGAACCAAAGATTATTGTAAACTTACGTTTGATATCAATGCGATTCTATGTTACATCAAAATATATTTTAGAGTCCATTAAGGCATATGGATGCATATCTGCGTATCTTCAGTATTTGAGAACTTTTATATAGCAACAAAATAGATGCACTTTGCCTTTACAAAGTAATGCCCAAACCCAGATAGGGTATCAAAAGATACAACCAAATGGCAAAAGATTTTTAAAAATTATTGCAGGACTGGCTTAGCAATATACGAAAGTACACTGAAGTGTCGTATTTTGCTGCTAGAGCTTTTCATTTTGGACACCTTTTTATTGTACAATATCTGCTAATAGCTGATTAACGAATTGCATAGACTTCACGACATCTTTAGTGTCAAGTACAGTGAAAATATTTTTACACAAGGGCACAGAACCTAAAAGGTAGTATGGATGAGCCGAAACGCGAGTTTCACCAGCTACGTTCAACAACTCAAAATTTCAGAACTAATTTTTAAAGATTAAACTATTGGAAGCATTTAGAAGGAATTTCTTTCAACAGATATATTTTACATACTTTTGGTCCAATCCGTTTCATTACTATTCAATAGATTCTATAGGAATACCCATAAACTCTTAAATTAAGGACAAATTTTAACGCACTTATTCAGCGTAGGTTTTTTATTAAGTTAAAAACTTACAGCATTAATATACCAAAAATTTTGTACCAACTTACACCAAATCGAAAGCTGAGCAAGTACGAAATTTGAGCAAGACTAATAGTCTAATATGCATTTACAGTTGTACTTCTGTGGGGAACTACCTGATTAAATTTCATCGAGTGCTATGTACTTAAAGCAAGCAAGCTGACACACACACACACACACACACACACACACACACACGATATTGCAAGTCTGCACGTTTCGATTCATATTATGAGCAACTGCATGTATTTTGTAGAATTTACGTATGAATATTCTTACATGGTGGACACAAACCTGTCTTTCCGTGTAATATCAATTCTTCACACCTAGAGACATGTAAATGGGTTTCAAAGGCAGAAAAAGTCAACTGTTAACAGGAGAAGCTTTAATTTATTTCATAGACTAGTCTATGTTGCTCCATAAACTGAGCCCATGATAACATTAAGGATAATACTATCTAGTGTTCACCGTAATGCGACGTTCACTCCCATGAAAGTTTGCATTATGCCTTTAAGTAAAAAATGCCTAAATGACCATGGACTATTAGACTGCTCATCAGAACTTCATCGTTCTGTCCGTAATTTCTTATTACAGTAACACCAGTTTACTTATTAGGAAAAAATTTAATACAGTGGAGGTAAGAACGTTTTACACTTTCCATTTGAGAGCTTCCTTAATTACCAAGTTGTGGAATCACATCTAATCAACCCACGCTAGTTTTCGGCTGTAAAAATATATTTGAGAGGAGTGCACGTTATGATTTAATGGTTAGGCCCCTGGCACAAGGTTGCTGTTACAGATTGTGTATAGAACTGTATAGTTGAGAGGAACTCATTTCGTTCAAGATATGCGTCCATCTGTGGAGAAACCTGTGGATCGAGACACACTAGCAGACTTAATAGTTTATTCATTTCAAGACAATAACCTGAGAAACTTTTAGACAGGTTTGTTGAAATCTCAAATTTGTAGACAAGTGGAAGGACAGTGGGTTACCGAAACAATTACTACTTTGAGTTAACGTTTATTTCTAATGAAAACATTTCAAACATTTAAAAACAAAATTTGGCAAGCAGAGGAATCCTGTACCTTAATGTTACCAAGATATTAAAAGGAAAAGATACCAACCTTTTGGTGATTCTTAGTGATCACCCAAGAAATTGATCAGACAAGGCATCAACCTTAAGTGATTTTATAACATGCTCACAAACTAAAGATACCACAAAGCATTTAAAGCCACAGTACATACATGACGCAATACAGAATGAAACTAACAAGTCCAATGCCCTGAGCACACCTGGCTGTGAATGATTGGAACTAGTAACATGCCGGGGTGCCAACTTTACCACCACAATCAAATCCAGGTGGTAGTAGCCAGCAGGAGGCAACAGCATAAAACACCAACCAGAACTAAAAACCAATGAAACGATTAATACACATGGTAGGGTGGGGCAGTTACCAAAATTCATTAAAACTAATACATCCACCACTAGGTAAAAAATTGAAGGGTGAAGAGAACAGTCCACAAATACGTTGGTGGCCTGGGCAGTTAACTAGCAACGGTTATCATAAGGACACATACCCTGATTACACTTACGAATTTACAATGAAAATTCACTTGCAAAGCTCGCAGCACATGAAACTTTCAAAACAATGTCGGTACGGAACTAAGGTGGTACTCCATACGCAAGACACCAAAAGATGACGCTACTTAACTGGTTCCTCGGCGATGAAAGTATGTTATAGGTTGCAGGAACGGCTATTCCATCAGCCTAGCTGAGCACAAATTATCCAGGAACATGGCAACCCATCTCTAAAATTAGAAAGCAGGACAGTCAAGCTCAGAGCAGGGCTAGAGCCAAATACGCACGAGACGAGATCCGCCACGGCTCTCGTGTATCTACAGGAAAAATCTTTTCATTCCCTGTAAACCAATGTGTAGGGTCTATTAATACATTATGTTCTTTGCTGACAATATTTGCCTTAAGCAATGCAACGCAATGAAGGTAAATGTGACCCACTTTATGAACTTGCTGTAGCACAAGATTTTTCTGTTGACTGACAGGGAGCTAGCAGCCTCAGCTTATTCTGCTTTTCTCGCCGAATATTTGGCAAATGAGCATTCACTCTTACGCTGAGAAACAGCTGACAAGGAAACTACCCAGGTGTTATTTCTACGAAGTTTGCATTTTTCTAATACATGAAAAATGTTAGTGGCGGAGAAACGTTTAAGGGGTGAACTGGTCCCTCCAATATTGGGGCTAAAACAAAAATCGCGATAACTTAGAGATTGAAGCGATTTTAATGATTTTTTATCGAAGCATCTTCACGAGACGAAGATCGTCTTAGGTATATTGCAGAGGGAGTGACAATTAGGGGCAACTACCCCTAAAGTTACCAATTTTTTGTGCTAAAAAGAGTTGATTTACTCTAAGTAGACTATGAAAACTCCGAAAGTATGGTCAATTAAATAAGTTTTGTTTAATGTATCAGTTTTGGGTGATGAGTAACGAATTGTCGCGCTCGTTTGATACGGCCCATGAGACCTTTTAAATCAATGTTGAACTGTCCCATCTCTTCAATGTAGATTGTATTTACAGTCTCTGAATCCTAATCTGAAATCAGATTCTCAAAATTCAGTATAGTCGGTTCAGCACAGCAGACTAAATGAATAGACAGTAACTACATGCAACTTTCAAAATACTATACAACCTACATTTGAAATAGTAAATACAAGTGAATTCAGTGACTTCAAATAATATATTGAAGAGTTCAAAAAGATTCACAAGGTGTTTCATGAGCAGTACCAAACGAGCATGACAGTTTTTCACCCAAACACTGATATCTATAAGAACACTTATTCCTGAATTCGCCTTTTGAAGTTTTCGGATTCTACTTTGATTAAATCAAAAACGATTTGAGCACAATTACTTCAGGGGGTAGTCGCCCCCTAATTGTCACTTCCGCTGCAATATACCGAGGCCGATGTTCGTCTCTTATCTAAAGATACTTTGGTATCAAACATAATTAAAATCGCTTCACTAATCTACGTTAACGCGACTTTTCTATTTTAGCCCCAATTTTGAGGCACCGTTTCACCTGTTTTTTTGCCGCTAAAACCATGTCCCGTAGTTTTTCGTGTACTACACCCGAATTGCATAGAAATAGGAGAGACACTTGGGAACGTTTCCTTGTTAGTGGAAGACCGCAAGTGGAAGAGGATACAGCGAAGACACTGCTGGGGATTATGTATAAGCTTTAGTGGGGTCCAGAATCCTACATGGATGCTAATTAACGACGAAAATTTCCCGTTTTGTGGCTTCCCTTACTCTCAATTAAGGCTGATAAGTGGGAAGAACCCATCCTCAAGAAGTTGCTTATGAAATTCTCGAGCGAAAACTGAAGGGAAAAGTTGCACTGTCTTACAACTAGGCTGCAATTCCGAAAGAGGAAGCAGCCAGTTACATTTTCCCATGAAAAGACTGGGAGGAAGGCCAAAAAATTGTTACTTTTTGATAGTGACAAAAATTCAGTAATTACTGTTTGGATTATTCTGAAGGGGCACCTTTCAAATAGTAAACCAGGTACTTCGTAAACGTAAATGAAAGAAGTGACGAAATGTCACTAGAGACAGGTATCACTTCTGGAAAGGATGACAGCTGTGATCAGCAGGTATGCGCCAGTGATGTCACCCTCTGAACATCGTCTACCAAGACGAACCCGTCAGCAGTGACTAAATTTATCGACAGCTTTCATACCAAGTCATCAAGTTATGCCTTCCTGCTGTTCCAAAATGCATTTAGACGGCAATCAAACTGCCTAAAAACCGTGTAACGGTCACCAGTGTTGCAGATCATAACGATTCAGTAAGACTGGAAGCATTAATTTTTTGTAATTTTACTTTATCGTTCGCATCTCCGACTAAAATGTACCACAAGTATTTCTGAAGTATAGAACATCCGCATGCAGAAAAAGTTTATACACCTTTGTCGTCTGTTTTATTCGTTCTCTAAGCAGTTACAGTGACTTACGCTAGTTAAAAATAGAACGAAGTAAGTTTGAGAACCATTACAATACGATATTTTTTTAAAAGTTTCTGAACTTGTTTGCAACTGAATTGAGAGTATTTTTTCACTGTAGTCAGATCATTTACTGCTAGGAGCAGTAAATACTGTTTTGAGACTAGATGGTAACTGCTCAAGTATGTTCAGATGTCAGTTTAGACCAGCCCATGTTAGTTGGAATTTTAACTTGCACCTTGTTGGTCTGGCTGCTAACCAAAAGCTAATCGCTGAACTATAGCAGTGTTAGAAGTGATACGTTTATCTGCAGGTTGGCGTCCTTACCTTTATCCTTTCCAGCCTGCCGTGTCCAGTCAGCACAATAGATGGCACCGACTTGCTCTCTTCCGTCACCTGCACAGTTGGAAACATTGTTCTCGTTAAAACTCTTCGCTAAGTTACTCGAGCGCACACTGCAAAAACATTTCCTACCGAATTACAATTATTGTTAACGCCAGTAAAAATTTATGCTCATCTTACAAAACTAAATTTTTCTGTCTATTTTGAGAAATTCCTGGTGAATCAAGTTAGTAAGTTACCTAACTCCGTGAACTTTACCCAGCCGTGCGTGTAGTGTACTATTCTAGTACCGTGTAGCCTGTACAGCTGTAAAATCTTTTTATCTTTTCTGAGGCCTTCGCGATTAAATGGGGTAAGTTACGACGTACCTTCGAAGTCGTGAAGGAAGAGGCAGAGTGATTTAGCTGCTATTGGGCAATTAGCGAATTCATTACCTTGAAGCGACAACTATCCCAGACCGGGATTCGTGCTATGAATAGCTACTTTAGGCCAGTGGTCTCACCTCAACAATACGAAATTTCACGAGACTGATCAGTCGAATACTAAAATATTTGTCAGTGTGGTGACAATTGTGATGGAAGAGAGAGAAGATTGAAACAGCAGCACCTTTTATTGCAGTTTCATTCACAAAAACTGTATATCATAACTGCCGTGGCACACGCTGCATGAGAAGCGTTTTCCATCACAGAAAGGGCAACCGTCGAAGTTCAGAAAGCGTACATTTTTAGAATAGTCACTATGCGTCGTCCTACGTGCACTACAGAACCAAAAAGATCACTTTCTCTAAAGTCCGTAATGTTGGTACAGTAAGTTTTAAGTCGTAAATGTAGTTCACAACCTTTAGCTGTAGCTCACTGTAACGCCACCCTCGGTCTAGGCGACGCTTCGAAGTGCCCAGGAATCACTGAAAGCCAGAGTTACACGTCTTAAGTTGGGCTAATTCTATCACATTGGTACCAGATTTCGTTAATTTGCTACCCAACTTTAAAGCCTGTTAGTCGCGCTATAGGCAGTCTTGCAATGGATGTAAGTACCGCGACTCATATTCGAAGTCACGCTGTTTCTTTTTTCCATGTTCGGCCGACGATGTGTCGACGGACACGTAAAGGCCCTAAGGAGTGGTAGAAAGGACGGCAATAAAACCGGTCCTTTCCCAGGACCAGGACCACTCACTAGCCATTAGGCTGTCAACAGCGACAGATCGCACGGTGGTCGTCAACAAGATGACGTCTGCGACATCTGTCGACATACATGACCCCTGACACCTGACTCCCCTAACCCACCCCCTCTCCTGCGGCGAGCTAACTCTTCTGTGAAGAGAGCGTGCCAGAATGGACGTTACAGACCCGGTTGGTCTATATCACTACCGCCAATTGATATCCTGAGTACGATGCAGCCGCAAGTAACCGTTCACAAGCATTTCAAGAAACTGAACGCCTTAAATTGTAACAATGCTACTAGAAACTTCCTGGTCTGCAACTGGCTACAGCCTGATAAACGGCCCCCCCCCCCTGCAACAATCAAATGTCACAGTACTGTGGCCAGAAATACACCTGGGGGAAACTAATTCCATGTGAATCGATTGACCCTACAGGGTTACGAAGTGCTAATAGTATCTGCACCCTTCTCAACAGACGTACCGAACGCAGTAACGTGGGTTGCGCCATGACGCTGCGCTGCCGTTTTACCGTAAGCATGTTGGGCCTAACTTAAACCCAATCATAGCTAACTTATCGTCCGGAGAAGTGATCCTTTGTGTTGTGCAGAGTATCCACCGAAAAGATGAGTCGAGCGGCAGTCTTTTCCGCAAGCATACGAGACTGGAAAATGAAAAAGTAATGTTTTACAGAACAAGAGGGCGTGACAATTACACAAAGAATCCTTCACCAAATATGATACGACTAATGCTTCATGAGGATTCCCGAGCATCTCAGTACAGGTTTTCTATCTCGAAAGAATGTATACTAGCCGGTAGAACGTTCCAAAGAGTTGCTAGCAGATGAATACGTTCTGGGTAATTACAGGCCTCTACCTAGGTTGCCATCCTGATAGACAAAAGTACTTACACGTCGTAAATGCTAACGACCGTTGAGAAGAATTGATAAATCTTCTCTCTACTGAGAAATCGCTCAAGCTCAATTACCAACCGATCCATCATACAAAGCGTTGCCGTAGTTTTAAAGTTTTATTGCAAAGACGCTGGACAAAGTGACCAGATAATAGTCTACAGAGGGTTATACCGTCTTTACGTCGTGCAACACCCATTTAACTTCAGGAGATTGCGTTTTAAATTACAAATTTTAGTTAGTGCCATCACAAATTCGCAGGGTAGTCTGGCAGTCTACGCTGTGTTTCGACCTTACTCCAATGTTCCTCTATGGAAAACAATGAGATTATAGTTCTAGCTGATAAGTGCTAACGCAAAAAAATAAATAAATAAAAAATAAATGTTTTATGGCTCTAGAGCAACTAATCTCTTGTGCCTCCGTAAAGTCTTAAATTCCTTGACAGGCAAGTTCAGATGCTAGAATCAATCTTGCAGCTACTTAATTTAACGACTATTTCCTATAAAATTTCCGTAACAGTGCATCTGAAATTGAAGCGAGGCGCGTTTCTCATGGACCCGTGTCAGAGTTTGATAGGTGGAACGTTTACGTTTACGGCATGCAGAAGACACTAGCTTTCTAGGGAATTTTAACAGTTGAGAAATAACTATCAGGATGTTGTGGCACTAGTTGGACATCAGTTTCCATTCTCTAACAGTAATTGGTGAATTCTACAACAGTACTGAATGTGCGTGTGTGGAGATCAATGTTAATTTTTTTCCTTAATACCTGAAACTGACCGAAATCAGATTATGCGCTAATGTTTTCCGCAGTTTTGCAGAAATTCTCGGATTACGGAGATATTCTGGCCGACCCTAGCCAAAGCGTCGATCGCATGCCTAAGAATGCCATTTCTGAACAGGGTAAAATGATTCAGTGTTCTGCCGAACACAAACCGTTTTAAGGAGTACAGTAAAACGCAGAGAAGGGACATCAAGGTATGGGGGAAGAGCTACCTGCAATCCCTCTAATCCTGGCATCAAACGCTAACAGCTGCTAATGTCAGCGAGGGCACCAACTCCATGGTGAAACTACGGGTGTGGTTCCTAGTGTCTTGTTATGGATCACAGTAACTCAAACTTCCTAGCAGATTAGAACTGTGCCGTAACTGCTTTCGAACGCGTGCAAGCGCTTTACCGGATGAGCTAACACCACGGTTCATCGCCAGTTCTCTTAGAAGTTGTTCTGCGAACCTTGCAGGACTACCACTCCTGGAAGAAATATGGTGGATACAAGATGCGACCCACAATTCTTATTTGTCAGGAAGTTTCATAACGCACACTGCGCTGCAGATTGAATATGTTTACACAGCAATTTTATTGTAAGGCCGAATAGGTAACCCGAATTGCAGAATTCGGTCGAGGAGATAAGATCTGATCACAGATTTGGTAACAAGCTGTTCAGTTAGTGCCTTTGTTATTAATATCTTGACAAGGATGAAGGATTCTGTGTGTATGGACCTCACGCGGTTGAAGTACTAATGGAGTACTCTTAATTTACCGTCTAATTATAGATTTTGTACATTTTTAATAATACGTTGAACTTTGGCAGAAGCGTCGTCGTTGCCGCCACCGTAACACTGAGTCCCTACTTTTTGGAGACTCGTCAGCAACTAAATGTGCACCCTGAGCTAGCCCAGTTGACGAAAAGCAATGGGCCGATATTTTTCTATAAGAAACCATGCTAAAAGTACTTTTAAACGAAAATCGCTATTCGAATTTTGGTTTCTTTGATTTAACAATTTCTGCCTTTAAGCCAGTTTCGGGTAGCTAAATTTAAAATCGCCTGATGAAACTTATTTTAACATCAATTAACGGAGGCATTCTTTTAACACGTTCCGGCCAAGCACATTGATGCAGCAACCGACTACTTTGTTATTGCTGTAAATCTACTAGTTCGTAAACCAAACCAATATTGATATCTGCAGATAACGAGTATCACGCGATTTCAAACCTGAAGGCAAACTGCTGAAATCGTGTTTCGTTGAATTTAAGACGAACAGGTAAAGGTACTTAATTTGGAAATTTCTACAAATTAGATTTAGAGTAACCATGGAAAATAAAGGTCTGATGGCTGTAAAGCACCACCCCGTTCATAACTCACGCTTCTAGAATTTCCTTCTACAGGATGTGATTTTGTCATGTACAAGCACCTGTAATATTCTGAAAGTCCTACTTGCGGAACGACAGTTCGTCCATTCGCCACCAACGCCATTCATGTTGGAGAACTGTACACCGAAGTTAATGAACTCTGCCAGGCACTTCATGTGATTTGCAGAGTAAGTATGTACATATAGAACGAATCAGACTACCGGTGTCAATTCCCGAAGTGAGTCTTTTCCCCATATCTGACATTCGGTCCTGTTAACAGTAATTTTCAGATTACTACTACATACTAATAGTAATTTAATTATTCCTCAACTGAAAGAGGGTATCTCGTAGAACCCTACTTTTGACTGCATCTATGCGGACAATTTTGCCTACAATTTATTCCAGCTATACGAGTAGTAAGTACCCACTATAACGGTCTGAACCAAGACCACTGAATGCTGTAGAAGCATTACTTCACGCTGGGGTAATTTCTTTAATGCATTGTCTTGTTCTATGATGTTTTAAGTCGCTTCTGTCCGTTTTATCCTTACTTCATTTCCCTAGAATATGATGCGCTATCAGTTTCAGTTATTTCGCTTTCACAAGTGAACTTGTTTGACAGCTTTACTGTCGCTACGTTCTGTAAGTACTTACAACCCACAGGTTGATTGCATGTTAAAGAAATTACTTGGAACTTTAACGTCTAATAAACGAGTGCCGTATTTATCTCGTTAAGACAGTACCACAAAGATGTCTAACTTTACACAATGCATCCGTCTGCGGGTCTTACCACTCTCTGAACTTCGGGCTGGAGAGGAGAGGCGTCCATGACTGGCGGCAGACTGGGTGTTTTCTGGAAAGAAAAAAAGAATCGTTAAATATACCCAAATTTTTCCACTGAAACATTAAACACTGTTGCGGTATTATGAACATTATTAAACAAAACTTAGAAAAATTGTGATTACTTTGTGTAAGTTAAGTCTTTCACCGGAACCTTTTCATTAAATTTTAACAATCAACATTGAAGTATGCAAGTGGTAAATTGATGTACTACCACTTAATGGACTACCATCACATGAAAGGGCACCTTTTAAAGAAAGGTCAAGACCCCAAATTAGTTTATGTAACTCAGATTTACTTCACACATTAGCAGTACAATTGTTAAGTGTATTGGTGGGATGTTCGCAGCTTTCCTCCATCAAGGCAGAGCATTTAAGGACAAACGTCTGCGGCTCAACGTCACGATGTTTAACTACACGCTACTTCAACGACTTCCGTGTCCCTAACCTTTGCCAGTTTTCCAGACAGACATCCAAACCTCCAGAAGTCAGATTGGCACCTAACATTATCGATGGAGTATCTGAACGCCGATAATTCGTACTGTGGCTTGTCTACGAGCAGGTGACAACATTTCAATAATACCTGACCTACGGAGTAGAGTAAAATTGTAACAGGTTGTTTCGAGCTGTGGGCAAGTTGGTAGCGCGTTATTTTGCCGTGCCGAGTGTGCTGTGTTCGAGGCCTGCAAGTGTTGTGGGGGCAAGGTGTTTCTTACATGCGAAACGGCTGTTCGGAATTATAGGATTATTTCTGACTACACATTACACACCAAATATTGAAACAGCATTTGCAAGAGTAATTCACATTTGCCAAGATAATTTATGAATAATCCAAACATTACATGCAAATGTAGCATCAATATTCTTTAGCTATATATGTGTTTTACATATGGAAGAGGAATTACTATGGATCGTATATAAATACTTTAATAACAGGAACAATCATATTTATATTATTAGCAACAGCATTTATAGGATATGTTCTACCACTGTCATTTTGAGCAGCAACAGTAATCAATTATGCTTTTGATTTGTTTATTCGAAAGTTTTAGTAGCATTTTGACATGGAGATGACGTACTGATCCATGTGATTTATGCTCTCAGACTGAAGGGTCAGAATGGACAGTTACGAAACCCCAAACTTTGTGAGAACTGCGAGTAGTGATCTCATTCAAGACTTGTTTGAAAAAATTGTATTCAGACTGTACAGACTACTGATCTGTCCCGCGAAACGGGGGAAACCTTATCAAGCATCTCACTATTAGCACAAGACAATGGATTTGTACGAACTATGGAAACTAAAGCTGACAGTTCCAGTAACGGCGCGAGTGGATGGCCTGTTAAATGCACGATATTCAGACCTGTGCCGATCTACGGCCCCTGTCCATTCGGGTAAAAACTTTCGCGGTTTAACGAGGATGTCGAGCACGGCGACTCGTTTCATTTAGTGGTGAAGGCCAGATATTGGCAAGCGGTACTCCTTTCTAGACAGGAATTTCATGAAGCTTGCTTTATCAAATTATAAGGGGAGGGCTTCAGACACGGCCATCCGATTAGGCTCAAATTTGGTAGTTCGCTTGTGTACAACTTGTGAGATTGTGACTCAGCAGCTCCTTGTGACAAAAATCACCTCCGAAGACTGATCTTGCAGTTTTGTCCCCTAAAACATTCAGTCCCTTCCATAGAGGCCTGCGAGAAAGAAAGGCCCCAGCGCAGTCATGCCACGTAAGCAAGGTAGTTCCGAGCCGGCGCGATCGCTAGCTCAGTGGCTGCCCGCTATGACGCAGTGGGCAGTACCCCAGCGGCCGGCCAATCGGCTAGCGATCCCGCCGGCTCGGAACTACCTTATGTGGCATGACTGCGCTGGGTCCTGTGTCTCTTAGGCCACGCCTCTAAAGGTTATGACGAGTAATCGACAAAAATCGAAGAAATCGGTACCTAATCATAAATATAGCATCTTTCCACAATGTGTGGGGTGCGGAAACTACCCGAGATCACGGAAAGAAACTTCAACTCCCGCGTATTATGTACCCCACACGACCAGACCTTATCGCCTAGAGGTCAGCGGCCAGAGTAACTCGCTGTGAAGCCGAGAACGCTGTTTCTATCAAGGAAACTAGTTTTGTCTCGAATAGGGATACAAGGGTTGATAAGGTACCCACCTACTTAGGGAGACATGACCACCCCAATAAAATAAGAACGATTTAGGTGTTCTTTCTTCCCGCGCGCTATTAGGGAATGGAACGGTAGAGAAAAGTTATGAAAGTGGTTAATGAACCCTCTGCCAGGCACTTGAATGTGATTTGCAGAGTATTTATGTAGATGTAGAACTTCAGACGTAATAAAGTTTTGCAAACGACGTGAACTAGTCAAAAATAAAACCTAAGCCTTTTGACAATTCGTAGCAAGACTGCAACATGTTACACGTTGAGGACAACTGGAAGCTCAGATGCGACGTCTTACTTGTTCGTCATAACCGCAGACAGCGTCTAGAGCTCACCTACCAACTATTCACAAAATACGTCAAACTTTCGGTATCTATAGTTAAGGCAAAGTTATCGTTTGCGTAGTATGCATCAAGATTCCCGGAAAAGAAATTTTTAATTGTAAACTTTTTCGCACAGACTAAGGAAGATTAATTGTATCGAAGAAACTGATACGGAACTGAGTGGAATAGTCGTGGTAAAGTCACCAGGAACAGCATTTTAGTTATTTTACCATGACAAATATTTTAAGAAATTGTTCTACTTTATCAGTCATTAACTTGCCCTACTAACATTCCTATCCCTACTAATTACATTTTTCCGTATCTCAAACTAGAAGAATTACATCCGCTAGGTTTCCTGCAGATCCGTACCCGCTTTCTCCGCTTACCAGCCCATGGACGATCCCCATCTACAAATACTATGCAAGTCAAATTGAAGCCCATGGAGCAGGGATCGTCGAACTACTTGTCTTTATAGTTCCGTTCGATAACAGTGGAAAAAATCATTCCGATCTTATTTCTTATTTTATAATGATCATGTTTCCCTATGTAAGTTGGTGCCAACACGTTATCATTCGGTAGAGAAAGCTGGTAAATTCTCAAGTAGGTCTCATCGCAACAAAAACCTTTATTTCTACCCCAACTCGCGCATCATTTCCGTGACTCCTATATCACGATAATACAAAACTATCTGCCCTTTGAACTTTTCCTGATTTGTCACTTCCACCTGGTGTTGATCCCGCAGGACGCACAAGTGTAGTGTAGGCAGTTTGTTCAGCAGAACTGTCGCATAATTTAGTTTCTGCAAAAGAGACGTACCTTTTTGGTTCGCCTTCCCTGCTGTTTTTCTCCAATTTAATTTGCTCATAATTTTTATTCCTAGGTATTTAATTGAATTTACGGCCTGATTTATCGTGTAACTGAAGTTTAACGAACTTTAGTGGTCATGTAGATGACCTCAAACTTATGGGTCAATTGTCAATTTTTGTCCTATGCAGATATTTAAATCTTTTTGCAGTTGCTTTTGATCTTCTGGTAACTTTACTAACCGATAAATCATATCATCCGCAGAAAAGTAAGAGCTGCTTAGATTGTATCCTATTGGCGCTCTCGGCCAAAGCTATTAACCTTATCGGTACACGAGCAGCAGTGGTCAAAGTGTTCTTATATTTCTGGGAAATTGTGTGTTTGCGCATCTCAAGTCAAGAATTCTCTATTTGGAAGTATCTATCCCGTCTATGAGACAACTGCTCGTCCCCTTTAGGGGTTACTTCCCAAAATCATATGAGTTTTACACAAGGTGGCAAATTAGAGCCGAATGCGTTGCCCGTGTCAGGCCTTCCTATTGTTAGACCACCACGCAGGACTAACATCGTTCAGTGTCTGGGAATTAAATTACAAAAGTATCGTAATTTGAGAGCTGGAAAGTGTAAATTACTTGATTTTGCGGTCTTTGTGCTGAATTCCTAGTCGATCTCAGATCATGGGGTGGAACCAGACACGTCTTACTTAAGTCGCAAGATACCAGCATAGTTTATGCTACTAGCTACAACTAGCGCCCGGACAAAGTATGCTCATTCCCTTAATTTAAAGATACAAGTTTGTATTGATCGCTAGAAAGTCGAGTAAAACAAATGATTCTGGCCTTACCCAGCTGTTACAGTACCGCTATTGTCTACATAAGCGATTTAGGAGAATCAACAGCTCTTGTTTGCGAATGGTGCTGTGGTTCATTGGTTAAATATCACCAGAAGGTAAATAATTACAAAACTAGATGAGATCATGGTATGAAAACGTAATTTTCCCTAATTAATGAACTATGTCATCCATATAATTACTGAAAGATAAGAATTCAGTGAAATACAGGTCTACTAGTTTGTAATTACGTTTACTAACAACTTTAGTTCAAAATAACATAGAAAATGCCGTGGGGAATGTGAATCGAAGACAACGCCTCACTGGCACCACAGAAGGTGCAGCACCACCACCTGTGAAGAAACTGCTCTACTACTAAGTCCCAGCCGGCCGCGTTGGCCGAGGGGACTGAGGCGCTCCAGTCACGGTCAGCACGGCCACTACGGTCTGGGGTTCAAACCCCCCTCGGGCATGGATATTTGTGCCGTCCTTAGTATTAGCTAGTTCATAAGTAGTTTGTAAGTTTAGGGATTGATGACCCCGTAGTTAAGTCCCATAAGCTATACAAACATTTGAACATTTTGTACTAAGTCCCGTCTTTCAGTACTGCTGCGCATCGTGGGAACCCACTAAGTGGGACTCACGGAGTGTGTAGAGAGTGTAGACAAGGACCGCTGTTTTCCTACTATAGCGATACAGGGAAATATGCACAAGTGAGTGGAAACCAAGGAAATGCGTTATCTTTGCGACAACACCTATTTGCAAAATTTCCTGGGCATCCTTCCTCCGAATGCCAGACAGACATAGCCAAAGTGCGAAAATATCTAAAACCAGTACGTACGTGTTCCTTTTTCCTGCGCGATACTAAAGGAACGTTAGAAAAATATTACGAAAGCTGTTCGATAAACCCCATGACAAGCACTTCTGACACAGGAGCTTAATGTGTTCCTCGTGCGGTACCATTTTTCTACGCACCGTATTTTACATGCAGGAAATTGGGACAATTATAAAGAACCTCACATCTGAACTAGTACTAACAGCTTCAAACTTTCCACATATCTTATAGAGCCAAAATTGCACAAATTAAGACCTATGTGCAGGGAGTATCAGTTTAAAAGTAATCTATTACCGATTCGATATTAAAGAATCGAAAATTGACAATTTTTCGTGATAGAGTTTGAACTTTCAACTAAGATACTCCTTGGCAAAATGGGAGTTGAAATGAGAATCAGAAGGCTCAATCAGAAAACGTTATGAAGGGTAATTTCTTGTCTATGCAACAAGATGCCATCTTTTTACCAGGCCTCTGATATGCATCGACACCGATTTCCTTATATGGATAAGGCATATTAATATTTGGTAACTATAATATCTGAAATTTTTGCGTCACGCAATGACGCGACGGATTACTGCACGCTTCGAGTTTTTTCTTCCTGCACTAATTCGAAAATAGACGAATCTTCCATAATGAAAAATCGATATACCAAACTTTTTCGATCTAAAGAAACAATTGCGAGTATGTCATTGTGGACCACACTTCATTTTTGTTCACTAAAATTAGGAAGTGTGATGAAAAATTTGCACTTTGTAGACAGAAGTACCGTGCGTAGTTTCGTAATTACCGACATGTACAGAGAATGCTAAAACTATTCTGTACTTATCTCAGATTTAACAAAATTTAAATAAATTTGCGCTTCTTACGTAGTGACATTAAGCTAGAATCCGCACCAAATTTATAACTATCCAAGTTGTGTTTCTAGAATAAGCCCATGTATTTAACTCTACATCTCACTACTCGCTCACGTACTTATATAAAAATAAGAATGTATGTCCTGTTCATAAACCACTCATTCGATTTCAATGAAACTAGTGATCTGTTCACCGTACGCCCATGAAGGTTCTTGACCCAAAAACAAAAGAGCACGACATTGCTCAGGCGATGACGTCATAAATAATGAGGCCACATTGAGAGAATACCCAGTTTCACGCTACAATTATTGAAAAAAAATGGGAGTAGTTAGGGACCTGCAACAAAGTTTGCATGTAATTTCGGGCGTTTATGAAGCGTGTGGCGCACGCCCGCCCCCCCCCCCCTTCCACACACACAATGAAAAGTTACCGCTCACAATAGTTTCGCTGTAGATACAGAAACACTGTAGCACGAGGCATGGCCTTTTATCAACGTTAGCATTACAGATTTGCATGTTACTATTTGTATCTGCAAGTCTCCCTTAATTCCTCTTGCATCCAATATTAAGCAATCTTTTTGATCTCTATAAAAACGAAAGGCCACCGAACACGAAATCTCGAAAAACTACACCTACGAAATTGAAATTTGACAGGAATGTAGTTTAGAGGAAGAAAACGTCACCTAAGAAAGTATTTTGTGATAGGCGCATGGCGGCGCATACCACCACACCACCACCACCACCACCACAGACTCACGAAATCTTATCCCCGATCTTCACGAAATTTCGCACGCTTGACCTTCAAAACAAGGTCACCGTCTACATTAAGTTTCATAAGGTGCATGGGGTAATGTACTTAGTTCACGGAATATTTAAAATTGCATATTTTTTCTCTCCAATATTTATGAATTTTTGCACACGTGACCTTTAGACTAAGAGGAAGAAACAATGGCACTGCAGTTGTTACGTTCACCCGCAATTTAAGCTGTACTCAGTTTCCTGCCTATCCACATCCTTTAAAAAATCATGGCATTACGTAAGTAGGCTACGACATTCATTTATTCGATAGCGTTTCAATCCGTCAGAGTCGCTCCTTCGATATATATCATTTGCAAGCACTTTACCAAATTACCGAATTTTCTATATTTTCACGCTTTACACTTTCTGAACCTTGTGAAGTGGAGACAAGCTTCCTTCTAATTTCGAGCGTAGACGAGTAACCAAAACAAGACTTTATGATATGGGATTTATTATCTAACTCGCTCCCCGTCCCTCCGCAATACTGGCCCTTTCTGGCGCGAACTATACTTCTGTTTTACGTAACTTACGGATGGTACAGACAAAGTAAACAATATTGTTTTCAGCATTACGTCACAAGACTAAATATCCTTAGGTTCACTAGGCAATGTGTCATGCAAGCAACTACATACAGATCCAATTTAAACGTTAATTCAGAAGAGAAACTAATGAGAGATGCCATTAACTCAGCTTCAAAGCCTCCACAAGTTTAATGGAATACGCTATACACTTTAGAAAAGTCTTATAAGAGGTTAAAAAGTTTGCTTCATACAACATTTCTATACTGGCTAAAAGTCGGTAATTTCTACCAGACCAAACATTCACTGAAAAAAAAAAAAAAAATCTTCGCTTATGAAATTTTAATTCTTACTAAAATAGTCCTTACCCACTTTTCCAAACTCATCTGTAACGATTTATAAGCTGTATGTCAAGCTTACTAATATATTTCGTTTTAAAGCATGTTGTATTACATTTAATTTTTCTGGAATTGTGTGAAATTACATGAGCTACGTGAAATATGAGAGGCCGCTAATTTCAAGTTTAATTACGTTCTGTCTTCACCTCTGTCAACCTACACATTGTGCCCCTACGTCAGTAAGCCGCAAAAATAAAAGTTAATGTGTTTCTAGTTGTCACGCTATATCTACCACTAACACTGACGTTACGAAGTGAAGGTAATATGCGTACACCGCCATATACCACACAAAACGATGTCATCACATTTCTGAACTACATTTTAACTTTCCACTTTAAATTATATTCGAAGCAGGATAAAAAGTTTTAGCGAACAGCCACAAAAGCTGCCAAACAAATAATTTAAGGAAATTGCGCAATATATTTGTATATAGACGCAGTTAGGAGTGAAACCGGCAGCCACTTTTACACAAACGTCTACTACGGAAATTCGTTATCGCGCCCTGATTCGTATTTTCTGTCACTTCTACATCTGTATGATTACGCATCCTTGTATTTACTGTAGGCTTATCTATGATTTCCCTTCTATATCACACGAGGCTGACAAGTGATGTTGTAACGACCACTACTACAAATTTACTCGTAATTTCCTTATCTGGGAGCAGGGAACCACAACAGCTCTATCACAGAGACAGACGTCGTGCACTTACCCGGACAGCGAGGACTCGGCAACAGCAGCAGTCAGCGAGTGTCTGCTGTGGGGCGGCTTCCCCCTCTAATAACACGTGGAGACAAAGGGGGCGTGGCCGAGCCGCTCAGGCGATAGGCCCGTTGACACGTGACGTCATGTGACGCAAATTGCATCACGCTTGGGGTTCGTTCAAAGAGCGGCAGGGCTGCTACCGCGCATGCGCAGTACGGAAATTCGTGTTCAAAGAGCAAACTTGCAGCATGCTGCAGCCTACCGGCTGTTCAAGGAAGCTCCCGGCTGCAGCTTGCTGGCTGCATGAGCTGCAGGGAAAATTTTCTCCTGCAGCCTGACTGAAGTCATCGGTACTGCGCATGCTCAGTAGTGCCTTCTTTGCTGATGCAGGAAGCTGCAGCCCTGCAGTTCCTCGAACGAACCTCTGGCTACATGACGTGCAGGGAAAATTTCCTCCTGCAGCTTGACTGACGTCATCGATACCGCGCATGCGCGGTAGTTCCTGTTTTGCTGCTGCAGGAAGCTGCACCCTTGCAGCTCTTTGAGCGAACCTCTAGGTTCGTTCCAGCAGCTGCCAGACGGCTGCTTTCAAGCGCTAAGAAACAGGTGTTACTGCGCATGCGCAGTTACTACGACGTAAAAACTCTATTTTGATACTTTCAATGCTGGCTGCATGGACTGCGGGGATAATTTCCTCCTGCAGCCTGACTGACGTTATCGGTACCGTGCATGCGCGGTAGTGCTTGCTTTGCTGCTGCAGGAAGCTGCAGCCCTGCAGCTCCTTGAACGAACCCCGGGTAGCGTCTGGCTGCTTGCGGCAACTACTGGAACACCAAACAGCCACAACCCAAGTAGCCAGAAGCGGGAGAAGGCGGTGCTGGAACACAATTTCAGCGTTGCGCATGCGCGTCAAGTAGTCTGGCAGCTGCTGGAACGAACCTGCTACCAGCCGCAGACTAGAGAATGGTGACTGGCTACCTTGTACTTATCTGGCTCAAAATCCCTTACGAAATACTGGACCAAACGACCGACAAATCTGACCTGTAGAAGAACGTTAGTCAACAGACCGGCCAATATTTCTCGTCGGAATTGGCCAACACGATCAAATTTTCGGTCTGTCTGTCTATTGCTCGGTGCGTGTGTATTGCCCTAAACGGTGCCAGCAAATATGATAAATCGTTTTGTGCAGATATGAAGAAGTACTGTTCATCCCCACAATCTGAAAGAATATTTGTACTACACCAACCTAAAACTCGAACGTAGACGATTTGCTACTGTTGGCAGCTTTACCTTTCCGACGCGAAAAAATAAAAATGGAAAATCCTATTACAATAATGAATTACTGTTATCTGTAGAATACTCGTAGTCCAATATTGTAAATGCGAAAACAACTCCTTGTATTTGTTATGCTTCCACGCCTTAACTACTCAACCGACCATCATAAAATTTTACACTCAGGTTGTAAATATCGGTAACCTCTATAAGCCTTTCTAAATTAACGTCGTTGTCGAGTGGTTGTCGTAGTTTATGGTAGAACATTTCTGACGTATTAGCAAATGCCAATAGAAATCAATCAGTAAAATTGATCACTATAACATATTATTACAAATTATCGTGTTATATGTAATTAACAGAAACAAACGATCACAGCCAAAGTGTGAAAAATACGAAATAGCTTTATCCAACCAAACATAACAAACGCATTATCTAAACACAATTCTTAGGCATAAAACTTTAAAAATGTTCAAATGTTGTAAACCCATTGGACCAAACTACTATAGTCATCAGCCCTTACAAACTACTTAAACTAAGTTATACTAAGTACAACACACACACACACACACACACACACACACACACACACACGCCCGACGGAAGAATCGTACCCCCGGCGGGAACGGCGGTCTAGTCCGTAACACGACACTATAAAACATCCAAAACAACAAATTTATCAGTAACTCTGAAACCGACAGACGCAATTTTATTTTCCACAAGGTCATAAATTGTGAACGAAATTAACCAACGATGTTTTATATTACACTAGAAAGCTGCAGAGTTGGATAAGAAGGAAGGAAGGAAGGAGTCTTAGGGTTTAACCTCCCGTCGACAGCTTGGTCATTAGAGACGGAGCTTACGCTCGGATTTTCGGGTGAGGATGGGGGAAGGAAATCGGCCATGTCCTTTGAAAGGAACCATCCCGGCATTTGCCTGTTTAGGGAAATCATCGAAAACCTAAATATGGATGGCCGGAGGTGGATTTGAACCACCATCCTTCCGAATACGAGTCCAGTGCGTAGCCACTGCGCCACCTCGCTCGGTATTGGACAAGAAGCCAATAGCTTGTTTTCGTCAAAATTTCTTCAAACAAAGAATATCAACTTTTGAACTATATGAATTGCATCTTAGAATTACATTTGCAAACTAATTTGATTTACAAAACTATATTCACCAGCAGTCATCCTGTATGTTATAAATATCTGTTCTAGAGACCAAATTGGAATATTTAAATTTTGTGTAACTTATCAATAAAAACATGCAATTGACAAACAGTGTGAAGATACTACTCCATGCTTCCAATCTGCCACAATAAATACAAATGTTGCACCAAAATTCGAATATTAACACGTGAATAAACAAAGCTTATGTAAAAATTTTACAGAACTTTATAAATGTATTGGACAGAGTTTTGAAACTGATTATCTTAGTTATAATTTCATTTAAGAAAAACACAAAATATAGTAGTTCATCTGATCTTGGAGACTTTCCAGAGTGTTTGATTCTGAAAGCAGGATAAAGACATCTTTGATCAGCTTCGAACGCGGTACACGTATGTAAAGTAATGCTCTGTAAAGAATTGTTTCATTTTCAGGTATAACAAATGTTTGTCAGAACTGTAATTAGTGCAGTAAATGTACAGAGTAGAATCAACTGATATTAACGGTAATTACTTGTCATTTAATATCAATAGTTGCAATCTTTGAATGTTCACAAGATACGATTGCCTGCGTACTGATCTTTGTCACGGCAGTTATTAAAAGCTGAGTGAAAACTGTATAGCGCCGACACTACAACCCATCTTCTAAACAATTACGTACCATTAAGGTTATAAGAACCATGTAAAGTACATATTTTTATGAGTTTTCAGTAACCAAAGAAGGTTGTCAAGAGAACAGAAAACACCATAGGGTGCTTTTCATACAGCAAAAAAGTACTATTCTCTAGGGGACAGAAAAACAGATTTCAGAAGATCGTCCGGCAAAATAACTTGGCCTACTGACAAGAATAAATTGCTACGTGTTTCCTGGATTATAGCAGGGTTGTCCACGAATGAAGTTCCGTTTCCATTTCTATCCGCGGCAGCACTACGATCGCAGTCCCGAGCATGCGCGACAGTTACTCGACTCAAAGAGAAGACATGTACGCCATTTTTAGATTGCTGCTGCCGACGTCTCCTTTGTAGTGCTTCTTTATAATGTCAGCCGTAATTGAAAATGCCGCTGCGTGTGAAATCAAATCTGTGATTCGTTTTCTAAATGCAAAGAAAGTCAAACCGACGGAAATTCATCGATAAATCTGCCATGTTTACGGAAAAACTGCTAGGAGTGATCAAATGTTTAGAAAATGGGCCAAACTGTTCAGTGATGAACGTGATCGAGTGCACGATGAGCAACAAAGTGGACGCCCGTCTGTGGTTACTGATGATCTGGTTCACACAATTTAAGAGAAGATTAAGCACAACCGTAAATTTACACTTATTGCCCGTGATATGGATGTTCCGCAAATTTCACTATCACTAATTAATGAAATTGTTACTGAAAAACGGAAATTTCAAAGCTTTGCTCACATTGGGCACCCAAAATTCTTACTGAACAACACAACAAAACAACGGATGGGCAGTGCACTTCAGTTTTTGACACACTACAATAAAGGCGAGGGTTTTCTTTCTCAAATATTCACGGTGGCGGGGCGCGGGGAAGGGGGGTTGAAACTTGGGTATCCTACAACACCCCTGCAATAAAACGGTAATCAATGGCAAGGATGCACACTTCATCGCAACGAAGTTTATACCAAAGCTATTCTTGACACCTCGCAAAGTTATGTGCACCGTTTCTTGGGACAGAAAAGGCATTTTGCTAATTGATTTCTTACCACGAGGCCAGAAAACCAATTGAGAGACCATTAAGAAACTGCGTCGCGCAATACGAAACAACGCACCGAAAATTACTGTCAAAACGTTTACACCTAAAATCTGTTGTTTGTTAAGCTTAAGGGACTTAACTGCTGGCTCATCAGTCCCTAAACTTACAAACTACCTATGAACTACCTTATATTAAAGACGACACAAACATCCATGTCGATGGAGGATGCGAACCTCCAACGCGAGAGCCCGTGCGATCAGCAGCGTAGCGCTCCAGACCGCTCGGCTACTCCCGCGCGGCTTTCCGAGACGTGTTACCAATGGCACCCCATACCATCACGTTGGGTGATAGGCCAGTGTGGCGATGACGAATACACGCTTCAAATATGCATTCGCCGCAATGTCGCCAAACACGGATGCGACCATCATGAAGCTGTAAACAGAATCTGGATACATCCGAAAAACTGAAGTTGTGCCATTTGTGCACCCAGGTTAGTCGTTGCGCACACCATCACAGGCCCTCCTGTGATGCAGCGTCAAGGGTAACCGCAGCCACGGTCTCCGAGCTGATAGTCCATGCTGCTGCTGACGTCGTCGAACTGTTCGTGCAGATGGTTGTTGTCTTGCAAAGGTCCACATCTGTTGACTCAGAGATCGAGACGTGGCTGCACGATGCGTTACAGCCATGCGGGTAACATGCCTGTCATCTCGACTGCTAGTTGTATGAGGCCGTTGGGATCCAGCACTGCGTTCCGTATTGCCCACCTGAATCCACCGATTCGATATTCTGCTGTCATTGGATCGCGACCAGGGCGAGCAGCAATGTCGCGATACGATAAACCGCAATCGCGATAGGCTACAATCCGACCTTTATCAAAGTCGGAAACGTGATGGTACGCATTTCTCCTCCTTACACAAGGCATCACAACAACGTTTCACCAGGCAACGCTGGTCAACTGCTGTTTGTGTATGAGAAATCGGTTGGAAACTTTCCTCATGTTAGCAAGTTGTAGGTGTCGCCAACTTTGTGTGAATGCTCTGAGAAGCTAATCATTTGCATATCGTAGCATCCTTTTCCTGTCGGTTAAATTTCGCGTCTGTAGCAGGTCATATTCGTGGTGTTGCAATTTTAATGGCCAGTAGTGTATTCAGAGGAATAGGTCAAGCTGTACTGAGATTCCAGGTGTCGATCCATAATCAAACACCTATATTAGTAAGTAATGGAGCAACGATCGGTAATCTGGGCGCTGATTTTAGGATCAATTAAACCATTTAGATGTCTCTGAATAATCATGCCACGCCCGGTCCACCTGATAACGCAGTTCTGGGAGAGTTGTGGTTAGACGACTCGCACGTGTCGGCTGTCATCACATCACGTCTCACACCTGCTCGATTAAAATCCAGACCTTATGATGATTTAGGAATGTGAAAAGGTGGGCTTTAACAGCTTTTAAATATTTGTAGAATTCTGCTTAATTTATTAGCTCAAAGCTACGGGTTGCGGTTAATAGACCATTATCAAGCGCCATCCGGATACAGACAAAAGTTATCAAGTGCATTAGTTATCAAATATATACAACATTTATGGAATATTATGGCAAATTACTTATAGAGATACTTACAGAACTTAGCCAGTTGATTAACATGACATGTTACAATATTAAAAAAATATTGAATAAATATTTGGCATCTTGCTTCACTTCCTATATATGTTTTCCAGTGACTAATCGTTACAAACTGAAGCATACTTTGGTAAGTGTGCAGTAGTAAAATTTTTAAATAAAGATAACAAATATGCTTACACTCATGGGCGTAGCCAGGGGGTGGTTTAGGGGTTCAAACCCCTCTCGAAATATTAACAAAGCTAATATAAAAAAAGCGAAATTGTCTAAAAATGGATTGCAATTTAATATTTATGTCCAACTACCGCCTTTAAAAAATGTAAGGAACGGCTAATGTATACAATGTGAAGATCCGTCCGTAATTTTTTAAAATTATTTTTGACAACTTTTTACCTACTCAGGGTGAGCCTGTTTGTTCAACAGTTCATTATTGACACAAAAAACTGGTGTTCGATGACAAGAAGAGTCTACTGAGTATGCAAATAATGGATCTTCTGGAACGGTGTCCATTACATCACGATCTGGAACTGTTTCGTTATGTTTCAAGTTAAGTTTGAAGAAAGAGGCATAGAACCCACTTGCCTTGTGTGTAAACAGCTTGGTAATAGCTGCAGGTAGCAAAACTGTCGAAATTCATCGGACGCGAACAGAATTTGCTGAAAATAATTGTCATGATCAGAGGTGCCCACAGGAGGGAGGGGGGAGGGGTTCATGACACAAACTGCGTCTTTGAAATTTCTGGGGGGGGGGAGGGGTGAAAATTTTTCTTTTGGCCAGCCTTGGGGAGAGGGTTATAAAACAACTTACATAACGTGAAAGAAAAGGCATTTAATTTCAATATTAAATGGCAAAACAGGACCTAATATCTCGGGTGTGAGTGTGGGGGGGGGGGGGGGAGGGGGTTGAGTCATTGGTCAAGGGGTGTTGAGCACCTGTGGCCATTACTGTAAACAGATTTTTCCCACTGAGGCAAAATAGTGCATCTCTTCATCCGAAGAAATTCGACAGCCTTGGATGTCTGTTTTGACGTAATTGTTTTACGATATTCGTTTGTTGAAAACCCCTCCCGAAATCAAATCCTGGCTATGCCTACGCTTAAATTGGATCTCTTAGAGCGTAGACTATAGTTCTTATAGCTGTGATACGTCTATGACAGTCTTTGGTCTTCACTGAGACATATGGATGATGTAAACAATGTGAAGGCTAGATTTATCAACATGTGCCGCACAACATAATAAAAAGGAATCATGTCATATACATGTGTAATAAAATGCATCTGTGTTGTTATACCTTGAAATTTGCAACTGTACACTACAACAGTAAATAAAACATCGAACGTACACCATTAAGATTATGTGATTAAAATCGTTAGCTCAGATTTTAAAGTAAATAAAGTAGTGACTACTTATCATACTGAGTTAATCGTAGAGCAATAAAAAATGTGAAACTATGAGTAGCATAGTAGTGTTTGTGGTATTAGTCATATGTAAATGCCTATAGTGATAACACTGACAACAGATCTTCGGTTTGATGTGAATATAACAAAGTTACAACAGTGATTAAACAAAGTAATTCTGTTATATCAATCTTTTGATAAAGAGACATCCTATTAAGAAGAACATTCATAAACTCTTCGTCAGAATGATTTAAAAATATATAAAACCATTTTACCCAAAAAGGTTAATTGAGCCTGTGCAGCCAAATGTCATAAATAAAAAGTACAATTTGATGTATCTACGAAATAGTATGTATCTATCTTAGACACTTGGTAGTACGGAAAATATGTTGGACTCTGGACATATAGAAAAATAGGATAGGGGAGGTTAGCATGTGGCTGATATGTAGAATAGTAGTAAATGTGGTGAAACCAGGTAAATCAACTACAGAGTAACCAAAAAGTTGGTGTGAGGCAGTGGTTGGGGAGAGAAGGAGTCTAAGTGTATATTATATGCAAGATGAAGGGATATTTGCTACACGTCTTGCAGAGCAAGTTGAGTTTCACGCGAATTTGTGTGGGCGAGCGTTGTCTGGTTGTAGGGGAATACGAGAGCGCGCCAATGGCATGGCGCCAGATTGCTTCACACGTTGATATCACACTGGGGCTCAAAGCTGTAAACATTCCCTATTTAAGCTGTCCCAGCTATCTCGCTACTCTATCCGTTGTCAGATGACGTCCAAATATTATCATTAAATCAACTATCTCCACACATGCATTTCCCGTCATTGGTCCAAAATGGCCATCGTCTTTCCAGCTTCGTTCTTTTTCCGCCCTTGTATTTACGTGAGGTGGGGGACCGTTACAGCATAGCTGTGCTTCAAGGAGATTACTCTCGACGATAATTGATTCATTTCCGTGTCCCGTCGGTCAGTATTTCCAAAAAATAGCAGCTGCGATAGCTTTATCATTTCCTTCGTAATCATCTTGTGTTGTGCGTGGGTTGTCCAGGAGGGGGCATACAAGTAGGTGTCTACATCTACATAGATACTCTGCAAATCGCATTTAAGTGCCTGGCAGAGCGTTCATTAAGCATTTTCATAACTTTTCTCTACCGTTCCATTGCCTAATAGCGCGCGGTAAGAAATAACACCTAAATCGTTCCGTTTTCGATGTGATTTTATATTTTATTGGGATGTTCATGTCTCCCTAAGTAGGTGGGTGCTAACAAAATATTTTCACATTCAGAAGTAAAAGTCGGTGATTGAAAATTCGCAAGCAGATCACGCCGCAATGAATAATGTCTTTTTTTTTAATGATTTCCACCCCAATTCGAGCAACATTTCCGTGGCGCTTTCGCCCCGTAACGTGATAAAAAAAACGAGCTGCCCTTCTCTGAACCTTCTCAATGTCTTCCGTCAGCCTCACCTGGTGAGGGTCCCACAAGGGGCAACAGTACTCCAGGAGAGGACGCACAAGTGTGATGTAGGCAGTCTCTTTGGTGGAGCTGGTGCATCTTCGAAGCGTTCTGCCAATGAAAAGTAACCTTTGGTTCGCCTTCTCCACAAATTTCCTGTGTGTCCTCTCCAGTCAAAGTCTGCGCTCTCTGGAAGGATTCCCCATTTGTTCAGGTTGGTCTCCCATCGGGGGACGCCCACTCATAGGCGGTTGAGGGACCTCCACACATGGTATTGTAGCTTTGCGCCAGGAGCTGTTTTTTCTTTCGGTGATACGTCTGCGGGCAGTGAGCTCTTCAGCAGGTCACGGTCTTCACGGCCACTACGGTCGGGGGTTCGAATCCCCCCTCGGGCATGGATATTTGTGCCGTCCTAGTTCGTAAGTAGTTCATAAGTAGTTTGTAAGTTTAGGGACTGATGAACCCGTAGTTAAGTCCCATAGGCTATACAAACATTTGAACATTTTTTGAGTGAGCTCTTCCACGATGCGAGACGATTTGCGTCTGGTGCTCCCTCTAGTGGCGCAGTGCTAGCAAGGAAACTCTTGCGGGATTTAACGCGATTTCTTGCTGCCTGGTGACCGTACAGAGGATGTCGGTGGTCAGTCTCCTGTTTTGTTCTTTCATTGTCTGCAGCAATGGCCCTTCGGATATTGGGTGGACTGGTGTTGGCTACAAGCAAACTGAGATGATCCTTACTGTATCGTTGACCGCAATATCTACATGCTTAGCGTGCGCTGAAACGTTCCCCACAGGAGCAGCATACTCAGCGGCTGATACATAAAGCGCAAGTTCTGAAGTCCTTAGGAGGTGCGGGTATTTGGGGTGAAAAAGTTGCGTGGGGCACCATGTATATGAAGCTTAATACTGGCTGGGAAATTGGCAAGTCTTGCCCAGTAAAGGACATCTAACAAGAATAACAGCCGAAACAACATTGCAGGTGAAACACGGCCACTGAATGTGTCGTCGAGGTCCATTTTGATTTATTCATTAATCTAAAGTATTTCTGCACAATTAATGTTATCTATCTATCAGATTTTATAATGGTAAGACATAGATTTCGGAACCAGGTTTTACAGTGTAAGACATACCCAGGGGCAGATATAGACTCTGACCATAACTTGTTGATTATGAACTGTAGGCTAAAACTGAAGAAACTACAAAAAGGTAGGAAAATAAGGAGATGGGACCTGGATAAATTGAAGGAACCTGAGGTTCTTAAGAATTTCAGAGAGAGCTTTAAGCAACAATTGACAGAAACAGGGGAAAATAAAACAGTAGAGGAGGAATGGGTAAAACTGAGAGATGAAATAGTGAAGGTAGCAGAGGACAAAATAGGTAGGAAGGCAAGACCTACCAAAAATCCTTGGATATCACAGGAAATACTACATTTAATCGATGAAAGGAGAAAATATAAAAATGCAGTAAATGAAACAGGCAAAATGGAGTACAGACGACTAAGAAATGAGATTGACAGGAAGTGCAAAATGGCTAAGCAGAAGTGGCTAGAAGGCAAATGCAAGGATGTAGAAGAATGTATAAATAGGGAAAAAATAGATACAGCCTACACGAAAATAAAAGAAACATTTGGAGATAAGAAAAACAGCTCTATGAATATCAAGGACACTGATGGAAAACCAGTTCTCAGCAAAGAAGGGAAAGCTGAAAGGTGGAAAGAGTATATAGAGGGGCTCTACAAAGGAAGTGAACATCGAGACAATATTGTAGGAACGGAAGAGGATGTAGATGAAGATGAAATACGAGATACTGTACTGAGAGAAGAATTTGACAGAGCCCTGAAAGACCTAAGTCGAAACAAGGCCCCTGGAGTAGATGATATTCCCTCAGAGCTACTGAAGTCTCTGGAAGAACCAGCCATGACAAACCTATTTCACCTGGTGTGTAACATGTATGAGACAGGCGAAGAACCTTCAGACTTTAACTAACATGTTATAATCCCCATTCCAAAGAAAGCAGGTGCAGACAGGTGTGAAAACTACAGAACCATCAGTTTAATAAGTCATGGTTGCAAAATATTAACACGAATTATATACAGAAGGATGGAAACACTGGTAGAAGACGACCTCAGGGATGATCAGTTTGGGTTCAGGAGAAATGTAGGAACTCGGGAGGCAATACTCACTTTACGGCTTATCCTATAAGATAGATTAAGAAAAGGCAAACCTACATTTCTAGCTTTTGTAGATTTGGAGAAGGCTTTTGACAATGTTGATTGAAATAAACTCTTTCAAGTTCTGAAGCAATCAGGAGTAAAATATAGGGTGCGTAGGGTTATTTACAACTTGTACAAAAACCAGACAGCGGTTGTCAGAGTTGAAGGGCATGAAAGGGAAGCAGTGGTTGGAAAAGGAGTTGTAGTCTTTCTCCATTGTTATTCAATTTGTACATTGAGCAAGCTATCAAGGAAAGCAAGGAGAAATTTGGAGAAGGAATTAAAGTTCCGGGTGAAGAATTAAAACATTGCGTTTTGCCGACGACATAGTAATTATGTCAGATACAGCAAAGGACCTGGAAGAGCAATTGAACGAAATAAGAAAATAAGGTGATGCTGAAGGAATTAGATTGGGAAACGAAGCAATAAAGAGGTAGATGAGTTTTGTTACTTGGGCAGTAAAATAACAAATGATGGTCGCAGTACAGAGCATATAAAATGCAGAATGGCAATGGGAATAAAAGCGTTCTTGAAAAAGAGAAATTTGTTAACATCAAATATTGACTTAAGTCTAAGGAAATACTCTCTGAAGGCATTTGTATGGAGTGTTGCCTTGTATGGGAGTGAGACATGGACGATAAACAGTGCGGACAGGTAGAGGATTGAGGCTTTTGAAATATGGTGCTACATAAGAATGCTGAAGAAGAGGTGGGTGGATCGCGTAACTAATAAGGAGGTACTGAACAGAATTGGGGAGAAAAGAAATTTCTGGCATACCTTGACTAAAAGAAGGAGATTGGTAGGACACATTCTTAGACATCAAGGAATTGTGAATTTAGCATTGGAGGGAAGTGTGTTGGGTAAAAATCGCAGAGGAAGACGAAGAGATGGATACAGTAAGCAGATTGAGACATATGTATGTTGCCGTTCTTATGTGGAGATGAAGAGGCTTGCTCAGAATAGGGTATTGTGGAGAGCTGCATCAAACCAGTCTCCGGACTGAAGACCACAACAACAACGTCTGTGTGTTAATTATTTTATTCCTTTTAGTAATGATGAATGCCCCAGGTTTATGTATGTTGCCCCATATTTATAAATGTTTCCACCCATGTGATTGAACTTGTGTGTTAATGTGGATGTGAATGTGTGCTTTTAATATTGGCTGACTGCCGCGAAATGGCTAACAGTCGCCATCTCCCGCCTTAGGCCTCGTTTTGCTTTAGTTAAGAACGCATGGGTTCGTTTGTCGTCTGGGCTGGCGTCTGCTGGATGTCCAGAGACACGCTTACCTGGCAGGGTGGTGAAGTGGCCATTTTCGTAGTGTCGTACCAACCTAATCTTGGAAGAAAGACGTGACAGGAGACCTCTCTGAGAGCGGTTGAATTGGGAATTATCTTGGACAGGTAGCAAGGGTTGGTAAACACTAATCTCTGAACGCACTCTGCGTCGCTTTTAGCGCGATCTACATCCGGTGTTTTTTGGGGGGAAGTTTTTCCGAGGCCTTAGAGCTTTAGTCTTCGCTCTTCCTACTGGTTCGACGACTGAAGAAGTAAGTACTCCGCTGAATCATACTGAGGGGAAGGCATGCTGTTACGACTTTGATTTATTTGTGATCAGGCAGTCTTGGTTATTCAGTGATAGTTCTTTTGAGTAATTCTTTCGCTATGAGAGGCGAAGAGTTTCTTAATTTACAGAACTCGAGTAAATTCAGTGTGGATTTATTATTTACATTTTCATTCCAGTGATTAGTGTGTGTCCAGTTAAGCTCAAGTTAGAATATGTGTGTGTGGCCTTCAGCCTTTGTGTAAAACGTATGTTTGAATTTCCTTTGTGTTTTTAACTAACGTTTTCGTGTTGTTTCAGTATCTTCAAGTCTTCTAAACATTTCTCAGATTTTCTGATTTGATTCCATCTTTCCTGTCTTGTATGACCGATTGCACCATGTGCTTTTGTAAGGGTCGTTACTTCGGCTTTCAGCCATGGTTTTATTAATACTAACTTTCTTCTATATGAATTCTCACATGTGCTCTATTCGCTTAATCTGAATTAATTTCTTTTGTAAATTCTACTTAATTGTCTGTGGTCACACACCATGTGATACTTAAGAATAAGTATGCCACTGCCTTCCCACACATGAGTTTGTTAGTGTGCAGTGTACTTTAAAATTTTGAGATCAAGACACCAGCCATCTCATCAAGATGCTGTCGATGCTTCATTTCTTCACTGCTTTCATGTGTTCCACGATTGTACTGCCAAGTTTTATGTGTGTCTCTGTGAATGAATGAATGTGCTTTCAGCCATCCATTGTGTTTTTCAAAATTTCCTCTCACATTACCTCGATATTCATAAAGGGCAGAAACAATTTTAAAATGGGCAGTAAATATATGTTTTAATTTACTTTTGTACAGGGTGTGTGCTTAATTTGATCTCCCCACATTTATTTGCTTGTTATTTTACTAAATAGATTATGATTTTAAAGTATCAAACCTCTGCTTTATGATTTCATGCTCCCCATTTCAAGTTTAATTATCTATTAATTCACAGTCTGCACGGCCACTACGGTCGGGGGTTCGAATCCCCCTTCGGGCATGGATATTTGTGCCATCCTTAGTCTTAGCTAGTTCATAAGTAGTTTGTAAGCTTAGGGACTGATGACCCCGTAGTTAAGTCCCATAAGTTCTACAAACATTTGAACATTTTTTTATCTATTCATTTTTAACACTGATTTTGTGTTTGTTAAAACGTTGGCTGCTCCCTTAAGGAGTGAGCAGTTAGATAAATTTCAGTTGCACATGTACTGTGGCCACTCATAAAGTAATTTAGAGCAGCAGTGGGCGTTTCAACTTACATTCGCAGATCTCAGCTGCCCGAGATTTTGCTTATTTTATTAACAGGCTACTTTCAAGAGTTAGGTAAAAAGACTTAATGCATAACTCTCAATTCAAACTACCAGATATGTATTTATATATTTATAGAATACTATATAGTCTATGTAAAGCCCCAATTGGTTCATCATAATAAAGCAAAAAAGGGTATTGGGTTCAAACTTTTGTACTATAAATTTTAAATGCCGTTAGAATTCTGTTTTGACTTAAAAATCTGAAACTTTTTGTCTTGACGTGGACACACACATCATTGTCGCTTATTTACTGACGGCCTTTTGCTGACGGTATTTGCTAAGGCAGAAGTAGTTATCTGCAGTGAGCTACAGAAGTGTCTGCTGCCAGGCAAATGTTGAAATGTTTGTAAAACTTAAGGGACTTAACTGCGGGGTCATCAGTCCCTAAATTTACAAACCACTTATGACCTAGCTTATACTAAAGACAGCACAAACGCATTCGAGCCCCCGACGAGGAACGGCCTCGGGCATTGTAGCATAGCGCCTCAATGCGCTCGGCCGCTCCGTCGCGGCTGCTGTAGGGAACTTGAGCCGCGATAGCCGAGCGCCAGACTCCTCAGACATCACGCATCTCACTCGCCCAGTTTGGTAACGTACCGCTAACAAATGTTTGTAAATCTATCGGACCAAACTGTGTGGTCATCAGTCCGTAGCTTACAAATTACTCAAACTAAGGTAAAAATAACGTAAGGACAACTCACACACACACACACACACACACACACACACACACACACACACACACACACACACACCCATGCTCTAGGGAGAACTCGAACCTCCGACGGTGCGCAACCGCGCCTTCTGCAGCGAGACGCCTTAGACCGCTCGGCTACTCCACCGAGGCTAACGTAACGCAGCTGCGACAGCCACAGAAATTTATTGTTGCTGCTTTGCTCTACTATGCCTGTTAGTAAATTGCATGCTGAACTAAATTTTTCTTGCAGTACTCACAAGGAAAGCACTTAGGCTAGAACAAACATATCTGTTTGAACGTTTGCTTACAGGATCTCTACGTACACCTCATTGTGCTGGCGGGTGTCGTTTCTCTGCAGAGCTCTGCAACCATGCTCTAGATAGCACTGTAGATGCAATTGTAGACGCCATACGTAATGCAGATATCTTAACTATAACTTACGTAATAATCATCGTACATGTTCTCTAGCGAATTGTCATCAAAAGCCGTGATGATAGTTGCAACTTTAACCTTCTTTCCGAAAGACTGTTGGTATTCCCTGCCACTACTTCCATCGACTCTTCCCGCACTTACCGTAGCACTACCGCTAGCAATGAGTACTTTGTCATTATCATCCCTATTATCATGATTATGTGTTAGTGTTACAACAATACCTAACTTATGCTCATATTTCTACACTAATATCATCTTCACGAAGAATGGTTCTTCGTAACTTCATCTCAACCAATCGCAATACTTTAGCAGGATTGATTATCAATCACCGCTCCATCTGAAGCTTCACTACACAAATGTCACAAAACGCAACTTCGGAGGCACACTGCACCGTCCATACTGGCGAACCGACAGGTCAAAGTGCAATGTGGCAAGGCACACGCAGAGTCCTCTAACGGACGACTGCAGAGTTTTTGCAGATGCGGGAGTGTCACTAGTGCAATAAGGGATCTTTATATTACCTCTTGTACGATTTTGATGTATATGTGTTTGTTCGAGCCCAAGTACTTTCCTTGTCAGTTGCTACTGAAATTGAAACAATAGGTGCCTATACACGATACGTTATTTTTCGGCCGATATGAACGATTTATCGTTACCGAAAATCAAAATCGGGAGATAAACATGTGCGTTAGTACGCAAATATTAGCATACCGTATATCGGATGATATCCATCAACGATAATTCACGACAGATATATCTTTGGTGACCTAACAAAGGATAGATTTATCTTTGAAAACTAGGTGCCGCCAAGCAAAATATCTGTACATTAGGTGCATTGTGTTTGGCTGTAATTTTGAAGCTAAATCGACTGTAGTGCGAAATCCTGTGTGTAGACTTGTGCTACGAAAATGTCGAAAGAGTATAATACTGGCCTTATAGAGCTATATCGCTCATTCCCTTGTTTGTGTCAAATCACCAACAAGGATTATTCAAATAAAAATTAAAAACGTGAGGCGTGTGACTTACTTGTTGAATACGGCAAGAAATATGATAGCCAGTGCACTGTTGCTGACATAAGGACTTCAAAATCTAAGAACAGCTTTCCGAAAGGAAATGAAGAAATTTGAAGAATCTAAGCGCAGTGGATGTGGCTCTGACGATGTATATAAACAACGCCTGTGGTACTATGACATGATTGTGCACTAAAGATGCTGAAGTCCCACGACCGAGCATACGTAGTATTGCCCACCCTTCAAGCCCAAATGATAGAAAGGAAGTAGACGAAGAGGAAGAACAAGGCGACGGAGAAGAGGAAGTAACTGACGATAATACACCGGTGTTAGCTAGCGGTTCCTCTTCAAAGGTTACTACAAATAATTGGGGTCAATTGAAGCCCTCGATATGAGCCGTCGGCTTTGACCAGTGACGTCACCTTGAGCTATGTTCTGCTTGCAAACAAACTACCATGCATAATTATACATTATGATTTGTGTTTAAAAAGTGTTCAGTAGCTTTTCTCTGATAGTCAGGTAGAGGTTAACAGAGAGGTGTTTTTTTTTTTTTTTTCCCGCAAATGAGCGCCATGGGCGCGAATTTTTGGGTTGAGAACTGAGGTCGATGAAACATTCTATTATGGTCATCTGAAATTTACGAGGATACTCTAATATTACTTATTACGTACAATACGTAAGCTTTACGATGTTATCACGAATGTTCATATGTACTGAGAGCGTTTGTTTTGCTAGTTGGTATATCTACGTAGCGTGTCTTGTGAGCCGGCCGCGGAGACTGCGGCCCTCCAGTCACGGTCTGCACGGCCACTACGGTCGGGGGTTCGAATCCCCCCTCGGGCATGGATATTTGTGCCGTCTTAGTTCGTAAGTAGTTCATAAGTAGTTTGTAAGTTTAGGGAATGATGACCCCGTAGTTAAGTCCCATAAGCTTAACAAATATTTGATTTGATTTTGATTCGTGTCTTGTGATACTCAAATATGACGTCATTGTCAAAGCCGACGGGTTGTATCGCGGTCTTCAATTATGCCAATAATTAAACTCTTCGTATAGTAGAATACAATGCTTTATTATCATTGTTATGTATAATTACATCGAGTTGTTCATCTGATAATTTCTGCAGAAATATTGTTACTTATAGTTACATTTTCCTTTTTTTTAACATTTCATCTTGCCATGGAACTTTTCCTGTGCCATTAAAGAACAAACAATAGTTGTCCCTGTTTGATTTCGCATCGTCCATCACATTGCAATGTAAACCTGTCAGCGTAGCGAAATCTTCTGTTCTCCACTGTCCTCCTTCAATTTCCCACGTTTTAATATTAGGTCTATCAAATGTAGACGTAGAAGCATAACGTGAGTCCTCGGCAAGGAGGAAATTATGCAGCAAGCACGCTGCCATTGCATTGTATTTACTTGCTTCTACATTCACTGAAAGAGTAGAAAAAAAACCTTGAAATCTGCCAAATGCATTTTCTACGACGTTCCTCGCACGTGATAACCTGTAATTATAGACACGTTTCTCATAATCAAAATATGCACGGGTGTACTGCCGGTCTATAGTGTCCAACGGGCCCGTTGGACACTATAGACCGGCAGTACACTCGTGGATATTTTCATTATCAAATACGTCGGGAGAAACTGAAGAATCACACGTTTCTCATGTGTCAACTGGTTTGGGCATAAGGCTTCAGCAGATTTGTATGTAACGCAAACGCCTCATCAGAAAAGTTTACGTGCATGTCATTGGATTCTGAAGGAGGAAAGTGTGGTATGCCATACTTCATACGACGAAATAATTCTGTCCACTCAAAAATACCACTGTCTGACATTCTTCCTTGTTTGCCAACATCTAACCAAACAAATTTATAATCAGCATCGACTAAGGCCAATAACACAATACTGTAAAGTTGTTTGCAGTTAAAGTACAGTGCACTGGAATGAGGCGGTTTCCGTAAACTGAAGTGTTTTCCACCCAGAGCTCCACCACAATTGATAAACCGCTAGCGATCCTTGAATTTTCTAGCAATTGCTTGCCACTCCTCCTTCGATTAAGGAAACTGGAAGACCATACGTGAATTTGTCAAAATGAGGCATTCCAGTTGAACACATATGGTTATATTTCAACATTATTATAAATGACGTAAATATATGAATAAATTAAAGATAGAAATGAAATTAATAGTACTATAGCGTAAATTTCAACTACTTATACAGATATATTGAAAGTATTTACTCGATCTGTAACGTTTGTTTATCTTGTTGCCAGGAATTTTCACAAACACTATTGAGACGAGCAGAAACAGCAGTGAGAACAAATGTGAAAACAAGTATATTAAAGAAAAACGAGGGAGAATTCCTAGAAGCCTGCTCACAAAGCTTAAAAAGATTAAGTGCAAGTAGGGGTAGTGACGAGTTTGACGCCATGGCTGTCACTTGCACGGCAGTGTGTACTTGCAGAAGACCTTACTAACCAGGTGCTACGAAAAGCTTATTTTGTCCAGTTATCCCCAAATACTACAATTATGAGTGGAACTATGACATCAGTACCGCAGTGTGGAAGTGACTGTGCCCCATACTCACAGACAAAATTAAATACTAATGTAAAATACTATTTTCGTTCACATTTTACCGTTCAAATGTTTGTAGAGCTTAGGGGACTTAACTACGGGGTCATCAGTCCCTAAACTTACAAACTACTTACGAACTAGCGAATACTAAGGACGGTACCAATATCCACGCCCGAGGGGGGATTCGAATCCCCGGCCGTAGTGGTCGTGCAGAACATGACTGGCGCGCCGCAGACCTCTCGACCACCGCGGCCGGCAGGGATCCGAACCACCGACCGTAGCGGCTATGAAGACCGTGACTGGCACGCCGCAGACCGCTCGGCCACTGCGGTCGGCTTGAATTTTCGTCAAGTGTTGTGGATGAATAAATGTGTCGTGAATAAAGAGTTTATTTGTTATTTATTTATTACGTATCACCATGTATTTTGCTGAAAGCACATCACACAGAACTTTGCATGTTTCTGGAATTAGGTAACTTAATATTTGCTCTGCTATTACTACGGCAAAGCGTATACAATTGCAATAACGCCCACTGACGAGAAATCTAAGCGTTGTTATGAGCCGCTCTTCTGGTGGAATAGCTTGACGCATTACAGTATCTCTCGTGGTAATTTTTCGGCTACCATATTAAGTCGTAAATGAAACATGGTACCATTCATTCGAATATAATTTTCGAAATCATCACGCTCATTAGTTTGCAAGTGTTTTAACAACTTCATGTGATTAAAGTCATCATTAAGTAACCACGTTCCAGTCCACTTAGCCCGATTTCTTGTTCTCTTTCTTCTTTTTACAATATTATAACCAGCAACGCTGTAATAACTGCTGTTAATTCGCAATCCATTTCGCCAGTAACGTAGCGTTACAAGACTGGGTTCAGATCGTTCAAAATGGTCGCCAAAGTCAACCAACCATCGATGATGCGATATATCGCTGGAACGCAACGATTTTCGGTGACTACGACCACCAACGAGTGGAAATATCGCTTTGTGACGAAATCGATTATGCTTCGTTTGTGGCTTTTCGAAGATATGTCTGTCAAATTTATCACTGATAAATATCCGCCGAAACATTGTAGAGATATATCTGTCGAATCATATCGGCCGAAAAATCATATCGTGTATAGGCACCTAATGTTTCCTTACTCTATAGCGAGGCTAATTATATATAGTGCACTTACAACATGTATTCTGCTATAAATACGAAATTTGTATTCATGAAAACTTGAATATAAGTGATTTAAACAAATCCGACTTTTTAATGTCCTTGTTTAATTGGTTGTAGAATATACAGTTGTATTTTTGTGTGAAATTAATTTCATGTTAAATGACACTTTCGGTAATAGCAGTGGCGGCTGGTGCTTCAGATGACTGGGGGTTCACTTCTTTGATTGCCGGATCTTGACAGTGACGCTATCGCCGCCCACTGTTAAAACCTTACTTTGTTCATGACCAGGCCGTCTTGGTTTCTCACTGATTCTTTTCTCAAGAAATTCTTTCGCTATGCGAGGCGAATTGTTTCTTCATTTACAGAACTTGAGTAATTCATTTTAAATTTAGTATCGGTATTTTCATTCTGGTGATGATATTGTGTACAGTTTTTCTCAAGTTAGAATACATTTGTGTGGCCTTCAGCCTTTGTGTAAACGTAGTAAGACTGAATTCCGTTGCTGTTTTTTAATTAATGTTTTTGTGTTGTGTCTGTGGCCGCGAGTATAACTATTTCTCAGATTTTCTGGTTTGATTCCGTCTTTCCTGTCGTGGTATGACTGATTGCGCCACGTGATTTCGTAATGGCCTTTACTTCAGGCATGCTTTTGCTAATACTAGCTTTCTTCTATATGAATTCTTGCACCTGCTTTAGTTGCTCATTGTAAGTTAATTTATTTTTGTAAATTCTTCATAAATCACTGTGGTCACACACCACATGTTCAAAAAATGTTTGTATAGCTTATGGGACTTAACTACAGGGTCATCAGTCCCTAAACTTACAAACTACTTATGAACTAGCTAATAGTAAGGACGGCACAAACATCCATGTCCAAGGGGGGGATTCGAACCCCTGACCGTAGTGGCCATGCAGACCGTGACTGGAGCGCCGCAGTCCTCTCGGCCACCGCGGCTGGCACACCACATGGTACTTACAGATAGTATGCCGCTGCCTTCCTGCACATGAGTTCTTTTGCTGCATAGTGTCATTTAATTTGTGCTTGAATACGCCTGCCTTTTCACCAAAACGCCGCTGTCACTTCATTTTAAGTGTTGCCGCATGAGTAATGTGTCGCAAGCATTATGTGCATGTCTGTGAGAGAATGAATAAATGAATGTGCTTTCCCTCATCCACTGTGTATTTGGAAATTTCCTCCCACATTACCACTATATTCATAAAGGGCAAAAAAAAAAAAACCAATTTTACTACAGGCAGTAACTGTATTATTTCATTCACTTTTGTGCAATGTGTTTGCGTTATATGGATTCCCGATATTTATTTGCTTGTTCTTTTTATTGAATAGATAATGATTTAAAGTATCAAACCTCTGCTTTATAATTTCATGAACCCTGTCCCATATTTAATTATCTATTCCTTTTTTAACATTAATTTTGTGTTTGTTAAAACGTTGGCTGCTCCCTTAAGGAGTGAGCAGTTAGATAAATGTCCATTGCATAGGTTCTGTGACCACTCGCAAAATAAATTTAGAGAAGCAGTGATTGATTTAACTTGCATTTGCAGACCTGAACTGCCCTAGATCTTACTCAGAAAACTTAACAAGCTACTTTCGAATTTTTTCCTGAATCTTCAATGCTCCAAAAACAAATATGTATTGCGGACGTTGCCTTTATGAAGGCTTTGCCGGTACTCTAGGCGAGGTGCGCAGTAGCTCCATTGGCTTTGCTTTGGGACCATTCGTGCGTAACCACCAGAGCTTGTGAGGTGGCGGTAATATGTATTCCATTTTTTATTCCTTTACTTTTGTCTTTGGGCAGATGGGGAAGTTCAGTATCGTTTTCATACACTATCATTATTTAGATTTGATACCACTTCTGTTTCTATTGGGGAATTTCGTGTAAGGAAAAGTCCTTCAATTATAGCAGTTTCTTAATGAATTTTCCTACGATTCTATCTGACATCTGCTGGCCAGGGGACAAGCTAGCGACGGCAAGGGGACGGCTGATGTGCTGTCTCTCACATAGCCTCGACAGTTGGCATATTGGGGTCATAAATTAGCATGTTTGGGCATTTTGCCTTTGTAGAACGTCTCCGTTTCGAGGCATCCGACTCGGCTATGGAAGGGAAGCCGTCCTGTCATGGTCTGGTACCTGTGAGGTCCCCTTTGGCAGGCAGTGGATGGAGAGCAGTTGACGAGAACCAACCACAGCTACCTGCGAGGTATTATTTGAAATTACTGGCACTGCAGGATGGCCGCCAAACGGTCGCCAATGCCACAGAATCGGACGTCCCACCTCAGGGCGAAGTTCGCAGAAATCTGAATAGCACCATCGCCAGAGCGGCATGTCTTTCGCGGTTATGAATGCCTAGACGCTTTCTTTGAATTTGCTGAGGTGGGTGGTTGTGGAAACGTTCTTCTGAGAGACGAATGTTAAGAGGTTTGTTGGGCGCATAGTAGATCGTCTGGGAAAGCGGGATCTAGTCGCATATGGTCATAAAACTGATGTATTTTGAGGCCTAAGAACGAAAGAAGGCGTCCGAAAATTCCGGAGAGTTCGTGGACCTGTGTATGGTATCGTCTCTGTGGGAACTTTGCTCGTGTTGGAGAAGCTTGTAGGGGCGTCTGCAGGGTGCTCTGTGAAAGCTTAGGATTGTGACAGTTTTGCCTTGCGATATCATTGGGCAGGCTATTAACTGTAGGTGGTAATTGGAGCGCTCTAGCCACGTAGGCAGAGTAAAACACGTCCACTGTGTGGTCGCGATTCCATTTTGATTTTTTCTTTAACGTAAAGTGTTTCTGCACCATTAATGTTTCTGTGTGTTAATTATTTTATTCTTGTGTGATTGAACTTGTGAGTTCTTGTGAATGTGTGCTCTTAATATTGACTGACTGCCGCACAATGGCTTACAGTCGCCGCCTCCCACTCCAGGCCTTGTTTTGCTGTAGTTGAGCACACATGGCTTCGTTTGTCGTCTGCACTGGCGTCTGCTGGATGTCCAGAGACACGCTTGCTTGGCAAGGTGGCTCTGTTCTTAGTTTCATACCAACCTAATCGTGGACGAAAGAGGTGACATCTCTGGGAGCGGTTTTAGAGGAAATTGTCTTGGCCAGGCAGGGTTGGTAAACACTAGTCTCTGGACGCTTTCTGCGTCGCTTTTAGCGCGCTCTAGATCCGGTGTGTGGCGGGGGGAGTTTTTTTGAGAGGCCTTAGAGCTTTAGACTTCATTCTGGCTCCGACGACTGAGGAAATAAGTACTCCACTGAATCACGCTGAGGGGAAGCCATGCTGTTAGGGCGTTGATTTCTTTGCGATCAGGCAGTCTTGGTTTTTCAGTGATAGTTGTTTTGAGTAATACATTCGCTATCAGAGGCGAAGTGTTTTTTAATTTACAGAACACGAGTAAATTCAGTGTAAATTTTTTATTTGCATTTTCATTCCAGTGATTGTATGACCACTTTTGCTCAAGTTAGAATACACGTCTTTGACCTTCAGCCTTTGCGTAAACCCTGGGTGTTTGAATTTCCTTGGTGTTTTTAACTAATTTTTCACATCACGTGTATTCACGAGTATGCTAAATATTTCTCAGATTTTCTGATTTGATTTAGTCTTTCCTGTCTTGTATGACAGATTGCACCATGTGCTTTTGTAACGGTCGTTACTTCGCCTTCAGCCATGCTTTTATTAAAACTAGCTTTCTTCTATACGAATTCTCGCGCGTTCTTTACTCGTTTATTGTAAATTAATTTCTGTTTGTAAATGCTAAGAAACTCAGCTTGGTCGCCTCCCCCGAACACGAGTTCGTCTAGTGCACAGAGTACCTCATCAAGATACCTGCCATCTCATTTCGCCGCTGCTTTCAAGTGTTCCCAGAGAGTGATATACCGCTGGGCATTATGCGGGTGTCTGAATGAATGTGCTTTCAGCTGCCCGTTGTGTGTTTGCAAATTTCATCCCCACGTTACCTCCATATCCATAAAGGGCAGATACAATTTTAATACAGGCAGTAATTATATGATTTAATTCACTTTTGTAGGTGTGTGTGGTTAATTTGGTCTCCCCACATTTGCTTGTTACTTTACTGATTAGATGATTTTAAAGTATCAAACCTATGCTTTGATTTCATGCTCCCTGTCCCATGTGTAATCACCTATTCATTATTTTTTTAACGTTGATTTTGTGTTTTTTGAAACATTGCCTGCTCTCTTAAGGAGTGAGCAGTTACATAGATTGCCGTTGGGCATGTACTGTGGCCACTCAAAGTAATTTAGAGCAGCAGTGAGCGTTTTAACTTTCATTTGCCCAAGATCTTGCTAGTTTTAATAACAGGCTACTTTCAAGGGTCGCGACCAGGAACGCTGGCGCATAGAGATTTTTCGGGGATTCACTTGTATGTCTCCATAGTGTACGGATCGACTTAGGTCTCGCGGTTGTTTTTTTTTTTCCTTTCCTGTTGGTTCGCTTCCGGCGGCCACAGTTGACTTACATATTTTGGAAGTCTCACTTTGAGCATTTGCACTTTACAGATCGCGCATATATTTAAGATTTTGTGTCGCAAGTTGGACTTGGTGAGTTGCACTTGTGAACACTGTTTCACAAGTACACTACGATCGACTTATTGTGGTGGAACAGGGAAGGGAACAGGGAAGGTATAACTGCGATGGTTAATACAGTTAGTCACGTTCATCTTTAGTCGATAATCATGAGTATTTTGATACTAGAAATGTTTCATCAGTTGCTAAGGACGTTGTTGATTAATTACGTAGTCCTCTAGCAACACCAACTGACAATTTAACTGTGCAAAATTTCAAGACTTCGAAGTGTCCCGCACCACAATATGAAAATATAGGATTAACTCCTTTAAATAGTTCACAAAGAATAAATAATGTTCTTGTACGAGCGCGGGGGGGGGGGGGGAGGAACTAGTCTGACCGTTACTAAAATTTTATCTAAGTCAAACACAGGCATTACTGTTTGCAGTCACTAGCGTATACTGAAAAAAAAAAAAAAATTAACATTTCACCGTCTGCTAAACACTTTTTTCCATATTCACACTCGATGCCAACATAATATCACATTCGAAGATATTTCAGAAAACAATGTAAATTCTGATTTAAATTACTGACTAAGTCAAAATTCACAAAAATCAAATTACTCTTGCTATAATATATTCTTGATCATAAATAACTTCATAAATATAAGATATTTTTTAATATTAACGAATATTCATTCTTCTTCATACTAATACAAAGTTAGTTTAGCAAGAGACTTTAATCTGTACAACCAGCTTGGACTGAATCTCAAACAACAATTATTTTCTTCTTTGAAACGATTGACGCGCGGCAATAAAGAAGGCGCTGCTGCATTCGCTGCCCCGCAGCCGTCGGTTAAATTCTGCTAGCGGTCACATACTTCAAGGTTGGCTGCGGCGGCGACGACGACGCTGCCCTTGATTGCGGTATCTCGATCGTACATGTAACAAAATAATTACATGAAAATATTTACAACTTCAAAACAGTGCTGACATAGGAAAATGTACGACTACTTGTCCCACTACATTGTCTGCTCGTGATATAAAATTGTGCAGCTATTGTCTGGCTAGCGGCGCCGACGCTAGAGTAGCTGTTAGCTTAAATATCGTTTCTGCTTCACAGAACGAAGTGAGAGAACGGTCGCGTTTTGTTTCAGCTCTGGTCTGCAGTCATCACCTGCCGCTGCCGACTCCTGTGCATTCCCATCTTCTGCTGCAAATATTTGGTAATGTGGCGCCTGCACCATTGGTAAAGCCAGTATATTGGTGTTTTGAAGGATTTTCTAATTTTATAACTGGGGTTATTTGTTCAAGTTGGGAAACTTCATCTGCCCTTTGAGAGTGTAGGGGAAGGTCGGGTAGTATCGGACGGTTAAGATTGTTTTCAAATTTTGAATAATGTCTTGATATGAAAATAATAGCCACCAAAATGTACTCTCATAAGTCATAAATCAACTATCTTAGCAACTAGTCTTAGGGTAGATAATTACTATTATCTATTGGCTTCTAAAATTTATCTGATTTTAACTACAGAGAAATGCTGGAGGTTTGCATCGGACAAGATGTAAATTACAAAAAAATGAGCAAATATTTCTATCAAAACACTTCTTTCAAAATGTTCAAATGTTTGTTAAGCTTAAGGGACTAAACTACGGGGTCATCAGTCCCTAAACTTACAAACTACTTATGAACTACTTACGAACTAGGACGGCACAAATATCCATGCCCGAGGGGGGATTCGAACCCCCGACCGTAGTGGCCGTGCTGACCGTGACTGGAGCGCCTCAGTCACCTCGGCCACCGCGGCCGGCAAAACACTTCTTTATTTCTATTAATACATATCAGATGGTAAATGTTTATTCAATTGAGTGATAATTTTCGATGCAAAAAATTCACTAAATGATACAAGTAATAATAATTTTTCCATTTTACACTCTTAGCAATCAATTTTACTGCATCTTTAACACAACTTTTGTCCTTTATTCAAGAAACAGCTATCGCATTCATAATACAGAGTGCCGCTTTCAAGGTCTGCGCAATTTTCGTGGGCATATCCGTTACACAGTCGACACTGGATCCAGTCCTCTTCAAAAGTGTCGTCACAAATAATGCACTGAGTCACGCCATCATATTCGCTGGATATTTCCCTTTCTGTTGCAGAAGCATCCTTCCTTTTATATCATCCCATTTTCTCTTAGTTAAACGTTTGGTTTTAGCTAGGCGTACAGGCTGTTTTGATGCTTGTTCCTTTTTCTTTTTCTTTTATTCTTTCTTCTTTCGTGTTTCTTCTCTAAGTTTCCTCTTAGTTTCAGAAGAATTTTCTCTCTTTTCCTGTTCTTTCTTCACTTCCAGTTTTTGTTTGGAGTTAAAGTCAAAACTTCGCTCATCACTGAAAGTTTTAGCAAAATCCTTAGAGTTTCCCAGTTTTGGCTTCAGTTCTATCTCCTTTCCCTCCAAAAAGTTCTTAAGCCGGTCACCAAGGGTACTTTTTGGGACTGAAAAACGCTCGCTAGCTTCTCGAATCGTCATTTTCATTAAACGTACTTTTTCGACATCCATCTTCCCTCCACATATGCCTCACTTTGCTCATTTCGCCTGTAAATGAAACAAATCCATGAAAAACCTTTTTGTTGGCTGTGATTGTTGTCCGATACAACCCTCAATGCTTATGTCCGTTACAATCCGACCGACATGGGAAGATAATTCGACTGTCTAGTGCTTAGTAATAAGTGTAAACAAATTAAATGCCTATAAACATGTAGTGCAATACCCCTTATTGCTACTAACCACCTTATAACACTTACTTTAAAGCTGGGAACAGCACTCCAAAGTTATCTTCGTACACGAAAACACGCTCTCAAAACAGAAAATGCGCCGTCACTTTCATACACAAACTCGCAGCGGTACAATATGGCGTAACGACCCCTTTGTCGTCACAGCCAACACTTCTGTGACCATTACCGGTGCTGCCTCACGTGGCAAGTATGAGAAACACCACTTGTCCGATATAAGCCGCCGTCCGATACTACCCGACCTTCCACTATCTGCAGCAGTAGTTTGAATAATTCTTCCTGAGTAGGTTTCCTTCTACTCTGCCAGTCATTTGTTGATGTACAAAAAATATGCATTACATCGAATGTCATGTTGTTCATTGCCAGTTTTGTGTAACTGTTGCGTATAGGATCTCATTTTATTTTAAAGATTGTGAGGTGTTCTATTAGCTTTGTCATGTGACGCGATGAACTGCTTATGGTAAATAAAGTACACCTGAAGTATTTATTCTTTCAATTGCAAACTTCTCCATCATTCATACTTTTGGAGAGGGCAAACAGATGTTGGTTGACGTGAAAGTATACCGAGTAAATTAGGTTTAAATTGGTGGTACACCTATGATATTAGTTAGGAATTTATGAAAATGTTTGACCGTATCATACGCCACCGAGCAAGTGAGGTCAATAAAATTTTTCCATGGTTTTATAACATGGTTATTGCCCAAATTTATCCGAAAGTATATCACAATATCTACAAATTAAAGCACTTTATCAAGTGGAAATTTGCATACTGAGTACTGTCGCAGTTGACGACACACAGAGGCAAACAGCTTACAAGCTGTAGTAACCAGGCGGTGGATTCTCTACCAGCTCCAACACCAATGCTAAAAGCGGCGTTCCCCTCGCCCTTCCCTGCCGCGGGAGCGCCCATATGCTGCCTCCTTTGGGGGTTCAGAAGAGAGCTTGCACCGCAGCCGCACATGTGCAATGCAATGCTACAGCCACTGCTGCCTATCCTCTAGAGACCTGAAGCTAGATTTAAACAGTAAATTGAACCAAACAACTTTAAATGTGTTTATTGGTACCACTGATGGTACAATATTGATGAATAGTATTTTTCAAATTTTTACATGTTATTGTAGGCTATATAACATACGGTACATTGGGTTGCTATCGAGACAATGACACTGTGAAAGAAAATGTTACTTTATTTTTGTTTATTTCAATGACCTACACGTAATGCTAGAAAATGCACAAAATTGTTGCAAATTGTCTCATAAAATGTTCGTGTTGGAATAAAATGCAATTGGATATCTGGTACGTTGTTCCCAACACATTCTGAGTTTAGGAAATCCAATAAGTGAAATGACAATACTTGCAGCCCCATATTTCTTGATTTCATCTGGGGTGGTGTTGAGATTTTTCGTATGATGAAACATATTTCACATCTGTCTTCGCTGCCATATTAATAAAGAAATCTTCATTTAAATACTTATTGAAATATTCAAAGGGTTTCCTAGTTCCTGTACTGATAGCGTCTGCATCAGAACTTTATGTAGAGGTCATAGAGGTCCAGATATTGGGTGAAAATCTAAAATAGAAGTAACAATAATGCTTAAACATGATTGTCTTGCAATAATTCACTCATGCCTATGAAACTACTACGAACTCTGTTCTGTGGCGCCAACGTTGTGTTGGATCTCTAGGAGATGGACTTTCATGCATTTGTGTTGGGTGTGCTGAAGTTGCAGAGTACATATTGACTGTCAGTCCTACTTCACGGTTCCCAAATATCTAGTTTATCCGAACGTTTGTTTTACCAGTCAAAGTATGGCAACCACCCACACAACGTGTCTAATACCGTGAAATAAGGAGTACTGTAGTTTTCTTTATAAAAAAGTTTCCTCGTGAGTCCTGCCCATCATGTCCAGACCCACAATGAACTAATGCATATTGAAAAATGCTTTACGTCCTCTGTACTGGTACAGGCGCTCAGTGACAAGCCATGTCATGTACGAAGTGTATCTTAAATCTCACCATCGTTCCAGCTGTGTACCGAGAACGTTGACTGGTTTTCAGCACTCAGTGGGCGAATTAGAAAGACAGACAGCCACCCTGGATGTAAGTTGTCTTGCACTTTTTTGCTCAGATTTCGATGGTACACCGTTTGTAATTATGTTTCCGCTAAATGTCATGCCCAAGATTCGGTCTTTGGTGTTACATTCCAATCCACCCTTAACATTTTCCGGTTCTTGTAGTTATACTAGGCACTACTTTTACAGTTCATATGTGGTAGAAGTAGGCGAAATGAATGCGAGTTAAAGATTAAAACATGCAGAAAATTTTATTTCTTACATGCATTTTAGAATCAGTACATTTTATTTAAAATGCAATACTGAATGTTAAATGCTTCAGGTATATTTAAAATTCGCCCAATCCTAAAATAGAATGACGTGCAGAAATTTTTACATTTTTTTTCGGCGAAAGCGCTGCTGCAGGAGACTACAAATTTCCAGACGCATTGGCTTCAGCCTCAGAATCTTTGACAGCTGTGACTCAACGACAGTCTGGTTCCCTGAACCACCGCAAACCTGGACTCTTCCAGGTCGGTTTTCCGTCCTCCGCCCCGTGGTACAACCGCCCGGCCGCCGTCTCAGGTCGATTCTCGTAGAGCTTGAGCCGCATCTTGCACATCGGCGGCCTCCACGACGTCCAGGGGTCCTCTCTCGGCTCGATGCCCAGGAGGGGCCTCTCTGGATTGGGGTAGAGCGCGCGGTCCGAACCGTGCCGCAGCATCACCACCACCTTGCCGAAGTTCTGCCTCGTGCACATCAGCTGCAAGCCGCCCGCCACCTGGAAGCAACAATTCGCAATGAGGCAGCAACTAGTACTGGATCCTCTAGCACACGGCTCTGTTTTCGGTCCTTCAAGATGGAATAAATGCCCAGTCTTAAGACGCTCGAGATTAAGGCGCTGCAGTGATCTTAAACTGTGCCCCCCCCCCCCCCCCCCCCCAGTCGGAATCCTAACTGAAGTCTGCTGATCATGGTCATTATGCACACCTATATTTACAAAAATTAAGAAGCGGAACATCGAGACGCATTTGGAGTTTACGTAGGGAGGATGGTGTACTTAGGTAGCACATGCAGTATCGTCATCCATAATACGTGGTGGCTGCCTATTAAAGGACCAATGTTTGAAACCGTGGCACGAATTTTAATTCAGTCACTCGAATTATGTTTTTAAGAAACTGTACAACCAGAAATTTGAGCCTCTGACAGCATTACAATTTCATTTCGGCACAGGATCCAGATTTCTGTAAATAGAGAACATTGACTGCAATGTGATGTATGTATGTGTAATCTTTGACGGTTTGCAAGTGTGTTAGAATTTTTTAACTATGGATTTTCTGTAATTATGTGTAATATTAAGAAATGCTCAATGTATTATTTCGTTATCTTTTGTACTAACTAGGTAATAGTGTGCCGGTTCATGTAAGGGAAACTTCAGAATTGCATGTTAAAGAATAGTACCTAGCGACGGAAAGGTGTGGCAGGTGCATGGTAAAGAGTGGCACGTTGGCAGGAGACGGTTCTGGAAATTTGAGTTTTAGTATTAGTAGTGACACAGTTGTCTGAGTCAGTCGCAGGTACTGCAACAGGCAGCTACCAGTGTTGGGAGGATATACTGGTTTGTGTGGCAACCACAAGAACCTATGGAAATTTAGGCTAATTTAATCTTCAGTAAATACTTCCTCAGATGGAAAATTATAGCCATTACAGTACTGTTTTATTATGTGAGTTCTTTATGCAATACTACCTTCGCCACGAAGATGATTAATGAGCTCACAGCCACTTCAGGAAAATTTCGACGAGTCACGTCGACACAAAAATAATAAGCCACTTACGCTACTGCAAGTAATTTATTTTTCGTATTGTTATTCTGCATGAAGCACCGTGTTTTAGGAAGTGGCATAATATAACTTACCTGGAGTATATTAAACAACGACTAGTTTTCCAGATTCGTATTATCAAGTCAGGTCCTTTCCTGATGATTAAATTTCAGAGAATCCCAAGAAAGAGTTATTGGGATAAGGAATTGAAAGGACAATAACTGTAAAGTTTTACTGAACAGTACTCTGTTTAAATGCGATTAGTACATTGATAAAGCCATAGAGTGATCATATCAAAATAAGTTGCAGTTTGATAATCAGATATCAATTTTGCTAAAATACCATTTTGAAGTTCTATTCAGTGATCCTGTTCATTTATATAATGGGAAGTGCAGCTAGTTTCAGTTGTAATGAGATTACTAAAACAACAGTTATTTGCATACAATATTCAGAACAGAATCAGCTATCAGATACTTTTTAAGGAATATTTTCATAATCACCTGGCGAAGAAAAATTACTGTTCTGTGCATACTGAAAAGTTAATGAATAATCAAATGGTAGTAACCTTCTGCAAATATAAATATCCTCGGCGGCAGGTGGGGAAGCGGACATTGAAATCAAGCATATGCTGCACTGCATGTTGCGTCACAGGTTGGTCTATTTTTTTCTGATAACATTATTGCGATGGCCGTTCATCGTAATGGTTGGTTGGTTTCGCTGTAGTGGGACATACTTACAGAGGTTATGAGCACACAACCCCCCCCCCCCCCCACACACACACACACACACACACACACACACACGAAACAATACAGAGCCAATGTCTGGTTGACCGACCAAGAGATGAAAAAGTGTTACTACTCGGCAACACAAGGAAGCCTCCATCAGCGATCACAAGAGAAGGGGAAAAGAAGAAAATAAAGTGGACTGAAGCTCCACTCGTTGTCGAGCAGAAAGTTATGCAGAAATTGTCGGCATCTAGAGGCGTATATACCGATGACCACACAGCCGCAGCGAGGCCATTAATGGTCACCTAAAAGAGGTAGACTGAGGACAAAGCCCTACTGGACAATTTTTCTGGGCTTGAGGGGGAATATGGGCAATACCAAAAGGGGTTGAGTGAGAAATGTTTATTCAAACATGCGGAGTGAGGCCTGTAGGCCACACTCGTGCAGTATGGCCAAAAAACCAATGAGGTGCTACTGACAGGCAAAAACTGCAGACTCCAGGCACACCAGATTATCGGTGGTAAAGCGACCCTGACGAAACCCAGCCCGAGTCGGTGCTAGAAGGCCCCGCAGCTCCAGCACCCAATCACGGCGCCGCGCTACGATACGTTGGAGCAACGTGCAGATAGAGTTGGTCAGACAAATGGGGATAGTAACTGGCGACTTCCAGTGGTCCCTAATAGGCTTCAGCACCACCATGATACCTTCCTGCCACTGGTAAGGGAACTCGCCTCTACCCAAAATGGGGTTTAAGATAGCAAGGACATGGTGCTGAGAATCCTTTGAAAGATTTCAGCATCTGAGTAGCTAAGGTCAGGGCCCGAAGTCTTACCAGGGCAATGGGCCAAGGCACTAAAGGGCTCCCTTTCTGTGAATGGGCGTTTTAAGGCTCATGAAGGCGCGTTGCAAAGGAGACGCAGTCGCTCCACACTCCTTACGAGAGCGAAAAGCTGCGCAATAGTTTGCGGATGCAGTGCACCAGCAAAGTGGTCAGCGAGATGTTCGGCGATTACCCTCTGGTCCGTGCAGACAGCTCCATTTAAGGCAAGACCGGGGATTCCTAAAGTAGTCTGGTGGCCATAAAGGCGCATGATCTTCGTCCACACCTGAGATGAAGATACATGAGAACCTTTGGTAGAGACGTCTCTCCCAACATTCCTGCTTACGTCTTTTTATTAATTTACGAGCCTTGGCACGAAGTCGAGTGAAAGCCATGAGATTTGAAAGATATGGGTGCCATTTATGGCACTGAAAAGCCCACCTACGTTCCGTAATTGCCTTAGCGATTTCTGGCTACCACCAGGGCACAGTCCTCCGCTGGGAGGAACCTGTATAACAATGGACTACAGAGCTGCAATGACTTGTGTAGCGTTTTAAATCAGCACTTCGATGTTGCCATCTGGTGCAGATCCAACGGTGGCAGCAGTTTGGAATGCATCCCAGTCAGCTTTAAGAGCCCAGTGGGCGCAAACTGCTACCGCAATGACGCTGGGGCAACGACAAAAATCGGGAAGTGGTCACTACCACACATGTCGTCATGCACTCTCCAGTGACGAGGTGGTAGATGACCAGGGCTGCAAATGGCTAAATCTATGACCGAGTACGTGCCATGCGCCACAAATGTGTGGGAGCACCTGTAAGATATAAAAGTCGATCTGGGTGACAAGGTTTTCAATTTCCCTACCTCGACCAGTAGTCACGTTTCCGCCCAACAAAGTTATGAGCATTGAAATCGCCCATGATTAGGAAGGGTGGGGGAGCTGAGGAGTCAGTGCAGCTCACACTGTGGGGTACGTCACCATCCGGAAGAAAAACTTCCGACATTACTAGTGGTATCATTCGAACAGCTTCACTGTAGACAGAATTGACAACTAGAAATTCACCTGGATGCTCTGTTGCAACCGACACGATTCTTTTAATATCCTCAGTAGCCACAAAGGGCTGGAGTTTTCATTGCTGGAAGCCAGGTTTATTACTGTTTAAATACCTAAGTGTTTACCTCTACTAGGTGGTGAAAATAACCATCGCAATTCGACTGGAGGAAAGTGCCATCTATCGACTAGGGAGGCATTAACGTAACAATGTTCCTCATTGTCACCCGTCACCACAGGTAGAGAATCTGGCGTCCATAACCAATGCATTCAAGTTTTCGGCACCTTTTCATCACAGAGGTAGAGGGGTGTGGTAGCACGTAGTCACTGGGAGTTTTTTAAACTTTTTTGTCTGTGCTTTGGGTTTTCAGGCTGCGAGGGCTTCGCTGTCTGTCTCAGGGACTGAGGACCTTTAAGCCCTATGACCAGCAGTTGGTACTGTCCACCACTCGCTGGTATCCGCTCTTGCAGCGGGGGAAACGTCAGAAGAAAGGGATCCAAGCGATTCCTTTCTAACGAGAGGTGCCAGAGAGTGCTGTTGCTCGTCTGGCTGATGGGCAGGGAATCTTGTCCCCTGTGTTTTAGAGTTATTGCTTCCGAGATGGGTTTGGGAGCAACAGATGACGAGGTGCCCACAATGGTCAACGGGGCCAGGCGTGGTCTATGGAGCCTGTCGGCCCTATGTAATAGGTTGCACGGATTGGGGGCGGCGGCGGCGGCTTGTCGCCAGGGATGGTGCTGGAAAGACAGCTGCAGCACAGGAGGAAACCCTAGTAAATGGGTGGCGCACATGTATTACTACTTAGCCTCTAAGTCAGCCTGTCCCGTGTCTTATATTCCCTAAGTTTCCTCTCTTTGTTGAGAACTGTGCAATGTGGGAAGCAGGACATGCTGCTAGCTGTAGTTGACAGACTGGAGGAGGGATTCATGGGACGTTGGGATGGGACATCCACAGTCCAGGCAGGTGGGGATTGCAATCACACCAGGAGGACATGTGTCCATACCTCCAGCACTTAAATCCTACATTACTCATCCTATGAGTTAACGTCGCACCGTTAACCACCACCTAGACGTTCTCGGACGATGAATCGCCATCAAAAGCCATGATGAGATCATGGCATGGCCAGGGATGAGAACGATTGGGGGTCATACTGTGCAGCATTATGGTCGCCTTTTCCACTTTTACAGACGGCGGTTATACGTCTGCCAACGTTTCGAGATCTTTTCATGGTGGTCCCACGAGCAGCTAGAGAATTAAGTCCACCTAGGCAGAATCTCACTTGCCTCTTAAGCCTAATACAACTTAGGTGCGGCGGTTCCCCAGATGTTGCCCGCTAGCGACTATTCCATCCAAACAGCCATGCACCTCCTCAGCACTTAAGCGCATCTTAGATTTTTAAACTCAAACAGGTTTGTACCTTCCTCGCGGCCTGGGCGATATACGTTAAGATCCCAGCTCTGATAAGTACATCGTTGCACCGTCATGTCGTATGCTGGTCGCTGACGCACCCACAGAATTTATGGTGTTGCGGATTGTTGGCACGACAGTTCACTGCTTGGGACTCTGGGTTCGCCAAGCCCGTACTCAGCACAATGTTGAGCCCCTGAGGTGTCATACTAATGGGCAGACTTGTTAATGGTCATGCCAATATCTGAAGCTTTGCAGTGACTATCGCAGTTGGTAAATTACAAGGCTGTTACTGGGTAAGAGGACTGGAATAGGAAGTGCTGGGTGGGTGGATTGGATAGAGCAAGGGGGCTAGGGTTTCGGTTGGCATAGTGATATTTAGGATGTTCTAGTTGGGAGAGCGACAGAACACAGTGGCAAAAAGAATCATGGACAGCATGAGTTTGGGCTAAATAACAAATTTCATTTTGCGAATGATGCATTTCACTTCTTCCCGTCCATGGTATTTCTAGGTGACATAGGGAACACTCGTGGCCCGTTATTGGTAGCAGATGTATCATTTCGGGTGTTTTGGAGATACGGCATGGGCCACCTGTCAGTGTATTTGGGTTATTGTGAATTCCTTTGCGAAACCTTCAGCATATGGAGATTAACATCCTAGAATTTGGCAGGGTGAGTTTAAGACCAGGTGAATCGTGTAGGGTTAAGTAGTCTGTTTTTGAAGGAATAACGTGTTCTGGTCCTGGGTATAGATCATGAGAATATCATTTCAATAAACCTGAACCAGACCAGAGGTTTGTGGTGTTTCGATGTTAGGAAGGTTCTTTCCTGACTGTTTCCTTAAACAATTTGGCATAGCACTGACAATCTGCTGCTTATGGCTGTGCCACAGCTTTTATGGTAAACTTCCTCTTCAAAAGGAAAGTAGTAGTTAGGATGAAGTTGGTTAGGGCCATGAGGTACTGGGCTTTAATTCAGAGGGCGCTGGGAGAGTTAGTGTTGGAGAGCATCTAGGCCATGGGCATATGGGTTGTTTGTGTATAGGGAGGCGGTGTCCATTATGAAAAGGATCCACACAGGGTAAACGGGTGAAGATTCAATGAAGTACTTGATATCCTTTATGTGGCAGCATAGATTTCGGACAGTTGGTGCTTAACGAGGGCTGACATTCTTTCGGTAGGAGCGTTCAGGATTATTTGGTTTGTGACTTTTAGGGAACATGCAGAAGGTGGGTGTGCGGGGTGCTGTTGTGAGGGAGATGGATTCAGGGTAGAGCTTCTGGGCAGGCCGTACGATTTCAGTAGTATGAAGGAAAGCCCAGACCCAACTATGCTCTTGCGTTTAGTGGAACCATTTCACGAGTAGCGTCCACGCTCATTTTATTGTTATAATAACGTATAGGAGAAACTGGAACATCCAGAGAAAGTAGTTAGCTACAAGCTGTCGCATGGCAGATTCATGACATTTAGTGCTGTAGTGGCCATTGCGTTTAGTTTCCGGCGACTGAACATAGATGCAGCATCTCTAGCTGAAAGGAGCAATGTAATGTAGGCATTTCCCTATGACGATCCGTCGTGGACAGTTCGTTCTGGGGAACTACAGAGCCGTCCGTACCAACGTTGTAACTGGAAGTGGCAGATTTACGGAAATAAATTCCGCCTAATGGGGGGGGGGGGGGCGGCACGTAAGGTCGATTTTCTGCCAAAAGCTCGCCTGACGATTTCTTGTTCCTTTGGATACTGCCGACGGAAACAATGTCACTAGGCCAATTTCTGTTGTCTGAAGTCGCAGCACAGAGTTTGAGGAAGGATGGAAATGACATATTAACCAAAGACGTAATTTACATAGCTGCTCCACCCAGTGGAACACCTCTATAGTAAAACAGCTTTCTGTTATGCAACAGGCGATTTGAGCGAAGCCGTTTGGTAGATGGAGTAATTCACAGTTAATGCGTCGAGTGAAATTTACAGTTCGGTCGTATAAAGTGGCTCTTGTGGACGTCGCAAAACGGAAAATGCATCGGATGCAACAGCAAACAACCACCGGTGATTAACGTATTCTACTTACAGAGTTAGGTGAAAAGATTAGCGAACGATATGAAGAACGCGATGGTGACGGCAACGCGAACTCTGCTCCGAAATTCGCAACGTATTCTTGTTCGTAGATAGCCGTGGTAGAAATTTAGAAGATACAGTATGAAGTGAGAAAATTTAAGAAAGCACCATGATGAAACCGAGTGGAAATGTCTTAGCAGACATTTCGAGGACAAAATAAATCACGAAAGGAATTTATCGTATGTGTAACAAGAAGAGAAGTAAGAAAGTAATTGTATGGTATCTGACTCAACTTATAAAACGAAACCAAAGGAATAGTTGTTGCTACCATTCAGCGTGGAAATTATTCAATTTCCAACTCCGTTTCAATAAAGATCAGAAAATAGGATAGCACTTGTTTTAAAAATAAACATTTTATCCAATGTGCTCTTATCTGATTAAGTAAGTACATTCAACATTCGCTACAATGAATGTATAAATTTTGTAACATTAAGGGAAGCATTCTCCGTGCTAAAAAGAAAATTGATTTCTGAAAGGACCGAACCGGGTAGCTTAATATACAGCAACAGTTCACTTGCGAATGAAATTTATCTTTTTTTTGTAAATCGGACTCTAGTGTGCCCATATGAAGGCAAAAGTCCACTGGCTGCATTAAGGGAAATATGATGTGCAAAATAAAGATCAATTATCTCAAGTGGGTTAATAACAAAACTTAACAAATTGATCACTTTCACAGGCTAAATGTTAACCTTGTTGCATAGAACCAGTATCTGTACCAAGGCAAGAAGAGAAAATCCTGAATGTCAGACCGCTGAAGTATGTTGTTTTATCTCTACATAGAATCACGTGAGAGTAATGAACTAGTACAATATAGAAAAATTGTGCACTATGTATGATCACTGGTTTAGTGGGAAGGAACTGCAATTAGGTGTACCGATTGAATATGAATTACCAACGAGCTACTGTAGAACAAGTGAACATGATTCTGTATACTCAAAACCTCTACACACAATTTGAGGTTATAGATGAACCGTGTATAGAAGGAAAATTTCAAGGTGCAGCCAGAAAGCTGCCTAAAATGCAATTATCTTTAGTATATTGCAAGACTTAACTGATGGAATTTTAAGTACTCTTATTCAGGAAAGTACGCGGTTCTCTGCTAATGGACTTATTAAATTTTGCAATACAACACACACGCACGATAGAATTAAGAAAGACAATTAACAATTCTGTAGCAAAAGTTTAATATTCAAATTAATGTAACACATTAATGACAATCAGTTGAGTTCAGCAACTTATGCTTTAGGTATACGGAAGCTTTTGGTGACGTCTCAGTAAATTAACATAGTATGCTTTTACTTCACTACATTTATTTGGAATACTTTGGGTAATTCATTTAGAAACTGAGCATTTTATAGAAATGGACGTAAAGAAAATTTCTCGAGCTTACCGAAGATTATGCTGCCGACACTAAAGATGGTTATCTTCAGTTGTTTTACTACATAAATACTCTCATTTTTCCACTTTTTCACTAACCCAATTAAAAGTCAAAAGTAGGTCACTGTACGTAATAAAGGCTGAATTTTGGTAGGAGGTACCCAGATAAGAGTTTACTGTTACATGAACTCAATTTTAGCAGTATAATTAGCCAAATGTCCGTGTGAATTACCGGCTACTCCCTGCTGCAAAACCTGGTTCCCTGGCCCAGCTTGAGAACTGGCTTGGTTCAAATTACACTAATAACAGGAAGTTAACGATACAGTGGCCAATATACGTAGCAGCTCACACGAAATTACACAGAGGCATTAATAACAAGCTACCACAATTTTAGTTATTTCCATAAAGGTGGCTAAAGAAAAACATTTGTGGCGCAACGGAACTTAAACTGCATCTGAGCTTTCAGCACTGGTGAAAAACTATTAAAAGGGGGAAGGTGTTTGAAAACAAATTTATAGGCAAGTCAAAATTATACTGATAATTTTTATTCAGATCGAACGCAAGCAAAATAGGGAACCAATTTTGTTAATACAATAAGAATTCATCCAATTTACATGATCTAATACTGGCGATGCGCAGCATTGAACTTAACATAAATTACACAGAACATAACTCTGCTGGGGGGGGGGGGGGGGGGCGCGAGGATTTACAAACAAGACTCACACGCAATGCAACAGTGAAACTCACCAAAATCAGCGTGCTGAAACGAGGCAGAAGCAGGTGCCGCTATCATAGGCGAAATTCAGCAAACCTGGAGGTATCACACAACACAATATACAATAACACTGTGAAGATGACTTTTCTGTCGTGCCTGATTTGAGATGGTGCGTGAGTATAGCAAAGTTAAGTTGCGTTTAGATTATACCGCGGGCACACTCGCTAACGGCGACACACGGCTACCTTACATGATCGCACTCCACTGAAGGTGAAGTGGTAAAAATCTGATTCATTACACAAAATCACAGCGGACTCTGAAGTTGCAACTTGAGAGTAAATGATCTAGGCACTGGTTTAATGATAAGTGGAGTGAATTCAGGTGACTGCCTGAAAAGTCAGTCGGACCCACGTGGTTCCGAATACCGATAAAAATGTATAAATTCAATTTCAAAAAAAAAAAAAAAAAAAAAAAAAAAAAAAAAAAAAAAAAAAAAAAAAAAAAAAAAAAAAATCCAATACGGCATGCAACGCCTAGAACTGCGCAGAATTTCTTAAGGAAGCTACTGAAGGAAGTTTTAAAAGGCTTGGAAGAATTATTGACAAAGACAGTGCATTCTACAAGTTCGGAAAAGGAACAGAAAAATAAGAAAAAACAGGCAGGGAGAGAATATCGCGATATTTTGGTGGAAATGGGAAGGATACACATGGTTACTTGCCTGATGGGCATGGAACAGACAGTAGTGGACGCTGAAGGCTTTGTTCTAACAACCGACCACATGGAACATCACTCACGGAAGGAAACGATAAGAATTTTACATGCACTGTACAAAAATTAACATGTCTTTTACAAACTGGGCCCCAAAAAGCTAGAAAGAATTTACACAGTATTCTTACACCGCCACAATCACAAAATGTTTGAATATACCAAGCCGTTATCAAACCGCAACTAGTAACATACACCGCTTTTATCTGTTGGATCACTGGATTGAGAAACTAGATCATTTCCACGTACAATCGGAAAATATTCCGAAAAATGAATCTAAGTTCAAGAGTAAGTTAATCATGCTAGACAACGGACCGCTACTATCTCTGCAGACAAGAGTAGAACCAATCTTACCTCAACACGATCCGAGCACCAAGTGACCACTGAGTTGCCAGGAGGCGCGAAAGCTACCGGAAACGCAAAACTCAAGACAACAGCGGTGGTTGGGAGACAAGATCGAGGGACTCGCCCTGGAGAGGGCTCGTCGACTGGCTTGTAACCAAAGGGTGTAGAAACCTCTTTGGTCGCACCAGCATCAGGCTGAGCCAGATAGAACCATTCAAATCGAGCTATTACTACCCACATTTAGACAGCCATTAGATTCTCGCACATCCATTTAAAAATAAAAGTACACATTCTCACAGGGACAAAAATTATTAAAGTAACAAAATTCTAGCAATATTAACTAACATTTCAGAAACTAATATTTTAAAATGTGAAATAAAATCCTTATTTCTCATGCCTTGAAAAGAGTGGGGTTTTAGTTTTAACAAAATGCTAATCTACCGACATCAAATTACAATTTTATGAAAAATATGGAAGACGAGAGACGGTCGTCTTTCAAAGTTACAGCATTGTACGTAACTACAACGCTAGGAAACATTAAAACCTTGAATAGCTTAGATCAAACTAACTGGCACAGATTGGGGTGAGTTACTGACAGAAGTTTGATCGATTATCTAGTAACATGCCTAAGCAACAGCAATCTAGGACTTTAATACAAATTTAAATAATTACTGAATGAGACTTTACTGATTTCTATGTATACATTAATCTACTGATTTCAGAATAATACTTCAAAATCATTAAGTGTCACGTAATTTTATCTTTTACTAAACATATACCGCATCATTAGGTAATCTGGTATTCAGATATGTCGTTAGTATCAATTTGAAATGCGCACCGTCGGCACCTACGTTTCCAGCGCTACTCATGGAATGGATAACTTAGTTTTCAGGTTAAAAAATGCCCACCTTTTCAAATGGTAGAATGCAGTAAACTTGAGGCATAATCTTCTTCTCGAAATGCATATCAAACATGTTGTCCAATATCTTTTGTACATCGGAAGGATTGTTCTCAATAAAATCTCCGATATTTAGGCCGGCCACGATGACATTCTTGTTGATTAACTCCGCAGACGATATGTACTTTATGTCCCACGTTGGCCTCTGTAGTGCTCTCGTAATAGTTCTGGGATACGTAGCTGCGTTATCTGACCCTGAAACGGAAAAATGTTCAATCGTTTAAGGTAAATTAGGTCCAACGTAAAGGATTATTCATTTTACAATACTTCTTATATATTGTAGCGGCAAATTGGAGCTGCTGCGATAACACCAGTTTTATTAAGACCCACGAACTTTGATGGCTTTAAAAGAAAACAGTTCATTGAACATAATTCTGTTTTAAATGCTTCCTGTGTAGAACATGACATGTTTGGATAAATGAAGAGGCTTTGCGGATATCAAGGACAGGAAACTTAAGTACAGCAGAATCAGCTGATAAACTCTTGCATCTAAGGTGCTGTAAATAATAGAACGGAAAGAAGATTTAAGATGTGTCGTTGATCAATTGGACAATGAAGAAACCAGGCAAGAAGATTCTGGTTGCACTCTATACAAGAAATACCGAAGAGAGAGATAAATAGAACTCAAGTGTTTCAGTACACATGTTAACCAACGAACATGGCAGTCCCAGAACACCCGAGTACTCGGCCACCAACACTCAGACGCTTTGGGATCAGTTACACGTTCTCTCTCCCCTTGAAATGCTGATTCGCCAACATCAGATTTTACTCGTTTCCGAAATTTGACTAAGAAGTCACTAAGGAAACGTTTACTGGGAGGGAGGGTGTCTTATCGAAGTGTCACATTCTGCAGTGACTAACGTATCCCTGGTTGGGAGTAGTGTTCGTCGCCTAGGTGCCTCGAGAACTAATTATGTAGAAATTAACCGATTTAGAATTTTAAATAAAAATTCAACTTATTTCAAATAATTTGCGAGAGTCTGCGACTGGAAAAATAAAGTTATTAATTTCTACTGGTCAAAACTTTCTGTATTTTGCACAATATATTTCAAGAAATTTCACTTTTAAATACATTTATTCTTGTGCTGTTTCAGGCTTTCCCGACGTAACATATTCTTGAATGGTTCACGGGAGTACCGTCGGATACTATTGTAATAATCGCACAATATTTCTGCGAGACAGCTGCTCGCCATCTTCAGGTGAACTGCCGCTGTTGCTTCTCTGCTCGCAATATATATGGTGGCTCGTTACCACGGCGCAGGCGCCGCTGCTGTGACGTCATGGCAGACCAGAGCGTCGACGGCGTGAACATGGAGAGCCCCCTACCGGAGGGCCGTTGAACGGGCCGCTGGTGGTCTGCGCAGGCGCGGCGCGGGCAAGAGCGGCCGCTGGTGGTGGACCCCTTGTGCGCTCGCCAACCGGAGGAAAAAGTACGTGTTTTACGAGTCTTTACTTCGATGACCCATCTGCGTCGATTGGTGACCATCGTCTGTCTGCGGCTGACGTTGTCTCAGTACTGCCAAGGCCGGTTCCCATGCTTTACTAAGTTGGAATCCCGTGTCTCTATTAATTAAATTTTTTGCAATACGTATTTCGACGGCCTCTTTAATTATTGAGTCCCAATAGGTGGAAGCGGAAGAAATGATCTTCGTCTCTTCGTAATTAATGCAGTGTTCAACGGCCCTCCGGTAGGGGGCTCTCCATGTTCACGCCGTCGACGCTCTGGTCTGCCATGACGTCACAGCAGCGGCGCCTGCGCCGTGGTAACGAGCCACCATATATATTGCGAGCAGAGAAGCAACAGCGGCAGTTCACCTGAAGATGGCGAGCAGCTGTCTCGCAGAAATATTGTGCGATTATTACAATAGTATCCGACGGTACTCCCGTGAACCATTCAAGGACATTTATTCTTGTTGTGTACCATTTTTCATTATAATGATTCCACAGTAATTTTACTGCAGAATCTGAAGCAGAACAACGCACTTTTAAATGTTATTCCTGGAAACTAATCGTGGAAATTGAAGTAAAATAGCTACTTTTGCAGTAGCTTAGTAACAAATTAATTTTTAAAATGCATAATAACAGTTCACTAATTACGAGACATTACCCTTGATCGTGCCATCAGAAATAAACCGACATATTCGTAATGCTTAAGAGCACATACGGAGTACAGATAAGGCGAAGCATTAAGAACGGACAGGGGGGGCGGTACACCGATAATGTTAAATTATTCGTAAGGGTTAAGAAAGCTGTCTGTGTCGCCTCAGTAAGTGCAGAGTAACAGGAATTTAATCCTGCGTAAATGAAGGTGGTTAGAACTCTTCCCATCGGGAAAAACTGATGATTGCCAAGAAGGCAACATTACCCAGAAAGAAAGACTAACATACCTCGTATTCCTTGTTGAGAGGGCAATTGCTATCTAATATATGCCTTCATTTGGAATAACGTGGAAAAAAAAAAAAAAAAACCGGGAGAAGTGTAGCCGTGCAAAAGAAGTTGTGCATTAAGTTTTAAGACCGTGTCACAGCTCCCTTCATGGGTGTGTTTGCTTTAACAGTATCATAAACAACAGCACTACACTAAGAATTAGGAAACTAGACTTGCTATCGAAATTAATCTTCTGAAGATTGATTTATATCAATCTAAACCGCAGTAAGTTTACTAAATTTTAATTTGCAACTGGTTGTTACTTCTACTACAATGAATGAAACTTTTACTGACAAAAACCTTCGGAATATTTTCAGCAATTTTAAATGTTTAAGAGATACGATCTAGAGCTCCGTTGAAGTTTGTTGGACAAAGGGCCAAACAGGACTAAACGACAAGGTCATCAGTCCCCTGATCCGAAGATTTAGCAAATTATTGTACACAGTTTAAGATTTGCCTCTGCACCCAGAGGGCAAAAACATATGCATCTACTCTACATCTACATGGGACACTCTGCAAATTACATTTAAGTCCCTGGCAGAGGGTTCATCGAACCACCATTATACTATTTATCTCCCATTCCATTCTCGAATAGCGCGCGGGAAGGAAACACCTGAATCTCTCCGTTCGAACTAGGATTTCTAGTGTTGTTATGCAAACCAATTAGGTTAGGTTATTGAAAAATTTAATTTGCACGTAGATCCCTACATCGGTGTATGTCAACAGGCAAACTCTGTACATTAGCGATATCCGTAAGACCACGCTGGCTGATCGTAGTGGGTGAACTGGACTAGTTAGATTCCACGATACCAGGTTAGAATTCCGGCCGTGGCATAAATTATCAGTACTTAATGATATTTCGTTCAGACTAGATGTGTCTCTAAACTGAATTACTTTATATTAAACTGTAGACTTTTGCAGAGAACTCTTCCATTTCGGAAAGAAATTTTAAATTTCTACGAGTTCTTTCCAATTTAAGTCTTAAGTAATAGTAATTGCAAGGTTTTTGTGGAGTTTACGGCCTTCACTTTTGATTGATCTTGTAAATGAAGTTTAACGGATTTCTTTTCGTACTCATGTGGACGACTTCACACTTCTGATTATTTAGAGTCAATTGCCAATTTTTACACCATACTGATATCTTATTCAGATCGTTGTGCAGCTGTGGATCAACACCAGCAATCTACAGAACCTGCACATTTATGCCATTATGATACTAACTACGGGCTTTTCGACCGACAGGTTTTAATTTGCGCCCAAGAGCTGAGTACTGTTATTAGATATTAGCGAGAGGTCTGTGTCCTTGGAGGTGAACTAGCTCCCCTGCGACACCTCTGGTGGAATTATGGAATGACGGCTAAACTGAAGCTGTCAAAGTACTGGCACAACTGGAATCAGAACCGACGCCCAAATACTATGCCGAACCGACGCCCAAATACTATGCCGAACCGACGCCCAAATACTATGCCGAACCGACGCCCAAATACTATGCCGAACCGACGCCCAAATACTATGCCGAACCGACGCCCAAATACTATGCCGAACCGACGCCCAAATACTATGCCGAACCGACGCCCAAATACTATGCCGAACCGACGCCCAAATACTATGCCGAACCGACGCCCAAATACTATGCCGAACCGACGCCCAAATACTATGCCGAACCGACGCCCAAATACTATGCCGAACCGACGCCCAAATACTATGCCGAACCGACGCCCAAATACTATGCCGAACCGACGTGCACGGCTGTGATTTACAGAAACAGTAAAGGGATCTGTACGTTTGAATACATACATCGAAAACAGTTGAGCGCATCGACGTAAGTTTGCCACACTAAGTCTACTTGTTTTGAGATCACCAGTTTGCACACGACACTCTTCCATTACACGTATTTGGCTTCCGCGTCTAAGGATTTCTAACGTGATATTTACATTCCCTGGACGAAACTCATATCTAAATCTGGGTGTAGATGTAAGGTTCGGACAGTCTAATATGTTGCAAATGCAATCGCTTTAGACAGTTATGCGCTGCAGTGTTTCGAGTAGTATCAGCACACTTGGTACTACAACGACTGTAACAGGTGGGCAAAATACTTCGAGCATCCAACTGGTATGTTCATGACGTCAATGGGGCGATTTACAACTTCTAGGTGGTGTCAAAACGTCTTTACATTGTGTCTGTACAATTTTAGTTTCTGACCAACTTACCAGCTAAATTTTGGCTAGAATACTTTTTTTAAAAATGAGGCAAGCATAGAGCTTTTCCGAGCAATTAGGGAACCCGCTAGAATAGTGAATGGCTGTGGGAACATTTGTCCTAACAACAAATTGCCGTGAGGTAATAAAGGTAAATAGTGATTAGTGAACACAGTTGTAGCGAGACAATATCTGAATTGTCAAGTCCCCCAAAATTAGAAGTATAGTCAAAAAGAAAATTCGATTAACTCTCCTGAATGAGAAGTCCCAGGCTTTCGAAACTAACAATGTTAGTTGTGGCTTATATTCAAAGAAATAATATCGACAACCATTGACAGGTTAATACCAAGCGAATTAGAGGGTGGGCTGACTTGCCATGGTACACAAAACAGGTTAGATCACTTTTGCAAAACAAGGGGAAAAAACATTTTAACGTACACGTCCCCAACAATGGAAATCTTTTACAGAGCCGAGAAATGTAGCTAACTTCTATGCGAGTTTACAATAGTTACAACGAAACCTTGTCACGTAATATGGTAGAGAATTCTACGAAATTATGGTCGTATGTGATTTATACTAGCGGTAAAACGATACGTTCACCAAGCAACAGCAATGGTGACGCTATTGATGACCGTTGTAATGCAAAAAATGCGCAACAACGCAAAATCTTATCTGGAACAACTGCCAACATGCGTAATTTAGAAGTAGATTCCCCTGGAGTATTAAAGCAACTTACGTCACCGGTCCCGACTGTATACTAATAAAGTTTCTATCGAAGTATACTGAAGCACTAGCCCCCATGTAATTACAATATGCAACCGTTCGCAACGTGAAAAATCCCTATCCATAGACTGAAAAGTTGCATAGGTTAGTCCCATATTCTAGGAAGTCAATATGAGTGATCCGCAAAATTACAGGCCTGTGTGTTTGTAATAACTTTTACCACAAAATTTCCTCAAATATTACGAAGTACCTCGAGGAGTACTACCTATGAACCAATACAACACTGGGCAAGTATCAAACGGCTCTTTGCTCACAGGATGTGATGAACCCTGACAAGGGATGTCAGATTCCGTGTGTCAATTAACGGAAGGCCATGACACTACAAATCATCCAATCCAATTGCGTTCTTAGAATATCGTCACCGCTGTGCGATTGGATTTTTAATTTCCTGTCAAAGAACAGTACATTGTAATTGACGGAAAGTGAGTAGAACAGGAGTGGTATCTGGCATTAACAAGTGTTAGAGTTCATACCGTTATTTGTATGAACGATTTAGGAGAGTGACTAAATCTCAGACTGCTGTAATGTTGCCAGAAGATCAAAAGCAACTGCAAACTGCTTTAAGTAGGATACCTCAATGGTGCAAAAATTGGCCATTGACCCTTAACCCTTAAATTCATGGTGTTGGATATCTGCAACATCGAATGTTATATTTTTATCATCGTCTAGTGGGAAGTTTGTTAACCAATACGTGGTTAATAGATACAGAGTTTGTGTCGAGGTTGGCTGCAGTGTGAACAATTTACGACGATTTAATAATTTCGCAGATTTTGACGTTTTGTTATCGTTCCAGTTAAAAAAAAAAAAAAAATTAAAATTAAATAAAAAACCACAAATTATGCCAGGTTTGTAGAAACACAAACAAATTCGTTTCAACTATCAAACTTTAGAAGTTATATAACAAGTTTCTGTATTTTGAATATGTACTTTTTAAAGGACTAGCAACAAAAGAATATTTTCCTCAGAGAACACGAAAATTATTGGAAAAAAACTAACATGCATTTGAGGGTTAACAGATGTGTTAATTAAGGAATATTAACACTAAAAGTAATCCGTTAAACTTCAGTTACAGGATAAACCAAAACTACAGGCTGTAGATGCAACTAAATACCTATGAGTAGCAAATACGAACAACGAACTTTGAAGAACTTTGAAACTATTGTCTGAGGATGGTATGCAGTTATTCTGTGGACAATGTTGCACCGCGACATTACCTCTGATACTAGTTTTGACTGGAATACTTTTCCCCGATCAGTTATGACACGTGGTGCTCCATACTTCAAAATAATGTCTTCTACAAGGAATTTTACGATCTCTTGAGCTTTTGCAGTCGGCACAGGTTTGGTGACAGCGTAGCGTGTGAGGTAGTCAGTGCAGACTATTATCCAATGGTTACCGGTTGTCAACTTCGGGAACCTCCCTAAAAGATCGATCCCAACTCGGTGGGATGGAGCTGCTGCCGGCGAAATCGGTACGCGATGTCCTGGAGGTAATTGCCGCACATGCTCCCGTCGCTGGCACTCTTTACAGTGACTCAAATAGTGCTCGACAGATCGGTAGAGACCTTTCCAGTAATACCTGCGTCTGATTCTGTCTAGGGTCTTCACGAATCCCAAATGACCGGATATTGGAGCATCGTGCAAATATTTGAGAATAGCTGGCTGGAGATGAGCTGGAACAACCATTAGCCATTTGGGGCCCAGTGGATCGTAGTTGCTCTTATACAATGTTCTGTTTATAAGTTTGAACTCTCCATTGGTCGGTTCTCCTTTCTCCAAGGCGTCTATCGTTTTAATAGTGCTGGATATTCCCCTGTTCAGCTGTAAAGTCATCTAATTCATAGAGGGCTGAAATTTCATTCATGCTGTTATGTTCCACTAATGGATTTCTCGATTGGCAGTCGGCATCCTTATGTTTGCGCCCGTTCATGAATACGACTGTGACATCGTACTCTTTGAGGCCTAGTGCCCATCTTGCTAGTCGACCTGATGGATCCTTCAAGCTAGTCAGCCAACACAAAGAATGGTGGTCTGTCACGACGTTGACTGGTTTGCCTAATATATACGGCCGGAACTTGATATCCCAGGTAACTGCGAGACATTCTCAGTTGAGTAGTTTATCTGACATTATTCCCTGATGCATAGCCTACCACTTTTTCAGCACCTCCCTGAACTTGTACAAGCACTGAACCAATTGGTTGGTTGGTTGGTTGATGTTTTAGGGGGACAAAACTGCGGAGGTCATCAGTCCCCCATTCCATCAAAGAGCTAGATAAGTGTGGAAACACTGAAAAGTTCGCCCAGAGTTAAAACTGCTACGGGAGGAAAACCCCACTCAATCAATAAAATGTAAACAAATTCGACAAAGAACAACAAGGCAGGAGACAACACAGAAGGACACAATCACACGGAAACAGCAAACAAGTGTGGAAATAAAATGACAAAGACAAAGTTCGTGGTTGACCGACCATGAAAATAAAATAGGAAGGGTCAGCCACGGGGCAACACAAGCTTCATATAGAGTTGTAAAAACCGCTGTCATGAATAAAACCTAAAACAGAATCAGCCATATTGGCATCGTTACGTAAAACTTCAGATAAAATTACAGGAAAATTAAAATCCCGCCGCAGAGCGGCTAAAAGATGGCAGTCCATCAAAATGTGGGCCACCGTCAAGGGGCAGCCACAACGGCAACGAGGCGGGTCCTCACCGCGGAGGAGATGGCCATGGGTCAGCCAAGTGTGGCCGATGCGGAGCCGGCACAGGACTACAGAGTCCCGGCGAGAGGCCCGCATGGACGAGTGCCACACAGCTGTGGTCTCCTTTATTGCCCTGAGTTTGTTTTGATGGCTCAGGCTACGCCACTCTGCGGCCCAAAGCTCACGTACTCTATGGCGCAACACAGACTTGTAATCTGAGGCCGGGAGGCCAATGTCTAACACGGACGCATGGACAGCCTGTTTGGCTAGCTCATCGGCTCGTTCGTTGTTCGGGATGCCGATGTGATCAGGAGACCAAATGAAGACCACAGAGCGTCCTGACTGGTCGAGAGCAAAAAGTGTCTCATGGATAGCCAGCACCAAGGAGGAACGTGAGTAACACTGATCGAGTGCGCGAAGACTGCTCAGGGAGTCACTGCAGAGCAGAAAAGACCCACCTGAGCAGGAGCGCATATGCTCAAGAGCACGGAGAATGGCCACCAACTCGGCAGTGTACACACTGCAGCCATCCAGCAGAGACCGCTGCTCAGCGTGATCGCCATGGACATTGGCAAAGCCAACACGGCCACGAACCAACGAACCGTCCATATAGACGATGTCGTATCCAGTGTACTCTGCAACAACAGCAAAGAACTGACGGCGGAGTGCCTCTGGAGGAACAGAGTCATTGGGTCTATCGGCCAAGTCCAGCCTAGAGCATGGCCTCGGTACACACCATGGGGGCGTACGTGTACGGGCCCGATGCAGAGATGGGACAGGGAAAGACTCTAGTTCCAACAGAAGGGTCTGGACACGGAAGGAGATCGTGTGACCAGAACGGGGTCACCGTTGTTGAGGACGGACGACCGTGCGGGAGAAAAGCCAACGTTGGTTCGGGTGGCCTGGCGTGCTATGAACATAAGCAGCATAGGCCGCGAGCAGTTGCTGGCGGCGGATCCGCAGAGGTGGGACCCCGGCCTCTGCAAGTAAACTGTCCACGGTGCGGAAAGCACCCGTCGCGATGCGAACCCCACAGTGGTGAATGGGGTCCAGCAAGCGCAATGCCGAGGGGGATGCAGAGCCATAGGCAAGACATCCAAAGTCCAGACGGGACTGCACCAAAGCGTGGTATATCCGCAACAGTGTGGACCGATCGGCACCCCAGTTCGTATGGCCCAGATGGCGGAGAACATTTAGCTGGCGCCAGCACTTCTGTTTCAGCTGTCGAATGTGAGGGAGCCATGTCAGCCGAGAATCAAATACGAGCCCTAAAAACCTGTGAGTTTCAGCAACCTCTAAGAGGTGGTTGTCAAGAAAGTTCGGGCTGTGGATGAACCGTCCGACGCCGACAGAAGTGCATAACTCTGGTCTTTGCAGGAGAGAACTGGAAGCCATGGGCCAGAGCCCAGGACTGTGCCTTCTGAATGGCTCCTTGTAACCTACGTTCACCAACTTGGGTGCTGGAAGAGCTAAAAGAAATGCAGAAGTCGTCAGCATAGAGAGGGGGAAACTGACGACCCAACTGCTGTCGCTAAGCCGTTTATGGCTACTAAAAATAAGGGGACACTCAGAGCCCTGAGGAACCCCATTTTCCTGCACATGAGGGGTGCTACGAGAAGCACCAACTTGGACACGAAACGTACGGACAGCTAAAAAGTTTTGGATAAAAATAGGGAGCTGGCCTCGAAGACCCCATTCATGTAACGTCTGAAGGATGTGATGTCTCCGTGTTGTATCATACGCCTTCCTCAAATCTAAAAACACCGCAACAAGATGTTGACGTTGAGCAAAGGCTGTACGAATACGGGACTCCAAGTGAACGAGGTTGTCTGTAGTGGAGCGGCCTTGACGGAAACCGCCCTGACATGGAGCCAGCAGGCCTCTAGACTCCAGTACCCAGCACAGCCGCCGGCTCACCATACGTTCCAGCAGTTTGCAAAGAACGTTGGTGAGGCTGATGGGACGGTAACTGTCCAAATCGCAGGGGTTTTTACCCGGCTTGAGCACTGGCACAATGATACTTTCTCGCCACTGTGACGGAAAGACACCATCGTTCCAGATGCGATTGAAGACGGATAAGATGGTTCGCATAGACTGCGCTGATAGGTGTTTCAGCATCTGGTTATGAATGCGATCTGGCCCAGGGCTGGTGTCGGGACTATGTGCAAGGGCACCGAGGAATTCCCATTCACTGAATAGAGCGTTGTAGGATTCAATTCGGCGGGTCGAGAAGGAGAGTCGCATCCGTTCTTCCCGCTCTTTCATGGTACGAAAGGTTGGCGGGTAATTCACAGATGCAGAACTCCGAGCATAGTGCTCAGCTAGATGTTCAGCAATGGCATCTGGGTCCGTACAAACTACTCCATTCATAGAAATCCCTGGCACGCCTGAAGCACTCTGGTAACCATGGAGGCGTCTGATCTTCTGCCAGACCTGGAATGGAGAGGTACATGTGCCAATGGTGGACACATACCGTTCCCAACATTCTTGTTTACGACGTTTAATTAACAGACGTGCTCGTGCATGGAGCCGCTTGAACGCAATGAGGTTCTCCAAGGATGGGCGTCTCTTATGACGCTGGAGTGCACGCCTTCGATCCCTAATAGCCTCAGCGATCTCTGGCGACCACCAGGGCATCGTCCTCCGCCGAGGGGATCCAGAAGAGCTAGGGACCGTACGTTCGGCCACAGAGATAATGGCTGCGGTGAGACTCTCAGTCACCTCATCTATGCTGACATCCGATGGAGGGCCAATCTTTGCAGCGGTAGTGAACTCCTTCCAGTTAGCTTTGTTAAGAGCCCATCTGGGCAAACGTCCAGGGGACTGAGGCTGTGGTAGTGAAAGGAATATCGGGAAATGGTCACTACCACACAAGTCATCATGCACTCTCCAGTGGACGGACGGTAAAAGGCCAGGACTACATACCGACAGATCAATTGCAGAGTAAGTGCCGTGAGCCACACTGAAGTGTGTGGCAGCACCGGTATTTAAAATGCAGAGGTCAAGCTGAGAGAATAAACTCTCAACGTCTCTGCCACGGCCAGTAATCTTAGTACCTCCCCACAGGGGGTTGTGGGCGTTAAAATCCCCCAGAAGTAAGAAAGGTGAGGGGAGCTGAGAAATCAGCGCCGCCAACACATGTTGGGGTACTACGTCGTCTGGGGGCAGGTATACACTGCAAATGGTGAGGTCGATTGTAGTCTTCACTCTGACTGCCACAGCTTCTAAAGGCGTTTAGAGAGCAATAGACTCACTGTATGCAGATGAAAGGACAAAAATACAGACTCCTCCTGAAACCCTGTCAAACTGTGCGATTCCGGTAATATCCCCGATAGCCTCGTAAGGCAGAACATCGTATCGGGGGGAACCAGGTCTCCTGCAGGGCAACGTACAGTGCAGGTGAAGTGGCGAGAAGCTGCCGTAACTCTGCCAAATGGGAAAAAACCACCACAATTCCACTGGAGAATTTGATTAGTGCTGACTGGAGAGGCCATGATAGGATAGGGATCATTAGTCCATAGGTTCACTACCTGCTGCTGTCGAATGTGTTCCGACTGGATCCAGGACCATTGGTTCTGGAGAGTCCAGGAGAGCGAGATCCTTGGGGGATGCAATGATCTCCAACTCGTCATCAGAAGCAGAAGATGTGACAAGGCGTGGCTTTAGAGCCACAGAAGATTCCTTTTTCTTCAGCTTCTTCTTCTTTTCCTCTCGCTGTCCCTTCGGTTTTAAGGACTGAGAGGGCTTCTCAGAGACGGTGTCAGGGCACGACGTAGAGCGCGGACCCCTTTGACCAAGGGCGTGCGAGTCCGACAGCCGTGGGCTGGGACCCTCCGTGGTACTCTGAGATGCCTCGGAAGGGAGCGTCCCAAGGGACCCCTTCCGAGCGAGAGGAGCCGGAGGAAGTTGTTGCTTCTCCGGCTGAGTGACGGGGACCGTTATCCCCGACGGTGTGGTGGGATGTGCTCCCCCAGGAGATGTAGTGGGGGGAGCACTTGGTGGAGAGCCCCCAACCATCGAGGGGGCTGATGGAGCTTTACGGCCCTGAGGGCCCACAGAAGTTGGCACAGATGTGGGGACCGTCGTCACCGAAGAAAAAGGTGACGACGTGACACTCACAAATAACGTCTTCAATGCTATTGGGTGCAATCGCTCGAACTTCTTCTTGACCTCGTTGTACGACAGTTTGTCCATGGTTTTATACTCCATAATTTTTCTCTCTTTATGGAGCACTGTGCAGTTAGGCGAGCAAGGAGGGTGGTGCTGTCTGCAGTTTACGCATATAGGAGGAGGAGCACAAGGAGCGTCCGGATGGGATGGACGCCCGCATTCCCTACAGGTGGAGCTGGAATTGCACCTGGAGGACATGTGCTCAAATTTCCAGCATTTGAAGCACCGCATCGGAGGAGGAATATAAGGTTTTACATCGCACCGGTAGACCATAACCTTGACCTTTTCGGGCAAAGAATCGCCCTCAAAGGCCAGGATGAAGGCACCGGTGGCTACCTTGTTCTCCTTAGATCCCCTAAAGATGCGCCTGACGAAGTGGACACCTCGCCGTTCTAGGTAGGCGCGTAATTCGCCGTCTGACTGCAGCAGGAGATCGCGATGGTAAATAATCCCCTGAACCATATTAAGACTTTTGTGAGGGGTGACTGTCACAGGAACATCTCCCAGCTTATCACAGGCCAGAAGCGCCCGTGACTGTGCTGGGGACGCCGCTTCAATGAGGATTGCACCGCTTCTCATCTTAGACAGCCCCGAAACCTCGCGAAACTTATCTTCTAAGTTCTCCACAAAGAAGAGTGGCTTAGTATTGCTGAACGTATCCCCATCAGTTCTGGCACATACAAGAAATTTAGGAGAGTAAGGCTCAACCCTGTCTTTCGTCCGTCGTTCCTCCCATGGGGTAGCCAGGGAAGGGAACGATTGGGGGTCATATTGTGCGGCATTAAAGTCTCTTCTACCACGCTTAGAAACGCCAGGTTTGCGTGTGGCGACGCTATTAATTGCTCGTTTCATTCTCGTCCCACGAGCAGCTAGGGAACTAAAGGTCCACCCAGGCAGAGCCCCGCTTGCCTGGGTAAGCCTTGTACAACTGAGGTGCGGCAGATTCCTCAGAGGTTGCTCGCTAGCGGCTGTTCAACCTCAACAGCCATGCATCTCCTCGGCACGTAGCACACCTTGAGATTGAGGTTTTTTTTATAGAGGTTTGTACCGTCCTCGCGACCCGGGCGATTAAGCCAAGATCCCCGGGCTCTGAAACGTACAACGTTCCACCGTCGCGCCGAACGATGGTCGTTGAAGCACGCACAGAGCTTACGGTGTAGCGGACTGTTGGCGCGACACAGCCCACGGCTCAGCCCGGGTTCGCCAAGCCCGTACTCACCAAATTAATGCTGAGCCCCTGAGGGGACTGCACCAATCCCATAACCACTGGCGTCTGCGTGAAGTTCCGTTTCCGTATTCTCGTCGTACAAGGCTAGCACTGGTGCGGAAGTTAGAGCCTCCTTAAGTGCCCAGAAAGCTCTTTTATCTCATCCCAGTAAAACTTGGCGTCTCCCTGCAGAAGTTCTTGTAATGGACGTGCCTTGTTACAAAATCCTTTTATGAAATGTCGGTAGTATGAGCACAGTCCGAGGAAACTTCTCACATCACGAATGTGCTGAGGAGTTGTAAATTCTGTGATTGCCCTTACTTTATCTGGATCAGACGGACACCATCTCCGTTGACTAGGTGCCCCAGGATTTTTATCTCTTTGGCGACGAAGAGGCACTTCTTTGGATAGAGGCGGAGTCCTGCAGTCTGAACACAATTCAACACAATTGACAGGCGACTCAAATGTTCTTCAAATGTTTTAGAGAAATCGACAGTGTCATTTAAATAGCAAAGACGTCGTCCACTTAGGGTGTCGAAGCAAGTTGTCCATCATGCGTTCGAATGTGGCCGGAGCATTAAATAATACAAATAGCATTACTTTAAATTCACAGAGCCTGTCAGGTGTAATAAAAGCCGTCTTCTCTCTGTCAGCTTCATCAACCTCGATTTTCCAGGAGCCTGTCTGTATGTCCATAGTTGAGAAGTATGTAGCTCCTTTCATGAAGTCTAAGGTGTCGTCAATACGCGGCAATGGGTCGACATCTTTCTTTGTGATTTTATTCAGCCGGCGATGGTCGACACAATCACCACGTGCCATCCTTTACAAGGACCCCCGGAGACGACCAAGGACTCTCCGAAGATTGAATACTGTCATCTTGCAACATTTTCACTTCCTCTCGAATTATCCGTCTTTCAGCTAGCGACATTATACGAACGCTGGCTACTTGGTGGATGATCGCAGTATTTATACGGTGCCTTATCGTGGGCTATTTCGTCTGACTTTTCCCCGCTGAGGTGTGAATGCACCCGAAAATCTACGTAATATAGCTAACACCCGCTGGCGTTGTACCTTGGTCAGTCCAGGCCCTATTGGCAATTCCACGTTTTTTTCCTCCAGCGTGTTGTCTGTAATAACAGCAGAGCATAGGTTTTCGTTGATGGCGTTGAGTTCACCGTCCTGGATTGCTTCAGATGTCCCGATACACATTCCCTTGGGGATTCTTTGCGACTGCTCTTTACGATTTGTGATTCAAATCTCTCCTCGATCTCCGGTAATGCTTATGATAGCCGCTGGTATGTAAATTTCTTTGCTGAGCCACAATCTTTTTGCTATCAACAAGCACTTGACAATTTAATCGCTCATCTGTGTGATCAACTCTTCTCATCGTCAACGGCGGGATTGTCATCGTCAACGGCAAATAACTTCCCAGAACATTCTGTATTACGTGTATCCGTCGGAACAACTTCAATTTACAGCTCAGATCTTCCACAGTCAATGATAACTTGGGAGGCCTGAAGGAAGTCCCATCCGAGGATGACATTGTGACTACATTCTGTTAACACGACAAATTCAAACGGCTGGGTCATGTTGATTGTTATTCTTGCGACACAAGTGCCTACTGGCTGGACGTACTTTCCATTCGCGACCTTCAGCATAGTTGCCCCCGTATCACAGAACATGGTCTTTTGTGTGCGCCGGTAATTATCCGACAATACAGAAAAAGACTCCCGAATCAACAAGTGGCCCGACAGTTGGTCGTCGATTATGACGTCGATGAGATTTCCCAACATCTTAGGGGGTGTCGTCCATGGAGGATTTTCATCTGCGGCGGCCTCACCTCTGTAGATGGTCGCCTCGCTTAGTTTTCTAGGGCGCAGTGGCTAGGGGAGCGGCTGGTACCTCTGTACAGCGACGGTGAACGGCTGCGGCGCGTCGGGGAGCGACCTCGTCCGGGGTACGGCGATGGGCTTCTTCCCATAGGTCGACTAAACTCATCAGCAGGTGGTTGCCTGAGATAGAACTGCTCGGATGGCTGACGTCTTGCGGCAAAATATTCGTCGAATACTTGCCTTCTCTCTCTGCAGTAGCGTACGACATGTCCAGGGCGCCCACAGTGGAAACGATGTGTTGCCTTCTGTCCTCCAGACGTCTGTTCTGCGGGGCGTGATTGTTGCTGGGGGAGTTGGTTGTGGCCGCCTCGGCCGGTTCATAGGCTGCCGTTTGGCGGCTGCAGAGTGTATCATAGCAGGGCGACGCCATTCTTCACGTCGGGTGCGATTGACGGGGTAGACAGGAGCTAATGTCTGAAATACCTCTTCCGCTGCGGCGTCGGCTCCCTCGTGACTTACATGGCTTACATCCATGGCCATAATCTGATGCCCGCTTGGTCTAATAGTCCCGGTTGCCATGCACTGGCACGATTTGTCGTATGAGTGAAGCGAAGTCATGCTGGTGTTCCACAACGGCCATAGCGGGTATATTGGGGAGTGTTATACTTCTTGCTTCCAACCCTCCTTTGTTGCATCTCTTCAATACGCTGGCACCACTTTATGAACTCTTATCTACGTCTTATTAGAAGAGCTTGGTACATGTCTTCTGAAATGCCCTTCATCAGGTGCGTGATTTTGTCGGCCTCATTCGTATTCACTATGTTACACAGGCCAAAACATTTTGTATGTAAGACTGTGTCGGTTCACCATTTCGTTAGGCCCGGTTCTTCAGTTCTTCCGCCGAGCTGATTTGTCGCTGGCGGTCTCCAAACGTCTTAAGTTCCTCCTGGAACGCCTCCCAGTCATTCAACTTGTCTTCAATGTTTTCAAACCATCGCTGGGCTGTTACGTCCAGGTAGAAGTAAACGTTGGCCAAGCACATTGTATTGTCCCACCTGCTGTACTTGGCGACTCGGTCGAACTCTTAGCCATTTGTTGGGGTCCTGTCCAGCGTCTCCAGAGAACACCGAGGGGTGTTATGTGCAGCTGGCTTACCGCTGGTTTCGTGTTCATGGTTTTTCTGATGATACGGACTTTTCGAAGGATTTACTCGGTATATCCCTTGTATTCCTGTTCCAGTTCAAGTAAGCGACGGCTCTTACGTTGCCTGATCGGAGCCACGGTGATGCAGCTGTTGCACAGGATACCTGGCGCCTCCACCAAACAATATCACGTTGAAATGGAAGCAGGCTTGACTTCGAAGGCAACTGAACACAGCACGTATACTGAAAGCACGTTTATTACGAACTTAACATACACGCAGCAGTAACTGCCTCTCGGGGAGAGTGCTCTGCTATTTACACACCGACAGAATGTACCAGAAATTACAACAGATAACATAAGATACAAGTAGAATTTACAAGTGAACATAAGATGAACATTCTGGAATTGTTAATTACAAAGACGTTTTATGCCGGTGGGCGGGATTGAACCGGCGACCTTCAGCACCGCAATCTGTGACGCTATTCCCTGTGCCACGCCGGCACACTGTACGTGGTGTCTCGCGGCAATCATGTAGGGAAGGCGAACGAAAGGTTACACTTTATTGGCAGAACGAACTCTTAGAAGATGCACGAGTTCTAGAGGAACTGCCAACACTATTGCGTCCCGTTTGGGACTATTGCTGAGCATTGTGGGATCCACAGCAGGTGGGACTGACGGACGATTTAGAGAAAAATCTAAGAAGGGAAGGTCGTTTTATATTATGGGGGTAGAGTCAGGGAAATGCACGAGTTGGGGATGGGAATCAAATGCGTTATTCGTTGCGACGAGATCCATTTGTGAAATAGGAATCAACTTACTCTCCTGAATGGCACCCACCTATATAGGGAGACAAATCACATCTAACAACGGTACACTTGTTCCTTTTTACCGTCAGCTATTGGAGAATTGGAGTGGTTGGATGAACCCTCTGCGATGCATTTCAACGGGAATTGTGACGTGTGTAGATGTAGACTAAGAACTAGTCCTGTGCGTGCAACAATGGCCCAAATTTTCACGTCATGTAGGCGGCAGAGTCAAAGTACGGGTCGCGTTGTTGAAATTCTCCAGTGCTTTACAAACTGATGTAGAGCGACTGCTACTCAGTTGGTGATCAGTGGGTGCGCTCACCTATGGCGATGAGCCTGCCGCAGGGCTTGAGCAGGCTGAGGCACTTGTCGGTGTCCTCGCCGCCGCCCCTGACGATGACGACGTCGGCGCCCCGCGGGTGCAGCGCTAGCACGCGCTCCGGGTAGTTGTCCTGGTGGCGGTAGGCGCGGCTGACGCCCAGCCGCGGCAGCCAGTCGTGCTTCTGCTCGGACGCCGTGCCCAGCACCGAGGTGTCAGGCACCTGCCGGGCCAACTGCGCCACCGCCGTGCCCACGCCACCTGCAAACAAGGTCACGTGGGGGCACACGTTCTCTGCAGAGGAAGTGGACTTATTGTAGGCAGGGAAGAGGTAGTGGATGAGGAAATAGGAGATACGATACTGACAAAAATCTGACACCACTGGAGTACTTTGTTTCGAGAAGACCCCTGGAGCGGATGATATTCACTCTGAACTACTGAACGAATCTATTTCACCTGGTGCGTAAGATGTATGAGGCATGGGAAATACCTTCAGACTTAAGAAAAACAATCCCTATTACAAAGAGCAGGCGCAGACGCGTAAATTACGTAACCATCAGTAAGTCATGGTTGCAAACTTTTAGCAAATTATTTACAGAAGAAGGGAAGAGCTGGTAGAAGCTGACCTTGGGGGAAGATCAGTTTGGATTCAGGAGAAATGTAGGAACACGGGAGGCAATCCTCAATTTACAACTTTTAACAAGATTAAGACATGGAAAACCAGCATTGCTGGCTTTTGTAGATTTACAAAATCTAGACGATGTGGATTGGAGTAGACTTTCAAATTCTGAAATAAGCAGGAGTAAAATATAGGGAATGGAGGGTTATTTACAACTTTTACAAAATCCTGACAGTTTTCAGAGTCGAAAGGGATGCAGAAATTTGGAAGGGAGGGAGGAAGACAGGGTTGGAGCCTTTCTCCAGTGTTATTCAATTTGTACAATGAACAAGCTATAAAGGAAAGTAAGGAGAAATTTGGAGAGGGGAATCAAAGTTCAGGGTGAAGACAGAAAAACATTGCGTTTTTTTTTAATTTTGTCAGACAGCAAAGTACCCAGAAGAGCGGTTGAATGGGATGGGCGGTGTGTTCAAAGGTGCATACAAGATTAACGTTAAGAAGAGCAAAGAGCACAGATGAAAATAATGGAGTGCAGTGCAAGAAAAATTAGAGGAAGAGATGAATAGGGTTGATCAGGATAGAGTAGGCTTAAGAGCTGCACCAAACCAGTCTCCCGACGACGACAACTACAGTTTCATTATTACTGTTTTCTTGTTACAAGAGAAATTAGGTGACAGGTAGGTACTTCTGTGGAGTATAACATTTAACGTAAGTAAATCGTGAATGTCAAGCAGATCAGTCACTAAGTAGGAAACTGTCAATATATGGACTTTATATTGGTTATGTGAGTCAATTGTAAAAGTTATTTCTGAGAACTTATATGGCAGCTTACTTCATATTTTCCTGTTATTGTGTTGTGACTCAATATAGTAAGTGGGTGTATTACACCTTTGAATTTCGTTTTGAAATATAATCTGCATTTATTAAATACCAATCTTTAACAACCCAAGTGACTTTTGGAGGGGAATATAAATTTTTGCTTATATCAAAAGAGGATAAGAATTACTGGGATAGAAGTATGGAAAACAAATCAACTAATCGAGTTTTGATCTTAGTATGACGCGTCCCACTGGTCAGATCAAGGTTAACTCTTGTATGTTAACGGGAACAGTGGTGACCCAATCTGTAAAGATCAGATAAAAGACTTTTGCATATTAAATTGTCAGATGAAATAATTGGCCTTGTTTTTCGTTTTGTTACAATTTGCATGTCAAAGGAAAAAGCCTGAAGCCATATAGTAACGAGACAAATCTCCAAGACTTATTACCATACCGTACTGTTTCAGTATATTTTCTACAATTCATCCGCAATGAAGTATGACCTAAAGTAAACTGTACATAAAGTCCATGAAATGAGTTTTATGCCTGAAAACTCTATAATCAAAGTATCTTTTAATGAATATATTGAAGATAATTTTTATCATAAAAAAGCAATCTGTGTTCTTGTCTTCAATAAACTCAATCATTAAGTATATACACGTTCATTATGTCCAGTACAAAAAGTAAGGCGAATAAATGCATGCATCGAACAAATAAATCGAGATCCAAGGTAAAAAAATGAATTTTTTTCAATTAGTATTCTTTGAAATCGCTTGGTTTTTTTTTTTAGCTCGGGTGCCATGTTCGCCGAGAGAGCACTTAGAGCTAGCCGCTGTTAAGGGTTCAAATATTACTCGGGGCCCTGTGGACGACTACGTCACACTCGGCACCTGTGATTGGCTGACTACCTGGAGCCCATCGCGCAGCAGCGGCAGTGTTCAGCTCTTACAAACCGCGCAGCTGAGACTGCCGCACAGCACGTAGACGGCGTTTCCATGGCAACCTGCCACGCCAGTGGGAACCTGCCGGCGTTTGCCATGAGGCGTCGCTGAGCGTGTCAAAGGCAATCGTGCTGCGGCCGCGCACTTTTTTCGCGCGGGTCTGCAATTGGTTGGTTGGGACCAAACAGCCAGGTCATCACTCCCATGGACTATGAAATGCAAGCAAGGGTGCGGTCAGCTAAGACCGTCTCGATAGTAAAAGAGGAACTGAAAGGGGTTATCAAGTAGAACAGGACTAAAACCAATAGAAAAAGCGGAATTCTGCAAGAAACGTCGCAACAGATGAAGAATCCCCGTTTATTGACAAGCAGATACAGGTGAGCAGATACAGGAACAGTGTATGCTCTTAGATCAGAAGCCTAAAATGGATAAAGGGAAACGACGTGAATTAAAACCTAGTTAAAAGGAGAAATGGAAGTCGTCACAGGGAGGGGTGGGGAGAGCTCCAAACCCTGCTGCTCGCAGGGAGGGCCACAAACCCACCCATCATGTCCAAGTGTCAGCGATAAAAGCTTATAGCCGAGAGTAAAAACTGCATTCACGGAGAAATCTATCAGCTATCCGTGAATCATTCGCCAAAACCGAGGGCGGAATTCCGTATTTTGCATGGAGCGCCAAGAGGAGCGGATATTCCACTAAGATTTGAGCCACAGATTGTAGGGCCCCACAAAAATGTCGGGGAGGCTCATTACACAAAAGAAAATCATGGGTCAGCCTGGAGTGACCGATATGGAGACGGCAAAGGACAGTAGATTCCTTCTAGAAGGGCGCAAGGCAGAGCTCCAAGCTGCAGTGGTCAACTTGATGGAGCGTAGTTAGAGGGAGCAGTAACCTGCCAGTTGGTGTTCAGTTCCTGTATGAGTAGCCATCTCATCTGCACTCGTCTGCGCCCAGGATAACCCATGGGAAGGGGCAGGGAGCTACGGCTAGCCAACTGGTCAGCCTGTTCATTTCCTAGGACACCGACATAGCGACCTAGACAAAAACAACAGAGCAAGCGGTGTGACGAAGATCCGCGAGGAGATCGTGGCTACCAATGACCAAAGGATGTGCGTAGCAACATCGGTCTATGGCCTGCTCATTGAGTGAAAACAGATTAAAACACGGTTCAGGGATACCTGTTTGCAACAACTGTCTGACGATTATAGGGGAGACTGAAGCTTTTGGGACTTGGTTAAGATCCAATCTCATTTGCGGCCGAGCACCAACCGGGGGGGGGGGGGGGGTTGCGTGGTATAATACGACGCCTATAGTCAATGTAAGGAAAGTTGAAGTCTCAATCTGAACTGGCGTCCTTCCACAGTCGAGCTAAGTGCCTAACAAATATATCGATAACGCGAGTGTATCGCGAGTAATATAATTATTAAACGTTTATTAATTTATGTTTTAGATGTGTCTATAGGAAAAGTGAATCACTGAGCCAAAGGCATAACGAAATTTCGTGCGACATTCGTTATTGTTGAAACGTAGCCACATTACACAACTGTTTCAGCCTCACATCAAGGAACAACAGATGTACCACCTGAGTGCTGCTTCTGCACAGGTGACGACAGCAGGAAAGGAAGGTATCCAGTTAAACACTATCGTCAGCTTACCCTAGCGAGGTATGAAACAATATGGCCCCTCAGGTGCAGTTTTTCCTTTTCCTGTCACAAAAACCAGCCAATGGCAGATGTCTATCTCAACACGTATGAAACTGCTTTTCTAAAGGAAAAGCAAGATAAAATTCACAAAAATTCACATATCTGCTAGGTATGTTGACGATATACTTTTAGTATATCATAGCTCCGAGGAAGATGCATAAGAGCATAGCATTCACAGTTGAACATGAACAGCAAGGAATTTTAAATTACCTTGACTTTAAGATTGAGAACAATAATAAGCTCAAATTAGGCATTTATAGGAATGCCAAATTTACAGGCGCCGTCATTAATAAAAGTCTTGTCACCCACATAGCCACAACACAGCCTCTTAAAGGGGCAGTTTATAGGGTAAATTCTATTCCGTTGACCCCTGAAAAACGAGGAAGCTGGAATGCTCTTAGATAGTCGTAGAAAATGACGCGGGTTTGATAGAAAAGACGATAACACCTAAGAATCAACTAAGTGAAGAAAGTTCGCACAAATATAGGGTTATACCATTCTGGAGACCCGTTTCCTACAAATTGGCGAGACTGTTTAAAAAGACGTTAAAATTGCTTTTAGAACAGACAAACTAGAACATAGTTGAAGCATAAGATTGATGCAAGTAGAACTGGATGGGAAAAGCGGGCGTATACCAAATTAAGTGTAATGATTGTGAAATGAAGTATGAAGGACAAACGGGAAGGAATTTTATGGTGTGGTTCAAGAGTACAGTAAGAGAGAATGGCTCATTTACAGTGGAGAAACACCTGAAAATTGAACGACATTCGACATTCGTTGGGCTCCATGCAGTGAAAGCCATGCACTATGAAGACAAAGGTTGCTTATCAAATCTCGAAGAAATTGATATCTTTCGTGCGTTGAGGATTCTAGTAGTTTGCTTAAGGAAAAGACGTGACTAAAAACCATTACTGGGCACATTTAAGCATCATTCTCCTTGATAAACACTGTGTGCATGTATTAAATATATACTTCTTGCTTTTAACTTCACTGAAAAATTTGGAGCTTAGTTCCGTTATAAAACCATTAATTTAGTGAGTGATTTTATGAATGTTAGTTATCTTTACTAGAACATGCTTGGCCACCAATGACAGTGCCTAAGCATGTGAACAATCTTTGAAACTGGGTCAGCTGTCCGTTAGTGCATAACTTGCTGCCATCTGAGAAACATGTGATACTGCGCAAAGTTATTTTTTACACTGTACATACGTAGGTATTTTGTTTAACGATGCTTCCTAGCAGCAGATAAGTTACATGGTAGGTAGTAGTTTAGTTTCATTGGAATATTTGTGGTACATCGTTTGTAATAGTGCCCTTATTCTACGTTTCCTTGTTTTACAGAACTGTATAATGGGATAATGTCCCGAAACATGTGTTGACATGTTTTATTCTTCACAACTGGCGTGTGAAATAGTAATAATTGTGAAACAGTTGTGTTAGGGCGCCAAAATAAATGATTACGAATTTTTAACAGCAAACTTTTGCTCCTGCCACAGTGAAGGCAGGCCAAGACAGGGGTGACATAGTAATTCTACAGGGAATGGACAGTTTTCTAGTACCGATGTTAATATTGGGGGTCCAAGGGTCCCAATTTTATGCAAAAGATATTTTCGTATTTCTTAGACCTTTTGCTCATCCCCAAACGCAGGCAAATATCTGTTACATAGGGAAACAGCCAAGTGCATCTGAACTCACTCCTGGTATTCTAATCTTTGACGTAATCCCCAGAGTGGGTGGATTCAATGACATCCTTCAGACGAAGACTATACTGGTAACGGAAACGTGACGCTCTTAGCCGCTGGCCTTTACCTGCTATCGACTGCATGAAGACGACCCCGTCCTTGCGGAGCTTGCCCAGCTCGAACAGGCAGATGTAGGCGACCAGGAAGTCTAGCGCGATCGCCACAGCGTCCGTGAGGCTGGTCGTGACGGGCAGCAGGAAGCAGTTGCGGCGAGGCACCTGCACCACGTGGCGCAGCAGGCCGCCCTGCATGCGCAGGCACACCACGCGCTGCCCCACCTGCAGGCAGTCAGCAGACAGCACAGTGGGTCAGCACCTGCAGGCGCCGCCAGGCAGGAAGCAGTTACGGCGCGGCACCTGCACCACGTGGCGCAGCAGGCTGCCCTGCATGCGCAGGCACACCACGCGCTGCCCCACCTGCAGGCAGTCAGCAGACAGCACAGTGGGTCAGCACCTGCAGGCGCCGCCAGGCAGGAAGCAGTTGTGGCGCGGCACCTGCACCACGTGGCGCAGCAGGCCGCCCTGCATGCGCAGGCACACCACGCGCTGCCCCACCTGCAGGCAGTCAGCAGACAGCACAGTGGGTCAGCACCTGCAGGCGCCGCCAGGCAGGAAGCAGTTGTGGCGCGGCACCTGCACCACGTGGCGCAGCAGGCCGTCCTGCATGCGCAGGCACACCACGCGCTGCCCCACCTGCAGGCAGTCAGCAGACAGCACAGTGGGTAAGCACCTGCAGGCGCCGCCAGGCAGGAAGCAGTTATGGCGCGGCACCTGCACCACGTGGCGCAGCAGGCCACCCTGCATGCGCAGGCACACCACGCGCTGCCCCACCTGCAGGCAGTCAGCAGACAGCACAGTGGGTCAGCACCTGCAGGCGCCGCCAGGCAGGAAGCAGTTGTGGCGCGGCACCTGCACCACGTGGCGCAGCAGGCCGCCCTGCATGCGCAGGCACACCACGCGCTGCCCCACCTGCAGGCAGTCAGCAGACAGCACAGTGGGTCAGCACCTGCGGGCGCCGCCAAGCGGCTCTGCATTCTCCCCGAACACACTCCACTTACCTGCAGGTCGTCCACCAAGGGGCCCACTCGCCTAACAACGCCACAACACTCGCTCCCCATGACGATTGGGAAGTCTTCGCTCCTGATGATGCCCAATCGCAGGTAATTATCCGTGAAGTTCAGGCCACAGTAGTACACCTGCACCTCAACAAGGTCTCCGTCGAGTCTGCGTGGCAGTGGTGTGTCAATCATCTGCAAAAAAAATATTCAGTGATTATGCCTAAGTTTTTTTATCTGAGTTCTCTCATGTTTTGGGTCGACAATCTTTCAAATGCAAATTGAAATGAAGGCAAGATCGCGTACTGTCGAGGATCGATGTGTTGAACACCAGAGGCACACACGATTGATGCATCCGAGCAAGTCGGCGGTCGCTGAACACTGTCGGAGAATCATGCGATGGAGTATGAACGCACTAAGATTCTGGTACAGACGTAGAGATACTGGGACTGCGTCATTAGAGAGGCCATTCGCACAAGTGACGACCTCATAAACCGTGACTGGCTATAATCTTAGCAAAGCTTGGGAACCAGCGATTGAGTTAATTAAGAGAATCTAGCAAACGTAACGAATGACGACCACGGCGGACAGAGCCCTCACACCGACGTCATCTCAGACGCCGACGCAATCGGTTCCACTGCGCGGCCGCGGCGCGGGGTCGCGGACCGCGGAGGCGTCGCTCCGCGGGCCGAGGGTATTTAAATGGCCCGCTACCGGGCTAGAACCCAGTTCCCTTCGAGCAGCCGTAGCGTGCGGATCTCCGTGCCGGCGCGTTTCCAGGAGCTCAGTCCGTCAGTTCACCTGATGATGGCGACATGTATGATCGCCGAAATATTGTGCCCGTTGGACACTATAGACCGGCAGTACACCTGTGGATGTTTTGATCATCAAATACGCCGGGAGAAACTGAAGAATTACAGTTTGAGGATCCGTTTCAGCACACTAAGGAACAAACTTCTGGTCTGGTATCTTGGCATCATGCTCTAACTAGGAGAGGCCATGACGTTCTGACTACCAATATTCTTTAAACTTGGTACCCTCTTATCAGACCATTAGGACAACAACGTGCTAAGAGTAAGGCGCAATACTGAAACGTTTCGAGAAAATCAGTTTCACAACTCGAACATGGAACTGTGGGAGCTATAAGTAAACCAGAAGCAAAAGAAAGCTGTGGTCCAGAGTTTAGCGTTCTGCCATTATAATCTGTGGATCACCAGTTCCAGGCTAGCTCATACAATCGTTTCAATTTTTTCCTTCAACACTTGTCACATTGAATGTACATATTAAAAAATATTGTGCATGTGTGCAAGTCTCAGTTCTACAGGATTATGGAATAGGAGACAAATCTGCAGGCAAATATTGATGTAGATTATCAGGCGACAGTTTACGGTAAATTTAGTTCATGCTTGGTGGTAGTGTAGGTGTCAGTAAAGGCTGCAACCTGTCACCACTTAATAATACCAGTTATGGATCGGGTGTTGAAAACAGATTGGCAGGGCTACATTAAGTGGAAACAAAGTAAGCTGTCTCCCATTGCTGGCGACTTGGTTGTGAAGGCAGATTCGATTGAAATGTTGCAGTCTAATATTTCACAGCTGCATTAGAAGTTTATGGTATGAAGAGCTCCAAAACGGAAGTAATGTAATGACCACGAAAGTACATTAGATATAGTATCTGAAATGGAGCTTTCGAAAATTTTTAAGAGCAGATTCCATCCATTGATTGATTGATTGATTTGGTAGACACCGGTGCTCAATTATTGAGAATAGAAATGAAAATATGCATAATTTAATCAAATATATCTTCATTTACGTTGGACATATTGATATGAAAATAATATTGTTTACAGTGGTCCATCCAATCTTCAAAGCCAACTAAGGTTGAATTACTTAAATTTACGATATATTTGATATGAATACGTCCAAATAATACTGGAAGATATCTGATTAAATTATGGTATACCTATTGTCAGTAATTATTCAGATTTCTGTTTCAGACATTGCAAGGGAAAGTTGAATACCTACATACACTACCAGTGGATGTTACACGTCTGTATATTTCGATTCGTATCATGTAAAACTCCATATCTTTCGTAGGATGAATATGTTCCAACAAATAATTTTGTCATTCAGTGTAATATCTAAATACTTTACGCCAGCAGACATGAAAGCTCGTTCTCATTGAATCCATCATTGCTGGTGGAACTGGGATTGTGACTACATCTACTACATCTACATCTACATCGATACTCTGCAAATCACATTTAAGTGCCTGGCAGAGGGTTCATTAACCACCTTCATAACTTTTCTCTACCGTTCCATTCTCTAATAGCGCGCGGGAAGAAAGAACACCTAAATCGTTCCGTTTTTGATCTGATTTCTCTTATTTTATTGGGATGGTCATGTCTCCCTAAGTAGGTGGGTGCTAGCAAAATATTTTCACATTCAGAACTAAAATCGGTGATTGAAACTTCGCAAACAGATCACGCCGCAATGAATAACGTCTTTCTTTTAATGATTTCCACCCCAATTCGTGCAACATTTCCGTGACGCTTTCCCCCCCGTAACGTGATAAAACAAAACGAGCTGCCCTTCTCTGAACCTTCTCAATATCTTCCGTCAGTCCCACCTGGTGAGGGTCCCACAAGGGGCAACAGTACTCCAAGAGAGGACGCACAAGTGTGATGTAGGCAGTCTCTTTGGTGGAGCTGGTGCATCGTCTAAGCGTTCTGCCAATGAAACGTAACCTTTGGTTCGCCTTCCCCACAATATTTTCTGTGTGTTCTCTCCAGTCAAAGTTGTTCGTAATTGTAACTCCTAGGTATTTGGTAGAATTTACGACCTTAAGGTTTGACTGATTTATCGCGTAATTGAAGTTCAGCGGATTTCTTTTAGTGGTCATGTGTATTACTTCACACTTTTCTTTATTTAGTGTCAATTGCCAATTTTCGCACCATGCAGAAATTTTGTCTAAATCGCTTTGCAGTTGCTTTTGATCCTCTGTTGACTTCACTAACCGATAAACGACAGCATCATCCGCGAACAGTCTAAGGGAGCTATTCAGATTATCTCCTAAATCGTTTATAAACACGAGGAAGAGTAGGGGACCAATAACGCTTCCCTGTGGAACGCCAGATATCACTTCTGTTTTACTCGATGACTTACCGTCAATTACAACGAACTGTGTCCTTTCTGATAGGAAATCGTGAATCCAATCGCACAATTGGGGAGATATTCCATAAGCACGCAATTTCATTAGAAGCCGCTTGTGGGGTACAGTATCAAAAGCCTTCCGGAAATCCAGAAATATGGAATCGATTTGAGATCCCATGTCGATGGCACTTAACACTTCATGTGAATAAAGGGCAAGCTGTGTTTCGCAAGAGCGATACTTTCTGAATCCGTGCTGACTATTGGTTAATAGGTCGTTCTCTTCGAGGTAGTACATAATATTCGAACAAAGTATATGTTCCAAAATCCTACTGCAAATCGACGTCAATCAGATAGGCCTGTAATTTTGGGGATCACTCCTATTGCCTTTCTTGAATATTGGAGTAATTTGGGCAACTTTCCAGTCTTTGGGTACGGATCTTTCGCTGAGTGATCGGTTGTAAATTATAGCTAAGTACGGAGCTATTTCATCAGCATACTCAGAGGAATCTAGTTGGTATACAATCTGGCCCGGAAGAATTATTTTTGTTTAGTGACTTAAGTTGTTTTACTACTCCAGGAACATCTACTTCTAAGTTTCGCATGCTGGCAGCTGTTCTTGGATTGAATACTGGAGTGTTTACTTCGTCTGGCTGGACAAAACTTCGTAGGAAGTTGGATGCCAACAGCTGTATGTCAAAGAAACTAATTCTCACAAACAGTTTCTATCCCTGTTTAATGGATATAGTAATCCGATATAGGGACCTGAAGATGGTATAGTGGAATGCCGAAACTAAGTGAAAAATGTTTAACATACGGGTGTTGGTATCTTACTTCCTACATACTAATGAAAGCCCGAGTCCCAAGGCAGATGAATTAACCTCGGGTCAACATGTCAGAAGCTTCAGTGTATTTTATAACCAAGTCCATATTTGTTCTAAAAATTGCGCCCAGGCTGTCATGTACCTGTGATTATATCCGAACATCAAGGAAGAATCTACTGTGTCCACAGTTATGGGACATTCAGAATACATGAAATGGTTTGCATTATACTTTTGAGTAAATGCTCTTCTGTATTAGACAACTTAGCTGAAATTTATGGCTATGTCCGTGAAGTCTGAAAACTAAATACGACAGAAAAAACCAATTTATGAGTCTGGACACGGATTTACATACTTAAATGGAGGTTGAGGGTGGTTTGGTAAATCTGGTAAATTTTTATGAAAAGAGTGGGAAATTTTCGGAAACTGCACTGTTGGTTGACGGGTGGATGCGACCAGACAGCTAGGTCATCAGTCCCATGAACTCTGGAGTACAAGCCAGGGTGTGGTAGCCTACGACCGTGACGACAGTAAAAGAGGAACTAAAAAGGGGGGGGGGGGGTCAAAAATCAAGTAGAACAGGACTAAAAGAATCTGCACTGTTGGTAAGCCTGACATTTCTACCGATATTATACCAAGTTTCGAACGTGAGCTATTATTAGTCTATTGTTGGATGCCAGCTAGAGTTTTAAACACATAGTTCCTTAGGATGAGAAAAACTAATTTATTGCGATTAATTAAACATTTCCATCTGAATGATTGGACAACTGCAAAAATCAAATCCGAGTTTTATGAGGTCTAATGTGGGCTGTGCACCAGCGTTTAAAACCCCTTTTCGATCAACGCATTTGCGAGGTAGCTAACATCGTAGCCATCTCAAGTGAACAAGTGTCATATCCTCCATGAAAAACTGGCCATGAAGTTCTGTGCGCAACGGGTGTCGCTCCTGTCCACGTTGGACCAAAATCCGGAAAGAATATTTCTGCTCATTATCTCTCACTGTTCAGACGCAATCCATAGGACCTTTTGCGCAGATTCATAACTCTGGATGAAACTGATCCAGCATTACACTCCAGAGACCCAACAACAGTCCAGACAATGTACGAAGGCTGGGGAGAGTGCAACTTGTCAGATGGAAAGGTGATGGCCACTCTTTTGGGATTCCTAGGGTATAATACTGATTATTTGGGAAAAGTCAGATCACTGGGCCCTATTATGTTTCGCTGCTGGATCGTTTGAAACAGGAACTGAGAAACTTCCATGATTGGCATGGAAGAAAGTGCTGTTTCATCAAGACAGTGCTCCAGTCCACACAGCAGCTATCGCAATGGCAAAAGTGTGTGAGTTGGGATTCGAATTGATTCCTTGGCCACCCTCTTCACTAGGGTTGGCTCCGAGTGACTTATTCCCAAACTTAGAAATTTGGCTTGGTGCGAAGAAATATCGAACAATGTCTAGACAATGTGTCGATGACTATTGGTGGCACAGAGGTGGAGTGCCAGCCTATGAAGCCAAAGGTTGCCAAAGGTTGCGATCCCTCAAGGCCTTAGGATTTTTGACACTTTCCACTTTCAGCTCAGGCAGTGTTGTCGATGAGAAAAATTTTGAGTAGCAGCGTGGTTCGGAATGCATGTTTAACTGTAGGTTCTCATCTACATCTACAACCATATTCCGCGAGCCACCATACGGTGTGTGGCGGAGGGTACCTTGAGTACCACTATTGATTTTCCTTCCTATTCCAGTCACGTATTGTTCGCGGAAAGAAGGATTGTCGGTATGCCACTGTGGGCTCTAATCTCTCCGATTTTACCCTCACGATCTCTTCGCGAGATATACGTAGGAGGAAGCAATGTACTGCTAGACTGCTCAGTAAAGGTAAGTTCTCGAAACTTCGACAAAGCCCGTACCGAGTGACAGAGCGTCTCTCCTGCAGAGTCTTCCACTGGAGTTTAGCGATTATCTCCGTAACGCTTTCACGATTACCAAATGATCCTGTAACGAAGCGCGCTGCTCTCCGTTGGATCTTCTCGACTTTATCAATCCCACCTGGTACGGATCCCGCACCGGTGAGCAGTATTCAAGCTGTGGGCGAACAAGTGTACTGTAACCTACTTCCTTTGTTTTCGGATTGCATTTCCTTAGAATTCTCCCAATGAATCTAAGTCTGGCATCTGCTTTACCGACAATTGATTTTATATGGTCGTTCCATTTTAAATCACTCCTAATGACTAATCCCAGATAATTTATGGAATTAACTGCTTCCAGTTGCTGATCTATAGTGTAGCTAAATGATAAAGGATCTTTCTGTGTATTCGCAGCACATTACACTTGTCTACATTGAGCTTTAATTGCCATTCCCTGCACCATGCGTCAATTCGATGCAGATCCTCCTGCATCTCAATACAATTTTCCATTGTTACAACCTCTCTATATACTACAGCATCATCCGCAAAAAGCCTCAGTGAACTTCCTATGTTATCCGCAAGGTCATTTATATATATCGTGAACAGCAACGGACCCACGACACTCCCCTGTGGCACACCTGACATAACTCCTACTTCGGAAGACTTCTCTCCATTGAGAATGACCTGCTGCTTTCTGTTATCTACGAATTCCTCAATCCAGTCACACAATTGGTCTAAGACTATATGCTCTGTTCATTAAACGTTTGTGGGGGAACTGTATCAAACGCCTTGCGGAAGTCGAGAAACAGCATTTACCTGAGAACCCGTGTCTATGCCCTCTGAGTCGTGGACGAATAGCGCGAGCTGGATTTCACACGAACGCCTTTTTCGAAACCCATGCCGATTCCTACAGAGCAGATTCCTAGTCTCGAGAAATGTCATATTCGAACATAATACATGTTCCAAAATTCTACAACTGACCAACGTTAGAGATATAGGTCTATACTTCTGCATATCTGTTCGAGGACCCTTCTTGAAAACGGGGAGACCTGCGCCATTTTCCAATCTTTCGGAACGCTATGCTCTTCTAGAGACCTACGATACACCACTGCGAGAAGGGGGGCCTGTTCCTTCGCGTACTCTGTGTATAAACGAAATGGTATCGCATCAGATCCTGCGGCCTTTCCTCTTTTGAGCGATTTTGTTTTTCTATCCCTCTCAATTATTTTATTATCTGCCATTTTGTCATCTGTGCGGCAATCTAGGGAAGGAACTACAGTGCTATCTTCCTCTGTGAAGCAGCTTTGAAAAAAAGACGTTTAGTAATTCCGCCTTTAGAGTGTCATCCTCTGTTTCAGTGCTATTTACGTTACAGAGTGTCTGGACACTTCGTTTTGATCCACCTACCGCTTTGACATAAGACCAAAATTTCTTAGGGTTCTCAGCCAAGTCAGTACAAAGAACTCTACTTTCGAAGTCGTTGAACGCCTCTCGCATTGCCCTTCTCCCGCTACATTTCGATTTGTGTACAAGGCTTTAGCTACGTTTATGTTTGCAGTGAAGTTCCCTTTACTTCCGTAGCAGCTTTCTAATTCGGTTGTTGTACCACGGTGGCTTCTTTCCACCTCTTACGACCTTGCTAGGTACATACTCATCTAATGCATATTGTACAATGGCTTTCAACTTAGACCACTGTTCCTCAACACCATCTGTACTTAAGATAAAACTTCTGTGCTGAGCCGTCAACTACTCTGAAATCCTCTTTTTGTCACTTTTTCCGAACAGAAAAATCTTCCTACCTTTTTTAACATTTCTATTTACGACTGAAATTACCGATCCTGTAACTGCTTTATGATCGCTTATTCCCTGTTCCGCATTACCTGTTTTGAATAGTTCGGATCTGTGTCACCAGAAGGTCTAATATGTTGTCACCACGAGTTGGTTCTCTGTTTAACTGCTCAAGGTAGTTTTCAAATACTGCACTCAAAACAATTTCACTGGATTTTTTGTCCCTGCCACCTGTAATAAACGTTTGAGTCTCAATCTATATCGGGTAAATTAAAATCTCCTCCCAAAATTATAACATGATCGGGAATTCCGATTACCATGTTCGAGCCTGCTTTAACCGTGACCTTCACCCAAATTATTTCACACTTCGGATCTCCGTCTATTTCCTTCGATACTAGTGCACTTTATCGCTATAAACACGCCTCCCCTTCACTGTGCAGCCTATCTCTGCGGTAAACATTCCAGTCCAAGTTTAGAATTTCATTACTGTTTACATCTGGTTTTAGCCAAATTTCCGTCCTTAGTACTATGTGGGCATTGTGATCGTTTATTATTGAGAGCAATTCTGGAACCTTTCTATAGACGCTCCTGCAGTTAACTACTACTAAACTGATCATTTCCTTCCCTGTTGTGTTCTACCTACTTCTACCTTGTTGCGGCTCAGGAGGCATCTTGTCGGGCCTAGGGAGGGAATTCTCTAACCTAAAAAACCCCATGTGCACTCCATAGTACTCCGCTACCGTTGTAGCCGCTTCCTTCGTGTACTGCACGCCTGACCTATTCAGGGGAACCCACATTTCTCCACCCGATAGCGGAGGACGAGAAATTTGCAGCCCAGATCTTCGCAGAATCGTCTGAGCCTCTGGTTTAAGCCTTCCACTCGGCTCCAAACCAGAGGACCGCGATCGGTTCTTGGAACGACACTACAAATAGTTAGCTCAGATTCCACCCCACGAGCGAGGGTTTCTGCCTTTAACTCCGCCAACCGCCTGTATGAACTGAGGATGACCTCTGAACCCAGCCGGCAGGAGTCATTGGTGCCGACATGAGCGACAACTTGCAGTCGGGTGCAGCCAGTGCTTTCTATCGCCGCCGGAAGGGTCTCTTCCACATCTTGGATGAGAACCCCAGGCAAACAGAGCATACACTGGCCTTCTTCCCCGACGTTTCCGCTATCTCCCTAAGGGGCTCTATCAGCCGCCTAACATTGGAGCTCCTAATCACTAATAAACCCCTCCCCCCGTGTGCCTGCTCGGACCTTGCTGAAGGAGCGGCCACATGCTCACTCACAGGCAGAGCAGGTTCCTCTATAACTGGATGGGTAAGTCAGTTTGAACGTCGGAGGAAGGAAACGGCATACCACCTGCAAACAGGACCATACCTAGTAAAGCACTGTGGTGTTCAAACCAATCTTCCTATTGCTGACCGCTTTATTTTTATGTATTGAATAAACACTGAAGTAGAGGCAATGAATTAAAATTCATGTCTACTTCAGTTTAATATCTTGAAGATATGTCCGTCGCTGTGACAGACCATTTTGCAGTGTTTCACAAAGCCTACTTAGCCAATAGGTTGAAAACATTAGAAACTCGCTGGAGCAAGTGTATAGCCTTGAAAGACTACATTGAGAAAAGTGAGTTTCCGGCTTTAAAACCCTTTACCAGATTTATTAAACCAACTTCGTAAATACTACGTTGTCCACTTAACGAAATTTGTGAGATTCATTAATTACCAAGTTGTGGAATCATATCTTGAGACAAATCGTACCAGTCTTCGGCTGTAAAAAGAAATTTTATGAGGTAAGTAAGCTATGATTCGTTGGTTAGGCCCCTGGGACTAGGTTGCTGTAACTTAGTGTAGAAGCAATTTCAGTTATTGAAATTATCCTATTGCGTTCTCGATATATGGGTCCATAAACGGCGTACAAACATGTGCGTCGGGACGTCTGCTATAGCAGACTTTACACCCGTAACGAAATTTCATTTTAAGAAATTACCCTGAGAAACTATTAGACAGCAGACTAGTATCTTCAGGAAAATTGTTCATTTCCTGTAAATGTATAGGGTTATTAATTGTCGAGTCTTTGAAGACTGAAGATGGGGTTGTTTGTGGAAGTGTCTTTAAGAAAATAAGGATGTTCGAAGGGGACGATTAATACACATTAGTACGTTCTAGGCGAAGACTGGCATCGATCCCTCTTAGTGCGAAAGCACACTCGATCAGAGAGAGAGAGAGAGAGAGAGAGAGAGAGAGAGAGAGAGAGAGAGAGAGAGAGAGAGAGAGAGAGAGAGAGAGAGAGAGGGGGGGGGAGGAAGGGGGGCTGGATACAAGTTCTCAGCTTTCCCTATCTATTTAGATGCCTATTGCACGAAATGTCACATCACAGTTATCGGTGCGGATGAAATTCCGATAACATCAGGCAATTCCAAAGGAGTACTATCTTAATAACAACGTAAGTTCAATTGCAACGAATGTGCGCCGACATACCTATCGGTATTCACCAATAAGACTTCGGCAATACATGACAGTAAAATTCTATGGCTCTTTGTCTCTGTTCATAGGGGGTGAGTTATGTGTCAGCTATGCCTTAAACACAGCTACCCAATCTTTACACAAGATCACTAATCTTTAGTTTAGCCAGTCTATTAATCTGCAAATGATGACGTGAAAGTTTAACAAACCTCTGAATGACCAAAATGGATTCTAAGATGAAGTGATGCACTCTCCAAGTAATTTTTTATAAATAGAGTTTATTACTCTTATTGTATATGAAACGCGGAGGTGGTCCTACTTTATACATCGATAAATCACTGAATATTTCAACTATTGTTCATGAGAGGCACAATAAGTATCACATGCACTCGAGAGTAAAAGTTCCAAATTATCACTATTAAGTTGGAGTAGTCCATCTAACTTTGCAGTTCCAAGTTCATTCGCGATAAAAGTATTTTGTGAAAAAAACAGTGTCATCACACGAGTACACGATTGCAGAATTATCACAGTTCCACAGCCCTACTACCGTGCATAGTTTTTACCACTTTTCAACCAGAGACCAAGTTCCGCAGTCAGAGTCCCGTAATCTTTCTAAGTCCACACATGCCTATCTTCAAATCACAAGTTCGTAACGCGGCTTCAGACCGCCCAGCGTCGCAACATTTCATCACCACGTTCAAGTTACGAGTCCCTTCCCAAGCGTTCGAAAGCTTACTCCCTGCTTCCAAAATTTTTAAAATTCAATTTTCTTTCCCAAATGTTATACATTTGAATATCACAGAATTAAATGCTTTGACCACCTCCCTACAAATGTTATTTACATTTAACAAATATGTATTTAATACCAAAAACGGTTGAGACTGAAGCTGTTTGCTTAGATAGCCATGGCATCTCACTTCAAATATACTGCCGCCGTCTAAATATAGTTACACCATATTTTATTTATCATGGCTTTTTACACAAATATATTTAGTTATTGCCCACAAATACTTTTAATTGCTTATATATAAATTATCTGCTGCATATCTACTGTTTTAAATCGGCCATTAAATATTTAAACAAAACATAAAAAGAACGTTACTAAGAATATTAAATACAAAATACATATATAAATGTAATGCGCTTCGCTGGGTTCATATTTTGTGTTTCTGTGGTGGAATCTATGTTCTGACAATATCACTATCTCAACGAAAATCAGAACAGGACAGTAAAATAAAGTTTATTGAAAATACAGAAATAACGTGGTACGTCTTTTTAGATAGCGTGATGCAATGCTGCCCATTTACTTCTTAATCCGTTACTGATAAACACTACATACTAATAATTGTAAGTATAAGTCATATTATAGTACTTAAATTTATCGGCTTTATATCTGTAAGGGAATTTAAATTTTAATTACGGCGTTTGATTCTAGCAAGTCTCCTGAATCCATATAATTATATTTGCCGTATGATCCTTTCCCGATGTTATATGGATTTTTAAAATGTTTGTGGTTATATTGTATTTCAGTTGCAATCTGGAACAACCTCCCTCGCTCAGCCAAGCGTTTTCGGTTTCCGACCACATCAGAAAAAACCTGACAACCTGCTGTACACCATTCACTAGGTACAAACTGGTAGCTGGCCGGCTGGGAAACCCAACTGTTGGCAAAAACCGCCTTTCACATGGAAACCATCTTCCCCCTGTATCTGTAATATCACAGTGTCTTTCTTGCATTCTTTAGGAAGGTGTTTAAAGTCGTCGTGCTGATATGTTACGGAGTATGTGCCATTTCGCTTGTAACAAATTCGACTGCTTGCGACCCCCTGTTGACAAAATGGTTTTCCCACAATTTTCATGGCGGACGTTTACGTGCCCGTTGGGCACAGCTGCCCGTAATTACTGTGCTATTCGTTTTACTGGTACACCTCTATGGGAACTCTATAAAGCCTGGTATTTCACTGACGAGAAACCGCAATGACCGGCGCTGGTCGCTGTCACCAGGCAACAGCACTCGGCCGCTGCTGCACGACTTGTTTTACCTAATTAACCCGTAATTAACAATTTAGTTGTACTGAACCGGCAGTGCTATTCGTAGTGGGCACGTCAATCTTTGCATTTGAAACATGGGACAGTTATTTCCATTATAACCGGAAGGCAATCTTATCTAAACTCATCTTAAAGGCTCCAATGACTGGCTAATTTCAAGTTTTCTCGAAAATAGTCTTGCAGCTTTTAACTACAGCACCGTTTAAGATTCAGTTATTGACGAAAGCCGTCATGCTATACCAGCTTTCTAAATCGTACGTTACAGTAAATTTGTGTGCGTGGTCAGTTTTCATTGCCGCTCATACTAAGATTGCACAGCTCTTTTCAGATCTCAGGTCTGAAAATTAATGAATGCCTGTGCTATTCACAGGACAAACTGCATAGCGACATCTAGGTTTGAAGCAGTCAAGAACTGTACGGTGTAATAAAACTGACAATATTTATAACCTGTCTAGAAGTTTGTGTAAATATTATGCAATTCCATTCAATATCTGCCGAACTTATATCCAAATCGATATATCGATAAATTTTTAGACATCTTTGTAAGGCAGTATCTGAACGCATTTTTGTGTAGTGTGGCGACTTTGAATGCAGGCATGAACGGTGACTAGTTGCATCGCTTTGTTCTTGGCCTTGTGGTGTTTCATACTTTTATATTGTCTACTTTTTTGCTAGTGATTTGGAACTAAGTGTAGCAATAAATACCAGTTTAAAAGTTATCCACGAGTCAATAGTACAAACGCCGATAAAAACGTGGCCCTCTTTATTGCAGCACAGAGGAAATGACAAAGCCAACTCCATCTGTTATTCACCATTACCAATTAAATTACTTTCATGTGACTTCTAAAGAAAGCAGTCAATGTTTCTACGAGTCATTCTGTATGAGTAGTGTAGAACCGATCCGAATGATCTTCAATGTTAAGAAAGAGGCATGTGAAAACGGTAAATTTGAACTGCAATCCGGGATTACAGTGAACCCTACGATGCCTTTTTATTCTGTGCAGCAATACCAAATTAAATCACATTATTGCGCTGTTCGTGGACAATGCATTTCACAGTTTTATGGTTTGCGTTGGATGTGTAAGAATGACAAGTTTGAACACTTTAGAGACTAATGCAAACGATCGTAGGTACATTTTTTCGCTTAAATGTTCTCTTAGAAGGCACTAATGTTTTCAGTTTAATGAAATCTCAATTTGCCATCACTTATGGCTTCACTGTACTAGGTTTAGATGTAATACCAATGTGCGGCGAATGAAAATGTGCCCGGCCGGGATTCGAACCCGGGATCTCCTGCTCACTAGGCAGACGCGTTGACTACTCCGCCACCGGGTACAGTGTGACCAACTCGGCTGCAGAGGACTGTTCCCTGCACGTCTCCCCCCCCCCCCCCCCCACACACCCAAATCTCCATTCGCCCAACTGTCTCCTATTACCACGGTCTATTAATTCTGTAATGCTCGCAGCCACAATACTGTTTTCACCTATCAGGGAGACCATGAGGTATCGAGACAATTTGTCAGGAGCCCAGCCGCGGCTTGTATACAATTATATATTTTTGACGACCGGGCACAAATTTTCATTCGCCGCACATTGGTTTTACATCTAAACCCAGTAGATTAAACCACGTTCCACGGCAGAATGTTTAATAAAACAGAGGGCTCTATAAATCGCCATCAGCTCTGCCGTAAACACACTGCATGCCTCTGGCAGAGAATGGCATTCCGCCCCAACAGGAGATGTAAAAGCATATCCGGAGTGGCCCACTGTTTTCGAGCCATCAGTGTAGAAGATAGAGGCTCCCTGAAACTCTTTTAGTACTGGGCGCACCAAACGCCTAAAGACCATGGGAGAAATTAAAGCTTTTGGGCCCTGGAAGAGATCCGCCCGAATTAGTGGTCGCGGCACCATCCACAGAGGTGTGCGTGCAGTAAAATGGAGGGCGCAATCTAGCGAAGGGAAACGGAAATCCCGGCAAAGAGAGGCAAGCCGCAGTCCGACGGGAAGGCCCGCCCGCGGCCGGGTATCAGGGGGTCGAAGCCCTTCATATGCAAAAAGAACTTGGTAAGCGGGATGATCAGGATATTGCCGGATGGCGATGGCATAAGACGCCAGAAGCTGATGCCGCCTGACCTGAAGAGGGCAGATTCCCGCCTCAACAAGGAGACTGTCGACCAGGCTAGTCGGGAATGCACCTGTAGTCAAGCGGACACCATAATGGTGAACTGGATCTAATAATTTCAGGGCAGAAGGAGCTGCCGAGCCATAAACTTGACACCCATAGTCCAATCGGGACAAGATTACAGCTCGATAGATACGGAGGATAGTTGTTCGGTCTGCACCCCAAGATGAATGAGCAAGGGAACGTAGGACATTGAGTTTCCTCATACAAGTAATCTTTAGGTGGCGAATATGGAGCACCCAAGTCAATTTTTTGTCAAAGAGAAGACCCAGGAAACGATGCTGTGCTACAACTTCCAGGCGCTGATTACCCAAGAACAGTTCTGGATCAGGGTGAACTGTAGTACGACGACAAAAGTGCACCACCCTCGTTTTTGATGAGGAAAACTGGAAACCATGGGACGTAGCCCACACTGAAGCCCGCCGAATGGCGCTCTGGAGCTGACGTTCAGTAGAGGCTAATGAGTAGGAGCTGTGCCATATGCAAAAGTCGTCGACATACAATGCCAGGGTTACCAGTGACCCAACAGAGCTCACCAACCCATTGATGGCGATTAGAAAAAGTGTAACACTCAACACTGAGCCCTGGGGAACACCGTTCTCCTGTATCCGAGGGGAGCTAAAGGAAGAGCCAACTCTGACAAGGAACATGCGGTGGGATAAAAACTGACAGATAAAAATTGGTAAGGAGCCTCTGAGGCCCCAGTCATGAAGAGAACGTAAAATTTGATGACGCCAAGCAGTGTCGTACACCTTATGAAGATCGAAGAAGACTGCTACCAGGTGATGTCTTTTAGAGAAGGCCTGTCTGCTCGCAGTCTCCAGTCGAAGTAAATGGTCAATAGGGGATCGTCCCTCCCAGAACCCACACTGGTAAGGTGAGAGAAGTCCCCGGGATTTAAGAACCCAGCATAATCTGCGGGCTACCATCCGTTCAAGTAGTTTACAGGGGACACTTGTCAGGCTTATTGGTCGATAACTGTCCAGCGCCGACGGGTCCTTGCCAGGCTTGAGGGCAGGGACCACAATACTCTCCCTCCACTGGGGAGGGGTACACCCCTTGAAGCCAAATATGGTTAAAAACTTTTAGGAGAAATTGTCGTTGTGAGGGGTTGAGGTGTTTCAGCAATTGATTATGGATATCGTCAGGGCCAGGTGCTGAATCACGAGAAGAGGAGAGGGCCAGCGACAGCTCCCAGTCAGTAAAAGGTTCGTTATATGGTTCCACCTGGTGAGAAGTAAAGCCTAATTTGAAGGTTTCGGCCTGGTGTTTCTGAAGGAGAAAGGTCGCCGGATATGAAGTTGTCGCTGATACATTGGCGAAGTGAGTTGCAAGATGTTCTGCAACAACAGATGGTTCTGTGCAGACCCCAACAGGCAGGGCAGGACCAGGGACGGAAGACGGCCGCCAGCTACCTTGGATAGATCGGAGCATAGCCCACACTCTTGTCAAAGGGACAGAAGAACCCAACGAGGAGACAAAATGCTCCCAGCATGTCCGCTTACTTTGTTTGATTAAGTAACGAGCTCTGGCACGCAGATGTTTGAAATTTATTAGACCAGCGAGCGATGGGTGGCGCTTAAGATGTTGCAAGGCCCTACGGCGCTCGCGAATGGCTGCGGCAACAGTTGCATTCCACCAAGGGACAGGCCGGCGAGTAGGAGGGCCTGTCGACCGGGGAACAGCAGCGTTGGCAGCTTGGGTAATCATGTTGGTCATTTGCCTTATAATATCATCTATACAGCCTGAGGGGGAAGATAGGAACACAACCTGGGATGTATATAGCGGCCAATTAGCACGACGGAATACCCAGTGGGGTACACTGGCTCGTGGTAGGTGTGAGGTAAGTGAAAGGATAAACGGAAAGTGGTCGCTATCGCAGAGGTCGTCATACGCCGACCAGTGAAATAAAGGAAGGAGAGAAGGAGAAGTGAGAGAGAGGTCTATGGCAGAAACGGTGCCGTGAGCGGCACTAAAATGAGTTGGAGAACCATCGTTGAGAAGGCTCAGATTGTGGTCAGCAAGAAACTGGTCTATGAGGCGGCCCCAGCTAGATGTATAAGCACTGCCCCACAAAGGATGGTGGGCATTGAAGTCCCCAAGGATGAGGTAAGGAGGGGGGAGTTGCTGAAGGAGAGCCACTAGGGATGTGAGTAGGTGGCCTGTCAGGTGGAAGGTAGAGGTTTCAAATGGTCAATGGAGTGTCCAAGTGAACCCGGACAGCAACCACTTCCAATGGAGTTTGGAGAGGAATCCAGGTACTGACAATATCTGTCCGGACCGAAGTACAAACCCCACCAGACACCTGGAGGGGACCAACCCGGTTCCGACAAAAAGCACGGAACCCACGGAAGGTCGTTGAATGTGCATCCATAAACCTCGATTCCTGCAGGACAACACAGGCCGCAGAAGAGAGAGAGATTAGCTGTTTAATCTCAAAGAGGTGACGGTAGTAACCATTGCAGTTTCATTGGATAATCACATCACGAGGATCTAGGCGGGAAGCGAATGGCATAACGTGTTTCACGCTGCTTTGTCAGCGTCCGTCACCAAAGAAGAAGGGACAACATCCATAAATAGCTGATCAGCTTCAGGCTCAATGGGATGAGCGAGTTGCGAAAGCACAGTCGGCACCTCCGGTGGTACCGGAGGGGCTTTATCTTGTAACTTTGGTTTCTTCTTCTTCTCCTTCTCCTTCTCATTCTCCTTCTTCTCTCGTGTGGGAGGGGCAGGGCCCGCCCCAGAGAGAGGACTTTTGTCAGTTAAGTCTGGTACTGACGAAGATCGGGCGATCTTTGAACTCACTGACTGGGAGTCCGATGGCCGACTGGAGGTCGAAGATCGCCGATCTGGGGAACGCCGGGACGGAAGGCCCTGAGATGGGGCACTGTCACCGGCAGGCGACGGAGAAGGGGTGCACTTCTCCGGCTGGGAAGGGGTGGGACACAAAGGGAGGGCTTCAGGAGCTACAGGAGAGGGAGATGTGAGGGAGGGGTGTGGACGGGGTGTAGGGGGGAGATGGGAGTGGGAAGGGGAGGGTGAAAGGCTAGACGATAACGTCGTAGCGAAGGTCGTCGCCATTTGCACGGGATGCAGACGTTCATATTTACTGCGGGCCTCAGGGTACGTCAAACGCTCCAGGGATTTGTACTCTTGTACCTTCTTTTCTGTTTTGAACATAGGGCAATCTGGCGACCGTGAGCAGTGGTGTCGTTGACAGTTGACGCACACTGGCGGAGGAACACAGGGGCTCCCTCATGTAGTGGGCGTCCACAATCACCGCATACTGGGACTGCTGTACAGCGAGAGGACATATGACCAAACCTCATACATCGAAAACACCGCATGGGAGGTGGAATGTAGGGCTTCACTTCACATCGATATATCATTATCTTGACCTTCTCTGGGATTGTGTCCCCCTCTAAGGCCAAGATAAAGGCCCCAGTATCGACGCGGTTATCTTTAGGTCCCCTCTGAACGCGGCGAACAAAATGTACACCACGCCGCTCGAGATAGGCCCTAAGCTCCTCATCAGTTTGAAGGAGGAGGTCCCGGTGGAATATCACAACCTGTACCATATTCAAGGATTTGTGCGGGAGAATTGTTACTGGAATGTCGCCAAGGGTGGTGCAGGCGAGCAAAGCTTCAGACTGGGCTGCCGAGACTGTTTTAATGAGCAATGAGCCAGATCTAAGTTTACTCATGGATTCCACTTCACCAAACTTGTCCTCTATGGTCTCGACAAAGACCAGCGGCTTGGTGGTAGTAAAAGTGCCTCCATCAGTCCTTGAGCAAACGAGGTAGCGAGGAAAGGGTTTTGCTCCTAACCGGCGAGCCTGGCCTTCTTCCCAAGGGATAGCAAGGGAGGGAAACATCCTCTTATCCGCAGTAGCAGCATTAAACGATATCTTCCTGTCTTGAGAGACGGCCGATGCACGACCATTTTGGAGTCTAACTCTTTCCACGGGGCTAGACGTCCGCCCTGGTGTCACCCACTCCGAAACCACTCCATGGGCGCCACCCAGCCTCAGCAAAGGCCACCTGGCACGATGGCCATTGCCGGGAGTTCTGATACCCCCGAGGACAGGCATCAACTCCTTGGCTTGCATGGAGAGGTCGCAGCTCAGACACCAGTAGTGTGATCCCTGTGGTGTCAGGGGGCTCAGCCAAAGGGTACATAACAGCCCCCCCACACGGACTGGCTACACGTGCTGGGGACCTAGCAGGGGATGGGGGCTACAGCGAGGAAAGGCAGTGGAAAGGAAAGGATAGGACCTGCGTCATAGGGGCTAGGTCGGGAGTTCTTCCCCAATTGGCTCACACATAATCGGACAATTTTGGTATGGAAAGGTCAAACCCCGAGGGGGACCAAACTGGGCCAAAAACCGGTGTACACAGCAGACAAAACCAAAGTGCAGGACAATCGGTACCGTGGGATAGCCAAGCCGTCATCTAGAGTAACACCGAGAGACGGGGTTGGAGAGGGTGGGAAGGAGGAATTGGGATGAGAAGGAGGGGGAACTAGGAGGGGTAATGCAGCCTGGGGAAAGCAGGAAAAAAAGACTGCAATGGCTCGGGTCCCGTGCGCGCCACACACGTACCCACAAAAGAGCTGTGGGCCCCCTGGGGGGTCCAGCTGAATTAAGATTCCTTTACTGTATTGAGGTCATTCCTTTATTTCTAGGAATAGGGAAGCAAGAGAATACTGCTGCTGTGAGAATAGATGGTAACAGCTTAAGTATGTGGATATGTCGGTTTACCTTCAAACTTGTCGATTTGGCTGGTGACCAAAGGCTAACGCCTGAAATTCAGCAACGTCGGAAGTGCTGCTTTTAACTGACGTGTGTCAGCACCCTTACCTTTATCCTTTGCAGTCTGCCGTGTCCAGTCAGAACCGCCGACGACACCGCCATGCAGTCTTCAGGCACCGACATGCCATCTTCAAGTACCTCCTGCAAAGTACGAAACCACTGATGTCGTTAGTTCGCTTAGTAATTGATCCAATCACACAGTGGACTAAATTTTCGTACCGAGTTAATAGTGAATACCAGTAAATCAAATTTACGCACATCTAACTCCACTACATTTTTTTCCTTATTTAGAGAAATACCTAGTGAATCAAGTTTAGTATCGTAAATCTTGCGTGAACGTTATCCAGCCGTGAACTGTACCATTGTAGTACCGTGTACCCTGTACAGTTCTATGAATCATTTTTCCTCGGAGTCCTTTGTAATTTAATAGCAGTGGGAAAACTTAGCACCTTCGTTCCGGGGGTGAAGGAATAGAGGGAATGATTGTCTTCTGCTGTTATTGGCCTATGAAGTATTAGCGTGAACTGAAAATGGTCCCAGTCCTGGATTCCCGCTTTGGGGCAGCTGTCTTGCTTCAAAAATACGAAATACTGTATTTGCCGGCGTTTAAGACGCACTTTTTTGCTACAAAAAGGGTCCAAAAACTGATGTGTTTTGTACGCCGGTTTCCAGTAGAAGTAGGTACACGAAGTTCGACTTCTTTTAAGGGATTTAAAAAATCCTGTAAAATACGGGAAATGTTTTGAAGCGGGAACATTTGCTTTAATTTTCTTACATTTTTGTAGTTTTCATTTGAAGTATGCACATAATATCCACCAAATACGTACTATTTTAGTGCCAAGCGTAAGAAGTTCGTAACTCCATAGGAAGTAGAAACTTTTGACGTAATTTCATTGATTATGATTATTTTTTTCGGCAATCCTGCAACGTTGTCATTCATTCTTTGACTAACGAAACGCTGCTCACGAATTTTTCCATGTCTCGCCTGACGATATTTGAGAATTTATTCGTATTCTTAAGTGCAAATATGTACACAAGTATTTTTGTGATTTTTGCACAGCTCCTGCGTCTCACGGTTATATTTTTGAGGTTATGACAATCTGCGCCACATACAGTGCGCCGACCACTACACAGACGCAAACCATTCATCATTCTCACAGTTTAGGGAACATCACAGAAGTGCTTATTTGCGCTTCGCAATTTTCAAAACGCGTAATTTCGAACATGACAACCCCCTACTCGTCGCGCGAAGTTCGCGAATTGATACTCGGCACGATGTCTCATCGGAGCAAAGCAGAGCCACCTAGGTGTCAAGGTCGTAAGCCTTTACGACGCTCTCAACTATTGCGCCATTATCGGCGCGCACTGAACAGCAATAGGCGAAATATCCGTTTGTGCTTATTCATACGGTCAAGAAACTCCACTGCGTAAAGTTTATGAACACTACTTGAAGGCACTGCCTTATTGGATGTACCTGAACAAATATATTTTAATTATGTTGCATTTGACGTATTACATCTAATTTATTTTTATCTAAAAAGTGGGGTGTATCTTACACGCCTGTACGTCTTATATGCCGGCAAATACGGTATCTTACTAAACTGGTTAGTCGAATACGTAAATATTGGTTGCCAGTATGGTATATCTATAGGAAGTGTGATGGAAAGGCAAGAGAAGATTCAAACAGCAGCACGGTTTGTTACAGTTTCATTCACTGAAGCGTTTCACATATGGTCTTAACTGCCGTGACAGAGGCTGCATTAGAGACGTCTTTTATTACGGGAAGGGCACCCGTCAAAGTTATGAATGCGTATATTTCTTGAATGGTCAATCAATACAGGGTTTCTCCTACGTGTACTACCGAACCCTAAATATGAAGAATCACTATCGGAACACCGCGATTACGGTCCAGTCGAAGGGCCGTCATGGAGGAAAACTGAGTGGAGCAGTTGGGGAAAATGTCTGCGATTCGGGTGGTTTTCAAATGTTTGTATAGCTTACGGGACTTAACCACAGGGTCATCAGTCCCTAAACTTACAAACTACTTACGATCTACCTAACACTAAGGACGGCACAGATATCCAGGCCCGAGGGGGGATTCGAACCCCCGACAGTAGTGGCCGTGCAGACCGTGACTGGAGCACCTCAGTCACCTCGGCCACGACGGCCGGCGATTCGGGTGGTGGGGCGAGGCCTGAACAGAGGCAACATAGGAAACTATCAGATGTTGACGGCGAAACCGCAAGGGAGGGAGCCCAGCTTTGACTAGGAGGCTGCTCACTAGACTTGTGCGAAAAGCCCCGTCGCCAAATGGTCATATGTAGAAATAACTCTTGGCCATTAAATTTGCTACAACACGAAGATGTGCTACAGATGCGAAATATAACCGACAGGAAGAAGATGCTGTGATATGCAAATTATTAGCTTTTCAGAGCATTCACACAAGGTAGGCGCCGGTGGCGACACAAACGTGCTGACATGAGGGAAGTTTCCAACCCATTTCGGATACACAAACAGCAGTTGACCGGCGTTGCCTGGTGAGTCCCACTAACATGGGTCTGAACCAAGACCACTTAATGTGGTAGGAGGTAATATCTTGACATATATCATCAATCTTTTGCTCTGATACACGCACACACATACACACATACATACATACATACATATACACACATTCATAAACCATTCAACTGCAATGAAACTGGTGAACTGTTCACCATACAGCCACAAAGGTTCCTGACCCAGAACTGGAGAGCATGATACATAGCTCAGGAGATATGACGTCAATGAGAATCCACCGCGTAGGAATACCCATATTCATGCGTCAATTCCCTTGCATCCAGAATTAAGCAATCTTTTCTTAATCTATCTCTATAAATCGAAAGTACTAACTAAACACGAAATCTCAAACTACTTCACCTATGAAATTGAAATTTGGCAGGAATGAAGTTTATAGGTAGTAAACGTCAGCGAGCAAAGTACTTTGTGCTGTATGCTCCGCAATGCACCTTTCTACAGACTCGCGAAATCTACAGTTTCATTCCGATCTTCACAAAATTTCGCATGGTTGACCTTCAGAACAAGAGGAAAGTCACAGCTTTGCTCCAATCTTTACACACGTGACCAAGAGGAAGATCACTGGGTACATAAATGTATAGTACATGACAGGGGTACCTTGCAGAAAACTTTGCAGAGAGAGAGAGAGAGAGAGAGAGAGAGAGAGAGAGAGAGAGAGAGAGAGAGAGAGAGAGAGAGAGAGAGAGAGAGAGAATGGACCATGAGAGAGTAAGATGAACACATGGGCAACGCCTTTTTTTACAGCTACATTTTATAAATACTTAAAATCTTCAGATTTCATGTTATAAGGAAATTAATTAGAATATTAACATCTACAAATTTGTTACTGCTTTAATCATATTAGGACGCTAGTACCACAATAAATGAGTATTGGTCTTAAGGCTGGGAGACCTCATCTTACCACTTTCTGTAATTCTGCCTGAAGAGGAAAGGCGTCCATGACTGGCGGCAGACTGGATGCTTTCTGAAAAGAAAAACACTTTCAATGACCTCAAATGTTTTCAACTCAAAAGACAAATGTACCTGACATTTTCAAAAAGGAACAGAAGCATATAGATCTTGATCTGGGTTTCAGAATGGCGTTACATTTGTGTCGTACGTACCAAATATGTAAGTTTAGCTAGTTATGTCAACTTTACACCATGGTAAAGAACAGACCAATCTATGTGTGAAAAAAACAGGAAATTACTGCTTATTACAATGCAACTAAAGCCGGTGTCGATGTTGCACATGAACTGAGCGTCACTTATGTTTCCCGCAACAGCAAACATTGGCCTATGCCAATTTATGGTATACTCAATATGGCCAATATGCCATCACAGGCTACAGAGAAAATAAAGGTTACAAAACGAAGCGCCGACATTTCATTCGTATTTACGTTTGAATCTGATAAATGAAAGTCTTCGCATTAGACAAGAAAACGTAAATCTTTCAAGGACTATTAGAAATAATTATCAACTGGGAGAAACTTCATCGCCAGTTAAAAAATACTGATGTCAGGTGTCTTTACTACAATGAAAAGACAGGAAAACAATGTTCGAAGTGTAAGAAGCCGATACGTATGGAGCACGCGATCTTTGTGCGCTGAGAATGTGCTGACTTGTAGGTGGAATGTTGGTGCTGAGCTAATCGATCTCAATATCCTATTTTCTATTTTTGTTTTTAATTAGATATGGTAATCTGAGAAACTAATTGAATTTTGTATTAAAAATTCGAAACTGCTGAAACTCACTAAGAAAATGTAGACACTTCATTATTTCACAAAATCGCCTCAGTATTACACTTACCTTGTTTAATACGCTTACTATCTCAAGCAGAAAAAACGATTGTAGTATCAAAAATTCGACAGTTTCAGGTAGCTCGTACCCACCTCATAGCCGGTGTAACAATTTCTCACCCCAGTCAAGTCAGTTTAATCATTTTCAAGATTTTAGCTCCATTTATAGCATCAACATCGGCCGTTTAATTGCAATCACCAGATGCCATTTCTTAGTTTATTGAAGTAAATGATTGAAGGACGGGTATTCAAAATAGGACTTTTCGTATTCCGACTGCTCAGAGTATTGATCTGTCGCGTTTAACAGGGAAAACCTTACTAAGCCTTTCACTTTCTACGGATGAGCATACGACCGACTGGATTTGTATGAACTAGTGCAAATAAAGCTAACAGTTCCAGTAACGGCGTGACTGGATGGCCTGACAGCGGAAGTGTTATCTGCACGATATTCAGACCTGTGCCTACCTACGGCCGCTGTGCATATGGGAAAGATTTCCGTTTTAACGCGGATCTGTGGTACAGCGACTCGTTTCTTTCAGTGGTGAAGGCCAGCTGGCAGTAGTGCGTTCTCGACCGGAACTGCATTACGCGTCATGAGTGAGCACGTGCAAGCTGCTTCATCTTACGAGGGGAAGGCTTCAGACACTCAACCGATTAGGTTCGAATTTGGCAGGTCGCTTGTCTAAGATATTTTAGCTCTACGACGCTCCTGTGAGTGAACACCGCTAAAGGTTATAAGGAGTAATCTACCCAAAATCTATGGAATCTATAGATTATATAAATACGCTAACACGAAAATTGTGGAACAGTTTACTAACTTATTCGTACAAGGAAGCCAATGAAAGCTACAAAATTCGAAAGATTGTCGTAGATTTCACGATAATAAATGTGTGAATTTAGCCATTAAAAGTGGTAAAAGTAGAAATTTTTCTATCTACAGCTTGGATCAAGTTCTACATTTTCCAACAATCAGCTCACTGATTGGCTATTCGCCTCGGCCAAAGACTAATGCAGCGCATCTGCATTATTAAAATCGTATTAAAATAAGTGAATATCGAAACATGGAGTGCTCCCTACTCACTCTGTGCCGTTCAAATGCTTCATTTTCGCAGCGATTAAGAGTTGTTATAGGAAATGGATGTTTTCATATGAATGCCGATATAAAGGATGATGCGCCGGGAGAGGCATCTAGCGGTACTCGGGTGGAACTAAGACGACATGTCAGCTCGAATTCTGAATATCGCAGTATCTAAACATTTCTTGGCGTTGTATAAATATACGAACAGCGAAATTTTAGTTCCATTTAAAATTTTAAGCTAATTAAAGTTATATAATTCGAAAATGGCATGAGAAGTATATACTTCCGTTTTTAGTTATTGTGTCAGGCATTTTCCTTAACACGTAAAAGATACCGTTTCATACCTCCCAGTGCCGGTTAAACTTTACCAAATATCCCAGCGTCCTCCTATGACAATGTTGGCAACAGATGCTGAATTGTGAGAATCCTGCGAGTCCATTTCAGCCAATCGCTTGACAACACTGATCTCATGGAATCTTCGCTTTACGAGGGCAAATATTTTTCCTGAGCGGACGAGGGTATATACACGAACCTGCCAACCATAAAGCAGGAACAGCATTATTTGTTTACTTCATGGTCTGTACGATACACTAATCGAGTCATATGTGGTTCGAACAAATGGGAAAAGATTTTCTGTCGTGTTGATGTTGCCAACATAATCACGCGAGGCTGCCGACATGATACGTAAAGTTTTATCCCCAGTGACCATTGTAAACAACTGGTCGATTTTCGACCACAGCCAATACTAGTAATCGTAAATAAAGCATTTCTCCATAATGCTAGGGTGCGCAAACGCATACATTTCCAGAAAATGAATAAATGAACTGCCACTGCCGCATGTTATGTACCCACACCGCAAACGCTTTTCGCCGAGAGCGGCGATAGCGCAACGCCCGAAGTAACTGGCTGGCAACGGAGCACGCGGCTTCCATTTCAAGGGAACTGCTGTCTTCATTTCTTTAAATTGTTTTTCGTATCAGTTTGTAGGGATAGAAAGGTTAATGTACGCAACTCTACACGGAATAAATGTCGCGGACGACGTGAACTGGTCAGAAATAAAACTTAAAACCTGAGATGAAAACAATTCCGAGCAAGACTCCTGCTTGTTTCTCGCATGGGAATGCACAAAACAACTCAACATCGGTTACTTGTTCGTCATAATTTTGAACCTCTGAGGTTTAGGGTCTTCAGCATGAACCTGTTTACAGTGTAATTCATAACCAATCTTCGGCATCTATATTTCAGGCAATGATCTGCGTGGTACGCATTAAAATATCCCAGGAAAGACTCTGCCAATTGAATTTTTCTGCCGACTCTTCGGAAGGAAGAGTAAATGTCCTCATTTCTTTCACTAGATGGTCTTGGTGCCACGAGTACATTTGTTTCTAATATTTATGCTAAGTACCTACCTAGTTTGATCGAAGAAACTAATGACACGGAACTGAGTTGAATAGTCGTGAAGTGACCAGGAAGAATATACTTATTTTACCATCAAAAGTATGAGAAATTTGCCTACCTTATCAGTCCTTGGCTTACCTTATTAACCCTCAAGCCTGTTAATTTTATTTTTCCATATTTCAAACGGGAACAAATAAATCCGCTAGGTTTTCTGGAGACTTACCCACCCGTGGCCCGTTGCCGTTCTAACACATTGAAGTAACTAGCAGAGGGTTCATGATATTGCTCTATATTTCCATTGTCTAATACTCCGCGGAAGAAAGGAACAACTAAGTTTTTTCGGTCTGTTCTATTATAATCATGTCATATGTAGGAGGGTGTTAATGTGTTCGAATTCGGAAGAGAAAGCTGGTGAAAAATTTCGCAAATATATTTCGTCGCAACGAATAACTTTTCCTTTAATGATTTCCACCCAAACTCGTGCAACATTTCCATGACACTCTACCCCATATGTCGCCGTAATACAAGATGAGCTGCCCTTCTCTGACTTCTCTAAATCTTCCGTCAGTCCCATCTAGTGTGGGTCGCAGAATACACAGCAACACTCCAAAATAGGACGCACAAGTGTGGTGCAGGCAGTTTCTTTAGCAGAACTGTTGCATCCTGTAAGAGTTCTGGCAGTGAAATTTAGTCTTTGGTTCGCCTTCCTTACAATATTTTCTGTGTGTTCTTTCCAATTTAAGTTGTTCGTAACTGTCACTGCTAGGTGTTTTGTTCAATTTACGGATGAAGTATCGGGTGACAAGTTTTACAGATTTCTTTTAATGATCATTGAGAGTATTAAGAGTAAATTGCCAATTTTTTTGCAACCAGTCTCACCTCAATCATTTTGCAGTTGCTTTGGAAATTCTGGTGAATTTACTAACCGATAAATGACAGCATCATCCTGTAACAGTGTAGGAGAGCTACTGAGTGTGTCCCATTGACGCTGTCAGCGAACTGCGTTTACGTTGCCGGTAGATGAGGAGCAACGATTAAAGTTTTCTAAACATTTCTGAGATGATACGCGTTTGCGGATCTCACAAGGAAAGTACTCGGGCTCTAAAAAACAAGTACACCAAAATCGTGTGAGAATGTATAGCTCTTATTGCACTACTGATACTCCAGCTTCTGCAAAACACTGCAGTCTCCCGTTAGAGACTGCGTGTGCCATGCCGCATTGCACTGACCTGCCGGAACGCCAGTAGTGACGGTGCAGTGTGCCTCTGAAATTACGTTTTGTGATGTGAAGCGTCAGATGGGTCGGCGATTGGTTATCAATCCTGGTAATATATTGCCATTGGTTGAGAAAGTTACGAAGAAACCATCTTCGTGAAGATGGTATTGGTGAAGATGAATCATTCACATGTTTCTGGTATATATTGTACTGCAGAAATATGAGCATAGATTAGAAGCACTATAATAGATACCAGGGAACATGCGAATGATTCATCTACACCAATACCATCTTCACGAAGAAGGTTTCTTCGTAACTTCATCTCAAGTCACACTACCAATCGCCGACCTATTCGACGCTTCACTACACAAATGACGTCACAAAACCTAACTTCAGAGGCACGCTGCACCGTCCCTACAGGTGTACCGGCAGCTCAATAAAATGCTACATGGCACACGCAGAGGCCTCTAACGGGCGACTGCAGAGTTTTGCAGATGCGGGAGTATCGCTAGTGCAATAAGGTACATTCACATTATCTCACGATTTTCGTGTATTTATATTTGTTCGAGCCAAGTACTTTCCTTGTCAAACGTGAAAAACTACTTTATTGAAAGTTATGTTGATCGATTACTCTTCACCTTTAGGGGTTAGTTCTCAAAATCATGTGATTGAGCCAAAATATTAGTTTCCCCGTCTAAGTTGCGTACAAGTCACGTGGCAAATTGAGCCGAATCGGTAGACAGTGACTGAGGCCTCCTTGTTAGACCACACATGACTGACATCGTTCAATATCAACTAAATTACAAAAATATCAATTTGAAAGCGGCAGGGTGCCAATTCTCTATTTTTGATATCTTTGTGCTCAGTTTTAGCGTACACCAGTGTCAATTTGTACCGCCGTTCCATCATCCGTCTTACTGTAGTTATATTGCAGGATACGAGCATAGTTTATGCCCTCAGCAACATCCAGCGCTCAGGCAAACTATGCTAATTATTTCCAGATGAAGATACCAATTTGTATTAATTGACTGTCACCGACAAATATCTGGCGTTACCCTGCTGTTACGGAAACCCTGCTATTGTCTTTATAAGCGATTTAGGAGACAGAGCACCTCTTAGTGTTTGCTAATGACGCTGTCGTTTATTGGTCGGTGAATGATTTACCAGAAGAGCTAAATTAATTGCAGAACTAGGTATCAGCATGGTGTGATAACTAGTAATTCACCATAATGAAATGTGAAGCCATCCATATTACTAGAACAATGGCATTTTACTCATATTATAGACTTTCTACCAAGTACCTAGGAATTACTATTACGAAAAACTTTAAATGGAAATACATAGAAAATGCCTCATTGGCATAACCCTTAGAAGGTTCATCATTACTACCGATAACAAGTTAGCTCTACATTTGTCCCTGTTTTCGAGTCCTGTAGCGCATCGTGAGACCCCACCAAATAGGACTGACGGAGGATGTAGAGGTATGCAGAAAATTACACGAAAGTGGCAGAAATATGCGCAAGTTTGAATGGAAATCAAACGCGTTATTCATTGCGACGATGTCTATTTGCGCAATAATCTCCTGCGCTAAATTCCTCCGAATACCAACAGGTTAAGTGCCGTGGTACGAGTAATCAGATCGAAACATATTAGTTGTTCCTTTTCCCGCGCGGTATTAAAAGAACTGTAGACGACTATTACGAAAGCGGTTCGATCGTCTGACAAGCACTTAAATGCCATTTGCAGAGTAAATATGTAGATTCCGTGGGCGTAATATGTTTAGCGTATGGTACCTTTTGTAAGCAACGTTCGGTTATATATACAGGAAACTTGGAAATTATGAAGCACCTAAAATTTTAACTGGTAGGATTAGGTTAAAACTATTCACAAATTTCGTACAATGGAGCCAAAATTTAACACTAACACTTATATACAGGTCGTAGTGCAGCTGAAAGGTAATCTATTTCGTCAGTCGATTATCGATTCGATGTTAATTTCAGGAATCCTAAACAAAATCTTACAGAACGATAATTTTTCAACAAAAAAGATGTTGAAATGTCAGTTAAGCTGAAGAGAGTTAACTGCGTGGGTCATCAGTCCCTAAACTTACAAACTACTTATGAACTACCTTATACTTAAGACTACACGAACATCCATGCCCGACGGGGGATTAAAACCCCCGACCCTAGCGGCCGTGCAGACTGACTTGCGCCGCGGCCCGCCCGGCCACTGCGGCCGGCCGATAATTTTTCCATGAAAATTTGAAATATGACATTGTGCCCAAGTAGAAGTTGAAATGAGAATGATCTAAATCCACCACAAAAAAGTGTCCAGAGCTACAGATTAAAACACTTACGAAGGGTAATCTTTCCTATTCAACTACAGCAAGATTCCATGTTTCTCACCAGGCTTCAGTGATATTCAGTGACATTCATATTTCCTTAGTTCGTTAGAAAATACGTATAATGTTTGACGTGAGTTTTATCTGAAATTTTTCGCGTCACGTAATTAAGCGGCATATTGCACACTTCATGGCACATTTTTCTTCCTGGACTAATGTGAGGTGGAAATGCACGAAATTTCCGTAAGCAACAATCGATATACAATATTTTCTCTTTTTGGATCTAAAGAAACTAAATTGCGGATGTCATTGTGGACCATAAGTGAATTTTTGTTCCGTAACTGTAAATAAATCTAAAAATTTCACCTCTTGTAGACAGACAAAAGTCTACTTCGTGGGTGTGCAGCTGCAGACATGGACACAGGATTACAAAAACTTTCAGTAGTTTTCTCCCAAATTCAACATTTAAATGAAAAATTTGCGCTTCTTACGAAATGACGAAACTAGTATCCGCACGTAAGCAGCAAATTTACAACGAAATTATAACTGTTCCATAACTGACGTTATACACGATATTTTTGAAAATCTAGATTACGCACATATTTAACGCTGAGGCTAATGCTATGAAGTAGGTAAACTTCATGACTATATCCCACTATTCGCCCACACGCTTAGTACGTTATGGAATACTGTACCACAGAATTTTCTACCTTTTTCATATTTTACTCGTAATCTCGTAATTCTTGAACCTTATTGAATGGAGAACATAAGCTATCCCTCAATTTCCAGCTTACAAGACCCACCTTAACAAGAATTGTTCTTATGGTATAGGTTTCTCTTACCTCTACATTACATCGACCCTTTCACACCTGTTTACGTGACTCAAATGCGACACAAACTAGAAGCCGAATAATATTGCTTCCAGCAGTACGTTACATGTCTAAAACGTAGGTTCACTAGAAAACGTTTAATGCAAGTAACTAAATACTGATCTAATTTAAAAGAGATCAGAAGAGACGACAGATGCCGTTCACTGCTTCAAAGCCACAACATTTAACAACACCTTTAACACCTTAACGAAGCATGCAAACAATTTTTAGTATAAAATTTATAAACTGGCTAAAAGACCGAAATTTCTCCCAGTCAATACAAATTCACTGAAAATCTGCGCTTATGAATTTTTAATTCATCATAAGATAGTTCGTCTAACCACTTTCCTAAACTTTAAGACCAAACTTTCAGGCTGCATGTAAGGGTTTAGTAAGCGGTCTCTAATGTTACATTTTGTTTTAAAGCATACTGTATTAATTTCTGTAGCTCTGCGAAATTATATAACCTACATGAAACAGTACGAAATGAAACATGCTAATTTCAGGTTTAATTACTTTTTTTCCCACCTGGTCAACCAATAAATTGTGTCCGTATGTCTCAAGACAATTTAAGGTAATGTGTTACTAGCTCACATGCTATAGCTACTACTAACGTGTTACGAAGAGAAGGAAATACGTGTACACCACACAAGAAATCGTTTCTATCTATCACATCTCTGATCTACATTTTAACATTCCACTATAAGATTAAAGGGGATTTGAATCACGTACAAAACTGTTAGTGAACGGTCACGAAAGCGACTAAACAGAAATATCCTGAAGAAATTAGGTAATATATGTGTATAGACACATTCATACTTGGTGGGAGGAAAACCACCAGCCACCAGTACACAAATACGTTTACTGATGAAATTCGTTATCGCGTCCCAGTATGAATCGTCTGTCACTTTTATAGGGAATGGCTTAAATATGCACGTATATACTGTATGCTGATTGTGATTCTCCCTGTGTCAGACGTCGCTCACAAGGTATGTCCTACTAACCACTACTATTGATCTACGCGTGAATTCATTGTCTACGAGAAGAGAATCACTTCTATAACTACGACAGAGACAGGCGTTGTCTACTTGCCTAAAACGCGAGGACTCGGTCACAGCCACAGGGAGCGAGTGTTTCCCTACAGCTGGCTTCCCCCATGTAATAACAGGTGTAAACATAGGAGGCGTGGCGGAGCCCCTCTGGCGATGGGCCAAAGAGCTTGAATTTCATACAGCTCGTTTACATGTAACACATCTTCCTGAAGACGAAACCCGATTTTCGTAAGCCGTTTTTCGCTGTCGTGTTTACATGGCACAGCCTGCATAGGATTTCCTAATCCACTTAAGATGGTGGCTGAAAAACAGCTGATTCAGTTCCCGATTTGATTTGATTTGATTTTTTCAGGGAAGCCAAAACAGTCTTGGTCTAACCCGTCACTGCCCGCACCGAAACTAAGTTTATTGTGCGGTATCGCTCCCTGTATGTCTAGTAAAGCCAACCAATGCCCTTGAACAGTGCAAGGAGTCCCTTTATCAGTTCTTTATTAGACACAATTTCTTCGGGTCTGGTTGTCCCAAATGTTCTGTGCCTTTTACTCTCCAATGCAAATGCATTCGAAGATCAGATGTGATGCAGTTTAATCACCGTCATCACAGAGCCTACATTTAGGGTCATCTTCTGTTATTCCCGTTGTATGTAGGTGTTTTTTGAAATTCCCATGGCCTGTCAGCAATCCAACCATAAGTCTAATCTCTCTCCTGTTCAGACCCAGGATTTCAGAGCTTCTTTTAAAACTAGGCTTTGGCATCATTACCTTGCCATGGTTTTGTTGATGGACGCCCCCGATTTAGTCAGCATAATCGCTATTTTTCTATACTTAAATACACAAATTCATGATCACTCTAATATTAATATTTTTATTTCACATTAGAAAATATCACTCTGTCCATATGTGCTGAAAATTCTTACCAAAAAAACACAATCTGACAAGCCAAGAACGCTTCAAAAACGGTTGCGTTTACATGGGCACGAAAATCGATTGTGGAACTGGAAAACCGCTTTAAAGAAGTGGATTTCCAGAATCGATTTTGGAGTCATCCCATGAAGGCTTTCACGGCCGGCGTCTTAATCAGTAAACACTTCCGGGCTGAGTTACCGTGGTCGATCTATAAAACTTCATCTCTCTGACGTTTCGTTCTCCGTAGTCGAGAACGAAACGTCAGGGAGAGGAAGTTTTATAGATCGACCACGGCAACTCAGCCCGGAAGTGTTTACCGATTTTGGAGTGTTTACATGACAAACCAAAAGCGGAATTGGGAAATCGGTTTACAAAATCCGGTTTTGTGAGCCCATGTAAACGGGGTGATACAGTGGCGATAAATCCGCCATGTGTGAGGCAAATTGAACTGACGTCCGCCATGTTATTTGGCGTATCGGCTTACACCTGGTATGCTACAACCACTCGAGCATTTTATTTACAGTTCCACGTTTTGAATGAAGATTGACTAATAAATATGGATGTGCATCAAGTTCCTTCAGACTTTGTGGAAGCTGCGAATTGACGAGATTGGGAATATATTACCTAAAAATGTGGTAATGAAATATCACGAACTGTAATGCTGCTTTCGTATGAAAATGGGTGTTGCGTATTAAAGTTAAGGTAGGGGACCGCAAATGAAATGTTACCAGGTATTGAAATAATTTTAAATGAAATTCACACGAAGTGATGGGTGCTATCGACAAAGGTTCGCAAATCGATTCCGTATTTCTTGATTTCCAGAAAGCTTTTGACACCGTACCTCACAAACGGCTTTTAATCAAAGTGCGTGGTTATGGTATATCGCCCCAAATTTGCTACCGATAGGGGATTTCTTGTCAGAGAGGACACAGTTCGTAGTAATCGATGGTAAGGTATCGACTAAAACAGAGGTGATATCGGGCGTTACACAGGGTAGTGTTATTGGTCCTCTGCTATTCCTTATTTACATAAACGATTTAGGGGGAAATCTAAGTAGCTCGAATGTTTATCGATACGCTGGTAGAGAGAGGGCAGAAATCAGCGACAAGCATCGCACAAGTTAAAAAAACATCATTAATGTATTACAACAGAACCTGCCGATAACATAGTTCCAATTCGAAGTATAACAGTGAGCTGAGGATTGCAATAACAAAGAAAGTGCCGCTGTAAAAATATTTGTGTCGATTTTAATGGAAGTACATGGTAAAACGAGCTGCGAAACATACAGTGAACACTAACTGTTTTGACGAACAATAATGATCATGGAATTGTATCTGTTGTTAATGTGTTGTAACAACTGCTTTCATATTAATATAATGTACATTTATCTTTTGTTTACTAAAAGTATTAAGTCTACAAACTTGTAAAATTGCTGTGAGAGAGTTTGGTTGTAAACTCTGGTGGAAGAAATTTGAGTACGAAGACGATTGTGACAACAAAACACTGCAGTTAAAAATGCGCCTAGGTTATCTGCCACAAAATAATTTTTCGAAGTGCGGCAGCCGGAGGTGATGGTTGTATGACTGTGTTGTGTGCCTGTGTGATTACGTGAGTGTTCTATTTTCTGAAGAAGGCCATGGCCGATAGCTGAAAGTGTTGTATGTGTGTGTGTGTCTTTTGTATCTGCCTGTCGCACCTCGTCGTCACGTCTTTGCGTTGAGTTGTAAATTGTCCTAACTATATTATTAATTCCAACCTGGAATTTCTATTATTATACAAAATAATTTCAAGTAGAAATAAGGTGTTGTTAATAACTTTCCTTTTTGCCATGCTGAAACAAGTAACATTTAGTACGTGAAATTTCAATACAAAGACGAAAGTGATTACAGAATAAAAATCGCCTGGCTCAGCTGCCACAAAAGCGTTCCACATGGAAGTACCGTATCATTAATAACTTTCTTGCCACGCTGAAATAAGTACATATTTGTTACAAAGAACACAGACATTTAACAGTGAAAAGTTCTGGTTGTCACTACTGCTTTCGCACTTTGCATTGGTTATATGTCAACCATGCTCGATCCAGTATTATCAACAACAAATGAAAATATTTTTAAAGAAGATGTAGACACTTCTACAACCACAGAGGTAACAGAAGAAGAAATATATCAAAAACTCGCCAGCACTAGATTGAAAAGTGAGCTTTTTTATTGTGCGTACTTCAAGAGAGTTTCAGGAAAGGTCTTCTGAAGCTTCACTCTTGGGGCAGCTGACTGCCATTAGTCAGAAATTTAGTTTGAGTGTAGACAGACTGCGATTAAACAAGGCAAAACGTCTGGCGTTCTTGAACGAAGTACTAGTTTCATCACTTCGATTTGTGCATTTAAATGCTGATCACACTTTAGGCATATTTCAGCAGCAAAAATTGTAAAGACAATACACACTACAGCACTTCACGCTCAACAACAACACACAATAGACAGAATCCTCTCAAGTACACTGACCACCAAAATTATGGTGTCGAAGTTTACACAGGTTGTCTAAAGAGCTCTGTAGCTCGTGTGTTAGCCACTCTATGAAATTTAAGCTCGTTGAATAGGCCCATTGACACGTGATGTATGCGGCGCGGTAATCTCGTCATGTAACGCAGATTGATTCACGCTACCAGGATAAGCTCCAGAGAATGGTGTCTTGCACATAGTCAATACGAGATGCCTACAACATTTATCACAACGAAACTCATTCTCGAAATTTGACTGAAAACCCAAAGAGACTTTGGTCATATGTTAAATATACTGGGGGCAAAACACAGACAATACACTCACTGCGTGATACTAATGGCGATCCTCCCGATGACAGCGCTGCTAAGGCAGAGTTGCTAAACATAGCTTTTAGAAATTCATTCGCCAAAGAAGACGAATCCAATATTCCAGATTTCGAATTATGAACACAGGCCGAAATGAGTAACGTGGAAGTAGATATCATCAGAGTAGTGCAGCAGCTAAAATCATTTAACAAGAAAAAGTCTTCTGGTAAGGATTGTATACCCATTATATTTCTATCTGATTATGATGAAGCGATAGCTCCTTACTTAACAGCCATATGCAACCGCTCTCTCATAGAAGGATCTGTACCAAAAGATTGGAAAGTTGCACAGGTCACACCTATATTCAAGAAAGGCAGTAGGAGTAACCCACTAAATTACAGGCCTATTTCTTGACGTCAATTTGCAGCAGGGTTTTGGAACATATCTGTATTCAAATATTATGAATTATCTCTAACAGAACGATCTATTGATCCAGCGTCAACACGGATTTAGAAAATATCGTTCATACGAAACACAACTATCTCTTTATTCTCACGAAGTGATGGGTGCTATCGACAAGGGTTCGCAAATCAATTCCGCATTTCTTGATTTCCAGAAAGCTTTTGACACCGTACCTCACAAACGGCTTCTAATCAAATTGCGTGATTATGGTATAGGCTATCGCCCCAAATTTGCGATTGGATAGGGGATTTCCTGTCAGAGAGGACACAGTTCGTAGTAATCGATGGTAAGGCAACGCCTAAAACAGAGGTGATATCGGGCGTTCCACATGGTAATGTTATTATTAGTCATCTGCTGTTCCTTATTTACATAAACGATTTAGGGGAAATCTAAGTAGCTCTCTTAGGTTGTTTGCAGATGACGCCGTCATTTGCCGTCTAGTAAAATAATATGAAGATCAAAACCAACTGCAGAATTATCTGAGTAAGATACCAGTATGGTTTAAAAATTGGCAATTGACTCTAAATAATGAGAAGTGTGAAGTCGTCCACATGAGTACGAAAAGAAATCCGTTAAATTTTGTTTACAAGATAAATCTATCAAAAGTGAAGGCCGTAAACTCCACAAAATACCTAGGAATTACTATTACTTTAGACTTAAATTGGAAAGAACACATAGCTAATGTCGTGGGAAAGGCGAACCAGAAACTGCGTTTTATTGGCAAACCCCTTAAAACATGCAACAGAACTACAAAAGAAACTGCATACACTACGCTTGTCCGTCCATTTTTGGAGTATTGCTGCCCAGTGTGGGATCCTTATCAGGTGGGTTTGACGGAGGACATCGAAAGAGTCCAAACAAGGGCAGCTCGTTTCGTATTGTCACGATACAGGGGAGATAGTGTTACGGAAATGATACAGGATCTTGGATGGGAATCATTACAACAACGGCACTTATCGCTGCGGCGTGGGCTACTTACGAAACTCCAATCGCCAACATTCTCCTCCGAATGCGAAAATATATTGTTGACTCCCACTTACATAGGTAGAAATGATCATCAGAATAAAATACGAGAAATCAGAGTTCGAACTGAGAGATTCCGGTGTTGTTTCTTCCCGCACGCTATTCGAGAATGGAATGGGACATAAATAGTATAATGGTGGATTGATGAACCCTCTGCCAGGCACTTAAATGTGATTTGCAGAGTATCCCATGTAGAAGTGTAGAATTTCTATTACAGTAGATTTGTTCCTGCTGCTGCTACTATCCGGGCAACCAGATCCTGATGGAACAGGAGTTGCGTAAACGAGGTTGCACATCTCTCTCCACTCACAAAATTCCAGAGAGGACATATCTCAGAATCGAGCAGGCTATGGTACAAGACCACCATTGCCTAAAGTTTTCAGAGGCATTTAGAATTTTGGGGTTGCTTTCACAAATGAACCTCTTTTTGATACAAGTGTAGTATTTACAAAACTTTAAAATAAACGGCGCGTAGAACGAACGAAGTGACAAAGCTTGGAGACGAATAGACGACAATGGTAGACTGGAACAACGTTGGCGTTAATATGTCGACGGCGTATCGATATTGACGCAACGTTTTCTGACGTTTGGTTAAAATACTGACAATAAATGGAACCGTATCAACGCTATTTCACCGATCTATACATTGCATAACGTTGGCCCCAGTGTGTGGACCTGGCCTAAGGCCGGGTTTCCACAGGCATGAATTTCTTACACATGCGTTTCCCCACCACGATCCACTATATTAATGTAAGTGTTTCCACACGCCGATGTAGGGAACGCTATTTACAAGACTTTCAAGATGGCTCCTAGTCAAATTTTTCCTGCGGGAGCTGTACACATTTTAGCTGTCGAGATTAAACAGAAGTTGACGAAGAAAAAAAACAAATGCACTACTGCTGAATACAGATGTGGGAATTGCGTAGGAAGTGTTTGGGGATGGTAAAATAAATTCCTAATAAGCTTTTAGTAATGGCAGTGTCAACGTAACATGCTAATGTTAGCGATGACGTCGGAAATGGCTGATTAAAAACTGTCCCAATCAGAATAAGTAGGAAAATCTTTCGTTTTGGCTACGAAATAAATAATGAATGCTATTTCTGCTCTATGGTGTACAAGGTCTTGCATTTACTCCTGTATAATCAGTAAATTGCACTCGCAAAGCGAACATTTCGCTGCCAATAAAGCACAGTGTCGCCACTACTTGACATTTAACCCAATCTGGAAACCTTTTGAGCCATATTTTCTGATACTATACAAAAGTTAAAACATGTATGTCAGGTACCATGCCAGCTCGTATTAATTTGGAAGGTCATTAACTACTGGAGATACTGCAGTACAAACATTCTGAAGAACACTATTTTTACCGTATGTTATCTACAATTAACAGAAGATTCATCAGACAAGAATGGTTATATCGAAACTACCCGCAGCAGTAATAAGTAGAAAGTAAGGTTTGTCTCAATAGTTCATTTTTCAAGGATTAGTCTAATTTATGATAGGTAACAAGTGATGAAAATGCCGATTCACTACTTAATTTTGTAAGTAATCTTGCATCTACTACACAGATAGTCTTTATACAATGTTAATGCCAGTTTGAACCCTATTATATTCACATTATATTTTTATGGTGATAAAAGTAGGCCTGTTTTTAAATCCCCAAAGCCACATGTAAATTTTCATTGGATCGAAATGTTTACGGTCAATGATGATTATTATTAGGCCTATACCGAAACAGAATATATCTTTACAATATTAACTTTTATACACTACCAATTTACGAACGTTAGCAAGTTAACATTGTTTAAATGTTTTCAAATTCGTTTCGTCACATCAAACGATGGTGTGTTACTCTATGTGTAAATGTTTATAACAAGCAGCACAATTCTAAATAGATGTCCACGTCACATTGTTTATGAAATTTTGTCACATGACGAACTATTCATTTACTTAGCTAAAGAGAAATGTCATTATTTTGGTGTAATGCAAACATTAATTCCAGATCCGTGTTTCGTTCCGTCGAACGAGCAAGACCAGAATGAAAGCAGATACACCTATCGGCAGTTGCTGAAGCTCGTAGGCGATGGTGGGGAAAGCGACTTCGTGCAAGAAAGTTAAACGCGTTTGAACTTTCGTAACTTACGCGTAAGATAGCATGACAGAATGCAAGTCTGGTGCTTCCATGCGCCGGCCGCGGTGGCCGAGGGGACTGAGGCGCTACAGTCACGGTCTGCACGGCCACTACGGTCAGGGGTTCGAATCCCCCCTCGGGCATGGATATTTGTGCCGTCCTAGTTCGTAAGTAGTTCATAAGTAGTTTGTAAGTTTAGGGACTGATGACCCCGTAGTTAAGTCTCATAGACTATACAAACATTTGAACAATTTTGTTTCCATGCGTATGTTGACTGTCGCGAGTGGTGGTAGGGGAATGCATGTGTAAGTAAATCATGCCTCTGGAAACCCTGCTTAAGGCACATGACGAGATTACCGGACCGTAAGACGTCACTTATTACGGGCCTATCGCTTAAGCGGCTCCGCCACGCCCCCTCGAGTTTCCACGTGTTATTAGACGGGACGGGCCAGCTTACAGCCAGTAGTCACCTCCGTCTACACCAACTCCTTCCCCTTTCCCAATGTGGATTCCGGCCGTCCTTCTCCGTCGATACCAGCTCCTTCACCTTGTTCACCTTCTCTCCGTCCACGTTAATTCCCGTCGCGCCGCCATCCTCGTCTCCCACGACATTGAGAAGGCCTACGACCGTGTCTGGCATTCTGGTCTCCTTTTCAAGCTCCAAACCTACGCCCTTCCTATTAATTACGTCCGTCTCATTGCTTCCTTCCTCTCCAAACGCCCATCCTATGTCACTGTCAATAACCAAAATTCCCGTTTGTTCTACCCTCTGCCGGGGTGCTCCAGGCTCCGTCCTTTCGGCCCTCCTCTATCTGTTACACTCCGCAGATATGCCCCTACCTCAGCCTCCTGTCCATCTTCTTCAGTATGCTGATGACACCGCCTTCCTTGCCCTTGCCCCGTCCCTCGCTCGCTCCCAACATCTCCTTCAGTCCCATCTCTCCGAATTTTCCTCCTGGTGTAACCAGTGGCTCCTTACTGTAAACCCTACAAAATCCCAGGCAATCATCATAGGTCGCACCACCCCTTCCTTTCGCCACCGAGACCTGTACCTCACCCTCCATGGTCGCCCCATCCCGCAAACGAAGACCCTCCGCTACCTCGGATTAACCCTAGACAGAGACCTTTCCTGGAACCCTCACCTCAAAACCGTCCGACAAAAAGCCCTCTCCCGCCTAAACCTCTTAAAATGCCTCTCCGGCCGGACATGGGGACTAAATCCTTCCACCATCCTGTATACCTACCGTTCCCTCATGCATCCTGTCCTTAGCTGCTTCCATCCCGCCTGGATATCCGCTCTCCCCTCCTATAATGAATCCCTCAAAATCCTCGAACGCCACGCCCTTCGCCTCGCCTACCGCATCCGCTTCCCCTCCCCCACGCGGATCTTCTATGACCTCATCCCATTCCCACACCTGGTCCAATTCCTCCAACACATCCGCCTCAAGTACATCCACCGAAAGATAGAGCCCCATAACCCACTGGTATCTCCTCTCCTCCTGGATCCCGGGCCCCTGCCACGCCTTTACCGCCACATCCCTCCCTCCCTTCACTTCCACACCCTCTACGTCCTCGCCGAGGCTGTAGAGGCTGTAGAGCAGCATCATTGGCTGCTGCCAGCCTGCCTTAGGGCATTAAAATTTCAATAAAGGAAAAAAAAGCCAGTAGTCGCTGCTTGTTGTTGTGGTCGAATCCTCGCTGTCCAGGTAAGTCCGCGGCGTGTGTCTGTCTAGTGGAGCTGTCGCCGAACTTGTTCCCTACTCACAGGTAGACAAGGTGTGTTCGCGTAGATTAGTAGTGATTGTTAGGTCCAACCCTCTGCGAGCCTCTTACAGATTATCATACAGTAAATGCGTGCGGATGTAATTCATCTGCTGTAGAAGCGATAGTAAATACCTATTGGGAGGTGATAACGAATTTCCACAGTAAACTGTTTGTGTACTGGCGGCTAGCTGTTTGGCTCATATCACTAACAAAAGCCCATATATATATATATATATATATATATATATATATATAATTGTGTGTGTGTGTGTGTGTGTGTGTGTAGGCATAATTTTTGTGACTTGAATTTGATTTCCACATGAAGTAAAAAGTTAGTAGTTCAGAACTACGACAAAGAATGTTTTGTTGTCTGCGTGGCGTTGTAACGCTATGTCCTTATCTTCCTGTCACGAATGTTCGTGATAAGCTTCACGTGAGCTAGAAACGTTTACGTTCAGCATATTTTAGCGTCATACTGACATGCGGACACAATGTTAGTTCATCCAGGTCAAGGGAATACGTAGATACCACCCGTCAGCTTTGACCTGACGTTATCGCAACGCGGTAGTTTGTAGGAAGGCATGAGTGATTATGTGGTGGTTGTGTTACAGTCGTTTATTTTCAAACAAAACATATTTTGTTTAAAAAGTGATCTGTAGCTTCTCTCTGGTGGTTAGGAGAAAGTTAACTTTTTTTTTCCTCCGTATGTGAGCGCCAAAGGCGCGAATTTTTAGGCTAACACCTGTGATCGATGATACATCCTGTTATCTATAATAACTAGACTTGTATCTACAATACAAAAGTATTAAGATATCCCGTATACTGGCTTTCCAATATCTCGATGACGTCATGGGTCAAAGCAGACGGGTGTAATCATAGTTGAAAGTTATGCCATTAACTTTCATTTCACAAGGTTTTTAGACGATCATATTTCGCAAAATTCTTAAATTGTATAGTTTTAATACAGCGTGGTTTAAAACGAACGATAATATAGTAAACTAAACAGATACAGATCGCTAAAGCTTTCCTATAGCTTGAAAATTTTGTCAGTAATGAAGTTCGGGAAAGTGTACAAGGAAAAACTGCTCAAAGTATTAAATTCATAAGCGTCTATTTAACATACGGATAACTAGAACCGTGGTATAATGCTGGAGTGAAGTATGTTCAGTTTCTCCTTTGTAGGTCGCATTTGTAAGTTAGGTAGATAGTGGTCTAGGTGAGGTCAAAATGGGACCATTTGGGGCTGGGAGGGAGGGGTTGGAGTGCGGTAGACGCCAGCGAATATAACATGAGAAATCTTTATAACGTCTTTTACTGCGCTGTAGCTTTTATTTTCTACTGCATAAGGATTAGTAATTCTAAATTACGGTGAAATGTGAAACATAAAAAATTGATTATGTAGAGTATTGCATTGCGTACTAAGCATGTTGGCGAATAGTGACATGTACGGTGGTAAAGATTATTCAGTATTTGCGCTAGACTCCAACCGAATCAGACACCGAAACAACCGAATATTCGACTCCTACAGTCGCAGCCGAAAACAAAAGTGTAACTAAACTTGGGTAATGAAGTTAAAATTTCGATAAATGTTGCACCACGGATCACTAATTTTCCCACTTGTACCAGGCTTGAGTGTAAGCATAGCAAGGAGTCCGTAGAGGAGATAAGCGCACAGGTTTAGACAAATAGACGACGCTTTGATAAAGGTACAGCCAAAGTGGATTTGCTCGTTGACATTTTACACTTTAAAACAGTCTTTAAACTGAACTGGATACCAATCTCGCTATTTCGAGCCTCGAAATTCAGTTCGCCATCAGAGCGTTATAAAATGAAGGAACGGCGAGTGCATGCGATCTTCACTGAAACATCGCACTGACGTGTTTTACGGCCCACTTTAAATTTGTAGTTTTATAATTTTTTGCAAACATTAATGTAAATAATAAAAAAATTAGTGATACTGTTACGACTCTACTGTGATATCTATGCACTCAACACCTAACGCTTTTAGGACAAAAGAATTTTTTGGTAGTGGCGGGTCCTGAACCACGGACAATGTACATCACAATCCAACACGCTGCCTACTACACTACGGCTTCCAATTACGAAATTCGCCCTTAATTTTCGTATTATTGATGGCAGTTGTTAACTGATGCTAATGTGGCATTTTTACACAATATAATTTATCGTACGAAGAACATGTTTCTGTTAATTCTTCAGTACGTTATTGCTTTGGAATAACGTGTAAGTTACAATAAGAAAATAAAGTACGCAACGCAAGTTCAAGATGGCGTATGCCAGAGTTCTGGGCGCGGAATGTCGCGTGACACCTGCGAACGGCTGGTTTTCGTTCATTCAATGGATGGTGTCGAATCTCCGTTATTTTTGCAAATATCTCTGCAACGATGCAAGATATTAAATGGAAAAAAAATAGATCGAAGTTGTAGTGAATTTTTCGCTCTACCAATTAGGTTATTCAAGTTTCGTGTCAGATGAATGGTTAAACCGTAATTTTCATTTAAGTTTCGGGCTGTCCAAGAACAAAAAAAAAAAAAAAAAAAAAAAAAAAAAAAAAAAAAAAAAAAAAATCGCTAAGGGCCACTTTTAGTGTTACTACCGTAACCTAAAGTGGGCCAAAACACGCAAACATATCGCGAAGTAAATACGAGAAGTTAAGACTTCAAACCCTGTCAATGTAAATGCCTATTTAAACATTCAGAGAAGCACATTTTCACACGGAGTCCCATTAAAGGTACATTTTCTTTTTCGTACCTAAATTTAAATGTAGGTGATTCCGGTCCCTTTCATCTCGAATTAACGACTCTACCGTATAGCTACCACTAATTAGTCCTGCACATCTTGTACGGAGGTACTTTTTACACTACATACCAAGTATATACTATGAAATGCTAGATCCTGAACATGACTACCACAACACAGAAAACGCAGGAAGTAATTTGTTTTCCTAAATAAACGTTAGTTTTCTTAAGTGCTACCTCTGTTACCATCTTCATTTCCGTTTTTTCAATCTAAAATTCTTGGCATTCCTAAGTATGTGTCAGTAAATAAACTTCAATCAGCGATGCAGTGTTTCGAAAACTCACACTTCGGACAAACGCGACCGCATACTTTTCCAGATATTAAGGGAAGAAACTTTCATAATGCCGTTTACATAGCCACGTGGTAAACGCTTTGCGTTGAGAACACCAATAGTGCAACTCAGACGTGCTAGTGAGTAGAGAAGCCGGGTAAGGCTCTCCAGGAATTACATCGGATGTAATTCTACTAGATTGTATGTGTGGTGTCGCAAAAGTATAAAGCGCGCGCCACTTACTTACGTCGCGCGCCGCCATGCACGCACGGCGCGGTATTCTTAAGTCGGCCACGAGCGCCCTTTGCTACAACTTCGCTCGTGGCAACGACTGCTGCATCGTTAACTTGGGACTGGGATAGGCACCAGTTATCAGTAGGCAGGCCTCTATCTAAACAATGTATCAGCATTCTGCAGTCAAGAACTATGTAAAAGTATTACTAAGTCTCTATGAAATACATATCTCGTTCTAATTTACTCTAGTGTTTCTAGTTTCTGCTGTCTCACTGGCTAGTCACCTCCGTACCTGCACAAGCGTGCATCCTTTATTCCTGTGTCGGTCTCTTTCTACTCAGCCACCGACACCTCTTACAACCGGCGGATACCGAGACACAAAAGTATGTTTTCTATGTCCCTATCAATAGGGACACATACGTAATGAATTGAGGAATAAGGTAGGCAAACTGGAAACGGGGACACATCTTTTGCGTGCATTCTGCTCTGCCTCGTCCTAAAGAAGCGTCGTGTTTCCTCCAGGAGAAATTAGCATTCACTCTGGAATTTTCACGCCGGTAAAACAATTTTATTCATCAGTGGCTAGCACTCACTAGATTAGGAACGGCAGAGCAGCCAATAAGAGTCGCGTTCCCGCAGCCAATAAGAGCAGTTCTTGATGATCAAAGTTACACTTCAGTACGGATATCTACAAGATAAACTTGGATTGGTTGTCATGTCAGCATGTTTCTAGCGGATGCGGCTTTCTGGCCATACTCTATGGTAAGTTTCACAAGTTATCTCGAGACACTGCAAAAATTTAAGTCCTATCATTTCAGAAAAACATTTAAAATTTAGGAAAGTGTTAAATCTCAATATAAAAGTAGTGCATGTGCAGAAAGTAGGCAGTGAAGTTTGTGACGTTTCTAATTCTAACAGTAATTCAGTTCCAGAATAAAATTACTGGAACGTAATGTGCAATTTTTTTTTTCATTTTTCTTCTCAACACTGACGGTAAAAATTGGCATGCTGTAAACGCTGTATAATACATCGCCCATTGATATTTGATAACTTTCAGCCAGTGTTACAAAGTGCGCCGGTAGCAAGATTCAAATATACTTTCAATTTCAAGAAAACGGAAACCTATTGGTAAGGTATGTAAATGAGTGGCTGACTGTTAATAGGTACCTAAGTAACTTTTGTGCTATAAAATAGTGCACTGATAAAATTAATATAGATCTACAATTAGGTACATTGTTGACCCAATACACTTAGACACCAGGAAAAAAATATTTTACTTTGCTGACTTAGGTCCCTTTTAACAATTTATAAAATTTAAAGGTTTCTTTTACTAGAAATACAGTTTTAATAGTATTATGTGATAGCTCATAATACAAACAGAATTCTTTTTTAATAGTCAAAGAATATTATTACATTAGACATGTTTTTCTGAAATTTATTATGAGCTATCGGCCACTGTGATAGTCGATCGTAAAAGCTTTTGTTCTACAATATACTGCATAATTTTTTCAGTTCCTCAATTTTGCTTTATTGGTATTTTTTCTTCTGGATAAGCTTCTTGAGAAGGTAAATATACTTGGTTAGTTTTGTTGAGGATAAAGGTATTCAGGCTTTGAAAACCAGCTGATCTTATGTACTCACTAGGTTTTGACACCTTTGTGCTCATGAGTAAACAAAATAGTGATATGTGGAAATATTAAACTGCACCTTTTCATTTATTGGAAGGTGTCTGCTTTCAGGACTCTGTGTAGACTTCTTATAAGTAGGCCACCAAGTAGAACACCCAATGATCATGTGTGTTTAGACCGGCGTAATTGTCCCTGGATATTTTTTCTCGGCATTAGCTATAAGCTCCCAAACTTCACGTCGAGTGTAGATACGGTCACATTTCCTAATGGGGCGTTTTATTACGCTGAACTTTACATCACATGGATTGTAGGAGTGTCCACGTAACGGAAAGAACTGTTTAACTTTTAAACCTGCATTTATCGGTTAGGGCAAAAGTCTTGACAATGTGTGATTCTTGATTTGCCCAGGACAATTATCCGAAAAGAGGTGTAGCTCGGTAACTGTCTCAGGCACATGATGTCTAATGTAGTCCAACAGGAATGAAGCAACTTCATCAGGTCCTTTGTGGGCCTGTCCTTCATGGTAGATGTAGTAATGGGCTGAATCTGTATTCGTGTTGAAAATACAAAAAACATTCACTGTGAGTTGCCTCAAATTATAAATTTCCTGAATAGGGATCTTTGGTAAACTTACATTTTGCATATAGTCAAATACAAGGCCTAAAATGTTTCCATTTTCTTTAGTGTTTAGTATTTTCATGAAGGGCAGACGTGAACTTAGGTAACTTTTAACATTCACTCAGTAAAAGCGACTGCTTGTAAATCGTATAATGAATGCTTGTTTGAGGCACGTTTTGACACTCAAACGTATGTAAACACCCATAGATATCGAAAATACAGTTATCTCAAATTGTGAAAAAATTTACTTACGTACCTTTTAAACACTCGACCATTCAAATATTGCACTGGGAACGTAAAAATTTATTTTGTGTAAAAATGAGGAAAGGTATTTATGGATGGTGTGACTGTCATATACAGAACAGCCGAACAGTCGCGTGATATTTTTGTGTAAATCCTAGTTTAGGGCAAAAAATTTACGTCGTGGCGTAGTATCGAATGTTCTGATGCTGGCAGCAGTCGGATCAGACACAATCATTTGGACAGAAGGGATTCCTTCTTCGCGCCGACCATGGAGTAAATAATCCTGTTCTTGCTCTATGGTTTACAGGTTCACGATGTACCCTTGTTAGGTTAGCAAAGTAGCAAACCTCGTAAATATTGTATGTCAGTGCTATTATACGTTGCACACCATCAATAATAGAAATAATTAAGAGGTACGGCAACTTCATTTAAAACCGGAAATATAGTCACTGATCACCGTAATACCATTATCTTAATCGGAAACGCGCACCGAAATCTTCGAATAAATTTCGAAAGTATTGTAAAATGTAAACTTTCACAGCAGGGATGGTAAAAATTACTAAATTTCAGGGCTATTATGCCGTGGTCTTATAGATCTATTATCGAACGTTTCGTCCCCGACTGCAGAGGACATTTTCAAAGGGGATCGTGGCACTTTTGAATGTCAGATGCTACTGACTGAAGCCAAACTCCGTTTACGAGGGCTCGCGCGCAGAGGTGCGACGTCAGATGTTTTTGTAAAACACCCCAATCATTTGAATAGGATGGAGGAGGGCTTGAAACTAAATAAAATTTGGATTCCGGACGATATTAACGGACGGCGTCAATCGGCAACGACGATTTGCGCGCGCGCATACCAAAAGCTGACGTCACACCTATGCGCGCGAGCCGTCGTAATCTGAGTTTGGCTTCAGTCAGTAGCGAGCCAGGGTATGCATCAGACATTCAAAAGTGCCACGATCCCCCTTGAAAAAGTCCTCCGCAGTCGGGGACGAAACGTTGGGTTTCCATAATAAATCCACGCGACCACGGCATAATAGCCCGGAAATTTTAACTTCGAAAATGACGCCACATTTACTCGTCACGACACACGCAATCCTATTGGCTGGCATAACTCGACTCCTAATTGGCCGCTCTGCCGTTCCCAACCTAGCGAGTGCGAACGCTAATCGCTGAGGCATAAAATTGTTTAACCTTCACGTCACATGGCTTAATAGTTTGCATCTTTACTAATTTGCGTCGTTTGGGAAATTTGTTTGCCTACTTTATTGTTCCGTATCGAATTACGTACCTTAGTAATCATATTCCTAATACTTCTACACGAAAGATACAATTTAAGGAAATGAAAATAGAAGTTACCTTGAGATTAGAATCCCCATTCTTGGCGTCCCAGCCAATTACTTGGACTGTCGGCGCTCACAGTGAAAAGGATTTATCATGTGTACATAAGCGGCTGTTGTAAAGGTTTCTTCTCAGCCGCTTATGTACACACGATAAATCCTTTTCACTGTGAGCGCCGACAGTCCAAGTAATTGGCTGGGACGCCAAGAATGGGGATTCTAATCTCAAGGTAACTTCTATTTTCATTTCCTTAAATTGTATATTTCGTGTAGAAGTATTAGGAATATGATTACTAAGGTACGTAATTCGATACGGAACAATAAAGTAGGCAAACAAATTTCCCAAACGACGCAAATTAGTAAAGATGCAAACTATTAAGCCATGTGACGTGAAGGTTAAACAATTTTATGCCTCAGCGATTAGCGTTCGCACTCGCTAGGTTGGGAACGGCAGAGCGGCCAATTAGGAGTCGAGTTATGCCAGCCAATAGGATTGCGTGTGTCGTGACGAGTAAATGTGGCGTCATTTTCGAAGTTAAAATTTCCGGGCTATTATGCCGTGGTCGCGTGGATTTATTATGGAAACCCAACGTTTCGTCCCCGACTGCGGAGGACTTTTTCAAGGGGGATCGTGGCACTTAAAGGTTTCTTCTCGGACGCACAGGATACCGTGCTCACGGGTGCGGTTCCTGTAGGGGGACTTGACCACTGTGGTCGAGCTGATCTCTACGAGTTTACGAGAGTAACTCGGGCGTCCGATCCTTATTGTCGTGAGTGCACTCGTGTTCTCTCGATAATCCATTTTTAGTCCGGGGCAAGTCCCGGAGATAAATTAAATTGGTCCCAATCCCCCGGCTCCGACCAAGGTTTTCGGGAGGTTTTCCTTGGTTGTAAGGCGTATGCCGGAGCTGGTAAGCCCCTCCCACATATTCCCAATTGGGATTCTCCCATTGCCCCACTATCAGCTTGTCTGATAATTGGCTGAATAGAACCGCGACCCTTTATGGGCCGGATCTCAAACAGCCCGCTCCACTCCTCGGAGAATGAAAAGAATAAGTTTTTTTTTTTTTTTTTTTTTAGTTTTCTTTTTTTTTTTTTTATCTTCTCGATATACGTAAAAGTATGCATTTACGGATCCCAAACACACAACGAAAAATGCGGTTTACAATTATCTACAGATAACGTCAATTTTGAGTATATTGCTTGTCATAAACTTTCAGGTGATTTTTCTGAGGCGTGTCGAGCCAAAAAATTTAGTATTCCTTGGTTTTAGGTTGTGCACAAGCGACCTGCCAAATTAGAGCCGAGTCTGTTGGCCGTGTATGCGCCCTTCCCATTGTAAGATGATGAAGAGTATGGGTTCAAACAGCGGGATGCGGTTGATCGTGAGAATTTCGTTAAAATCTGGTCGTCACGTCTAAGAGATATGAGGCGCTAAGGAAAAAACGTGCTAGAGATCCGACGTTTAACTCTGAGACTCTTTTCCGTTGTGGACAACCGAAGTAGTTTGACACAAATATGAATAGCGTGCAATTGACACTTCATCAACCCTCGAGCCACATGCAGTCACTAGAACTGGTAGCTATGTCACTAATAAATCGAAGTCCTGTCTTCAACTGATACATAGGAACTGAAACTTAGTAAGGTTTTCCCTGTTTGGCGACAGTTAAGTGGTCTCGTTCTAATGACTTATTACTTGTTCTCAGTCAGTTAGGGGTTTGGTAACTGTCCATTCTCTGCCCCTTTGAGCCCTGAGCAAAGATAAAGCACACGGTGCCATATTACGTCACGTCCATATCCAACACGTGAGAATACTTTCAATACTAAATTCAGTACTTGGGAATGAGGCGACAGTGTACTTGATTACGTGCATCGGTGGCTAAAGCTGAGCAGTATAGGCTGCAAAACGTAGCGGAAGATATCCGTTCATTTTCGCGATAAGTTTCTCCGATCATGTGCGGAAATGTATTCAATTTCATTTCGATGATTATGCATAGGTAAATGCGGTAATATGCAACTAATTGTTTGATAACGTCTGGGAATCGGTAACCTTTGATACTAGCTGGCGGAGTATGAACTCATCTTTCTAGCTATGTGGATTACGAATAAAGTGCGGGATTATTTTTATTCTGTGTAGTGAATGTGAAATATTTTCAGGTTTTTCATTCCGCAAGTGATATGTACTCCACATGGTGTGTTCTTAGAAAACAGCTTTCAGGTACCCCTGTCTGTTTCTTGCCCTTCAATTGTTCAAATGTTTGTATAGTTTATGGGACTTAACTACGGGGTCATCAGTCCCTAAGCTTACAAACTACTTATGAACTAGCTAAGACTAAGGACGGCACATATCCATGCCCGAGGGGGGGATTCGAACCCCCGACCGTAGTGGCCGTGCAGACCGTGACTGGAGCGTCTCATTCACCTCGGCCACCGCGGCCGGCTTCTTGCCCTTCAGGCAAGAAATTACGCATGTATATTTCTGACTTCCTTCAGTACAAGCTTCCTAGGGTTTTATTTGCGGACGGAGAAGTTAGTACTGATTCCTCCCACAAGTCCCCTAAAACCTCCACATCCTCGCGGATGCTGTTGCGTAGCAGTGTGCGTTTGTATCGCCCTACAGTATGCACGAGGTGCCGTAGTTGCTGTCAAAGTCTTTATGGGAAGCATAGAGTTCTGACTAACTTACTGTCTTCTATAGTTGTGTCCCCAGCACAGAAGACAGCACACAGGTCGTTGGTTCTTGTACAGCATACAACTGAGGCTAAAAGAAGTTCTGTAGAATGAAAGCATAAGAAGAGACTCGCGAGATTTTTGTCAGGGATGCCATTTATTAAATTAAATATGAACAACTTTTGTTAATACAACACGGCCTATGCTTCCCATAGCTCATGTTGACACCTCGACTGTTATCACTATTACACAAAACTTTACTCATGACCGGCGCGGCCCGGCGTGTATAGTGGTCAGCTCGAGACTGAAACTGCGGCGCGTTGCGAGAGGGCACCTGACGCTCTATTTCGCGCCAAAACAGGGCCGAACTCAGAATTATAGCTAGTCACATGAATGCTCGCCACAGCTCACACAACAGCGCCTTCCTGTTGTATATTCTTGCTTCGTAATCTGTTTCCGTTGGTGTTTGTTGAAATGAATACAACGTTTTTAAACACTTCGCCTTCAGTGGGGGTGCGATTATGTATTGTAGCAGACACGTTCCGTGTGCCTCAATTCCACATGCTCGCGGTTTGATTTGAATAGAAATCGCCGGCCGCGGTGGCCGAGGGGACTGAGGCGCTCCAGTCACGGTCTGCACGGCCACTACGGTCGGGGGTTCGAATCCCCCCCTCGGGCATGGATATGTGCCGTCCTTAGTCTTAGCTAGTTCATAAGTAGTTTGTAAGCTTAGGGACTGATGACCCCGTAGTTAAGTCCCATAAGTTCTACAAACGTTTGAACATTTGAATAGAAATTAATATCGCTATTATCGCGTACCATCTCAAGTAAAGATTAGAGCGACCTAATAAGTTTTTCTTGTGTTGTGGTACATCCTGGGAAGCTAAATTTCGCCTACGACAGCGGCGCCTACTTCTGCTTCCTATCAGCACGCTGAATTGGGCGAGTTTCGCATGAGTGGCGAATACTTGATTGTAAACCCCTCCTCCGACGGTGTTCAATTAGATTACTCTTATTTGAAATGGGATGCATTTTTAACAAACTTGCTTCCACTTGCTCATTTTTGAAGTGAATATATTGACAGTGGATGATCCTTCTAATAAATATTTATGAATATCCACCCTTTTTAATATTTACACCAGGGCTGAGAACACTCAGACGCAAATTATATTTTTAATTCCGTTGCGCCATAAATGTTTTCATAGCCCGCTGCATAAAATGGTTTAGTCCGGGGTGGCGTGAATATTATTTTTCTCGTGAGCTACGACGTATGTTGGCCGCCGTCTTTGACTTCCTGCTGCTAAAGTTTGAATCATTTTTAAATCCTGGGTCAGGAAACAAGATTCTGTTGCAGCAAGTAGTCAGTAGTTCACGCGAATCCTTCAGCTGTCTATACGGCGACAATTATGTTTAAAGTAAGCTTTTAACTACCGCACAATAAACTTAGTTTCGGTGCGGACAGTGGCGGGTTGGTCCAAGACTGTTTTAATTCCCTGCAAAAAATCAAGCTTTTAACTGGCTCCCCTCAGCAAGAGTTAATTTAACAATTAACGGTGGTTTTTCAACAGTCTAAAGATGGGAATTCCTTAATGGGGTCTAAATTTAATGACGTAATTACCGTCGTTTTCATACTGCTGCTTGAGTAGTCATAAACGGTAGGCATTTTCAGAGGGCCGTGGCCTGTAGAGCGTTCCAGAGCTTGGACTGTAGGATCTGCATCATGGAAAATTTTTTGTTCTATATTTTCGATTTATTTGAAAATACTTAAATTTGTAATAACTTGTCTTATTTTTGAGTATCGGGAAATGTAATATTGTACTCTTCAGAGTACGAAAACATAAATAAGAAATAAACTTCTAAAGTATTTTACCCAATTCCAACTACTGGCCGTAAATTAGCGTACGGCGTACTGGCCAGTAGGGTATCGAAGATTTCTCACATGCACAACACATGAACGAGATTGCCACATTACATGTCGGAGGTATCGTTCCTGGAAGAGTTGAATCTCGTATATTACTGAAAAACAGATCTTCAGATAACCTCCATTCGTACCAAGAGTATAAAAGCTTGACAGACGCGGGAAATTTATGAAGTAATCAAGGAATTTTAATACCACCTGCTCTTATGAATTTCTCTGCCCTCATGTAATGTGGCATGGTTTTGAAGTATTGCGATAAATTTCTTGACCTGTCGAAATAGGTAAACGGTACAAGATTGTTTCCGTAGTATCACTTCAACAATGCAGGTCGGTTGACCATCGTAATAGTTTGCTGTTGCGTCATGTTGGTTTGGCCACCCCATGAATCCAGAATCAAGCACACCTTTTCTGCGTACAAGGTTACAGAACAAGATGCAGATATACAGGTCTTGTCAGCTTTCCAGATTTTGAGCACCTGATGACCATTTCCAAATTGTCTGGACACTATCAATTTCTTGCGAAACACGTGGAAGAAATGTTCAGTTGGGTTCTTGCAGACACAATCACTGATTAGCGGTTCAGTTTGCAGTGATAGAATACTGCGCAGGCTGTAACTATGTGCACACTACCAACCGCAACTAACGTAGTCTCATCACCTCGATGTGTGCACGTACGTTTATTTTGGCATGACATTCACACATTGCTTGGACTAGGTTTATAACAAACCTTCCGTCACATATTGCAATGAAGGCTTTAGTGTGCCGTTCAGAGCTATGCTGTGTTGCTTATCAGTTGTCAGTTCCGCTGGAGAAATTATTTCCTGAATTTAAGTTTGCTTATTGTAAGTTTTGTACCTGTTGTTGTGGTCTTCAGTCCAGAGACTGGTTTGATGCAGCTCTCCACAATACTCTATCCTGAGCAAGCCTCTTCATCTCCACATAAGAACGGCAACCTGTCTGAATCTGCTTACTGTACCCATCTCTTAGTCTTCCTCTGCGATTTTTACCCCACACACTTCCCTCCAATGCTAAATTCACAATTCCTTGATGTCTAAGAATGTGTCCTACCAATCTATCCCTTCTTTTAGTCAAGGTATGCCAGAAATTTTTCTCCTCAATTCTGTTCAGTACCTCCTCATTAGTTACGCGATCCACCCACCTAATCTTCTGCATTCTTCTGTAGCACCATATTTCAAAAGCCTCAATCCTCTTCCTGTCCGCACTGTTTATCGTCCATGTCTCACTCCCATACAAGGCAACACTCCATACAAATGCCTTCAGAAAGGACTCCCTTAGGCTTAAATCAATATTCGATGTTAACAAATTTCTCCTTTTCAAGAACGCTTTTCTACCCATTGCCATTCTGCATTTTATATCCTCTGTACTGCGACCATCATTTGTTATTTTACTGTCCAAGTAACAAAACTCATCTACCTCCTTTATTGCTTCGTTTGCCAATCTAATTCCTTCAGCATCACCTGATTTTCTTACACTGCACTCCATTACCCTAGTTTTGCTCTTGTTAATGTTCATCTTATATGCTCCTTTCAGCACGCTGTCCAATCCGTTCAATTGCTCTACCAGGTCTTTTGCTGTATCTGACAGAATTACTATGTCGTCGGCAAAACGCAATGTTTTTAATTCTTCCCCCTGAACTTTAATTCCTTCACCAAATTTCTCCTTGCTTTCCTTTATGGCTTGCTCAATGTACAAATTGAATAACAATGGAGAAAGACTACAACCCTGTCTTACTCCCTTTCCAACCACTGCATCCCTTTCATGCCCTTCAACTCTGACAACCGCTGTCTGGTTTTTGTACAAGTTGTAAATAACCTTACACTCCCTATATTTTACTCCGTTTTGTACCTATTTACCCATTTTCACGATGCCGTGAACTGAAAATTTTTATATATAAATTATTACTCACTTGCTGCTAAAGCCCATTCCTGGAGGGTTAGTAAATGTCCTGAAACGTCTCTGTATTCGATAAACCCGTGGAACGTCATTTCCTATTTGCACAGTATCACAAAGCCTGTAAACATTCAATACACTTATCTGAATATTACACTTCCAGATGCTCTAATTTAAAATAAGGCATTAAAATGTAAATATTTTAAACTATATACTGTATTAATATCTTAAAATTTCCGTCATAAAAGTTCTTGACTGGATTCTGTGACGAAGGCCTGGATCGCTCCGCCGACGACGGCGCTCGGAAACTTGCTCATGTTTACGACCACCCAAGCTACAGCATAAAAACACAAACGTTATTCATTGAAGAATTGTCTGAAAATGTGAAAAAAGCATAACTTCAGACTATCTTTAATAAAGACAACAGCCAAGGTCGCGTTTTATTTTTTAAGATTACCAGTTTCGGCAGTTTATCTGCCCTCTTCGGATCTGCAAATACACGCAAAATCATACTCAAAATGCAGTAATTTAAAAAGTTGCAGAAATACACATTTTTAAATATCCACTTCCGAAACCTACTTTAGATTTCATTCTTCAGAGCATTATTATTATTAAAAGCTCTTAAACATTTGACAACTTTATTGTAGGTTTCACATGTAAATAAAACACGAACATAAACATCCTGTAATAAGGTGTGAGAAAGTTAAAAACAATTCTGAATAATTCAGCCATCCAAAAGACATTCACATAAGGCAATACGTTCATTAATTTATATACGATAATAGTTTTCCTTTGCTATTTAAAAACATGAAGAGAATAGATAAGTCATGTTTCACAAATACATTGACATCAAGGAAGTGATGATCAAATGTCACATCTAGTATGCCATCTGGTATCAACTGCCGAAACCGGTAATATTAATAAAAAATGACAAGTTGCCTTGTATTCAATAAATTAAAAGATCGGTTATCCACAAACATGACAAACCATTGTGGTAAAATAAGCCTAAGAATGACTAATTGCCTTCAATCTCTGAAATTAGTTTTTGTTCTAGGATCACATAACACAGCTATATACACAAGAACTTTCACGATGGCACTGAAGAAAACGTGGCGCACAAGGTACATATCTTCTGCGGATTTAATAAACAAGAATGTCATCGTGGCTGGTCTCAACATAAGAGATTGATTGAGAATCATCCTTACGATGTCAAAAAAAAAAAAAAAAAAAAAAAAAAAAAATACTGGGCCCTTGGTATGTTGGACCCGAAAGGCTGCAGCACTGGCCATCACGTGAAAAATGCATTCATTTTAATAATATTAATAGACTAATAAAAGTTTCAATGTCAAACTCAGTTCTATAAACAAAACCACTTCAGAAAGACGATGCAGGGCAGCCATGTTTTCGCGCCAAATCTCGGAACTAGGCAGTCTTGCAACGAGACGCCACATTTGAGTTAGGAGCAAGCAATCGGAAAAATATCACGTGACTTCAGTACGCGCACTCAGTGACATAACAAGCATGACACTGTTCAACAATCATTGAGCAAGGGAAAATACTTTGATTTAAATGAAATGATCAGTCGTTTTTTTGGTCCGGGTCGTTTTTTTTGGTCCGGGTCGTTTTTTTTGGTCCGGGTCGTTTTTTTGGTCCGGGTCGTTTTCTTTTTGGTCCGGGTCATTTTTTTTTGTCCGGGTGCAGCCAGTTGCAATTGGTGTCTGAAGTCGGGACCAATGATGTGTATCACTCTGGACCGGAAGAGATTCTTCCTGGTTTTGAGCGGCTATCAGAAGTGGTAAAGACTGCCAGTCTTGCTTGCAACATGTAAGCTGCACTCAGCATCTGCTGCATTGTCGACAGGACTGACTGCGGACCTCAGATTCAGAGCCGAGTGAAGGGTCTGAATCAGAGGCTCAGACGGTTGTGCCACCATGTGGGCTGCAGATTCCTCGACTTGCGGCAAAAGGTGCTGGGTTTTCGGGTTCCGCTAAATAGGTCAGGAGTCCACTATACTCAGGAAGCGGCTACACGGACAGCGGGGGCTGTTGTGTGGACTGGGCGGTTTTTTTGGTCAGGGGGCCTCGGAAATAGACAAAATGGGTTTGTCTCAAAGTGGGCAGGTCAGGCACAGGAAGAAAGCAGATCTAGGAACCATTGGTACAACAGCTGTAAATTGTCTTAGCTGTATTGGGGAAGTTCCAGCGGTCCAAGCGCTGATAGAAAGTACTGAGGCACAAATCATAACAGGTTCTGAAAGCTGGCTGACGCCTGAGATAAGTTAGGCCGAAATTTTTTCAAAGGGTCAAATGGTCTTCAGAAAGGATAAAATAAATAAAAAGGGGGTGGCGTGTTCATTGCTGTTACGTTTTATCCTGCGGCGAAATTGAGGCAGATACTTCCTGTGAGTTGGTATGGGTAGAGATTATTCCTGACAACCGGAATAAATTAATAATTGGATCATTTTATCGCCGCCCCCCCCCCCACCCCCGACTCAGACGATGCAGTTGCAGAATTTTTCAAAGAAAGCTTGAATCAATTTCAAATATTTATCCGAAGCATACTGTTATTGTCAGTGGTGACTTTAATTTACTCTCAATATGTTGGCATAATTACGTATTCAAAACCGGTGGCAAATAGAAACATCGTCCGAACTAGTTCTGAATGGCTTTTCTGAAAACTACTTCGAACAGTTAGTTCATGAACCCACTAGAATAGTAAATTGTTGCGTAAAACCCTTGATCTCGTAGCAACAATCTGGAGCTAGTAAAGATCATCAAAACAAATAAGGGATTAGCGAACAAAGAGTTGTAGTAGCGATACTGAATGTCGAAATTCCCAAATGCACCAAAAATAAACGAAAAATATATCTATTCAATAAAACAGATAAAAATTCGCTTCACGCTTTCCTGAGTGATAGTCGCCAGTCTTTCAAAACTAAAAATGCAAATGTAGGTAAGTTGTGGCTTACTTTCAAAGCATCAGTAGCAATCGAGAGATTTATACCAAATTACTGATGTACGCACGAGCTACTGTTCTGTGCTTGCGCAAGATGTATTTCTCTCAATGTCCTTATGTTTCTCAGCACGAACTTTTTTGAATATGTTTGCGAGTTAGGTACAAAGACATGTTGAAGTCGGATATAGAACAGAGGGATACACTCTGGTGTATAAGGAAGAGAAATTAAGGGACCGGCACCAAACTTTGACACCCTAAAAGGATTTTCTTTTTTGTGTGTATGAATGTTAAAAGTGGTATGCGCGTGTGCGAACAAACATGTCACTGTGTTAAGTGACCGTGCTCGCTAAAATTCACATGTAAATTTTCTGTTGTGGTTTTGGTTACAAAATAACTTGACTAAGCAATGAGAGTACTTTCCTTTGTCCTGTTAGTACAAATTGCAACTGACATGGAATGCAATTATCTTACGTGTATGTGTTTTTTTAAGCGCAACGAATAACACTCTAAATTGTGCAGTAGTTGATAAGTTAACAGCAATTATATTCGTAATTGGTCTTCACACTAATCTCGTGTGTGAGAAACAATATGAACAAATGAAAAGTGCTGATCTGTTAGCGTGCACCACATACGAGTTGCCAGTCTATACATGCACAACTAGACTTGTAATGCCCTCGGGGAAATAAATATTAGTATATATATTACGTTAGTTATGAAATGTTGCTTTGCTAACGATCGTTAGATGGTTGAGGGTGGATTGTTTGTTGGAAGTGACCGTGTGCCTGCCCACATTATTCCCCTGAGCCATTAATACATCCTACTTCTAGACTATGCACTTCACTCTGATGCAATAACGTCAGTAAAGGATTCTCATTCATTCACACGTAATTCAGCTTTGAATCAGTGTATTGAAATCGTGCAATAATATTTGGTTGTACTGTAGTAACACAAAGAGAACACAAGGATAGTGGGAAACTACAACCACACCGCTGAAATGGGAACCATACTCCAATGGAACGTGAACGGATGCAGGGCTCGTTTGGACGAATTACATCTTATTCTGCAGAACAGACCATTCTGTGTCTCCCTTCAAGAGACACATTTCAAGCAGTGTGACGCACCTGTACTTAGAGGCTACCACCTCTACAGAAGACGACCTGACTGGCGATAGGGCGCAAGGCGGTGTTCATCAAGGACACATTCCATTCTACGCCTGTGCACCTAACTACGACGCTACAGGCAGTTAGAGTCTGTGTTGGCACACACTGAGCTTACAGTGTGTTCTCTGTATTTACCACCTGGAGAGCCTCTCGATGTTGTATTCTTGACACAGCTTCTCGATGACCTTCCACGCACTTTTCTCATTTTATATTTCAATGCTCATAATGCTTTATGGGGATCTAACACCACTTGCCCCAGGGGTCGAATGGTTGAGCGTGTGTTACAGTCGACATCGGTAATTTTGCTGAACACGGGTAAGGCCACACACTTCAGCGTTGCTACAGGTACGTCTTCCGCCATTGACCTCTCCTTCTGTTCGCCAGCTCTGGCAGACATTGCCCAGTGGGATGCAGACGACGACCTCCATGGAAGTGATCACTACCCTATCTGGGTAACTCTGCCAGATGGAATGGATCATGCTCGACAGCCGCCGAGGTGGCTTATTAAGAAAGCTGATTGGTAGCTTTTTAAACAGTTGGCTGTTTTGGAACGGCATGAAGGCGTTCAGAACTGAGTGGATCACACTACAGACGTAACTCGCGCCGCCGCCGATGCGTCAATCCCCAAATCGAAGGGCAACTTTAAGAGGCAGCCTGTTCCTTGGTGGAACGAGGAGTGTCGGTCTGCAATCCGAAACAGGAGGGCAGCTCTCCGACGATTCCACAGGTGCCCTACTGATCAAAATCTTGCAACTTTTTGCGTGGCGAGAGCGCGGGCAAGACGCATTATTCGAGAGAGCAAGGAGAGGTCTTGGCAAGAGTTCCTGAATTCTATCAATAGGTTCACATCAGCAAGCAGAGTATGGGAAGCCATTAGGAGGATCTCGAGGCGGAACTCCCGACCACCAATAGCAGCTGTACAAGGGCAAGGACGTCTCCTGACTTCGCCACGAGACATTTCTCAGGTAATGGCAGAATCGTTTTACACCATTACATCGGATTCTAGCCAGAATGCAGCCTGCAGCCTTTCGGCAGCATTGGGCTATACAGGAGAGGGTTGGTTTTGATTTCCGGTCCTGAGGAATATAACCAACCGTTCTCACTGTGGGATCTGGAGACTGCATTAGCAGTACCTTGTGATACTGCCCCTGGCGTCGATGACATAACGTACAGCATGCTCCAACACATGGAACCGCAATCGAAGCATGTCCTCCTTCAGCTTTTTAACCAAATCTGGTTCACGGGAAAGAGTCTGTTTTAATACCTATTTTAAAACCAGGGAAAGATCGGACTGACGCTGGTAGTTACCGTAGCATAAGCATCACCAGCTGTGTAGGAAAGACATTGGAGCGTATGGTTAACAGACGCCTAGTCTGGGTCCTAGAAAGCAGGTCCCTACTCAGCCGCTCCCAATGTGGCTTCAGAAGGTACCGTTCAACGCTTGACAACTTGATCTTGCTTGACCGGGAAATCCAACAAGCCTTCCTACGTAAGCAACACCTGATCGGTGTGTTCTTTGATCTCGAAAAAGCCTACGGTACTACCTGGAGGCGTAATGTTTTACAGCAGCTCCATGAGTGGGGTTTTCGTGGTCGCCTAACCATTTTTATTCGGTCTTTCCTTTCGGATCGGTATTTTAGATACAAGGTCGGGAGCGTATTGTCTGACCGTTTTCATCAAGAGAACGGTATCCCCCAAGGGAGTGTTCTGTGACGGCCTTCGCCATTGCTATCGTTACGTCCACTGTACGAAGTCCAGTACAGTGTTCCCTCTTTGTGGACGATTTCTCCATTTTCTGTGCGTCTTCCTCCGTCGCAACTGCTGCTCGTCAATTACATCTGACGATCAGGCGGTTGGAGGAATGGTCAAAACAGAACAGGTTTTAAATTTTCGTTGGAGAAGACCGTTTGTGTAGATTTTAATCGCTCCCGTTCTCTTTTAAATTACCCAGTTCTCAAACTTGGGGGGACTGCTCTCACTTTTAAGGAGAAGGTGAAATACCTAGGTCTTACTTTTGATGAAAAGCTAACTTGGTTGCCACACCTTAAGGAATTAAAATTACGGTGCATCAAGGCTTTAAATCTCCTTAAGTGTGTTAGCCATCAGGCCTGGGGAGCTGACAGGGCACGTCTCCTCCAATTTTACAGGTCATTTGTGCGACCCCGCTTCGACTTTGGAGGTCAAATTTATGGATCCGCGAGACCCTCTTATTTGAAAATACTGGACTCCATGCACCATGAAGGTATCAGGTTGTCCGCAGGTGCATACCGCACGAGTCCGGTTGTTAGCCTCTGTGCAGAAGCTGGTAAGCCTCCGCTTTCAATAGAAAGCGCCGCCTTCTGCTCACTGCACGTCAAGCGTACCGATCTATGTCAACTCCAAATTCCCTAGCGACTTCCAATGCTAATCAACAATCATTGCTACGCTTGTTCCGTAACCGTCCGCAGGCGACAAGGCCCTTTTGGTTCCGCGCAAGGGAAAGTCTCCATTTGCTACTGGCGCAAGGCATTCAGGTCCAACGCTAGGGGTGGAGTAGGGGATGTCCCTGGCTACTTCAGAGACCCAGGGTGCTTTTAGAGTTGACTCTCTACAGGAAGGCTTTTACTTCAGACACCTTTTATAAACGTAAATTTATCGAAATTTTATGTCACCATTCTGATTTTGTCACGGTCTACACGGATGGGTCCAAGCAGGGTGATCATATTGGTTGCTCTGTCGTGTTCCCCGATGTTGTCCTTCGGATAGGGCTTCCAGAACAGTTCACCGTTTATCACGCGGAACTGTTTGCTATCCTGATGGCACTGGAACAGATAAGAAGACATCATGGAGTGAAGTTCATGATCTGTTCAGACTCCCAAAGTGCCCTCCTGGCTATTGACCAAATGTACCCATCAGATCGGATGATGCAGGATATACAGAACGCTCTCCTTGCACTGCAACAACGAAACAAGGAGATCATCTTCTGTTGGGTTCCTGGGCACACTGGGATCCGGGAAAACAAGCTTGCCGATGTGGCGGCTAAGGATGCTTGCTCCCTCCCCCCTGCTGTACGCTGTTCTGTCCCACTGCAGACTGTTACCTCGTATGTGACAAGGAAAGACATCATTTTGTAGAAGGATCAGTGGTTGGATGTGGCGGATAACAAGTTACGCGCCCTAAAATCTTCAGTACGTCCATGGCGTACTTCCTTCCGCCCCCGACGAGCTGAGAAAGTCGCCCTTACTCTCCTTAGAATTGGACACTGCCCGCTAACGCATGGCTTTCTTTTGCGCCGCGGGGAACCGCCGGAGTGTAGCAGATGTCGGACACAATTGTCGATACGACATATTTTCACAGAATGCCATTTATACGCTGGTATGAGGAAAACTTTAGGTCTCTCACAGGACCTGAAATCTCTGAAATCTATTTTAGGTGACGATGAGGCATCCGTGGATTGTGTCCTAAGATTTTGTACTTCTTCCCAAAATATTGGGTGTACGATTTTAATGTGTGACAGTGTGGCTCGGTCACTCTTTAAGTAGTCACCGGGCCCCATACATCTATCAAACTTTTATCCCTTTTATGCAGTCCTTTCCTTTGAAACGTCTTTTAATTTTTAATGTACAATTGAAGTTAAATGTCCATACGACTGGACCCATTTTTCTTATCATTTACGTTAGCATACGGGCGCTGATGACCTCGCTGTTGAGCACCCTAAAACGCCAATCATTTTTGAATAAACAGTATGTCAAACAATTATATTTGATATTTGGATACCAAAATCACTGCACTTGATATCGTGCCTATCTGAACAATTACCATACTGATTCAACGTAATAAAAAAAATCCAACAAATCTGGTAATGATTTCAAGTATCACTCACTGCAAGTATTTCTTATCTCTTTACGTGATCTACTTATTTTCTGATAAGGCAAATCACTTTAACTCTAACATTAACTGACTTAATAATTTGAACTTTCATTAAGACTAAGAAAATCTCTAACCATGAACTTTACTGGACTTAAGAACAAACTAATTCCTGCTCTCATTAATAGACCAATTAATCATGACAAAATGCCTACACAGAACTGTTCTAATTAACACATAAATTTAAAAACACAATAATTATGCAAATCACAAAACACAATGATCAGAACGGATTGGAATTCAAATTGCTGAAACGAACGTGGTACTGGTAAAATGACTCAGGGTTAAATGATAAATGCAAGCTGCACAAAACAGTATTCATTAGCAAAAGAAGACAAATACCAACTACAATGTTCAAATACAGGCTACCACACATAACAATAGGAAAAATACAAGTTTTACCTTATTTGAGACAGATTAATTTTTATACAAAAGACAATTAGCTGACTTGGCTTAAACTTTCAGAATTTCGAATCTAACACACAAACTCGACAGTTCCACGACTACTACTCATCGACTCTACCATAATCACACAATGACTGCTCTCCACGACAGTAACACAGCGACTCCTTTCCACGAAGGTCACACAAAGACTCTTCAAACGCAACTACTGCAAGTGTAAGACACATTCCAAAGTTAAAGCAGTCTTTGGTTTACACCAAAGATATGAAAATAAGTGCAGTATGTTATATCGATTAATAAAATGATACAAAATATTACATAATTTTTTTCTACAGAATTATAGCTTGTGTTTTTATAACACAACATGCTCAAGGCTGTATGACAGGCAAAAATTGAGTGAAAATTATATTGCGTACTCCTTTCAACCCTAACGCCTGAATCGCTTATGGGGCAATTTCGAAATCTCGGAATGTTGAATTCCCCAACGATTTCCGAAATGAGTGTTCCGTGTATCCAGCTCCAAGTACCATTCAGTGTTCAGTATGTTAACTGCTGACGTGCAGCCACGATGACGTCTGAAATCTTTCCACGTTTACCACCGGACCACGCATGGCAGCTAGACTAATGCGCCATTTTATACCCTTTGCATACGATATAACCATCATCTGTATCTGTGCATATTGCTACCCCATAGCCTCTGTCACATATAATATATATAAATGAATTGCTGTTCGGTAGTCTCGCTAAAACTCGAGAACGGCTGAACCGATTTGGCTGATTTTAGTCTTGAAATATTCGAGTAAGTCCAGGGAAGGTTTAAACAGTGATAAAATATTAAAAAGTTGTCCGTAAAAGAGTAAAATTGGGAAAAACTGAAACAAATTTTTCCAGTGAGTTATCAATACCATTCGTCCAATTGCCATAAAAATTTGGAAATGTCGCCAGAAAAGTAGGAAAATCTAGGAAACACCGAAAGAGATTTCTTTCTTTGAATTAAAATCAATTGCCACATGATTGTAAGAGAATCCCTTGTGTACGGCTTGACAGGACCAAGGTTTGTATGAAATAATTCTTTTGGAATAATCTACCGAAAAATTTGAGAAACTGAATGTGCGTTTTTCAGTGTTTTTGGTTGAATTCAGCACTATAACTGACCATTCGGGCGAGGGAGAGGTGTAATTTTTTTCCATCATGGTCTCGGAAGAGTTTTCAGTAAAAAGAAAATAGGGACAGTTAAAAAGGAAAGTCGCAAAATTTGATCCAAGTTCAGTTTTCACTGTGTTCCTAAATCTACTCAACACTATAAGTTGAGCAGCGTTCATCTAATTCCGATAACATTTTGATTATTTGACGTTCAACGAAATATGAACGTTCTTATGAACTAAAAATTTGGGGAAAGTTACCCGGAGAATTTGAAAATGAGACTAACGAACATCAATTCATTTTTATCTTTGACAGTTTACATACGGGTTCAGCTCGTGTAAAGCAAACTTTACTCTTTCAAATTATATTTCTGAACGTACCCAACACAACATCCAAGTCAAATGTTTTATATCTAAATTTTCCTCCAATTTATCCATATTATATCACCGTTTAAACCTTCCCTCAACTCCCACGAATGTGACATGAACATTATCCTGGACATGTGTGCGTGATTTTCCCACTCTTTCCGCCCACTATCAAGCCGATACTTGGACTATCTGATGATGCCTTTATAAAGCTACTGGGTCTAAAATACATATGATTTAAATTAATATGGTTTTTATTAACAGGTAAGTGATACGAAGTTCACCGGGTCATCTAGTCACTGTATAAAGCTTACAGAATGTCAATTTCACTTTTGTCTTCCACACTGAGAAGAGTTGACCCATATCGAGATTTCCCTCCACAAGACTCCTGTCACATCTCCCGAGAACTTTCAGATGAAATGTTGATCCCTCAGAGCTTCTCTCTGCTCAGACTTCTCCAAATTCCCTCTAATATCCCCTATCAGTAAGCACCCCTCAAGCCATCTCTTGCATAACTTCTCGTCTTAATTCGATTTCCATATTAATGTATTAAGCGCTCTTGTCTCACCGGCGTCTGTCTCAACTTCTGCATCTCAAGGTTTCATCGTTAGCAACCGTGTCCTCTTCGCCATTCATAACGGTTGCTGCAACAATACTTAATACGTTCTAGTACAAACAGCTACTGAGATGAAAAATCGTACGGACATATTTTACGGCCCACTTTAGATTTGTAGTTTTATAAATTTTTTGCAAACATTTTGGATCAAAATAATCTACACAATAAAAATTTGATTAAGAAGTGTCTGATACCCCTTTTAGGAGAAGAAAAGTAGGTAGTGGCGGGTACCGAACCAGTGACCTTTAAGCATCACAGTCCAAAGCGTTGCCCATTGCGCTACAGCTAACAGTCTCAAGTTGTGGTCTTTAATCTTATACTATTGATGGCCGTTGTTTACAAAAGCCATATTAGCATCAGTTGACACTAATCATTTATCGTACGAAGAACGACGCGTTTTTAATTCTTCAGCGCGCCATTGCTCTGAAATGACAACGTGTAACATACAATAAGAAAATCATCAAATACGCAACGCAAGATGGTGTATGCCACATCGAGTTCTGGGCGAGGAATGTCACGTGACATCTGCCAACTGCTGGTTTTCGTTAATTCAATGAAGGGTGACAAAACTCCGTTATTTTCGTTAATATCTCAAACGATACGATATATGAAAAAAAAAAAAAAAAAACATAACAGATCAAAGTTGTAGAGAATTTTCTCCTCTATAAATTCGGTTATTCAATTTTCGTGTCAGATGAATGGTTAAGCCGTTATTTTCATTTAAATTTAGAGCTGTCAAAAGACGATCGCAAAGGCCCACTTTTAGTGTTACTACCGTAACCTAAAGTGGGCCAAAATTTACATGGAGAAAATTAAATATGAATTTACTGGACACAGCGCAGAAGTCTAAGAAAGGTCTGGTACCTCACAGCTATCCTTAAATTTTCAGAGATTGCAGTAGACTGTTACAATATCATGTATTTCAATGAAAGGGCCAGAGATGCAAAGATGGAGTGGGACCAATATTAAGTCTACATTATTGGGTTAATTGTAGGACAACCGTTAGAACATGCATTTTAACTTCTAGTCGATATCTGGAAATTGTGACGAGTCTTTCGTGACTCACCCGGACACACAAAGATATAGGATGTTTCTAAAGTATAGTCCTTGGGGATCTACAGTGGATTTATATATCAAAATTTACATAGGAAGCAATGTCTGGAAGGTTTATACAGTGCTGTATATCACTTGTTCACCTTAGATACTGTGTAACAACTCTCTTACTTTCACTAAAAACTCTGGTTTTATGTTTCTGGAAGTACCAGATATAAAAATAGGTCTAGAAACGATTCTTTAAAATCCACAAATTAATAACTATGAGTTGTCTCTAACAGTATAGATGATGAAAGATCATGGTCGTTATGGGATTGATTTCAGAGCCCATGTTTACTGGCCGTTTATTCTTGATCCATATCGCCTACTCCCACAACATAGAGAGCAAAAATCTTGCAGTTTAAGGGTTTTTTTCCACGGTATGGATGTCATTGGAGGACATTTACAGACCAGCGTTGCTATGTAAACCTTGATATACTGTAAGGTGTGGTGGTGGAAAAAATGTGATGGATACGAATGATTCCGGCTGAGCGAGGTTTATGTGGGTTGACCCTGAATTAATTACTGATATTTAACCTCACAGCAAATAATTTGCATGATTTGCCCTGTTTGTTCTAATTGTAATGAGACTCTTCCACTTCCTGCAAGTGGCATAAAATAGATTTATTTGTCCCCACCAAAAATCTAACGAACTAACTGGGATCTGACGACTAATAATGTTGAAAAAAACATCTTTCAAATCCAGTAATATTTATGACATCTTTTTTATGCGGGATAAAGCAGACAATGATAAATCCAATAATAAATTGATAAACAACAAGAATACATTTAGAACCAAATAAGAAAGAACAATCTAATGCATATGAAGTTACTCAAATTATTACGAAACTGGAAACGACTGGCAAGTCAGAAACCCCTATCATGAAATATGTTCTTAGTGGGATAATCGAGTCTGAATACCAGTGCAAGGTTGATTTTCCTAACTACACAATCCCCACTATAAGGCAGAACCTGATGTATCGACTATATGTTGCTGGCGAGCGCTTTGCTATACACTACCAAACTGACGACTTGCGTGTGAAGGTGCTGCGCTGCAGTGGCGTGGGGGCAGGGCGACGTTGAGCTGAAATATTTGCGCGACCACGAAATAAAAAAGAAAACTCGCTCCATCGTTTGGAAGCTGTAAATCCTGGTATCAGCCTCTGTGCGCTCGGCAGTACGCAGTGCCTACGATCTCAAACAATTCTGCCAAGTCAGGACCACTTCAGTGAGCGTAGACAAGTACGCACGAGTACTGAAGGTCTAAATGACTCTAGAAGTTGAGTATATCGCAACTAGTGCTTCGGTGCACTAGTATTGGCTGGCAGACCTTATTCAAACCGAAAACAAGAACAATCCACTCAAGTATAAATCTCGGTGTGTACCCTAAAGCTTATACAAGTTCACTCGTCCAAGTATCAGCTCAATAAGCAAAATCTCAAAATCCGCACACTGGGAGGACAGGACGCCACCAGACGTGTCCGTAATCCAGTGCTACGAAACACGAAGTCCCATCACCGCGTCCCCCCTCCCCCCTCCTCGAGAATCACCGTTTATTCGTAAAGTCAATCAGCGTAGATTTCTGGAACTCCAGCAAGTAAAATCTCACAAGACAACCGCTGATTTTGAAAAACTGGCGCTTTGAAGATCAGCCAATCAAAGACGGCATCCCTTCCACCCACACTTTTGGCGCGATTCTCAGTAAAAGGCTCTAATCTTCGCCCGTGGGAGCGGCTGCCTAGTCTCCAGCAACATTCCGTCGCTTTCCCTTTCGGACCCTCGGCCACAGCCGTGGGCCCTGCTATCTTCTTCTAAGACGCGCAGACGATGCCTCTCCTTCACTGTTTGGGACACAAGGCTACATTTATACGACCTACTGCCCTGCCAGTGTGGCACCTAAGGCCTCCTACGGCGCAGCAGGGCGCAGGTAGGAAGGAATTCGCCCCCTCAGGCCCAAGTCAGCTCTGCATCTCACCTTAGCAAAAATCTTCCCTGCATCGTATTCCCGACAGCAATAGAAAATTGAATGTACAGGACTCACTAGAAAATACGTCAACAATAAACATCGATAATAAAGATGAGAGATGGACCGCCATCTCTCAATACTGATACAACCCCTCTGGGTTTGTCGGTGTATTTTAGAATCACGGTGTACATACAGGGTGATTCAAAAGGCTGTGCACAAACGTAAGGAGGTTATATGGTCTGGAAAGTAATCATGGGCAGTAGAAGACTGGGAATGCTAGTTTCGTCCTGTTAGGAACGTTGAAGATAGACTAATCCCAAAATACGGTCGCCAATTATCCCGGCCCGCACCTTTCGGCTGCAAGGATGCTGATGATTTTCTGTGACAATGGCACTGGGGTTCTGCATACTATCCCACAGATAACAGTTATGACACTTCAAGCCACTCGGCGTAAAGGTCGCACCATCTGTGAATAGGATGGATGTTACAAATACAATGGTTGGAACTTAAAATAGTGGCAACTATTTATTCACAACCGATACAAAAGCATTATATAATTGCACCTGTTACTGTCCTTCGTAGTAGTCATTAGCGTTGTGTAGAACCCCATATCAGCGATGTGGAAGGCGTAGTGTGCCGTTAGCAGAGCCTGTTCTGTTGATGGTGCGAATGGAGCGGTGTACTGCCTGTCGAATCTCGGGACAGTTTTGAAGCGAATGTCACAAAGTGTTTGCCTCATCTTCGGAATCAAATCAGTCGCACCCATCGACCGAATGGAGCAGACACAGCTACCGCTGTGTGCGATCTCACTAATCGTCTGGCGTCGATCACTGCCCACTAATGCGGCAAAATTATGCGCTTCATCAGAGAGGCTATACCGATGCATGCCAGCCACAGTTTGCCGACCTTCGTTGAAGGCTTTAATCAACGTACCACTATTCCAATTTCCCGCTCGCCTCTTGAAGATCTTGATGCTGTACGACCTCTGGCACATTCAATTTTAATCAAACTCCGTTGTCTCTGTTTCGGAAACAGTGACACCGATACATGAAGAGTGAAGATACACGGTCTCTCTTACATATGAAGTACATTTCCCAAAATTCTCCCAATAAACTGAAGTCGGCTGTCCGCCTTACTCACAACTGTCCTTACATTTCCCTTTCATTTCATATCGCTCTGCAATGTTACGCCTAGATATTTGAATGACGCAACAGCAAGAAGCTCACTACTAATGCTGTATCCCACCATTATGGGATTGTTTTTCCTACTCATGCGCATCATCTTAAATTTTTCTCCATTGAGAGCTAGCTGCCATTCTTCGTACAACTAGAAATTTTGTCTAAGTCATCCTGTATGCTATTACAGTCAGTTAAAGACATCCTATCATACACCAATCATCAGCAAACAGCCGCAAATTACAAGTTACTCTGTCCATCAGATCATCTTTACAGATAGAAAATAATAGCGGTTCTATCGCACTCCCCTGGGGCACGCCTGACGATACACTCGTCTCTGATGAACACTCGCCGTCGAGAACAACGTACTGCGTTCTATTACTTAGGAAGTCGTCCAGCCAGTCACAAATCTGTGAACCTATTCCATAAGCTCGTATCTTCGTTGGCAGTCTGGCACCGAGTCTAACGTCTTTTTGGGGTCTAGAAAAACACAATCCGCCTGTTGCCCTTCGTCCATGGCTCGCAAGATGTCATGTTAGAAAAGGGCAAGCTGAGTTTCACACGATGTTTCCTAAACCCGTGCTGATTCATGGAAAGAAGCTTTTCCGTTCAAGGAAATTTACTATATTCGACCTGAGATTATGCTCCAAAATTCTACATTAAACTGATGTCAACGTTATTGGCCTATAATTGCGTGAGTCAGTTCTCTTTTCTTTCTTATGAACGGGAGTCACCTGCGCTTTTTTCCAATCCCTAGGCACTTTGCGCTGACTTAAAGATTCGCGATATATGCAAGCTAAGTAGGGGACCAATGCCGCAGAATAGTCTTTGTAAAACCGAACTGGTATTCCATCCGGACCAGCAGACCTTTACATATTTAGCTCTCTCAGCTGCTTCTGTACACCGGAAATACCTATTACTATGTCCTCCATTTCGGAATTAGTACGTTGTAATGAAGTTTGACTGGATAAACGGTCTATAGCAAGGAAAGCATGCATTTCGGGGCAAAATTTCGTTTGATTTCCGTATACTCTCAGCGATAAATATCTAAGGCTTGTACACTGTTGAAAAAAGTACCTTGTATATTTAACACAGAATCACAAATAAAATATGAATGCACCATCTAGCATTTTTTGTCAGATGTTCGCTAACAGAAATAGATTCAATTTTTGTGAAATCTGCGAATGCTGATTCCAATCATAAAGAATGAAATACGTTTACAATATACATCAAAACTAATTACAAATTCAATTTACTCATTTTAATTAAATAACGTTTATTGCATGGGAGTCGTGTTAGATAAAATATGCTGAATATCCCGTAGGGCTTTAATTCAAATTGACGAATATATATGAGCGTACGTTTGGTAATTAATACGCCAGTAGCAAATCTGATTTCTTTAGCGCGGAAAATCGCGCGCAATACATCTTACATGGTCATACTGCTGCATATGTGTGATCCACCATAACGGGAATGGAAGAACGTAGGTTCACAGCCTACAATGGTCTGAGAAATAAAATTCTGAAAACAGTTAGGCAATTTCAAATGAAGATTCTTCAAATACACGTTGTTGGGAAAGACAGGAAATCCAAGCTACACCAAATATAAAAGATAGTTAAATTTGACATTCTCGCATTGAAAAATATGTATATCATAGGAGTGAAGGAGATAAAAGGAAGGATCGGAAGTGGAATAAAAATTAAGTTGTAATGTTTTCATCTGATAACATGCGTTAATATCCTTCGTGAAAGGCTAGAAGAAAAAGGACGAAGAATTGTAGTTGCTGTAAATAATGGTAACATTTTAGGCGTACATAATATGAATTGGGAGTAAACTAAATAGCAAGGCGGATTTGTAGGAAGTGAGAAGATTCGTGTTGAACATATCATACATGGTGTCCAGAAAAGGGCTCCCTGATTTCAAAATTAAATATCTCGAAAAACAAAGATCGATAGAGGAATGCAGTAAACGGTATGTTTATCGTGAAAGCTGTAAGAAGTTTGTACAGCAGTTTGAAATAATAGTTGCAAAAGTTGCTAACACATGGCGCTGCTCGCTGTACAGCTCATATCAGCATACATAAGTGAAATAATCGTATGAAAACACTCTTTGCAAACAATCACATCGCAATGTTTTCAAAATGTTCACCATTGGCACTAAGAGGTGGCGCAAACAAAGAATGAAATTCGCCATCACATTTCGTAGTGTCTCAACCAAAATGGATTCACATGCCACAGAGATCGCCAATTCAAGCTCGTCCAGCGTGGCGGGATGCTTCGGGTAGATCGTCTTTCACTGTGCCCCACGAAGTCACAGGGAGTCAGATCCGGCGAATATGGAGGCTAATCCATGCCTGCACCAGTAAATTTGGGATATTTCAAAGCTATGACTCGATTCCCGAAGTATTCCTCAAGAAAGCGAAACACTTGTTCGGTCCGATGTGGTCATGCTCCATCTTCCATAAACCATTCAGTATCTGGTCGATCCTCTAACGCTTGCTGTGTGGCGACAAATTGTTCCGAAATTGCAACGTAACGTGCACCAGTGACCATTTCTCGAATGAAAAAAGTGCCAATAATGCCTCTGCTGCATACTGCAGCACACACAGTAACTTCAGGAGAATACAAGGGTTTCGCTTCACACCAATATGGCTTTTCGGAAACCCAAAATCGCCGGTTCTGCTTCTTCACGTATCCATCCAGGTGGAAGTGTGCTTCATCTGTAAACCAGATGCAGCCAACATCAAATCCTTCACTGTCAATCATTGTGAGCATCTGATTAGCAAAGGCAACCCTTTGTTGCACAGCTCGTACGGGTAATGGCTTGATGCGATTGAATTTTGAATGGAAACGCGTGTAGGCTCTTTCTCAGTATTTTCTGCGTGCTGGAACGCTTCATATGAGTATCAGATGCAATTCTACGGACGGATGACATTACCCATGATACCTTCAGAATTTGCAAGAGTGTATTCCAGTCGACATTGTCAAAAGCTTTCTGCAAATCGACAAACGCTAAAAACGTAGCTTTCCCTTTCCTTATCTCCTAAGAAGTCATAATGTGAGTATTGCCTCCCGTGTACCTACATTTCTCCTAAATCCAAACTTCCCCGAGGTCGGATTCCACAAGTTTTTTCCATTCGTCTATAAAGAATTCGTGTTAGTATTTTGCACCCATGACTTATTAAACTGATAGTTCTGTAATTTTCACATTTGTCTACACTTGCTTTCTTTGGAATTGGAATTACAATATTCTTCTTGAATTCGGCGGGTATTTTCCCTGTCTCGTACATCTTGCATACCAGATGATACAATTTTTTCATGACTGGCTCTCCTAACGACATCAGCAGTTGAGACCGAAAATCATCTGGACGAACTGTATATTAACAGTGGCTACAAATTTCGTGAAACACCTAACCCTACACTTTAGTGTTGGCTTTTTTTACAGTTGCTAAGCACCTAGCGTGCTAGACGCAAACAGAGACGGTTGGGCACATATTGGCAAGCCGGTGGACTGTAAAAGGCTGAACGGGGGACGAAGGTCAGACACACCTGTGCCGGTTTTACAGCCCTTTGTGCGAGCTGGCGGCTAACGCGAAACCTGCTTTGACTTGTAGCTGTGTTTGTGCGAAAGGATGTGGGGGCGGCTGGAAATTGGAACCTTGGAACCAAGGCTGCAATATGGCGAGCAGGAAATCGTGAAATCAAAGTGTGACCTTCTCTCGGAACCTTACAGTAAACAAACTATTTTATACTTCGGGCATTCACAGCTGAAATACATTGTGAAATAATTCTAGAAAGTAATATAAACAATCAGGATATCTTTCTATGAATTATTGCAGTCGGTCTTAGCTGATTTTATACGCCTTTATTGCGTTATTACCGTTAAAGGTACATCTTCAGGTATCTGTATTAAAAAACAAAACGTTATACATAAGGTTTATAACTATTAGTATTTACAAATTAAAATACCTGATAAACACTAACCTTTAAATTTACATGGGGTGGTTTGACTTGTTGCGTGTCCCAACGTTCATGATGGTTTCCCGGGTTTTATTGGTACAATTCGTTTTACTTTAGATTCAGGGGATACTGAACCCACCCCTACGTTCAACTTTAAAATTTTAAGCAGTAAACTTGGTGAGTAAGACTCCTCTTGTTACGCTTTTCTTTGCGGTTACGCCCTCTAAATTCTAGCTCACGATGACTTTCCATTCATTAGATATACGCAACCGTTGCCCACATAGATGTTTACCGAAGGGAGTCCCTTGTAAAATTAACATCTTTGAAGAAAACCTCCATAAAACCCGGCAAACCATCATGAACGTTGGGGCACGCAACAAGTCAAACCACCCCATGTAAATAAAAAGGTTAGTGTGTATCAAGTTTTTTAATTTGTAAATACTAATAGTTATAAACCCTACGTATAACATTTTGTTTTTTAATAGATACCTGAAGATGTACCTTTAACGGTACGAAACTGGTAGTAACGCAACAAAGGCGTATAAAAACAGCTAAGGCGGACTGCATTAATTCATAGAAAGATTTCCTGATTATTTATATTACTTTCTAGAATTAACTTACAGTAAACATCTGATTCACCTCTAGGAGCGCGGATGAAACACTCGTAATTAGTTCCGTAACTGAGGGGTACCAGCGAGATAGTAACTTTTTTTTGACAAATGAAATTTTGTCATTTTGTACCAAGAGCAGTGGGTGGCGTATTTCAGGGCATCAAGTGAATTTGTATAAAAAATCTCTGGAGTTAGTAGTGTGTTCAGGTTTTTGTTCTTGCCAGAATGCCTTACTGCTCGTCTATAACGACAAGGCAATGCCATGCGACAAAATGAGTTTGATGAAGTGATAGACAAATGCACAAGATATCTCTCTGAGGACGAATTAATATCAGAAATTGGAAGCGGCCTTTTCTATGACATAAGACTGAAATATGGATTGTTCAATACTAACAGGAAAGAATATGTCAGTGACGTTAAACATCAATTCTTAGAAGCTTTAAACTTCATATTTTGAAGAAACAATACATGGGTCACGTAACTGAGAAACAGAATGAAAATGGAATGCCGGCCGCGGTGGCCGAGGGGACTGAGGCGCTCCAGTCACGGTCTGCACGGCCACTACGGTCGGCGCTTCGAATCCCCCCTCGGGCATGGATATTTGTGCCGTCCATAGTATAAGGTAGTTAAGTAGTTTGTAAGTTTACGGACTGATAACCCCGTAGTTAAGTCCCATAATCTTAAACATTTGAACATTTTTGAAAATGGAATTCGAAGAGGTATTTACTAGGAAGAAAGGAACTACAATTAACTTTAAGGCCGGAATAAAATGAGTGATGCAATGAAGTTACGACGATTTCATCGCTACTTGCCACCTTCTGCTGTTTGTGGGGAACATAACTGTCGAGAAGATATAGAAGTGTTTGTTATTATTAACCTATTTTTGAAATGCAACTTTGTCTCTTAACATTGTGAGTAAATAAACATTAGTTTGTGGTAAAAATATGTCTACTACATGTTACTTTCTTCGTTTAACATGCGGCCAGGCAACATATTATCATGTTGTAAAATATAAGCTTATATACAATGTAATTTAAAATTATTGATTGTCTCATAAAATAAAATAAAACATACCAGAGAAACATATTACACACGTTCAACAAAAATTACATAAGTTCAAAAAAATTACCCGATCTTAGTATTTGCTCAAACATTAGTCTAATATTACGTTATCTGGAAAGCATAGAACTGTGGCTTGCCACTTTCTTTCCAGGACCACCTCAGTTCTTCTTTTTCTACTATTTCCTATTGTTGTATACATCTTAAGCTTGATGAAACTTTCCAGAACAGACCTAACAGTCCGTCGTTGGGTTACCTATATGGTGAAGGGCCTAAACTCCTTGGTACTACTCAAGAAGGGGTCGCACAAGGGTTCCACACGCGGTCTCCTGTACAAATGAAACACATTATCTCAATAAACCGAACACGATCATTAGCCGTCCTAAGATGCTCAATCCATTTCATGTAGGTCTGAAACGTTTGCCTAATCGACGCTCTTGTGTTAAGCAGCACACCAGTAATGCTGTGGGCGAACATTATGGGTCTGTTGCACCTACTCTCCTTATATCTAGAGACTAGCTGAATCCCCGCTGCTTCGCATGCGTAGGCTGGTTGGTCTGCACCAGTTGTTTCTTTTTAATCCCGATAAAGAATCCATACCTTAAGTTTCGTAGTTGTAGCTTGAAATTTGAGTTGACAGCACCATATTTTTGAAAATCAATTTTTGCATCTCGTAATTCACCCTCTTATTGCTCGAATTTCCAAAAATACCGAAACATGTGTCTTTTAAATTCGAACCCCGAATCCAAATCCGAAAATTTGTAGTTCTAACTTCAAAATTGCCTAAATAGCAACAGATTTTCGAAAAACATTCCCTCTCCAATTTAACCCCCTTGATGGTTGAAGTTGCAAAAATAACGAAACAAGTATTTTTTAAATCATAACGAACAATACAATTACCAATTTTGCAGCTATAGCTCCAAAATTGTATCAATAGCAACGTGTTTTCAAAAAATATTTTTGATCCGCTATTTAACCCTCTTACTTGTTGAATTTCCAAAAATACTAAAAATCATGGATTTTTAATCTTGACCAAGATTCCATAACCGAAGTTTCGTAATTGTAGCTTAAAATTTGAGATAACAGCAACATATTTTTGAAAATCAATATTTTGCCTCACCTATTTTACCCCTTTATTTGTCGAATTTCAAAAAATGCCGAAACATGTATCTTTTAAATTCGAACCCTGAATAAAAATCCGAAATTTTGTAGTTCTACCTTCAAAATTGCCTAAATAGCTACGTATTTTCAAAAAAACGTTTCATCCCGTATTTCACCCCCTTACGGAAGGAATATCAAAAACTCGCTTCTTAAATGACGCCTACAGAGTAAGATAGATATCCTCCACAAATTTCAAGTTTCTATCTTCAGTGGTTTGGGCTGGGCGATGATGAGTCAGTCAGTCAGTCAGTCAATCGGTCAATCGGGACTCTCTCTCTCTCCGGTCAATCGGGACTCTCTCTCTCTCTCTCTCTCTCTCTCTCTCTCTCTCTCTCTCATATATATAATGAGAGAGAGAGAGAGAGAGAGAGAGAGAGAGAGAGAGAGAGAGAGAGAGAGAGAGAGAGAGAGAGCTGCCATTACAGCAACTAAATTTTTTCTCTACGTCATCAAATGATCAAATGTTATTGGTTATTAGTCCCAAGTTTACAAACTACTTAAACTAAGGTGAACTACCCTAATGATCACAGATACATCCATGCCGAGGGGGGACTCGATCCCCCGACGGCGAACGGCCGTGCGCACATAGCACGGCGCCTCAGTGCACACGGCTATTCCGCCGCGGGTCTATGTGATCCCGCATCGTTCTACATTCATTCAATGATGATATTTTTCCCGAACATCACGGCCTCAGATTCTTATTCACTGTGTCCGCTAGACCATTTTTACAGGCAGAAAATAACGGTCCTTTCTTTCAGTCACACTTTTACAATAGGAACATAATTATCAATGTCTGTTCATTGAAGCAACTGTTACAACTGAAATATCACAGACAATAGAGGAAACATAATATAGGTATTCAGGCTTTCAAGGACTGAGGTTGTCACTAACACTAACAACCATGACTATTGCTATAAATAATACTAGGATGATTGTGAACGTTATTTATTAGATGAATCATCATTACAAACGTACAAAACTAACAAAAGCAAATTATTTTTTATGAAAATCTGCAAAATATGTTTTACCATTGCGTAAGCAAAGAGGCACTTTACATGTACTACACTGCCATACAGTACGCACGGGAGAAATTTTAGTGGTACAATTGCAGCAGGTTGATGGTGACTGAATTTTAGACGAATTTCCTGCGGGACTATAGGATTGTGGCGTTTTATAAATGCAGGTCCTGGAGATGAGGCCGCGGAATTACGGCTGCTGTTCACTGAATCCGGCCTGTGTTTGTCTCTGACATATGCTGGTGCCAGTAGGCCCCGATATACTTCTCTCCGGAAGCCTTTCAGAATCAGCTTGTTGAGGTCTGGGCGTGAAGAGGACTGAAGTTCCCAGCTTGCTTACATTCCCTTTGTAACTACTCAGTGAAAACACAAAAGTAACAGTACCTGCATGCCAACACATATAAAATAGGTCTATGAGAATACGTTCAATAAAATACATTACAGAAAACATGTTACGTACCCGTTGAATTGATGTTTTTATCAGACACTCGAGACAAGGTACTTTAGCGCTATATTCAGTGCAACTGGTATGCACTGACATTCATGCAATGTACCCGAAATCTGTCATTTATTTTGAAGCACAGTCCAAACGGACATACTAATTCAACCGTTTATCGCTAGATGGTGTGGAATAGAAGTACCGTGATCGAAAAGAGGTGGTTAGTTACACTAACTACCAAGACTGAAAGAGTTAAACTTCCCCTGAGAACTCCTGTCGGTATCTAGTCACAGATGAACACTCGCTATCCAGGACAACGTATTGTGTTCTATTACTTAGGAATTTTTCGAACCATTCACATATCTGCGATACTGTTCCATATGCTCTTAGCTTTCTTAGTAACTCAACACCATATCAAACACCTTCCGGAAATGGAGAATCGTGAAGTCTGCCTGTTGCCCTCTATCTAGGGATCGAAAGGTGTCATGCGAATAACGGGCAAGTTGAGTTTCACAGGAGTGATGGTTTCAAAGTCCATGCCCTTGCATAGACAGAATCTTTTCCGTCTCAAGGAAGTTTTGAATATTTAAACTGAGAATATATGCAAGAATACTACATTAAACCAATATTTATGCTATTAGAATGTCAACAAGCTGATCCATTCTTTCACCTTCATAAACGGAAGTCACCTGCGCTTTATTTCAGTTGTCTACGACTTTCCATTGGAACAAAGATTTTTGATAAAAAGGATAATGACTAGCTTACGAAAGAGGATAATTAAAGACTGCCTCAACGTAAATTTTTATAGGGAAACCTTAACGGAAAAGAGCCGTGGAAGTATATTCTGATCCCATACATGCTGCAACTATTATCACGGTTATTGAACGGTCAAAATGGTAAGATCAGAGAAAAATAGTTTACAGTTTAACGTGCTGTCCACACCAATGCATTCCTTTTTTAAAATTAGGGAACGACGTCGCCCCTACCGTTAGAAATGATCAAATGTTTGTAAAGCTATTCTACATCTACATCTACATGGGATGCTCTGCAAATCGCATTTAAGTGCCTGGAAGAGGGTTCATCGAACAACCGTTATCCTATTTTATCTCCCATTCCATTCTCGAATAGCGGAAAGAATGAACACCTGAATCCATCCGTTCGTGCTTTGATTTCTAGTATTTTATTCTGATGATTTCTACCTATGTAAGTGGGAGTCAACAATATATTTTCCCATTCGGAGGAGAATGTTGGCGATTGGAGTTTCGTGAGTAGCCCACGCCGCAGCGATAAGCGCCGTTGTTGTAATGATTCCAATCGCAGATCCCGTATCATTTCCGTAACGCTGTCTGCCCTGTATCGTGACAATACGAAACGAGCTGCCCTTCTTTGGACTCTTTCGATGTCCTCCGTCAAACCCATCTGATAAGGATCCCACACTGGGCAGCAATACTCCATAAAAGCATCTTTTAAGGGTTCTGCCAATAAAATGCAGTCTCTGGTTCGCCTTTCCCACAACATTATCTACGTGTTCTTTACAATTTAAGTCATAAGTAATTGTAATTCCTAGGCATTTTGTGGAGTTTACGGCCTTCACATTTGATTGAATTACCAAGCAAACAAAGGTTAACGGAATGGACCAAACTACAGTGGTCATCGGTCCCTAAACTTACAAACAATACTGTTTAATTCAGCTCGCATTTATCATTTATCCCTGTGTCATTTTACCAGTTTGACTGCATTGTTGAGTCAAAACTGAGTTTTCCGTCATACTAGATTTTTCTCCTTGTAAGGTATGCACATGGGAAGTAAAGTTCTGATTATTACATGATAGGCCGCAACAGATCCAGTAATTTGGGCAAAAATTAAAGATTGTAACAAGCGACAGAGCTAAGAAATGTTTAACGAGGGAAGCAGCCATGGTTCTAGTGTTAAACTCACAACCCGGCATATTTTGCCTATTAGTCTTTGAGACATCATTCTTTCCTTTGTTGAAATTACCTGTTTCGACAACGTGAATGATCTCTATATTCCATTGTTTTCATGCTTCAGAAGGCAAGAATATAGTGTAACCCGAAGATGGTGCTTTTGACCGTAGAAACATATATACAGGGTGTCCCAGATATCTTGTCCACCCAAAATATCTCTGGAACAATAACAGCCATTGGAAAACGACTTTCACCAGTATCAATGTACGGCTGGGGCCCCATGAATGTACATATTTGGAAACATTCTAAAACGGAAGCAAATGTGTTCTTTAACACAAACTTATGTTTTTTGTTTTTAAATGGACACCCTATATTTTTTCTTCGGCAATCTATAGCATGAAAAAATCACATAAACAATGGCGTTGATTGCATCGCAATATTCCAATTACATCCCGAGATATTGCGACGCGAAGTTGACGCTTGAAATACGCAAAACGGTGGCCAGCGCACGACCTGAGACTCAGGCGAGAACCCCATTCTGCTCAGGACGTGCGCTAGCCGCGCGTTTTGCGTATTTCAAGCGCAACTTCGCGTCGCAATATCTCGGAATGTAATTGGAATATTGCGATGCAATCAACGCCATTGTTTATGTGATTTGTCATGCTATGGATCTCCGAAGAAATAATATAGGGTGTCCATTTAAAAAAACATAAGTTTGTGTTAAAAAACACATTTGCTTCCGTTTTAGAATGTTTCCAAATATGTACATTCATGGGCCCCAGCCGTACATTGATACCAGTGAAAGTCGTTTTCCAATGGCTGTTATTGTTACAGAGAGATTTTGGGTGGACAAGATAGCTGGACACCCTATATATATATATATATATATATATATATATATATATATATATATATATATATATATATATGCCTTTTCACTAAGTGTATTTGCCTATGTAACTTATAAAATAATAGGTGACGGGAAATTTTAATGCAGTAGGTCAACACAAGAAATGTTGCACTTTCTGCGGAGCTAGTAACATAGTTCATTGTATCATTTTCCAAAGAGTTACAGTACAAAGATATAATTTTTAAATAGAACAACAGTTTTTTCTATCGTGCATTGGATTCGTTGAAACCAGCTGCGTTCAAATCTATTTAAGCTACATTCCTATCACTGTTAGTTTAAGAGCTACAACCCTTCAAAGTTTCAGGGGTAGATACCACACGCTATACATAATACATGGCTGTGTGGTGGGTGATGGATGTTATGGCGGTGGGAAGTTCACATGAGATGTTCAAATGTGTCCATGTTCCTCAATGCATAATGCAATGTGCCGTCGAAAGGATCTGCGGACGAGATGTAACATCGCCGGTGTGACGGAGCGACATGCGTCCTCGATTCGCCGTTTTAGATCTGGGGATGAGGGCTCAGTGACATAAACACGATCCTTTAGATATCCCCACAAAAAGAAATCTACTGGTGTTAAAGCGGATGACCTTGCGGGCCATGAATGAGGACCATGGCGCCCCAACCATCTTCCTGCAAACCTGTTGTTTAGTTCTTCCACAACAGCACGCGCAGAATGGGCTGGGTGACCATCGTGCTGCATACTCATATGGACTCTCGTGTGTAGACACAGATGTTCAAGGAGACCACCCAAACTGTCGGCTATAAAAGCGCGATATAACTCACCTGTCAGTGTACCTGGGAAGTAGTGTGGACCGATGATGTCATCCCCAAGGATTCCACACCACACGTTAATAGACCACCTACGCTGAAGGTCGACAGGTCGTACCCACCGAGGATTGTCTGCGGCCCAGTAGTGCATGTTATGGCGATTCACTGCACCATAATTTGTGAACGTGGACTCATCAGAGAACATAAGACTTTGTAAAGACTCCAGCGTGAAATTACGCATGGCCCACTCACAGAATGTCACTCTTGCACGGAAATCGTTCCCATGCAGCTCCTGGGTCAGTGACAGGCGGTACAGGTGAAACCTGTGGCCGTGTACTATACGTCACACAGATGTGAGACTGACACTAGCGACTGCAGCAACGGCTTGTAAGCTGACATGAGGCTCGTGGTGTAGTGCAGCTAAAACGTACACCTCCGTGTCCTCACTTCTTCAGGTCTTCGTCTGTTACTGCGGCCCATTACCGAGCTGCCTGTTTCCCGAAGTCGTTGTTCGGCACGTAAGAACGTAATGGCTGCCGAGGCTCTTCGCCTAGGATATCTCACGGCATACGCCGTGGCTGCTTCAGTGGCATCGTGTCGGCACTCGCCGAGCATCAGCAACATGTCAACGTACTCGTTGTTCGTGTATGCCATCGTCATCCGATGTCAGTAACTGTGGTGTATTGAGTCCCGGTTGTTTGTGTGGCTCCAACTGTCGGGTATACGGCCGTGTGCGGCGACAGTCGGCAGTCTAACAGCGCATCGAGGAAGCTTCTCGCTCTGTGACACCGGCGACGTTACAACTGGGCCGCAGATCTTTTCGACGGCGCATTGCATTATGCATTGAGGAACATGGACACACATTTGAACATCTCATGTAAATCAACTTCTCATCGCCATAACATCCATCTCCCACCACACAGTCATGTATTATGTACAGCGTGTGGTATCTACCCCTGAAACTTTGAAGGGTTGTAGCTCCCAAACAGTGCTAGGAATGTAGTTTAAATTGATTTGGACGCAGCTGGTTTCAACGAATCCAATGCACGATAGAAAAAACTGTTCTATTTAAAAATTATATCATTGTACTGTAACTCTTTGGAAAATGATACAATAAACTATGTTCCTAGCTCCGCAGAAAGTGCAACATTTGTGTTGACCTACCGCGTTAAAATTTCCCGTCACCTATTATTTTATAAGTTACAGAGGCAAACACACTTAGTGAAAGACCCTGTATATCGTATGGTATGTCAGCTACATATCAGCTACAAATAAAATATACTAGTCTCTAATTAATAAGATAAAACATATCTCTGTCACAGAGCCAAGTCCAACTCCTTTAACCATTGGACAGCGTCCAGACCGACTAGATGGAGTTCGGTCATCCCTCCTGAGAATGATCGTAATGGGCAGTTACTATGTGGGTCATCGTTTGTATGTCTGCTCCGCAGTTACATGACTAGGCGTCTGCCTGTCCCCATTTGAATTTCCAATAGTTACAGCGACCAATACCAGTTCGGAAGCAGTTGGTCGAAGACAATTCTCTCCTGGGAAGGACCGTTACTTGGAGCTCCTTCAAGGGATCGTCTATCCAGATGCTGTATTGTCTATTAAACGAATCCCAAGATCATGCCCAGTTCGATTTAGGCGGGTAGTTGCATAGCTGTTTTAATAGGTGGTTTACGTCATTTCTACCGGTTTACCTGTGGTTCCTTCCGTCTTAGATCAGGAGGAACGATGCTGCATAAATTGGCAGCCATTGAAGTGGTGTAGCCGTCAGAGTGCCACTGACCAATCTCATTGCTCTATTTAACTGTACATCAATTTCTCTGACATGAGAATTGTTGGGTCAGAAAGGAGAACAGTATTCAGCTGCAGAGTAAACTAGGGACAAAGCTGTTGTACGCAAAACCTTGGCACTGGCTCCCCAAGATGATCCTGCTGCTTCAATATGTTGTTGCTAGTTTTAACTTTGTCTGCAGTTTTTTGAAGGTGGTACTTAAAAGTGAGAGATCTATCCAAGATGACTCCTAGGTATTTTGGATGTTCACTACGTTCAAGTTAAACACCATCAAACGAGGTGTTAAGTTTATAGGCAGCCATCCTATTATTGAGATGAGCTGCTTCTTGTTTTATTTGGGTTTGGCTTTAGTTTCCACAATGCGTAGTAACTTCTGAGGAGAGTTAGGTTAGATGTTAACCCTCCTACTACCAGAAATTTTTTGTTACACTGAGTACCGTTGGGGTCAATATGACCCCAAGTAATTAACACGGGATATATTGGCAGTATTTAATTTTTTTAATGAACTGACACATAAGCATACATTAATGATTGAAACCAGGTGAAGTAGATATATAAGCACTTACATATCTTGTCTCAACACTTGATTCCCCTGATTTATTTCTCTATGCTGGCCTTCGCCCTTTCCTGTGTACACCTGCAGGTGTGTGACATAGTAATTAGTGCTGTCACATGCAGCCCAAATCTTTATACCATATTTTCCATGTTTTGAAGGGATGTACTGGAGAAATGGACACCTACCCCTGAAAGTTACCAGTTGTTCATCAACTGTAATATTGTCATGTGGTTCGTATGCATCATGCAATGTGCTTACCCACTGCTCAAATAAATTCCTTATCGGAGCCAATTTATCAGGGCTACGATTCTGCCGCCGGTGCTGAGCATCATCAAACCGAATAAAGCGTGATATTTCTGTCAAGCGGTTCCTAGCCATATAACTATTGAAAAAAAAGTCGGCCATGCTCTTCGTTCCATAAATTCACTATGCCCTCATTGTGACCTTTGTACACCCCCGCAAGAATAAGCAGGCCGAGAAAGCATTCAAATTCTTCTCTATCAATATCTGTCCATTTGGTACCGAAAGTAATGTTACCCTCTTTGTTGCTCCACTTCAAAATAATCTGGAAAATGCTGGGCTTCATAACTAATTCAGATGTTGACTGCACAGTATTTATGTTCCTTACAGTATTTCTCATGGGAACTGGAGCTGTCTTCAATATATTTCGTGCTGGCTGTCTCCCATGTAATGTAACAGGATTTTTTCCCCATGTTTCATTTCCATTTCTCGACCTGAAAAAATGGGACTACTTACATATTATTATTATTATTATTATTATTAGTAGTAGTAGTAGTAGTAGTAGTAGTGGTAGTATCGGTTTTTGCAAACATATGGCAGATTATTTATACCTACTTGAAGACATTCTGATCTGATATGCCATCAGCTTCAGGAGTTTCCAAATCTCCAATGTCTTCATCAGAACTTCAGTTGATTCACTACCTCCAGAAATAATACCATCAATCTCTTCGTCGTCATCAGACGCTGTATCTCCTAATTCCTATTCTTCATTCAAAATTGCTTGTATTTCAGCAGTACTCAGACGTTTTCTAGACATAGTGTAGTTCTTGCACACGCTGAGACAAAATACTAGCAACAACTGAGGCAACACACAACAACTGCTGAGGCAAGAAACGACAACAATGGGTATAAATAAGAGGTGGAAAGTGTTAGTTTCATTGTTGCAGGTGTTTCCTATAACATCTGTTCAACGTAATATTCACTGTTCTGTTTTCATGAAACAAAACAAAAAAATTTAGATTGGGGTCATGCTGACCCCAGTGGTACTCAGTGCATAGACCATGAATAAATTTTAATATGTTGTAAATGTAAAACTGAATAATATGTCATTGCATACAAGCAAGTTAGAGAGACAAAGTCATAAATTTTGAAAATAATCGCATTGAAAATAAGGGAGATATATATTTCAAATGTGCTTATGGGGTCATATTGACCCCAGTGGTAGTAGGAGGGTTAAGGTAGTTTCCGACACATGGATGTCTGTGTTGTAACGCTATGGCAATATCATCATCATAAATTAATATCAGCGGTGTGAACATTAAATGAATGGGAGCAAGAACCGAACCCTGAGGGGGGGGGGGCAATAAAACAGAACAAGAATTGAGATCGTAAAGTTTCGCTAGGAGGCCCTTCTTCCAGACGGTATTATAAGCTGCTGAGAGAGCTAGAAAACCAGCGGAAGTGGTACACTTCTTTTCGTAACCAGTCTCAATGAAAGATGTCAGTGCTAGAAACACTTATAGAACTCAAAAGAAAGATTTCTACAAAAATTGTCTTCCGGTCTCAGCAACTGAACCACAAGTAAGCAGAATTTTTCCGATCTTGTGCTACTTATAGGCACAACGTGCAAGATTAATTGTCTTAGAGAAAAGTTGTACAGTATTATTTTAAAGAAGGGTTGGATAAATTATTTTACACGGATGTGATGTAAGGATGCCTACTAAATGTCGTGTTGGATCTCTTTGGCAGCTATGTGCGGCCACTAGACTCGGATTGGACTAGAGTCGTTTGAAGTCCCTGGAGTATTGTGCCAGGCTGCCTTTGTAGCCATCCATAATTACGAAAGTTGTTAGGGTGCAGTCGATATCCTTACGCGCCAACGCATCTCTGGTACGGGGAAACCCTGATTCTGGAGGAAGGCGGTCTTGTCTCTAGCCATTGTGTAGGCGCGGGAAGTCAGTCACGCGTCGGTATCTACCTAATTCCGAAATGGAGGATATAGTAATAGGTATTTCCGGTGTAGAGAAGCGGCTGAGAGAGCTAAATACGAATGTCTGCTGGTCCGGATGGGATACCAGTTCGGTTTTACAAAGAGTATTCTGCGGCGTTGTCCCCCTACTTAGCTTGCATTTATCGCGAATCTTTAATTCAGCGCAAAGTTCCTAGTGATTGGAAAAAAGCGCAGGTGACTCCGTTTATAAGAAAGGGAAGAGAACTGACCCACACCATTACAGGCCAATATCGTTGACATCAGATTCATGTAGAATTTTGGAGCATATTCTCAGTTCGAATGTAGTAAATTTCCTTGAAACGGAAAAGCTTCTTTCTATGAATCAGCACGGGTTTAGGAAACATCGTTCATGTGAAACTCAGCTTACCCTTTTCTCACGTGACATCTTGCGATCCATGGATGAAAGGCAACAGGCGGATTTTTTTTCTCTCGACTTCAAAAAGGCGTTCGACGCGGTGCCACACTGCAGACTGCCAACGAAGATACGAGCTTATGGAATAGGTTCACTGATTTGTGACTGGCTGGAAGACTTCCTTAGTAATACAACGCTGTACGTTGTTCTCGACGGCGAGTGTTCATCAGACACGAGTGTATCGTCAGGCGTGCCCCAGGGGAGTGTGATGGGACCGCTGTTATCTATCTATATAAATGATCTGATGGACAGAGTAAGTTGTAATTTGCGGATGTTTGCTGATGATGCTGTGGTGTAAGAGAGGGTGTCGTCAATTAAAGGATGACTTAGGCATTTCCTTTCCTACTCCACTCCCATATAGAGCGAGGAAAAAAGAATACCTATATGCCTCCACACGAGCCCTAATTTCTCTTACCTTGTCTTTGTGATCACTACGCGAAATGTAAGTAAGCGGCAGCAAGATGGTACTACACTTAGCTTCAAATTCCGGCCCCTTAAATTTCCTCAACAGAAATTAACGAAAAGAATGTCGTCTTTCCTCCAGCGATTCCCAATTGAGTTGCCGGACCATTTCCGTGACACTCGCGCATTGGTCTAACCTACCAGTAACAAACCTAGCTCCTCGTCTCTGAACCACCTCTGTTCTCCTTTCAACTGATCTGCTGCGGGTCCCAAACACTTCAGCAATACTCAAGACGTGGTCGTACAAGCGTTTTATACGCGGTCTCCTTTACAGGCGAAATACATCTTCCCAAAATTCTCCCAAGAAACCGAAGTCGGCTGTCCGCTTTTTTCACAACTGTCCTTCCATTTCATATTGTTCTGCAATATTAGGCCTAGATATTTGAACGACGCGACAGCATCAAGAAGCTCACTACTAATGTATTCGAACATTATGGGATCGTTTTTCCTATTCATGCGCATCACCTTACATTTTTCTACATTGAGAGCTAGCTGCCATTCTTCTCACCAACTAGAAATTTTGTCCAAATCATCCTGTATGCTATTACAGTCAGTTACAGATGACACCCTCCCATACACCACAGCATCATCAGCAAACAGCCGCAAATTACAACTTACTCTGTCCATCAGATCATTTATATAGATAGAAAATAATAGCGGTCCTATCACACTCCCCTGGGACACGCTAAAGATACACTCGTCTCTGAACACTCGCAGTCGAGAACAACGTACAGCGTTCTATTACTTAGGAAGTCTTCCAGCCAGTCAGAAATCTATGAACCTACTCCATAAGCTCGTATCTTCGTTAGCAGTCTGCAGTGTGGCACCGCGGCGAACGCCATTTTGAAGTCGAGAAAAAGCAATCCGCCTGTTGCCCTTCATCCATAGCTCGCAATGTGTCATGTGAGAAAAGGACAAGCTGAGTTTCACACGAACCTCTGTTTTGCGTTATACAACTGCTTCAACTTGAAAATGTGTAAATACAACTCTCTGAACAGTCACAATCTCTAACTCTAGAGAATTTCACCTTTCTCCAAACATGTTTTTTTTATTTTTTTTTTTTATTTTTTATTTGTTAGTTTGCTTTTTTCCTATGTTGCCGCCGCTCTGAGGTCAAGCTACGTCAGAACAATTGAAATAACAGATGCAAACACATACAAAGAACAGCCAGCTACGCAGAACACAATGACTGGTTTCCCCCCAGTTATTATACGAAACTACGGCGACTTGAGCGCCCTAAACAAAGCATTCGCGTCTAGGCACGCAGATACAACATACCACACGAAACTATCAGGGGACCAGGCCTCACTGTACGTGGCAACCAAGGCCGAATACACCGACCATCTCTCCTTCCTGAAGGAGAGAAAGATCGAACACTACACGCACAAAACTGCTGACGAGCGCACGCAGCTGTACGTGATCAAAGGGGTGGACACACAAACCCCCACCGAGACACTGAAACAGCTCAACCTCCTCGGCTACGAGTGCGTAAGCGCTAGCCGAATGGTGGGCTTCCGCTCACACCAGGGTCTACCTAACTACCTAGTGGAGCTGGCCGACACAGCACACTCTCGCGGACTGCTCAAGAAAAAATACGTCCTTCACATGTCCGTGAAGGTAGAGGAATACGAGCCACCGCTTGCCCCCCAACAATGCAACCGTTGCCAGCGGTTCGGGCACGGGACAGCCCGATGCGGTTTGGCGCCTCGTTGCCGTGGATGCGCTGGCAACCACGCCAGCCAACATTGTAAACAACGCAACAACACACGCAAGTGCGCCAACTGTGAGGGTGCCCTCGCGGCCAACTACAGGGGGTGCACGAAATACAAGGAGGCTCTGTGGCTCAAAAACGCCAAACAAACTAAGGCCATCGACAGGGTCGCCACAGTTCCTAAGCCGCCGCCACGACCAGTAAGAGTAGGAATTTCCTACGCTGGCGCAGTCGTTGGTCCTAGCGGCGAGGGGCGGCCACAGGAAGCCCAGAGCCCAAAACACACACCACAAACTGCCACAGCAACAACCACACAGGAGAAACAGTCAACACATGACACAACTCCCGCACTGCTCCCGATAACAACGGACGACACTTCAAACAACACGACCCCACCCCCCGAGGTCACAAGCTGTACCACACTCACACCTCCTGCAAATGCACCGACACGGAGGGTACCATCAAAACCCAGGAGGAGAAGGGGAAACACTGCCCACAAGATGGAACATAACACACAACACCACAACAACCACCCAGACAAACACAAACCGTAGACACGCACATAAACAGTCAAGCAGTCAAGCCAGCAGCGAAACTAACCCTCCTGACCCCCTCACCAACACACCAGAAAACAGGGCGCCAGTCGAAGCACCGACTACAGAGAACACACCGCCCCCCCATGCACCACACCACCAATGCGACACAGGCCGACACCAACAACTACCCAACAATCGAGAGCGTATTGTGCGCAATAATCTCCGGCCACACGTTTACCTCGATCTTGAAAAAGATCTTGGAATTCGTCACACCACTCGTAAATCGCTTCCTTCCGGCCGATTGCGGCATGGCAGGAGCACTCATACAAACATTCCTCACGACACTGAGCACATACTGTCATGGATAACACACCACACCCTCCCGCCCATGCAAACACCACACCATCACAGATCCTGTTCTGGAATGCAGACGGGATCCGCAACAAGAAGGCTGAGCTCGCCGCACTACTCGAGCGTAGGAATATCCGTATTGCTATGGTTAATGAACCCCAGCTCAAGCCTGAACACAGACTGAACTTCACCGGCTACACCGTCTATCGTACCGACCGAGCAAACGGAGACGGAGGAGACGGAACAGCGATCATCATACACCACACAGCTGAACACACAAATATCGAGCTCCCTGCACTTGAAAGATTAGAGGCCACGGCCGTTAGGGTCAAGTACAACGGAGCATACACTGCACTGATATCGCTCTACAACCCTCCTGGTAACGCGATATCGGCACAGTACTCAACATAGCACCGCGAGTAATAGCCGCTGGCGATCTTAACGCTAAACACCCCGACTGGAAATCACGAATCCGCAACGCCAACGGCCGAAAACTGTACGAACATTCACTAGGCCGCAACTACATCACACTTGCACCGGTTGAACCGACGTACATTCCTTACCAAAGGAGACAAAGGGCAGACGTAATAGACATGGCCCTCATCAAGGGCATAAGTTACCCTCAACCTCGAGGTTGTAAACGATCTGCCTTCAAACCACGCTCCTGTTATACTATACACGGAAGAAACACTTCAGAACAATGAACCACGCAGGATACTGAACTAAAAGCGCGCGAATTGGACACTGTTCAAGGAAACGTTCGATAGTCGTATTCCTGAAATACACGAAATTACGCAAACCGCACAAATTGATGACGCTGTAGAAGCCCTCACAGCCGCCGTGCAGGACGCTGTAGCCGACGCTATCCCAGCACTCACAATACAACACCATTCAGCGGCTCTGCCCCAGGAGGTCCTGGGGCTTATCTCAATGAGAAACCGTCTCAGAAGATACTGGCAGCGCACCAGGCGTCCGTTCTATAAACAGCACATGAACAGGCTCCAGGGAATTATACGGGATAAAATACAAACATTTAAAAAATCGCAGTGGGACCAGAAACTCGCAGGGCTGGATACCACACGTCCTGGAGTGTGGCAACTTGCTCGACACTTCACCAGGGAGAAACACTACACACCCACATTACAAGGGCCGGGCGGACCTGCATACTCTGCGGAAGAGAAGGCGGAACTAATGGCCCGCACACTAGCAGCGTCTTTCACACCGAATCTGGTTCCCTCAGACCCAGAATTCACACTTGAAACGGATCAGGAGGTCACACGACTTATAGCCCAGCGTATTCGCGACGCAATCCGACATACTAGCGCAAATGAAATCACATGGGCAATTAAGCACACCACTGCTAGAAAAGCTCCTGGTCCTGATGGCATTCAAAACCGTGTCCTCCAGGAGTTCACGGATAAAGCTGTAGAGTTCTTCACACATATCACGAATGCCATCCTACGACACAAACACTTCCCTGCCTTTTGGAAAGCGGCCAAGGTCCTGATGTTTAGGAAGCCGGGGAAAGACCACTCCCTCCCACAAAATTACCGACCCATCAGCTTACTGAGTTCGCTCAGCAAGATTGTTGAGAAGGTAATTCTCAAACGACGCACTGCATAAGCAATGACACCCTGAGACCGGAGCAATTCGGCTTCAGGAACCACCACTCAACAACACAACAATTCCTTCGCGTAGTGGAACACATAACACACGGATACAACACAGGCAAAGCCACCGGGGCGGTGTTCCTGGACATCGAAAAAGCTTTCGATCGTCTGTGGCACAACGGCCTTATACGCAAACTCAACGATGCTGGGTTTCCCGACGGACTCGTACGTCTCATAAACTCATACCTCACCGACAGATGTTTCAACACTGACATTCAGGGCAAACAGTCAACACGACACGGTATACAAGCGGGAGTACCCCAAGGCAGCATCCTGGGGCCCCTCCTGTTTAACCTCTACATTAACGACTTTCCAACCACACATAACACGACGGTCGCAATCTACGCGGATGACACCGCCATCCTAGCGCAAGATTGGAAACCGTCAAACATTAACTCACGATTACAGACTGCACTCAATACTGCAGAGCCTTGGCTGGAGAAATGGCGTTTAAAAGTAAACATCGGCAAGTGCGAAGCAGTATTGTTCACTAGAAGACCGAAACACCTGCACAAACACCAACACTGTAGACCAGTTACATTACACACACGCCCAATACGTTTCTGCGAGAAAGTCAAATACCTAGGTGTCTGGCTGGACCGGAAACTCACATGGGGGGACCACAAACAACACATGACTAACCGGGCGAACGCGAGGCTCAAACAACTCTACCCAATGCTCAACAGGCAGAGTAAACTAAACAGACGGGTGTCGAGGAACACATACATGACACTTGTAAGACCTCTGATGACTTACGGTGCTCCGTGCTGGGCTAACGCAGCACCGACACGGCTGCGCCGCTTGCAGCTCATTCAGAACAAGGTACTACGCATCATAAGAAATGCTCCACGCTACACGCGCACAGCGGACCTTCACCGGGAATACCGCCTTGACACTCTCACGGAGGTATTCAAAAAACACGCCGCACGACTGTACAAAAATGCTAGACATTCGAACAACCCCTGCATCCTCAATCTGGGTAACTACGACCACAACCATAGGTGGAAACACAACCGACCAAAAACACTCTTTGTCAGGAATAGATAAACACCTATGGTAAGCCTTATAGACACAAACAAAATCATTGCTCATTGAACCCCTGCATCGCAGCAAAACTGACTGGCAACGCCAGATGAGCAATTACCGCCGACAAACCGGCAGTCGCAGGGAACATGAACAAACACAAAACACAAACAAATCCCACACTAAACCTATACACTTAGAGGCCGATCTCAAAAATCGACCACTTGCCTGTCAATCTTGATTGTTGCAGCCAGCCGCCGCTGATGATGGACCAGGAGACACCGCCAGTGCCAGCTGCAGAGAGGCGACCTATCAAACCGGATTGACAAACTTATGACAAACATGCAATGGAAACGGTACCGAGATTGCACGATACCCAAAACTAACATAACCACACCCTTGCATGATCTGTCGCAGATAGCAAGAATCCGCTACTGCTCTTACTACCCGCTCCTGACTATCACAGAGGTTTTTTCCCTTGGCACTTGCCTTGGCACTTTTCCCCCTCTGCCCTTAAACCGCTCTTGTTTCAAAATCTTTCCACTACTTCTATCATCCAGATGGACCGTATTAATGGGTAATCTTACCCACACGTACGCCACACTTCAAAGTACCCGCTCCTGTGACGCCTACATTAACTTACTAACACATGCAGAGATGACAGTAGAACTATTGAGTTGGTCACCATGCTAGTGCGAGCGTGGAGGGGCTCCACTCTTCACTCCAGGTGCGCTGTTACCTCCTTTCTGTTGACTGTGGAAAGCGTTTAACCACAGTCTAACATATACAGTCACGACACTCCCGCAGATTTTTCTAATACGCTGAGACTGGAGCACTCCAAGCGGCCGGCAAGCTACATTTCTGAATAGGGTATTGGATGAGTGCGAAAAGTATCGTTTATATTGATTTTTACAGACTTTTCACCCTAGGGAACTTATGTAGTGCCAGAAAAATAGGTAATAATTTAAAATTAGCTGCACCTTTGTCTTTATTAGGTTTACTGAGATCCCTGATGAGGTACGAAAATGTGTATTGCTTGACAGTTTATTTACAATTAATTTGTAACCTACAGGCTTTTGCTGAATATCATTTTCTATGAAAAATAAGAAATGGCTAAGAAACACCAGAAGACCTGCCTTTTCTACTCAGGAACGTTAAGGCTTATTCACTACAATTCCAGTAAAATCGGTGAGCTTGAAACGTAGGAAACGTATATAGAATGCAATAACTACAGTATTTAACGTACCAAAGCAACCACCACAGCTGTAGCTGAAGGAGAAACGTCACAGATCTGGCAAGAAAACGGAAAAAGCAATCAAACTCTTTTCAACAAAGAAGAACCCAATTCCACAATTGTTGCTACAACTGAAACACATACGGCGAGAATCTTCAAGACATTGTTTTCTTAAGCTAAAGTAATGACACTCAAACGAATGTGCGCTTATCATAAGACGAGTGAAGCCTAAAAATGTGCGAATCTGCACAGCGAATTGATACGCGTCAAAAAACTCTTGTCAGAGTAAGAATACTCCATCACATAAACGTAAGCATTTGTTCATGACGAAGTTGTTCATTACACCTCTGAATCAGTTAAATTGGGCTGTTTTTACTTTAATATCCGTGTTATGTATATCTCTTAATATTTTACTAATGCTTGTAATGCAAAAACTGTACCAACTATTTCGTTAATTACGCACACAAACGAATATAAACAAGCATCACTCCTACGGTGGCTTTCCCACCGCTTGGAGCGCTAGTGTCGCTGCAACTGTCAGTTGGTAACAACTTTTACAGCAGTGAGTGTCGCGACTGTATATGTTAGACTGTGGTTTAACACGAAAACGATTGGCGGAACAGTTTCTTCTGCATTAAACGAAACACGTTTTACACGAATGAAATAAATATTCTCTTTATATTCCATGTAACGATTTAAATGTGGATTTGTTACCATACATGATTAGGTACATTAAATACCTTCATTTTTAGTGCACTAGTTGCTTTTTGGTTCACTTTAGGTTACGGTAGCAACACCAAAATGGGCTTTTGCGATCGTCTTTAGACAGCTCGAAATTTAAATGAAAATAACGGCTTAACTATTCATCTGACACGAGAATTGAATAACCGAATTTGTAAAGGAGAAAATTCTCTACAACTTAGCTCCCTTATGATTTTCATATCTCGTATCGTTTGAGACATATTTGCAAAAATAACGGAGATATGACACTCTCCATTGAATTAACGAAAACCAGCCGTTCGAAGATGTCGACATTCCTCGCCCAGAACCCTCTATGGCATACGCCATCTTGCGTTGCGTATTTAATGATTTTCTTATTGTAACTTACACGTTGTCATTTCAAAGCAATGGCGCACTGAAGATTTAACAAAAACACATCGTTCTTCGCACGGTAAATGATAATCTACTATCTACAAATGCCATATTAGCATCAGTTAACAACGGCCGTCAATAGTATGAGATTGAAGGACTCATCTTTCGATTGATGGCTGTAGCATAGTGGACAAGGCGTTGGACTATGACGCTAAAGGTCAGTGGTTCCGAAGCCGCCACTATCTAATTTTTTTTCCTGTTTCGGACACTCTTATTAATAAATTTTTTATTATTTAGATAATTATTTTGGTCCAAAATATTTGCAAAAACTTATAAAACTACAAATCTAAAGTGGGCCGTAAAACACGTCAGTGAGATTTTTTGTGTTCGGTCGTAAATTACTGGGCCATTATAAACGTTCATTACATTTCGACAAAACTAAATAATTTTCGCCACATCCAAAATAAAATAAATAAATAAAAAATTTCACTAACTAAATGACTCGAATACTGATTCGTTATGTCGTGACACTACAGTGTATGATGCTGCCCCAAAGCTGCTCTCTTTATTGCATTTACACTACAAACAAACATAAGATTTGCTTATCAGACACGACATAACCTTTCGTCACGATTAAAATACAGTAAATCTTATTTCCCACTTTTCTCGAACCGAGGAATATACAAAATTACATGTAGCAACTGCAGTAAATTTTACATAGGCCAGACAGGCAGAAATTTCAATATCAGGTACCGGGAGCACACCAGACAAAGCACAAATAACCCAACTACTTTTTACCACACAGCGGATAATATAGAACAAGCAGAAAATTTTTACATGTAACACCTAAAGGACAAGTTATGGAACTTCTAGAAGAAATCGAAATATATTTACACTCACTACACCACCACTCTGAAATACTAAATGAACAAGTCGACTTAAAACACAAAAACTACATACAAAATGTTATTGATATCGTACACCAAGAAAATGGGTAAAAATTTTAGACCATCATAGATTACACACGAACTAAATTTTAGTAGCAAAGTTTAATAAATTTATGATACAAAGATTAGACATGTCAATGACGATTCGGCTAAGATTACAAAATTTCCCGAGATATGCAGAGACATACATTAACCAACCCCTCAAATACCGGTAGCAAAGATTATCGTAATAATAAACAAATAGTATGTAACCATGTTACATTTCTGGTTATCAAAGCTGTCACAACACAACGTTAATGATAAGTTATCAGAAATATTGCAACAATTAAAATTCAAAACATCGTAAAAAATAGTAATCAGAAATATTGTATTAATTAAAATTCAGCAATAAATAAATGACTGACAGCAATAAAACCATAGATGTATATGGATGTCAGGACCAACAGACGTATGTAATATTTCGTAATAGTATTTATAATTACGATAATCATAAAATTTGATGTATTTTTAATGTAACATTTGTCGCAGATCACCTGACGATGGCACTAAAAGCCGAAATAGGTCTATAGTGTAATAAAAATATTTAATAAATCCTAAATGCTGCTTTAAATATAATTAATGTCTTTAAAGAAAATATGTGTGTTGAAACCAATGCATCAAGTATGCACACTGACTTCTATTTTTATTTCAAAATTCAAATGTTTCTAAAGCTTACGGGATTTAACTGCGGGGTCATCAGTCCCTAAACCTACAAACTACTTATGAACTTACTTATACTAAAGAAAACACAAACATCCACGCCCGAGGGAGGATTCGAACCTACGTCGCGGGAAGCAGTGCGATCCACGCGGCGCTCCAGACCGCTCGGCTACTCCCGCGCAGCTATTGGCCCACTTTAGGTTACGGTAGTAACACTAAAAGTGGGCCTTTGCGATTGTCTTTCAACAGCTCGAAATTTAAATAACAATAACGGCTTAACCATTCATCTGACACGAAAATTGAATAATCGAATTTGTAGAGGAGAAAATTCTCTACAACTCTGCTCTATTATGTTTTTTCCTTATCTCGTATCGTTTAAGATATTTGCAAAAATAACGGCGATTTTGGGGTGTTTGTCTGTCTGTCTGTCCGTAACGTGTAACCCTGTTTTTAAGACGAACCGTTCAACCGATCAGCACCAAATTTTACAGACATAACTGTAGGCCGACAGAGACCAGAACCTCCCTTTTTCAAGTTTTTCGGACAAAAATACGGTAGTAATACAAAAAAAGCCGTTTGTAACATAATTGTAATTGCAAGCGAACCGTTCATCTGACACGATAATTGTTTCAAATGTTCAAATGTTTGTATAGTCTATGGGACTTAACTACGGGGTCATCAGTCCCTAAACTTACAAACTGCTTATCAACAACTTACGAACTAGGACGGCACAAATATCCATGCCCGAGGGGGGCATTCGAACCCCCGACCGTAGTGGCCGTACAGACCGTGACTGGAGCGCCTTAGTCCCCTCGGCCACCGCGGCCGGCCATGATAATTGAATAACCTAATTGGTAGAGGACCTACAACTTCGTTCTTTTTTTCATATCTTGCATCGTTGCAGAGATATTTACAAAAATAACGCCGATTTGACGATGTCTGTCTGGCTGTAAATGTAATTTTGATTGCAAATAAACCGTTCATCTGACGCGAAAATTGAATAAAAGAATTTGTAGAAGAGAAAATTCTCTATAACTTTGTTCCCTTATGTTTTTTTCATATGTCGTATCGTTTGAGAGACATTTGCAAGAATAAAGGAGTTTTGACACCTTCCACTGAATTAACGAAAACCAGCCTTTCGCAGATTTCACGTGACATTCCTCGCCCAGATCTCTCTCTGGCATGCGCCATCTTACACGTTGTCATTTCAAAGCAATGGCGCACTGAACAATTAACAAAAACACGTCGTTCTTCGTACGATAAATGATAATCCAGTATCTGTAAATGCCATATTAGCATCAGTTAACAACTGCCATCAACAGTATGAAATTGGAGAACGCAACTTGCAAGTGTTAGCCGTAGCGTAGTAGGCAATGCGTTGGACTTTAACGCTGAAGGTTAGTGGTTCGAAACCCGCCACTACCAATTATCTTTTTCGTAAATGGGTTTCAGACACTCTTATTAATTTTTTTATTATTTAGATTATTATTTTGGTCCAAAATGTTTGCAAAAACTTATAAAACTACAAATCTAAAGTGGACCGTAAAAGACGTCAGTGCGATTTTTTTATTTATTTTCGTTAAGCACAGATCGATGAACCCTCTGCCAGGCTCTTAAATGTGATTTGTAGAGTATCCCATGCAGATGCAGATGTATTATGGAGGCCTGCTATTTTCTGATAACGGATTATTCAAGTGTCATGTTAAAAGAATGTCACAGCACTAACTTCAAAACATGATTACTTGGAGCACAATAAAACTATTACCATCACGTTTCCAATTTCATAATAATTCAAACGAAACACATTTATCGAGTAAAACTACAGTACGCTTACAATTATTTGAGAATAATTTGGTACAAAACAAACTGATACAATGTGGAGAACCAACTGATACAGAATAAAAACAGTGTGCTGAGCTGAACGATTTACAGCAAATTATTTCACACATTTTGCCTGTTACAGGAGTTGCTGTGCAGAAACAGAAGAGCATCAATGTTCTCCGGGGATAAAGAATGAAGCCCGCAGAACTAACATTTCTTTGTGATGCAGAGCTTGACGACTGGATACGTAAGATCTTTTCCACGATGTTCTGCAGGGGCGGAAACATTTGGCCGTTTCGATCACAATAAGATGCCACGCCTTCTACCACTGCACAGATCTGGTGTAAATATCGTTCTAATTCACCTGTGGGAGCCGAATGTCCTTCAGTATCAGCCCACGGAGCAAACTTCTGTAGTTTAGATGGTGACTGCTGGGATTCTGTTTCATGCATTGTTTCTTCAGGTTTCCGACTGCATCTTTCACCATAAGGATTTTCACCTATTATAAAAAAGAAAAAAATATATTAATCCAGGTTTTTGGAAAATCAGCGCAAAGTAAAATTGCGAACAAAACCAAATATATTGTTCTTAAAAATATTAGATTTTTTCAGCATTTCAAGACTGCTCCATAGCTGTTCTCATATTCTACATGGACAGTCTGACAAACAATTAACACACATCTGAATATTCTTTATGTGAAAATATACCAGAAGAGACAGTCCTAGCTGTGGCCGACTTCAGTTTTGTTTGCTACACTGTGCTAGAGGCCGTGGCCTCCTTTAGTAACTAGTCACTCAATACTATTTATGTAATCGAAGTGATTAAACGCCTCTGTTGTAATTAGGTAGTTTTAATTCCAAGGATATGTTCCTCGCGGTTAACAGATAATCAGATTGGTTAACCCGGCGTGAATGAGATATTCTTACACCAGCTATGAGGTGGGTATGAGATACCCAAAATCTAATGACGAATTTTTGGTACTATAATCGTGTATTAAGTATTTTTTCTACTTGGGATATTAACAATAGAATTATTAAAGAAGATCAGTCGGTAAATTACCGTGTTTGCAACATAAAATTCCTTTTTGTTTTGTGAAATAATGAAGTGCCTTAACCCATTTCTTCCCAGTGTTGCGTACACGCAACACAACATTTAGCCTTGTAACATGCAGTAGAAATGAACTTCCTATACAAAACTCACCACACATGTGTTAAAAGGCTTTCTCGAGCTCTCTGTATATATGTTAGTTTCACAATTACCTTAACACTTCGTAAAAAGATATAAGATTTACAAACGTCAGACGATCTACATACACAAGAAATGTCAAGTTCAGCTTCACACAGTGTTTTTCAGTATTTAATGAGTGATACCATCAATGTAAGTCAGAGTTATCATATAATAGACAATATTGGACAGTTTGAACAAATAGAAGAATATGATCACAATAACTAAATTTTTCTATTTTTTTACTAGGAAACAGCGCAACATTATAGGTGGTGCAAATTACAACACATACTGCTAGTTTGTAATATTTGTAATGTTATTTCAATTATTTTAAAGAGAACCTGATGACTAAATAATAACACTTTTTCACAATTTCTATTTTTGGGAAGAAATGGGTTAATTTTCTCAGAAAAAGTACACGTTTCAGAAGTTTAACATGTTTTCAAACAAAATTCGAACAAAATTAGTTTCTTAGATTAATTAACATAATGATATTATCTTGTAATTATAAAACAGATAAAGACAATAAAAGGTCTTATGAAATAAATTAGGTCAGTACCAACATTACTCGTACAAGTCAGCACATTCTCTGCCCACAATGTTTTGTTTTCCTGTTTACTATTAGAATTTCTTTTGTGGAACTGGCGATGATGTTTATCCCAGTTGATCAGCAATCCCCTTTTGAATATCCCTTGCTTGGAAGATGTACGTTTTTTTTTTCTTGTCTAATGCAAAGACTGTCATTTATCACATTCAAACCTAAGTTAGGAATGAAATCTCGGCCCTTCGTGCGTGTTTTCTCTCCTTTATTTTCTCGGTGATGGCACTTATGACAGCCATATTGAGTATACCATAAAAATTGTCATAGGCTAACGGTTGCTGTTGTGGAAAACGTAAGTGACACTCAGTTCCTCTACAACATCGACACCGGCTTTAGTTGCCAATTTCTTCTTCATTCCCAGAGTCACAGGAATCACGACTTGAAAAGTTTTCCAAAACATCTTCTGGTAGTTCTTATAGCCAACGTTCACTTTCTTCGTAAGACATACTGAAAAGTATAAAATCTTAAAATAAATCAGAGAATACGAAAAACAACTCTCGTAAAATTGATGACAGCACAAAAATGTGACACCGACTAAGAGGTTGGGTATGACGCACCCTAGCCCCGTTTGCAAGCGTGTTTGGTCCGATAGATTTACAAACATTTGAACATTCACTCACTAGAATCTAGCTGCTAATCGTGTATATAGTCAGGCCAGTCTGATCCTAAATGGGCGCATAGCTATATCAAGTTACGGTTATAATCTTTACAGTTATTTTGTTCGTGAGGATCTTACGGTCAACGTCCTATGGTTTCCAAAAATAATGCCTCATAAAAAAATTTCAGCTAAAAGCAGGGATGGCCAGCAAGGTATCAAGTCAGTAAATGTGCAGCACTTACGAGGAAAATTAAAGTGGTGAAGTGATGAAATAGTAAGGTTTCACTGCGACGTAATCATGTAATTGGATCCATGGATCTTAGTATTTAAGTCTTATAACATCAATGAACCTTTTTTTGCTTCAAATTTACCACCTTGTAGGTTAATTCACTTTGGTCTAAAGATGTTCCAGTACCTTTACCCCTTACCTAAAATTAGATTTATCCAAGCCTGCAAAATATGTTTCATCTCCGGCTACCAGTTCTTCATTTGAATGGAATCTTCGTCCACTAACAAAAATTTTCAGTTTTTGTAAGTGATATGAGGTGAATAAGGCTGGTGTGGCAATAATTAATACCTTAGTCAGTGTAATTTTTTCCATGGCGACGGCACATCAGTGCGGGCGCGCATTGCCTTGCTAGAAGATGACTTTCTTCCTTGCAGAGCCTGGCCTTTTTTCACGTATCTTTTGTTGAAATTTGTCCAGGAGGTTAACATAATATTCTCCAATAAATATTTGCCTAGTGGTGGATAATCTATAAACAGAATCCCCTTCACATCGCAGAACACAGATGCCATGACGTTTCCAGCCGAAAGAATTCTCTTTGCGTTCTTTGGTGGCGGAGGTTTTTTCAACTGCTCAGACTTAATATTCATCTAGGGTGTGCAGCCGGATACCGTCATTAACTAGACAACTTCCCCATGGCTCTAAGGACGTCGTTTCTTAAGCCTCATATTTTTGGAGATAGGTCGATGACATTTTCATGGAATGGATGCTTTAAATCATTTTTAGATCATTTTGTCTCCATCCCGATATTAAATTTATGATGGAGGTTGAAAAAGATGGGAAACTTCCTTTTCTGGATGTTTTGGTTCAAAAGAACAGTGATGGGACCTTAGGGCATGGAGTGTATCGCAAGCCCACACATACCGATCTTTATCTTCATGCGACGAGCTGTCATCCGCCACACCAACGTATGGGGATCTTGCGTACTCTAGTGAAAAGAGCGTACGCCATCTCTGATGCTGAACATCTGGGTGAAGAACTGGAGCACCTTAAAGTTGTCTTTAAACACAATGGGTACACTGCTCAATAAATTTGTCATGCGTTTCAATTTGGTCCAAAAGGTGAACCATTAGAGGACAAGTCTATTGCCTTTTCGCCTTTCTTCGGGAATATTTCCTCGAAAATTTCCAGAATTCTAAGATGATTTGACATTAAAAGCGTTTTTACGCCCCCACTAAAGGCTAGGGCCCTCCTTGGATCAGTCAAAGATGATTTAGGACTGAGGAAACCCGGTGTTTATAGAATTCCATGTTATTGTGGTAAAAATTACATTGGTCAAACGATCCGCACAGTTAAGGATCGGTGTGTGGAACACTACCGTCATATTCGTTTACTTCAACCTGAAACGTCAGCTGTTGCTGAAAATTGTCTGAATGAAAGACATAAGATGTTATATGATGAAACAAAACTGATTGCTCCTGCTTCCCGCTACAGGGAATCTGTTCTTAAAAAATCCATAAAAATTCGTATGGCCGATAATATTATTAATAGGGACAAGGGCTTCCCTCTAAGTAAAACTTGGAACCCAATCTTATCTGATATTAAGCAACAACGGTCTTCATTTCGACCAGCAGTTTCTTTTAACTAGTCTTGTTTCGACCCATCGTTTTGCCGATTTTCTCCATCGGCGCGGTACTAGTTCTATTGCATAAAATTCTTGAATATCACTCTCCAGATCGCTTTTATTTTCTAAATGACCGGTTTCAGGACAGCTGCCCATCTTCAGATCAAATTTTTGAAGTTACAGAGTAACCTGCTCTGAGATGAACGAATGTAACGACTGTGAACATTCGTTCATCTCGGGACAAGTTACTCTGTAACTTCAAAAATTTGATCTGAAGATGGGTAGCTGTCCCGAAACCGGTCATGTTTTAGAAAATAAAAGAGATCTGGAGACTGATATTCAAGAATTTTATTCATATGACGATCGCAGAAACTCCCTCGAGACCCATAAGTCTTTGATAGTTCCATTGCGCGTAGAGGGCCTCTACTTTGGTTTCGCGCACGCGCGGTGGGTCGTCAGCGGTGTATAAAGGGTCTGCCTCAGTTTCCGGCGAGTATGTGTATCAGCGCACTCGCCTGAAGATGGCAGCCAGTTGGTCTGCCGAAATATCGTGTTTAGTTGACGATGGTATCCGGCTGCACACCCGAGATATTATGCCGGGAAAGTCTACGCAACCACTGATCAGAATGTTGTTTTGTGTTTTGTCTCTAGGGTATAGTATTGCACCCATGTTCCATCTGTAGTCACAAACCGGCGCAAAATATCTTCTTCCTTTCTCTAAAACGGTAAAGGTTTCATACATCTAGGCATAATTTCTCCATACTTTATTACGACATACCTTACCTTAAAATACGTGTTTTTGAAATGTCTTTCAAGTGCCGTTACATTTAAGTTGCCAGCTTTCGTAATATTGAACTACAAATACAAAATCCAACAAATACGGCAAATTTGCTTCCGATCGCCTGAATTGGAGGCTGCGCAACGCGATGTTCATTTCTTGTTGACCACGTGATTATGTGGCTAGCGAATCACAGCACAAAGAAGAGTATCATCGTCAGCCAATGGTAACCAAACGTCACCTCCGCGCAATATGCAAATACGAATTTTTGACGTTGGAAATTAAATATGCGGTAATGTTTTTACACGCGAAACCGCGCAATGTTTTGAGATGTGAAAATTAACGTGTTAACATGAGGTTTCAATTATTTTATTTTCGAAATCACTTGATAACAATTTCAGACAGACGATAAAATAAGTAAAACGTGCTATACCTGCTCTATGGTTGACAGGTTCTAGGTTCTTGTATGTACCATTGTTTGATCAGTGAAAGTAATTGGCCTCGTAAAATGAAGATTTAGAATCACTTTATCCAATCAACTATATAGTACTATAGCACGTTTTACTTATTTTATATGTACGAAACAGTCAACTAATTCCAAATCTTCATTTTACGATGCCATTAACTGTTACTGACCGGACAAGGGTACATACAAGAACCTGTCAACCATAGACCAGGTGTAGCATGTTTCATTTTATCGTCTGAAAGTGTAATCAAGTGATTTCGAAAATAAAATAATTGAAACTTCATGTTAACACGTTAATTTTCACATCTCGTAAACATTGCGCGGTTTCGCGTGTAAAAACATTACCGCATATTTAATTTCCAACGTCAAAAATTCTTATTTGCATGTTGCGCGGCGGTGAGGTTTTCGTTACCATTGTCTGACGACGATACTCTTCTTTGTGCTGTGATTCGCTAGCCACATAATCACGTGGTCTGCAACAAATGAACATCGCGTAGCGCAGTCTCCAATTCAGGCGATCGGAAGCAAATGTGCCGTATTTGGTGGATTTTGTATTTATACTTCAATATTACGAAAGCCGGCAACTTCAATTTAACGGCGCTTGAAAGACATTTCAAAAACCCGTATTTTAAGGTAAGGTATGTCGTAATTAAGTTTAGAGAATGCCTACATGTATGAAACCTTTACCCTTAAAACGGGACAAAAATTTTTCCCATGTGTCCATTCTCATGCGAACGAGCGAGGTGGCGCAGTGGTAACGCAATGGACACGCATTCGGGAGGATGGTGGTTCTAATGCACCTCTGGCCATCCTGATTTAGGTTTTCCGTAATTTCCCTAAATCACGCCAGGCAAATGCCGAGATGGTTCCTTTCAGAGGGCACGGCCGATTTCCTTCCACATCCTCACCCAAAACTCCGAGCTTTAGCTCCGTCTCTGATAAACACGCTGTCGACGGACGTCTAAGCTTCCTTCCCTCCTTCCGCTTCGAGCCTCATGCGTTTTTGATCCAGTGTAAAAAGTCGCAGCACTCATCCTCCAGTTTTTTTATATCTAATTATTCATTTCGTCATATACCGATTACATCTGGCAAGCATCTGGTAACAAGTTGAGTTACCTTCAATTGGCGATCCTCCATTCCTGTTTTGTTCACTTTTGCAACAATTAAAATCGGTCAAAAGATGTTAGGCCACATGACCTGATGGGATACCATTGCGATTTTATACAGAGTACGCGAAGGAACTTGCCCCCTCTTCTTTCAGTGGTGTACCGTAGGTCTCTAATAGAGCATAGCGTTCCAAAGGATTGAAAAATGACGCATTTCATCCCCGTTTCCAAAAAGGGACGTCGAACAGATGTGCAGAACTATAGGCCTATATCTCTAACGTCGGTCAGTTGTAGTATTTTGGAACACGTATTATGTTCGAGTATAATGAATTTTCTGGAGACTAAATATCAGTTCTTTAGGAATGAGCATGGGTTTCGGAAAAGGCAATCGTGTGAAACCCAGCTCGCACTATTCGTCCACGAGACTCGGGGGGCCATAGACACGGGTTCTCAGGTAAATGCCGTATTTCTTGACTTTCGCAAGGGGTTTGATACAGTTTCCCATAGTGATTTAATGAACAAAGTAAGAGAATATGGTCTATCAGACCAATAGTGTGATTGGATTGAGGAGTTCGTAGACAACAGAACGCAGCATGTCATTCTCAATGGAGAGAAGTCTTTCGACGTAAGAGTGGTGTCAGGTGTGTCACAGGGGAGTATCGTGGGACCGTTGTTATTCACAATATATATAAAAGATCTTATGGATAACATCTGACGTCCACTGAGGGTTTTCGAGGATGATGCAGTGGTAGAGGTTGTAACAATGGAAAATTGTATCGAAATGCAGGAGGATCTGCATCGAATTGACGAATTGTGCTGGGACTGACAATTGAATGTCAATGTAGATAAGTGTAATGTGCTATGAATACATAGAAAGAAAGATACTTTATCATTTAGGTACACTATAGCAGGTCAACAACTGGAAGTAGGTAATTCCATATATCTGGGAGTAGGCATTAGTGATCTAAAATGGAGCATATAAAATTAATCGTTGGAAAATCAGACGCCAGACTGAGATTCATTGAAAGAGTGCTAAGGAAGTGCAGTACGAAAACAAAAGGAAGTAGGTTAGAGTACACTTGTTCGCCCACAGCTTGAATACTCCTCACCAGTGTGGGATCCGTACCAGGTGTGGTTGATAGAGGAAGTAGAGAAGATCCAACGGATAGCGGCGCGCTTCGTTACAGGATCACTTAGTAATTGTGAAATGAAAATGTTACGGAGATGATCGATAAACTCCATTCGAAGACTCTGCAGGAGAGACGCTCTGTAGCTCGGTAATGTCTTTTGTCAAAGTTTTGAGAACATACCTTTACAGAGGAGTCTAGCAGTGTATTGCTCTCTCCTACGTATAACTTGCGAAGAGATCATGAGGATAAAATCAGTGAGAGATTAGAGCACACACAGTCATACGAGACTGGAATAGGAGGGAGAACCGACAGTGGTACTCACGGTACCCTCCGCCACACACCGTTAGGTGGCTTGCGGAGTACGGATGTAGATGTACATTTCAAAGGTAGTGACACATTTTGGCCAACCAATGCGTGAACCATCATGTCAGCTCCCACGACCAAATGTAAACTAGCTTTCAAGACCACTAATACACTGAAAGTAACGCTATGTCAGTTTGAATGACAAAAAAGTATGATTATAGCAAGTCTGGAGTGTATAAGAAGAAATTAAGATAAAATGTAATGACTGTGCACAGTTTTATATAAGACTAACAAGGCGGTCTTTCAACACAAGATTTTTTTAGAGCACATCTAAGAGAGACCAAATATGGTACTGTTTATATAAAACACAAAATGAAAATACTACGTAAGACAGGTAAAGGAAGGAAGTTGCACTTACTCGAAAACATACAAATTTACAGTAACAACAAAAAAGCCCCTGATAAAATACTTAATGATCAGCTAGAGTCTAATCAGAAAAACGTTTTTACTATCTTTGATGATGTGCTCTAATCTTCGGCCTCCTTCCCCTCCAATACTCCAATCTTCATTCTATAAAACCATTAGTACTGCATCTTGTACAGGTTATCACCATCCATCTTATTTTACCATTACATCCCTTCAGTGAACTGTGAACTATAATAATTGGACATTGTAATATAAGATACTAGCTGAACCCAGCAGCTTCGCATGCGTAGGCTGGTTGGTCTGCACCAGTTGTTTCTTTTTAATCCTGATGAAGAATCCATATCTTAATTTTCGTAGTTATAGCTTGAAATTTAACAGCACCGTATTTTTGAAAATCAATTTTTGCATCTTGTATTTCACCCCTTTATTGGTCGAATTTCCAAAAATACCGAAACACGTATTTTTTAACATCACAACGAACATTACAAATACCAATTTTTGTAGCTGTAGCTTCAAAATTGTCTTGAAAACAATGTGTTTTCGAAAAGAATTTTTGATCCCCTCTTTTACCCCCTTAGTTTTTGAATTTCCAAAAATACCGAAACTCGTGTCTTTTTAATCCTGACCAAGATGCCATATCCGAAGTTTCGTAGTTGTAGCTTAAAATGGGAGCTAACAGCAACATATTTTTGAAAATCAATTTTTGCGTCACCTATTTTACCCCCTTATTTGTCGATTTTCAAAAAATGCCGAAACACGTGTCTTTTAAATTCGAACCCTGAATTGAAATCCGAAATTTTGTAATTCTAGCTTCAAAATTGCCTAAATAGCTACGTATTTTTAAAAAATGTTTCATCCCCTATTTCACCCCCTTACGGACGGAATATCGAAAAATCTCTTCTTAAATGACGCCTACAGTGTAAGATCAACACAGTCCACAAATTTCAAGTTTCTGTCTTCAGTGGTTTGGGCTGGGCGATGATGAGTCAGTCAGTCAGTTAGTAAGTCAATCGGGACACTTCATTTATATATAGAGAGACTGCATGTATAGCTATGACTCAAATAATCAGCTTGAAAATGTATAACTGGGACTTGATTTTATCCATTGTAATGACCTGTACTCTTGAAATTTTTATTAATGACCATACATACATTATTTTATCTTTAGAAAATTTTATGCATATGCATGTGTATCAATTTTAACGGTATACCACGATACTCACATCTGGGTTAGCTTAGAAATTCAGTCGCATTTACAACCAGACGCTGGGTCCCGCCTTTAATCTAGACCTTAGCAATCACATAGTTAAAAGCAACCTAGACATGGAGCCATATTGCAACTTAGAGATTAGACTAGTTGAAATCTAGACATGGGGTCATTCCCATACCTAGACCTTGAAAATTATAGAAAGGTAAAAATCAATCTACACATCGAGTTACATTACGCCTAGACCTTGGGTCATATCTTGGTCAACCTAGACATTGAGTTATATTTGAAACCTAGACATTAAAACTGATGAATAGCCTGCACCTTGGCAATCCTTTATAATTAAATCTTGTATCGTAAGAACCATGTTCCTTTTTGTAAATTTATACTATTATTCTGTGATGACGGACTCAATTGAAGCTTATCTTAAATTCAGAATATCCATTGTATCTTTTAAACATTAACATCATTATACCTTGTCACCAATATTAGACTTTAAACCATAATTTATTCACCTAAAGCCATAGCAAACATGGCCATATGGTACTCTTAATGCATAAAATGTCATTTGTCCAGCATTTTGACATGGGGTGTTGATTTTTATATTTATACCTGTTATGTAACCATTTTTATGTAACCATTTGTACACACGGTTGCATGTATTTTGATCCAGAGTGATTCAACCATGCCTGTCAATGATTCGTAGTCGACTTGTTTCGAGGAATCTTATAGTATGTATTGACTTTAGATTCGTATAGATTCACGGTAGCATGTCGTCAATCATATTGCATTCCCTCATCGTAATATCACGTAATCATAAAATATGGGTTATACTTTCAGACCAGAATTATGTGACAGGTTGTTTTTCTTCTAAAACATAATATTCTTGTTTAAATTACAATCAAGACCTTTATTATGCTTCGCAAAAGTTTAGAAATTCAATTGTAAGTGCTCACACTAAAACTCATAAAACTAAAAATTGTTTCCTGTGATTGTTCCCCAGTGTCCACTCTGTTGACGAAATATTGTGTAATGAAATTACTTCCGTGAAACTAGTAGGCAAACAGTATGCTAATATGCTACTACCACCTTTCGCCAAAAATCTTTACATTTGTCAACAATTGTCAATCTAGTGCAAGCAGTTCATAATATAAGTGGTGTATTTTATATTTTGAGTAAGTACTACGTTTCACTTTCTAATTAACCCCCTCTTTCCTCCTTGTCCTATCTAAATATTATGTATTGTATTAAAGTTACTTTTTGCGTGTCTTTTGTATTCTTGACAGATGAACACACAGAATTTATACGACCGGATGATGATATAGTCCATCGAAACCGGTCGTCAATCAATTAATTGATCGTATTGCGATCTTGGCATTTTCCTTTTGAAGATAAGTAATCAATGCAGATCACGTCCATCCCGCGATATCAGGTAATGTTAATTATAATTATTTGTAAGGAACGCAGTATCTTGTAAAAAAAGGAGGTGAAAGAGTATGTGTCGTTGTGCGCACGTTCAGGACATCATAGGATTTGAGCATTTTCATTGCTGTGTGGTGTCATAAGGGAAATAACGTCAATAATAGCGGATCCACCAGTTGATGAATTAAGTGACCTTAAAACATTCGACGGGATTCATGTCGGGATATACGGCCAGCGAAATAATTATCCGCAATTGTCCAGAATGTTCTCCGCATTCTAACAGATGGCGCTGTAATCGCCATACGTACTGCCTAGTATAGTGATCCGAAGCCCTGTATGTGTGACATAACTCCTTGCGTTTCATAACGGGATTATACGTTCGGTTTCGGTACTAACGAATTACTACAATGTGCAGAAACGATAACTGATGGACAGATACAAACCGAAGATAGTATGAATTGCGTTAAATGATTGTAAACAGCAATTGCGTAGTTGGAAGCTCAAAAGTAAGTCGAGAATCTACATCTACATAGATACTCTGCAAATCACATTAAAGTCCCTGGCAGAGGGTTTATTAACCACTTTCATAACTTTTCTCTACCGTTCCATTCTCTAATAGCGCGCGGGAAGAAAGAACACCTAAATCGTTCCGTTTTCAATCTGATTTCTCTTATTTTACTGGGATGGTCATGTCTCCCTAAGTAGGTGGGTGCTAGCAATTTTTTTTTTTTTTCATTCAGAACTAAAAGTCGGTGATTGAAACTTCGCAAACAGATCACGCCGCAATGAATAACGTCTTTCTTTTAATGATTTCCACCCCAATTCGTGCAACATTTCCATCACGCTTCCCCCCCCCCCCCCCCCCCGTAACGTGATAAAACAAAACGAGCTGCCCTTCTCTGAACCTTCTCAATGTCTTCCGTCAGTCTTACCTGATGATGGTCCCACAAGGGGCAACAGTACTCCAGGAGAGGACGCAAAGTGTAATGTAGGCACTCTCTTTGATTGTGCATCTTCGAAGCGTTCTGCCAATAAAACGTAACCTTTGGTTCGCCTTCCCCAAAATATTTTGTAGGTGTTCTCTCCAGTCTAAGTTGTTCGTAATTGTAACTCCTAGGAATTTGGTAGAATCTACGACCTTAAGGTTTGACTGATTTATCGCGTAATTAAAGTTCAGCGGATTTCTTTTAGTGGTCGTGTGTATTACTTCACTTTTCTTTATTTAGTTTCAATTGCCAATTTCCGCACCATGCAGAAATTTTATCTAAACCGCTTTGCAGTTGCTTTTGTTCCTCAATTGACTTCACTGACTGATAAACGACAGCATCATCCGCGAATAGTCGAAGGGAGCTATACAGATTGTCTCCTAAATCGTTTATAAGAACGAGGAAGAGTAGGGGACCTATAACGCTTCCCTGTGGAACGCCAGATATCGCTTCTGTTTAACTCGATGACTTACCGTCAATTACAACGAACTGTGTCCTTTCTGATAGGAAATCGTGAATCCAATCGCACAATTGGTGAATTGATTTGAGATCCCTTGTCTATGGCACTTAACACTTCATGTGAATAAAGGGCAAGCTGGGTTTCGCAAGAGTGATACTTTCTGAATCCGTGTTGACTACTGGTTAATAGGTCGTTCTCTTCGAGGTAGATCATAATATTTGAACAAAGTATATGTTCCGAAATCCTACTGCAAATCGACGTCAATGAGATAGGCCTGTAATTTTGGGGATCACTCGTTTTGCCTTTCTTGAATATTGGAGTAACTTGGGCAACTTTCCAGTCTTTGGGTACGGATCTTTCGCTGAGTGATCGGTTGTAAATTATAGCTGAGTACGGAGCTATTGCATCAGCATACTCTGAGAGGAATCTAGTTGGTATACAATCTGGCCCGGAAGATTTATTTTTGTTTAGTGACTTAAGTTGTTTTCCTACTCCAGGAACATCTACTTCTAAATTTCGCATGCTGGCAGCTGTTCTTGGACTAAATAATGGAGTGTTCACTTCGTCTTCTTTGGTGAAAGAATTTCGGAAAGCTGTGTTCAGTAATTCTGCCTTGGCAGTACTGTAATCGGTAGTATTACCATTGCTAGAATTGACGGCCAGGATTTCCTGCTTTGATACTGTTAGTGTGACGCTGTAGGACACCTTTATCTCTGCTACAGTGTGTACAAACCTGCGCAGCTGGATTACCTGGTGGGGCGTCCATCGCCAGCAGTCAGGGGAATCCCCCACCGCAGTGCCCTGCCCCCCCCCCCTCACCCCACCCTCACGGACCGCTGAGCGCTCACCTCGCCCTTCGCCCTTGCGCCCTTCCCACGGCCCTTTGTCTGCTCTGCGCTTATGGAACTCCCATATTTAAGCGCCGCCACCCGACCTCCCCAGAGCCCCGCAAAGGAATTCCTCTCAAATGCGAGAGCGCCCGCAAGAGAGATGAACAGACGGGCGAGTAAGTAATTCTCAGGCCTTAAGTGATTTAAGGTAAGTCGGAATGAGATGCCACACTCGAGGAATTTCCTTGCCTAACGCTAGAAACTCCCATCCAAAAATACTAAAATTTCTTTCAAAGTATGACTTTCTATTGAAGTTTGCAACGTGACGATAGAAGCAGATATTTAACTATACCGTACAATTCCGTCCTTTAATCTACCACCCGATACCTAATCTCTATATAATTACCCGATACCAATTGTTCCGTCCTTGTAGTGGGACGAAATATTATCCCCTGCTACTTCCTTTACGTCAGCTCAGTTTCGCAGGTAAAAGAACATGTTTATATATGTTGTTATTAACCCTCTCATGCACGAATTATCAATCCGACAATGAACAATATTTCTGGTACGTTATTTGGTAACTTATTACCTATCTTCTGCAGAATTCATCAATTTATCTAAAAAATTCATAGACCAATAGGGAGGTGTCCTCTAATGATGACAATGAGTACAAAAGCTGCTACATTTTACACGGAATATCTATGAATAATATCAAAGAATACGTGACGAGTGTACACTGTTTTCTATCTTTCGTACAATGAAATTGTTTCAGGCATTCAGGGCACACAGCAAGTTGGCACTTTTCTCAAATGTAGCGTGCTTTCCGTCGGCAGCCCCAATCATGACACCTCTTGGCAATATACCTTATCGAAGCGTAATTCGTTGGGTACAGAATGACAGGCTTTCTTTTTTCGATGTACAGAAAACAATGTACTTTCATTTGAAGGCCTGCCTCCAGTCTTTCTTGTAATTTCTATTTTCCATTTCTTTGTTAGGCCAACGACTAGCACTGCTGTCTAGGAGACATTCTAGCATTCATTACTAGTCCTCATATGAGTTATCTGTGATTTTATGGTCACCTCAGATGTAAAAGATAGCAGAAATAAGACAAAATTTAAGTGTCCTCATACGGGGACGTGACGCATGAGAGGGTTAACAATGTTTAGTCTTAATAGGTTGTATTTCATTCTCAAAGGAAATATGTGTTGGTTTTTATCTTTCATGTGCGGTGACAACGGAGCAACCTACGAAAATAGCATCTTCTCCGCTGCTGAAGCCAAAGATGAGGTACCTGGCCACCAATCGTCGCGGGTCGACAGCCACACGCTCAGAGAAGATCCTGTTGGAGTACCTCCGTTGCCAACCGTCACAATCATATAAACAAGAAAAATTGAAAAATGTATTGTAATAAAAAGTCTGTTCCTGTTTTATGTTAAAAACAGTTTCAGTTTTGATGTTGACTCCTTACGAGCAAGTTCTGATTGTATGTCTTGTATTACGTGGACTTATAACTTATGAAATAAAACGTAAACTTTTACCTCCAGTACCAGTATGTGAAAAATAATTATTGCACTAAATAAGAAAAGATATTTACATATTGAACTGAATTTATATTTTTGGAACTTATAACAGAATTTCTCCGATTTTATACCAGTGTAGCAACTCAGCAATAATTTTATTAACTGGAAAACAGTGAAAGCAAGTTTTATGAATCTATATATTTTACGACTGATTCAGTGAGCAACATCTCTGATACTAAATAATATTTTTTACATTTTTCAACGTAGGTGCGTACCAGATTTCAAACTTTTACAGTATTTTTGGAACAGTTTTATTTTTCTGTTATCTTCCACAAGAACCTAGCAGCGAATATTTAAAGGACTTTTTCCTATGAATGAATATTTTTATTAATTCGAGTGTAATGGAATGGCCGGGGTCGAAGTCCGACTAAATCCAACTGAAGAAATTTACTCCTGTATACACAATTCCATTATAATCTGAAGGAAGAATCGGCTGTTCCACCACATTCTCTGTTAAATCACTTTTACCATTATATTTATAGCGTGACTTGACATATTTCATATTTATGATTTATTACCAACAATTGTATTAAGAGCATGCCTTATTTCATTTAACAAAAGTATAGCCCTCATTTACTTACAGAATTCAGCATCAGTATCATAGTTTAATTAAAACAGACAACAGTATATAAAGATCTAGATGTATCAATACCACATTGTTTTAATTAATACTTTTGTTAATTAATCAAATAATCGACAATTAATTCACACCAAAATATTTATGTAGAAAGGATAACAGTGTAACTTTATTCTCTGAATACTTTCGCGCTGGTATTAAACATTTCTGAATGTATATCAAGATAATTACTAATGGTACAATTTGATTATGCCATACGAACATTCTGAGTAATTTCTGGTGTATGCAATTAATAACTCAGGACGAAATAATGTCTGTGTTGTAAACGATAGATGTATTTAATGAAAAACCGGACTGTAAACTTTAACTTTCATGTAATTAAAATTACTAATTTTAATGAATTAATTACGACAATGTACAACTCACATTGCCAAGGTTGTCTAAACAGAACAACGCAACTGATGTGCATTTACTTGAAATTAGTTAGTTGGAGCTAAATGGTGTAAAAGCTGAAATCTTAAAGTAGAATTTGAAATATTTGCTGTTTCATTTATATACTTCTCCTATAAAGGTTATGTAAGAAACATAGTGAATGATTTGTGTGCAGTAAAGAAATTATTCTTAATTATTGAGGTATGCAACTATTGTAGCGTTCCCAATAATTAACCAACATACCGGGACACTACACATTCTCTGAAAATGTTGTTGTTTTTGTGGTCTTCAATCCGCAGACTGGTTTGATGCTGCTCTCCGCGCTACCCTGTCCTGTGAAAGTGTCATCTGAGAGTAGGTTCGGCAACTTATATCCTTTTGAATCTGCTTATTGTATTGGTCCCTCGGGCTCTCTCTACGATATTTTACCACACACACTTACTTCTAACGCTAACTTGACAATTCCTTGATGTCTCAGAATGTGTCCTAGCGTTATATCCCTTCTCTTAGTCAGGATATGCCATAAACTATATGTTTCCCCAATTTTGTTAAACACCTCATTAGTTACGTGATCTACTTATCTAATTTTCATCATTGTCTGTAGCACCATATTTCAAAAGCTTCTTTCATCTTTTTGTCTGAACTCTTTATCGGCCACGTTTCACTCCCATACAATGCTACACTCCAGACAAATGCTTTCAGGAGGGACTTCCTAACATTTAAATTAATATTGGATGTTAACAAGTTTCGCTTCTTTAGAAACGCTTTTCTTCCCACAGCCAATCTTCTCTACTTCGGCCATCACAACTTATTTTACTACCCAAATAACAAAACTCGTCAACTACTTTTGTCTCATTACTTAATCTAATGCCTACAGCATCGCCTGATTTTTTACATTACATTCCATTACCTTCGTGCATCTTCCTTTCAAGATACTACTCATTCCTTTCAATTGTTCTTCCAGATCCTTTGCAGTCTCTGACAAAATTACTATGACATCGGCTAACTGCGAAGTTTTTATTTCTTCTCCCTGAACTTTAATGCCCTTTCCACATTTCTCCTCACATTCCTTCACCGCTCGCTCAATGTACAGATTGGACAACATTGGGGAAAGGCTACAACCCTGTCTTACTCCCTTCCCAACCTCTGCTTCCCTTTTTTGCCCTTCGACTCTTATAACTTCTGTCTGGTTTTTGTATAGGTTGAATATAACTCTTCGCTTCCTATATTTTACCCATGATACCTTCAGAATTTGAAAGAGTGTATTCCAGTCGACATTGTCAAAAGCTTTTTCGAAATCTACAAATGCTAAAAACGTAGGTTTGACTTTCCTTAGCTCATCTTCTAAGATGAGTCGTAATGTGTGTATTGCCTCCTATGTTACACATTTCTTCCAATTCCAAACTGATCTTTCTCAAGGTCGGATCCCACAAGTTTCTTTTTTTCATTCGTCTGAAAATATAGACAGTAAATAGTGAATAAATGATAGATAACTGTGATAATGAAACCATTGTACAGCTGAGATCTGATAATGGCTGATTAAGCTGTTACCTGCTCTAAAGGAAGATGAAATTATGACACAGAAAATCTTTAATATCTGCAGCCATATTCCTCAGTTGCTAACTTCAATTACGCGTATTTTATCATAAAGAACAGAATTTTCATTTTTAAAATTAGAATTCGGTTTTGAGAACTAATTATTCAATGCCAGTTATCTTCAGTGGTCTATAATACATGAATATTACGTACTATTGGTGATATAGACTTTCAATGATTCCTTCGGTATTTATTTGGTGTAGGTAGTAGCTTGTGTTTACGGTACATGTTTGTGCAAAATGCAAATAGCGTAGGTTTCTTCCAGTAACTATATCTCTCTTCATATTCTACATACAGCCAAGTAACCTATTTGTGTATCTTCATTATAACACATCAATACTAACTTACTTTTTTGTGTCCCAGCCTCGTCCCCGCTTTTGTCTCGTTTCCGTCGTAGGTGGCCGAGTAGAAAAGTACCGGCACAGGAATAAAGGAGCACGCTTGTGCAGGTACGAAGGTGAGCAGCCAGTGGGACAACAGAAACTAGAAACACTAGAGTAAATTAGAACGAGATATATATTGCACAGAATTTATACAATACTTAACTTTTACATAGTTCAGTACTGCAGAATGCTGATACGTGGTTGAGCTAGAGGTCTGCCTAGTGCCTATCCGATAGCCAAGTCTTCACTGGTGCCTATCTGATTCCGAAGTGTTAACTGGTTCCTATCTCAGTCCCAAGTGAACGATGTCGTTCAGTGGTGGCCACGAGCGGAGTTGTAACAGAGGGCGCACGTGGCTGACGTCGTAAGAACGCCGCGCCGTGCGTGCATGGCGGCGCGCGGCGAAAGTAGGTGGCGCGCACTTTGGACTTGTGCGACACCACAACTTTCATTATGAAAAATACAAACAAGTACAACTGGTGGCCTTTTCTTCAATATTAGTACATTGCAGATTACAAAAGGCATTCCGTATTATATTATTCGGGTCCTAAAAATATTGCAACAGACAGTGCAATTTCCATAGATAGCAGTGTAATCATTGAATCATATCATTTACATCCCATTATCCTGAATTTTTGTGCCAGTCTGGAATCTTCCCTTCATTTTCAGCTTTACTTGTTCCATATGTACTTCAAACATTGTAGTGAAAGACTGTGTCCTGTATTGCTCCCTTTTTAATCTAAACCATTCTTTCCTTGATTGCTTTTGGTTGTTCATAAATTTTTTATTATTCGCTTTTCACCTATAACTTAATTTATAATTCCTCTGTATATCTAACATCTTCATCGGTATACACTAAAACTATTTCTAAGTCGACAAATCCATTATATGAGTCTTCATGTTTCTTCAGTCTTGCTCCAGTTATGAAAAACAACGTTTAAAATGCGCCTCTGATGCCTTTAAGTTTCTAAATTCAAGCTGGTCATCATTTAAAAGATCCTCAATTTTCCATTCTGCAGTGTGTTGCAGGGACAGTTAAATGGGAAAGTCGCAAAATTCGAACCAAGTTCCTTTTTCAATGTGTTTCTAAATGTACTCAACACTATAAGTTGAGAACCGTTCATCTGAATGCGATAAAACTTTGATCGTTTGACGTTCAATGACAGATGAACGTTCTTATGAACTAAAAATTCGGGAAAGTTACCCGGAAAATTTGAAAATTTGCGAGAAATTGAAAGAACTTTTTTTCTAGTGGGATATCATACGTCTTATTGCGATAAAATTTTGCATATTTGTCGTTCAAAGCATGAGTAAAGTCCTTATGAAATAAAAATTTGGAAAGTTTCTCAGAAAATTCAGAAAAAATAGAGATTTTTCTATGATACATCAATAGCATTCATCTGATTGCGATAGAATGTTGCTAATTTTACATTTACCGATACTTAGACTATCTGATGATACTTTTATTAAGCTACTCGGTCTACATACATGTGCTTTAAATTAATATGGTTTACATTAAGAGGTCAAGAACGACCTATTAACCAGTAGTCAACACGGATTCAGAAAGTATCACTCTTGCGAAACACAGCTTGCCCTTCATTCACATGAAGTGTTAAGTGCCATCGACAAGGGATCTCAAATCGATTCCATATTTCTGGTTTTGAGGAAGGCTTTTGACACTGTACCCCACAAGGGGATTTTTATGAAATTGCGTGCTTATGGAATATCTCCCCAATTGTGCGGTTGGATTCACGATTTCCTATAAGAAAGAACACAGTTCGTTGTAATTGACGGTAAGTCATTGAGTAAAACGGAAGTGATATCTGGCGTTCCACAGGGGAGCGTTTTAGGTCCCCTACTCTTCCTCGTGTTTATAAACGATTTAGGAGACAATCTGAATAGATTGTTCGCGGATGATGCTGTCGTTTATCGGTTAGTGAAGTCAACAGAGGATCGAAAGCAACTTCAAAGCGATTTAGACAAAATTTCTGCATGGTGCGGAAATTGGCAATTGACACTAAATAAAGAAAAGTGTGAAGTAATACACACGACCACTAAAAGAAATCCGCTGAACTTCAATTACGCGATAAATCAGTCAAACCTTAAGGTCGTAGATTCTACCAAATACCTAGAAGTTACAATTACGAACAACTTTGACTGGAGAGAACACATAGAAAATATTGTGGGGAAGGCGAACCAAAGGTTACGTTTCATCGGCAGAACGCTTCGAAGATGCACCAGCTCCACCAAAGAGACTGCCTACATCACACTTGTGCGTCCTCTCCTGGAGTACTGTTGCCCCTTGTGGGACCCTCACGAGGTGGGATTGACGAAAGATATTGAGAAGGTTCAGAGAAGGGCAGCTCGTTTTGTTCTATCACGTAACGCGGGGGGATGCGTCACGGAAATGTTACACGAATTGGGGTGGAAATTATTAAAAGAAAGACGTTATTCATTGCAGCGTGATCTGTTTGCGACGTTTCAATCACCGACTTTTAGTTCTGAATGTGAAAATATTTTGCTAGCACCCACTTACTTAGGGAGACATGGCCATCCCAATAAAATAAGAGAAATCAGGTCGAAAACGGAACGATTTAGGTGTTCTTTCTTCCCGCGCGCTATTAGAGAATGGAACGGAAGAGGAAAATTATGAAAGTGGTTAATAAACCCTCTGCCAGGCACTTTAATGTGATTTGCAGAGTATCTATGTAGATGTAGATGTCAAGTGATACGAAGTTCACTGGGTCATCTACTCATATACTTTGCAAACCACCGTAAAGTGCTTGGCGGAGGGTAAATTAGAGTGTATACTAGACTGCATTTTTTTATCATTTCGTATAATTGCTCTCCCTCGATAACACTGCTTCGGAATAGCCTCAGCCACGCACAGTGCAGGGCTATACACTACCAGGGGCCCCGCCGCCCGCCAGCCAGTGGCACAGTGCCCTCACCGCCGCGCCGCCCTGACTCGGCATTCGCGTCACGGCGCTGGGCGCGCTTTCATTCGCATCCCCGACGCCAGGGCGCGCTCATTTGCATAGACAATGGCGGCGACGCCTTCTGCTCTTTGTTTTACGCGCCCGGGGAGCTTCCCAACCTCGGTATTCTTGCCGACAGCATCCACCCCAGCCGCGCGCTATTGTAGCTACTCTGTGTGCTTCATCCCCACCGAAAATGCTTCGGCACTGTGCTACACCCCGCGTCCTGCGAAACAAAATACCAACTTTGTTACTTATTTATCCAGTGTTTGTTTGACTCCGAATATAATTTCTGAGGTCGGGAAGCTTTGTTCGTGATCCTGAGCTCTTTACTTCCAGTACGATACACCCGCGACTGGCGTAGAATATTTCTTGATTAGCTGCAACCATCGCTTCTTGGTGCTGCCAGATGGTCGGGTCCAGGGGCGCAGCCTCAGGAGGGGGGGGGGGCTGATGGGACTGAAGTTCCCTCCGACACTGTTGTTGTTGTTTAGAGGGGACTAAACTACTTGGTCATCAGTCCCCTATTCCACCGAAGGAAGTCCATTTAATAGGAAACAATAGCCTTATGGACCTGGAGACATTGTAGAAATACTCAAGAGGGGTACATGTCAAAGATAAAGTTTCACCAAAAGCGAAAATAGAGACACCAACAGCACAGATATAGAAAATAAAACAATGCAGTCAGTCATGCTAAAATTGGCAATGAAAATCTGTGGCTGGCTGGTCACTGAGGTAATAATGGACGGGCCAGTCACGAGTGTCACAGCAGACACGAATGTCTGTTAGTCAGAAGACATAAAATACGGTTAAAAGTCAGGAGAAATCACTCTACATTAAATAGAATTGTAAAAACCGGCTGCACGGATAAAACTTAGCACAGACTCAGCCATGCAGGCATCGTCCCCTAGCACTAAGGATAGGGTAGGTGGTTGATTAAATGACTGCCGCAAGAGGGCTAAAATAGTACAGTCCATCAGGAGATGAACGACTGTCAAGGCACCACCACAGCGACACATGGGCGGTGGCTCACGCCGAAGTAAATAGCCGTGAGTCAACCAAGTGTGCCCGATACGGAGGCGGCATAGCACACTGGAGTCTCTACGACTGGGCCTCAGTGAAGTTTTCCCTGTGGCTGTGGATGATTTGACTGTGCGAAGTTTGTTTGGTGCACTCAGTGCAGACCATTCCGAGCTCCAAGCGCCCCGCACCTTCTGGTGTAGCGTCCACCTAAGGTCCGTTTCCACGAGGCCAATTTCAAGAGGGCGTGAGCAGGTGGCCTGCTTGGCCAACTGATCCACACGTTCATTGCCAAGAACGCCGATGTGCCCTGGGGTCCAAACAAAGACCACTGAGCGACCAGACCTATTGAGAGCGGCAACAGAGTCGTGGATACACTGCACCAGAGGGAGCTTGCTGAAACACCTACGAAAGATTTTTTAATTTCTTTATTTTTTTTATTATTTTCATTTTAATTTCATTATTTTTTATTATTTTCATTTTATGAAGTTGCGAACCGTCTATTCATATGCGGCGACCCGTTGCTTAGCAGGTGAGTGGCGCCACCGAATGGGATCTTACGAACATCAACAGTTCAATTTTTACACATAGAGTCTCGTGTTAATTAAACTGTAAAGACTTTTCACTTTGCCTAGTAAGCTGCTTAATTATTTTACGATCTGATTATATACACTCCTTTTCCACCACGTAGCTCCTCTTCCACTTTCAAATTAATGCGACGTTACTCATTTTATTTCTTGTGCAATTTAAAAAATAAAAAATAAAAAAAAAATAAAAAAATGTTCAAATGTTTGTTAAGCTTATGGGACTCGACTACGGGGCCATCAGTCCCTAAGCTTACAAACTATTTCTGAACTACTTACGAATTAGGACGGCACAAATATCCATGCTCGAGGGGTGATTCGAAGCCCCGCCCGTAGTGGCCGTGCTGACCGTGACTGGAGCGCCTCAGTCACCTCGGCCACCGCGGCCGGCGCAATTTTACAGTTTCCAAAATAAAGAGCCAAGATCGCACATTAATAATTTATTAAACGACGACCGGTTTCGGCTCACTGTGTCACCGTCATCAGGTCTCATATATGTTATAAGCTGGTCATCTGTCAAAAATATGAAAGACATGCAAGGAATAACGTAAAAACATAAAAATAACGTACATTTTGGCTTAAGAGGCACTTTTCCTACCTTGTTAAAAAAATTGGGTATAAAATAACAAGTGCAACAATGCACTTAGTCACTATGTAAAAATACACAAGTTAAAAACATGACAGCTTACAAAATACTTTTGTGCAATTATTTGAGTAGTATAATTGGTTAAAAAATAAAAGGTGTAAAAAATAAGTCATGGGTTGGATTAATAAATTCAATAGGCTTCTTTAAAAAAATTAGCTCTCCCCCACCCACAAAACCATATTCTGGCTGCGTCACTCGTCGTGTCCGTTTGTATCGCCGCTAGAAAATGTTCAAATGTTTGTTACGCTTAAGAGATTTAACCGCGAGGTCATCAGTCCCTAAACTTACAAAGTACTTATGAACTACCTTATACTAAAGACGACACAAACACCCATGCCAGAGGGGGGAATTCGAATCCCCGACCGTAGTGGCCGTTGAGTCTGTGACTGGCGCTCCGCAGACCGCTCGGCCGGCTGTAGCTGCCCCTCATCACAGCTGTAGCTCAGCAGTAATCAGATTTGTGAGCCACGCGGCCTGCCCACCACAACGTTCGTGCCCTTACTGATGTGTCGGCTACTGGGTTATGTAACATAAACCTCCACACAAATAAGGATGCTGACTTGGAAGCAAAGCTCGAACAGACATTCTCATTAACAGAACAATTTTGTTGGACGTACAGAAGCAAATACGTAACTTATTCAGAATTCAAGAGTATGTGAAAAACTTAATAACTGCTACTCCTTCTTGTGGAAGGAAGAATGCTATCTGAAAAACATGCAACTATGCTCTATTCTCCTTGTTGCTACTCTTGAGTATGGTGCCCAACTTGTAACGAAGCCTGTTGCGATTTATTCCCATCTGCCTACACTACTGAGCCTCTCGATACCAGTATGGTGTAATACGCTGACCATTTAAATTGCTACACCAAGAAGAAATGCAGATGGTAAACGGGTTTTCATCGGACTAATATATTATACTAGAAATGACATGTGATTACATTTTCGCGGAATTTGGGTGCATATATCCTCCGAAATCATTACCCAGAAAACAAACTCCTCAGGCCATAATAATGGCCCTGAGCATTGTTTCAAACAGAGCTTCGATGGCGTGTACAGGTACAGATGCCCATGCAGCTTCAACACGATACCACAGTTCATCAAGAGTAGTGACTGGCATATTGCGACGAGCCAGTTGATCGGCCACCATTGACCAGACGTTTTCAATTGGTGAGCGATCTGGAGAATGTACTGGCAGCAGTCGAACATTTTCCTTATTCAGAAAGGCCCGTACAGGACCTGCAACATACGGTCGTACAATATCCTGCTCAAATGTAGGGTTTCGCTTGGATCGAATGAAGGATAAAGCCACGGGTCGTAACACATCAAAATGTAACTGCCACTGTTCAAAGTGACGTCGATGAAAACAAGAGGTGACCGACACTTGTAACCGATGGCACGCTTCCAATGTGTGTTCACTGCGATGTCGCCAAACACGGATGCGAATATCATGATGCTGTAAACAGAACCTGGATTCATCCGAAAACTTTACGTTTTTCCATTCGTGCAACCAGGTTCGTTGTTGTGTACACCATCGCAGGCGCTCCTGTCTGTGTTGCAGCGTCAAGAGTAACCGCAGCCATGGTCTCCGAGCTGATGGTCCATGCTGCTGCAAACGTCGTCGAACTGTTTTTGCAGATGGTTGTTGTCTTGCAAACGTCCCCATTTGTTGACTCAGGAATCGAGACGTGACTGCACGGCGTTTCGTATTGCCCTCCTGAACCCACCGATTCCATATTCTGCTAACAGTCATTGGAACGCGACCAGCAATGTCGCTATACGATAAACCGCAATCGCGATAGGCCACAAACCGACCTTTATCAAAGTCAGAAACGTGATGGTACGCATTTCTTCTCCTTACATAGGGCATCACAACAACGTTTCATCAGGCAACGCTGGTCAACTGCTATTTGCGTATGAGAAATCTGTTGGAAACTTTCCTCATGTCAGCACGTTGTAGGTGTCGCCACCGACGCCAACCTTGTGTGAATTCTCTGAAAAGATAAAAATTTGCATATCACAGCATCTTCTTCGTGTTGGTTAAAATTTGCGTCTGTAGCACGTCATCTTCGTAGTGTAGCAATTTTAATGACCTGGAGTATGACCAAAACTTTTGTTATTCTTTTTCTAACGTCACTACCTGAAGGTAATCTCCATTATTTGACGTCCGAAATGTTTATTTAATTGTTGTTGTTGTTATGGTCTTTGATGCAGCTCTCCACCCTACTCTATCCTGAGCAAGCCTTTTCATCTCCTTATAAGAACAGCAACCCATATCCACTTGAATCTGCTTACTATACGCATCTCTTGGTCTCCCTCTGCGATTTTTACGCCACACACTTCCCTCCAATGCTAAATTTACGATTCCCCGATGTCTAAGAATGTGTCCTACCAAGCGATCCCTTTTTTTAGTCAAGGTATGCCAAAAATTCCTTTTCTCACCAATTCTGTTCAGTACCTCTTCATTAGTTATGCGATCTACCCACCTAATCTTCAGCATTCTTCTGTAACACCACATTTCAAAAGCCTCTATTCTCTTCCTGTCCGCACTGCTTATCGTCCATGTTTCACTCCCGTACAAGGCAACACTCCACACAAATGCCTTCAGAAAAGACTTCCTTACCCTTAAGTTAATATTCGATGTTAGCAAATTTCTCTTTTTCAAAAATGCTTTTCTACCCATTGCCATTCTGCATTTTATATCCTCTGTACTGCGACCATCGCATGTTATTTTACTACCCAAGTAACAAAACTCATCTACCACCTTCAATGTTTCGTCAACTAATCTAATTCCTTCAGCATCGCCTGATTTTCTAAGACCGCATTCCATTATTTTTGTTTTGCTCTTGTTAATGTTCATTTTATATGCACTCTTCAACACGCTGTCCATTCCATTCAACTGCTCTTCCAGTTTATTTAATTAACAAATATTAATTAGTTCAAGCTGGAAGCGTAATGTTGTAGGTCATATATTCGACTAATTAGTATTTATAATGAGACTAATTAAATTCTATGTGCTTAATATTAAAGTAGGTATTATTATGTTTCACAATATATGTTAGGAAAGATGTGCCTTCATTAGTTTCTGAATAATTGGCGTTTATTCCGAAAGCATTGTTTAAAAGCATAGTATTCTAAATCTGTAAATAAAGGTCTATTAATATAACCGAGACTTCTGTATCAATTCATTCAGTATTGTTTACGCTATCTTTTATTATAGCCAGTTGCACACTCTTATTCTGGACAATACTTGGTTTGTATTTTCTCATAAAGTGTTACCCTTTGGGGATGGGCTAGTAAGTTTTTCAAAATTTTCAAAAAAAGCACAGCTGCAACGGACTGGCCGAGCGCATTGAGGCGCTATGCTCAGATGCACAACGCCGTTCCACGTCGTGGGTTCTAATCCTCCCCCGGGATGGATGTTTGTGTTGTCTTTAGTGTTACTTCAGTCCGCCTCCGTAGTCCAGTGGTCAGCGTGGTTGGTTGCCACGCAGGGGGCCCGGGTTCGATTCCCGGTCGGGTAGGAGATTTTCTCCACTCGGGGACTGGGTGTTGTGTCGTCCTCAACATCATTCCATCATCATTGACATGCAAGTCGCCGAAGTGGCGTCAGATAAAGAGACTTGCACCAGGCAGGCTGAACACGGCCCCAGTTGGGGTCTAACGGTCATAAATGCCAAACGATCATCATCATCATCAGTGTTACTTCATAAGTAGTTTGTAAGTTTAGGGACTGATGACCCTGCAGTCAAGTCCCATAAGCTTAACAAACATTTGAACTTTTATGCAACTTGTGATGTTCTCAAGATTCCTTCAAAAACCGGTTTTGGCAGATCTAGTCTGCCGCCATAAGCTCTTGTACATTATTAACCGATCGTCACTCAGATATGAACCATTGGTATTGCATCATGTTCGCAGGATGCTGGGAACCAATGAGTCAAGAGTAAATACAACACTAAAATAAAAAACAAAACATTTTTCCTGGTGTTCCATGCAGGTTAGCTCAGTTACCAGCGCCACGGTGCAGTGGCCGAGCGCTCTAAGCTGCCTTGCAGCGGAGCGCTCCGCTGCTCGCCATCGGAGGTGTGGGTCCTCTCTCGGGCATCGGTGTATTTGTTGTCCTTAGCATAAGTTTCAGTAGGTTGTAGGCCTAGAGAAATTTACAAACATTTGAACATCCAGCTACCGTCGTGTTATTAAGTGATAAATTGTGGAGCAATATCAGCAAAAAATTTTTCTTTTTAATTTTGGTGTTCTTATTATTCTTGACGCACTGATGTTTCCAGTATCCTATTATTATGACGCAATGGCAGTGTTTGACATGCGAATCATTATATATTAATTATATTTAAGATCGGAGGCAATCTGTGCTTTTTTCATATTTTTATGGTTGGTTATCAAACTCCTACAGTTTTTAATTATCTCCTCATTCTCCATTCGGGAGCAGGTCGTCCTTGGTTAGAAAACTCCTGTTAGGTATTTGGTTAATGTATCTTCAGTTTCACAACTGTCTTTGTTGTATTTTGGTCAGGAAACTAAATTAGTCTTAAAGAATTAGTCCAATTACCATTACTTCATCAAACCGCAATGCACAAACTTATACCTATAAACTAAAATATTCTGTTTGTATTTACTGGCATTTTTAAAAAGGAATTTATAAGAAACTATAAACTTATGTGTGCTACGTTATTGCGTTTCTGTCATCAAGGTATGAGAAGAAAGAGAAAAAAACCCAAATGTAATATTATATTCCACATATAATTTTAATAATTATTTTATAATAAATAGACATCTGGCACTCTGTTAACTGAGTACCATACTAGATTCTATTATTTGTTTACTTCATTTCCAGAATTATGGCGCCTTATTTATGCAGATACATAAACTAATACATATATATTGTATATATACTTTTCTAAACATAAAAAGGGTCATAGATGTAGTTTGCATTTTGCATGTGCTGTGCATAAATATTAGCACGCCAACGTCTGTACATAGCAACATCTTTGGTTGTTATTATACACAGGTTCGCAGAAGTGCTATTCTTTAAAATGTAGAGATAAGGAAAGTTTGTTAACATGTACTTCTTCAATATATATTTTTGAATTGCAATGTAATAATATTGTATAAACAGTCATTGTACAAATTATTGATTAACAGTTGCAGATCTGAAGATGACAAGTAAGTTTGTCAAAACCAGTCATCTGAAATAAAATACTAAACAGCGATCTTGGCATATAAATTTCTCAACAAATAACAATTCTTTTTTTGTATTTTGATAATTGCGACATCGTGGCTGTAACTGTCAAAATACAAAATCAGAATCAAAAGTACCAAGCATATTTGACAGTCTATTTGTAGATGCTTAGATATCTTATGTATTCATGCCAGCTACACATAACTGTCACCTGAAAATGGAAATGTAAGCAGAAACGGGACCGTGATGTTCAAAAAAATATTATTAAATAGCAGCGTTCTGGTTTATTATTTTTACTATTATTATGTCACTTGCTGAGTTTAAGTTCATTTAAAACTTGGCATGCGTTTTTCGTCATTTCTGCAACAATGTTCTGACCTGTTTTGTTTACCAAAGAGGGTCAGCCCCCTCTTTCGTTAGTTTATTTGGTATAAATCTCTCAACTGTTATAGATATTATTTCTTTCAATGTAAGACACATCTGCCCTACACTCACATTGTTAGTTCCGAAAGACTGTGGAAACTCACAAAAAGGAAATCGTTAAGTGAATTTTTATCTGATTTTTTAAATAAGTGTATTTCTCTTTTAGTTTTGGTGGGTACTGAAATTTCGATACTCAGTCTCGCTACGACAAGTGTTCACTAATCCCTGTGTGCTTCAAGCTCGTTATCAGCTCAGGATTAATTGTTGCAAGAAAAGAGTGTTTTCACAACTATTTACTATAAGACCACTTTTCCCTTTGTAAAAATTTCCTCTGATCGTATTTCCGGCTTTAACCAAATAATATAATAATTTGTCCTTCCTTATTTTATTCTCCAAAATAAAATACAATATGATTAAAAAATGTAAAGGCTTTTACCAATTTGAACTGTGATCCACCGAATACCGTAGTCTACCGTGCATAGACACCTAAGTATGCGTTAGTAATGGTGACATACAGGAATTTATAAATCTTTCGGAACATGTATTTATTTTAAAAATGACACACACTTATTCACCAGCATGTATACACACGAAAAGAGTCACTGTATATTACTCTGCATCCCACAAGGTGATGTTTTGTTGGCACCAAAAGCCCTTAAGTTGCTTTAGGTATAATGCTACGCTATCCTAGGAAATTATTTCCGACAAAGATTTTACGTGGGAGATAGTAGTCCGGAGCTCCGAATTATCTTTCTGTTCTCCGCAAGAAATTTTCCACCTGGCAACGGCAAGGTACCTCCAGAGAACTATTTAAATGGTACAGCATTCTTTAGAATTGTGTTACACCTAATTTAATTAACGGCGTACAAGAAGTGATATTTAACTGCTGTATCATATACGAAGAGAAAAGCGTTGCTGTAGCTATTAAAGTAATTGCGAGGCGCTTCTTACTCGAGCAATTCGCTGGAATGCGCGTTATTGCGTGCCCGCCAGTTTGAGAACAGCTCTGTGGTATGAAGATCTGGATTGATATTAGTCCACGCAAACCACAGGAACTCCAGCATCCCTTGTCAACTTCCAATGGAGCTTTGAACACAGTATATTAGAAACGTTACAGTTCTGTTAGATCAGTCACGCATCACGTAAGTCCTATATTCCTCGCTGAATTTGCAGGTAAATTAAGAAACTTAAATTAACCGTGATGAATTTTTGGAGGGTAACAAAGTAACGAATCATTTACTCCAAAACTAACTACCTCGGAATAACGAGTGCGAATTTTTACCATAAATAAATTCTTTTACGGGGATTCATTTATCTCGGGCCTTCGAGTATACATCTACAAGGGATACTCCGCAAATCACATTTAAGTGCCTGGCAGAGGGTTCATCGAACCACAATTATAATATTTATCTCCCATTCCATTCTCCAATAGCGTACAGGAAGAGAGAACACCTGAATCTCTCTATTAGAGCTCTGATTTCTCGTATTTTATTCTGATGATCATTTCTACCTATAAGTGGGAGTCAGCAACATATTTTCGCATTCGGAGGAGAATGTTGGCGATTGGAGTTTCGTAAGTAGCCCACGCCGCAGCGATAAGCGCCGTTGTTGTAATGATTCCCATACCAGATCCTGTATCATTTTCGTAATGCAGTCTCTCCTGTATCGTGACAATACGAAACGAGCTGCCCTTCTTTGGACTTTTTCGATGTCCTCCGTCAAACCCACGTGATAAGGATCCCACACTGGGCAGCAATACTCTAAAAATGGAGACAAGCGTAGCGTATGCAGTTTCTTTTGTAGTTCTGTTGCATCTTTTAAGGGTTCTGCCAATACAACGCAGTCTCTGGTTCACCTTTCCCACGACATTATCTACGTGTTCTTTCCAATTTAAGTCTGAAGTAATAGTAATTCCTAGGTATTTTGTGGAGTTTACGGCCTTCACTTTTGATTGATTTATCTCGTAAACAAAATTTAACGGATTTCTTTTCGTACTCATGTGGACGACTTCACACTTCTCATTATGTAGAGTCAACTGCCAATTTGCAACTGCCATGGTGATATCTTATTCAGATCGTTCTGGTGTTGGTTTTGATCTTCAGATGATTTTACTAGACAGTAAATGACGGCGTCATCTGCTAACAACCTAAGAGAGCTTCTTAGATTTTCCTCTAAATCGTTTATGTAAATGAGGAACAGCAGAGGACCAGTAACACTACCCTGTGGAACGCCCCATATCACCTCTTTATTAGTCGGTGCCTTATCATCGATTACTACGAACTGTGTCCTCTCTGACGGGAAATCCCCTATCCACTCGCAAATTTGGGGCGATATACCGTAACCACGCAATTTGATTAAAAGCCGTTTCTGAGGTACGGTGTCAAAAGCCTTCTGGAAATCAAATACGGAATCGATTTGTGATCACTTGTCGATAGCACCCATCACTTCGTGTGAATAAAGAGCTAGTTGTGTTTCGCATGAATGATATTTTCTAAATCCGTGTTGACCTTAGCTCAATAGATCGTTCTGTTCGAGATAATTCATAATATATTAATACAGGATATGTTCCAAAAACCTGCTACCAAATGTCGTCAATGAAATAGGCCTGTAGTTTAGTGGGTTACTCCTACTCTCTTTCTTGAATATAGGTGTGACTGTGCTACTTTCCAATCTTTTGGTACCGATCCTTCTATACAAATCGTTATGTATAATTTTAATTCAGGGATAGTCGAGCTATTAGAGTTTTCTGTTGTGAAACTGTAGCTACCATACGTAAAATATTTTTGAAGCTGGGAGGCCAATAGCAAAGCTGTGAAGGTCAATACTGATTAACAGTGCTGATCTCCTGTTGGCAGAACCCACGTGGCCAGCTATGCCGCAATAACACATACTGTAATTGCGCACTGGGATTCCGTGCTCTGCACGCTGGAGGTCCCTGACGTTTTACGTTTGAAACTTTAACGTTATGTTGAAATGTTTGTAATCCTATGGGACCAAACCACGTTGGTCATAAGACCCTAGTCTTGCAGACTACTTAAACTAACCTAAGGACAAAACACACATCTATGACCCAGGGAGGATTCGAACCTCCGACGCGGGAGGACGCGCGATCCGTAATGTGGCGCTCCAGATCGCTCGGCTACTCCCGCGCGGCTTGACGTTATGTTTTCCGTGTTCATTTTAATGCCTTTCGATGGCATACGAGGTAGGAACCTCCGCCCTTCTTATCTCTACGTAATGTGATGTATTTCAATAACGTAAATTTTTATTAAGGCAAAGAAGAGCAAAGAAGAAGGATGAGGTAGGATAGGAAAGACTTTAGGTACATTACACCATTAAAATTAATGACGACATGTGAAAATGTAAGCAATACTTCAACTTCCGATATCACCCGTCTGTTTTGACCCATGACGTCATGAGGATAAACGATATTCATATTCCAATGAAAATGTAACGTGGGGCCCACAACAACTTCAAATAAACAACTACACGTGTATAAATGTAAGCGAAAAAAAATTAAGTAAAGAATTTTACGCGACTACTGCGGAAAAGAAGGGGTTCTGGTGGGGGTGGGAGGAGAGATTATAAATGGAAAACAATAGAAACAGCAATATTGAAATAAAAATGAAACATTTCTAGGTAACGTTTTACTGTTTGTAAATAGCACCTCCGGTCAATGTAGGACACAAAATCACCCTAAAAACGAATCGATTATTGACGTTCTTTAATACCATGTCGCATCTACATCTACATAGATACTCTGCAAATCACATTCAAGTGCCTGGCAGAGGGTTCATAAACCACTTTCATAACTTTTCTCTACCTTTCCATTCTCTAATAGCGCGCGGGAAGAAAGAAGACCTAAATCGTTCCGTTTTCAATCTGATTTCTCTTATTTTATTGGTTTGGTCATGTCTTCCTAAATAGGTGGGTGCTAGCAAAATATTCTCACATTCAGAACTAAAAGTCGGTGATTGAAACTTCGCAAACAGATCACGCCGCAATGAATAACGTCTTTCTTTTAATGATTTCCACCCCAATTCGTGCAACATTTACGTGACGCTTTCCCCCCGTAACGTGATAAAACTAAACGAGCTGCCCTTCTCTGAACCTTCTCAATATCTTCCGTCAGTCCCACCTGATGAGGGTCCCACAAGGGGCAACAGTACTCCAGGAGAGGACGCACAAGTGTGATGTAGGCAGTCTCTTTGGTGGAGCTGGTGCATCTTCGAAGCGTTCTGCCGATGAAACGCAACGTTTGGTTCGCCTTCCCCACAATATTTTCTGTGTGTTCTCTCCAGTCAAAGTTGTTCGTAATTGTTACTCCTAGGTATTTGGTAGAATATACGACCTTAAGGTTTGACTGCTTTATCGCGTAATTAAAGTTCAGCGGACTTCTTTTAGTGGTCATGTGTATTACTTCACACTTTTCTTTATTTAGTGTCAATTGCCAATTTTCGCACCATGCAGAAAGTTTGTCTAAATCGCTTTGCAGTTGCTTTTGATCCTCAATTGACTTCACTCACCGATAAACGACAGCATCATCCGCGAACAGTCTAAGGGAGCTATTCAGATTGTCTCCTAAATCGTTTATAAACACGAGGAAGAGTAGGGGACCTATAACGCTTCCATGTGGAACGCCAGATATCACTTCTGTTTTACTCGATGACTTACCGTCAATTACAACGAACTGTGTCCTTTCTGATAGGAAATCGTGAATCCAATAGCACAATTGGGTTGATATTCCATAAGCACGCAATTTCATAAGAAGCCGCTTGTGGGTTACAGTGTCAAAAGCCTTCCTGAAATCCAGAAATATGGAATCGATTTGAGATCCCTTGTCGATGGCACTTAACACTTCATGTGAATAAAGGGTAAGCTGTGTTTCGCAAGAGTGATACTTTCTGAATCCGTTTTGACTACTGGTTAATAGGTCGTTCTCTTCGAGGTAGTTCATAATATTCGAACAGAGTATATGTTCCAAAATCCTACTGCAAATCGACGTCAATGAAATAGGCCTGTAATTTTGGGGATCACTCCAATTGCTTTTCTTGAATAGTGGAGTAACTTGGGCAACTTTCCAGTCTTTGGGTACGGATCTTTAGCTGAGTGATCGGTTGTAAATTATAGCTAAGTACGGAGCTATTGTACCAGCATACTCTGAGAGGAATCTAGTTGGTACACAATCTGGCCCGGAAGATTTATTTTTGTTTAGTGACTTAAGTTGTTTTACTACTCCAAGAACATCTACTTCTAAGTTTCGCATGCTGGCAGCTGTTCTTGGACTGAATAATGGAGTGTTCACTTCGTCTTCTTTGGTGAAAGAATTTCGGAAAGCTGTGTTTAGTAATTCAGCCTTAGCAGTACTGTCAGCGGTAGTATTACCATTGCTATCGCGTAGTGAAGGTATTGTTTGTGTTTTGCCGCTAGTGTACTTGACATATAACGCGAATTTCTTTGGATTTTCTGCAAGATTACGAGACAGGATTTCGTTTTGGTAACTACTATAGGCTTCTCGCATTAAAGTCCGCGCTCGGTTGCGAGTTCAGTAAAAGATTGCCAGTCTTGTGGATTCTGTGTCTTTAAATTTTGCATGCGTTTTTCTTTGTTTCTGCAACAGTGATCTGACCTGTTTTGTGTACCACGGGGGCAGCCCCCTCTTTTATTAATTTATTTGGTATAAATCTCTCGATTGCTACTGATATTACGTCTTTGAAAGTAAGCCACAACTGATCTACACTCGCATTTTTAGTTTTGAAAGACTGGAGATTATCACTCAGGAAAGCGTGAAGCGAATTTTTATCTGCTTTAGTGAATAGATATATTTTTCGTTTATTTTTGGTGCATTTGGGAATTTCGACGTTCAGTCTCGCTACTATAACTCGATGTTCGCTAATCCCTGTATCTGTTTTGATGCTCTTTACTAGCTCAGGATTATTTGTTGATAGGAGATCAAGGGTATTTTCGCAACCAATTATAACAATATGCTTCGGATACCTATTTGAAATGCGATTCAAGCTTTCTTTGAACATTTCGGCAACCGCATCGTCTGTGTCAGGGGACCGATAAAAAGATCCAATTATTAATTTATTCCGGTTGTCAGGAATAACCTCTACCCAGACCAACTCACAGGAAGTATGTCTCAATTTCGCTGCAGGATAAACCGTTAGTAACAGCAATAAACACTCCACCCCCTATTTTATTTATTCTATCCTTTCTGAAGACCATTTGGCCCTTTGAAAAAATTTCGGCCGAACTTATCTCAGGCGTCAGCCAGCTTTCAGAGCCTATAACGATTTGTGCCTCAGTACTTTCTATCAGCGCTTGTAGCTCTGGAACTTTCTCAATACAGCTATGACAATTTACAACTGTTATACAATGTTTTCTAGATTTGCTTTCTTCCTGTGTCTGATCTGCCCCCTTTAGACTGAAACCCATTTTGTGTATTCCCGAGGCCCTCTAACATAAAAAACCGCCCGGTCCACGCCACACAGCCCCCGCTACCCGTATAGCCGCTTCCTGAGTATAGTGGACTCCTGACCCATTTAGCGGAACCCGAAAACCTACCACCCTTTGACGCAAGTCGAGGAATCTGCAGCCCACACGATCGCAGAACCGTCTGAGCCTCTGATTCAGACCCTCCACTCGGCTCTGAACCAAAGGTCCGCAGTCAGTCCTGTCGACAATACTGCAGATGGTGAGCTCCGCTTTCATCTTGCAAGCAAGACTGGCAGTCTTTATCGCTTCTGATAGCCGCTCGAAACCAGAGAGGATCTCTTCCGATCCAAAGCGACACACATCATTGGTCCCGACATGAGCCACCACTTGCAGCTAGCTGCAACCTGTGCTCTTCATGGCATCCGGGAGGACCGGTTCCACATCTGGAATGTCTCCCCCCGGTATGCACACGGAGTGCACATTGGAATTCTTCCCCTCCCTAGTAGCCATTTTACTAAGGGGCTCCATTACCCGCCTAACGTTGGAGCTCCCAACTACCAACAAGCCCACCCTCTGTGAGTGTCCGGATCTTGAAGGAGCGGGGCAAGTACAGGACAAGCGACATCATCTGCGTCAAGAACATCCTCTGACACAGACAGCGCCTCGAATCTGTTGGCAAGACTAACCGGGGAGGCCTCCACTTCGCTCCCCCGGGAAGTCTTACGCCGCCTGACACGCGCTGAGGAGACCTCCCAATCCACCACGGATTAGGGGGCTACCTCCTCGCGGGCAGTGAGCGGCTGGCCACAGCAGCAGGCCGATCGGAGGGCACAACAGACGCACAGGGCGTCTGCTGCACCCCCGCGAGCGGCCCACAACAGCGGCGCCCACCCACCGCAGTCTCAAGCCAACGCCGCCTGAAGCTGCGAGCGAAAAGTCACCAACTCTTCCTCCATCCGTTCGCAGCAGTCACAGTTCCTAGCCATTCTAAAAACCTATTTTTTTTTCAAGTAAGTGCGTCTGAGGACACAGAAGTTTGATAAACAGTGAGCTTCGAAAAATATGGATCTGACACAAAACTGTTTATTAACGGCGAATCTGGAAAATATATACGCGAGCTAATAAATCAAAATAACAACTGAACTGACAACTAAACGCGATTCTTAGTAGATAAACACGGGAGCACACTAAGGATTTAAGAACTGTAAAAGAAAGCACACACGAAATGAAAATAAGTCGCTTCTATTAAGAAGCCGGTTATCTTACAATGTAGAGCAGCTGCTGGTCACGTGTGAACTGGCCGCCGGTCACTGAGCAACTGAGCAGAGTTTTTATTTGTATTAATGAAGTACAATTACGAAACTGGAGAAATACGGCGTGAGAGCCTTACAAAGTGTGAAAGTGAAGTTTTGTGATATTCTTTTGTTAACCAATGAAGCCGAGGGAACAGAGTCTGTTTAGCGAAAAAAATGCCTCCAAAAATGTTACGCACACGCTTTTGCGCCTGCGTTTAAGTGCGTCGTGAATCTTCATCTTTAAATTTACGAAAAAAAAAAACAAAAAACCTCACGTGATGTGGTCAGATCACTGTTTAATAAGCTCACAGACACGATCTGTAACTTTGATGATGCGCTGCGGCACCATTGCAACGTGTACACATGAAACACCACTTACGGACTCTAAAACTGCACTTCAGCCCCTATAAAGATAAATGGGGTCATTTTGAAATATTTCATATTGCTGTAATGTCAGGCCCGGTGGTCTTGGGGTAAAGTGCTCGACTGGAAATCCCAGAGTCGCGGGTTCAAAACCCGCTCGGACCTCTGATTTTTTCAGTCTCACTTTAACCCATGCTTCACCTCTCAAATATGTCAGGAGTCGCCAGAAACGACACGTGGTTTGGATTCTACGTTAAGTGTAGGTCCCCTTTCCCCGGGTGGATAACTGGGGTAGGCTAGGGACACGCAAGTCTCCGTAGTGGCGTCCAACTGAAAGACTTGCGCCAGGACAATGAGCCACAGGAAATTATTATTATCGTTATAGTAATATTTTTCAATAGAAAACGCGTAGGTAAATGAATAAATGCATTCTAATAAATATTACCTCTGACACAATATCTTATTACACAAAAACGAACTACGTAAAGAAATAAATACATTCTTATAAATATTACCGTAATTGGTCAACACTACCCGCACAAATAAATAAATGCATTCTAAAAAATATTACCTCTTGCACATTTCCAATATAATCAGCGACTAGTAATAAACGAATACAAACACGACTATGCCAAAATGACGTATTACATGACGTAACTGGTCAAAGCCGACGTGCGGTGTCGAACATGTGAACTGAGCCGAGATTCGAACGCGAACTTCTCTCTCTCTCTCTCTCTCTCTCTCTCTCTCTCTCTCTCTCTCTCTCTCTCTCTCTCTCTCTCTGCGAGAAAGCCGTCGCATGTAACTCGCCCGGGAAACAAAGAACTGTTGTTATTTCATGTCACAATTGATTTCTTGCAGTTAGTTCGAATTGATGGGCGGATAAGGCTACTAATTGAGATATCAATGACCATGCGCCTATCCCAAAACGATTCCCTAGGCCGTTAATCCTCTCACAGTACTTTTACTATAACAGCTATGAAAGGCATCAGTACTGACAGGACCGTTAGGTTCAGTAATGGTCCCCAAGCTGGAATAGATTTCCCAAGTTATATCCACATACGCATACCAACACGTGGTTACAGTGCCTACAATGGTAATAACGATTAAGTTGCAGGTTTCACAGTTTGTCCAAACGATTGCATAAAATGTTATTTAAAGCAGGAATGTTCCTCATTTCTGTACTAGCACGATTTTGCTCCAACAAAAACTTTTAGTGGACTAGCACTCATACGAGCCACGTGCTTACCGTCTGTTTGGTTGCACTTGGTACACAATTGGGATAATGTTCAATTCGCGACGCGGATGCCCGAAATTCTTCACGTCGCGGTACACGGCGAAAGTCACAGTTATTAATTACTGTCACACTTGCACAATTTTTTGACTTGATAGTTGCACTCCCTTCATGAAAGGCAATGTTGGCGAAGACAACAATTGCAGTCCAAACTTTGTATCACACATTCAATACGCTGCGAGCCTGCCCGATTAATCTTGATGTGCGAAGCGACGAGGGTAGCAATGGTGATGCCAATTACTCCGATAGACAATATCTTGATACAAAACTACATGCCTATTTCATTGACGTCAATTTGCAGCTGGGTTTTCGAACATTTTCTGTATTCAAATATTATGAATTATCTCGAACATAACGATCTATTGAGCAAAGGTCAACACGGATTTAGAAAATATCATTCATGCGAAACACAACCTAGCTCTTTATTCACACGAAGTGATGGGTGCTATCGATTCCGTATTTCTTGATTTTCAGAAGGCTTTTGACACCGTACCTCACAAACGGCTTTTAATCAATTGCGTTGTTATGGTATATCGCCCCAAATTTGCGATTGGATAGGGGATTTCCTGTCAGAGAGGACACAGTTCGTAGTAGTCGATGGTAAGACAGCGACTAAAACAGAGATGATATCGGGCGTTCCACAGGGTATAGTTATTAGTCCTCTGCTGTTCTTTATTTACATAAACGATTTAGAGGAAAATCTAAGTAGCTCTCTTAGGTTGTTTGCAGATGACGCCGTCATATACAGTATAGTAAAATCATCTGAAGATCAAAACCAACTGCAGAACGATCTGAATAATATATCAGTATGGTGTAGAAATTGGCAGTTGACTCTAAATAATGAGAAGTGTGAAGTCGTCCACATGATTACGAAAAGAAATCCGTTAAACTTTGTTTACAAGATAAACCAATAAAAACTGAAGGCCGTGAACTCCACAAAATACCTAGAAATTACTATAACTTCACAGTGAAATTGGATGTCGTGGGAAAGGCGAACCAGAGACTGCGTTTTATTGGCAGAATCCTTAAAAGATGCAACAGAACTACAAAAGAATCTGCATGCACTACGCTTGTCCGTCCATTTTTGGAGTATTGTTGCCCATTGTGGGATCATTATCAGGTGGGTTTGACGGAGGACATCGAAAGAGTCTAAAGAAGGACAGCTCGTTATGTATTGTTACGATACAGGGGAGACAGCGTTACGGAAGTGATACAAAATCTGGGATAGGAATCATTACAACAACGGCGCTTATCGCTGTGGCGTGGGCTACTTACGAAACTCCAATCGCCAACATTATCCTCCGAATGCGAAAATATATTGTTGACTCATACTTACATAGGTAAAATGATCATCAATAATAAAATACGAGAATTCAGAGCTCGAACGGAGAGATTCAGGTGTTCTTTCTTTCCGCGCGCTATTCGAGAATTGAATGGAGGATAAATAGTATAATGGTGGTTCAATGAACACTCTGCCAGGCACTTAAATGTGATTTGCAGGGGATCGCATGTAGATGTAGATGCAGATGTAGTTGAAGATACCCAATAGAGCACGATTTCGTCGCGGTGCGGTTGAACAACTGTCAGCGTTACGACACTCGTAAACGGATTAAATAACACACTGCCACACAAACCCTGATCCTGCTTGGTACGTAGATGCCAAAATATTAGTCAATACGAGACTCTTAGCGAATGAACCTTCTAAGTTCTATTACATTTACTGCAATAACCATGCTCTTCCATACCTGCGAAGTGTGCAACGAAAGGTAGAATTATATTGTCTTGACACCTCTTAGCAGTGAAAGCCCCATTGTGAACGACAGGAGGTCCGTAAGTCCGGCAATACTCACTCATGACCACACCAGTTCTCCACGATATGGTGATGTTTCCTGCACACAAGTAGGATTGTCCCGAGTTCCACGTTCTCTCCAGAAGAGGAAACGACGTTTCGCCGGCTTGTAAAAGAAGACTTGACTCGTCTGTTAACATAAGCCGGCGCCATTCGGTACGACTCCAATCCTGATTTTACTCTTCCCAGTTTCTGGGAGCTAAACGGTGTCGTGTCTACCACCTTTACTGATTCATTACCTAATCTAATTCCTTCAGAATCGACTGATTTTCTTAGACTGCACTCCATTACCCTTGTCTTGCTCTTCTTAATGTTCATCTTATATGCTCCTTTCAGCACACTGTCCATTCTCTTCAACTGTTCTTTCAGATACTTTGCTGTCTCTGACAGAATTACAATGTCATCAGCAAAACGCAACGTTGTTATTTCTTCACCCTGAACTTTAATTCCTTCTACAAATTTATCCTTGCTTTCCTATATAGCTTGCTCAATGTACAAATTGAATAACATTGGAGAAAGGCTACAACCTTGTCTTCCCAAACTCAGCATCCATATCATGCCCTTCAACTCTGATAACTGCTGTCTAGTTTTTCATCTAGTTGTTCATAGCCTGCCGTTCTCTATACTTCGACCCTGATAATTTCATAATTTTAAAGAGTGTATTCCAGTCAACATTGACAAAGGCGTTCTCCAAATCTACAAAAACTAGAAATGTAGGTTTGCCTTTCCTTAATTGATCTTCTAAGACCAGCCGTGAAGTGAGGATTGCCTGCCGTGTTCCTACATTTCTCATGAATCCAAACTGATCTTCCCCGAGGTCGGCTTCTACCTGCTTATCCATCATTCTGTAAATAATTCCTGTTAAAATTTTGCAACCATAAATTATTAAACTGATGGTTCTGTAATTTTCACACCTGCTAAACCTGATTTCTTTGGAATGGGGATTATTACATTTTCCTTAAGGTCTGAGGCTATTTCCCCTGTCCATACATCTTACGCACGAGGTGACATAGTTTTTTCATGGCTAGCCCTACGAGAGATTTCAATAGTTCTGAGGGAATGTCGTCCATTCCAGGGGCCTTGTTTCGACTTAGGTCTTTCAGTGCGCTGTCTAATTCTTCTTTCAGTGTAGTATCTCTTATTTTATCTACATCCTATAATACTGTCTATAAGTTCATTTCCTTTGTAGAGCCCCTCTATATACTCTTTCCATCATTCAGCTTTCCCTTCTTTGCTGAGAACTGGTTTTCCATCTGAGTTCGTTATATTCATACAATTGCTTTTCTTGTCTCCAAATTTTTCTTTTCTTTTCCTCCTTTTTATACATTATTCTACAGACTTGCCTTCTAGCCACTCCCGCTTAGCTATTTTGCACTTCCTGTCAATCTCATTTCTTAATCGTCTGTACCCCATTTTTCCTGTTTCATTTACTGCATTTTTAAATATTTTCTCCATTAATTAATTAAATTTAATATTTCTTGTGATATCCATGGATTTTAGTAGGTCTTGCCGTTGTCCTCTCCCGTCTTCGCTATTTCATCTCTCAATGCTACCCATTCTTCTTCTACTCATTTCCCCTTGTTTCTCTCAACTGTTGCCTAAAATTCCGTCTGAAATTCTCAAGAACTTAGGTTAATTTATCCACGTCCCATCTTATTTTCCTACCTTTCTGCAGTATTTTCAGTTTCAGCCTACAGTTCATAAGCAATTAGATATGGTCAGTCTATATCTGCCCCTGGGTAAGTCTTACAATTTAAAACCTGGTTCCGAAATCTATGTCTTACCATTTTAAAAACTATCTGGTACCTTCCGGTGTCACCTAGTTTCTTCCACGTATACAACCTTCTTTCTTGATTCTTAAGCCAGGGTGTTTGTTATGATTAAATTATGTTCAGTGAAAAATTCTATTAAGTTTATCTCTTTCTTAATTGTCTGAATAATTTCCTTTAGCTCCTCATACATTTCTTCGATCTCCTCATCATCGGCAGAGCTAGTGGACAAATAAACTTGTACTACTGTGGCTGGTGTTGGCATTGTATCTACCTTGATTATGATGATGCGATCACTGCGCTGCTCATAGTAGTTTATCCGCATTCATACTTTCTTATTCACTATCAGGCGTACTCTTGTAATACTCACGACTGATTTTGTATTTGTAATCCTTTATTCGGCTGACGATAAATCCTGTTCCTCTTTCCGCCGAACTTCGTAATCCTCACGCTCCGTAGAATGCCAGTGTTGTCTTTCCTGAAGCCACATCCTCCTGAGTAGTCCCCACCCGGAGATCCGAAGTCTGGGTGTTGTTTCGTCCTAATTATCATCTCATCACCATCGATGCGCAAGTCGTCGAAATAGTGTCACCGAAAGAATTGCACCACGCAGGTTAAACGCGATCCCAGTTGGAGTGTAACGGACAGAAATGCCACACGATCATCATCTAACTTCTCCACGATTCACTCTGTGTCAGTCTCAGTTAAAATCGCAGAAATTTCTTGTCAGATGACGCTGCTACCGCACGGGCGACTTTACGAACGATAACAAGTAGGTGGTCGTAATATTCTGAATGATCAGTGTAGAATATATTATTATAGGCTACTGTATGTGCTTCAACTACTTGTTTCAATTCTGCTTTATTGTGTCTGGTGATTAAAGGTGTAACACACAAGCTTTATTAGTAGTCGGTAATTGTTTTTCACTACGCAGGGAAGCAAAAGTTTCGAGGTTTGCTTCAACTGTCGAAATGCTCGTCTCATCGGTGCTTTTTGCATCCCTGACTAACGCTTCGTAATTTCCTTTAATTCGCTTTTTTTTCTTCAGTAATCTCAAATGTTTAAATGTTTGTCAAGCTTATGGGACTTAACTGCGAGGTCATCAGGCCCTAAACTTACAAACTACTTATGAACTACTGTAAGATAACTGCTATGGAAAGGTATACATTTCATATTCAAAAGTACCGCGAATTTGAGAGCAGTGTCAAGCTAGTCAGGCATGGGTCATTTATCTTTGTTTGCGGGCTTATTTTTCGATGACAGTACTATCGATATTGGAGACGGTGATAGTATTGTTGCCGGGATGTAAGGCTGTGATTACTGAGAATGCAGACTTTGCTAGACGTGCGGATGAGATTGCAGAAGCGTGGGGACCGTGGTTGTGTGCAGTTGTCGTTCCGGCGGAATAGCCGAGGAGATGAGATTTTGAGACTTGAATGCCGAGCCAAGCTGTTTGTTTAAGATATGGAGACGAAAGGTATAGTTACGATGAAGAAACGATCTTTTGAAGTTTTTATAAGGTAAAGATTTTCATGAAATACTTGGCATGTATCTATGGCACAACTTCGCATTGTTAGGCTGAATTGATTGTAACAGTAATAGTCGGGAAAGATCTTGCTGTTAGCTTGTGATCTCACGATTCATGCTAGGGACCTCTTTCTATGTTAGGAAAAGTATTTATTGTAATACTTTAGTTTTGACATTGCGTTTTTTATGAATTAGGAATTTCATGGGTAGTGTTCTTGAAATATGGTATTGTTTCAACATTGTTTGTGTAAATCGAATTAAATTTATTAACAGTAAAGAAATGTTTATCTTTGTTTAAAAATAATTTTGTAGGCAGATTAAATATCTGAGTTATATTTTTCTCAGAAAGATTTTAAAATATAAACATGACATTGTTAGTAATTTTCATGAAATTACATCAGTTAGAAAATAAACCAGATATTTCATTTTTAATAATTAGTTCGAGTTTCTTAAACAGATTACCAGTTTATCCCTCCTCACATTTTTATTAAAAGTGCCATAGATGTTTTCTGTAGTTAGTTTTCTAGTAGTTAGTACAACAGGAAGCAGTTTCGTGTTGCGCAGTTTTATGCAGTAAGTGAAGGTGAGAAAGAATCAGTTTTTGTCAAGCTTACAGTTCAGTATGATGTACAGATTTCAGGGTAGGACAATTCATACAGTGTTCAGGTTAGCAAGTGTTTGCACTGAGTCAGATTGCATTGATAAATATTGTCTTCGTTACATTCCGTTAAAGACTGTTAGTTCAGTCAGAAACAAGTTTGTAGGACCAGAATTATTAACACAGTGATTTTTATTATCAGAAATTCTCAGGCAGTTAACTTTGTTACGACATTTTCATACAGAAACAATTAGCAGTTTGTGTTTCATTATAATAAATATTACGCAGTCAGATAGGTTTTGCAAAACCTTTACATTTACATAGAATACAGTTAAAAATACGCAGTCAGATTAACATAACATTGTACAAAGGCATTCAGCTAGAACAAGTTCAAAGTCACACAAGACGGAAATTTTGTAAGAGAGAAGGAGAAGCGAGAAACTTTCACTACCTTATACTAAAGACAGCACAAACATCCATGCCCGAGGGAGGATTCGAACCTCCGACGCATGAGGACGCGCGCTCCAGACCCTCGGCTACCCCCACGCGACTGCTAATCTCATTCGAAGATTTGGAACGCTTCACCATCACTGCAATATTCTTCAATGTGCGAACCTATAAAATGCAAAATACTCAGCTAGCTTAAAATATGTCAGCATCATCTGGTCCAATGAAATCATTTTACAAGGTCATAATCTTGTGATAATTATGTTTTATTATAATGACATAGTGCACCTATGCACTGTAAATTATGTTATATAACAACTGATTGACATTACAAGATTATGGCCTTGTAAAATGATTTTATTGTAGCAGATGATTCTGACATAGTTCAGCGAAACCAGTCGTCTTAAATAAAAATTGATGATCAGCGATCTTGGCTATTTTATATATTTATACAATTTGTTTTGTCGTCTAAGTTTGCAACATCGTGAGCAGTACTGTCGACGTAAAGTGAACCGGAATACTTAACTAGTGAGGAACGATCAAGCAAAACCCAAGTTCTTTTATGATATCTATACTGTATTGAGACTCTATCTGAAGAGAAACAGACATACGAGATAAACGCAGTCATGGGCGTTGAACAGAAGAAATAAAAAGTCTAACAAATCTGAAAAGGCCGGCCACAGTCACCAAGATGTCTGCGGCGTGCCAGTCACGGTCTGCACGGCCGCTGCTGTCTGTGGTTCGAATCCCCCCTTCGGGCATGGATGTTTGTGCCATCTGTAGTATATGGTAGTTCACAAGTAGTTTGTAAGTTTAGGGACTGATGACCCCGTAGTTAAGTCCCATATGCCCTTAAAAAAAAACTGCAAACAAATTTTGTGTAAGATAGTCATCACCAATCCGTAGCGGATATATCATTTTCTTGCTTTTCATACCTTCTTCTTGGCGTATTTGCAGTAAAAATTTCTGGGTTTGAGGTGCGCCTGATATGAAGAACACTGTTTTATTATATATCCAAACTAGTTATAGCACCTCTGTGCCATCATGAGTGGGTTTTCAATTTATTTAATGCTTATTTTACATTCTGTGGTCATGTGGGACCCTTTATACGTACGTAGAAAAATATCCCACTGATATTTGTTACACACTACGACAGCAGCGCCTCAAGTGGCCGGCAAGCTACATTTCTGTATACCGTAATGGATGCGTACGAATAGTTTCGTTTGTATTGATTAACACATACTTTTTACGTTGGGAAATGTGTGTAGTTCCTTAGAAATGTGTAATAACTTAATAATGACTCCACATCTTTCTTTTTTTAGGTTTTGTAAGATTCCAGACAAGGTATGAAACGGTACATTACAGTACAATTTATTTACCATTATCTTGTAACCTTCAGGTTTTTACTAAAGAATTTAATTTTCTATTAAAAATAAAAAAAATGGCTATGGAAAACCAGAAGACCGGGCCTTTGGCAGAAAGACGACACTTTTCTACTCAGGAACGTAAACATTTCTTTACTACAATTCCATTACAATCGTTGAGGGTAGATCGCAGGAAACGTATATAGAATACAATAACTGCAGTATTTAACGTACCAAATGAACTGCCACAGCTGTAGGTGAAGGAAAATCGTCACAGACTTAGCAGTAAAACGGCAAAAGCAATCAAACTGTTTCCCAACAAAGAAGAGATCACTTCACAATACTTGCTACAGATGAACCGCAAAAGGCAAGAATCTTCAAAACATTTGCTTTCAAAGCTACAGTAATTACACTCAACAGAATGTGCGCGTATAAGAAAGACGAGTGAAGTGAAAAATATGCGAATCATTAGACTCCAAAAGGAATTGATTTACGTCAAAAAATGCCTGTAACAGCAGAAAAGACCATAATATAAATTGATGTTTTCCTTATATTCTACTTACTTTCAGGGATAAGCTGCAAACATTCACATATTCGTAAGGGTTTGTTAACTTTGTTCTTTATACCACTGAATCATTGAAATGAGGCTGTTAATTTCCCGATTAGGTATGTCTTTTGATATTTTACTAATGCTTGTTACGCATAAATAATACTAAATATTCGGTTAATTACGTACAAAATTAATTATAAATAAACATTATTCCTTCGGCGGCTTGCCCACCTTATTGACAGTGGACTCTCAGCTAGTAACAGAGGACTGATGACCTAGCTGTTTAGTCCCCTCAAAAACCAACAACAACAACAACAACAACATCAACAACAAGCTTGCCCACCACCAGGAGCGCTAGTGTCGTTGCAACTGTCACTTGGTGACAACCAACGAGCTTTAATTTCATAGAGTGGCGATAGGTCCGCCATGTTTGAAGCAAATTGAACTGGCGTCCGCCATGTTATCTGGGGTATTGGCTGACAGCTCGTATACGACACCCAGTCGAGAATTTACCTATTTACAGTTTCACGTTTTAAATAAAGATTGAATACGGATGTGCATCAACTTCCGTCAGACTTTTTCGAAGCTGCGAATTGACGAGCCTGTCGTGTTGAAATGGGAGCAGGCTTGACTTCGAAGGCAACTGAACACAGCAATTATACTCAAAGCACGTTTATTACGAACTTAACATACATTTAGCACTGACTGCTTCTCGGGCAGAGTGCTCTGCTATTTGTACACAGACAGAATGTACTAGAAATTTGAACAACAGTTAACGTAAGAAACAAGGAGAATTTACAAGTGAACATAGGAAAGATGTAAAAACTTCTGGAATTATTAATTACAAAGAAATAAATTTGAAACGGCAACCTTTAGCACCGCAGTCGGTGACGCTATCACCTGCGCCACGCGGCAATATTTCCTAAAAATGCGGTAATGAAATATCACGAGCCTGTCAGTATTACAGATTCAGTTCGAAGTATAACAGTTAGATGCGGTTTGCAATAACAACGAAAGTGTCGTTGTGAAAATATTTTTGTAGATTTTAATGGTAGTACATGGTCCAAAGGAGCTGCGAAACGTACAGTGAGTAGTACTAGTATGACGAACAATCATGACCATGAATTTGCATCTGTTGTTAATGTGTTGTAACAACGGCTTTCAAAAAGTCTATATACATTTATCTAGTGTTTACTAAACCTATTAAGTCTACAAACATGTTAAATTGCTATTAAAAAGTTTAATTGTGAACTTTGGTAGACGAAATTGACAACAAAATACTACAGTTAAAAACGTGCCTAGGTCATCTGCCACAAAAGCATTCCACGTTGAAATAAGACGTCGTTAATAAGTTTCCTTGTTGCTATGCTGAAACAAGTAACGTTTGGTACGTGAAATTTGAGTGCAAAGACGAAAGTGTCAATAGAAATTGCAAAAAAAAATGGGCCTGTGGCAGCTGCCACAAAAACATTCCACATAGAAATAACGTATCATTACCAACTTTGGTTGTTGCCACGCCGAAATAAGTAAATAGTCGTTGCAAAGAACACAGACATATAAGAGTGGAAAAATTCTGGCTGTCACTACTACTTCCACACTTTGTACTGGTTGCATATCAACCATGCTCGATCAAGTATTGCCAACAACAAATGAAAATACTTTTAAAGAAGGTGTAGACACTCAAAAGTGTGGTTTCGTCAACCACAGGAGCGACAGAAGAGGAAATATCTCAAACCACACTAGGTAGAAAATTAGGATTTCTTTTATGGCGTGTACTTCAATGAAATTGCAGGACAGGTCATCTGAAGCTTCACTCTGGGGTAGATGTCATCGGTCAGGAATTTTGTTTTACACAGAGATCAAACAAGCCAAACATTTGGTGTTCTTGGTTGAAGTACTTGTCGTTTTATCACTTCGATTTGTGCATTTAAATGCTGGCCACACTTTAGGCATATTACATGAACAAAAATTGTATAGGCAATGCAATATAAACTAAATACAACACTTGAAGCTCAACAACAACATACGATAGACAGACTACTTTCAAGTGTACTGACCACCAAAAATATGGCAGCCGAGTTTACAGAAGTTGCCGCAAAGAGCGTTGTAACTCGTGCGTTAGCCACTCTATGAAATTCAAACTCGTTGGTGACGACTTCCCCAGCAGAGAGTGTCGCGACTGTATATCTCAGACTGTGACTATACCTTCAGTCATTAAACGTCCAGGCGTCATGATCATAGCATCACTTTCTTCGCAGTTTTTTAAGGCAACTACAGACTTTCCAAAAGGTTAACTTCCAGTCTTACTGTTTTTATCGGAAAAGTATCATTCAAGTAACTGATGATTTTTGCAATAGCTTTTGGCGTGGTCATTTTACGTTGTCCTTAATGCTCGTTTATCGTTGTTATTTAACTTCGTGTCTCTTCTACTATTCCTCGTCATCAGTTGATGTTGTACCCTGTTTTGTGAACGGTGCCATTGACGTGGATATTTTCGCCGTTGAAACGTTAAACTGAGCAGCCGTTTCCGTATGCAGATGATTCTACTAACTGTGCTCCATCGAGTTCGCTTGTTTAAGAGATCACGCATTTCACAGATCACTTGTGTTCACCGCCGGAGAACAAAGTTTTTTATACAGTACAAGGTACCGTCGCAGAATTCGTACGTCAATTGTACAGTGCGGTGCTAACTAGCAACAATTTGTCATTTTATTTTTTCCCACCATCTCTACGTAAGTGTAACTTGGTCGAATATAATGCGTCTTTTTAATTACGCATCAGTTAATTAGCGTATAATTAGAACACCCCATGTTTACGCAGTAAGTCAAACAATTCCACATTACGTAATTAGGTTCTGTTCGTGGAGATGGGAGGCTTTAATAAATGATAGGTCACAACGTACACAATGTGGATGAATAAGAATAATTACAACATTACTGTAACAAAAGGACAATAGTCGTAAAATTGAGAAATTTTACTAGAATATTCAGATATAAAATTATGCTTACAGAAGTTTGACATGAAGTGTCGAAGCATGATCCTATTCGAAAAAGAAGACAACTGTTTCCGCCTGTTATTCGTAGGTCAGTGTTCTACCTGAAAGTCTGTCAGTTCGACACTTTGGACGTTCTGCAGCAGGTATTATTGGGAGGGTGGGACCGGGCAGGTGCCTCATAACGCATGCAGTAGAAGCGAACTTCTGTTCATTACAAGGCATAAGAAAGGCAGCCACAAAGCATACACCATTTGATTAAGTTTAATATATTTATTTAAGCTAGATGACCCGGTGAACTTCGTCTCACTTACCTCTTAAAATAAACCATATTAATTTAAATCACATATATTTTAGAACCAGTAGCTTTATAAAGGCATCATCGAATAGTCTAAGTATCGGCTCGATAGTAAGCGGAAAGAGTGGGCAAAACACGCACACATGTCCAGGATAATGTTCATGTTACATTCGTGAAAGTTCAGGAAAGGTTTAAACGGCGATAAACGAACAATTCATTTTTATCTATGGCAGTTCATACACGGGTTCAAATCGTGTAAAGTGAACTTTACTCCTTCAAAGTATATTTCTGAACACACCCAACACAACAACCAAGTCATTATTTTACATGTTTTAAATACAAATTTTCCTCGCAATTTTTCCATATTTTACCACCGTTTAAACCTTCCCTGAACTTCAACAAATGTGACATGAACGTTATCCTGGACATGTGTGCTTGATTTGTCCACTCTTTCCGCCCACTATCGAGCCGATATTTAGACTACCTGATGATTCTTTTATAAAGCTATTAGGTCTAAAGTACATTTGATTTAGATTACATTATATTAGATTAATACTTGTTCCATAGATCATGAATACGACACTTCGTAATGATGTGGAACGTGTCAGTTAAATGCAATGTGTCAATACATAATATTACATGACACTCAATTTTTGAATATTTTATTTTATATTTATCTATTTTTTTATTCTTTTTATTTTCTTCCTAAAGTACTAACTTTTATCTAGAAATTCGTCTAATGTGTATAAGGAATTGCCATTCAGAAATTTTCTTAATTTATTTTTAATTGCTAGTTGGCTATCTGTCAGAATTATGATACTACTTGGTAAGTGACGAAAGACTTAATTAATACCTTTCTGTGACAGAGCTAAATTTAACCTTGAATAGTGTAGGATACCCTTTCTCCTAGTGTTGTAGCTATGCACACTGCTGTTACGTTTGAATTCAGTTGGATTGTTAATAACAAATTTCATAAGTGAATATATATATATATATATATATATATATATATATATATATATATATATATTGTGAAGCTACTGTGAAGATTCCTAGATCCTTAAATAAATGTATGCAGGATGATCTTGGGTGGGCTCCAGCAATTATTCTGATGACCCGCTTTTGGGCAATGAATACTTTCTTATTAAATGATGAATGACCCCAGAATATGATGCCATAAGAAAGCAGAGAATGAAAATAGGCATAGTATGCTAGTTTACTGAGTTGTACATCACCAAAGTTTGCAATCATTCTAATAGCATAAGTAGCTGAGCTCAAACGTTTCAGCAGATCTTCAATGTGTTTCTTCCAATTCAACCCGTCATCAATGCATAAACCTAAAAAAAATTTCAATATTCTACCGTAGCTATAGATTTCTGGTTGAAGTCAATATTAATTAATGGTGTGATACCATTTATTGTGTGAAACTGAATATACTGTGTTTTTTCAAAATTTAAAGAGAGGCCATTTGCAGAGAACCACCTAATAATTCTCTGAAATACTTCATTGACAATTTCATCAGTTAATTCCTGTGATTCGGGTGTGATAGCGATACTTGTATCATCAGCAAAGAGAACTAGCTTGGCATCTTTATGAATATAGAAAGACACATCATTAATATATATTAAGAACAGCAAAAGTCCCAGTACCGAACCCTGTGGCACCCCATGGTTTATATTAAGAGGTAAGTGATACGAAATTCACCGGTCATCTAGTCATCTAGTCAACTCGGCAGTGCTTCGCAATTGCTAATACGTATGTACTCTTGCTTTTAACGTCAAATGTGCAAAATTTTATCGCAGTGGTACGAATGATATTGACATCCCAAAGAAAAGCGCTCTTTCAGTTTTCCACAAATTTTCCTATTTTCTGGCCAACTATTCCTAGCTTTTACTTCATTCATATCTTCCTCTCGATTGAACGTGGAATGTGCAAAATTTTATTGTAACAGATGAATGTTATTGATATTTCATAGAAAAATCTCTTTCTTATTTTTCTGAATTTTCCAATTTTTCGAGAAACTTTTTATAATTTTTATTTCATAAGAACGTTACTCTTGCTGTGAACATCAAATACGCAAACTTTTATCGGAATCAGACGACTGATATTGATATCCTATTGCAAAAATCTCTTTCAGTTTCCCGCGAATTTTCAAATTTTCTGGCTAACTTTCCCAATTTTTTAGTTCATAAGAACGTTCACCTTTCGTTGATCAAATTTTATCGCAATCGGGTGAACTGTTCTCAACTTATAGTGTTGAGTATATTTAGAAACACATTGAAAAAAGAACGTGTTTCGAATTATGGGACTTTCCTTGTTATGTGTTCCTATTTTTTTTACTGAAAACTTTTACAGGAACATAAAGAACAAAACAAAAAACAAAAATTACCTCTCTCCGTCGTGCGAATAGTAAGTTACAGTGCTGAATTCAATCAAAAACACATTGAAAAACACAGTTTCAGTTTTTCTTAAAGTTTACAATTTTCCGGTAGATTTTCCAAAAAAAAAAAAAAAAAAAAAAAAAAAATCATACAAACCTCGACCTGTAATGCCGTACTCAAGTGATTCTCTTACAACCACGTGGCAACTGATTTTATTCATAGAAACCAATCGCTTTCGGTTTTTCCTAAATTTACTACTTTTCTGGCGACTTTTCCAAATTTTTATTTCATGCGATCCTTCCTCTTGCTTTCAACATGAAATGTACAAAATTTTATCGCAATTGGACGAACGGTATTCATAGCTCACTGGAAAAAGCTGTTTCAGTTTTTCCAGATTTTCCTCTTTTTCCGGACAACTTTTCCATATTTTAACACCGTTTAAAACTTCCCTGGACTTGTACGAATATTTCAAGACTAAAATTAGCCAAATCGGTTCAGCCGTTCTCGAGTTTTAGCGAGACTAACGAACAGCAATTCATTTATATATTTATAAATATACGGAGAACCTTGCAATTGCGTTGGGGAAGATTTGTTATGCATGGATGTTTGTGTGACCATCATCCGCCGCAAGACTCGGTTTGGTAATGGAAAGGTCATTTTCCTGCTGCGATGTATTTATTTTACACAGACGCGTTTCGCCTTCTTTAACTTGAAGGTGTCATCAATGGGTTGATTTATCGTCTTGCGAGTTTGGATTTTGCTGTTCTTCCCATTTGGTCACAGACTGAAGTAGCGCAGTTCTTCATGTAATTTTTTGCCTATTTTTAATTTTTTTTAATTTGTTATTTATCTTACAGCTGTAACTAAAACAAATTAATTCTGAGGAGAGTGACAGCTGTAAGACTGTGAGATAGATGATTAACACATTTGAAAAGTAAAAAATTATCAGAAATTACACAATGGAAAAATTGTGTAATTTGAATCTACACCTTGCGACTTTGAGTTATTGTATGTGTTGACCAAACTATACTGTACTGGCCAAACACGCATTTAACTACGTACGGTATGGCTCGACGTAATTTGAGGGTCGAACCATATACATCTACTTTTATTCTCAGTAATTACATTAGCTGCAAATAATACATTGTACTTATGATTCTACAGTCAAACTCTCTGTGCATAGGCTATTGTTTGTGAAACAGTAATGACGTATAAAATAACGGATAAATAATTAACAAATAAAGAGGTTGTAAAATAATTATATATTAAATATTGATATTCATTACGTCTGACATAATCAATTATTTTGATTTAAATGTCTCTTTAAAAGTCTGATCAGTTTCTGATAAGATGCTGCGAAATTTCTGAAAAGGAACAATTTTATTCATTTTTTACCACCACAGGCTAGACTTTGTGGTGTCGATGCAGCTCGCAGTTTCTTGCTTCATGGTCTGCAATGATGTGTGAACCTGTAAACTTTTAAATTTAATTTCTTGGATAATAGAAAGTCTCTATGTACCGAATGGAAAAGTCACTACCCAATCTGGAAATGCCAGGAGTATCTGTGTCTAATATAACAGTAAATTTTATAATTAGCTTCAGATAAAGTCCCGTGTGTAAAATCTGCAGGTTCTTAATTCCAGGGGAAGTGGCTCCTGTAGACTACACCAAAATTACATGTTGAAGAGATGAAATAATTGTAGACGAAAGGAGAACTTTCTTTAAGTTGAAATATATATATGCGATTCACTTTCTATAACAACCCAATAATAATAACATACTTCTATAGAATACTCTAAAATCTATCAGCAAGAACAACCACTTTTTCTCTTCCTAGAAATTACTTGGAGATTCTATATGTTCTGAAAAGTACTTTGCGGTAAATTTTGATATATATTAAATACAGCGAATATTCCAATTAGCCTTGAAATTAATTTATAACTTAACAAGATCTTTTATCGACAATTACACCGTTAACAATTATGTGACACATAATACTAACAGGTATCTTACAAGGTTTTATTATAAGGCCAGATAACTCATTTGAGTAATGTTTATTCAAACACGTATTTAAAAAAAGTGTTGAAATGTTTGGAAATCTGTTGACTGAACTGCTTGGTTATTAGTCCGTTACTTACAAATTATTTGAACTAAGGTAAACGTACCTAAGGACAACACGAACACCCATGCCCGAGAGGGTGGGACTTGAACCCCCGACGGCGAATGGCTACGCACACCGCAGCACGGCGCCCCAGTGTGCACGGATAAACCGCCGCGGACACACATGTTTTTATCTGTAGGAAGTGGTCGTACCCAAAAATAATATCAAATGGGTATAAAACTTGTAAAATTATCAGAATTCATGTGTTAACTGTGTTATGAGAATGGTAGAAAAATCCCTATTAATTAATGGTCGAGGATGACCAGACACTAAATCCATTTCACAATCAGACAAGACGAAATACTAAAAATAGTTCACATCTTACAATTGCGTGTAGAATCAAATACATTGTTCAGAATATCGTAATGGATTTGGAAAAAAGTTATTTGTTTTTTAACTGTCACAATTAGCCTTTGCCAAATTTGAAGTTCCGACAAAGCGGTCGTCTGCCGCTCAGAGTCTAACATTGTCGAAACGTATCACTTCAATCACTGTGGTGGAACAGCCGATTCTTCCTTCAGATTATAATGGAATTGTGTATTCAGGAGTAAATTTCTTCAGTTTGATTTAGTCGGACTTCGACCGTGGCCATTCCACTACACTCGAATTAATAAAAATCTTCATTCATAGGAAAAAAGTCTTTTCTTGTTTACATGACTGTGACGGTTGGCAACTAAGGTACTCCAACAGGATCTTCTATGAGCATGTGGCTGTCGATCAGTGACAATTGGTGGCTTCAGCAGAGAAGATGCTATTTTCGTAGGTTGCTCCGTTGTCACCGCACATGAAATATAAGAACAACACATATTTCCTTTGAGAATTAAATACAACGTATTAAGACTAAAATTTATTAACAACAACATACATAAACATAATCTTTTACCTGGGGATAATATTTCGTCCCACTACATTACTCGGAAGCTCGTCCTCGTTCCAGGACGAGAAATAACGTGATCTGATTATTCCCAAAGAGCTCTCCTCAACAACCCAAAAATGTTTGTATAGTCTATGGGACTTAACTAGGGGGTCATCAGTCCCTAAACTTACAAACTACTTATGAACTACGACGACACAAATATCCATGCCCGAGGGGGGATTCGAACCCCCGACCGTAGTGGCCGTGTAGACCGTGACTGGAGCGCCTCAGTCTCGTCGACCACCGCAGCCGGCCCTCAACAACTGTCCGTTTTCTGCCATGGACTTTCTCTCTCAAGGTGATCGTCATCCCCTCCAAAAGTAGCAGACAGCTTAAGATGAAATAACACATAGAACATATTGAAGGGAAAGTGAAATGAAGACTACGTTTCGTTGACAGAACACTTCAAAGATGCAAAGCTCTACTAAAGGAACTGCCTACGCCACACTTGTGCGTCCTATTTTGGAATATTGCTGCGCATTGTGGGATGCCCACCAAGTGGGACTGACAGACGATTTAGAGAAAGTTTATAGAAGGGCAGCTCGTTTTGTATTATCGCTATATAGGGGAGAGAGTGTCACGGAAATGATGCACGAGTTGGGGTGGAAATCTTTAAAAGAAAGGCGTTACTCGTTGCGACGAGATCTATTTGTGAAATTTCTTTCACCAACTTTCTCTCCCGAATGCGAACATATTTTGTTAGCACCCATAGACGTAGGAAAACGTGATCAACAAAGAAAAAAAAATGAGTGAAGTAAATTGGAAAACGAAAAATATTTGGTGAAATAAATCGCAATTTGCTGTCACTTGTACTAGGTTTAGATGTAATACCAATGCGCGAAGAATGAAAATTTCTGGTCGGACGGGATTCGAATCTGGGATCTCCTGTTTACTAGGCAGACGCGTTGACCACTCCGCCACCGAGGACACAGTGACCACAGATGACTCTTCCCTGCACGTCTCCCGCCACACACATATCTCCATTCGCCACACTGTCTTTTTCCTATTACCACAGCCTCTTAATTCTGTAGCGCTCGCAGCCACAATACTGCCTAGTATGCAGGAGATCCCGGGTTTCGAATCCCAGCCGGGCATAAATTTTCATTTGCCGCACATTGGTATTACATCTAAACCTAGTACAGTGAAGCCGCAAGTGATCGCAAATTGTGATTTATTTCATTAAAAATGAACGCTGTAACGTCGTCAAAAATATATAATTGTATACAAGCCGAAGCTTCCTGACAATTAATTGTGTCTCGATACCTCATGGTCTGTTCTCCCTGATGCGGGAATACAGTATTGTGGCTGCGAGCATTACAGAATAAATAGGCTGTGGTAATAGGATAGAGACAGCGTGCCGGCCGCGGTGGCCGAGGAGACTAAGGCGCTCCAGTCACGGTCTGCACGGCCACTACGGTCGGGGGTTCGAATCCCCCCTCGGGCATGGATATTTGTGCCGTCCTAGTTCGTAAGTAGTTCATAAGTAGTTTGTAAGTTTAGGGACTGATGACCCCGTAGTTAAGTCCCATAGGAAAAAAAAAAAAAAAAAAAAAAAAAAAAAAAAAAAAAAAAAAAAAAAAAAAGACAGCGTGGCGAATGGGGATTTGGGTGTGGCGGGAGACGTGCAGGGAAGAGTCCTCTGCAGTCGAGTTGGTCACTGTGTCCTCGGTGGCGTAAGTCTGCTTGCTGCAGCGGCGGTGTAAGGAGGTCGCGCGGTGCCTCGCTGCGGCAGCGGTTTGTTTACTTCCGCGTGGGGTAAGTCTGTTCGCTTACGCCAGCGTTTACTGTAGCGTGTAGTGTGAAAATGAAAACGTAGTAATGGATAACATTAGTAGACGAGATACTTTGAAATTTACATTAGAACGTAAATTTGCCCGACCAACGTCCTTTGAATTTGAAGATAGGCTCATAGAAGCTGCTAAGATCCGACTCGAAGACATAATTGGATATCATATGTCGATTATCAATAGTGTCATGTATGTGAAACTGGCATCTGCCGAATTATGTGAAAAAGTAGTGCAGGGCACAGGTGGTTCATTGAAATTCAATCATAGAGACGGCAATATAGGTAACGTCACTATTGATCTTGTTGGTTTCGGAGTTAGAACTGTTCGGATGTTTGAGTTGCCATTCGAGGTTCCAGCTGAAGCAATAAACTCGGTAATTGATCCATATGGTAAAGTACTTAGCAATTTTGCCGAGAGTTGGTCCAGCGTACAAATTGCCTGTGTTGAATGGTGTTAGGCAACTGAAGGTTGAACTCTGCCGACATATACCGTCATATATAAATGTTTGCGGTTTTAGAGGCATTGTGATGTATGACGGTCAACCGAAAACCTGTGCCATTTGTAATTTACCAGGGCACGTTCGCGCTGACTGTGTCAAACGACGAATTGCCCAGCTCCCAACCAGTGAAACACTTAAGCCCCCGAATATGACTATCTTGCCAGCTACGTATGTAGCTGTCGCACGTGGTCACCGGACAGAGCCGTTAATTAGTGAGATTCCTTTAGACAATATCCCGCCTGATGACATCGTGCAAGACATTGTTACTCAAATGGACATTCTGGAGAGCACGTCGGAACAAGCACCACAGAAAGAAGCAATTGACCAGTCGCCTCCACAATCAGCGGAAGAGATTCCGGTATGTAAAGGGGATACGGGAAAGCATGAAACAGCTGACAACCAGACGCCAGTAAGTGAGCCTGAGACCTTCGCAGAAGGGCAGAGTAACTCTCCAGCAAAGTCACCACGAACCCACAAAAACGACGACTGGTTCGCGAAGGGGCAGAGGAGAAGGCTGCTCCTTTCCGAGCAAAGGCAAAAGAAGTGAAGGAAAAATATGTGGGAAGTCACCAGATGGTTCAGCTACACAGAAACAGACAGCCAAGACCAGCAAGGAAACCGTAGATATGACGTTCGACAACCTTACTTCGGAAAATGCATACCCAACGCAGAACCAGGAACAACAAAATACTTTGCCTTCCAAATTTATCACTGGCGTCGACTGGACAGGGGAGGTAGACATGGAGGACGTTTCTAGGGATTCTGGAAACGCAGAACATGTTCTGCCAACTGCTGCTGCGGTGAAGAATAAAAATAGCACGGAAGCAATGGAAATACCGGAAGCGGAGAAAGAAGAGGACTCTGATTTCTATTAACTGTAGGCAATTATCATTTCATAACCCACATGTGTGATCGTCAAGCCTATAAAATTGGAACGTTAAACATCAATAAGAGTCGCAGCTCCATTAGGCTCCGTCATATTCAAGATTTCTTGTATTCTGCTCATATTGATATTCTTTTGCTACAGGAAGTTGCAGACATTAAGTTAGAAGAACTATTCGGATACAACGTCATAGCAAACCAAGGTCGTGGTGCAGATTTTGGGACTGCTATCTTATTAAGAGAGGGAATTGTGGCGCAAAACATAGAAATGCTTGTCAACAATCGAGGGATCGCCGCCACCATCAATAACTTTCGAATTGTATACATCTATGCCCCCTCCGGATCCAATAACAGGCGACGCAGAGCGGAGTTTTACACGGAGGAGATTCTTCCGCTACTTACATCAACGTCTGACCAGCTTATCGTGGGGGGAGATTTTAACTGTGTTCTGCACCCTAAAGATCAGACACCTAATTTTAACAAATCCGTGGAATTGGAACGAATAGTAAAGGATTTACTTTTAATAGACAGTTAGGAGCATAAGTATGGAGTAACTCCTGGTTTTACGTATGTGACACGTCATTCGGCAAGTGGATTAGATAGAATATATGTATCAGACAACTTAAAACACCAAATTATACAGTGCGAGGTCTGGCCAACTATTTTCACGGACCATGCTGCATATATTTGTACTATAAACTTGCAGAAACAGGGAACGTACCGTAGTAAAGGAACATGGAAATTTAATGTCTCACATTTAAATGATCAAGGATGTAAGGATGCCTTCACACATACGTGGAATGAAAGTCTCGCCAAGTATAGGACATATGATTCGGCAATCAAATGGTGGCTACAATGTGCTAAACCCAAATTAAGGAAAGCCATGCTACATTACTCAAGGGAGAAGAACTGGTGGCTTAAGCGAATCATGGAATTTCACTACTCAAGTCTAAGGGAACTATATAAACTGGATGCGACAGTAATCGAGAACTACGCCAAAATTAAAAAAGTGCAAGCTAAACTACTACTTCTTAAACGGAAACAGTTAGAAGGTTTGAAAGTCAGATCTCGAATCCAGGACTCGCTACGCAATGAAGCGACGTCAATGTACCATATGGCACGTGAGAGTAAACGAGGACGACAGAAGATACTCACACAACTAAAAACTAGAGACGGCACAATCTTAACTCAACAGAAAGATATTAGAAATGAGATTCAGACAGTCTACACGGAGTTGATGTCTGAAAAAATGATTGATGACAACGCCTTGCAAGAACTGACTAACAATTTAACGAACAGGCTTACCCATTCTGAATATGATCAACTTTTAACACAAATAACAGAAGACGAGTTGGAAGATGAAGTGTTCCACAGTCCCAAGAATAAATCTCCTGGAAGTGACGGACTCCCGGTGGAGTTTTATCAAGCCTTTTGGTCGCAAATGAAGACACAACTGTTAGAGATATGTACAGAATTAATGAAACCGGATCTACAGGTTCCTAAAGAGTTCAGTGAAGGACTTGTCGTCTAGTCCCAAAGCGCGCAAACAGTAATGCTATCTCGAATCTTAGACCTATTACTCTATTGAATAGCGATTATAAACTTTTTGCACGTATTCTGTCAAAAAGGATGAAAAATGTAATGAACACAGTTACTGGACCTTATCAAACCAGTGTCGGGAGAGATAGAACCATCTATCAAACATTAGTTGACTACCGCGATTTAATATCGGTGGCAGACGCATGCAAAATTAAGTGTGCAATAGTAAGCTTGGACTTTGATAAAGCTTTCGATAGAGTGAACCACAGATATTTGTTCAACGTCATGCGGTCGCTAGGCTTTCCCCTGAATATCATCAGTGTAATTAAGAATCTATTACAAAATAGCATATCACGGGTGATTGTCAATGGACGACCAGGTGACATAATCCCGGTAAAAAGCTCCGTAAGACAAGGGTGCCCCATGTTGGCGACACTTTTTGCGATCGCCATAGAACCACTGCTATCCACACTGACGGCGCGTTTAAAAGGAATACAGATACACGGTCAGAAGTTAGCGTGTCGAGCTTATGCCGACAACGTTGGATTCCTGGTCAACGACGCAAATGAGGTAGACACCGCACTTCAGATAGTGCGGATATATGAAAAAGCATCCGGTCCACTATTAAATTGGCAAAAATCGGGCATCATGAACATAGGCAAAGGGATAGGCTTGCCGAATCATCGCAAGTTGACAGAGGTGTCCAAGTTGCAATGTCTCGGTGTCGATTTTCGTAAAACAATTAGACAAACCGTTGCCCCGAATTACAAACAGCTATTAGCTAAGATACGGGGGTGTGTACAACTGCACAGTGTCAGAAAATTTGATGAGCTGCAATAAGTGGCGCTGTCGAATACATACATCACGGCCAAGGTGAACTACGTGGCTCAAGTCCTGCCGATACCTCACGACATAGTGCACAGAATGCTGGCAGCTCTTGGACACTTCGTCTGTCGAGCACATATTTTCAAAATCAAGTACGACACCCTGACTCTCCCTTTGCTACTAGATGGCTTGAATCTCGTTGATATACACAAGAAGGCGCAAGCACTCTACGTGTGTCAAACGTATAAACAATGGAAGCTGTCGACAAACACTTTGACTAGTCACCTGTTGGAAGAAATTGCCCCAATAGACCTACGACCGCCAATCAATGTCAGTCATTTATCACATGCCTTGCAGCACTTGAGGTGTTTTCTTATCGACTACAGTTATATACGAACGAGAATTCCTGAAAGAAAAATGACAACAGTTAAGGAAATATACCAGGCACTATTGTTACACAAACAAAGAAATGTGATAGAATGGAAATTTCCGAATAACGACTGGAAAGCAACGTGGGAAAACATCCACAGTTCTGACTTACCTTCACAAGTAAAGGCAACGTGGTATATGACGGTTAACAGAAAAACTCCGACGATGTCCAGACTACATAAAATTCACATAAAAGACTCTCTCATGTGCCCCACATGTAATTTAGTCGATAGCGACGAACACTGATTCGTTTGCAGTATCAATAAAGAAATATGGGAGTACACAAGGCAAAAGTTGGCGCAGGTCAGAAGAACTTCGCCAAATACAATAACACCAGCCGATGGCCTGAATCCCGACACAATACCGTATCCAAAGACGAAACGCAATGCGGTAAACTGGATAATGTGTCATACCGTGTACTATATTTTTAGTACAGAACCAAAGAGAAAGGAGGACTTCATACACTACCTGATAATGCAACACGACCAGATACGAAGGAAGAAGAAATACAAGGAGCGTTATGCCAACATCCTGATTAAAACTATAATGTAATACATACAGAACACTGAAACGGAGAAAGTTTAAACAATAAGGAATATACATGGAAGATATTCTTTTATTTTTGTTAACTTTCAGATTTTGCCTTTTTACAATAAAAAGAACAAAATAGAAAAAAATTAAGGGGCATATTGTTTGCCGACGAAGGCATTTATGTTAATTTCGCATTCAGTTATGATGTTACAATTACATAATGTGTGTGTATGTACAGGTACTATGTCCCTTTCAAAGAAGACATATTTAGTTACTTAAAGTCAATTTCCGTGCCTGGAAGAAATCTTTATTTTGCTCCTGATAAACACGAAAAGATAATAGAGTTTTATTTTACAACATTTTATATTCATTTTACAACAATTTTAATGGATTTCAGAACAAAACGGTATACAATACCGGAACAACAAACAAGGCAACGGATAATATACAGAAGCAGAAAAAAAAATAGGTGGCGGAGTGGTCTTGTGGCTGCGAGCATTACAGAATTAAGAGACTGTGGTAATAGGAAAGAGACAGCGTGGTGAATGGAGATTTGGGTGCAGGGAAGAGTCCTCTGCAGTCGGGCTGGTCACTGTGTCCCCGGTGGCGGAATAGTCAACTCGTCTACCTACTAAGCAGGAGATCCCGGGTTCGAATACCGGCCGGGCACAAATTTCCATTCGCCGCATATTGGTATTACATCTAAACCTAGTACAGTGAAGCCACTAGTGATCGCAAATTGCGATTTATTTCATCAAAAATGAACGCTGTAACGTTGTCAAAAATATATAATATTGTTGGTGTTTCTTTTCCCGGGAGCTATTAGGAAATGGAACTGTAGAGAAACATCATAAAAGCAGTTCTATTGATCCTCTGCCATGCACTTCATTGTTACTTGCAGAGTATTTAAATAGTTGTAATTTTTTTTTACTTAACTTTGACCACTGATTCAACGTTTTGTCAATCTATACTAATAATAAATCTGTAAATGTAGGACTGTCGCTGTTCACTTCAATCTTCAAAACTACTGGACAAATCTTCCTGCGGTTTTCACAGGAAACATGACAAAAGTTTGGGTCAACATATAGGCATAATTTTATCAAAATCTGATCACGAAAAAAAAGATATCTTAATTTTAAGTGTTTTCAGTAACCATCGTATCTGTCATCAGCGAGTTGCTGGTTACACTTTGTATATTCAGAGCTTAGCGACATTTCTTGCTTCTTTTGACAGGGGAAATGTGAATTTGAAACATAACGACATTCTTTCGCGTCTATCGGTGCTCTAAGTTACATATGAAATCTTTCCATAGAAAATCGAATTTATGTAGTTCCCTTTCTGTTTTCGGTGTATCCTCATTACATTTTGAGTGCGGATTGTTTAGGAATGCCTCGAAAACGACATTGTACAGAAAAGGACATAGTACAACAAATAACTAATTATGGCGTTGCTGCGTATTTTTCATTCTCAGAACTATGGTGTAATACACTACAAGAAGGGGTACAATTTTACTTACGGCAGCGGCGTTGTGTGCTGATGTTGGCAATCGTCGTTGAATGATTTTTCAAAATTCTGTCACATAGAATGGGGCTTTATGTTCACAGTGTAATAGATAACTTATGCTGTTCTGGTCAGTACATCAATCGTCCTCCTAAAGCGAAGAGTTCGTTGCCAACGATAGAAAACTAAACCACTGCCACTGCAAGAAAAATTTAATACAGGTACCACAAAAAAAATTTTTTTCCTTGCTGTATCCCATATGCTTTGCAGTGACATGGAGAAAAAGAAGTGCATCTTTCGACGGGTAAGACCACTAAATTGTACAAAGAGTAGAAATATCTATACAGTGAGCATTGCGTTCTGTGCATTTTCTCAATTTTAAGCTGGAATTACCACGTGACATTGAGACAAATCCACTCTTTCATACATTTATTTACTCTTACGATTGGTTTGTACCGCAATGGCTGCAAAGAAGCCCACCTCATTTTTTTCAGAGCAACTACATGACATGAAATAACATTAAAGATAAGGAAGCGTCGCTAAAACGTCTTAACCGAACATAAAACGACAAAGATAAAGTCAGCGATTAGTAGATTTTTCCATTATCACGTGACATTTCCACCTCAATGCCGAGGACACGAAATCTGTTCTGCGAATGTGAATGCTCACCCCAGAGATCTACATCTACATGGGATACTCTCCAAATCACATTTAAGTGCCTGTCAGAGGGTTCATCTAACGATCTTTATACTGTTTATCTCCCATTCCACTTACGAATAGCGCGCGGGGAGAAAGAACGCCTGAATCTCTCCGTTCTACCTCTGAGTTCTCGTATTTTATTCTGATGATCTTTTCTATGTAAGGGGGTCAACCATATATTTTCGCATTCTGAGGAGAATTTTGGTGATTGGAGTTTTCGTACGTAGACGACGCAGCAGCGATAAGCGCCGTTGTAATGATTCCCATCCCAGATCCTGTATCATTTCCGTAACGCTGTCTCCCCTTTATCGTGACAATACGAAACGAGCTGCCCTTCTTTGGACTCTTTCGATGTCCTCCGTCAAACCCACCTGATAAGGATCCCACACTGGGCAGCAATACTCCATAAAAGGACGGACAAGCGTAGTGTATGCAGTTTCTTTAGTAGTTCTGGTGCGTGTTTTAGGGGTTCTGCCAATAAAACGCAGTCTCTGGTTCGCCTTTCCCACGACATTATCTACTTGTTCTTTACTATTTAAGTCAGAAGTAATTGTAATTCCTAGGTATTTTGTGGAGTTTACGGCCTTCACACTTGATTGATTTATCATGTAAACAAAGTTTAACGGATTTCTTTTCGTACTCATGTGGTCGACTTCACACTTCTCATTATTTAGAGTCAAATGCCAATTCTTACACCATACTGATATCTTATTCAAATCGTTATGCAGTTGGGTTTGATCTCCAGATGATTTTACTAGACGGTAAATCACGGCGTCATCTGCAAACAACCTAAGACAGATACTTAGATTTTCCTCTAAATCGTTTATGTAAAGAAGGAACAGTAGAGGACTAATAACACTACCCAGTGGAACGCCCGAATCACCTCTGTTTTAGTCGATGCCTAACCATCTATTACTACAAACTGTGTCCTCTCAGAGAGCAAATCCCCTATCCAGTCGCAAATTTGGGGGGATATACCGTAACCACGCAATTTGATTTAAAGCCGTTTGTGAGGTACGGTGTCAAAATCCTTCTGGAAATCAAGGAATACGAAATCAATTTGCGAACCCTTGTCGATAGCAAACATCACTTCGTGTGAGTAAAGAGCTAGTTGTGTTTCGCGTGAACGATATTTTCTAAATCCGTGTTGACCTTCAGTCAATAGATTATTTTATTCGAGATCACTCTTAATATTTGAATACAAGATATGTTCCAAAACCCTGCTAAAAATTGACGGCAATGAAATAGGCCTGTAGTTTATTGGGTTACTCCCACTGCCTTTCTTGAATATTTCTGCTCTGTGTCTACCACTAGAGATAATATAGACACGCGAGCGACAAACTCATCAGAAACTTCCCTGCTTTTATAGTTTTTCGGTACGATAGTGGAATTAAAATTTGTAATTACTTTCGGTGCGGACTACATTAAGATAGAGAGAGACGTCTTCTCTTCCAGAGACAATTGTACTTAGAGTTATAATCCGACTTCTGAATGTATAGTTCTATTACATAAGGTCGATATCAATTTCGTGATTTTACGGAGTAATCGCTACAGGACGTAGGGAGATGTATTAGCTAAAAGTGTGGCCGATGCTACTAAGGCAGACTAGAAAATTCCATGGAAATACTATATTTAATGGAAAGTTCTATACAAACAATCAGCTGACGCCATTACTTCAGCTATTACACAGACTTACTTTATCGCACATTGACACCACTATGACGTCTTATTTAGATAGACATAAACTGCTCTGTTGATTGCATTACCAGACATTCAGCATTCGTCGAATTTTCGATATTAGGGAGCATTGCACACAAAATAACTACATTGTCCCCAGTGCAACACTGCAACATACTAATACTTCAGCATACGCTTACTGTAAGAGTTTAACTTTTTTATACTAGACCACAGAACCAATACATGGCGCTGTTATTCTTATTACTATTTCACATCTCAACGATAGAAGTGTTTTGAGAAATTAAGGCCAAAACAGACAATTACACACCGCAGTCTTAACTTTATGAACACAATCTAACATTGAATTTACATCGTTCCGGCTTAAATTAATTTCACTTTTTGTATGAAAAACCTTATGAACATTCATCGCTTTCGACAATGACTACTTAAATTTGACATCTTGGCTAGAAGAACTGAGTTTATTGACAGAGCAATCCAACAAGGATTCTGTTTTTACTGACCTAGGTTCGGAACCCTAAAATAACCATGATATACACAGGTTCCCCTTTAACAATCGCTGCGAAGCACGGGCATGTAAGCTAGTATTAAATATAAAAGTTATTAACACTCTTCTTCCTAGGACCAATTCTCAGCAGTGCAAGTAGCATATGAATTAAAGAAGCCAGCTTTCATGAGCTTGACCCCTTATACTACACAATATTTACCTAACGCTACTGGCAAAGTAGACAAATATTCATTATATAAGTTACTAGCTTAAACCCGCGTCTCCGCTCGCATGTTGGTAGATCAAATCACACGTAAAAATGCATTCGTTTCGAAGAATCCAATCACAAAATTCAACAATAATGATTGTAATAATATAATGCGCGAAACGTCAAATCGATGTTTTTTAAAATGATGTATTAAAAGGAATTTCTTTTTTGCTGCTTTATTTATTTATTCTTATATTTCCTTATTCGTATGCTTATCCTTACAGATAAAGAGCTGAAGACATTGTAGCACACATAGACCAAATATGTGATCTGTGGCATCACGTTTCGCTGTATGTAACCTCCTCGATATAGAGTCGCAAACGTCATCGCTGGTACTTCAGTCCCAATTTTTTATATAATTTCACGACACTCAACCACCATATCTTCCACCCCCTTATAGCTATCGGCATGGAACTGCTGTGGTGTACAACAGGAGAATTCGGACAACAATTATACACAGACCATTCTTTCGCGTTCCGTTGTTTTCGCTGCAGAGCGAAATATTAACACACACACACACACACACACACACACACACACACACACACGTGGAATTTTATATACACCGATTACTTTCCATCCCAATATACTCCACTCTTTCATTATTATCAACCTTCAATCCACAATGCAACCAATAAAACTATTTTCAAAGAGTAAATATAATTTTCAAAGAGTAATTATTGTTCCGCATTTCGGTTTATATTCTTCAAATTACTAAATATCTATCAGATCGCTATAAAACCGTGCCAAAACTTTCCTCAGGTAGAAATTAGTAACTGTCCAAATATTTAAGTCTCTGCGTCTTACCGTTCGGATGTTATAAGCGTACACCGAACAGACATTCACATAGATAGATAGCTATCCGATCGCCATAAAACCGTGCCTGAAGCCTTCCCCGGGTAGACATTAGTAACTGTACAAATTTTTAGCTCCTTATGTCTTGTGGCTCAGACGTGATAAACGTACACCGAACTGACATTCACATTTATAGATATAGGTGACATGTGGTGCATGTTCTTTCGAACATGTTCAAACGAACATACACCACTTTTGAAACTGCAGTTAGTATCAATTCATATTCACGAAATTACCGGCGTTATCTGTGAATGGGTAAAGTTGAAAAGGTCTGCCCTGCCGGCTACACCACTGGGGACACAGTGATAATCGCAACTGCAAGGATTATCGAAGTACGCGTCCTGCTAGATAGGAGTTATCAACATTAACCTGCCCACTATCACTCAAACTCGTGGTATTTGCAACCTATTCTCGTTCGAGTAAGTGCCTAGGAGTGCCTCGGCAACAGAAGAAAGGATCTTTGCCCGTCATCGGCTAATTATATAAGTTACACACACACAGTTATACAGAAAATTGCTAGTCCAGAACGTTGTACCACGAAGAACCCGTCGATGTTGGAGCGGTTACCTTTGCTATGAGTTACACTGCCAGTTTGACGATCTCTAATAACACATAGCTGACGCTGCACTAATTCGCTGGTCCGCCGTGTGCCGCGTTTCACAGCCAGCGGCTACGGCGGGGATCGCTCTTTGATCACGTGGCTCGCGTGCCAACACGGGTGACACACCGCCAGATTCCATACCGTGACGTCATACGTTGACTGCCTCGCTGATCGATGAGGAATTTCGATTAAACAGTTGGCGATTCCTTGCTTTGCGGTGCGCCGGATATTAACTAAATTACACATTACCGGTGCTCACAGAGTAATTACAAATACCTTCCCTGCAGTGTGTAATATGGCAGCGGGAAATATGACGGCAAGGTGGAAATTAATCGCCCACTTGCTGAATGTTCTATTGTAGAATACGTTACACGAGTCTAAGGTCACAAGCGTAATCGCTGATTCCAATAGCCTGACAGTGAACCCTTTAGTGACCGAGTTAATTAGCACGTCACTATAAAAACTGGTTTCAAATGATTTTGAGACACGCAATGAGTTTGAATTTTGTTTGTGGTATATAGTTCTAAAATTATTTTAAGTTGTGCATATATGTTCCTCTGGATTCGACTGGACATACATTTAGGGAATCATTTACTTTTATCAGATATGAGGATCTTTAAGCAAATCATATTTATCTAGCCATCGCGTAATATGTTTATGAAATATTACAAAACATGACTTAATAAATAGCTAGTAAACTGATGTCGAAGTCTGTTGTAAAGTGCCATCTGCCATGTACCGTACGAAATTTTATGTAGACGGTGACATTTGTCTTGTTTTGAAGCTCTTTCAAGATCTGAGTAAAACTGTAGGACTGTATGAATTACAAACAAACACACACACACACACACACACACACACACACACGCAAGCACGCGCACACACACTACTTTACGTATAACACGAGCTGAAACAGCGACTATCCACGGGTATTTATTAATTCCCATCTCTTATTAGTCCATTTCATCATCACTTCTCTCACTCTCTGTCTCCTCCTCTTCCCTGTCTCTACCCGTCTCCTCCCACCTCAGTCTAGCTTCTCAATATTACTATGTGCCTGCTCAATCCACCGCCACCTCCCCGTAACTACGATAAATTCCATAGATCTACCAAATATCATGCTGATCGCTGATCTGTGAAATACTATTCAGGATCTGGTTCAAACATCAAATAATTTCTTCTTTACCATTAGAGCAGTATGTGAAAAGTAGTCTACTTTGCTTATTGCTTATTTTCATTCGCTTATGACGTAAGGCGTTATTTTTTGTGGTAATTCTGTGTTTCAAAACAGGTATTTATTGCGCAGAAGCGGGCGGTTCAAGCAATATGTGGTGTTACCTCTCGTGTCTCTTGTCCACCCCTGTTCAGCAGCCTGGGAATTCTGACATTGACCTATCATACAAATTTGCAATTGTTTGTTGTTAATCATGTTTGGTTATTACCATGAGTTAGCAGCTTTCACTTAGTTAGTAGTAGACGGATATCGACTGTGCATTTGGACAACATCCTCCTGATACTGTGCAGAAAGGTGTGCAGTTATCTTCCACCTCCATTTTTAATAAGCTGTCACAAGAACTGCTAAAACTTAGTAGTAATCCACACAGTTTCAAAGCAAAACTTACAAATTTCCTCGTGGCTCAGTATTTCTATTCTTTCTCTTGAACTCCTGGAAAAAATTAAGCAAAATTCTGTGTTACGTTGTTAGTTCCTTTTACTTATGCTTTCTATACATTTTCACTTTACCTACTACTACACTTTTGTTACAATCTGACGTACTCACTCTTTCCGTGACCATAGAGACTTACTCCTCATTTCTGTCTAGCAGAAACTGATACAATGAAATGAAATAAAGTGGCTTCGAAACGTATAAGAAACCAATGGCGTCCTCTGTTACAGTCCTCCATACTACATTCAGTGTGGCCAATTCACCTGTGGTGGCGCGCATTGGTTCACGACGCTGCATACGTCGAATCAGCATATCCCACTCATTTTGGCGACTAGTATGTGGTGATATGACGGCCTTGGGCAAAAGTCTGACATCCTGGGACCCAACCAAATAGTCATGTGCCCGTGCATTTTTTTGCTGGAAAGCGTCTGAGGTGTCGAGCAAAGGGTTGTGGCTACTGGTCGCTTGATCTCATTCTGGTAGCTCAAACTGGTAGGGGAAGGTTGTGTACCTTTGACCACACTTGATATTTTTAATTGTAAATGAACCATAAATATTTCAAATATTATTTTTATTATGTTCCTTGACAGTACAAACCTTATGTCATATTATAATGCTATTTAATTTTATTTGTCTTCAACAATTTCATAGAAATATTATTTTTAACAGGATTCTGTAATTAGTCAAAGGTACAATGCAGTGGTTGAACCTTTCACCATCTCCTGTTGTACCTTTGACCATCTGAAGAAAATAGAACACTGGTATTACAAGTGACCTTACATTATACATATTTCTTTGACAAGACAGAAATATTACAAAAATTTAACTTTTTTATATTGATGTGTTCTCATTTTAATGAAAAATTACAAAAAATTACTTGACCACGATGTTGTGGTTATACTTGTGTGAACTTCCCTACAATTTCTTCGTTAAACACAACACTAATGTCATCCACAAGTGGCATTGTGAAAATATTGGTATGCTTCCTGTACTGTCTCATATATTTCACTTCAAATTTATTTTTCCCAACTGCTTTTAAGACTTGAGATGCTAATATTTAACACCTTCTCCTGCATCAATAGTCACTTTCACCCAAGAGTAATCTTGTTCTTTAGTTTCTTATTGGCTCAAGGTTGGGTGAAAAATGTTGTTAGTTACATGTACTTCATCTTGGTCTTCTGTATCATTTAATTATTGTACCAAATGCAGTGATGACTGATCATCACATATGTCCCACATCGTTTCAGAATAAGAAGAGTCATCAAAGAGAAGTTTTCGAGGTGTAGTTTTCTTCAGATTGGGGGAACTTTTGACTGCTCAAAGGTACATCGAAATGACTGGTCGAAGGTACAATATATTCCAAGGTTTTCACTTAGGACCACATGTACATGTTAGTTTATGTTTCAAGTTTGAACTTTTTTTACAAATATCACTTATAATTCACAGTATTATACATCAATAATGATTAATTTAAGATTGAAAATAATTTACGTGAGAAAATAACTTCTTAAAGTACAAGTATAATACTTTTCTAGATGCAAATGGATAACTTCGTATTTTAGAAATATGCTTCGAAACGCTACCACAATAATAAGTGAATGTGCTGCGTATGTGGCAAAACTGTGAACTAGAGCACGTAGTTCTCCTCTTCAAACACAGATCGCCCCAGAACTCACAGTGGTCAAAGGTACAATATGGTCAAAGGTACACAACCTTCCCTACGCCTCTGTACTGCTGCTCCCCCTGTCTGCATGAAAATGAAATGCACTATTATTTTCAAATAAACACAATTAGACTCACTCAACATAATCCGAGTGCATTATTGTCTTCACTGACGTTGTTCCATACGCCACTGACGTCTGCACTTTAGTCGAAGGCAGGGTGAGACGCGGGCGACTCGCATGTAACCCACGCCCCTCGAGAAACGGTGAAGGACCGTCACCGTTCTGGAGTACGATGTGTCACTCCGTTCCAATGTTGCGCCACAGCCGTAGAAGAGGCAGACCTGCAATACCATTCGAATGAGGTACTGATCTTCTCGGGGTGGAGGACATGCGTAACACATATTCCGAAATTCTACAACACATCGACACCAGACTTTGAGTCTTATACAGGGTGACCAGAAAACGGCTCCCTGATTTCAAAATTAAATATCTCGAAAACAAAGATCGATAGAGGAATGCTTCCTTGAAGACTTGAAGCAAGCAGCAACAGATGTGAACAGGTGGCGGACAGCAGCATTAGGTACGAAAGAATGGTAACTTGTAACAGCGTGCGATCTACTGGGCCTCATCACGTGGAAGGGGAATAAAAAGAAATATGGCCAAAGCCGGAGATAAGTTCAGTTGAAAGTTTTACAATGAGGCAAATGGTGTTCATAAAGGATAGGTTGAATAAAATACTCGGTTACGTACTTATTAGAGGTCTGCACCTCGCTCGGTCGCTCGCTCGAACCGCGAGATACGTGTCGTTCTCTGACAGTCCGACAGGTGTCGGTACTGCAGCTTGCGGCAAGGCGTGTGGCTGCGCTCGACTTCCTCCTCGCTCGTTCGAGCGGGACACGCTCGACTGGCCCGAGCGTCCACACAGCCCGCTCGCCACTCGTTCGCCCACCGCAGCGCCACTCGAATCCAAGGCGACTGTCGGGAGCAAACTAGATGCTTGGGAATACATCCTGACCTCGAAATTTGGAATTGTTTCCATTCCCGGGTGTTTCGAAAGCTTTTCTCTCAATCCAGTTGAACTAGCCATTCAGTTTCGCATTTTATACTTTACCATACAGGTTATTATACGTGATTAACATAAAGTTTCTGTGCTAAGATAATTTACTAAATGAGTTTTCCAGGATCTTTCTTTCTTTCTTGTTCCTATTTTGTGGACTGTTACTGCCTGTTTAGTGGTGGGTGTTACTTGCCGTCTTAACGAGGACGTGATTGTATTTTATATCCATTCCTCCTATCAATCTCAAGTCCTGGAATACTTTGTCCGTTTTTATATTGATACTAAACACACTATATTGATGTACACCCGTTAGGTTAGTTTTTGTGCATCTCTCTCTCTCTCTCTCTCTCTCTCTCTCTGTTGCACCCCGTTAATATATATTCCCGTAGAAGTTTGGCACTGTGCGTGGTTGCTGCGCCTCTACCTTTTCGGAGTGAGTCCTTAACGGGAATTTTTCCAATTGCAACATTCATATATCTCCCTCTGCCACTGTCGTCTTTCTTATCTACATATTAAAGAACGTATGCAAGCTTTTGTGCAATATATAGGATCCTCGCTTTCTTCCGTGTCTTGATAAGAGATCGGCCTAAGTACATTGCAGGGGGAGTGACAATTAGGGGGCTAGCTCAAAAAAATATTTTGATTTTATCGAAGTTGAATCTATGGAATTTGTCTTTCATCAAAAGATATTTTCATACCAAACATCATTAAAATCGCTTCTCTGGTCTCTAAGTTATCGCCATGTTTCTATTTGAGCGACAATTTTGGAGGGACAGTTTCACCCCTTAAATATGTTTCTCCACCGATTAAAAAAAAAAAAAAAAAAAAAAAAAAAAAAAAAAAAAAAAAAAAAAAAATACGTGTCCCATTGTTTTTCATGTATTACAACATATGCAAATTTCATAAAAATCGGAGAGTGGTAGGTTTCCTTGTGATTACAGCGGCAGCGCTACGCTGTGCGGCCTCTGCCCGCCCCGCCCCACGCAGCCTGGTTCGAGTGTCAACACGCTCGCTGCGAGCGAAGACACTCGCCGCGCCACCGCCGAGCGTTGCGCACTCGACCGAGTACGAGCGAGCGAAAACGGCGATTTGTAGACCTCTAGTACTTATTGCTGTCAAAAGCATCCAGTAGCGAAACTTAAGTATACAGATCCTGTGAGTTGGTGTGGGTAGTTTTGTGTCTCGTTGCCACCGGTTGTCCTAGGTGTCGGTGGCCGAGTAGAGAAAGACCGACACAGGAAAGTAGGATGCACGCGAGTGCGCGTACAGAGTCTGAGGTGACCAGCCAGTGGGACATCAGAAACTAGAAACACTAAGCTAGATTAGAACAATATGTATTTTTCTTCGAGATAGTGCAATACTTACTGGCGCGCCGCAGACCACTCGGCCACTGCGGCCGGCTTTTTCCCCATTCTTCTCAGAACCTCCACGTTGGTAACACGTTTTGTCCGCGATATTCGCAACACTCTATGGAAGGTCCGCATCTCGAAGGCTTCTATTTTCCGTTCGCAGTATATGTTAAGAGCCCAAGCTTCTGCTCCATACAGTAGCACTGGGAACACATAACATTTGAGCATCCAATTTCTTAGCTCCAGGCTAAAATCGCGGCTACAGAGCAGCTTCCTGATCTTCATAAAGGATTTGTAGATCGTTGTTATTTACGAAGGAACAGCGTTCTTTAAAATGTTAGATAAAAATTCGCTTAACGCTTTCCTTAGTGAGGAAACTAACACTGTGAGTGTCCATCAGATGCGGCTTATAATCAAAGAAATAATATCGACAGCTATTGAGATATTTGCATAAAATATAGAGGGGTCTGACCCCCGTGGTACAAAACACAGGGTAGGTCACTCTTGAAAAAGCATGCCAAATGAAAGCAGGCACAAACGGCCATAGACCTGAAATATTTCACAGAAGCTGAATATTTATTGCGATCTTCATCCGAGAAGCATATTACACTTCCCACAAGGAAACTCTGTGACGTAATTTGATAGAAAAACCAAAGAAGTTTTGGTGATATGTTAGGTATACTACCTGTAAAACACAATCAATATCTTCACCAAGCGATATCAATGGTGATGCTACTGATAACTGTACTGATGAAGAGAACGACCTATTCACCCAGTGCCAACACGGATGCAGAAGGTATCGTTCTGGCGATACACAGCAATTTCCATATTCGTATGAAGTGATGAGTGCTACCGACAAGAGATCTCAAATCGATTCATATTCCTGGATTACCGGAATGCTTTTAACACGTTACATCACAAGCGACTTCTAATCATCGAATATCGCCACAGTTTTGCTATTGGGTTTATTGATTTTGCGACTTCCTGTCAGAAATGGAACAACACGTAATCATTGACGAAATGTCAACGAATAATACAGAAGCGATATCTCGCGTTCCCCAGGAAGTGTTACAGGGCCGTTACAGTTACGTGTCTGCCACTGTGGAGTAGCCGAGCGGTCTAAAGCGTCTCAACTACGGTCGGGGGTTCGAATCCCCCTCGGGCATGGATATTTGTACCGTCCTTAGTTGTAAGTAGTTCATAAGTAGTTTGTAAGTTTAGGGACTGATGACCCCGTAGTTAAATCCCATAGACTTTACAAACATTTGAACATTTGATTTTCTAAACCGTCTCACTGCGGAGCGCGCGGTTGCTCGCCGTGGAGGTTCGAGTCCTCCCTGGGGCGTGTGTGTATTTGTCCTTAGGTTAGTTTACCTAGGTTTAAGTAGTTTGTAAGCTACGCAGTTTGGTCCGATAGATTTACAAACATTTCAACATTTCACAGTTACGTATCTTTATAAAAGTTTTAGGGGAACATGAGGGCTGATCTCTTTGAATGTTCGCGGATGATATCGTTGTTTATCGGTTAGTTAAGTCATCAGGTGGCCAAAAGAAAACTAAAAACAATTTAAATAAGATATTAGCATGATGCGAAACATGGCAGTTGAGCTTAAGTAATGAAAAGAGTGCAGTAGTCTATATGAAAACTAAAATAAATCTATTAAACTTCATTTACACAATAAATCAGTCATATTTACTGGCAGTAACTTCAGCTAGATACTTAGAAATAACAATTACGAGAAACTTTAATTGGAAAGAACACGTAGAAAATATCGTAGGAAAGGCGAATCAAAGACTAGGTTTCATTGGCATATCACTTAGAATATTCAATAATTGTACTAAAGAAACAGTCTGCATTACACTTTAAGAAGTGGGACTGCAGCACGTTTCTTATTATAGGGGTGAAACAGTGATGGAAATGATGCAACGTTTGGATTTGGAGCGGACCTTTTTTTTAAGGCATTCAACCTTGCGGTAAGATCTATTTGCAAATTTCCTTTCAGCATCATTCTCCCCCGACAATGACATATACAGGAAGCCACAATAGTAAAAATGTGAAATCGAATGTAAAACGAGAAGATTTAGGTCTTTCTTTCTCTCGAGAGCTATTACAGAATGGAATGGTTGAGAAATTTTATGAGAAATGTTGGGTAGACTATCTGCCACGCACGTATATGCTATTTCCACAGTAATTATGTATATGTACATCTACACTGGCCTTGCGCTGGTATTAACATCATACAACGAGTTAGATAGCCAACGCCGACTGCTCATCATAATCCTTTTTTTTTTTTTTTTTTTTTTTTTTTTTTTTTTCCCCTTTCTTTCTTTCTTGCTCGCGCCGATACTGCATGAGACACAAACTCTTTCTGCCTTTTCCTGCTCCGATGAATGTACGCTGTCTGGAATATAATCAGGAAATGAAATATTAGGAGGCCGGGATCGTATTTCAAACGGCCATTTTCTCGAATGGCATGATTAAGGAGTCTGTTGAAATAAAGATATCCGTAAAGCCAATAAAGAGAGATCGTGATTTCAATCTGAATAAGGCCTGAGGGCTCGAGAGAATTTATTAAGAGCTTGCAGGCCGTCACAGCCAACACGTCTCGGAAACGCCGAGTGAATTTTCGTATTTTCGTTTAACGGAAAATCGCTGGAAGCTGTGGAAAACGAGGGAGCATTAAAGGGTGTAGAGATAACGCCACCTTGTGCGCCTGAGCTACGACGTCATTTCTCTGCAGATAAGCACTACGTCTGTGGTTGATGGTGCAGTGTCAGAGCACTATTTCGTATTCAGTACGTTCGTCACAAGTAGTGTAGTCTACATCTGCATGGGATACTCTGCAAATCACATTTAAGTGCCTGGCAGAGGGGTCATCGAACCACCAATATACTATTTATCTGCCGGCCGCAGTGGCCGAGGAGACTGAGGCGCGCCAGTCACGGTCTGCACGGCCACTACGGTCGGGGGTTCGAATCCCCCTTCGGGCATGGATATTTGTGCCGTCCTTAGTCGTAGATAGTTCATAAGTAGTTTGTAAGTTTAGGGACTGATGACCCCGTAGTTAAGTCCCATAAGCTATACAAACATTTGAACATTTGTACTATTTATCTCCCGTTCCATTCTCGAATAGCGCACGGGAAGAAATAACACCTGAATCTCTCCGTTCGAGCACTGATTTCTCGTATTTTATTCTGATGGTCATTTCTACCTATGTAAGCGGGAGTCAACAATATATTTTCGCATTCGGAGGAGAATGTTGGTGATTGGAGTGTCGCAAGTAGCCCACGCCACAGCGATAAGCGCCGTTGTTGTAATGATTCCCATCCCAGATCTTGTATCATTTCCGTAACGCTGTCTCCCCTGTATCGTCAAAATACGAAACGAGCTGTCCTCAGGACTCTTTCAATGTCCTCCGTCAAACCCACCTGATAAGGATCCCACACTGGGCAGCAATACTCCAAAAAAGGATGGACAAGCGTAGTGTATGCAGTTTCTTTTGTAGTTCTGTTGCATGCTTTAAGCGTCCTGTCAATAAAACGCAGTCTCTGGGTCGTCTTTCCCACGACATTATCTACGTGTTCTTTCCAGTTTAAGTCTGTAGTAATACCTAGGTATTTTGTGGTGTTTACAGCCTTTACTTTTGATTGATTAATCTTGTAAACAAAAGTTTAACAGATTTCTATTCGTACTCATGTGGACGACTTCACACTGCTCATTATTTAGAGTCAGTTGCCAATTTTTACAACATACTGATATCTTATTCAGATCGTTCTGCAATTGGTTTTGATATTCAGATGATTTTACTAGACGGTAAATGACGGCGCCATCTGCGAACAAGCTACTTAGATTTTCCCCTCAATCGTTTATGTAAATAAGGAACAGCAGAGGACCAATAACACTACCTCTGTTTTAGTCGATGCCTTACCATCGATTACTACGAACTGTGTCCTCTCTGACAGGAAATCCCCTATACAGTGGCAAATTTGGGGCAATATACCACGCAATTTGATTAAAAGCCGTTTGTGAGGTACGGTTTCAAAAGCCTTCTGGAAATCAAGAAATAAGGAATCGATTTGCGAACCCTTGTCGATAGCATCCATCACTTCGTGTGAATAAAGAGCTAGTTGTGTTTCGCATAAACGATATTTTCTAAATCCGTGTTACCTTGGGTCAATAGATCATTCTGTTCGAGATAATTCATAATATTTGAATACAGGATATGTTACAAAACCCTGCTGAAAATTGACATAAGTGAAATAGGCCTGTAGTTTAGTGGGTTACTCTACTGCCTATCTTGAATATAGGTGTGACCTGTGCAACTTTTCAATCTTTTGGTACAGATCCTTCTTTGAGAGAGCGATTGTATATGGCTGTTAATTAAGGAGATATCGCTTCAGCATAATCAGATAGAAATCTAATGGGTATACAATCCGGACCAGAAGACTTGTTCTTGTTAAGTGATTTTAGTTGTTTCACTACTCCGATGATATCTACGTTACTCATTATGGCCTCTGTTCGTAATTTGAAATCTGGGATATTGATTTCGTCTTCTTAGGTGTATGTGTTTCTAAAAGCTATGTTTAGTAACTCTGCTTTAGTAGCGCTGTCATCGGCATGATCGCCATTACTATCACGTAGTGAGGGTATTGTTTTTTTCCCCTAGTATATTTAATATATGACCGAAATCTCTTTGGGTTTTCAGTCAAATTTCGAGAAAGAGTTTCCTTGTGGTAAGTATTGTAGGCATCTCGCATTGAAATCGTCGCTTAATTTCGAGCTTCTGAGTAGGATCGTCAATCATGGGGATTTTGTGTTCGTTTAAATTTAGCATGCCTTTACCTTTGCTTTTGCATCAGTTTCCTGACCTGTTTTGTGTGCGAAGGGGATCACCTCCTTCTTATATTAATTTATTTGGTAGAAAACTGTCAATTGCTGTCAATACCACTTCTTTGAATTTGAGCCACATCTTATGCGTCATAGTCTGCGTAGCCACTGTTCAAAATGCCACGCAGCTATTGAATACTAAACTGTAGGGGAAATTATAATAATGATCTTGAAGTTAGTGTGATTACAGTACCATCTGCCGGAGACTTAACACGGAAATAATTTTTTGGAACTAACAGAAAAAAATGTGTATCCAGTAAGTTGTAAGTAAATTGTAAGTTATATTCAAATTCAGCTTAGTTAATATATAGCTACTCGTTTTCACCATTTCCAGTATTGACTAAGTTTGTATCTTACCTTTAGTTGAACACTAAAAGGTAGCCGTCTTTCCAGGTATGTCAATTACATTTGAATGTGGACGATATCGCAAATAGTACTTGCGCTTGTGGCCAACAAACTAGCAAACTCTTGAGAGATATTTGGATTGAAGAAGGCGCGGATATTATGGCTTAACGCCCCGTCCACATCATGGTCTTTAGAGACGGAGCAGACACTCGGAATGTTTGGGTAAGGATATGCAAGGGAATCGACTATCTTCTTGGTAGGGAACCATCGCGGCATTTGCGTGGAGTGATTTAGGAAAATCACGGGAAACCTAAATCAGAGTGAACGTAGGTAGATTTCAACCTCCGTCCTCCCGAAGTGTACTGCAGTCTCTTACCAATGAAAAAGCTCGCTCGATACGGTTCACTTATCGAGATTTATAGAGAATGGGTTTAGTAATTACTAGAAAATAATTCCGATCAATTTACAAAAATTTAAAGCAACACTTTTTTAAATTTTTATTCTTATATTGATAGTGGTCCAGCACAGAAATGTACGTTATGAAATACTGCTACGCCAGTATCGTTTTCTATCTTTTTTTATTTTATTATTATTTTTTTTTTATTTAAAGCAGGACTATCTTCAAATTTTATTCTTTTATTGATAGTGGTACAGCACAGAAATGTACGTTATGAAATAATGCTACGCCAGTATCGTTTCTTTTATTTAATTTAAAGCAGAACTTTTTAAAATTTTTATTCTTATATTGATAGTGGTCCAGCACAGAAATGTACGTTATGAAATATTGCTACGCCAGTATCGCTTTTTATCTTCTTTTTTTTAAAAAAATTTAAAGCAGTACTTTTTTTAAATTTTATTCTTATATTGACAGTGGTCCAGCACAGAAATGTACGTTATGAAATACTGCTACGCCAGTATCATTTTTTATCTTTTTAATAGCAAACCAGGAAATGTTTTTCAGTTGGCGAAATGAAATGATCGTATAGCCCTTTTGGCCAGGTGATCCCATTCGTGATTAGTCAGCCGCCTAGTAAAAAAAAATCTGTTTATTCTACGTCGCATGGGCGATTAGCATGTTGATGATGAGAACAATAGACTACACTCAACCCCCTGCCGGAAATGAAACCAGGGTCCCCTGCATAGTAATCAGCGATGTTCTCGTCTGAGCGGCGGGGGTGGACTTCCAATTGGTAAATTTTTATGGGAAATGGACGTAAGTCATCTTCCCTCGGTTTACCCAATCGTACCCTGAGGCGCTCCAGTCACGGTCTGCACGGCCACAACGGTCGGGGCTTCGAATCCCCCCTCGGGCATGGATATTTGTGCCGTCTTTAGTATAAGGTAGTTGATAAGTAGTTTGTAAGTTTAGGGACTGATGACCCCGTAGTTAAGTCCCATAAGCTTTACAAACATTTGAACATTTGAATCCTATCCTCCCCCCATCCTCTCTCTCTCTCTCTCTCTCTCTCTCTCTGTATGTGTGTGTGTGCGTGTGAATACATCTCAGCCACGATGGAGTGGACAAGCATTCTAAGGCGCCTTGCTGCGGAACGATCGATTGCTTGCCGTCTGGGGTTCGAGTCCCCTCCTCAGTCATGGTTGTCTTGTCCTTAGTATAAGTAAAATTAAGTTACTTAAAGTAGTTTACAAGTCTAGGGAATGATGACCAACGTAGTAAAGCCGCTTAGATTTACAATCATTTGAACAATTGAATATCGCTTAACCCCTCTATGTCCATCCCCACTCCAACCACCTCTGTTATCTTACTCGTCTCTCTTTCCTTGAACATATTGTTTGTTCAAATGTTTGTTAAGCTTAAGGGACTTAACTACGGGGTCATCAGTCCCTTGAACCTAGCCTTATGTTACCAATGACAATATGTTCATTGCGCTTCCGTCCAAAACTCGAGAATTTTAGTACCTCTGTTTCCCGTTTTGTACATTACATAAATATAATTGCTACATATTAGAGAAGGTTAACAAATGTTCAAATGTTTGTAGTACTTTTGGTACTTAACTACGGGGTCATCAGTCCTTAAGCTTACAAACTACTTATGAACTAGCTAAGACTAAGGACGGCACAAATATCCATGACCGAGGGGGGATTCGAACCCCCGACCCCGTAGTGGCCGTGTAGACCCTGATTGGAGCGTCTCAGTCACCTCGGCCACCGCGGCCGGCAAAGGTTAACAGCCTAACATTTGAGGCAGTTAAGATCTTTACCAAACATTTGTTTACAACTTTTCATCTTTATATATTATGCGTATATTTATGTGTTATACGTGTCGCAAAATATGTATACTATATCTCACAAGGAAAGTACTTGGGCTCGAAAAAACACCAAAATCGTATGAGAGATATTGTAAAGGTCCCTTATTCCACTAGTGATACTCCTGCATCTGCAAAACACTGCAGTCGCCCGTTAAAGGCCTCTGCGTGTGCCATGCCACATTGCACTTCGCCAGTAGGGACGGTGCAGTGTGCCTCCGAAGTCCAGCATTATGACGTTATTTGTGTGGTGAAGCGTCAGATGGAGCGGCGATTGCTAATCAATCCTGCTAAAGTATTGCGATTGGTTGAGATGAAGTTACGAAGAACCCTTCTTCGTGAAGATGGCATTAGTGTAGAAGATGAATCATTCGCATGCTTCTCGTAACTGTTTCGGTACAGAAATATTAGCATAAGTTAGATACTGTTGCAACACTAACACATAATTATGATAATAGGTAATTAATTAGGTAAGTGTGGGAAGTGGCGATGGAAGCAGTGGCAGTGAATACCAACAGTCTTCCGAGAAGAATGTTAAAGTTCAACTATCATCATGGCTTCGAGAGAATATGTACGATGATTATTACATAAGTTATAGTTAAGATACGTGCACTACGTATGGCGTTTACAGAGCATGATTGCAAAGTTTTGCATAAAAACGACACCCACCAGCACATTGAGGTGTACGTAGAGATCCTGTAAGCAAACGTTCATACAGATATGTTTGTTCGAGCCCTTGAACTTTAATTGCCAATGTTGTAGTTGTGGTCCTCAGTACAGAGAATGATTGGTGTACTATCCATTCTATCCTGAGCGAGCCTTGTCTCCTCTGTTTGAAATTGCGCACTATATTCGTCTCGTTCCCTTCCTCTGCGATTTTTACCCCGCACCCTTCATTGATAATTTCACGATTCCACGATGTCTAAGAATGTTTCCTACCAATTGATCCCTTCTTAAGTATGTCAGAAATCCCTTTTATTCCTCATTCTATTCAGTACATCCTCATTAGTTACTCGACCTACCCAAATAATTTTCAGCATTCGTTTGTAAAACATTTCATAAGCTTCAATTATCTTCTTGTCTGCAGCATTTACCGTCCATGTTTCTCGAACTCCAACTAAATGCCTTCAGAATAGCCACCCTACACATAAATTTATATTTCGTGTTAACAATTTTCTGTTTTTGAGAAACACTTTTCTTCTCACTGCCATTTTTAATTTTATATTATAACATCGAATGATGTTTTACTGCCCATGTAACAAAACTCATCTACCACCTTTATTGTTTCGTTACCTAATCTAATTCTTTCAGCAGCGGCCAATTTTCTTCAACAGCATTCCATTACTATTAATAAATACTTTTGTTAATGTTCATCTTATACGCTCCTTTCAACACAATGTCCATTACGTTCAATTACTCCTGCAGGTCCTTTGTTGTCTCTGACAGAATTACAATGTCATCAGCAAAACGCAATGTTTTTAATTCTTCACCTTGAACTTTAATACCTTCAATTCCTTGCTTTCCTTTATAGCTTGATCAATGTACAGATTGAATAACATTGGGGAAGTGCAACAACCCTGTCTTTCTCCCTTCCCAACCGCTGCGTCCCTTTCATGCTCTTAGACTCTTGTAATTACTGTCTGGATTCTGTGCAAATTGTAAGTAACGTTCCGTTCCCTGTATTTTACCCCTGCTGATTTCCGAATTTAAAAGATCGTATTCCAATGAATACTGCCAAAAGCTTTCTCTCAAATGTTTGTTTAGCTTATGTGACTTAACTGCTGGTCATGTCCCTAAAGTAACAAACTACTTATGAACTTATACTAAAGACAACACAAACATCCATACCCGAGGAGGGATTCGAACCCCCGACGGGGAACGACCTCGACATCAGAGCATAGCGCCTCAATGCGCTCGGCCACTCCGGCGCGGCGAGCTTTCCCTAGATCCACAAAAGCTACAAGATGGATATGTATGTTGTCCTTAGGTTACTTTAAGTGGTTAGTAAGCCTAGGGACAGATAACTACAGTAGTTAAGGTCCTTAAGTACAAACATTTGAAAACGATACCCTGGGTGTAAAAACACAGCTTAGAAAATATTGCATACGTCTACTTCTATTTCTCCCATTTGAAGTGTATTTCTCAAGATATCTCCAGTTTTCAACTGGTTTTTGTATATTTATTAATGGTGATTATGAAAGAAGAAAAAAATCGCAATGATGCGTTTTACAGCCCACTTTAATTTGTTGTTTTACATGTTTTTGCAAACATTTAGGACCAAAATAATAATATAAATAATAAAAAAATTAATCAATAAGAGTGTCTGAAACCCTTTTAGGAAAAACAAAATTTAGGTAATGGCGGGTTCCGAAACACCGACGTTTAGCGTAATAGTCCAACTCCTTGCCCACTACGCTACAGCTATCAATCAAAATATGAGTGTTTGAATCTCATACTATTGATGGCCGTTGTTAACTGATGCTAATATGGCATTTGTAGACACTAGATTATCATTTATCGTACGAAGAACGATGTGTTTTTGTTAATTTTTCAGTGCGTCATTGCTTTGAAATGACAACGTGTAAGTTACAATAAGAAAATCATCAAATACGCAATGCAAGATGGTGTATGCCAGAGAGAGTTCTGGGCGAGGAATGTCACGTGACATCTCCGAACGACTGGTTTTCGTTAATTCATTGGAGGGTGTCAAATGTTATTTTTGCAATTATGTCTCAAACGATACGAGATATGAAAAATACATAAGGGAGCTTGGTTGTAGAGAATTTTTTCCTCTATCAATTAGGTTATTCAATTTTCGTGTCAGATGAATACTTAAGCCGTTATTTTCATGTAATTGTTTCCAAATGACAAGCCAAGATCGCAAACTAACAATTTGTTAGTTTGTGCACGACCGGTTTTTGTGCACTGTGTCACCATCATCTAGTCATATATATCTTTTAATATGGTCATCTTTTTAAAAAAATTGAGTATAAAATAACAAATGCAACATTGCACTTAGTCACTATATAAAAAATACATAAGTTAAAAACATGACAGCTTACAAAATACAGTATTTTGCAGTATTTTGTAAGCTGTCGTGTTTTTAACTTATGTATTTTTTTTAGTGACTAAGTGCAATGTTGCACTTGTTATTTTATATCCAATTATATATGACCAGATGATAGTGACACAGTGCACCGAAACCGGTCGTCACTTAATAAATTGTTAGTTTGCGATCTTGCCTTCTCATTTGGAAACTATAAAACGAATTGATCGCCTCCAGACCAGACGATGTCAGTTAAACTTAATAATTTTCATTTAAATATCGAGCTCTCAAAAGACGATCTCAAAGGCCTACTTTTAGTGTTACTACCGTAACCTAAAGTGGTCCAAAAGATTAGAGAAAATTTTTGCAACGCCCATCTCTCCGCCTAACACATCGGCAGCCCACAGGACGGATCAGTTATGCGGGTTGCCGCGTGAACGGCGAATCTGTTGGTAAACAGCCGAATCCCTCGCCACACAACAGCCACCCTTGCGGACAGCGGCTGCCAGAAGCCCCTGCAGAGGCACCGCGCGGCCGGCCAGCCACGCCAGAGGGCGCGGACATCGAGCGTCCTACTTCCCTACGCCGCTCACGTGGCTGATAATAAAGCCACCAGACCCTGCCACCGGACGAGACACTTGAGCCGGCGAAACTGCCGGCCACGGCAGTTGGGGCGCGACTTACCCACCTGGAAGGCTCGCAAGAGAACTTTCCCATAACTCACTCCTGTAGCTCGCTACACCTGGGACTCGCTCTTTCTTCCTTCAGTGTTCATTTGTGGATTGGTTTTAGTACACTACTGGCTATTCAAATTGCTACACCAAGAAGCAATGCAGATGATGAACGGTATTCATTGGTCAAATCAAACAATCAAAAAATTCCAGTGGCTATGATAATATATTAACAAATTTGATTAAAAAGTGTGCTTCTGAGCTTAGTGATATTTTAAGTTACTTGTGTTATATACAACAGAAACACGAGATGATCTGTATCTCTTTATAATTCAGAATATATTCTCTGCTTAACGTGCACAGTACAATGAAAAATATTTCAGTTACCAATAACCAAAAACAAACACAACTTCTATGGATAGATTAAATAATTCCCTAGAAGCAAGTCTTCCTGCCAATTATTTCTGACTCTTGTACAAAGTAGAGGTTCCTCGAAGTTCGGTGTCCTCTGCTTCGGGACCTCGGCAGGAAGCGTCAGCAGCAGAGTCCGGCAGTCGGTGGCCAGGCGTAGCGGAGACGTGGCTTCGGTGACGGTCCGGCTGCGGCGGTGCTCCCTCGTGGTCCGCGGTGTCAGAAGACGCCGGTCTTAGCCGTGGTGCGGATACTTAAGGCCACGGCGGCTAGTGTCCTTGCGCCGCTATTTGCATGGCGCGACCGTTGATTGGCCGCTGAGACAGTCATACTGTCTTCGTGCGAGGTGCGAAGAGGTTCCTCGCGTCTGCGCGGTGAGCGGACCTGGAGACTTGGGGCGGTGCAGCGCCGCCTGCCGGAAGGAGCCGGGACTGGGTCGTGGCGCGCGGTTCGAACCGTCCGCCGCTGCCGACTTATCGGTGCGCGGCGTGTGCGTGTCTTGAGCTGGCGCGCGAGGGCTGCGCTGCGGCGCCACGTCGTGGTTCTGCGGGGCGCGCCACGGCAACTTGTGTAACCAGTCTTTTATCAGTGGAACATTTCCACAATGGTTAAGCCATTACATAAGAAAGGAGATAAAGAAATTCCATCAAATTTCCGTCCAATTTCACTATTGCCTGCATTCTCAAAAATTTTAGAAAAGATAATGTACAGTCGTCTTCTTAAACACCTTACCACTAATAAACTATTATCCATGTCACAATTCTAAAGGGTTCTGATATTGAGAAGGCTATCTACACATACAGTGACAATGTACTTAATTCATTAGACAATAAATTACATGCCACTGCTATATTTTGTGACCTGTCAAAGGCATTTGACTGTCTAAATCACAATATACTTTTAAGCAAATTAGAATATTACGGCGTAACAGGAACTGCTGCAGAATGGTTCAAATCGTATATCTCCAATAGGAAGTAAAGGGTATCAATAGGAAAGAGAGGTGTACCGAACTATCAGGCCTCATCAAATTGGGAACTAATAACATGTGGGGTCCGCCAAGGCTCTATCTTAGGCCCCCTGTTTTTTCTTGTATATATATTAATGAACTTTCATCATCGACATTATCGGAGGCCAAGTTTGTTTTATTTGCAGATGACACAAATATTGCAATAAATAGTAAATCAACTATAGCCGTAGAAAGATCAGCTAATGAAATTTTCATGGACATTAATAAATGGTTCTTAGCCAATTCTCTGTCGCTAAACCTTGAAAAAAAGAAGAAAAAAAAAAGACACTGTATACAGTTTAGGACTTGTAAAAGGTTTCTTGCCAGTATATGCCTAGAGTATGACAACAAATAAATAGAAGAAGTTGAAAGTGTCAAATTCTTAGGATTACAACTGGATAATAAATTTAACTGGGAGGGGCATACCACAGAACTGCTGAAGTGCCTAAAGAAGTCCCCCTTTGCTATGCGAATATTGTCAGATATAGGAGATATAAAAATAAAAAAGCTAGCATATTATGAATACTTTCACTTCATAATGTCATACGGGATTATTTTCTAGGGCAACTCATCAGGCCAAGCAAAAGTTTTCAGAGCACAAATACGTGCGTTACGGATCATTTGTGGTGCCAACTCAAGAACCTCATGCAGGGGGCTATTTATGGAACTGGGGATACTTACTACTGCTTCTCAATACATTTATTCTCTAATGAAATTTGTCGTTAAAAATATATCTTTTTTTTTCAAACCAATAGCTCAGTCCATGGGAACAATACTAGAAACAAGAATAACTTGCATAAAGATTTAAAGTCACTTACTTTGGCTCAGAAAGGTGTCCAATATTCAACATTTTAAATAACATGCGAGCAGCCATAAAAAATTTATTTTTCAATAAAATACATTTTGAAAAGAGTCTAAAGGATTTTTTGGTGGCCAACTCCTTCTACTCCATTGAAGAATTTCTTACCAGAAGTGATTGATTGTAACTTATTGTATATAATATTCACAAATATGAATACTGTGTTCAGTTTGACTTCAATACAAGTTTTGTACAGTAATGTAATCATTGTAAATCAGTGTAAAAAATTAAAAAAAAAGAAAAAGAAAAAAGAAAGTAATTGCTAAGAATTTTAATATGCACCTAGAAAATTAGTAAGTAGTAATACTTTTTTGTGTCCTTTAAAATGTAAATATTTTTAAAATAATTGTTTTTCCTGACCAATTTCACATCCACAAGGGCAATTACATTTGGGGTCTGTGGAAGGTACATTAACACTTTTTGTAAGAATATATTGTGTATTTTGTTCTGACATGTTCTACATCCAAGAGGATTCCCTCAATTCGGATCTACTGGAACGAAAAGTACATCTAATCTACTCTACATTTTCACGCAATTTGGGCGCATAGATCCTGAGAAATCAGTACCTAGAAGAACCACCTCTGGCCGTAATAACGGCCTTGATACGCTTGGGCATTGAGTCAAACAGAGCTTGTATGGCATGTACAGGTACAGATAACCATGCACCTTCAACACGATACCACAGTTCATCAAGAGTAGTGACTGGCGTATTGTGACGAGCCAGTTGCTCGGTCACCATATAATTGGTGAGAGATCTGGAGAATGTGCTGGCCAGGGCAGCAGTCGGACATTTTCCGTAACCACTGTTCAAAGAGCCGTCAATGCAACAAGAGGTGACCGAGAGTTGTAACCAATGGCACCCCATACCATCACGACGGGTGATACGCCAATGTGCGTTCACCGAAAAATTGGCGTTTTGCCATTCGTGCAGCCAGGTTCGTTGTAGCGTACACCATCGCAGGCGTTCCTGTCTGTGATGCAGCGTGAAGGGTAATTGCAGCCATTGTCTCAGAGCTGATAGTTCATGCTGCTACAATACGTCATCAAACTGTTCGTGCACACGGTTGTTGTCTTGCAAACGTCCCCATCCGTTGACTCAGGGATCGAGACGTGGCTGCACGATCTGTCACAGCCATGCGGATAAGATGCCTGTCATCTCGACTGTTAGGGATACGAGGCCGTTGGGATCCAGCACGGCGTTCCGTATTGCCCTCCTGTTAACAGTCATTGGATTGCGACCAACGCGAGCAGCAATGTCGCGATACGACAAACCGCAATCGCGATAGGCTACAATCTGACCTTTATCAAAGTCGGATTCGTGGCGGTGCGCATTTCTCCTCCTTACACGAGGCATCACAACAACGTTTCACTAGTCAACGCCGGTCAACTGCTGTTTGTGTATGAGAAATCGGTTGGAAACTTTCCTCATGTCAGCACGTTGTAGGTTTCGCCACCGGCGCCAACCTGTTTGAATGCTATGACAAGCTAATCATTTGCATATCACAGCAACTTATTCCTGTCGGGTAATGTCTCGTCTGTAGCATGTCATCTTCTTGGTGTAGCAATTTTAATGGCCAGGAGTTTATTATGACAGAAGGAGAAGTTGTTTATTTATATGTTACTGTAATACTTTTCGTTGTGTATTGTTGAGAAACAACTTTGTTTTTGGTTCTGTTGTATTGTTACTTAGAAATAAAAATTTGTCGAAAGTTATAAATTCGAAGTGTGTCTTCCGCCATCGCCGCGTAACATTGGCGACAAGTAGGTTTCCAATTCTCACTATGTTGTACGATTGTTTTTCACAATGACAGGTCTTCCTCAAGGTATGGACGAGCCCTCAGCAAGATCGATAACATTGTTGGATTGCAACAAGTTAATGAGCTTTTTGTTCAGCATTTGCAAGCCTTGTCTTCGGGAGGTTCACCCTTACTTCGCCTCCAGATTCAAAGTTGTCTGATTGCCGCATCCCCTCGCTTTTCGAAAGTTCGACAAGGCCATTCAACCGTGGACCAACAACATAGCTCACCTGGAACAACATTTCGTCGCCTAAAATGTCACCTGTGACAACGAGCTTCGCCTCTGAGACATGTTCGCTTTCACGTAGACACAGGGACGTCAACCACCATAAGATGGAGACTCACATCCCTACAGCCTCGTCCATTTACAACTCCTATGAATTGTTGTGGAACTGAAGTCACCCAATTGCAGGATGGTTCTTAGTACGAGTACAGTACCTCACGCTTGATTTCAGCACATATTTTGGTCTTTACCATCCCCAAGGCTACCAAATTATTAGGGATGGGCCTCTTCTTAGGAGTTGCATGATTCAACCCTAGCAGTTAAGGTTTGGCAAGAACTCCAGTATGCATTGTCAGATAGCTTCTCCAATATCTACCCAAGCGTTCGAAGCACATGTTGAACTTCTTCCTTCGGCTATTCCCAAGTTTAACAAAGACCGCCAGTGCCACTTGTGCTGCAGCAGGAAATTGGGCGCCTAGAAGGGGAAGAGGTTCTGACGCCAGTACATTACAGCCAGTGGACCTTTTCCATAGTGACCACAGAAGAACCAAATGGTCCCTTCCGTTTGTGGGGAATTTAAGGGCACTATTAATGCTCAATCTGTCATCAACCGATTGCCATTTGGAGGGAAAGTATTCTGGTACATTTTCAGCACTATTTGGAGACGTTGACCTGACACGTTTGGTTCAGCCAATTACGTCGACAACATCATAGTCGCGGGAGCTTCTGCCTATGAGTTCGCTTGACACCTACACATACTATTCTACGTTTTGAAAACGTCCGGTTAAGCTGTAACAGAAATACATATGTTATATAGAAGTTTTTCATGTTTGGGGGCGATCCATTTAATTAACTTATTGTGGAGGACAATGGCGAAGATCAGTTTTCATTTTATTTAGATTTCTTGTTTCTGCAGTTTAACTGTGAGAAATGAAATGGAACTGCTGAAACCCGTAATCCAAATAAAAAAAGCGATATTGGCTGTTATCCTTAGTGACGAAATAAATTCTCCCAGCTCAAAGCCGTGCCTGGACAGCTAAGTTACTACAGGCGTTTTATCCTGCAGGCACCATGTCTGGCGGGACCACAGCACTGCCTCCTCCCTGAGACTGTCGCTGACTTATGAGTAGGCATTCCGCCAAGGCAAGTCGGCCCTCCTTCAGCCAACTACCCTTTTCCCACGTGATCCCGGCTAGCCTCTCACTTTGGCAGCAAATGCATCAAGCTATGGGGTAGGGACCGTCCTGTCTCACAACATCAACGGTGCTCTGACTCAGCAAAACTACAGCCAAATCGACAAAGAAACCTAAGTCATTGAAACTTCCTGACAGATTAAAATTGTGTGCCGGAACCGGGACTCGAACCTGGGACCCTTGCCTTTCGCCGGCAAGCGCTCTACCGACTGAACTATCCCTACACGACTCACGATTCCGCCTCACAACTTTACTTCCGCCAGTACCTCGCCTCCTACTTTCCAAACATCACAGAAATTCTCCTGCGAAACTTGCAAGACTAGCGTTCCTGGAAGAAAGGATATGGTGGAGACATGGCTTAGCCATAGTCTAAGGGATGTTTCCAGAATAGCTCAGTCGGTAGAGCGCTTGTCCGCGTAAGGCAAAGGTTCCAGGTTGTAGTCCCGGTTCCGGCACACAATTTTAATCTGCCAGGTAGTTTCATATCAGCGCACACTCCGCTGCAGAGTGAATGTTTCATTCTGGAAACATCCCTTAGGCTGTGGCTAAGCCATGTCTCCGCCATATCCTTTCTTCCAGGAGTGCTAGTCTTGCAAGTTTCGCAGGGGAACTTCTGTGAAGTTTGGAAAGTAGGAGGCGAGGTACTGGCGGAAGTAAAGTTGTGAGGCAGCATAGTGAGTCGTGTCGGGGTAGCTCAGTCGGTAGAGCGCTTGCCCGCGAAAGGCAAAGGTCCCAGTTTCGAGTCCCGGTTCCGGTACGCAATTTTAATCTGCCAGGAAGGAGTGCACACTCCGCTGCAGAGTGAAAGTTTCATTCTGGAAACATCCCTTAGGCTGTGACTAAGCTATGTCTCCACCATATCCTTTCTTCCAGGAGTGCTAGTCTTGCGTGTTTGCAGGAGAGCTTCTGTGAAGTTTGGAAAGTTGGAGGCGAGGTACTGGCGGAAGTAATGCTGTGAGGCGGCATCGTGAGTCGTGTCGGGATAGCCTAGTCGGTAGAGCGCTTGCCCGCGAAAGGCAAAAGTCCCAGGTTCGAATCCCGGTTCCGGCACACAATTTTAATCTGCCAGGAAGTTTCATATCAGTGCACACTCCGCTGCAGAGTGAAAGTTTCATTCTGGAAACCTTGGTCATTGTTATCGGCTTTAAGAAGAATGGCCGCAGATTCACGTTATTTAACAGACCACAAGCCCTTTGTTTCTTTTTTCAGGACTCATCGGGCATCCCTACAAGGACAGCTCGCTACATTCAGTGCTGGACAACATTTCTCACTGAATATTCAGCACAGAATTTCTGTCTCCATTGGAGAGACGACCCAGATTTCAATAAAGATTCGCTGCCCTGTTTCCATTTGGATGATACTACCGCCATGCCCATCCTGTATTACTCCTGGATGCTCATTACATGCCAGATGACCCATAGCTCAGGACGATTACGTACGACATTCATCGTGGGTGGTCACGCGACTGGTGTGGCCTTCCAAATCCAAAAGAACTGGCCTAGTGGCACCACCGCCATGACTTATCAGTCAGGGATAATGTCCTCATCTTCGGTGACGGGAACCATTGGCGACCTCGCTACATCGACATATGTTGGTGTTCCTTCAAGTCGGAACATGCGGGATTGTTATGGCAAAAGGACTCGCCAACGAACCTATGTACTAGGAAGGGATGGGCGCCGATGTATCCTACATGGTTACAGCACGTGTTCTGTCTCGATATAACCAATAGGCACCACCTCAGCATCTGGCTTTAGTCTCCCCGTGATCTCACTCACTTACACCAGTATTTCTCAGTCCCGTTCCTCAATTCCTCTTATCTCATACTCTTGGACGCCGCCAGGGGGTTTCCTTAAATCTCGCGCATGTCGTCCACATTGTCCAAACATACCATACAATCCCTCCCTCACATTTTTGCCTTCCAGGGTCTTCCAGATTCGATTATTACTGACAGTGGCCGACAGTTCACGTCCACTTTTTTCACTTCTTTGTGTGCTACCCTAGGCATTCAGTTGATCTGTAAGGCTAGTTTACACGACGACATTAGGTTTCATGAAACTGCGCCACTGGCCAGTGTGCATGCGTGGCAGGCGTACGCGCAACTCGTTGGCGAAACTAAACAGTTTCGGCATCTTCCAACTTTGGCGAAACTAAAGGGGGGAACGGAAAAAATAATTCGGTTTTTGAACATATATGCGATGCATAGGTGTGCGATTTTAACGACGGAAAATTTCAGGAATAAGCAGCAGCGTGTTAGTGCTCTTGAAGAATTATTCGTGAATTAAATATTGATGGGTTGACGATTAGTGAATTGCAGACTAAAATACATTCAATTCGAAATACCTATACAAACGAATTATGTCAATTGTGGATTTGGGAACACGGTACTGGTACTGTAGAGCCGAATATCTACTTGACAAGAAACGTAATGAAATTTGTAATTTCAGATCTGGTAACAATGCTTCACGCATTACAATATCTTGTTTCTTTATTGCATTACTAACTCTGTTTAAAAGGAACGTAAACTGCTTTGGTGACATTCTAAGTTGATTAAAATAGCTTCTAGGGTCTTCAATCACAATTTCTTTCAGCAAGGTGGCTGAGCAACCGAGCAGACGCCTTTTTTTTAATCCAGTGACAAACCCAAACACGTTCTTTATTCTTTTTATGTTTAGTCTTATGCAATGACTTCACACAGAGAAGCAATAGCTCCGCCACGACTCTTACAGCTACCAAAACTTTCATTCTACGGCGACTACGGCACTCACAAAACAACGAAACTGAAGTGTATAGTATTGGCGCCGTATTTACAGACACACACGAAACCAGTCGCGCGCAATTCATTTCATGAAACGACTGTCGCAATCTAGTGTCGTCGTGTAGACTAGTCTATACCGTTTCTACGCAGCATCCAATGTAATGGCAGAAACATTCCGGCCGCTGTGGAGTAGCCGAGCGGTCTAAGGCGCTTCGTTGCGGAGCGCGCGGTTGGTCTCCGTCGGAGGTTGGAGAACTGCCTGGGAAATGTGTGTGTGTTTTAGTTTAACTTAGTTGAAGTACTTTGTAAGCTACGGACTGATGAGCGCGCAGTTTGGTTCGATAGATTTACAGACATTTTTGAAACATTCCCACTGGACAACGTCCTCTGCAGTGGCAGACTAAGGGGGGGAGGGGGAGGGGAGGGTCCGGACCGACCTGGGCCTCTCGTCTTGGGTGGCTTCCAAATTTCTTGAATGTACGTTTTTTAAAAAAAAAAAAAAACTCTCTTTGTCCTCGTTATGGGGCTTGCTTTAGACTGTCCCGTGCATCTCGTCATGGAGGGTCTCCAAATCTCAAAATAATAACTTTCTTTATTGTCATAAATGAATTTTCTAGTGGACGGAGGGCCTCATTTTATTTTTGCTGCCGTTCCGGGCCTACTACAGCTTTAGACCGCCACTGGCCCTCTGGACCTATCATTCCAGCATTCAGGAAGGGACGTCCTCTGTAGAAAGGCTTAACAGACGACCTCAACATTCAGCCGATGCGACTTTTCTTGTAACACAGGCGTTAGATTTTTTTTTTTTTTTATTTTTTTTTTTTTTTTTTTTTTTTTTTTTTGGGGGGGGGGGAGTTTGTGATTGAGTTGGATAACGTAAGAGACATATATTTAAATTTTTTCAACCTGTATGTAGTTTTCTTCTTCTGTCAGTGTCCTCACATTCAAATGTTTAAATGTTCGTAATTCTATGAGACTTAACTGCTTGGTTACTCTCAGACTTACAAAGTACTTAAACTAATTTATACTAACGTAAGAACAACAGACACAGCCATGCCCGAGAGAGGACTCGAAACCTGGACGGAGAACGGCAGTGCGCACCGCAGCACGGCGCCTCAATGCGCACGGTTATTCCGCCGCGGCGAGCTCAATTAACAGAGCACCCTGAACATTTAGTATTTATTTATTTATTTCTCGCTTATAATCTTACTACCTTTTAATATAAAGCAGGACATACATTTGTAGTTTTACATTAGTTCATTAAAGTTACATAATTTGTGTATTTAAGATAAATAGAAATAAAAAGGAAAAATAAAATAAAAGCAAAGAGGAAATACATATATACAAGTGCTTACAGTTGTTGCTACAATTATACTGTAACAAATTACAACTCGTGCATTTTACAATAATTAGATATATTGGAGAACATAAAAACATGATCGGTTACATGGTTGTTTTACATATGTCGAAATTCACTGTATTCTGTAATTTGTTAATTATAATTGGGCTAAACAATGTAATAGGAAAGAAAGAAATAATATCTAAAAAATATATAGGAGGTTTTCTGTCCTTGTACCGTGCTGGGCATTGAGTGCCTTGGAATGTTTCCTTCAAGCCACTGATCACCCAGCACAGTTTCCATGGTTTTGGTGATATTAGTCTCTTTCCTTTATATTGCTTTTTCTTTCTTGTGTCTCAGGTGTTAGTATCCATATTATTGTAAAGAAGGTCTGGTTTGGGTTGATGACAGTGGAAGATTGCTCCCCTGTCAATCTTGAGTCTCATCGGTGTTTCATTTATGAAAGTTTCATCACCTTCTTGCTCGTCTGTTTGTTCTCAACTATACCTGTCCACTCTGCAGGGCACATGGGCACGCCTCCTGTAGGGCCTTGTCCTTTTATATCCTTCGTAGGTTGCTTTGGATATCTTGTCTGCTAGCGTGTGGAATTGTGTCCATTTTTGTTCGTCTCTTATTATGTCATATATCGTATTGTCTGTTGTAAAGTCAAGCTGCTGTGTGTCTCTGACATGTGTGTATCGTCCTCAGAGTAAGACGATGTGTTCAAGGGAGCCTTCGGTGTTTCGGCAGGTGCAAGTATTGGTGTCGTCCAGTCCCATTCGGAACAGGTGAGTGGGACATTGACCATGTCCTGTAAGGAAGTGAACCATACCGCGGCTGGGGTCGACATGCTTCATCCTTTTTCTTTCTCTAATGTCTGGTAGTAGTGTATATAGTCTACGTCCCTTTTCGCAGGTGTCCCATTCCTGTTGCCATGTGTCCGTTCACCATGTTTTCAGTTGGCCAGTGTGCCAGTTATTTCGTGCACTTTGTCTAGATTCCCCATTTTAAGCCAGTACGCTGCAGCTCTATATCTTATTGTGTTGTCAACTGGACAGAAACCGAGAAGGATGCATAGTGTTTCTATCGGTGTTGATTTGAATGCACCTGTAAGTTGTAATAACACACTTTTCTGCCCACGTCTCACAATTGTTTCTTTGGTTACTAGGCTCAATTTTTGAGCATAGGTACTAGCTGCAAAGCATAATACTGACTCGAAGAGAGCACAGTGATATGTTTGTGTAGTTGACAGAGGCTTAACACCGTTATTTTGTGGACCTACTTCTATAAAAGATTTTGATCTGCAGTCACATGAAGATCTAGATGGACCAACACAGTTGTATGACTTGCCAACAACCGATGCTGCTAATGTAGTACTGCCACTACAAAACACATTCGATCGATCATACAATGAAGGCTTTCACGACCGGATGTCATAGTTGCTGGTAGAACTTCCAGGTTATAAGGCCGTGGTCCATAAAACTTTTCATATCTCCTAACGTTTCGTCCAGAGCTGCGCCGGACATCTTCAGAGGTCTTCTTACTTGCGTTGAGTCTTGTCGACTGATGAGTCGGGTGTCTGAGAGCGCCGTATATACTGTGGAAAGTGGGTGTGGCCAAGCTGTCACTTTATCAGTAGAGATAGTCCTTGTCAGAGATAAAACATCACTATCGATTGCAATCTGTCAGAGATGAAACCTATCGATCTTTCAAAGCTACTGTCCATATGTCGCTAAGTGTCATAGCTTCTTCTTTCCTGTCTACATTTCCCTTATGTTTATAAATTTCAATAGCTTCCCTGTATTGTCGTGGATAATAATTCGTCATTGTAGATAAAACTGATGTTTCGGAAAACCTCACTAAGTTTATAAATTTCAATAGCTTCCCTGTATTGTCGTGAATAATAATTCGTATTTGTAGATACAAAAGATTCCGAAACATCAGTTTTATCTACAATGACGAATTATTATCCACGACAATACAGGGAAGCTATTGAAATGTATAAACATAAGGAAAATTTTAACAGGAAAGAAGAAGCTATGAAACATACTGACATATGGACAGTAGCTTTGAAAGATCGACGGGTTTTATCTCTGACCGATTGCAATGGATAGTGATGTTTTATCTTTGACAAGGACTATCTCTGATGATAACGTGACAGGTTGACCACGCCCACTTTTCAGAGTATATATGGCACTCTCAGACACCCGGCTCATCAGTCGGCAAGACTCAACGCAAATAAGAAGACCCCTGAAGATGTCCGGCACAGCTCTGGACGAAACGTTAGGAGAAACTGTAAAAAAATTTATGGACCAAGGACTTATAACCCATAAGTTCTAGCAGCAACTTTCGATCGCTAGTATAAGTCAAAATGCAGCTCCGGTGCAGGAGGTTTGCAGGGGTGCGGGAAACAGGCGACTTGAGAGGCTCGAGTTTGGCCTCTCGTCGGCGCGGCGCCGGCCGTGTTGTGGCTATTAGGGCGCCGGGAATCCCCACTCCTACACCGTCGAGGTGGGCGCTGGGAATCCCCACTCCTGCCGCGACAAAGTAGGCGCCGGGAATCCCCAATCCTACACCGACAAGGTGCGCGCCGGGCTCTTCATTAGGGGCAGCCCCGCCTCGGGACGATGTCGTTAGCCGCCGGCCATTAAGAGTCCCCGTAATGGCGGCCGCTCCAGTCTACCGGCTGCAGGGAATCCCCGACCCCACGGCCTGTCCTGTGCAGGCCGCGACAGCTACTGTAGGCACGGCATGTCTCTGATGGGGCACTTTGTTACTTTATACTCATCTCGCAAAAACTGTATATTGTGAGCCGCTTAAAAGTTCTAGGAACTTACCAATAGAGAACTGTGAAATGAAAATTATATTTATTCACGTATTTATTTGATCTCCATGGGGCATAATTTAGATACCATGAAGAACAACGACAGATCGGTACTCTGATCCACAAATACACTGTGGTTTCAGTACCACTTACATTATCATGGAATAATCGGCGGAAAGATTCAGTGGCGGCTGGTGCTTCAGATGACTGGGGGTTCACTTCTTACGGTGCCAGATCTTGATGGCGGAAAGATCCAGTGGTGGCTGGTGCTTCAGATGACTGGGGGTTCACTTCTTTCAGTGCCAGATCTTGATGGCGGAAAGATCCAGTGGTGGCTGGTGCTTCAGATGACTGGGGGTTCACTTCTTTCAGTGCCAGATCTTGATGGCGGAAAGATCCAGTGGTGGCTGGTGCTTCAGATGACTGGGGGTTCACTTCATTCAGTGCCAGATCTTGATAAGATCCAGTGGTGGCTGGTGCTTCAGATGACTGGGGGTTCACTTCTTTCAGTGCCAGATCTTGATGGCGGAAAGATCCAGTGGCTGCTGGTGCTTCAGATGACTGGGGTTTCACTTCTTTCAGTGCCAGATCTTGATGGCGGAAAGATCCAGTGGTGGCTGGTGCTTCAGATGACTGGGGGTTCACTTCTTTCAGTGCCAGATCTTGATAAGATCCAGTGGTGGCTGGTGCTTCAGATGACTGGGGGTTCACTTCTTTCAGTGCCAGATCTTGATAAGATCCAGTGGTGGCTGGTGCTTCAGATGACTGGGAGTTCACTTCTTTCAGTGCCAGATCTTGATGGCGGAAAGATCCAGTGGTGGCTGGTGCTTCAGATGACTGGGGGTTCACTTCTTTCAGTGCCAGATCTTGATGGCGGAAAGATCCAGTGGTGGCTGGTGCTTCAGATGACTGGGGGTTCACTTCTTTCAGTGCCAGATCTTGATGGCGGAAAGATCCAGTGGTGGCTGGTGCTTCAGATGACTGGGGGTTCACTTCTTTCAGTGCCAGATCTTGATGGCGGAAAGATCCAGTGGTGGCTGGTGCTTCAGATGACTGGGGGTTCACTTCTTTCAGTGCCAGATCTTGACGGCGGAAAGATCCAGTGGCAGCTGGTGCTTCAGGTGAATGGGGGTTCACTTCTTTCAGTGCCGTATCATGATGGCGGAAAGATCCAGTGGCTGCTGGTGCTTCATATGACTGGGGGTTCACTTCTTTCAGTGCCGTATCATGGCAGCAGAAAGATCGAGTTGCGTCTGGTGCTTCAGATGACTGGGGTTCACTTCTTTCAGTGCTGGATCTCGATAGTGGGACCCCTTCCCTTCCCGTGGAAATTTCGGCGCCCCCCCCTATAGCTCGGCGTCCAATGAGACAATTTAGCGCACCTCTGTGAGTGACGCCAGGGGAAAGCGTCCCGGTTTGTCTCCCGCCCCACTTCCCCCCTCCCCTCTTTAGATATTTTTCCAAGATCTGAAGACTGTCTTACCTCCGTTTCTTTGCGCTTGCGCCTACTCGAGGCGTCAGCCTACCAAGCTTCTTTATTTCACACTTTCCTTCCAAACTTACAGCTGATTAATTTGTTTCTAAAAGTCACTGAACATTGTGACTATTTTTTCTTTGTTAATGAACACCAAGGAAATAGAATATGCACATCAACTGTAAAACACAGTAAGTAAGGGATTACACTATTAAGTGACTGTAACAAAATGTGTCTGTTACTATGAAGGGAGAAGCTACCTTTGGGTCACGTGACATTGTGTGCATCACCCTCTCCTAACCTTACGCATGCACAAAACCTCCTCACCCCAGATCTTTTCAAGTAGTTAAATATTTGTTACAAAGAAGAGTATAAATGTCACTTAACCTCAAAATCGTGACACATTTGCAAAAACGTCCAAAAATATGTGGCAAGAAACAATACAAAACTCATTGCTGTTCCCATATCTGACAAAAAGAAGACTCGGTTTAAAACAATTGCTTGCAGTCGGTGTCAAACCCGCTACCTTCCACACCGCTCCACGATGTCACTAACCACACGGTTATTCTTGCTAGGTGGAGAGTAGTGACTTCATTATTATTCATGATTGTATCTTCTGAAAGCTTTTACAGTTAATGCTTCTTTAATTTATAGTTATAAGATATTATAACAAACATGATGTTTTTTTTATGAGTCATCAATGCGCCAAAAACAAATACTGCCGCAAGACCCAAAGTTAACCAACCGCCTGTGTGGCGCAATGGATCACATCACTGATTGCGGTGCTGAAGGTCGTCGGTTCAATCTCAACCCCGCAAAAATTTATTCCTTCGTAATTATCATTTCCTGACTTTACAAAATGTTTCTTATGTTCACTTGTAATTTCTACATGTTTCTTATGTTAACTATTCTTCTAATTGAAAGACGACCGTCCGTCAATTCCCATATATTTTTGAATAGTTTCTGTAAAGTTATAATTTATTTAATGTCGCTAGATTATCATTTTGTTAAAACTTGAACCCCACTCTTTTCAAGTCTGGAGGAATAGCATTTTTATTTCAGGTGTTAAAATATTAGTTAATACTGCTAGGTTTTTCTTATTTTCTAATGTTAATAATTTATTATTATATTAATTAATGTGGCATAATTACGGCCTCTCCGCTACGCCACTGCCCCTGTGTGAATATGCAGTTGTTGTACTTTCAAGTGTGTGTGAGAATCTCTAGCTGTTTGAATGTGGGGAGTGATAGCTCGCTTTACATCGTTCTCTCTGGCTCAGAGTCGATAGCTGCTGAGTTGACCAAAGAGGTTACCACACCATTTAGTTGTGAGCTAGCTAGTGGACCTACTCCAGCGCGAGTGTACTCGCTCTCCATCCCCACCACCGCATTTCCAGGGGTTTGCCGGCTTCCAGTCGTCTTCCTGCGTCCCAGTGACTGATCATTCTGTTCTGGGAGTCTGGTGAGGTATGGCTAGTTCTGCACTTGTTTGTGGGGATGGTAGCTTAGATTCGTGAACTTAGAATAATTTTTTTGGAATATTTTCTCCGATAGTGTGCGGAAATGTGTTCTCGTTTTTTTCAGTTCAGTGATTTCCAATAGATAAACATGGTGTGTGTGATTCTAGTTGCAGTTTGATAACGGCTAGGTATGTTAAAATCTTTTGTGACCATGTGGCGGTGTGTGAACTATGTGCAAATACATTCTAGCTTTGTGGGGTCCAATTTCTAATAGGTGATATGTTCATTTTTGCACAGTGCTTGTAAAAATCTTCTCATCTTTTCCTTCCGTGTGTGATATGTGCTACACGTGGTTGGTTCATAGAACAAAGCATTCAGCTTTCACTCTTGTTTGTTCCATGCCCATCAGGCAAGTAACTATGTGGGTATCCTTCTGATTTCCACTGATATTTCGCCATCTTCTCTCCCCGCCTATTTTAATTTCGTCGTTTCTTCTCCGACCTGTACTAGGCACTCTGTCTTTGTCAGTAATTCTCTCTGAGCCTTCTACAACCTCCTTCAATAGCTACCTTATGTAATTCTTATCATTTCTATGCGTTGCATGCTATAATTCTTATTTTTATTTTTCCGACGTTGTAATTATTTCATTTTTGTGGTTTTCCTGAGACAGGACCTCAACGGTCTCTGTAATAGCCCCCTATCGCGGGCAGCTGTATTTGATTCGCTTCCTCATATAATTCTAAGCGTTTCTATGGGTTTCATGCTGTAGTTAATTTTCTTTATTTTTCGGAATCTGAATTTAATCAATTTTATCAGTTTTCGGAACCACGTGGGTCCGAGGTCCGACTTCCGGGGTTTGCAGCTAGTCGCCTGAGTTCACGCCACTTCTCTTATAAAACCAGTACCTAGCTCGATTTCTAACAGACTGCAACTTAAGAATCCACCGTGATTTCGTATAATGAATCCGACTTTCAACCACTTCACCTTCAGTGGAGCGCGTTCATGTAACGTAGCCGTGTGTCGCCATTAGTGTGTTTGCTCGTGTTTTCTGTTCAGATGTAATTTTTTGGCTATACACACGCACTATTTCAAAACAGGCACGACACACCAGAGCCAGTTTCAAAGTGTTTGTATACTGTGTTTTGTGCTACCTCCGACTTGCTGAATTTCGCCTACGATAGCGGCGCCTGCTTCCGCCTCGTCTCAGCACGCTGATTTTGGTGAGTTTAGCTGTGGCATTGCGTGTGTATGAGAAAAAGAGTCTTGTTTGTGAATCCTTTCCCTCCAGTAGCGTTAAACCATGTATAATTTAGGCTGGGCACCGTCCATATTAATCCATGTAAGAGATTCATTTTATTGTATTAACAAAATTAGTTCCCCATTTTGCTTGTTTTATATCTGAATAAACAAGTCTAAGTTCAGCATAATTCGTAATTTGGCTATAAATTGTAGTTTTGGAGCACCTTCCCTCTTTTATTTAATATTTTTCTTCACAAGTGCTGAGAACAAGATCAGATGCAATTTGTTTACGACTAAATTCCGTTGCACCATAAATGTTTTCTTAGCCACCTTTCTAAGATAACTTTAATTGTGGTGGCTTGCTTATTAATGTCTGCGTGAGCTGCTATGTATATTGACCACTGTAGTATTAACTTCCTGTTATTGAAATAATTTGAAACAAGTCAGTTCACAGTTTGGGCCAGGAAACAAGGCTTTGTAGCAGGGAGTAACCAATAGTTCACACGAACCTCATTTACAAATCTTAGTAATAATCTTGTTACGTACAGTGGTCGACTTTTATATTTTCTGGTACATTCTGTCTGTGTATAAATAGCAGAGTCAGTGTCGCGTGTACGTTTCAGTTCGCAATCAACCTGCTTTCAATGTAAGTGCTGTGTTCAGTTGACAACCCTGCCTTCGAAGTCAAGCCTGCTTCCATTTCAACGAGACATTGTTTGGTAGCGGCGCCGGGTATCCTGTGCAATAGCTGTATCACCGAGGCTCCGATTAGGAAACGTAAAAGCCGTCCCTTACACGGACTAGAACCGGAATAGAAGGGATATACCGAGTACATCCTTCCGAAAGTCGGTATCATCAGAAGAACCATGGATACGAAACGCTGCACACCTGACACCCGTCGGTGTTCTCTGGAGACGCTGGACTGGACCTCAAGGAATGGTTAAAAGAGTTCCACCGAGTCGCTAAGTACAACCGGTGGGATCATACAATGTGCTTGGCCAACGTTTATCACTACATGGACGGAACAGCCCAGCAATGGTTTGAAAACAACGAAGAGAAGCTGAATGGCCGGGAAAAGTTCCAGGCGGAACTTATGAAGACGTTTGGAGACCGCCAGCGACAAATCCCCTTGGCTGAAGAACAACTGAAGAACCGGGTCCAACGACATGGTGAGCCTACACAGTCATAAATACAGAATATTTTGGCCCTGTGTAACATAGTCAATCCGAATATGACTGAGGCCGACTAAATCACGCACCTGATGAAGGTGCATTACTTCGCTTCTCTCATACAACAAATTGTCAGAGAAGACGGGATCGTGAGTCGTGTCGGGATAGCTCAGTCGGTAAAGCGCTTGCCCGCGAAAGGCAAAGTTCTAAGGTTCGAGTCCCGGTTCCGGCACCCAATTTTAATCTGCCAGGACGTTTCATATCAGCGCACACTCCGCTGCAGCGTGAAAGTTTCATTCAAGAATTACAATAGTTTATGGCAGCTGGGACTATTAGACCGAGCGAGCATCCGATTATGGCCATGGATGTAAGCCCTGTAAGTTACGAGGGAGCCGACGCCGTTGAGGAAGAGATACTCCTGTCTGCCCCGCCAATCGCACCTGACGTGAAGAAAGACGTCGCTCTGCTATGACTTACGCTGCAGCCGCCAAACGGCAGCTTATGAACCGGCCGACGCGGCCACAACCAACTCCCCAGGCAACTATAACACCCCGCAGAAGAACAGACGTCTTGAGAACAGAAGACAACACACCACTGTGTTTCCACTGTGGGCGCCCTGGACATACTGCAGAGAGAGAAGGCGAGTATTCGACGATTATCTTGCTGCAAGGCGTCAGCCATCTGAACAGTTCTATCCCAGGCAGTCACCTGCTGATTTCAGTCGACCTGTGGGAAGAAGCCCATCGCTGTACCCTGGACGAGGTTGCGTACCGTCGCCGTACAGAGGTACCAGCTGCTCCCCTATACGCCGCGCCCAGGAAAACTAAGCAAGGCGACCATCTACGGAGGTGAGGCCGCCGCAGATGAAAATCCTCCATGGACGACAGTCGCTAAGATGTCGGGAAATCTCATCGACGGCCAACCTGTTCGGGCACTGATTGATTCAGGAGCTTCTTTCTCTGTATTGTCGGATAGTTACCGCCGCACACTAAAGAAGACAATGTTCTGTGCTTAAGGTCTAGGAACTTGTGTCGCAAGAATAACGGTCGACAACAGGATCCTGCCGTTTGAATTTGTCGTTTTAACAGAATGTAGTCATAATGTCATCCTCAGATGGGACTTCCTTCAGGTATCCCAAGTTATCATTGACTGTGGAAGATCTGAGCTGCTAATTGAGGAAGTCGTTCCGACGGATACACGTATTACGTAATTTTCTGGGATTTGCCGTTGATGATGTGACGATCGCGCCGTTGACAATGAGAAGAGTCCCAGTCACAAACACAGATGACCTGTTAAACTGTGAAGTGGTTGTCGATAGTGAAAAGTTTATTAGGCTCACAAAAGAAATTTACATACCAGCGGCTATCATAAGCATTACCGGTGGTCCATGAGAGATTTGGCTCACTAACTGTCACGAGCAGTCACAACTTATCCCCAAAGCAATGTGTATCGGGACAGCTGAACCAATCCAGTACGGTAAGCTCAACGTCATCAATGAAGACCCATGCCCTGCTATTAGTACAGACAACACGCTGGAGGAAACAACTGTGGAACTACCAATAGCGCCTGGACTGACCAAGGAACAACGCCAACGGGTGTTAGGTATACTACGCCAATTTTGGGGTGCATTCACATTCCAGAAGGAGAAAAGTCAGACGAAACGGCCCATGATAAAGCACCGTATCAATACTGGGGATCACCCACCAATTAGCCAGCGTTCGTATAGATTGTCGGCAGCTGAAAGACGGACAATTCGGGAGAAAGTGGAGAAGATGTTGCACGATGACATTATTCAACTTTCGGAGAATCCTTGGTCGTCTCCAGTGGTCCTCGTAAAGAAGGATTGTGGTGTCGCACAAGTCCAAAGTGCGCGCCACCTACTTTCGCCGCGCGCCGCCAGGCACGCACGGCGCGGCGTTCTTACGACGTCAGCCACGAGCGCCCTCTGTTACAACTCCGCTCGTGGCCACCACTGAACGACATCTTTCACTTGGGACTGAGATAGGAACCAGTTAAGACCTTTGGAATCAGATAGGCACCAGTGAAGACTTGGCTATCGGACAGGCACTAGGCAGGCCTCTAGCTCAACTATGTATCAGCATTCTGCAGTACAGAACTATGTTAAAGTTAAGTATTGTATAAATTCTGTGCAATATATATATGTTTCAAATTTACTCTAGTGTTTCTAGTTACTGCTGTCCCAGTGGCTGCTCCCCTCCGTACCTGCACAAGCGTGCTATCTTTATTCCTGTGTCGGTCTTCCTACTCGGCCACCGACACCTACGACGGAAACGAGACACAAAAGCGGCGACGAGGCTGGGACACAAAAGTGGCGACGAGGATGGGATACAAAAAGGATGGCACGTGGCGATTCTGTTTAGACTATCGGCGGCTGAAAAAAATCACAAAGAAAGATGTCTACCCATTGCTGCGCATTGTCGACACCTTAAACTGCTTGAAAGGAACTACATACTTCTGAACTATGGACATGCAAACAGGTTACTGGCAAATCGTGGTTGACGAAGCTGACAAAGAGAAGACTGCTTTTATTACACCTGACGTACTCTACGAATTCAAAGTAATGCCATTTGGATTATGTAATGCTCCAGTCACATTCGAACGCATGATGGACAACTTGCTTCGACACCTTAAGTGGACGACCTGTCTTTGCTGTTTAGATGACATTGTCGCTTTCTCGAAAATATTTGTAGAACATCTGAGTCGCCTGTCAATTGTGTTGGAGTGTGTTCAGAGTGCAGGTCTACGTCTCAATTGAAAGAAATTCCTCTTCGTCGCCAAACAGATAAAAATCCTGGGGCTCCTTGTCAACGGAGATGGTGTCCGTCCTGATCGAGATAAAGTAAGAGCAATCACAGAATTTCCAACTCCTCAGCACATTCGTGATGTGAGAAGTTTTCTCGGGCTGTGCTCGTACTAAAGACGTTTCATAAGGCACGTCCATTGCACTTCTTCAGGGAGTTGCTAAGTTTTATTGCGATGGGACAAAAGAAAGCGCTTTCGGGCACTTAAGGAGGCTCTAACTTCCGCACCAATCCTAGCCTTGTACAACGAGAATGCAGAAACGGAACCTACGCGTCAAGATTACTCTCAAAGTCCGACATAAACTACTTTACAACTGAGAAAGAATGTCCCGCAGTTATCTGGGCTATCAACAAGTTCCGGCCGTATTTATTCGTCAAACCATTCACCGTCGTGACAGACCACCATTCTTTGTGTTGGCTGACTAGCTTGAAGGATCCATCACATCGGCTAGCAAGATGGGCACTAAGACTCCAAGTGTACGACGTCACTGTGGTATTCAAGAACGGGCGCAAAAACAAGAATGCTGACTGCCTTTCGAGGAATCCATTAGTGTAACACAACAGTATGATGTTACAGCTGAACAGCGGGATAATCCAGCACTATTAAAAACCATGGAGGCCTCGGAGAAAAGAGAATCGACCAATGCAGAGTTCCAACTTACAAACGGAACCTTGTATAAGAGCAACTACGATCACCTGGACCCCAAATGGCTACTTATCGTTCCAGCTCATCTGCAGCCAGCTATTCTCAGGTTTTTCCACGATGCTCCAATATCCGGTCATCTGGGATTCGTGAAGAACCTAGACAGAATCAGACGCAGGTATTATTGCAAAGGTCTCTACCGATCTGTCAAGCACTATGTGAGTCACTGTAAAGAGTGCCAGCGACGAAGCATGTGCCGCAATTACCTCCAGGGCATCCCGTACCGATTCCGCCGGCAGCAGCTCCATTCCACCGAGTTGGGGTCGATCTTTTAGGGAGGTTCCCGAAGTCGACAGCTGGTAACCGATGGATAATAGTCTGCACTGACTACCTCACACGCTTCATTGTCACCAAACCTGTGCCGACTGCAGAAGCTCCAGAGATCGCAAAATTCCTTGTAGAAGACATGATTTGAAGCATGTTGCACCACTTGTGATGATATCTGATCGTGGAAAAGTATTCCACTCAAAACTAGTATCAGAGGTCACGTAGCGACATTGTCCACAAAAGGACAACTGCATACTATCCTCAGACGTCTTACAGAACATTTTAACAAAACGTTAGCAGATATGCTGTCGATGAACGATGAAGGATTGGGATACAATAATACCGTAAGACAAGACACGACAGCCTTCACGCCGTTTTTCCTGCTCCATGGCCGTGAATCTGAGACGACAATGGAAACGCTGTTCCGGTTCTAGCCGGACGACACTCAGGATGACTATGTGAAACAGCTCATAACCAGGGTCGAAGAAGTTGGACAGTTGGCTCGCATACGGACACAGGACGCCCAAGAGAAGTACCGTCACCAGTATAACGACAAGCACCGACCTGTTGTGTATAGCCCAGGAGATCTGGTACGGGATTTTACCCCTGTACGGAAAGTTGGACTATCAGAAAAGTTCTTGAAGCGATACTTTGGTCCATATAGTGCCATACGGCGCCTGTCAGACGTCACATACGAAGGATTATGAGCCGTCGTCGAAACGACAAAAACGAAGAGACATTGTTCACGACCTCCGTTCGAAGCCTTACTACGATCCTGGAAAGCAGATAGGTGGAAGTAGCTTCTTTTTCAAGGACTCTAAGGACAATAATGATACTGATGATGCCACGACAGGAACGTCTGCCGTCGGTAGTCGTGCAGAAGGGAAGGATTCTCCAGAACTGACATACAGAGGGCCCATGACAAGATCAAGATCCAGGACATTTCAGCTGACTCCAAAGGGAAACTAACAGCGGGACGCTGTTCTTTCAGGAGAGGGAGCAATGCCGCGAGACCCAACGTTAACCAACTGTTGGCTTGGCGCAATGAATAGCATCACCGATTGCGGTGCTGCAGGTCGTCGGTTCCTATCCGTCAACCGGCAAAAATTTATTCCTTTGTAATTGTCATTTCCAGAACGTTCTACATGTTTCGTGTGTTCACTTGTAGTTTTTTATGTTAACTATTCTTCTAATTTCTGGCACATTCTGTCTGTGTATTAATAGTAGAGCACTCTGACAGAGAGTCAGTGCTGCGTGTATGTTTCAGTTCGCAATAAACCTGCTTTCAGTATAAGTGCTGTGTTCAGTTGACAACCCTGCCTTCGAAGCCTGCTTCTATTTCAACGCGACAATATGATGGGCGGATCTTACCTTCTCGGAGGACTTGCCGAAGCGCAATGCGCTGTGCGCAGTGTCTCTTCACAGGCAGAGGAAAATTTATCTGAAACCCAGTGCGGATTTAGAGCAAGCAGAGAAAATGAGGCATGAACCTCACAGCACGGAAATGCAAGAAATATTATTTGACTTGCACAAAACTCTATATATGTCCTTCATAGATTTGGTGAAGGTATTTGTTGACAGTAAGACCCTTGGAAACTCCATGGCTACCCTGAAAAGTTTGTGAAAGTCTTGAGACTATTCCATGATGACATGACGGTCTCTGTGATCAAAAACGGAACCACTGGACAACCAATTGAATTTCGAACAAGCGTGAAAGAGGGCAGTGTGATACCGGCAACGCTTTTTCCAAAATACATTCTCCGATAGTACAGTTAGTTGAAGACCAGCTCCCTCCAGGCATACAAATCACATTCCCAATAGATGGCAAGCTGTTTAACCATAGCAGGCTCAAGGCTACAACCAAAAACCATCTGTTAAGGAGCTTCAAGTTGCAGACGATAATGCTTTACTGACCCAATCAGAAAAAGATCTCCAACCCACTTTAAAGGCCTTCACTCGTGCATATCAGAAATCAGAACTCAAACCAAGTATTCAGAAGAACAAAATTTTATTCCAACCCTTTCCTGGGATGTCTGCACAAGCCCCTAAATCAACAGGCAACTATTTGACAATGAAATAATGTTTCGCATATCTTTGAAGCCATCTCTCTACAAAAGCCAACATCGATGCAGAAATCAAATACAGTGTAAAGTGACATGGGACTCTATTCTGAATCCTGCGGCTGAGAATATTCAACGATCATCACATCAGGCGCCGCACCAAACTATTGAAATACAAGACTGTGGTCATACCGTTATATGCAATATACAGGCGACATATCAAAATGCTTGAAAAATTCCTTCAAATATGCCTCAGAAATATCCTGAAAATCACCTGGAGCGATAAATTAACGAGTATTAGAGTTTTTGAGAATGACGAAACTACAAGCCTTGCCTCAAAGCTAGCTAAACATCAGCTGGCTCTGACATCTGACCCGTGTGCCAGACCACCGCATTCCCCAAAGAAATGGTGTATTCTGAATTAAACGATACGAAACAAGCGTTCTGGGGATTGGAGCGTGGCATGTTCTAACCCTTAGGTAAATGTTAGATATGGTGGGAATTAGTGAAGTTCGGTGGAAGGATGAACAGTATTGCTGGTCAGGTGAATACAGGGTTATAAATAGGAGATCGGGTGATAGTAATGCACAACTAGGTCCGATAATGAATAAGTAAATAGGAATGTCGTAAGTTATTATGAACAGCATACTGAACGCATTATCGTAGCAAATATAGACACGAAGCCAACACCCACCACAGTAATACAAGTACATATGCGAACTCGTTCTGCCGATGATGAGGAGATTGAAGAAATGTATGAGGAGATAAGAGAAATTATTCAGACTGTTAGGGTAGACGAAAACTTGATGTGTTTGGGGACTGGAACTCAATAGTAGGAAAGGAAAGAAAAGGAAATGTAGTAGGAGAATATGTACTAGGAAAAGGAATGAAAGAGTAGATCGCTTGGTAGAATTTTGTGCAGAGCACAATTTATTCATCACAAACACTTGGTTTAATCATTAGAGAAGGCTGTAAACGTGGAAGAAACCAGGGGTCACTGTAAGGTATCACATTGACCTTATAATGGAAAGACAAAGGTTTAGAAATTAGGTTTTAAATTGTAAGATATATCCAGGGGCAGATATAGACTCTGACCTTGACTTGTTGGTTATGCAGTGTAGATTAAAACAAGAGAAACTGAAAAAAGGTAGTAAACTAAGGAGATGGAACCTGAACAAATTCAAGGAACCAGAGGTGTTTGAGAGTTTCAGAGGGAGCATTATGTAAGGATTGACCGAAACAAGGGAAAGAAAAGGAATACAAGAAGAATGGATAGCTCTGAGAGATAGTGAGAGCTGCAGACAGTCATATAGGCCAAAGGACAAGGCCTAATAGAAATCCATGGATAACACAAGATATACTGAATCAATGAGAGAAGAAAATATAAAAATGTATCAAGAGAAGGAGGCAAAAAGAAGTACAGACAGGTGAAAAATAAGATTGACAGGACGTGCAGACTGGCAAAGCAGGAGTGGCTACAGGACAAACGCAATATCGTAAAACAATGTATAACTAGAGGAAAGAGTGGATACCGCCTACAGGATTACGCAGTATTCTAGAAATGAAAGACGAAGTACAGGAAGATAAGATAGGTGATACGATACTGTGAGAAGAATTTGATAGAACACTAAGAGATTTGTGTCGAAACAAGGCCTTCGAGTAGATGACATTCCGTCTGAACTGCTGAAATCGTTAGGAGAGCCAGTGAAGAAGACGGTATGCAAGATGTATGAGGAATGGGAAATTATCTCCGACTACAAGAAGAATATAATAATTCCAATTTCTAAGAAAGCAAGTCCAGAAAAATATGAAAATTATAGAACTATCAGTTTAATAAGCTATGGTTGCAACATTCTAAGACGAATTATTTACATACGAATGGAAAAGCTGGTGGAATCCTACCTTGGGGAAGATCAGTTTCGATTTAGGAGACATGTAGAAACACGGAAGGCAACTCTCACATTACGACTTATCTTAGAAGATAGGTTAAGGAAAGGGAAACCAACGTTTTTAACATTTGTACATTGGAAGATAGCTTTTGACAGTGTTGACTGGAATACACTCCTTCCAATTCTGAAGGTAGCAGGTGTAAAATACATGGAGGGAAGAGTTATATACAACTTGTACAAAAACCAGACAGCAATTATTAGAGTCGAAGGGCATGAAATATAGAGAACGGGTGGTTATTTACAATTTGTACGTCAACCAAACAGCAGTTATTAGAGTTGAAGGCATGAAAGAGACACAGTGGTTGGGAAGGGAGTAACGGTCGTAGCCTTCATCCAATGTTATTCAATTTGTAAATTGAGCAAACTGTGAAGAAAAGCAAAGAGAAATTTGTTCAGGGTGAACAAATAAAAACATTGCGTTTTGCAGATGACATTGTAATTATGTTAGATTTAGCAAACAAGCTATAATAGTAGTTGAACGGAATGGACAGTTTTTTGCAAGTAGCGTATAAGATGAGCAAAACAAAGGTAATGGAATGCAGGGTTGGAAAATTGGGCGAATTAGATTAGATAAAGAAACAATAAAGGTGGTAGATGAGATTTGTTACTTGTACAGTAAAGTAACATATGATGGTCGGTGTACAGAGGATGTTGTTGTTGTGGTCTTCAGTCCGGAGACTGGTTTGATGCATCTCTCCACGCTACCCTGCCCTGTGCAAGTCTCTTCATCTGAGAATACATTCGGCAACTTACATCCTTTTGAATCTGCTTACTATATCCCTCGGTCTCCCTCTACGATTTTTACCCCACACGCTTCCTTCTAATGATAAGTTGACAATTCCTTGATGTCTCAGAATGTGTCCAACCAATCTATCCCTTCTCTTAGTCACTATATGCCAGAAACTCCTTTTCTCCTCGATTCGGTTAAGCACCTCCTCATTAGTTACGTGATCTACCCATCTAATTTTCATCATTCGTCTGTAGCACCACATTTCAAAAGCTTCTATCATCTTTTTATCTGAACTCCTTATCGACCACGTTTCACTCCCATACAATGCTACACTCCAGACAAATGCTTTCAGAAAGGACTTCCTTACATTTAAATTAATATTGGATGTTAACAAGTGCATTTTACATCTTCTTTATTTCTGCAATCACAAGTTATTTTGTTACCCAAATAACAAAATTCATCTACTACTTTTATTGTCTCATTGCCTAATCTAATTCCTTCAGCATCATCTGATTTTCTGAGACTGCATTCAATTACCTTCGTTTTACTCTTGTTAATGTTAATCTTATATCTTCCTTTCAAGACACAGTCCATCCCATTCAATTGCTCTTCCAGATCTTTCGCGGTCTCTGACAGAATTACTATGTCATCGGAAAACCGCAATGTTTTTTATTTCTTCTCCCTTAACTTTAATGCCCTCTCCAAATTTCTCCTTCCATTCCTTCACTGCCTGCTCAATGTACAGATTGAACAACATTGGAGAAAGTCTACAACCCTGTCTTACTCCCTTCCCAACCTCTGCGTATCTTTCTTGCCCTTCGACTCTAACAACCGCCGTCTGGTTTTTGTGTAGGTTGAATATAACTCTTCGCTCCCTATATTTTACCCCTGATACCTACAGAATTTGGAAGAGTGTATTGCAGTCGACATAGTCAAAAGCTTTCGACAAACGCTAAAAACGTAGGTTTCCCTTTCCTTAGCCAATCATCTAAGATAAGTCGTAACGTGAGTATTGCCTCTCGTGTTCCTACATTTCTCCTAAATCCAAACTGATCTTATAAAATGCATAATGGAAATGGTAAGAAAACCGTTTTTCAAACAGAGAAATTTGCTAACATCGAATATTTATTTAAGTGTAAGCAAGTCCTTTCTGAAAGAATTTGTATGTAGTGGAGTCTTGTATTGGAGCGAAACTCGGACGATAAATAGTTTAGGTAGGAATAGGATAGAGGCTTCTGAAATGTGGTTCTACAGAAGAATGCTGAATATCAGGTGGTAGATCGCGTAAGGAAGGAAGAGGTACTGAATGGAATTGGGGAAAATATGAACTTTTGGCATACCTTGAGTAAAAGAAGGGATCGATTAGTAGGACACATTCTGAGATATCAAGGAATCGTGAATTTAGCGTTGGAGGGAGGTATGTGGAGGGAAAATGTAGAGGGAGGCCAAGAGACAAATATAGTAAGCAGACTCAGACGGATGTCGGTTGCCGTTCTTATGAGGAGATGAAAAGGCTTGCTCAGGATAGAGTAGGGTGGAGAGCTGCATCAAACCAGTCTCCAGACTGAAGCCACAAGAGCACATGAATTTCTTCGCCACAGTACATAAAGATTGCTAAAACTTTTCTCCATCAAATCACTTGTCTGAAATATTGCTAGTACCTGAGGGAGATTGGATATACCAAACACTTTGCAGGAAAATTGTTTTTGTGTCTTGCATTAGACACCACATGACAGCGTTGCTTTTATCTACCCAGCGAATGCCTTCTGAATACGTTAGAGACGGTCATCTTCAAATGTTACTGCTTTCAAGAAGACCTTCGTCGGCAACATATGAATCACCTTGATTATTCTTAATTTTTGTATTCGATATGTCGCGTTCTACTGTAATAATTAGTACAAAAATAGTAATCATTGTAAAATTTTGGAAAGTGCATTGTAAATAATACTGTACATTTACAATAAGTGATAAATGGCTATTTATAATTTATAACACAGAGATTCTGTGCTTCACAGAACAATGGTAGTTGTGTAGGCAGTGCATTGTCAATGCAGTATCCGACCTAATTTGTGTAATGAAGAAATCATGCATTCCAAATGATGCTGCACTAATTGAGGTCATTAAATTACTGGGCCCTGTTTGGTGATACTCCTGGGAAGGCATCAACGTGGCCAGAAGCGACGCGGTTGCGCGCGTGATACAATTATATTTGTGCGTAATTAACCGCGAGATATTAGCGTGGAGCGTGCAACGCACCTGCTGTCCCGTAATAACAAATTACGACCATAAACAGTCGACGCGAATGCGGCTGGTGCCAGTGGGCGGGGATTTGTACGAAATATCTGCGGTGATATTGTTCAGGCGTCACAATGTGCAGGTTGATTCATAATCACACGTCTGGTTCTGTGATCGCATCTGCTACGATATCCACGAAATTTTTTTTTTTTTCATTTTATGTTTCATTTGCTTATTTATTACTTCATTTATCTTTTCTACCTAATACGCAACCTGTACAGAATTTTTGCAGTTAGTGATTTATTTATTTATTGGTGCTCAATTTTGCTGTGAGCAACATTGATCCTCGGTATACGCTTGTACTTGGCATTGGGATATTGTCGTCAGTTGTAGCGTACATCTGGTGTATATTATTTATTTATTTTGCTATCGTTCACAATGGGTGGTAAATCAGGTCGAACTTTGCAGTGTTAATTCTTTTTTACACTGAATAATTTCTTCTTATATCTAAGTTTAAAATAGACAGTTTAACTAACGTATGAAGTAAAACTATAAATAATAATTCGAACAATTTTAATTAAATATATATTCATTTAAGAAGAAGTAAAGAGTAAGGGCAAGTACGGAGGTTTACGTTGAAACAGATAGTGAAAGAATAACATGGACTCATTTTTAACAGAAGAAGATGATAGATGCTTGAGGGTCGAGGACTTTGCTTTCTCATCACGTCGGCAACCCTCAAGCATCGTTAGTATTATATGTATGTTACACTACTAAATCAGATTATAGTCGCCTTCTGTTTTGTTATGATTCATGGACAGTTTAATAGTGCGGTTTTGCTGGTGAAAAAAAGAAAAGGATTAACCCTCCTTCGAGCGCACCTCCAGATGAAACAAAATCAGGCGCACCCGGCCTGAGAGGCCACCCACGTATTTTGTGGTCTAGCTCCGCCATGTTAAATCAAATTCAAAATGCGTGTTGGCTAGTATGGAAGAGGATCTAAAGGAAGGAATTACAGCAAACTTAAAGCATAATAATGGATTTATTGAACACAATACACCTTAAACTAAAGTGACCAAGATTACCAATTTCACACAAAGAGCATTAAAAATTGGTCTAACAGACTTCCATAAAAGTAATGAAGTTATTTTTAAAGGACATTAGGCAGTCTATTCTGACATGGAATCATCTTTTCTCGCCACATTTGCAGCCAAAAACCGATGCTATAGCTCCCAAATCAACAGCTGAAACACAGGTATGGAACAGAACGTATACGTCGCTCAAGCAGATTGGTTGATGACAAGCTGAACATTCGTGATTCTTCATCCTCCTAACTCTTGTTTCAGCCACGCATGGTCGACGTTTTAGCCATTTGGGAGGTAATGTGGGAGAACTTTCCCGTTCCTTGTGGGGTAAAAATTTTTTCAGTCGAGTTTGCAGCCGAATCAACATTCCACATATATTCATAGCATACACAGGCTAAATTGTCCAGTTAGAAGTTGATGACACAAGGTTTTGCAATTGGTGGCGTCATTTGTAGCAATATCTTTTACACTGGATGTTGTGTAATAATGATCCGCGTGGAAATCGATGGCAGCCTGCGGATCGGCACTGTGTGATGTTCCCAAAGTTACGCGAGTAAACGGAGAGGCGGGCCGCTGGGCCACCACTGTTAAGTACGGAAATCAAAAAAGTGTTTTGCTGGCCTGTGAGGCCGACTGCGCCCGACGGAGGGTTAATTGCTGTTGAATTTTCCGGGATATATGGTCGTGGTCGAAGAAACATATCTGTACCTGAAGTTTCGTTCAGAGCTGCGCTGGACATCTTCAGAGGTGCTACTGGTAGCGGTGAGTCTTGCCGACTGCAAGCTCTGGACGAAATGTCAGGAGCAGATATGTTTCTTCGACCACGACCTTATAACACGGAAGATTCAACAGCAATTATTTCAGCCGGCCATAAAAGCCTTCACTGCATGAAAAAAATAATAAATAAATAAATAAATAAAAAGTATTGCTAGACGCGTGAAAGACCTCTTGCGCGCGTCGTTTGTTGATTATCGTGTGCTCAGCCGCCACTTTCGTTATGCTTGGCCTCCCAGGTCCCCAGTCCTCAGTCCGTGCCATTATTGGCTTTGGGGTTACCTGAAGTCGAAAGTGTATTGTGATCGATCGACATCTCTAGGCTCGCTGAAAGACAACATCCAACGCCAATATCTCACCATAACTCCGGACATTATTCCTCGACTACAGCTATTGTTGAGGAATGATGGTGAACATATTTCCAGTAAAGAACATCATCTTTGCTTTGGCTTAAGTTAAGCGCCATCTGTCGGACATTTTTTGAACCTTTTTTTTTTTTGTTCTGATAGAACCCCATATCATTCCAAGCATGTGTGCCAATTTTTTACTTCTCTATCTACATTAGTGCGTGATTTATTAAGTTTTCAAATTTATACTGACTTTTTGATCACTCGATATATTAACAAGGAAAGTATTTGGGATCGAACAAGTACAAATAAACGAAAATCGTGTTAGAGGTAATGTAAAGCTCCCTTATTGCACTAGTGGTACTCCCGCAACTGCAAAACTGCCGTCGCTCGTTATAGGCCTCTGCATGTTCCATGCCGCATTGCACACTGACCTACCGGTACACCAATTTCAAATGTTCAAATGTTTGTATAGTCTATGGGACTTAACTACTGGGTCATGGTACACCAGTAGTGACGTTACGTTTTATGACGTTATTTTCATAGTGAAGCGTCGGATGGGTCGGCGATTGGTAACCTATTCTGCTAATATAGTTTAACTGGTTTATATGATGTTACGAAGACACGATCTTCGTGAAGGTGGTATTGGTGTAGAAGATGAATCATTCGCATGTTACCTGGTATCTGTTTCTAATTTATGCTCATATTTCTGCACTATAAAAGATACCGGAAAACATGCGATCACCAATACCATTTTCACAAAGAAGGGCTCATCGGAATTTCATCTCAACCAACCGCAATACATTTAGCACGATTGATTACCAATCGACCACCCATCAGATGCTTCACTACACAAATAACGTCACAAAGAACAACTTCAGAGGCACACCGCACTGTCCCTACTGGTCCCGACTGGTGTACCGGCAGCTCAACGTGTAATGCGGCGTGGCACACGCAGAGGCCTCTAATGAGCGACTGCAGAGTTTTGCAGATGCGAGAATATCGCTAGTGCAGTAAGGGATCTCTAAATTATCTCCCACATGATTTTGGTATATTTGTGTTTGTTCGAGCCCGAGTACTTTCCTTGTAAGTACAAGCTCAACAACAACATACGATAGATAAGACACAAGAGCTCCGACCACCAAAAATATGGCGGCCGAGTTTACACAGGTTGCCGCAAAGGGCGCAGTAGCTCGCGTGTTAGCCACTCTGTGAAACTGAAGCTCGTTGGTTCACTTGTCAACGCCTCGCGCCTCTACTGTGCGACCGGTCCGCAGGTAGAAAGTATGCCGGGCGATCCCTGACCCACCGACATCCGAACTGCACCTGCTGGTTGAATTGCCTCGCATGCTCCCAGACGTAGCTGTAGCGTTGCTCGCCGTAGCATCTACTCTGGACGAGTACGATCGACGATTCCGGGTGAGCCCATCGTGTCTACCTTCAACCGATCCAACACCACGGCACAATGCGCGTTTGAACGCGAGTACGAAAGACCCACCTCATACGAAAGTGAAGAACGGATGGTTGGCGAGCTGAAATTAGCAATGACCAAGCTCTACAGCTAGACTTCACGCTGTACATTGTAAGGGGTCTACGCCCCTCACTGATATATTATACACAATACTTTCCTGGCACTGGATCGACCTAGGAGTGTTTATATCGATTGTTGACGCTGCGAGTGCAGCGAGCGAGTTTAGTCAGTCTATGTTCATCTTGGCTCAAGTGTAGCATGGCGGGAGCACACCCGGTAAAAAGCACCAAAAAGAATTATTGCGAAAGTTCAGTTTATGTATTGTGAATGAAGTACGGCGGGAGCACACCCGTTAAAAAGCATTAAAAGTATTATTATTATTGTGGAAGTCACTCTATGTGTTGCATAGCTCAAGTACTGCGGGAAGCACGCCCGGTAAAAGGTGTCCAAAATACCATTATTGAGAAAGTTTATTCGCGCACGTTCGGGTTGAGTTTGTGTGGTGTGGCACAAGTACAAAGTGCGCGCCACCTACTTTCGCCGCGCGCCGCCATGCACGAACGGCGCGGCGTTCTTACGACGACAGCCACGAGCGCCCTCTGCTGCAACTCCGCTCGTGGCCACCACTGAACGACATCGTTCACTTGGGACTGAGATAGGAACCAGTTAAGACCTTCGGAACCAGATAGGCACCAGTGAAGACTTGGCTATCGGACAGGCACTAGGCAGGCCTCTAGCTCAACTATGTATCAGCATTCTGCAGTACCGAGGTATGTAAAGGTTAAGTATTACTAAGTCTTTATGTAATATATATCTCTTCTAATTTACTCTAGTGTTTCTAGTTGCTGCTGTCCCACTGGCTGGTCACCTCCATACCGCACAAGCGTGCATCCTTTATTCCTGTGTCGGTCTTTCTACTCGGCCACCGGCACCTACGACGGAAACGAGACACAAAAGCGGCGACAAAGCTGGGACACAAAAGTTAGTCCCAAGCGTCGTGGGAAGACTGCTCACCAATCATTTCGTACGTTGAATGTAACAAGAAGATTTCCGCGCCGCGAATCGGGACAACCGCGCCCCGCCAACGTCAACAATACGAGGAGTACAGTGAAGAGTAAAATAACAACCTTTGTATTGCGTGTGAAGAGCAATACTGGCGACCAGTGCAATTAGAAGTTATTAGTGTGTACGGTGAAGGCCGTGACTGCCTTAATTTTTTACCTATATTTTTCAGAATATAACTGTTAATTACAGTGCATAACGCAGTGTTAATTGTTATTGACCAACCATCACCCCTTTATTTTATCTAGTGACTTACAGCATTAAAAAAAAAAAAAAAACCCAAAGCCTGACTGAAACTACTCCCACCATAACAATATTACCGATAGCCCCTTATCCTTAGCGCACATGGTCACAATTTTGCTAATTAGGCTACTATCTGGTGCGAATCATTGCCGCCACCAATCGGGAGTGTTTCAACAGTCTGTTCATGAAACTAAAAACAGAGGTCCGATGCAATACTCATCGTTCATGTGAAACTCAGCTTGTCCTTTTCTCACATGACATCTTGCGAGCCATGGGTGAAGGGCAACAGGCGGATTGTGTTTTTCTCGACTTCAAAAAGGCGTTCGACGCGGTGCCACACTGCGGGACTGCTAACGAAGATACGAGCTTATGGAATAGGTTCACAGATTTGTGACTGGCTGAAAGACTGCCTAAGTAATAGAACGCAGTACGTTGTTCTCGACGGCGAGTGTTCATCAGAGACGAGTGTATCGTCATGCGTGCCCTTTGGGAGTGTGATAGGACCGCTATTATTTTCTATTTATATAAATAATCTGATGGACAGAGGAAGTAGTAATTTGCGGCTTTTTGCTGATGATGCTGTGGTGTATGGGAGGCTGTCGTCTTTAAATTAACTGTAATACCATACAGGATGACTTAGACAAAATTTCTAGTTGGTGCGAAGATTGGCAGCTAGCTCTCAATGTATAATAATGTAAGGTGATGCTCTTGAGTAGGATAAACAATCCCGTAATGTTCGAATACAGCATTAGTAGTGAGCTTCTTCATGCTGTCGCGTCGTTCAAATATCTAGGCGTAACATTGCAGAGCGATATGAAATGGAACGAACGTGTAAGGACAGTTGTATGGTGGATAGCCGATTTCGGTTTATTGGGCGAATTTTGGGAAGATGTACTTCACCTGCAAAGGAGACCGCGTATAAAACGCTTGTACGACCGCGTCTTGAGTATTGCTCAAGTGTTTGGGACCCGCAGCAGATCAGTTTAAAGGAAGACACAGAAGCAGTTCAGAGGCGAGCAGCTAGGTTTGGTACTGGTAGGTTCGACCAATGCGCGAGTGTCACGGAAATGCTCCGGCAACTCAATTAGGGATCGCTGGAGGAAAGACGACGTTCTTTTCGTGAATTTCCGTTGAGGAAATTTAGAGGGCCGGAATTTGAAGCTAAGTGTAGTACGATCTTGCTGCCGCCTACTTACATTTTGCGTAGTGATCACAAAGACAAGATAAGAGAAATTATGGTTCTTACGGAGGCATAAAGGCATTTTTCCCCGTTCTATTTGGGAGTGGAATAGGAAAGGAAATGCCTAGTAGTGGTACAGTGTACCCTCCGCCACGCACCTTACGGTGAATTTCGGAGTATGCATGTAGATGTAGATGTAGAATGGCGGAAATCGGGAGTTCAGTATAATTTCCTAAGAATGGTATACGAGGAATACAAGAATTTACTTACACTGGCCACTCTCTTTTATGATTTTAGTCTAACTGGTATTACCTACCTTTATTTATTTAATTTTTGAATGTTGGATCTAAGTAATTATATTGTCTCCTCTATTATGATAGTATATTATTCCATGAGGGTTCTGGAACGTATGTGTGTATTCTACTTCCACCCATAGTCAATACATTTTCTATCACTCTGTTGCCTATATTGCCTTCGTATGAGTACGCAGAGCCAGTTTTAACTCTATTTGCTGATAGTTTGGCATCTTTAGGTACCTTGATTCATTCAGTCATACAAGGACCTAACTTCTACTAGGAATGGTGTTGATGGCCAAACTCCTAAACATGGTTTTTAGCTTACCATTTTATCTCATTTTATGTATGCTTCGCCTTAATTGCCATCACTTCAACTTGTTTCACAATTTTGATAGGTAACAATGACTATTAACCATTAATCATAGTGGGGCATTGTGATATGTTATTCACAACTGCTTGGTTTTCCATAGTAAAAACGTATCTTCCTAGTATGTAGGTTACTAATGAATGTAATACATCGAAAGGTCTTTAAAAGACATTGGACAAACCTGTATGTACCTCACTGTGTTCGAGTATGGTCTCCTTTACATACTTTCATTGGCCACGTCTTTCACCATATTGTTAATTATTCACGTTCGTACTTTATATCTGTCCAAGTATTCAATAGTGGTAAGCTTTCAACACGCGGCAATCAGTCTTTTGGTTGGTTGTACAGGTTTAAAACATAGGTTGGCTGAATATTATTATGTTAGTATATATTTCTCCCCCCCCCCTCCCCCAATACATAAACCTCTGGCATATACAATTCTGGTATAGTTTTTGTAGTTTAATTTGTTATTTATGCGCCACTTTAGATTGACTTTTTTTGATGGATTACACACGAACACTGGCCACTCTCTTTTATGATTTTAATCTAACTGGTATTACCTACCTTTACTTATTTTATTTCTGAATGTTTAATCTAAGTACTTATATTGTCTCCTCTAATTATGATAGTTTATTATTCCATGAGGATTCTGGAAAGTATGTGTGTATTTCACTTACACCCACAGTCAATACATTTTCTATCACTGTTGCCTATATTTACATAGAGGCAGTTTTAACCCTATTTTCTCACAGTTTGACATCTTTAGGTATCTTCATTCATTCAGACTTGTTATTTGGTCCACATACCATTCTTTGTTGTTGATCCCAAGTGAGCAATGCAGTTTGGTACCTATCCTCACCATTTCATTGTTTTTGTTTCATAGATTAGTTATTTTGTACTAATTTATTATAGAAATAAAATATATAAATATATATCTCAAAAAATAAAATAAAAAGAACATATAAAATTTGAATGTATGGCAATCAACGCCATTCTTGATAGAATTTAAGTCCTTCTATAATTTTATCTTTAGGCCGTTTAACCAAATTCTTGTATTCATTGTATGCCATTCTTATGCCATTGTATTACTTCAAGGACATCGTTGTTTTGTTTTTGTTTGTTCTTCACTATTTTATGATAGAATATGTAATATGTTTTATAGGTTTGACTGCTCAATAATTGTTCTATTTATTTAGGGCCTGAATATGACACTAATGAAGTGCTGAAACTGGTTGCTAGTTAATAAAATCATCATTGTTTCGTCTGTTGGTTTTTATATCAATGTTCAAATGTTTATAAATCTATGGGACTTAAATGCTTGGTTATTAGTCGCTAGCTTACAAACTACTTAAACCAAGTTAAACTAACCTAAGGACAACATACACATCCATGCCTGAGGGGGATTCGAACCTCCAACGCGGGAGGCCTCGCGATCCGTAACGTGACACTCTAGACCACGCGGCTGGTTTCTATACATTTTTAATATACTTCGACCATAATAAAGGATTTTTTTCTGAATTCAGTCACTGAACTGAATGTGTGTTACAAAGTAATTTTTTTGTAGGACAACACACAAACTTACAGACCCTTTCTCGAGTGAGGACTCGAGCCTCTAACGGTAACCGTCACAGTCCGTGAGAAGGCGCCTCAGACCACCCGGGTATTTCCGCACGGCCAAAAATTATGAAATTAAAATTATTATAAACTTACAGAGGCTCTATAACACAGTGGTAGAGTACCAGACTACAAAACCAAAGGTCGCGGGTTTGATCCCTGCCAGGTCCTAGGGTTTCTAACTGTCGCTGTCCACGTCTTTCAACTCTGGCAGTGTTGTTAATGTGAAAATTGTCGAGTAGCACCGTGGTTCATAACCCACGTTAAACTGTAGGTCCCCCTATAACTGGCTGGGTAAGTCATTTCGAAGGTCGGAGGAAGGCAACGGCATACAACCTCGAAACAGGACCATGCCAAGTAAAGCACTGTGGTGTTCAAAGCAATCTTCGGATTGTTGACTGCTTTACCTTTTATAAACTTACATTAAATTTTGTGGTAATGGTGACAAATGACCAGAACGTTACACTTACATAAACTCAAGCTAAATAACGAAACCAATATAGAACGTCTTTTACAGACTTGGTTACTACAGTGTTTTGATTTCCATTACTGATAAAATCGTCAATCCAATAGTTGTGGCTTACTAGTTATCTGTATCCTTGTGTTACTGGAGAATGAACCATTTAAAAATCCATAGAATGGAATTTTACAAAACATTGTTACTTATTATTGGAGATTATGAACAGAAATTCCTAAATCACATAAACGTTGCAAGCATTATATATGTATCACAGGCTTTCTTTTATAATCAGTACTGCAAATCTGTACATACATTTTCGTGTTCAAGTATTAATATCATCTACATATATAAAAATTAATTGCTGTTCGTTAGTCTCGCTAAAAGTCGAGAACGGCCGAACGGATTCGACTAGTTTTAGTCTTGAAATATTTGTGTAAGTCCAGGGAGGGTTTAAACGGTGATAAAATATGGAAAAGTTGTCCGGGAAGGAGGACAATCGGGAGAAACTGAAACAGCTTTTTCCAATGAGCTATCAATGCCGTTCGTCCAATTGCGATAAAATTTTGTACATTTCGTTTTGAAAGCAAGATGAAGGTTTGCATCAAATAAAAATTTGGAAAAGTCGTCCGGAAAGTAGGAACATCTAGGAAAAACCGAAAGCGATTTTTTCTACAAATAAAAATAAATTGCCACATGGCTGTAAGGGCATCACTTGAGTACGGCTTGACAGGACGAGGTTTGTATGAAATAATTTATTTTATTTTATTTTCTTAATTTATTTATTTATTTTAGAAATCTACCGGAAAATTGGAAAATTTTGATAAAAACTGATAATGCATTTTTCAATGTGTTTTTGATTGAATTCAGCACTATAATTGACCATTCGCATGACGGAGAAGGGTAATTCTTTTGTTGTTTTGTTCATTATGGTCTTGGAAAAGTTTTCACTAAAAAATAGAGACATTTAAAAAGAAAAGTCGCAAAATTCGAACCAAGTTTCTTTTTCAATGTGTTTCTAAATGTACTCAATACTATAAGTTGAGAACCGTTCATTCGCTTGCGATAAAATTTTGATCATTTGACGTTCAACGAAAGATAAACGTTCTTATGAACTAAAAATTCGGGAAAGTTACCCAGAAAATTTGGAAATTCGCGAGAAACTGAAAGAGCATTTTTCAAAGGACATCAATATTATTCGTCTGGTTGCGATAAAATATTTCATGTTTGACGTTCAAAGCAAGACTAACGTTCTTATGAAATGAAAATTTGGAAAAGTTTCCCGGAAAATACAGAAAAAATAGAAAGAGATTTTTCTATGAAATATCAATACCATTCATCTGATTGCGAAAAATTTGGCACATTCGTCGTTCAAAGCGAGAAGAAGGTTGAGTGAAGTAAAAGGTTGGAATAGTTGATCAGAAAATAGGAAAATTTGTGGAAACCTGAAAGAGCTCTTTCCTTTGGGATATCAATATCAGTCGCCCCCCTATGACGATTGCGATAAAATTTTGCACATTTGACGTTCAAAGCAAATGCCTTTATAAAGCTACTGGGTCTAAAATACATATGATTTAAGTTAGTATGGTTTATATTAAGAGGTAAGTGATAAGAAGTTCACAGGGTCATCTAGTGATGAATAAATAATGACAGTTCTAAGTTAGCAACAGACCTTCCTACATCGCATATACAAGTAAAAAGTGGGTGAGAAAAAGCGTCAAAGTTCTGTGTCTGGATGATAAATCTGAAGATGAGGTTCAGAACTTTTTATCGGCAGTGAGTCCGCATCCAGTTTGTATGATTTTACAAACAAACACCGAAGTATCGCATCAAAGTGACAGGTGCCTGCAAATGTTGCACGAACGTTCAGATATGAGTGATTTATTTCACCCGTCAACCTGTCGCCAAAGTTTAATACGTGCTGCCGTGGAAATGTTATTCACTTCAGAGAGATTTCCATGAGCGACAGTGCCGAGTCAAATTAATTCCCGATAATTAATCTGCAATTACTGGTATGCATCTCCCTAGTGACGCATCGGCACGGCTTCATGTCGACTGGAATAGAGATATGTCTGCCAAGCTTACACAAACTACGTCATCGGAGTGAGAAGAGAATGGTTTTAGCCCAATTTACAGCGCAGTGCGTCGCCTGGAAAAGTTGTTGAAATCAATAGTAGGGGAAAGGATTGAAACCTGGGACTGTTTTACCTTGGGACACTTTTTAATAAAGGCAGTACACTCTAGTGGAATCTTTAAGAACTACGAAGTAAAGTTGTCAGGCCTATTTTCAGAGGGAATAGGAGGCCATGTTGTGTTTGGATGGTGTTTGAGATCTGAGGAGGGGTTTTACAAGTTTTCGTGTTTGAAAGTAAAATTTAGCCACTATCCTTAGAAGATGTAAATTAAAGCTAAGCATCATTATTGATGTTTCCTAAATACAGTGTTGTAGGGCATCATTTAAGTAAGCTATTGAAACCGTAAGTTATAAAGATATAAATGGGTACATAGGTTAGGATACTGTTTTGTTATTGTGTATTTGGTTTTACCTTGGGACACTTCTCCGGTTGCACCTTCAGACACCTGGAAGGTGTATGCTTGTCACTGATACACCAGGAAAACAAAGAATTGAAGAGAAAACAGAAAGAAAACAAGAAAAAGAAGTCTTTCCCAAAGAAAGAAGCCACTAAACGGACAAATGAGTTTTCATCTTCCACTTCTTTTGACGAAGAAATTCCCGACCTTGGCAGTAGGTCTGGAGGTAGCATATTTGATTTGTCATCTGAGGAAGAGGAATTCTCACCCTTCTTTCCATCTAGAAAAGTAACACTTTCTTGTTCTCAAGGTAGTTGGGTCCTTGTAAAATTTGACATCAGTGGCAGATCTCATGTTTACTATGCAGGAGTAGTTTTAGAAAGCGCAGAAGAATATGTAACTATGTAATTCTTAAGGAAGCAAAGGACCATTTTGTATTCCCTAATGTTTAAGACATCATCATTGTTAATCGCAGTAACATAGTGAAAGAACTACCAGCTCCAGTGGTGTGTCGTGGGTTTCATTCATTTATTTTATTTCCACCATATCTTGTTTTAATGTAAAATAACCTTTGTATTTGGACTAACAAACATTTACTAAGTAATTCCATTACGATTTTTTCATTCATAAAACTAAGAAATTGGAATACATCTCCGTGTTCCGAGGTAAAACCACCACTGTCCCAAGGTGAAACCATAAGTTGTACCTTGGGACAAGTGTCACTAAAGTTTTTCATTGGTGAGTAGTTGTGTAAATATTGGAGCTAGCGTAAACTGCTGTTCGTTCAACATTACCTTAAATTGATGCCTGTGACGGGGTAAATTTTCAAATTTCTTGTAAAAAATCATCGGATAAAAAAATTAAAATGTAAAAAATGTCCCAAGATATAACCCTTGCCCTACGCTCTAATCAACTGGTCCTTAGATGACGTAAAAGTTAATGTATAACAACTCTTTACCACGGGTCTCTGCTCGCAATCCAACTGAATCGCTATAAGGCTATTTTTTCGAGTGTTTCATCGCTTTATTGTGTGCAACTGACCTTGTTACAACTTTTTGTTTCCTACGTACGGGTGTCAGTTCGAACCCGCAGTCCCGAACGAAGGTTTTTCCACTTTGAAGACTATGTTAAACTACGATGCAATCTTCAGCGCGTCTATAGCAACCTGAATGTTAATTCGATCATCGAACTTATGAAACGTTTAGTAAACAAACCATTGGTCATCTAATGTAGGCACAAAGTATTCGATGTAGTTCATCGTTTATCTTGACAATTTAACTCATTAAAAAAATCGAGAAATTACTCTCGAAATTCAACTGTAGTATTCCACTTTACGGTCACCACGTGCTGATGGAACGTATAACTGCAGTTACATCTGTACTGTCAAAAGTTGATTTTTAGTACGATATTGCAGTTAAGATTAATCTATTTCGTCCAGTACTTTAACATTTTCAACAACAACAAATAGTTAAAATTATTCTTTGTCATTTGAATGAAAATAATATGCCCTTTAAACTTGTAGAAAAAAAAAATTAATGAAAAAAATAATAAAATACTCAAGCACTTCAAAAATTTGTTCTGTCTCATTAAACGGAATCACAGTAACATTCAATTTCATATCTGCGTTAAACTTGTTCGTATGTAATTAACTGTGCCAACAAAAACCAATAGATATTAAAAACGTGTAATATTCTGTGTTATTAATTGGAATATATCACTGCAACATTCAGTTTAATGTCCGCGTTCAACTTATTTGTCTGTAATTAATTGTACCAGCTAAAACAATAAATACTGGTACTTTACTGTATACATAATGTATATTACACAGCTTGTTTGTTCTCCTGTAGGTGTCAATTATGGAAGTCTTTATATCGAGATTAATACACTTACATAACCAAGCGACAAACTATATTTGTCTATCAAACGACAGTCAATAAACTAATTTCATATTACACTCGAAGCGAGTGATGAAAGCGTTTAATTTGCCTATTCATTTGACCTGGGAATTTCTGTGGATTTCAAAAATTCAGATTCAAATGTTTGTAAATCTATGAGACCCAACCATGTTATCAGTCCCTAGGCTTACAAACTAAAGTAACCTAAGAACAACTTACACACTCCTATGCCCGGGGAAGTACTTCAACCTCCGACGGCGTGCAACCGCGCGCTCCGCAGCAAGGCGCCTTAGAACGATCGGCCACTCCACCGCGGATGACTTAGTTGTAATGGCCGATTCTATTGAAAGGTTGCAAACTAATATTTCAGAGATCGACCAGAGGTGCAGAGATTATGATATGAAGATCATCATCTGCAAAACGAAAGTAATGTCTGTGGGAAAAAGATTCAAACAGATTGAGTGCCAAATAGGAGGAACAAAGTTAGAACAGGTAGACAGTTTCAAGTACCTGGGATGTATTTTCTCACAGGATGGCAACATAGCGAAAGAACTGGAATCGAGGTGCAGCAAGCTAATGCAGTGAGAGCTCAGCGAAGACCTACCCTCTTCTGCAAGTAGGAAGTAAGTACCAGGACTAAGTTAGCAGTGCACCGCTCTGTCTTTCGAACAACTTTGTTGTATGGGAGTGAAAGTTGGGTGGATACAGGGTACTTTATTCATAAGATAGAGGTTACAGATATGAAAGTAGCAAGACTGATTGCAGGTACTAATATATGGGAACAATGGGAGGAGGGTGTCCATAATGAGGAAATCAAAGAAAAGCTGGGAATGAACACCATAGATGAAGCAGTTAGAGCGAACAGACTGAGATGGTGGGGTCATGTTACACGCATGGGAGAAGCAAGGTTACCTAAGAGACTCATAAGCTTGGCAGCGGAGGGTAAGAGGAGTCGAGATAGACCAAGAAGAAAGTACTTAGATTCGGTGCAGAATGATTTTGAAGTAAAAGGCATAACATCACACGAGGCATCATTGTTAGCATTGAATAGGGGATCATGGAGGAATTTTATTAGAGGTACTAAGCTCCAGACTGAACTCTGAAAGGCATAATCAGTCTCTAATGATGATGATGTCATTCCCAAAGCCAGATACACAAGTGAGAAACGGCCATTCTGGCAAAGCATAGTGGTGAAGGAGGGGGGTGGGGGACGAGGACAGGAGACGTACACTCTCGAAGCATAACTGCGTTTGGAACAAGTCACTGTTTGTCGACGTCTTCACTTATGTTACACTTGGTTAATCTTATTCATACTATCTGACGTGTAAGATATGGAAATAGCACAATAATTGGGAAACTTGAGAACGATATAGTTCTACTGTAGGGCACATAGGTATTCTGTGCAGTCACTCGCGTTTCGCGTCGATATAACGTTTCTGTAATACACGATTGCTGGTGATGTGTGGTGATGTAGTCCTGACACAGTTGTGATGATTCTGAAAACTCACAGAAGCAAAATAATTTTGTTAGCAATTAAAAAATTTGTTAAAAACCATAAGACACCTTCCAGGGATATCAAAGAATGAGCGTGCAAGATCTTGAAGGTGAAATACATTCTTGACCACCGATGATGCAACACCCTGAAATAAGCATCCAAATAAGCTTAATTTGGGATCAGTGAGGAGTGGCTACTCGGACTTTTGAAATTACCTCCTCCCCTAGTCCTTCCTCCTTTGGCGTTTAATCGATGGTGTCCCATATCGATCCATGCACCTTGAAGAATTTCTCATCTACATTAGCATAAACATCTATCTCGTATAGCCGCGGTGGAGTAGCCGAGCGGTCTAAGGCGCCTCGCTGCGGAGCGCCCGGCTGCTCCCCGTCGGTGGTTCGAGTCCTCCCTTGGGCATGGGTGTGTGTATGTGTGTGTTGTCCTTGGGTTAGTTTACCATATTTTAAGTAGTTTGTAAGCTACAGACTGATGACAACGCAATTTTGTCCGATAGATTTACAAACATTTGATTTTTTATCTCGTGTAATTACGCCATCATGTCATAACATGTACATACATGGTATAGTACACATAGATTGCAATTAAACGTACTACTTATTAACCCCTTTTCGGGATTTTTAGGATTATATATAATATTAGGTACAATACTTTGTCACTTCTTATACCTCATTTATTACATCATTCTTCTTGTTACTATAATGTGGATAGACAGACATCGGTATCTGTTCACTCTTATTTACATGGAAACATGGATAATTAGTTAACATGATGCATTTTGTGTTGTATCATTTGATAACCAGTCTTTGTGAACCTTATTTGATTTTGCTTCTTTAATTATGTGATAGACCAGATACTTAGGCAGTCTTATATGGATCACACCTAATGACATTATGTTGAAGTATTAAGACTCCGTTAGAGAACCATGTACATTTTATTATTTAATACTCATAAGACGAATCGTTTGGCAACCTTTTGTTTACACTATAATACTGTTACAGCTTCAGTTTTGATGTACATACGTTCACTTTTACAGGGTTTCACAGGATATTGGTGCAGATGACCAGAGAGGTTTGCATTCCATTTTGAGATGCGTTCAGTGTATCCAGAATCACATTAATGAAGTATACCTTGATTCTTTTCTTTCTTTATTACTAATTATTTATACCCAAGCCATACCTACGTTTTACATTAATTTTTAATATTATTTTATATACATACATTGTACAATGATATTATCTAAATTATTATATTTATTTATAGAATATGACACATAAAAGTTTCTTCTTTTTATCTGTAGGAGCTAAAGATGGTGGGATGACCACTGAAACTGGTTGCCATAGATAAATAAAAAAAACTGGCATTTCATCTGTTGGTGCTTTTTATCCTACTTATTCTAATCTTGTCCTGTACGCTAGATTTAGATCATCTTAATGTAGCTCGTTGCACTTGTACTCAGTTTGTCACCTCTTCAGCCATTACACTTTCTTAGATGCTGTTGACCCTTGAATCCCTCATTGTTAACATTGTTACCCTGTAAATTCTCTCGATTATTAATAATTAAACACATATATGACCAAATGAAGGTGACACAGTGCACCGAAATCGGTCATCATTTAGTTGTTGTTGTTGTTGTGGTCTTCAGTCCAGAGACTGGTTTGATGCAGCTCTCCACCCTACTCTATCCTGAGCAAGCCTTTTCATCTCCTCATAAGAACGACAACCCACATCCACTTGAATCTGCTTACTATACGCGTCTCTTGGTCTCCCTCTGCGATTTTTACCCCACACACTTCCCTCCAACGCTAAATTCACAATTCCTTGATGACTAAGAATGTGTCCTACCAATCTATCGCTTCTTTTAGTCAAGGTATGCCAGAAATTTCTTTTCTCCCCAATTCTGTTCAGTACCTCCTCATTAGTTACGCGATCCACCCACCTAATCTTCAGCATTCTTCTGTAGCACCACATTTCAAAAGCCTCTATCCTCTTTCTGTCCACACTGCTTATCGTCCATGTTTCACTCCCATACAAGGCAACACTCCATACAAATGCCTTCAGAAAGGACTTCCTTAGGCTTAAATCAATAATCGATGTTAACAAATTTCTCTTTTTCAAAAAGCCTTTCTACCCATTTCCATTCTGCATTTTATATCATCTGTACTGCGACCATCATTTGTTATTTTACTGCCCAAGTAACAAAACTCATCTACCTCCTTTATTGTTTCGTTACCTAATCTAATTCCTTCAGCATCACCTGATTTTCTTACACTGCACTCCATTACCCTTGTTTTAATCTTGTTAATGTTCATCTTATATGCACCTTTAAGCACACTGTCCATTCCGTTCAATTGCTCTTCCAGGTCCTTTGCTGTATCTGACAGAATTACTATGTCGTCGGCCAAACGCAATGCTTTTAATTCTTCACCCTGAACTTTAATTCCTTCTCCAATTTTCTCCTTGCTTTCCTTTATAGCTTGCTCAATGTACAAATTGAACAACATTGGGGAAAGGCTACAACCCTGTCTTACTCCCTTTCCAACCACTGCATCCCTTTCATACCCTTCAACTCTGACAACCGCTGTCTGGTTTTTGTACAAGTTGTAAATAACCTTACGCTCCCTATATTTTACTCCTGCTTGCTTCAGAACTTTAAAGAGTTTATTCCAATCAACATTGTCAAAAGCCTTCTCCAAATCTACAAAAGCTAGAAATGTTGGTTTGCCTTTTCTTAATCTATCTTCTAGGATAAGCCGTAAAGTGAGTATTGCCTCCCGTGTTCCTACATTTCTCCTGAACCCAAACTGATCTTCCCCGAGGTCGGCTTCTACCAGCTTTTCCATCCTTCTGTATATAATTCGTGTTAATATTTTGCAACCATGACTTATTAAACTGATGGTTCTGTAGTTTTCACACCTGTCTGCACCCGCTTTCTTTGGAATGGGGATTATAACATTTTTCTTAAGGTCTGAGGGTACTTCACCTGTCTCATACATCTTACACACAATGTGAAACAATTTTGTCATGGCTGGTTCTCCCAGAGACTTCAGTAGCTCTGACGGGATATCATCTACTCCAGGGGCCTTGTTTTGACTTAGATCTTTCAGTGCTCTGTCAAATTCATCTCTCAGTATAGTATCTCCTATTTCATCATCATCATCTACATCCTCTTCCCTTCCTATAATAGTGTCTCGAAGTTCATTTCCTTTGTAGAGCCCCGCTATATATTCTTTCCACCTTTCAGCTTTCCCTTCTTTGCTGAGAACCGGTTTCCCATCTGAGTTCTTGATATTCGTAGAATTACTTTTCTTGTCCCCAAATGTGTCTTTTATTTTTCTGTAGGCGGTATCTATTTTCCCCCTTCTTATACATTCTTCTACAGATTTGCATTTGGCTTCTAGCCACTCCTGCTTAGCCATTTTGCATTTCCTGTCAATCTCATTTTTTAGTCGTCTGCACTCCATTTTGCCTGTTTCATTTACAGCATTTTTATATTTTCTCCTTTCATCAATTAAATTTAGTATTTCCTGTGATATCCAAGGATTTTTTGTAGGTCTTGCCTTTCTACCTATTTTGTCCTCTGCTGCCTTCACTATTTCATCTCTCAATGCTACCCATTCCTCTTCTACTGTTTTATTTCTCCCTGTTTCTGTGAATTGTTGCCTAAATCTCCCTCTGAAATTCTCCAGAACTTCACTTTCCTTCAATTTATCTAAGTCCCATCTCCTTATTTTCCTACCTTTCTGCAGTTTTTTCAGCTTCAGCCTACAGTTCATGACTAACAAGTTATGGTCAGAGTCTATATCTGCCCCTGGGTATGTCCTGCAGTTTATAACCTGGTTCCGGTACCTATGTCTTACCATTATAAAATCTATCTGATACCTTCCGGTGTCTCCTGGTCTCTTCCACGTATACAACCTTCTTTTGTGATTCTTAAACCACGTGTTGGTTACGATTAAATCATGTTCCGTGCAAAATTCTACCAGGCGACTTCCTCTTTCATTCCTCCTGCCCAGTCCATATTCACCTATTATTTTTCCTTCTCTTCCTTTTCCTACTACCGAATTCCAGTCTCCCATCACAATTAAGTTTTCCTCTCCCTTAATTGTCTGAATAATTTCCTTCAATTCCTCATACATTTCTTCAATCTCCTCATCATCGGCAGAGCTAGTAGGCATATAAACCTGTACTACTGTTGTCGGTGTTGGCTTTGTATCTATCTTGACAATGATAATGCGATCACTGTGCTGCTCATAGTAGTTTACCCGCATTCCAATTTTCTTATTCATTATCAATCCTACTCCTGTGATACCCCCAACTGATTTTGTATTTATAATCCTGTACTCACCTGACCAGAAATCCTGTTCATCCTGCCACCGAACTTCACTAATCCCCACTATATCTAACTTCAACCTATCCATTTCCCATTTTAAATTTTCTAATTTTCCTACTCGATTAAGTGATCTAACATTCCACGCTCCGACCCGTAGAATGCCAGTATTGTCTTTCCTGATGATCACATCCTCCTGAGTAGTCCCCGCCCGGAGATCCGAATGGGGGACTATTTTACCTCCGGAATATTTTACCCGAGAGGATGCCATCATCATATGATCATACAGTAGAGCTGCATGTCCTCGGGAAAAATAACAGCTGTAGTTTCCCCTTGCTTTCAGCCGTTCGCAGTAGCTGTGTGGCAAAGCCACATTAACTGATGTTACAAGGCCAGCTCAGTCAATCATCCAGACTGTTGCCCCTGTAACTACTGAAAAGGCTGCTGCCCCTCTTCAGGAACCACACGTTTGTCTGGCCTCTCCACAGATACCCCTCCGCTGTGGTTGCACCTCCGGTACGGCTATCTGTATCGTTGAGGCACGCAAGCCACCCCACCTCGGCAATGTCTGTGGTTCATGGGAGTGGTCATCATTTAATAAACTATTAATATGCGATCTTGGCTTTTCATTTTGAAAACTATAAAACGATCAGGTTGCCTCCAAACCAGACTATGTCAGATAATCTTAACAGTAGTTTTTGTTTTCTCGGCACTGAATAGGGACTGTGACTGCTGTGTGCGGATGCGGTCTGAGCTGGTGACACTTCGCTCCCAGCTTCAAGCTGTGTTAACCTCGGTTGCACAGCTGGACGCTGCGATCGAGGGGCGTCGTTGTTGTTGGCCGGTAGTGAGGACCCTACGGACTCCCGTCATCTCCTCCGATCGCCATTGCTAGCAGTGAGGCAGACACCCAACCCGTGGTGGCGTTGGAGGTCGCTCCAATGCATGGCAGGCGGCGCAAGACATTCCGGGGGACCGATCGTGAGGCCTTCACGGTTCGCCTTGCGAACAGGTTTGAGGCGCTATCTGTTCAGGACAATGTTCCTGAGCCGGATGGTGTCTCTCATCCTGAGATCACAGCCCGCAAGATCCGGGCTTTCACAGAGGGTGGTTTTGTTTTTAGTTGGGAGTTCTAACGTTAGGCGGGTGATGGAGCCCCTTAGAGAGATGGCTGCCAAGAATCGGAAGAAGGCCAACGTGCACTCCGTGTGCATACCGGGTTGAGTTATTCCAGATGTGGAGCGGGTCCTCCCGGATGCCATGAAGGGTACGGGGTGCAGCCAACTGCAGGTGGTGGCTCACGTCGGTACCACTGATGTGTGTCGCTTCGGATCTGAAGAAATTCTTTCAGGTTTCGAGCTATTATCTGAAGTGTTAAAGACTGCCAGTCTTGCATGCAAGATGAAAGCAGAGCTCACCATCTGCAGCATAGTCGACCGACTGTGGACCTCTGGTACAGATACGAGTGGAGCGTCTGAATCACAGGCTCGGACGGTTCTGCGACCGTGTAGGCTGCAGAGTCCTCGACTTGTGCCATCGGGATGTGGGCTTCCGGGTTCCGCTGAATAGGAGTCCACTACACACAGGAAGCGGCTACACGGGTAGCGGGGGCTGTGTGGCATAAACTGGGAGGTTTTTTAAGTTAGAGGGTTTTGCGGAAACACTAAATGGGCTTACTCAAAGGGCGCAGGTCGATTACAGGAGAAATATTGATCTAAGAACTATCGCTATAATAGTTGTGAATGTCGTAGCTGCGTCGGGAAAGTACCAGATCTCCAAGCGTTAATAGAAAGCATCGTATCATATATCGTTATAGGTAGCGAAAGTTGGCTGAAGCCGGAAATAAGTTCAGCAGAAGTATTTGCAAATCTGTGTTCAGAAAGGATGGATTAAACGAAGTAGGTGGAGGCGTGTTTGTAACCGTCAAAAGTAGTATTTCGTGTAGCGAAGTTGAAGTTGATAGTTCTTGTGAGCTATTATTGGCAGAGGTTGTGCCTGAAAACCGTAAGAAGTTAATAATTGCTTCCATTTACCGGCTTTCCGACTCTGACGATACAGTAGCAGAAAGGTTCAAAGAAAACTTTTGTCTAATTGCAAATACGTATCCGACTCACACAATAATAGTAGGCGGTGATTTTAATTTACCCTCAATCTCTTGGCAAATTATATTTTCAAATCATTTCATTGACGTCAATTTGCAGCAGGGTTTTGGAACATATCCTGTTTTCAAATATTGTATTTATCGCGAACAGAATGATCTGTTGACTGAAGGTTAACACAGATTTAGAAAATATCTTTTATGCGAATCACAACTAGCTCTTTACTCTCACGAAGTGATAAGTGCTATCGACAAGGGTTCTCAAAATGATTCCGTATTTCTTGATACCTCACAAACGGCTTTTAATCAAATTGGTGGTTATGGTATATCGCCCCAAATTTGCGACCGATATGGGATTTCCCGTCAGAAAGCACACAGTTTGTAGTAATCGATAGTAAGGCATCGACTAAAACAGAGGTGATATCGGGTGTTCCACAGGTTAGTGTTATTGGTCCTCTGCTGTACCTTATTTACATAAACGATTTGGGAGAAAATCTAAGCACCTCTCTTAGGTTGTTTGCAGATGACGCCGTGCCGGCCGCGGTGGCCGAGGAGACTGAGGCGCTTCAGTCACGCTCTGCACGGCCACTACGGTCGGGGATTCGAATCCCCCCTCGGGCATGGATATTTGTGCCGTCCTTACTATTAGCTAGTTCATAAGTAGTTTGTAAGTTTAGGGACTAATGACCCCGTAGTTAAGTCCCATAACCTATACAAACATTTGAACATCAGAGGATATTCGTCAGCAGCTATTGTTATATTTCCTGCTGTTGGTCTGTTATCATCAGCAGTGCATAAGTTTTCGATTTGTTTGTTGGTGTTAATTTAACCTGTAATTAATTCGATTGTACTTTGCTGAAAGATTAGATTCTGGATTTGTAATATTACGGCTGTGTGCTGACATCAGCCGACAGGTCATAAGTGGGAGATTACTGCAGTACTGTTTACGTTAATAAGCAACCAACTGTAAGCAGAGATGCTGCGTTTGGGCCTTTCCATTCGTATCCACAGTTTTCCCCAAATAAGACCGTCAGCGAGTATTCCACCTCAGACGCTCACAGGGTGCCGGTGGCGCCACCTACAAGCACTGTGTAAACGTCTTAAACAAATCTGCAGTTTCTAGAATCCTGGAACAAATCTGTAATTTCTGAGGATGCCATAAATTTAAAAAGGCGAAACGTGTTTACGAACAAAAAATGCATTGCAGTAAGAATACTACGTTGTTACTTAAGGAGACGAATAACACAGACACATGACATCTTGCGAGCTATGGATGAAGGGCAACAGGCGGATTTTGTTTTTCTAGACTCCAAGAAGGCGTTCGACGCGGTGCCACACTGCAGACTGCTAACGAAGATACGAACTTATGGAATAGGTTCACAGATTTGTGACTGGCTGGAAGACTTCCTAAGTAATAGAATGCAGTACGCTGTTCTCGACGGCGGGTGTTCATCAGAGACAAGTGTATCGTCAGGCATGCCCCAGGGGAGTGTGATAGGACCGCTATTATTTTCTATCTATATAAATGATCTGTTGTAATTTGCGGCTATTTGCTGATGATGCTGTGGTATATGGGAGGGTGTCGTCTTTAACTGACTGTAATAGCGTACAGCATGACTTAGCCAAAATTTCTAGTTGGTGTGAAGAATAGCAGCTAGCTCTCAATGTAGAAAAATGTAAGGTGACGTGCATGATTAGGAAACACAATCCCATAATGTTCGAATACAGCATTAGTAGTGAGCTTCTTGATGCTGTCGCGTCGTTCAAATATCTAGGCCTAATATTGCAGAACAATATGAAATGGAACGAACACTTAAGGACAGTTGTGAGTAAGGCGGACAGCCGACTTCGGTTAATGGGGAGAATTTTCGGAAGATGTATTTCACCTGTAAAGGAGACCGCGTATAAAATGCTTGTACGGCCACGTCTTGAGTATTGCTCAAGTGTTTGGGACCCGCAGCAGATCAGTTTAAAGGAAGACATAGAGGCAGTCCAGAGGCGAGCAGCTAGGTTTTTTTACTGGTAGTTTCGACCAATGCGCGAGTGTCACGGAACTGCTCCAGCAACTCAATTGGGGATCGCTGGAAGAAAGACGACGTTCTTTTCGTGTATTTCTGTTGAGTAAATTTAGAGGGCCGGAATTGGAAGCTCAGTGTAGTACGATCTTGCTGCCGCCTACTTACATCTCGTGTGGTGATCACAAAGACAAGATAAGAGAAATTAGGGCTCGTACGGAGACATATAGGCATTCTTTCTCCTCTTTCTATTTGGGAGTGGAATAGGGAAGGAAATGTTAGTAGTGGTACAGTGTACCCTCCGCCACGCACCTTACCGTGAATTGCGGTTTATTTATGTAGATGTAGATGATGAAGAAAAATAAACCTGTAATACCAGAGGAAAGTAGCTTGACACAATTGCTCAGATTAAACATCTAGGTGCAACGTTGCCAAATGATATGAAATGTAAGGAGGGTTGCGAGGAAACACAATAGCGTGGTAGGGTGGTTTTATTGGGAGAATTTTGGTTGTTGTGGTCTGCGCTCGGAAACCCGTTTTTGAGTACTGCTGGAACGATTGTAATCCGAACCAGGGTGTACTAAAGGAAGACGACTTGGAAGCCACTCACAGTCATTCTGCTAGATTTGTAAGCGGTGGTTTCGATCAGACGCCATTATTAGGGACATGCTTCGAGAACTTACATATAAAAATCGTACGAGAGATACTGTAAAGAGCCCTTATTGCACTAGTGACACTCCCGCATTTGCAAAACTCTGCAGTCCTCCGTTAGAGGCCTCTGCGTGTGTTTTGCCACATTGCACTTTGACCTGTCGGTTCGCCAGTAGGGACTGTGCAGTGTGCCTCCGAAGTTGCGTTTTGTGACATTTGTGTGGTAAAGTGTCAGATGGAGTGGCGAATGATAATCAATCCTGCTAAAGTATTGCGTTTGGTTGAGATGAAGTTACGAAGAACCATTCTTCGTGAATATGGTATTAGTGTAGAAGATGAATCATTCGCATGCTTTCTCGTATCTGTTATTGTACAGAAATATGACCATAAGTTAGTTACTGTTGTGACACTAACACATAATGATGTTAATAGGAATGATAATGATGAAGAACTCATTGCTAGCGGTAGTGCTACGGTAAGTGCAGGAAGAGACGATGGAAGCAGTGGCAGTGATTACCAACAGTCTTCCGAGAAAAAGATTAAAGTTGCAACTATGATAACGGCTTTTGATGACAATACGCTAGAGAACATGTACGACGATTACTACATAAGTTATAGTTCATACATCTGCATTACGTATGGCGTGTGCTATTACATCTACAGTGCTATCTAGAGTATGATTGCAAAGTTTTGCATAAAAACGACACCCACCATCACAGTGAGATCCTGTAAGCAAACGTACATACAGATATGTTTGTTCGAGCCAAAGTACTTTCCTTGTTAGATGTGAAGCCCTGGAGGGAAAACATAGTTGTGTTAAATTAGAGATCTGGCTCTTAAGGTGATTGCAAAAAAGACTCTACTGTCAGCGTACACTTCGGACACGGACCTCCGATGTAAAATATATTAGGGCTTAAATAAGACTTTACAGACAGATTAAATTTCCCTCGCTCTATTTGCGAATGGAATATACTGTCCGGTGCGTGCCATGCGTAGTCGCCGAATGTGTGTTTCTGTGTGGTACCTGACCTATTCGTTTTGTTTCCAAATTTACCTTTATTTCAGATGAAATTGCGTTATAGCAGTAAAAATTTCCGTTATGTGCAACCACGAAAACGTACAGCGCGACGCACAGAGTAATTCAATAACCTTGGAAAGCAAATAGTGTTAAACGTGGTTGACGTCAGTGCAGCAGTAGCTGCCGTTGCCCCGTTATATCGACGCAGTGTCTGAACATGCCGTATATCCGAGGGGTGCTTCAGACAACTCTTAATAAACAAGTTCAAAATTTGATGCGCGCGATCTGTTGTCTATAGCAGAAGTAATATTTTGCAACCAAGGTCGCGTATTACTTTTATTTTATTTTATTTTCGCATTTGACATTCTTCGACAGAAACTGGTAATACTGATTTCATGGAATCATTCTACAGTTCACAATTGTCGCGCCAATGAAAGCTGTGAAACGTGCTCTCATTCTGAATGCTAGAGTCATGTACTTTGAAATGATTTTCATCAGACCTTAAGATGACTGCTAGATTCCGTCGAAACTCGTCGATCTGTATGTGGATCAGTCTGACACGAATTAATGGGAACGTAAGTAAAAGAGAACACTGACTCCCAGACAAACACATCAGTGAGATGCATTTGCATTGCTGTGGCTTCGTGGAATGAAACGAAAATTGGAAAAAATATATGTCTTTTCTAAAATCATTTTTCTAAAGCCAGTGGATTTGGTAAACTTTCGGTTCCCGTCATTCCGCGGAGATATATTGATCAGTTGGGTTAGTGACACTAGAACATGCAACGTGTATTTTCAAACAACTTACGGATGTGCTACCGTGTGACGTCGTCGACGACCATCGATATTTCGGCAGGAGAACACACTGTCATTCTCAAGGCACAACTGCACTCAAGGAAGCAATGTGCAAGCGAATTTAATATCTCGGTTTGCAAAGGGTAAACAAGGATGATAACACACAGAGTACAATTCACTACAGAGTCAACTTAACCAAAGGTGATAAAACATAAAAATATATTGATAGTGACTATTAATAAACAGGTGAGGCAGAATTAATTCTGTTGGTCTGTCTTATTACCCAACCAAAGATGGACAATCATAAAAAATATTTAACTTCCTGGCAGATTAAAATTGTGTGCCGGAACCGGGACTCGAACCTGGGACCTTTGCCTTTCGCGGGCAAGCGCATTACCGACTGTGCTATGTCAACACGACTCACGATGCCGCCTCACAACTTTACTTCCGCCAGTACGTCGCCTCCTACTTCCCAAACCTCACAGAAGCTCTCCTGCGAACCATGCAAGACTAGCGCTCCTGGAAGAAAGGATATATTGATTGTGACTATTAATCAACTGGTGAGGCAGAATTAATTCTGTCCGTTTGGTTTTTTACCCAACCAAAGATGAACAAACATAAAAAAATATTGATAGTGACTATTAATCAACAGGTGAGGCAGAATTAATTCCGTCCGTCTGTTTTTGACGAGAGACAGTGCCGGACTGCAAGCAGAATTTAAACAGAAACCACCATCTCTGTTTATAAGGTCGCTTGCTAGTTTAATATCAACAGCGTCCTTAATAACACTGTCCTAAAAAGTGGAAGTGCACGCCAGAATCTCTGTGTTGTTGCATTCTGTACAATGACCGGTGCCAGCTCTCTTCGGCAGCAAGCACGTTAGTTATTTGAACATTAATTACACTAGTAACAGTTAAGGTTTCAAATGCAACGTGTAATTTCACACCATAAAAGCTATCGTTTACTACGTCCTCTTCAACCACTTCCCATTCCCTCCTTTCCTTTATCTACCTACTCACCCAACCTTCTCGTCCTCCACCTCCCCGCCTTATTCCTATGCACTTCTCCCGCTCTGCCCACCTTCACTCCACCGTTCAAATGCCTCCCTTTCGTCTCCTCCTCCTTACCTCCCTTGTGCCTTCCATCTACTCCCTCCTCTATCCGTCTCTCACTCTCTCTCTCTCTCCCTGTCCCTCATTTTATTGTTGTAGTTGTTCAAAATTGTTGTTGCTGTGGTCTTTAGTCCGCAGACTGGTTTGATGCAAAATTAAGAAATCAAAAATATACCAAAGAACTTTTGTGATACTGTGTCAAGTGAGCGGGAAGGTACTCTTACAGAATAGTATAATTATGTCATCATGTCATAACATGTACATACATCGTATAGTACACTTAGATTGCAATTAAATGTATTACTTATTAACCCCTTTTCGGGATTTTACCATATATATAAATAATGAAATACGATTATATATAATATTAGGTACAATACTTTGTCACTTCTTATACCTCATCTATTACATCATTCTGCTTGTTACTATAATGTGGATAGACAGACATCAGCATCTGTTCACTCTTGCCGGCCGCTATGGCCGAGGAGACTGAGGCGCTCCAGTCACGGTCTGCACGGCCACTACGGTCGAGGGTTCGAATCCCCCCTCGGGCATGGATATTTGTGCCGTCCTTAGTTGTAAGTAGTTCATAAGTAGTTTGTAAGTTTAGGGACTGATGACCCTCTACTTAAGTCCCATAGACTCAACAAACATTCGAACATTTGCTCACTCTTATTTATATGGCAACATAGATAATTAGTTGACATGATACATTTTGTGTTCTATCATTTGATAACCAGTCTTGGTGAACCTTATTTGATTTAGCTTATTCAATTATATGATAGACCAGACACTTAGATATATTTTAAATATAAAATTACGTAAATAAATGTTAATGTTCTGGGAAATAACGGTAAAAACAGCCAAAAATGATCGGTATTACACCGTTTTACGGTAAACTAAAATTAAAGTTACGTTCTCGAAGGGTTTAGTAAATGCTGTTTCATAACGTGTTGATAAAATCGTTCAGTGTATCCTTGCTGGGGGATGCTTTCGGACGTAAATTTTAATTTCTCCAGTTCAGAAGTTTCCTTCTCAGGATGCTGCTGCCGGATGAAGGGAAGCAAGCTCTCCCATACGCATAACTTTACACCGCATCAAATTACGACTTTACTGGGGTAGTAGAATCAGAACTTGGGTGCTTGGTGGAAAAAAATTCATCGCAACTAGTACGTCAGAGATGTTATGTGACGTAGACACAGTTCCGCCTTGATCAATACATCCTACACTATGTGACCTCGCTGAAAACGTTCGAGAATGCTGGAATTAAATATGTTTGCCCACCCTCGGCCTTGATGACTTCTTCCACTCTCGTAGGGATACGTTCAATCAGGTACTCGAAGGTTTATTTGGTAATGGTAGCCCATTTTCACATTCTTCTCAGTCTGTAGAGCATTTGCCCGCGAAAGGCGAAGGTCACAGGTTCGAGTCCCGGTTCCGGCATACAATTTTAATCTGCCTGGAAGTTTCAAATCAGCGGACACTCCGCTGCAGAGTGAAACTTTCATTCAGATGACGCTCTTACTCGCCTCGTAGTGGTTATAGTAAAACAAAAACGGATATCTCTGTACGTAAAAAAAAAAAAAATAGGGGGGGGTCTCTGATTTTTCTCCTTATAGTACACATTGTAATGCGTGTTAAACAACATTTTGAAATAAATACTTGTAGAATTTTTTTAAACGGCAACCACGAGTGGAGTGCGTATGTTGAACCGTTCCTATTCAGAATTCCTGTACTTTTCTTATTTATCCAATCTTCCAAGAAGTTTCGTGTCCCCGCTTAGTAACTGAAGTGTTTTAGTACTAACCTTGTATGTTGACTGTAAGAGCAACTTCATCGATAACGATCTCATACCCTCACAGTGTTGATAACTTGTGAATTCGATAAAAGATAATCATAAAACATATCTCAAGCTTTTTACACTAATTGAGACATATATCAAAAGTTCATATCTTTAGCATTAACATTGGGGGACTTAATATTGTGCACAGTTGTGCAATTCTCCGTAAATGCAGATGTTCTGTTGCTCTTAGGTGCTGATGCCGACGTGATGCGCAGCTGCGCGATAGTATGTACGTAATACAGTACAGCAGCAGGACATCCCATGATACTCAAATTACATAAGCGACAGTAGGTAAAGCTTGCTTTCCTACAAGGCGAACAAGTGGGGTGAGTGGAATCTAGTACAAGCACAAGCCATAATATGGGGCGCAAAATGTTCGAATGTTCGTTAAGCTTATGGCACTTAACTACGGGGTCATCAGTCCCTAAACTTACATACTACTTATGAACTAACTTATACTAAAGACACCACAAACATCCATGTCCGAGGGAGGATTCGAACCCCCGACGGGGAACGGCCTCGCGCATCGCAGCATAGCGCCTCAATGTGCTCGGCCACTCCGCCTCGGCTGCGGTGCATAACCATTGTGTCACTGCATAAGGCGACTCGCCAAGAGACTGCTGCCACGCTGTCTTCAAACTCCGACCATCGTGCTCTTCCACGCACAAGACAGATTCGTCGTTCAAAACAATGCCGTTTCATTCATTTGTCCGTATCCGGCGTTCCCCTGGCAGCGAAAGCGCCTGTGCCGTTGACGCTTTGGCAAAAGCAGCAGTAGACGCCTTGCGGAGAGGCTACTCCAAGCACAGTCTCAAAATGTTCAAATGTTTGTAAATCTATCGGACCAAACTGCGTGGTCATCAGTCCGTAGCTTACAAACTACTTAAACCTAGGTAAACTAACCTAATGACAAACACACACACCCTTGCCCTAGGGAGGACTCGAACCTCCACGGCGAGACGCTTTAGACCGCTGGGCTACTCCACCGCGGCAAGCACAGTCTAAAGCCCTTTCTATACGACACGTGCAACACGCACAAGGAAGTCGTTGTCAGCTGCAGCGCCCCTCGCAATAGACCGTCGAACTACAAAGAAGCGCCGGCCGCGGTGGTCGAGGGGACTGAGGCGCTTCAGTCACGGTCTGCACGGCCACTACGGTCGGGGGTTCGAATCCCCCCTCGGGCATGGATATTTGTGCCGTCCTTAGTTGTAGGTAGTTCATAAGTAGTTTGTAAGTTTAGGGACTGATGACCCCGTAGTTAAATCCCTTAAGCTTAACAAACATTTGAACATTTGATTTTTACAAAGAAGCGCTCAAACGGTACGCATATGTTGAGTCGTCTGCTTCATGCGTCTACTTCGTTTGTTGTCAAGTTACAGCAAATTAATCAAATGTTTGTAAATCTATGGACCAAACTACGTGGTCATCAGTACGTAGCTTACAAACTACTTAAACTAAGGTAAAGTAACCTAAGGACAAGACACACACCCATGCCGCAGGGAGGACTCGAACTCCTACAGCGAGCAACCGCGCGCTCCGCAGCGAGGCGCCTTAGACCGCTCGGGTACTCCACCGCGGCACAAATCAATCGCCGCGTTAACATCACTTTTCGCAACTGTATGATATATTGTGATGATTAAAACATTTATATGTGTTTTAGACTGCCACAGTGAAACTGTATTTAATTGTTTTCGTGTAGTTCATGCATAACTATGTCGCTCACATGTGTTAGCCGGCCGCGGTGGCCGAGGGGACTAAGGCGCTCCAGTCACGGTCTGCACGGTCGCTACGGTCGGGGGTTCGAATCCCCCCTCGGGCATGGATATTTGTGCCGTCCTAGTTCGTAAGTAGTTCATAAGTAGTTTGTAAGTTTAGGGACTGATGACCACGTAGTTAATTCCCGTAGACTATACAAACATTTGAACACATGTGTTAACGTCCTCATTATAAAATGCGATTACATACTTCCAGTCCCTGCGGTTTGTGGCGCCTATGTATATGATGAACAAGCTCAGGTGTCTATACATAAACCCTTCACTTTGATAAAGCTTCAAGTAATGCTCACCAAAAACAAATATTTCATTTGTTAACTACAGCATGTTTCAGGAAAAATAGCAAATATTTTAGAAGATGGCAAAAAAGACGATGTGCAGTTACTATTTCATATTACGTGTGTCCAGTTATTATTGGGTACTGAGACAGATCTTGGTATGTGCAACATACTGATTTGGATATTTTGACTTTTTCTTTCGTCGGTTCTTGGTAGATCACCCTATTGATTTTATTTAAATAACCGGTTTTCGACGAAGCTTAAAGTCTGAGTATGTCCTAGTAAGCTGAAAACCGGGTAACGAAGTGGAAATGAACGTGCAGAACATACACAAAATTCTACTTTTAAGTAAGTGTGATCCTGTACCACCAAGAACCGACGGATAAATCAGTGAAATTTTCTTGCTTTAAATTTGCTCTATGTTTGTTTGAATTTAATATTAACAGCTATATCTCTGTATTCAATAAAAATTGTACACATGTTATATTAAATTTTTAATGCAATTCCTCTATGGTATCACCTCCTAAAATACTTACGGCTAAGTCGAATCTGAGCAGGAGACAAGTAAACATTCTTAGACTAAGCGGCTTCGTTTGTCTGCTAGGTTCCCCATTCGGTAGTCTGCGCATGCGCGAAGCACTTCTATTCGCGTGAGAATAGGAGCCATCTTATTTCGTCTACTAGCGATCGTATGCGTACATGTTGTGTAACTGCACACGTCTACATTGTACGCGGACGGCGTAACTGGTGCATCATGGGTAATCTCATAGGCTTTCACTTCCCGTGTAGAAAGGGCTTAAAATATACAGTCACGACACTCCCGCAGATTTTTTTGTTGTCTACTCCGACAGCAGCGCCCCAAGCGGCCGGCAAGCAACATTTTTGAATACGGTATTGTATGACTGCGAATACTACCGTTTATATGAATTTTAAAATACTTTTAAAATTAGCGAACGTATCTAATGCCATATAAATAGGCTATGACGCGAAAATAGCTCCACATTTGTTACGTGTTTTGGTTTCACATTTTGTGGATCGTAGTAAAGCTTGAAAGGTTATTTATTAAGATGAAACCATGCCAAGTGCATGCGCAGTATATAACTGTACAAATCGCAGTAATAAGACTGTTGCAATATAGTATTTTCAGTAAGTAATTGTACGCTTTCGTTTCTAAAATTTCGTGTACACGTCTTTTGTACTTACCACATTTCTGTAAACATTAGTCCTATGTGTTGTGTATGTGTTCAACTGTAACTAAAGTAAGCTGCAATTATAATTTTCAGTTTTCCTTTGAAAAATGAAGAACTTACAAAACGATGGTTAGCCAATACAAGCGAGATAAGTGGAAACCTACTGCATACAGATATATTTGTCCATCGCATTTTGAAATCATGTATGCAACAAAGAGGCTTCTGCTAATGCGATTCCGACGATATTTTCGTTCCCGGAACATCTTCAGACTACAAAAACTCCATCATTAGGGAAGAAGAATTTTCTTTTGCGAATGTATGTAGATGTATTTAGAATGTTGGGAAGCTGACCTATTTTATTTACCAACTACGTGTACTTAATGGTATCCTCGAAATCTTGATAGGAATCTCATTAGTCCAGCCTAATAAAGCTATTATTAAAACATTACATAATTTAAGTAAAGCCAAGTCTGCGGAGGAAAGAGGTAAGCAGAATAGGCAAATGTACACGAAATTAATGTTGTTTAAAGGACAGTGAAAAGGCATGGTTTTTGTATGAATGAGACGATGTTTAGCCGATCCAGTGTATGTGACATTTGTAATTAAACTTTCAGATTTGTCTGCCACACACTTGTTGTCCATCATTTATCCTATATCCATATTAGCTTGGCTATAAAAATAACAATCAGGTAGAGAATGGTTTGTTAAGTGATTGCAGAAAGTGAAAATGATATGATTTAGTGCTACAGAAGACGACTGGTTACACCTACGTGACGTTGTAAAACATGACGCCCTAGTTTCCAATTTACTTCAAGTATGCCAGCACCTTGCCCAGTCTATGTTGTTTATACAGGTCGTTGATCAGCAAACGTCGTTGTTTATATACGTCTCACAAGGAAAGTACTTGCGGTCGAACAAATATAAATACGCGAAAATCGTGTGAGAGATAATGTGAAGGTTCCTCATTGCACTAGTGATATTCCCTCGTCTGCAGAACTCTGCAGTCGCCCATTAGAGGCCTCTGTGTGTGCCACCCCGCACTGCACCTTGAACTGCCGGTATACCAGTAGTGGCGGTGCAGTGTGGCTCTAAAGTTGCGTTTTGTGACGTTATTTGTGTAGGTCGACGATTGGCAAAAAATCCTGCTAATATAGTGTGACTGGTTGAGATGAAGTTACGAAGAAACCTTCTTCGTGAAGATGGTATTGGTGTAGAAGATGAATCATTCGCATGTTACCTGGTATATACTATAGTGTTTCTAATCTATGCTCATATTTCTGCACTATAATAAATACCAGAAAACATGTCAATGATTTATCTTCTATACCAAGACTGTAGTCACGAAGAAGGGCTCTTTAGAATTTCATCTCAACCAATCGCAATACATTATCAGGATTGATTACCAATCGCCGACCCATCTGCCGCTTTCCTACTCAAATAACGTCACAAAACGCAACTTCAGAGGCATTTTCCCTAGTGCTCCCGACTGGTGTACCGGCAGATCAAAGTGCAATGCGGCGTGGCTCACGCAGAGGCCTCTAATGGGCGATTGCAAAGTTTCGCAGATTTTGATTTGATTTGATTTTGATTTTTCCAGGGAAGCCAAAACAGTCTTGGTCCAACCCGCCACTGCCCGCACCGAAACTAAGTTTATTGTGCGGTATCGCTCCCTGTATATCTAGTATAGCCAACCAATGCCCTTGAACAGCGCAAGGAGTCCCTTTACCAGTTCTGTCTTAGACACAATTTCTTCGGGTCTGGTAGTCCCAAATGTTCTGTGTCTTTTACTCTCCAATGCAGTATGCATTCGAAGATCAGATGTGATGCAGTTCCATCACCGTCATCACAGATCCTACATTTAGGGTCCTCTTATGTTATTCCCATTGTATGTAGGTGTTTTTTGAAATTCCCATGGCCTGTCAGCAATCCAACCATGAGTCTAATATCTCTCCTGTTCAGGCTCAGGATTGCAGAGCTTCTTTTAAAACATGGCTTTGGCATCATTACCTTGCCATGTTTTTGTTGATGGACTTTGGTCCAATATTCTTCGTGCTTAGTTTTGGAGATGCGAGAGTATCGCTAGTGGAATAAGGGACCTCTACATTATCTGTCAGACGATTTTGGTATGTGTTTGTTCGAGCCCGAGTACTTTCTTTGTCAGACGCTGTTAGATGTGATCGAGTGCCCTCTAGCCTAACTACCGGTCGACACACTTAGGATATTAACAGCAGAGGGTGTACATCAGCAGCATCAGATTGGGTGGTATGGGGACGGCGTGTGTAGCGAGTGGAAGAGTGGAGGACTAATCTTCCCCAGCGCAGTGGTCCGGCCCGTGTGAGCCGCTACAATCGACCGGTCGTTGGGTTCTCTCTCTCTCTCTCTCTCTCACACACACACACACAGGTGGGCGCTGATTAATTGGCGGCCCTGGCGCCTGGGCTGGCTACTTGCTGCCCAGCGGCAGGGCTGCCAACCTCCACCAGGCGCGCCAGTTGAGTACACCCCCCACCACCCTCCCTGCAATTAGCTGCCTCACTGGGGTGGGTTCGCTCGTTCATCAGCGCCCGTAATCTCGGGTAAACACCACTCCGTATCGCGATCGTAATTACCCTGTTCCAGTTCATTGCTTGTCAACTGCTAAGGAACTCAGGTATTGGTGGGCAGGAATAATCATAGACAATGATGCACGATATCAAACTCAGTTATTCATTATTTTTCACATCGTTCCCAATTCGGAATTATTCCTTCTAGAGATTGACTATCGTTCTGTGACCTGAAAATCCTTGCCGGACTGTGGCTGTACCTTGGGCCTCCTTCTTTCCGCCATAATCCCTCGGCCGTCTATACACGCTCCCCAGCCAGACCCTAACTTACACGTGTCATCCTTCCCCATGTCCTCAAGAGCACTGTTTCTCAACCTGTGGGTCGCGACCCTTCCACGGGAGTCGCAAACACTTGTTTGGGGGGTCGCCGTCACAGGAGGAAGTCGTTGCATCATAAGACAATCAGCCAGTGCATGCCTAAATACAGTACTATGTGTTCCATAATGCAAAAAACGTATGCCTAAGAAAAGTTAAATGTATTTTATATGAAAATTACGTGATCCCTTGTTTATCATAAATTATCCGTTGAATAGAACATTGTTTTCTAACAAGTACATTGTGTTACCACTGAATGAACGAAAGGCCTGAAAACTGTTTCAGGTACCAGGCGATAGCTGAATTTACATGATACAATAAATAGTTTTGAGAAATTCGATTGTTTACAAATTGACTATACAGTGGGACCTTGGCTGAACGAGCGTAATTCGCTTCTGAGCTTTACCTGTCATGCGGAATCGCGTTATGCAAGAGATATTTGAGTAGTCTATTATCAAAGACGGACATCTGTCGCTTGGCAGAAACTGAGATCAACGTCATTTTTTATAGCGAAACGTATAGATATATATATTTACAAGCTGATTTGAGCATTATCAACTTAAATACTCGAGAATTTATACCTGGAAGTGGCAAATATCAATTTGATTACTCAAGCACCTTCAAATTGTGTTTGTACCCAAACCGTGCAGGTGTCCGCTTTTGATGTGAACACGCTTTCAGATGTCCGTTTTTGATACACTGAAATTCGCGACTGCTGACGAGAATATTTTACAGGTGTAAAATCTGGGAAATTATAGGAATATCGACATGTAGTAGAAAATATTAAATTTTATATACAAAATGAAATGTTAAGTTTTTCATTAATTTGAGTAGTAATAAAACTTCTTGTATTTTTGAAATTACTATAATGTGTGGAAACTTCCCAAGAAAATTATTAGTATAATGTCTGTTGAAACAGTCGCCAGATTTATGCGTAAACATCCTTACGTTATTTCTGACATCGAAATTCTTTCCAACAAGTGGTAATTTCGTACAACACACCTTACAATAGAACAGTATAATTTACAAGCTAGTCTTAACTTTGTTTCTTTTCAATGCTTATTTTCCCCTTTTCAGTTTTTCTCAACCGCTTCTTACCTTCTCCTTCGGACGCTGTGATGTATTATGTTCCATTTCACTGGCTTTAAAATGGTTATTAGTAATAATATTATAAGAAAAACTACTGAAAATTTCAGTACGGTCTAATACGTCTTAGTAACTGGCACACACTGTCGCCATGTCTGATTTTCTAGGTCATGTGACCAAATACTGTGCTCCCATTGGTGCACACTGCTTTGTTTAACAAGTGTCCGAATTTGATATCAAGCTCATATGTAGGTGTCCGCTTTTGATGTGAACAGTCAATTTTAACATACGATATATCACATTTACATCAAGTTTTGGAAAAAAACGGACTTCACCAATGAAAAGAGCGGAAAAACTTACTTTGGGATCGACTGCTAGATGTCCACGTTTGAAATTAGACTACTCATTTATCTGTCGAAATTCATTCAGAAAAAATGGACTAGAAATTTACTCTGTTACGAACAATACTGTACTTTTATTATTTTTTTTTTTACAAAAAAAGTTGTATCAGCCAAAGAAAATAAATTCGTTGCCTTTGAAATTACACATTTAGCCTTGTTATGGTTCGGGAATGGGGTGGAGGTCACGAAAATATTTTTAGTTGGAAGGAGGTCTCCTATTCAGAAAAGTTCGGTAGCACTGCAAGAAGGAGAAACATAATTCCATCAATATAAGAAATGGCGTTGATAATTGTTATGGAACGCCTGTTCAGAGGAGCAAACATAACAGTGTGCTGCAACACTAGTAATTTTTTTTTTTTACTGATATATGTGATTACATATGTAACTATGTTCGCGTCTCGCACCACCTTGCAAGTCAACATATTCAAGATGTTCATAACGTATTGAATACTTCGAAAGCATATCCTGTCGGAGACATTAGAGCAATGGACACGGTCGTGTAGGAAAATGGCAAAAGATGCATGTTATAAAGAGCAAAAAAATGTTAATGGAATGCAGTTCGGTCTTGCGGAATGGCCAAATGGTCTAAGGAGTCCTGCTACTGACTGCGTAGCCTTTCGCGACGAAGGTTCGAGGTCCTCCCTGGGCACGGGTGTGTGTATGTGTGTGTGTTGTCCTTAGTGTTAGTTAGTTGGAAGTAGATTGTAAGTCTAGGGAGTGATGACCATACCACTTTGGTCCAATAGGTTTACAAACATTTGAACATCTTTTGAATGCAGTTCAAGAATACGAGACGATGAGAAAGAATTTATAAAGTGAGACAATAAAGGTGGATAAATTCTGTTAGTAGGGTACGAAAATAATTTATACTGGCCAAAGTAAAATAAATAGAACGACTATGAGAGTAAAAGTATTTCTGAAGAAGAAGAAATTTGTTAACAGCCAATGTTAACGTAAATCTTAGGAACTCCTTTCTGAAAGCATTTGTCTGGAATGAAACGTGAAAGATAAAGAGTTCAGACAAAAAGATGATAGAAGCTTTTGAAATGTCGTACTATAGACGAATGCTGAAGAGTAGATGCATAGATGGCGTAAATAATGAGGTGCTGAACACAATTGCGAGGAATTAAGTTTTTGACATGTCTTTGAGTAAAAAAAAAGATCGTTTTTTACGACATATTCTGAGAAGCGGAGGGTGTGATGTGTGGGTCACCATTTCCATTGTAATTGGAGTACAACAAGTCACGTGTTTCGGTTTTTTGCCAGACATTCAGTAGTTTTTGAAAAAAAAATCATAGTCAAAATTGATGGGAAATCGCGTTTTCAATGCTATACATCGAAAGATCGCCTGAAGATGAGCATATTTTACTAAAATATTTGTGAATGTGACGATGCTGCCCTTGTTCATAGCGGCACATCGATCGTACATGAAACAAACATTTTAAGTATCACATCATGACATTACAACATAAATATATACAATTTCATAGTATTTACATACCAACAATTAAACTTTTATTCGCATCCTGCAAAATAGGGCTGATGAAGGGAAGTGGGGAGGGTCAGTGTTCGTGCCACTACACAAATAACATTTTGAGTTTCCTCACAATTCTTTCTAAAGCTATATCAAAAAGAGGACAAAGCAAATCCTTATCTTAACCGAATTTTATTTTTAAAATGGTCAAACTAATCCTGTTACTAAAACCCTGCTTTTATTTTCATCCATGCATACATTGCAGAGATTTATCAGTGTAATTAGGAAACCAAATTCAGTCATTACATTCCACAAGCTGTGTCTACGGATGGCGTCGTAAGCATTAATGAAATCGATCTGATATAATCGCACTTTTAAAATCTAGTGCCATGTTTTCATGTAGGTAAGCAGGCCACAGGGTGGCTAATGTCTTTCTTACAGGGTGACCAGAAAAGGACTCCCTGAATTCAAAATTAAACACCTCTAAAACAAAGATCGATAGACGAATGCAGTAAACGGTACGTTTATCGTGAAAGCTGTAAGAAGTTTATACAGCAGTTTGAAATAATAGTTAAAAAAGCTGCTAACAGACGGCACAGTAATCGCCATAGGTAATGCCTAGTATAAATAGTGATCCGAAGCCCAGAGCGATCAGTTCCATTATTGAAACGTGAAAAAAAGCTTAGCGTAACGAAGTAAGAGATTAAAACCATGTACCCCATTGAACAACGCGTTTTTCTGGTGCTAGAGTACCACAGGTTAGAAGAGAGTCCTACGGCAACAAGGCCAAATTTTCAAGCACGATTTAATGTTCTAAAAGGACCCGATTCGAAAACCATTCGTACTCTCTTCGCAAAATTTCAACGAACAGGCAGCGTAACTGATGATCTAGTGGGGCATATTGGCCGCAAGCAAACCGCAGTTACGCCTGAAAATATCGCCACAGTTTCTGGAATTATTCAGCGAAATCCAATGTCATGCGTCCGTAGAATTGCATCTGAGACTGGTTTGAAGCGTTCCAGCACGCAGAAAATACTGAGAAAGAGCTCACATATGTTTACATTCAAAATTCATACGCACCAGGCCATACCCGTACCAGGTGTGCAACAAATGGTTGCCTTTGCTAATCAGATGCTCACAATGATTGATAGTGAAGGATTTTATGTTGGCTGCATCTGGTTAAAGATGAAGCACACTTCCACCTGAATGGATACGTGAAGAAGCAGAACTGGTGATTTTGAGGTTCCGAAAAGCCATATTGGTGTGAAGCGAAACCCCTGTATTCTTCTAAAGTTACTACGTGGGCTGCAGTATGCAGCAGAGGCATTATTGGCCCTTTTTTCATTCGAAAAACGGTCACTGGTGCACGTTACGTTGCAATTTTGGAACAATTTGCGCCACGAAGCAAGCGTTAGGGGATCGACCAGTATTGAATGGTTAATACAAGATGGAGCCCGGCCACATCGGACTGAACAAGTGTTTCGCTTTCTTGAGGAATATTTCGGGAATCGAGTAATTGCTTTGTAATATCCCAAATTTACTGGTGTAGGCATGGAGTGGCCTCCATATTCGCCGGATTTGACCCTGTGTGACTTTTTTCGTGGGGAACCCAAAGCATCTCGCCACGACGGACGAGCTTGAATCGGCGATCTCTGTGGCAAATGAATCCATTTCGGTTGAGACACTACGAAATGTGACGGCGAATTTTATTCTTCATTTGCGCCAATGGTGAACATTTTGAAAACATTGTGACGTGTTTGTTTGCAAAGAGTGTTTTCATCCGATTATTTCACTTATGTATGCTAATATGAGGTCCTATAATTATGTCTGTAAAATTTGGTACTGATCGGGTGAACGGTTCGTCTTAAAAACAGGGAACACGTTACGGACAGACAGACAGACAGACATCCCAAAATCGCCGTTAGTTTTGCAAATATCTCTGAGACGGTACGAGATATGAGAAAAACATAACAGAGCAAAGTTGTAGAGAATTTTCTCCTCTACAAAGTCGGTTATTGAGTTTTCGTGTCAGTTGAATGGTTAAGCTCTTATTTTCATTTAAATTTCGAGCTGTCAAAAGACGACGCAAAGGCCCACTTTTAGTGTTACTACCGTAACTAAAGTGGGCCAAAAAGGGCCAATAATGTCTCTGCTGCATACTGCAGCCCACACAGTAACTTAAAGAGAATAGAGGGGTTTCGCTTCACACCAATATGGCTTTTCCGAACCGCAAAATTGCCAGTTCTGCTTATTCACGTATCCATTCAGGTGGAAGTGTGCTTGGTCTTTAAACCAGATGCAGCCAACATAAAATCCTTCACTATCAATCATTGCGAGCATCTGATGGGCAAAGGCAACCCATTGTTGCACAGCTCATACGGGTATGGACTGGTGTGTTTGAATTTTGAATGGAAACATGTGTAGGCTCTTTCTCAGTATTTTCTGCGTGCTGGGACGCTTCAAATCAGTCTTAGATGCAATTCTACGTACGGATGACATTGGATTTCGCTGAATAATTCCAGAAACTGTGGCGATATTTTCAAGCGTAACAGTGGTTTGCTCGCGGCCAACATGCCCCACTAGATCATCAGTTACGCTGCCTGTTCGTTGAAATTTTGCGAAGAGCGTACGAATAATTTTTGCATCGGGTTCTTTTGTAACATTAAACCGCGCTTGAAAACCTGTGGTACTCTAGCACCAGAAAAACGCGTTGTTTATTGGAGTACATGGTTTTAATCTCTTCCTTCGGTACGCTAACCTCCTTTCACGTTTCAATAGTGGAACTGATCGGCCTGGGCTTCGGATCACTATTTGTACTAGGCATTACGTATGGCGATTACAGCACCATCTGTTAGTAGCTTTTGTAACTATTATTTCTTTTTTTTTGTAACTATTATTTCAAACTGCTGTATAAAAGTCTTACAGGTTTCACAATAAACATACCGTTTACTGCATTCCTCGGTCGATCTTTGTTTTCGAGATATTTAATTTTGAAATCAGGAAGCCCTTTTCTAGACAACCTGTATATGCAATTTCATAGTATTTACATACAAACCATTAAACTTTTATTCGCAATCTGCAAAATAAAGGGCTGAAGAAGGGAAGTGGCGATCGTCAGTGTTCGTGCCAGTACACAAGTACCAGTTTGAGTTTTCTCACAACTCTTAAAGAGGACAAAGCAAATCCTTGTCTTGACCGAATTTTATTTTTAAAATGGTCAAACTTTAATGCATTTAGTAAAACCCTGATTGTATTTTCATCCATGCATCCTTTCCAGAGATTTATCAGTATAATTGGGAAATCAAATTCAGTCATTACATTCCACAAGCAGTGTCTATGGATTGAGTCGTGAGCATCAATGAGGTCGATCTAATATAATAGCACTTTTAAAATCTAGAACCATGTTTTCATGTAGGTAAGTAGGCCACACGGTGGCTAATGTCTTTCTTACAGGGTATTGTAAAAGCTGTAAGAAGTTAATACAGCAGTTTGAAATAATAGTTACAAAAACTGCTAACAGATGGCGCTGTAAATGCCATATGTAATGCGTAGTATAAATAGTGATCCGAAGCCCAGAGCGTGAAAGGAGGTTAGCGTACCGAAGGAAGAGATTAAAACCATGTACCCCATTGAAGAACACGGTTTTCTGGTGCTAGAGTACCACAGGTTAGAAGAAAGTCCTACGGTAACAAGGCGAAGTTTACAAGCACGATTTAATGCTCCAAAAGGACCCGATGCGAAAACCATTCGTACGCTCTTCGCAAAATGTCAACGAACAGGCAGCGTAACTGATGATCTAGTAGGGAATATTGGTTGCAAGTAAACCGCAGTAACGCCTGAAAACATCGCCACCCTCCCTGCAATTAGCTGCCTCACTGGGATGGGTGCCCTCGTTAATGTGCTCCCGTAATCTCGGGTAAAACCACTCCGTATCGCGCTCGTAATTCATTGCTTGTCAACTGCTAAGGAACACAGGTATTGGTGGGCAGGCATAATCATAGACAATAACGCGCGATATCAAACTCAGTTATTTATTATTTATCACATAAATGTTCCCAAGCTCCGAATTATTCCTTCGAGAGATTGACTATCGTTCAGTGACCTGAAAATCTTTGCCGGGCCGTCAGTATATGCGTCAGTAAAGAAATGCCTTTGATTTGATGCGGAGGAGAAGAATTGAAATCCTTCGTTTGGCAGAGGACGTTTCGTAAGGGATGTGGATCATCAGTGCGAGATAATGTAGGTCACAGCTGCTGTTCCGGAGAGAGCTGTCCTTTTTTTCTGTCAGACGAGGCGTGTAGCGGCGGGCAGAGCAGCCCCAGCAGTGCGGCAGCTGGCGCCGTTGTCGGCCAGTCAGCAGTCAGCAGTCAGCAGACGCGGCAGCGCCTGTCAGCGCTGATTGCTTTCTGATTGCGCGCCCGCGGAAGCCCCTGGTGTGCGCTGCGGCTGCGGCTGCGGCTGCGGCTGCGGCTGCCAGGCTGCTATTGTCACGGCACCTTTGTTCCCGCCAGCGCGACGCCGACCAAACACTCGCAGCCACCTTCACAACAACTGTTAATGGTAGACCGCTTCTAAGCATCCCAAGTCTGTGAGCTACAGCTCCATCTGCAACCAAGTACTATCTGAAACTTTACATCTACATATACACGGGATACTCTGCAAACCACATTTAAGTGCCTGGCAGAGGTTTCATCAAACCACCATTATACTATTTATCTCCCATTCCATTCTCGAATAGTGCGCTGAAAGAATGAACACCTGAATCTCTCCGTTCGGGCTCTGATTTCTCGTATTGTATTCTGATGATCATTTCTACCTATGTAAGTGGGACTCAACAATATATTTTCGCATTCGGAGGAGAATGTTGGCGATTGTAGATTCGTAAGTAGCCCACTCCGCAGCGATAAGCGCCGTTGTTGTAATGATTCCCATCCCAGATCCTGTAACATTTCCGTAACGCTGTCTCCCTTGTATCGTGACAATACGAAACGTGCTGCCCTTCTTTGGACACTTTCGACGTCTTCCGTCAAACCCACCTGAGAAGGATCCCTGACTGGGCAGGAATACCCCAAAAAAGGACGGACAAGCGTAGTGTATGCAGTCTCTTTAGTAGTTCTGTTGCATCTTTTAAGGGTTTTGCCAATAAAATGCAGTCTCTGGTTCACCTTTCCCACGACATTATCTACGTGTTATTTCCAATTTAAGTCAGAAGTAATTGTAATGCCATAGGTATTTTGTGGAGTTTACGGCCTTCACTTTTGATTGATTTATCTTGTAAACAAAGTTTAACGGATTTCTTTTCGTACTCATGTGGACGACTTCACACTTGTCATTATTTAGAGTCAACTGCCCATTTTTACACGATACCGATATCTTATTCAAATCGTTCTGTAGTTGGTTTTGATCTTCAGATGATTTTACTAGACGGTAAATGACGGCATCATCTGCCCCTAAATAGTTTATGCAAATAAGGTACAGCAGAGAACCAATAACAGTACCCCGTGGAACGCCCTATATCATCTCTGTTTTAGTCGATGCCTTACCATCGATTACTACGAACTGTGTCCTCTCTGACAGGAAATGCCCTATCGGTTGCAAATTTGGGGCGATTTACCATAACCACGCATTTTGATTAAAATCCGTTTTTGATGTACGGTGTCAAAAGCCTTCTGGAAATCAAGGAATACGGAATCAATTTGCGAACCCTTGTCGGTAGCATCCATCACTTCGTGTGAGTAAAGAGCTAGTTGTGTTTCGCATGAACGATATTTTCTAAATCCATGTTGACCTTGGGTCAATAGATCATTCTTTTCGAAATAATTCATAATTTTTGATACAGGATATGTTCCAAAACTCTGCTGCAAATTGAAGTCAATGAAATAGGCCTGTAGTTTAATGGGTTACTCCTACTGCCTTTCTTGAATATAGGTGTGCCCTCTACACAGTGGGGTAGCGTACGGGGAGGGGTGGGGGTGGGGGGCATGACCCTGGGCGGCACTTCATGGGAGGTGGTGGGGAGAGGGCGAACTGCGTAAAAATTTCCACATTATTATAATTATTATTATTATTATCATCTAATATTAGTTAATTCACTGGAAAAACTGTTACTATTTCTGTGGCGGAAAGTAATATGTCTGAAACAACTACTGTCACGAGGAATTGGGCCAGTGCAGAAGAGAGACCAGCAGTTGCTTTAAACTTACGTTATACTAATAAATAGAATTGATACGTTCGAATCTGTTTCCCCTCGCGCGGCGATTGGGGGCGCTTTCTGTCCGTACGGCGAGTGAGGTAGTAAGTGTAGCGGCGCCTTGCAGGTGACACCGCAAGGGGGCGCTAGCATCGGATTTTCGTTAGAGAGCCTTTTTACATCTACTTCTACATACATACTCCGCAATTCACCGTAAGGTGCGTGGTGGAAGGTACACTGTACCACTTTCCTATTGCACTCCCAAATAGAACGAGGGAAAAAAGAATGCCTATATGCCTCCGTACGACCCCTAATTTCTCTTATCTTGTCATTTTGATCTTTACGAGAATGGTAAGAAGGAGGCAGCATTCAGCTTCAAATTCCGGACCTCTACATTGAATCAACAGAAATTCACGAAAAGAACGTCGTCTTTCTTCCAGCGATCCCAAATTGAGTTGCCGGAGCATTTCCGCGACACTCGTGCATTGGTCGAACATACCAGTAACAAATCTAGCTGCTCGCCTCTGAACTGCCTCTATGTCTTCCTTTAAACTGATCTTCTGCGGGTCCCAAACACTTGAACAATACTTAAGACGTGGTCGTACAAGCGTTTTATACGCGGCCTCTTTTACAGGTGAAGTACATCTTCCCAATATTCTGCCAATAAAACGAAGTCGGCTGTCCGCCTTACTCACGACTGTCCTTACATGTTCGTTCCATTTCATATCGCTCTGCAATGTTATGCCTAGATATTTCAACGACGCGACAGCATCAAGAAGCTTACTACTAATGCTGTATTCGAACATTATGGGATTGTTTTTCCTACTCGTGCGCATCACCTTACATTTTTCTATATTGAGAGCTAGTTGTCATTCTTCGCATCAACAAGAAATTTTGTCTAAGTATGCTGTATGCTATTACAGTCAGTTAAAGACGACACCCTCCCATACACCACAGCATCATCAGCAAACAGCCGAAAATTACAACTTACTCTGTCCATCAGATCATTTATATAGATAGAAAATAATAGCGGTCCTATCACACTACCCTGGGGCACGCCTGACAATACACTCGTGTCTGATGAACACTCGCAGTCGTACTGCGTTCTATTACTTAGGAAATCTTCCAGCCAGTCACAAATCTGTGAACCTATTCCATAACCTCGTCTCTTCGTTAGCAGTCTGCAGTGTGTCACCGCGTCGAACGCCTTTTTGAAGTCGAGAAAAACACAATCCGCCTGTTGCGCTTCATCCATGGCTCGCAAGATGTCATGTGAGAAAAGGGCAAGTTGATTTTCACACGAACAATGTTTCCTAAATCCATGCTGATTCATAGAAAGAAGCTTTTCCGTATCAAGGAAATTTACTATATTCGAACTGAGAATATGCTCTAAAATTCTACATGAAACTGATGTCAACGATATTGGCCTGTAATTGTGTGGGTCAGTTCACTTTCCTTTCTTATAAACTGGAGTCACCTGCGAATTTTCCAATCACTAGGAACTTTGCGCTGAATTAAAGATTAGCGATAAATGCAAGCTAAGTAGGGGGCCAATGCCGCAGAATAGTCTTTGTAAAACCGAACTGGTATTCCATCCGGACCAGAAGACTTTTTCGTATTTAGCTCTCTCAGCTGCTTCTCTTCACCGGAAATACCTATTGCTACGTCCCCCATTTCGGAATTAGTACGTTGATCAAATGATGGTACATTTGTGCGGTCCTCCTGCGTGAAAGATTTCGTAAAGGTTAAATTTAGAACTTCAGCTTTCCGTTTGCTTTCTTCTATTACTGCCCCGGAATGATCTACGAGTGATTGGACAGTGGGCTTTGACCCGCTTATCGATTTTATATAGGACCAGAATTTTTTCGGGTTCTCGGAAAGATCTTTTTGTAAGGTATGGCTGTGATAATTATTGTATGCTCCGCGCATCGATCTTTTTATAGACGAACGAATCTCTACTAACTTTTGCCTGTCATCATTTGCGTGTGCTTTTTTGAATCGAGAGTGCAAGAGTCTTCGCTTTCTCAGCAGCTTTCTAACATTATTATTATACCACGGTGGATCTTTTCCATCCTTAATCGTCTTTACTGGCACATCTTTCTCTAACCCTCTTTATAGGGAGAGAGTGGCCAACTGGCCGGTGGCCGCCATGTTTTTACCAGACGTGCGTTTCGATAGCGGTACTGGCAGATGTGCAGCAATTTAATGATGAAATACGGCGTCAGTTGGACCCACGAGGCCAAAGCACATCTTCGAGCTTAATACTCAGTACGTGGTTAAAACAAAATCCATTCATCTATGTTTATATAGGCCTAATATATTCTTAACCAAATAAGTCTCGTAAAGCACATTTTACGATGTTCTGGTAACTTCGACAGTGTCCAGTTCATTAATAACAAAGAGAGCTGTTTCATTTTATGTATCTCAAAGAAAGTGAGGCTACTTCACATTTTTCTGTCTGCATATCCATCGCTGAAATCTGTGCACTATTATCGCTTTTCGCCCTCATATAAAGCATTTTATGTGTTTTCCTGTCGATCTTGTAATATTTTCCTAAACTCGGAAATACCAACATCGTCATTCTGTACACACTTCTAGGAGCTCAGTATCACAGAAAATCGGTAAAATACTGATAATATCCTTACTAAAACAGCAGAACAGACTCAAAATAGGTGACTGGATATCTACAATGAGTCAATAGTCTCGCCCCTCTTTTTCATGTTATATGCCGCATCCAATAATAGGGTTGTGAATAGTGAATAATACACAGCCAATGGGGAGGTGCCGTATCCATGGTAAAACACATCTTGTAGCAAGACTTGTCAAAAACCAAAACCATGAACTAACAACAAGAAAATACTGCTACTGGATTCGAACTCGTGACTTTCACACTACGAATTCAGTACGTACAACCCCTGCACCACGCGGAAATTGCAAAGACAATACTTCTATTACTGACTTTCATCAATGCCTTTCTTCCACTGGACGGGGAGAAGCAGAAAATGTCACACACAGGAATAATTCGTTGGTTTGCATAAGTCGCCTTCACGGTTCCCGCTTTCTCGGTTAACCACCCACTGTTTCCGTATTTCCTCATTCATTGGGAACACAAATATCATTTAGCAATCTACACTTCGCCTTTTACAGCCAACAGAGAAAAAAACCAATATCTAACAAAAATATATAAAATACTGCTACTGGATTCGAACTCGCGACCTTCACATTACGAATTCAGTACGCACAACCCCCGCATCAAGCGGAAATTGCACAGGCAATACTTCTATTACTGATTTTCATCAATGCCTTTCTTCCACTGGACGGGGACAGGAAAATATCACACACATGAATAATTCGTTGGTATCCACAAGTCGCCTTTACGGTTTCCGCTTTCTCGGTTAACTTTCACCGTCCACTGTTTCCACATTTCCTCATTCATTGCGAACACAAGCATCATTTAGCAATCTTCTCTTCACCTTTTACAGCCAACAGAGGAGCAACGAGGCATTTCTCTTGACTCTCCTTAATGATTATGTAATACACATTACTAATTACACGCAGTAAATAACTTCAGTTCAACATTTAATCTTGAAATCTTGCCACTAAGTAGCAAAGTTCTCGTTAACGACGGACGAACAACACATTAATTTACGTAAACAAAACTGACAGAAGACGCGCAAAAGTGCAGCAGTGCCTACCGTATGTAACGCTACATAGCAATCACAGCACAAACTAGCCATTTTCATCCAGATTCAATAATAATAATTTGTAAGGGGCAGAATCTATACGTATTTGTCAAAATTCCAGTAACAGTCAATATATCTTTGAAGTATCGAAACAGTACAGTCTAAGAGTAACCGCGTCTAAACACCGTAAATCAGAGTAATCTTTTGTCGCAATAGTAGTATAAATAGTTCCGCAGTATAGCTACTCGCTCTCTCAGTCTTTGTTTCTCCCAACGTTAACAGCACTCAGAATTTGTTTCTCGTAACGATAACATCTCACTCAGTCTTTGTGGTGTATCTGTAATAGTCAGGTGCAAAAAAAAAAAATATTCCGAACTTTTGGTTTACTATGATTGAATTTATTTGAAAGGCTTAATTAAATCGAACTTATACGCGAATGCATAATAATATCTGTGGACTTTAATTCGGGTTAGGCTACGGACTTAGAAAAATTGTGCCTCCCGATAGGAACCAAACATCAAATCAAAAAACTTTACTTGTTCAAAAAAAAAAAAAAAAAAAAAAAAAAAAAAAAAAAAAAAAAAAAAAAAAAAAAAAAAAAAAAAAGTGATAATTTTTAAATATTGACTTTGCCAAGATTGTCAAACTCCGATTTTGTGAAATGAACTAAAGAGAACTGCTTATTTAAAATATATCGTGTGACTTTGACAGTGTTTTCTAAATCTGTGCCTAAGGTGAAATATAGGAGAAATATTAATTTAAAATTTTGTGTCGACCACATCAATAGTAGTTAGCACCTGATCTTCCCGTTGATAATTGAAGGACTTTTAAAACTAACATCTTTGAATTATCTGTGAATCAAAGTGACTAAAAAAATTTAAAATGAATGTATGACTTTTATAGTTAAAGTTTATAGTAAATGTTTATGTGACATGCTTCGTTAAATGTAATTGCCGGGAAATAAAAGATTATATTAGAAAAAGAATTAATAATTTCTAAAACAAGTCACTGTGATTACAGAGTCCATGTTCATCAGTTAAAACATAATCCATAAACTGTGTTAGGCTACGGAAAGTTAAACCAGTGGCATCTGTAACTGAATATATGAAATATTATCAGGTGTACCAACTTAAATAACCAACGTATGCATCAAACAAAAATTTTACGTGCCTACTGAATGTTTATGTGAAGAGGACGAAAGCTTGCACTACCGCTGACGTCGCTTCTATCATCCCGAAGCACTACAACAAACCAAACAAAATTTCCACCGCCGACCAAAATATCAAATAAAAGGACGTCACACGTAACACAACCCGTATGTAACAATTTAGTCAAATTGCTGTCAGATGCATGGAAGACCGTCTACATGACAGAAACGCACACAGTAGCTGTTCACTCACATGTAAAGCCCGCCAAATCTGGTAAAAACATGGCGTCCTGGGCTCTCAGCCAATCAGCAGCGGTCTCACAGGCGCTCCAGTTTTTGGCGGAGTGGAGACATCGCAGTGTTGTTGTTGTTGTTGTTTTTTTTTTTTTTTGAGGGGACTAAACAGCTAGGTCATCAGTCCCCTGTTACTAACTGAGAGTCCACTGTCAATAATGAAAAGTAAAACAAAGCTCTAAAATTGGTCACGCGCATAAAGTACAGGTTGACGATGGACAGACCACTGATAACGTAAAACAAAGACACACAGAATTGTTAAAAGAAAGTCAGGAATAAAACTGACTAGTGGAGTATCTTGGCTGGCTGATCACAAAGAAAAAACAGGATGAGCCAGCCATACTGCATACACTAAGAACCCCTAAGGGTGTGAAAAGGGAAAAAACTAGATTGGTGGTGGCCTAAGATGTCAGGCCACAGCACCCACCGTCAGATAGAGTCATAAAAACCAGCAGCGCGGATAAAACTTAAGACTTTGTTAGCCATAGAGGCGTCGTCTCCTAAAACTAAAGGTAGTGCGTCTGGAAGAGTAAAATAGTGCCGCAGGTCGGCTAAAAGCGGACAGGCCATCAAAAGATGGGCCACTGTCAATACAGTGCCACATCGACACACGGGTGGAGCCTCACGCCGAAGAAGATACCCGTGGGTGAGCCACGTATGTCCAATCCGGAGGCGACAGAGGACAACTGACTCTCGGCGGGTCGGCCGCAGTGAAGATTTCCACAAAGCTGTGGAGAGCTTCACCGCCCGAAGCTTATTCGGTGCAGTCGCCGTAACCCACTCGGTGCTCCAAGCTTCGCGCACCCTCCGGTGCAACACCAGTTTAACATCCTGTTCCGTGACACCAATTGTGAGAGGTGGTCCCATAGTGGCCTGCTTGGCCAATCGATCTACATGCTCATTCCCTGGTATGCCAACATGACCTGGGGTCCACACAAAGACCACAGAACGGCCTGATTGGATGAGTCGTGGACGGAGTCGAGAACCACGCCAGTGAAGTGCGGTCGGCTGCTTGCTGGACTGACTGCTGACCGCAGTTTGCAGTGTTTTGGAGACTTTTACTTGCGGCGTCTTTCGAGCGCGAGGCGCGCCCAGGAGAGTGGACTGTTGACGACCTGCGCGGCCCGTGCACGCGCCCAACTTACAATAGCTGTCCACAACGGTGCCTTCGCTGCTTCAGCCCATGGAGATCCATGTTATTGACTGTATGTGCAGTTTCTGGCCTTAAGCACATCAACGACAGTAACTGGCTTGTGTTCTGATCCTAGTGGGAGATTTTTCCGTGTTAAATTTGGATGCTAACAGGGTTAAGTGGCGACGTTTGTAGGTGTACCCAGGTGTTGTGAATCGATACGTTATTTTAATATTGTGAGAGTTGTGTCGAACCCTTTTCTAAACTGGTCTGAACGCTTGTAAAGTTAAGAGGGTGTCCTTCGGTTCTTTGTGACTTGTTCAGGTGTGCACATCAAGACATTATTGTAATATTTCAAGTGTTGTGTTAAACATTTTTCAAAACTGTAACGTTGTTGTCGTTTAGCACTAACTTAATCTGACTTGAGTACTTACTAAATCAGAGTACTTTTTAAATTGGTTAATTAACTGTATACCTTAAGTGCGATTTGTATTATAAGGAAGACGGCACTGTTGTTTATTACCAAGCCATGCAGTGTGGTAAATGAAAAAAAAAGGGAGGGGAAAAAGGTTAAAAATTATCATGTCCAGGTTCTAACATATTTTGGCCGTGGTGGCTTCCGCTTAGGGATCCTTGTATCCTAGCTGAACTATTAAATGGTTAATGAGTCCTTAAAAAATGTTGAAATGTTTTTATAGCTTATGGGACTTAACTACGGGGTCATCAGTCCCTAAACTTACAAACTACTTATGAACTATCTTATACTAAGGACGGTACAAATATCCATGCCCGAGGGGGGGATTCGAACCCCCAACTGTAGTGGCCGTGCAGACCGTGACTGGCGCGCCGCAGACTGCTCGGCCACCGCGGCAATGACTCCTTAAGAGAACCATTTCAAGAATAAAAAGAACACATCACAATATTTATTACAAAGTCACATTATGGTTAGGAACTGACATATTATAACGGAATCATCAAATTCTCACTTAGAACTCACGTTACATTCGGCTGGGGATTGTTCTGTTATTATAGTTTGGTTGGTGCACGGTGGAAGACGTCATTTATAAACTGTGTACATGACGCCACAAGGTTTTTTTATTAGGTCATCCATGTTTCTTGTCTGAAGGCCGTTCATTTTGGATTAAACAAAATGTTCAAATGTTTGTTAAGCTTAAAGGACTTAAAAGCTGTACGTGTGTTGTGTATGTTGAACCTATCGTTAGATCAGACAACAAATTGTTCCTTGACACAGCAATTTGGTTTAATTATGGCCCTGATACTGATGTATATGCTATTAAGTGAGAAACAGTGCATGAAACTGATTATGTGCGCAACGGATATTTTAAACACAAAACAACTGTTACATGTAGCCTTTTCAAACAGACACTGACTATACTCAAAAATTTTGACTGCGAGAAAGATATTTAAAAAAAAAAACAACCACAAATCACTTTCTTAATGCTTGACTGTGAGAATTTTATGCAGATCAGTTTCTAATTATTGAAATTTAGTATCAATTTAGTATCATAGTCAATTAACTATCATTTACTATGGCACCAATAATGAAATCCGTTCAACAATATTATTCACATCAATACTGCACTTTAAATCCACTAATAATTAATTATCAAATGAAGGAAGTAGGTTAATTTTCTAACTACGTAAATGAAACATGAAAGAGAGTTTAAGCTACTTATTATTAATAATCAGCATTACATTACCTACATAATACAACTTCTGACTTGCTGGCAAAGCAGCCTCTGCTCTACATCGGAGCCATACACACAACCCAACCGCTCTCTAAGCGAGCTGAACCACTAGTACTACTCTCTCTCAGTGCGAGCTACAATGCTATGCAATACATGATCTTTGCCAAAGATGAAACTTCATAAAGGACACATATCGATACATACAGTAGAAGCGATATTATACATTTTCTTGCAAGCAAGTTACTCGATACAAAACAGGAGGCACAATATTGGACATTTTCTTACAAAATAATTTTTTTTATGGACACGTTTCAGACTTAATTGTGGGGTTATCAGTCCCTAAACGTACAAACTACTTATGAAGTACCTTACATTAAGACGACACAAAACATTCATGCCCGAGGGGTGACTCGAACCCCCGACGGGGAACGGCCTCGCTCAACGCAGCATAGCGCCTCAATGCGCTGGGCCGTTCCGCCGCGGGTTGGATTAAACGTTTCATCCAAAAAGTGCTGCGGTAACAGGCTGACTTCCGGCCCACTATAAGCAGTCCCATTGTTCCTTGCCCTCTTCTACTACTTTCCTATTTCTTGTTTTCTGGCATGATCAATCGTCCGTATTACTTTCATCCTACTGTACCAAAAATTTCCATACCATAGTAAGGTATTACTCCATCAACCCCTTAAGCATACAAAATGGGGCGGAGGTGCTTTACGCTGAATGCATGCGTCTCGTGTTATGGCCACTGAAGTCCCACTTTAGAAAATTTTTCAACGTTTGTAAACCTATGGGACTAAACATTCGGAAGTTTCTAAACCTAAGGGGCCAATCTGCCGAGGTCGTAGGTCTCTAGATTACGAACTTTTTAACCAATTTACACCATGTACAACACTCACACACCCGTGCCCGAGGACTGTTTCGAATCTCTGAAAGGAGCGGCCGTGTAATTCGTAACAAGGCGCCTTAAACCGCTCGGCCATTCCCGCGTGGAAATTATACACTTTAGGGGGGACGTTGATGTAAAACACACACTATTTCAAAAATGCACCAAATCCACAGTTTTTGAAATATGGCAATGGAATTTTGTACCACGCTTTACATGGAAGTAACACATTTATATATGTAAAATCCTTTGATTATGTATATTCCACTTTTTTATGAAATTTGAAGTTTTAGTTTCAAAAAATTATGTTTGGTCCTTTTTCTCAGAAATTATTAAAGAGGTTTCTACAAATATTTCTCTTTTTCATCTCTTCATATGGTGTAAGCTTCTCTCATGAGATTTTTGGAATACATGATCACTAATAAAAACACGACAAAGTTGCAATATTCCACATATTTATTGTTTAGTACAGGCCAGTTTTCGGCTACTACGCCATCATCAGATACAACGGTTAGTATAAACAAACGACACGGCAAAGGTTATACTACATGTGCATCAAATAATGACATAGATAAGCGAAAGATAAAGGTTGTTAGGAAGGTATATTAAGAAATGGTCCAAAATTATTAATTATTGACTTAGTAGCTAAGAAACGCAAGTGACAGTTTGAAAAATAAATTACATGGTATTTGTTACAAAAATAACTGATAGTTTGGAAAATTTAATAACATGACAATTGGTGCACGGTTGTTTGATTGTAAAAGAAGGTTACATGGAACAATTAGGCCTATAGTGCCTTTGGTAACTTTTCGAAAAGGTGATAAAGATACGTGTGTCAGAATAAGACTATTAAAAACCAAATAGGATTTCAACAAAACATTCACATACAGGTTGAAGGTACATGTAACTATTCATAAAAGTTTGTAGGCCTATTGGTAAACTATGTATATATCTGACAAATTATTCACAGACAGTGTGAAGGAACGTGTAATATTCATAACAGTTTGGTATGCCTATTGGTAAACATATATATATATATATATATATATATATATATATATATATATATATATATATATATATATATATAATGTGTGTGTGTGTGTGTGTGTATGACAAGTTTTTCCAGATGACTTCCAGTAAGCGATTACACTTAAGAAATGTGATTTAGTCAAAATAATATAAAAACCTAGGCACTATTGGGTAACATTTCGAAAAGGTGCTAAATACATGTGTATCACTGTAAAACTATTACAAACCAAAAGGTCTATAATGATTATTTACACACAGGGTGAAGGAACAGGTAATTTATCATAACAGTTTGGTAGGTCCATTGGTAAACATACATGTGTGACAAATTATATCAGATGACTTCCAATAAATGATTATACTTAAGAAATGTGATGAATATTTGGGCTTATGGTAATGGGGATAATGGCAAGTTAAATCCCTACATTGTTTTTAGAAGCCAGTTAAAATAAATGGTAGTTCTTGGACCGGTGCCAAGAATGATTGACCCAGTGTAGCATAAGTGTAATATGTTTAGTTTTATAAAGTGGTAAAATGTATGTTGGTGGAACTGATAACACTGAAATAAAGCCAGAAGAGCATGGGGTAGTTAAGACGTGGTCTGAGTGGCAGTATTTGTATTATGTGCAGTTAGAAGTGGAGAATAGGGGAACTCTGTTTGGTCATTGAGTACCAGAGTTGGGCAAGAAGACATGTGTTTGTCGATCTCCAATATTTCAAGGTAGTTCATCTTCTTACCTTTGTGAATGCTTTTCGAATACGTCAAATAGGAGAATTTTCATATTTTTTAAATTATAATTCCACAAATACCATTTTAAATTCATGCAAGACTCCAAGCACTTTGTCCCATATCTCAGTTTGCAATCAGAATTTCAAAATTTGCGTTTATTAGGTTTTCACAAATAAATGTACAATATTTCATAATTCTAGCACTAATATAATCTGAGGAAAAGGGAAAGAAACTTTTAAAAAAGGAAACTCAATTTAAAGTTAACCTAACATTTTTCCTTATGTCACTTCTTCAGAAGGCACTACATTTGTACTCCGGGTCGTCTTTCGCTTCACGGCTTCTCTTCTGGTTTTTTTTTATTTTCTGTCTTCTTTCCTTTACCAGGTCTTCAACTGACTTTTCAGCTGCAGACACGCGCCGTAAATCTATTTTTGTCTGGATGTCTTCAAGATTTTTTTTATCTTGCAGCCCATTCTTTCTAATACCTTCATCCTCCCGACGTTCCCATCAATAAATACAAGAACTGCATAATGCAATTCTGACAAGGCGGGAGCTGCAATTGTGGTTTTAGGGCATCGTTTCCATATGAGTGAATTTAGAGACTAAAATGTTCAAATGTTTGTAAAGCATATGGGACTTCACTGCGGAGTTATCAGTCCCCAAACTTACACACTATTTATGAACTAACTTAAAGTAAAGACAACACAAACATCAATGCCCGAGGGAGGATTTGATCCTCAGACGCGGGATGCCACGCGATCCGCAACTTGGCGCTCCAGACTGCTCGGCTGGACTAGCATCGAATTTTATCTTCATAGTCTTTTAGCGAGATGTAACTTGCTGGAAGTAATCTATTCGTTTCGAGAATCTTTCGTTCTAGGAAGAGAAGGTAGCCCATTCCGTCACAGATCACATTTACCGATGCTCCGTGAGAGTCATTCGTATGTACGTTAAGTGTGCGGCTTAGCACAGCAGCACGCTATCAGGGGAACTTCTAGCAGGCCAGAAGCTTTCCTTAGTAGTGACCTGCGTAGATGGAAGGAGGTCGTAGTGAATTCACCCTACCTAATAAACAGCTAAATACGTGTAATGTTGTAGTATTACTGATCAGATTTAACAATTATCACCTCGGATGGACTATCAAAGCTAACATGTCAGTAGCTTGGATTTGCTAAAATGGTAGAACTGTACAGTAACTGATACCAGCCACAATAAATATTCTGCTGTATGAAATCAGCTACACGAAAAGTTTAGATTTATTAACTGTAAAGAATTATATGTGTGACATTCACGATAGAATTTGTATTAGTGCGGAGACGGTTTTATCATTAATGCTCATTTCAGCCGGAGGCGGAGCGGCCGAGCGCATTGAGGCGCTGTGCTGCGATGCGCGAGGCCGTTCCCCGTCGGGAGTTCGAATCCCCCCTCGAGCAACGATGTTTGTGCTGTTTTTAGTATAAGGTAGTTCATAAGTAGTCCGTAAGTTTAGGCACTGATGACCTCGCAGTTTTTTATTATTTTATTTAATTTTTATTTATTTATTTTTTGCTCATATCATTTTCCTTGCTTTAGGCAGAGTAGTATAAACTTAGATATAAAGAAGAATAACCGAGGGGTATATCTTATATAAAAACTGCTTTTGGCGCATTACCTCGCTTAGTAAATGAACTTTTAACGAAGCGTCCTGGTCTTACTTTAAACTTTCCTGTTTCCTCAAACGCTCGTCTTAGAAGTCCATAAAGTCGCCCAATTAGTGTAAGTAACGTCATTGTTCGGAAAGATAAAGGATTGGTAGCGGAGCGCGGCAAGTGCTTGGAGCAGTTAGTATCTGGTCGAGGGTTTGTCTAAATCGGCGGAAAGCTGGGTAAGAGCCTCGCTTTGTACTCAGAACTAATGAGGGCTGCTAGCCGAGCGTTGCTTCAGGCGGCGTCTGAAGAACACCTGTGACAGCCGCACTCCAGTAATTCAGAACAAAAATAATCTAGAATAATACGAGGTATGTACACAAAGTAAGATCCGTTTGCTTATATAAACAAAAACGTGAACAGATACAGAAAAAATATTTATTGTATAAAAATCTGCAACTGTTCAACTACTTTTCTACATAAATTCCGAAATTTTGTAGGCACTTGTCATACATTGGACAAGTTTTTGTGTGCCTTCTTCATAGAAGGTTACCGCCTGTGTATTCAACCATGTGGCAAACATGTTCTTTCAGCTCATCATCGTTGAAGTGTTGACCACCAAGGACAGATTTTAGGTGTAAGAAGAGATGAAAGGAGTCTTCTTCTTCCCTTGACGTTGCCGCCCGACCTCACAAGGCGAATGTGACCGAACAATTCTTACGGGAATTTCACTGGGACGTGTTTGATCATCCTCCGTACAGTCTCGCTCCTAGAGACTTTCTTCTTATACCTAAAACCTGTCCATGATGGTCAACACTTCAGCGATGATGATAAGCTGAAAGAACATGTTACTATATGGTTGAATACACAGGCGGCAACCTTCTACGAAGAAGGCATACAAAGACTCCTGCCACGCTATGACAAATGCCTACAAAATTTCGGAAACTATGTAGAAAAGTAGTTTAATAGTTGTATATTTTTGTAAAATAAATATTTTTTTCTGTATTCGTACATGTTTGTTTTATATAACCAAACGGAACTTACTTTGTGGACATACCTCGTATTTACAGTCAACATTTAAGACATCTGCGATGACGGAATACTTGTAATTACACACATCTCATGATACTAAAAATAATTTCAATATATCAGAAATTACAAATGTTTGACTGCTATATCAAAATATAGATATATCAGGATTAAATTAACCAACTTTTGAATGCGTCAGGCAATTTCAAGAAACTCTTGATAAATAATAGCTTATTGTGTCTGGCTGACGTCTTGAAAGCGCCAAAATTTTAGATATTTATTTAATGACTGATATTAACAGGTATTAAATTGTAATACAAAAAAATATAAACAGCTCATCAGATTCTTCACAGTAACACTAAAAATGCATGCAGCTTGAATTACATCTCGTATATTTAATTTAGTGTGTCGAGTTATTGTAAAATTTGCCTGTAGTTTACGTAAAAATTGTGTGGTATGAGTGGTGAAGCTCATGAAAGCTGGTTTGTCTTTTTATTTATTTAAGACTTTATGTGATACTAATTAACAGTCCTTTTTCGTGCACTATTGGCATTAAAATTGCTACTCCAAGAAGAAATGCATTAGATAAACGGCTATTCATTGGATTAATATATTATACTACGACTGACACGCAATTTAGGTTCATAGATCCTGAGAAATCAGTAGCCAGAACAACCATCTCTGGCCGTAATAACGGCCTTGATACGCCTGGGAATTGACTCAAAGAGAGCTTTGGTGGCGTGTACAGGTATAAATGCCCATGCAGCTTCAACACAATACCACAGTCCATCAAAGGTAGAGACTGGCGTGTTGTGACGAGCCAGTTGCTCGGCCACCATTGACCAGACGTTTTCAGTTGGTGAGAGATCTGGAGAATGTGCTGGCCAGGGCAGCAGACGAACATTTTCCGTATCCAGAAAGTCCCGTACAGGATCTGAAACATGCGGTCGTGCATTATCCTGCTGAAATGTAGGGGTTCGCAGGGATCGAATGAAGGGTAGAGCCACGAGTCCTAAGACTTCTGAAATGTAACGGCCACTGTTCAAAGTGCCGTCGGTGCGAACAATAGGTGACTGAGACGTGTAATCAATGGCACCCCATACCATCACGCCGGATGATACGCCAGTATGGCGTGACGAATACACGCTTCCAATGAGCGTTCACCGCGATGTCGCCAAACACGGATGCGACCATCATGATGCTGTAAACAGAACCTGGATTCATCCGAAACAATGACGTTTTGCCATTCGTGCACCCAGGTTCGTCGTTGCGTACACTATCGCAGGCGCTTCTGTCTGTGATGTAGCGTCAAGGGTAAACGTAGCCATGGTCTTCGAGGTGATAGTCCATGCTGCTGCAAACGTCGTCGAACTGTTCGTGCAGATGGTTGTTGTCTTGCAAACGTCCCCATTTGTTGACTCGGGGACCGAGATGTGGCTGGACGATCCGTTACAGCCATGTGGATAAGAAGCCAGTCATCTCGACTGCTATTGATACGAGGTCGTTGGTATCCAGCACGACGTTCCGTATTGCCCTCCTGCACCCACCGATTCCATTTTCTGCTAACAGTCATTGGATCGGCATCCGATGGATTTTGATATCAATACATCGACTTTGCGACGAAAATAATACAGCGATATTTATTTATTTGTTTTTGAAAGACTTTTTATGAACAGCTCTAGTCACTACTAGAAGAGTAACGTGACATCACTAATTTGGTAGAAATATCAAGAAAGTTTCTTCGGTTAACTACACTCTGTCACAAAGCAAAAAATCACACTGACGTGTTTTATAGCCCACTTTAGAATTGTAGTTTTATAAGTTTTTGCAAACATTTCGGACCAAAATAATAAACAAATAATAAACAATTAATTAATAAGAGTGTCTGAAACCCTTTTAGGAAAAAAAAATAGGTAGTGACAGGATCCGAACCACCAGCCTTTAGCGTCACAGTCCAATGCATTACCCACTACCCTACAGCTAACAGTTAGGAGCTGTGGTCTTTAATCTTATACTTTTTAAGGCCGTTGTTGACTGATGCTAATATGGCATTTGTAGACACTAGATTATCATTTATCGTACCTAGAACGATGTGTTTTTGTTAATTCTTCCGTGCGCCATTGCTTTGAAATAATAAGAAAATCATCAAATATGCAACGCAAGATGGCGTATGCCACAGAGAGTTTTGGGGCGAGGAATGTCACGTGACGTCTCCAAACGGCTGGTTTTCGTAAAATCAATTGACGGTGTCAAATCGCCGTTATTTTTGCAAATATCTCTCAAACGATACGAGATATGGAAAAACGCAAGGGAACAATGTTGTAGAGAATTTTCTCCTCTACAAATTCGGTTATTCAATTTCCGTGTCAGATGTATACTTAAGCCGTTATTTTCATTTAAATTTAGAGCTGTCAAAAGACGATCGCAAAGGCTCACTTTTAGTGTTACTACCGAAACCTAAAGTGGACCAAAATGGGAGCATTGGTCATTAGAAGTACGAATACCAAGAACATACTTTATTTTCACTACATTTAATGTCCTCTACCTTCCGTCTGTCTCAACAACAATATTACGGTAATTACACGTTCAGAGTAGTTACGAGTGCGACAAGGATTCGTGTTGCTCTATCAGAATAACAGATCGGCTAGCGGCTGAACACGGGGTGGTTGGCGACTGTTCCCCGCTACATGTGAGAGCGACACGGGCGTCGGTATTAACAGCCGTGCAGTCCCGCATTGAATTATGGTCACACGTTCCCAGTTAACGCGCAATATTGAGTTAGCTTTGTGTGAACGTAATAGCGTCATCACTTCTCAACGCAATTTCGCTGTTAATTTCGCACAGCCTGTTCCGTAAGTGCCTATTCACAAGTTCCTCTTAACTCACGAGCCGATAACGCAGAGTAACGCAGAACGTCTCTGCTCGTTATCCCAGACTGTTTCTGCATCTTGCATACAAATGAGAAAAAAGGCACTAGGAGGTAAGTTCTTCAGTGAGAGATTAACTTGATGAAAAGTACGAATCACATCGAAACTTCTTTCATTTTGCTTAATTAATGACGTAGATAAAATCCGTAAATTCAAACGTCCTTAGTTACTGTCTCTCCTTTCCCTTTGTAACATCACAAGCAAGACTGGGAGTGTAGATCATTATATAAATACGCTAACGAGAAAATTGTGGTACAGATTACTAATTTATTCGTACAAGAAGGCCAATGAAAGCTACATAATTCGGAAGATTGTTCGTCCTAGATTTCACGAATATAAATATTATATGTGCATTTAGCCATTAAAAGTGGTAAAAGGAAGTTGAAATTTTCCTATCTACAGCTTGGATCAAGTTCTACATTCTCCAACAATCAGCTCACTGATTGCCTATTCGTCTCGACCAAAGACGCTGTAATGCAGCGCATCTGCAGTATTAAAAAAAACGTATTAAAATAAGTGAATATTGAAACATGAAGTGCTCCCAACTCAATTTCTTGCCGCAGTGGAGTAGCCGAGCGGTCTAAAGCGTCTCGCTGCGGAGCGCGCGGTTGCTCGCCGTGGAGGTTCGAGTCATCCCTGGGGCATGGGTGTGTGTGTTTGTCCTTAGGTTAGTTTACCTAGGTTTAATTAGTTTGTAAGCTACGGACTGGTGACCACGCAGTTTGGTCCGATAGATTTAAAAACATTTGAACATCACTTTCTTGTGCCGTTCAAATGCTTCATTTTCGCAGTGATTAAGAGTGGTTAAAGGAAATGGATGTTTTCATATGAATGCCGATATAAGGATGATGCGCCGGGAGAGGCATCTAGCAGTGCACGGGTGGAACTACGAAGTCGACATGTTGTCAGCTCTGGAATTTTGAATATCGCAGTATCAAAATAAAATTATTTCTTGTCGTTGTATGAATATACGAACACCGAAATTGTAGTTCCATTTCAAATATTAGGCTAATGAAAGTTATATAATTCGAAAATGGCATGAGAAGTATATACTTCCGTTTTAATTTGTTGTTTTTGTTTCACGCATTTTCCTTAACACGTAAAAGATACCGTTTATACCTCCCAGTGCCGGCTAAATTTTACCAAATATCCCAGCGGCCTCCTATGATAATATTGGCAACAGATGCTAAATAGTGACAATCCTGTGAGTCTCCATTTTAGCCAATCGCTTGACAACGCTGATGTGTTCACATGGTATCTTCGCTTTACGAGGGCAATTATTTTTACTGAGCGGAAGAGGGTACATACAAGAACCTGTCAACCATAAAATAGGAACAGCATTATTTGTTTACATCACGGTCTGTACGATACACTAATCGAGTCATTCTATGTGGTTCGAACAAATGGGAAAAGATTTTCTATCGAGTTGTTGATGTTGCCAACATAATCACGCGAGGCCGCCGACATGATACGTATACTTTTACCCCCAGTGACCATTGTAAACACAAATTTCAAATGTTTGTACAGCTTATGGGAGTTAACTTCGGGGTCATCATTCCCTAAACTTACAAACTACTTATGAACTACTTACGAACTAGGACGGCACAAATATCCTTGCCCGAGGGGGGATTCGAACCCCCGACCGTAGTGGCCGTGCAGACCATGACTTGAGCGCCTCAGTCTCCTCGGCCACCGCGGCCGGCGTAAACACAATTGGTCGATTTTCGACCACAGGCAATACTAGTTTATATAATACCATTCTTATACAGAGTTATTCAGAAAAAAAGAAAAGATTTCAAACATTTATTTTTTCTAAAGTACAAAAGATAGAAACATGATTCCAAAGTTAAGTGATTAAAAAGTTTTTAAACAGCCCGGGTAGAAATTCCAATCACAGCCGCATTGGTGCTATTGTTTGTTGGTTGTCTGCAGTGAAATAGCGACGACACCAAAGGTGAGGTCATTTTGTGTGTTGCGATTGGCAAAACTAGTATCCATTGCTGCAGCTCAGCGTGCATTTCGCCGTCAATTTAATAAACAACCGCCACGTCATAACAAAATTTACGAGTGGCATCGAAGAAGAGGAAAGCTCGGGACGTCCACACACATCGAACGAGAATGTCGAGCGTATTCGTACACTTTACGAAAGGAGCCCAAAAAATCCACAGTACGACCAAGCAAAAAACTTAACATTCTGCAACCAACGGCAAGGCCAGTTGTAAAACATCGTCTGCACAAGAAGCCACACAAACTGCCAGGTATTGCAGTTTTATTTTCAAAAAAATAATGTTTGTTCCTTTTTCGCAGAAAGTATTCGTGAGAGTTCTACAAAAATTTCACTGTTTCATCTCTTTATATGTTGTAAGCTTCTCTCTTGAGGTTTTTGGAATAGGTCAAATAGGAGAATTTTCATATTTGAATTATAAGTCTACAATTTCAAATTCATGCAATATTCCACACACTTTTCCCCATATCTCAGTTTGCAATCAGAATTTCAAAATTTTTTCTTGAGACAACGTTTACTACGTTTAAAGAAATATGTGTACAAAATTTCATAATTCTAGCATTCATAGAATCTGAGAGAAAGGAACACAAACTTTAAAAAATAAACGCAATTTAAAGTTCCACCTAACTTTTTTCCTTATGTCACTTCTTCCGAAGGCACCACATTTGTACTCTGGTCGTATTTCCTTTAAGGTTTCTCTTCTGTTTTCTTGTTGTCTGTCGTCTTTCCTTTATCAGGTCTTCAGCTAACGTTTCAGCTGCAGAGACGCGCTGTAAATCTATTTTTCTCAGGATGTCTCGAGTAAAATTTCTTATCTTGAAGCCCATTATTTCTAATACCTTCATCCGCCCGACGTTTCCATCATTAAATACAAGAACTGCATCATAAGTTGCAGTTCTGATAATTGTAGCAGATGCAAATGTGGTTTTAGAACATCGTTTCCATATGACTGAATTTAGAGACTCGTTTGGATTCTGAGTTTAGGTTTCAATCTAAATCCAGTGCACCAAGATTCATCACTCTAGTATATTTTGCTTGGAGCTACTAGGAGACGAGTTTACATTTACGCCAGCCGCTGTGGCCGAGGGGACTGAGGCGCTTCAGTCACGGTCTGCACGGCCACTACGGTCGGGGGTTCGAATCCCCCCTCGGGCATGGATATTTGAGCCGTCCTTAGTTGTAGGTAGTTCATAAGTAGTTTGTAAGTTTAGGGACTGATGACCCCGTAGTTAAGTCCCTTAAGCTTAACAAACATTTGAATTTTTTTTTTACATTTACGGCAGATGTTCTTACTTCGAACGTAGCCTCATTTCTGGTTTTTCGTTTTTTCTCACGTCTTCTATTCACTACTTTTTTCAAACACAGTTTATACAGTTTTTTATAGACTCTTTGTGTTCGTGGCATAACTAAATGAAGAAAGAATTGAACACTTGTATAAATCTCCGTATCACAAGGAAAAAAAAACCAATTGCTTCGTCATAAACGATGCAGCTAGTTTGTTGTTGTTCAAACAACTTACGGGTATGCTGCCGGGTGACGTCATCGACAACCGTCGATATTCTCAAGGCACAACTGCACTTAAGGAAGCAACGTGCAAGCGAATTTAATACCTCGGTTTGCAAAGGGTAAACAAAGAAGACAACACACACAGTGCAAGTCACTGCAGAGCCAACACAACCAAAGATGACCAAACATCAAAAATAGCGATAGTGACAGTTAATAAACAGGTGAGACAGCATTAATTTAGTCCCTTTGTTTTTTGACGAAAGACACTGCCGCATTCCAAGCAGAATTTATACAAAAACCACCATCTCTTTTTATGAGGTCGCTTGCTATTTTAATGAAGCAGTTGAAATTAAACTGTCAAGTGACCTTATAAACGGAGTTGGTGGTTTTTGTATAAATTTTGTTTGGAATCCGGCACTGTCTCTCGTCAAAAAACAGAGGGACAAAAATAATGCTGCCACACCTGTTGATTAACAGTCACTATCGATATTTTTGATGTTTGGTCATCTTTGGTTGTGTTGTGTCTGCAGTGACTTGTACTGTGTGTGTTATCTTCCTTGTTTACCCTTTGCAAACCGATATATTAAATACGCTTGCACATTGCTTCCTTAAGTGCAGTTGTGCCTTGAGAATGGCAGGGTGTCCTCCTGCCGAAATATCGCCGGTTGTCGACGACGTCAACCGGCAGCATACCCGTAAGTTGTTTGAACATTCATTACGCTGGGAAAAGTTAAGGTTTCACATAGTTTGTTATTGTTTATAAGATACGGAACAGAGGTTAAAGATGATGTATAAAACCAAAGAGTATGTGTCACGGCCTTCTAGATGTACGCCTCACGTGTTTGGTCGAAAGTAAGACACAGAATCGTTTTCAGAAATTTTTCAGCAATCAGTCGTAAGTATTATTTATTAAAAGATCTAGATTTCGAACACTGTGTGATCATTACGAATGCTTAAGGTGATTAAAATACGTAAGACTTCTCGACCTCCATGTTGGAGGTTGCGTTCGTACTGATTGCTGAAAAATTTCTACAAGTCACATTACAGTCGTTGATCACAAGCTGCACCATTGACTCAAGCCTGTTAACACAGAATCGTTGTTCACTGAGGTGGAATATAAGTGCAGCCTCAAAACGCCAGCGTGGCAGGGAGTCCACGTCACGCTTTCAATTAATTTTCAGGCACTTTGGGTGCGATTTCAATATTGAAACCCTGGGAACTTATTGTCTATGATATCGTCATAGCGTCGAAGGCTAGGAGCGTGTTTTTGTTGGGAAAAGCCGACAAGCAAATGTTACGATCGCACTTAGAAAATGAATGGGCATCGTTTAATTCTAGGACTATGGATGTAGAGGAATTGTGGACTAAATTTAAGTGCATTGTTAATGAAGGGTTAGAGAAATATGTGCCAGTAAAGACGATTAAGGATGGAAAAGATCCACAGTGGTATAATAATAATGTTAGAAAGCTGCTGAGAAAGCAAAGGCTGTTGCACTCTCGATTCAAAAAAGAACACGCAAATGATGACAGGCAAAAGTTAGTAAAGATTCATGCGTCTATAAAAAGATCGATGCGTGAAGCATACAATAATTATCACAGCCATACCTTAGAAAAGATCTTTCCGAGAACCAGAAAAAATTCTGGTCCTATGTAAAACCGATAAGTGGGTCAAAGCCCACTGTCCAGTCACTAGTTGATCATTCCGTGGCAGTAATAGAAGAAAGCAAACGGAAAGCTGAAGTTCTAAATTTAACCTTTAAGAAATCTTTTACGCAGGAGGACCGCACAAATATGCCATCATTTGATCAACGTACTAATTCCGAAATGGGGAACATAGCAATAGGTATTTCCGGTGTAGAGAAGCAGCTGAGAGAGCTAAATACGAAAAAGTCCGGATGGAATACCAGTTCGGTTTTACAAAGACTATTCTGCGGCATTGGCCCCCTACTTAGCTTGCATTTATAGCGAATCTTTAATTCAGCGCAGAGTTCCTAGTGATTGGAAAATTCGCAGGTGACTCCCGTTTATAAGAAAGGAAAGAGAACTGACCCATACCATTACAGGCCAATATCGTTGACATCGGTTTCATGTAGAATTTTGGAGCATATTCTCAGTTCGAATATAGTAAATTTCCTTGAAACGGAAAAGCTTCTTTCCATGAATCAGCACGCGTTTAGGAAACATCGTTCATGTGAAACTCAGCTTGCCCTTTTCTCACATGACATCTTGTGAGCTATGGACGAAGGGCAACAGGCGGATTGTGTTTTTCTCGACTTCAAAAAGGCGTTCGACACGGTGCCACACTGCAGACTGCTAACGAAGATACGAGCTTATGGAATAAGTTCACAGATTTGTTACTGGCTGGAAGACTTCCTAAGTAATAGAACGCAGTACGTTGTTCTCGACGGTGAGTGTTCATCAGAGACGAGTGTATCGTCAGGCGTGCCCCAGGGGAGTGTGATAGGACCGCTATTATTTTCTATCTATATAAATGATGTGATGGACAGAGTAAGTTGTAATTTGCGGCTGTTTGCTGATGATGCTGTGGTGTATGGAAGGGTGTCGTCTGTAACTGACTGTAATAGCATACAGGTTGACTTAGACAAAATTTCTAATTGGTGCGAAGAATGGCAGCTAGCTCTCAATGTAGAAAAATGTAAGGTGATGCGCATGAGTAGAAAAAACAATCCTATAATGTTCGAATACAGCATCAGTAGTGAGCTTCTTGATGCGGTCGCATCGTTCAAATATCTAGGCGTAACATTGCAGAGCGATATGAAATGGAACGAGCATGTAAGGACAGTTGTGAGTAAGGTAGACAGCCGACTTCGGTTGAAGGAAGACATAGAGGCGGTTCAGGGGCGAGCAGCTAGATTTGTTACCGGTAGGTTCGACCAATGCGCGAGTGTCACGGAAATGCTCCGGCAACTCAATTGGGGATTGCTGGAAGAAAGACGACGTTCTTTTCGTGAATTTCTGTTAAGTAAATTTAGAGGGCCGGAATTTGAAGCTGAGTGTAGTACGATCTTGCTGCCGCCTACTTACATTTCGCGTAAAGATCACAAAGACAAGATAAGAGAAATTAGGGGTCGTACGGAGGCATATAGGCATTCTTTTTTTCCTCGTTCAATTTGGGAGTGGAATAGGAAAGGAAATGCCTAGTAGTGGTACAGTGTACCCTCCGCCACGCCCCTTACGGTGAATTGCGGAGTATGTATGTAGATGTAGATGTAGAGTTGTACTAACAATAAAAAATAAATCGGAAATTGACATTTTTAATCCTACAAGCATCAAACTCTGGCAAAAACGGCCCGTACTTTTTTTCTTTTATTAACAAATGATGAGAAATATAATTCTTTGTTTTTCAGTCTTTTTGTATTTGTCTCGCACCTTATATAGTATACACTGTACATTTCTATGGTTAGAATTTTAAAAACTGCAACTAAAATATAGAAAATTTATGTCGAAGGGCACATTTTGCCCTGCGTTGGTACTCGATGCTACCATAATTCACTGTCATCCCTACAACTACCAAAGCGGAACGAGAACAATGCAATGTTTCCAGATGTCCTCTACGCCGTCGGCTACCTGGGTACGAATATAGTAAAGTCACAATGACATCATCAAGATGGCGTCACTACTAGTTCTGGAACAAAATGGCCACCAGCGACAGCCCAGGATCACGGAACCCTCCTCCACCTATGACGAAATCCAAGATGGCGTCTACTAGGAAGTTCGAATTTAGAATTGTCCTTGAATGTTTAGAACAATACTTACATCCTGCATGGCGCTGCTGCTGTCTTCACGAGACTGTCTTGCCTCATGGTGATGGACTTTCCACCCAAATTCACGGTGGGGGAGCGGAGCAGAGGTGGTTGAGGTATTGACATCTGGCGGTAAAAATTATAAACATTTTCCAAAAAAAAAAAAAAAAAAAAAAAAAAAAAAAAAAAAAAAAAAAAAAAAAAAAAAAAAACAGTGAAGAGATGGCCAATTGCGTTCAAGAAAAATTCAAAATTCCCGCTAAGCCCTTCTTGGACTACATCGTAGGGGGAGGAGGAAGAGGATGAGACATGGTGCAGGACATTTTTTGGCAGCCATCTTACTTTGGAAACTGAATTACTTAAAACAAATACATTTTATGGGATTTACAGCTTATTGTAACACCCAGGCAAAATTTGCCCTTGTTTGGTGCTGCGTGTAATCTGAAATACCTTGGTGCTGCTAGGGTTAATCAATTTCATCAACATCCCCCCCCCCCCCTTTGAACTTCGCTCAGTAATTTCGCGAAATACTGGTCAGAAATTAGTTGCTGTGTGAGACAGCCACCCTGCAGCTGGTATCGGGTTCTGCGTTCTGCCACAGTCACGCCGACATTTCCGCTGACAGTCCCGGTGGCTGCTGTTTACTACAAGGGTGTTTCACGGGAGGGCCGACAAATTTCCGGTATTGGACGCGTTTCATTACAAGGGCGGCGGAAGCGCCGGCGACGACTTGCCCAGCTCGCTTACTGCCTCTCCAGAGGAAAAGAGCCGACCGACCCTGGAGTCAATTTAGGTGCGCGTAATTAAGTTTCCTGGCGGTGTAATAACGGCGCGGCTACCGGGGCACTAGGAGGTCGATGGCGATGGCGATGGCGGGAGATCAGTAGGTGGGAGGGGGTAGGGGGTGCAGTGGGGCGAAGGATTACTCTGAGGGGGTGAAAATTGGAACCGGGGACAGGTAGCAGCGAGGAGGTACCATATCACAAGTGGTGTTAGACACGGCTAAGAAACACTTTAAAAATACGTGGGTACTCGTGACACAAATAGATAAATGAGAAAACCACACTAATTTCAGTACTACAATGCTTTCATTGAGTTTGCTTTCTACAATATATATTAATGACCCAGCAGATTACGTATGAAGTTGACACTGTACCTCACAAGCGTCTTCTAATCAAACTGCGTGATTATGGAATATCGCCACAATTGTGCGACTGGATTCGTGATTAGTACACAGTACGTTGGAATTGACAGTAAGTCATCAAGTAGAACAGAAGTGATATCTGGCGTTCCCCAGGGAAGTGTTATAGGTCCCCTACTGTTTCTTACTTGTATAAACGATTAAGGAGACAATCTGATTAGCTCTCTTAGACTGTTCGCAGATGATGCTGTCAGTTACAGATTAGTAAAGTCATCAGAAAATCAACAAAAACTGACGATTGACCCTTAATACTGAGAAGTGCAAAGTCGTCTATAGGATCACTAAAAGAAGCCCGTTAAACTTCATTCACATGAAAAATCAATAAAGAAAGCCCTAAATTCAACTAAATACCTAGGAGTATCAATTACAAACAAGTTAAAATGAAAGAAAAAAAAAAAAAAAAAACACACACACACACACACACAGAAAATATTGTAGGGAAAGCGAACCAAAGACTACGTTTCGTTGAGAGGACACTTAGATGATGTAACAGTTCTGCTAAAGAAACTGGCTGCACCACACTTGTATGCCCTATTTTGGAGTATTGTTGCACGTTGTGGGATCCCCATCAAGTGAGACTGACAGACGATTTTGAGAAAGTTCAGAGAAGAGCAACTCGTTTTGTATTATCGCGATATAGGGGAGAGAATGTCACGGAAATGATGCTAGAGTTAGGGTGGAAATCATTTTAAAAAAGGCTTTACTCGTTGCGACAAGATTTTTTTTTTCGAAATTTTTTTCACCTACTTACTCTTCGGAATACGAGCAGATTTTGTTAGCACCTACCTACATAGGAAGATATGCTCATCAAAATAAAATAAGAGAAATCAGATCGTAAACTGAAAAATTCAGGTGTTTCTTTTTTACTCGAGCTATTAGAAAATAGGACTATAGAGAAGCATCATAAAAGCGGTTGGATGTACCCTCTGCCATGCACTTCAGTGTGACTAGCAGAGTATCTGTGTAGATGTAGACATTTCGTGTCGGTTCTGTAACATAACAACAAGTAGTAACACTGGAGCTATATGCCGAAGCGTCTCCACCGAATCTACGCATAATACGGGAAGTGGCAATTCACTCTCAGTATAAATCTAACGTGCCGCGTAAAGGCAGAAAGAAAAATTGTTCACTATATAATTACACACAGTACAATCACTAACAGCAATTGCTTCCCTAAAAGATTTGGGAATCGGCATTAGCAGCGATTTGAATTGCAACATAAAATTAATCGTGGGTAAGGCAGAAGCCACACTCACAAACATTGGAAGACTCCTCAGAAAGTGCAATGCATCAGCAAAAGGAAGAGCTTACAGAACGGTTCTTCGATCGCTACTTAAGTATTGCTCGTCAGTATGGGATCCGTAAGTAGGTTGACAGAAGACATAGAGAACACCCAACACAGAGAAGCACGCATCTTTAGAGCTTTTTTTAAGGAGACAGCATCAAAGACCTGATCGGCAAATTCCAATTAGGATAAGTTGGTACAATTGCGATAATTTCGAACAAATGTTATTGTAACTGGAAATATATTGAAAAAAGAAATAATTTTAATTATGGCACTTGTTCTTGGATGTTTAATGAATACGTTATAAATATATTAGACAATTACAAATGTTGGTATCAACACAACAGAAAAATAGTTCGAAAATGTACTACACTTGGTACAATTGTGTTCACTTCCTGGTACAATTTTGATCAATGGCGTCTTCCACATAAAAAGAATTTTTGCTCTCGAGCATACTTCGTGGTACCAAATATTGCATAATAAAAAAATTGCAAGGGCGTAGACACTACAAAGTTTATAAGAGCGCGTTAGACTAAGTAGCGTCACGTACCTTAAGACAAAAAAAATATATCCGTAGGACAAAGTGATGTATTCTTGGAAAAGAAAAATGTTTGTCATTCTATGGGATCAAACTACCTTGGATATCAGTCTGGAAAAGACAGGAGGAGCTGTAGAAATCTGCTACACTACACGTTACACAAAGGTAAGTGCTACCAACACTACGACACTGACAAATGGCGAGAAGCCTTACCTTGATCGGAATTGTACCTATATCGAATTTGTAGCACCTTAACCTACAAAAGCTGCAGGAGAGACGTTCTGTATCACGATATGGGATTCTAACAAAGTTCCGAGCGCCCACATTTGAACAGTCGACCAATATATTACATGTACACTACTCAAAGCAGTTAGGAGATCAGGGGATATCGTAAACAATATACACATGGTAACATCTTTTATTCAGATATTCGGTAAAGTAGTAATTTGTTTGCGATACAGTACGGTATTTTGCTGTCTCGGTTCATTACTTGAAGTTTACATGGCGTTTATTTACAGCGAGGCACTGTGGGGCTACCATAATAGTGAAAAAAAAAATCATTCTCCATACGTCCGCCAATACTAACACCTGCACACACACCAATTGTCCACCACCGTGTTTTGGTGACGTTTCCTGCACATATGCAGGGTTGTTCCGAGCTCCACGTTCTCTTTCAGATGAGGGAACGACGATTTTCCGGCTAAAAAAATCTTGACTCAACTATGAAGGGAATCCGGTGTCAGTCGTTGCGACTACTATCCTGATGGTCCTCAGCCCAGATCCTGCGAGCTAAACATTGTCGTGGCTTTAATGGAACAGAAACCATAGCCTCCACATTCCCGAAGGCCAGTCTTCGCTGTTCGTGTTGATATTTCGCACCCTGTTCCTGCCTGGAGGGTGCGTTGCTGCTGAGTTGCATTCAGCCTCCTACCTCGACGGACTGTGAACCGGAGATAACGGTCATCCCTTGCTAATGTTCAGCCGTGGTGGACGACAATGCACTTTACACCTTTTTACGGTTCCTGTTGTCTGAAATCGCGTCCAGAAACCGGAAGTAAAAGAAACAAGAAGATAAAATTTGTTTCTTTTGAAATAACATTGTTTTTTTATGGTTAATGATGGGGAGGGGGACGGGGCATCCCCATTATATTTTTGTTTGGAAGGTGGTCGCCAGAATATTTTTACTTGCAAGGGAGTAGCATATTCGAAATGTTTGAGAAACACTGCTTTAGAAGATGCAACTGAAGTACTAAAGAGACGTCTTACACTATGCTTGTCCGATGTGTTTCGCAGTATTTCTGCGCGGTGTACCATCCCTGTACAGGGAGTGTCACGGAAATGATACACGAGTTGAAAAAACTTCAACAACGGCGTTACTTAGCGGCGAGATCTACATGGACGGTGTTTTGCATCACTAGACCAAGAGACATTTATTGATATCTTCTAATTTGAGCAAATTCTATTAAGAGACATAATAATCTATGTGGATAAAAATCATCGTTCTCGTCGTAGCAATGGTTGCCATGATTTATTAAAAAATACCAAGTGCCACTTCGCCAATCGCTGATTTTCAATTTTGCATCACAACTCCACATGCGACAGTAGACCGTCACCTTTCTTGACTATAGCCTAGTGATGCTAAACGGAACTAGCGGCAGCGCTGGTTCACAATATCGGCTGTATGCACCAATCTAGCGAAACACCTTGTTACCTTGCTCTGTGAATTGTGTAGTGTTTACGGACGTAATACTAGGTTTTGTGTTGTAATGTCGTGAAGATTATGGTTAAGAGGTGTGATAATTGACGCTTTCAAATGAAGTAAGTCGAATAGATCGGGAGCTTTAAAGGTAGGACATCGTAAGTTACCTTTCGAGGTTAACTTCAGAACTACTTCATAAGGACCTAAACACAAAGTCTTAAACTTTATGCATCCCATTCGTCTTCTTTTATAGGGTGAATATACATCTTGCAGCACGGTCATTGCAACCAGGGATTCTTCACTGAATGCAAATAACCGTAACAATGATGTAATGTGAAATACAGTAGTGGGTAAGCAAATAGATGATGGGTCTATAACTTGCAATGAAGGCAGATCTGGAAGTAGCCGCGTAGACAATGACGAGAGGCCAGTAAACGTGGAAGTTGAAAAATCCCACGGAAGAATGTGTGCACCAACTATGTACAAATTAACATTTCTGAATCACTTAGAGATCAGTTATTGAAAGGCAGGCCAAAAAGGGGCAGAATACGTAAGTACGAAAATCAAGACAGTGACACCAGGAAAAAATGTTGTATTAAAAAAATGAAAATAAAGGAGAGTTGTAATGTTTGTTAAGCTTATGGGACTTAACTGCTGGGTCAACATTCCCTAAACTTACAAACTACTTATAAACTAAGCTTCGTTTTCAATAACATGACCTCATTAAGTTGTTTCAGGGTGTCAAAGGCATACTGCTTCATAAGGCTTTATTTTTATAATAGGCCTAATGCTCAGTTCAGTTACGCGTAATGAAACCAAAGGACTATTAGCCTACTGATGCATAACAGAAGTGCACAAACAGCAATTAAGCATTAGTAGTCTAACGAACATTTGCGTTATTTTTTCGTGTCAGTTAGCTTTTAATTACGGTGATCTTCCACTAATAAGTGAAACAATAATAATCCTTCATCTGTACAAAAAATTGAGAACAATACATACATTTTTAAGGAAATGGTAACTTTGCTCGCCATTATCTCGCTTATGACCAACAAAAAAAAAAAAATGTTTGTATAGTCTATGGGACTCAACTACGGGATTATCAGTCCCTAAACTTACAAACTACTTATGAACTAACTAAGACTACAGACGGTACAATTATCCATGCCCGAGGGGGGATTCGAACCCCCGACCGTAGTGGCCGTGGAGACCGTGACTGGAGTGCCTCAGTCCCCTCGGCCACCGCGGCCGGCTCGCTTATGACATTTTGGCGCTTGGTCTAGTTATACATAACACCGTCCACATATGAAATTTCGCTCGCTAGCTTTTTCTTCCGAATGTGAAAATACATTTTTCATTGCAACCTCCATAGGGAGAAATCGTCACAGTAAAACATGAGATATCAAATCTCGAACGTTGCGATTTCTGTGTTTTCCCGCCCGCCATTCCAGAAGGAATTATCAGGTAAAGAGTGTGAAGCGGTTCGATGAAGTCTCTACCAGGAACTTTGATGTGATATAAGGAGACAAAGATGAAGGTAAATCTCTAAGAACAAATACATACACGAAAAAGTAAAAAATGCGAGGAAATGAATTATCGTTGAATATAGGTCCACACTCACTGCCTTTATATGCACATCTGCACCTCAGTTCATTTATCTGATCCAATTGTCTGTCTAAAAACGAAATTAAAAACCAATCTAACGTGTAAAACGCAGCGTAAAACTCGCGACGTTTTCAGCGACACAAAATCTGCACGGGCAGGCCCGTTGTCGGCAGAACGGCCGCTGTTGTCTGCTGCACCGTCGTACGGATTTCTGGCGATGGCGGCGGATTATTCTGCCCTGACAGTCGAAAGCCTGGCTTACCGGCGAACGCCGCCAACATGCCGCAGCAAAACTCACGGACCGCTTTTTCTGTGTTTTTCTCCACTGCTTTTTTTTTTTTTTTTTTTTTTTTTTTTTTTTTTTTTTTTTTAAATGTGCGCTCCAGTACAGACGCCATGTCTGACAAACGTGTTCAGAATATTATCACCACATTTTGGATGATGGGTGTCACCTGCTACAAGAAACTTGTGTAGCTAGTATTAATACGTTACATTCATGTTAAATGGTGTTCAAAACAACCGTTTTATATAATTTTAACGTAAGTTATTGGCGTTGCCCGGGTGAGTACTTATTCTTTTCATATGTTAATCCTTCTTTCCTCTCATTTCCTCGCCTTCTACCCTACTCTTCATGCAATTCAGCCTATTTTTCGTGCACCTCAATCTTTATGATGTCAATGCTCCAGAAATATGAGCCCTACAAAATGCTTAATAAATCACTCAATAATGTAATAGTAAAAATTGACACACGGGCTTGGAATGACATGGGCTTTTATTAGAATCACATCTACCGTTATCGGGCGTTTTTCTTCGAATAACTACGTGATTCTCGTTTTACAACTGCTACCGTGACGGGTGAGAGGTTTGATTTGATTCTTTCAGGAAAGCCAAAACAGTCTTGGTCTAACCCGCCACTGCCCGCACCGAAACTAAGTTTATTGTGCGGTATCGCTCCCTGTATGTCTAGTAAAGCCAACCAATGCCCTTGAACAGTGCAAGGAGTCCCTTTACCAGTTGTTTATTAGATACAATTTCTTCGGGTCTGGTTGTCCCAAATGTTCTGTGCCTTTTACTCTCCAATGCAATGCATTCGAAGATCATATGTGATGCAGTTTCATCACCGTCATCATAGATCCTACATTTAGGGTCCTCCTCTGTTATTCCCATTGTATGTAGGTGTTTTTGAAATTCCCATGGCCTGTCAGCAATCCAACCATGAGTCTAATCTCTCTCCTGTTCAGACCCAGGATTGCAGAGCTTCTTTTAAAACAAGGCTTTGGCATCATTACCTTGCCACGTTTTTGTTGATGGACTTTGGTCCAATATTCTACGTGCTGTGTTCTGAGCCAGTTACGTAGCTCCAATTTAATCATTGCCTTGGTGATTGTCAGGACAGGTTCCTGTCCAATAAATGGAGTCTCTGCCCCCATCCTGGCTAATCTGTCGGCATGTTCGTTGCCACTGATCCCCGAGTGGCCAGGGACCCACAGTAGGTTTACTCTATTGCTTTTCCCTAGCTCCACCAGAACCCTGTGACATTCTGCAACAATTTTAGACCTTGTTGTAGGAGCTGCCTGTGATCTCAGGGCTGCCTGGCTGTCTGAATAGATATAGATGCTACGATCTTTGTAGCACCTACGCAAATTCTCCTCCACACATGCCCTGATGGCAGTGATTTCGGCCTGGAATACTGAGGCCAGTTTTCCTAGAGAGATGACGCCCTCCAGTCTTGGCTGCACCCCGTATACCCCGTCCCCAACGCCTTGGTCTGATTTCGATCCGTCAGTGAACCAGACAATATCCCCCGTACGGTGTCGAACTATTTTCTCCCACTGCTCCCTACTTCCAATTGTTATACTGAAAGGCTTGTTGAAGCAGTATGGGTTTATAATATAGTCGGTTGGCATTTCCCCAACCTTTCCTATATTTACCTCACTCACTGTTTTAGTGTGTGAGTCTGGATATCCCAAAGAGTTCCAGTTGTTGACAGATTTGAGTCTGTAGGCAACAGCTGCCGCCTGCATCTTGACCCCAAGATGTAATGGGGGCATATGGTTTCCATCCCAGCAGTTGGTGTGCTGCTGATTCCGCCTGTTATGGCTAAGCAGGCTAATCTCTGCACCTTACCAAGCTCCTTAGCAGCAACCTGCTGTTCTACCTTCTTCCACCACACGACCGCCCCATAGGTGATCTTGGGTCTAATCACTGTGGTGTATATCCAGTGCATACCCTTGGGGCTCAGGCCCCAATTTTTGCCACAAGCTCTCCTGGTACTTACTAAAGTACCTTTTGCCTTGGAGCAAATATTCCTAATGTGAGGGGTCCATGTCAGTTTCTCATCTAGGGTAACCCCTAGATATTTCACTGTCCCCTTCACAGGTAGCGCTTCATTAAAAAGCTTTAGATTCCAACTTGATTATTCGATATGTTTCTTTGTGAATGGTACAACAACAGTCTTCTTAGGACTAACCCCCAGATCCTGTTTTAACACCAGTCTTGCCATATTCTTCACTGCGTCATCAAATTTGCCAAGTATTACTATGACAAGATCATCTGTGTATCCTTGGCAAAATTACTGCCTAGAGTTTAATTCTCCAATGAGATCATTCACCACTAGATTCCACAATAAAGGGGAAAGAACTCCTCCCTGTGGGCAACCCCTAGTGGTGTTGATTACCATTTTTTCATTCATCATGGAAGCCTCTACCTTTCTTCCACTGAGCATGGCCCTTTCCACCTACATATAGTGGTCCCTAGGTCATGCACCTCTGCTGCCCTAACCATGGAATCGAAGGTCGTGTTGCTAGAAGCCCCCTCAATGTCCAGGAAGATACAGAGGGCTATTTCTTGAAAGTGTAGTGCTTTCTCCACCTTCCAAACAAGTTGGTGGAGAGCTGTCTCACATGATTTGCCTGGTTGATATGCATGTTGGTTTGAATGTAGAGGAATCCTACTTAACCGCCTTTTTCCAACATGCACATTAACCAGCTTTTCCAATGTCTTAAGAATGAAGGAGGACAGGCTGATTAGTCTCATAACCTTGGCCTTGGTATGATCAATTCTCCCTGGCTTTGGAATGAAGACAACCTTCACTGCCCTCCAGGCATTGGGAATGATTCCTGCTGCTAGGCTAACCCTGAATAACCTGCATAGGAATCTCATAAGATTTTCTCCCGCTTGTTGCTGGAGAGCTGGAACGATTCCATCGGGGCCAGGTGACTTGAACGGTTGAAATGTTCCCACCGCCCATCGGACCTTACTGAAATCGATACACTCCGTGGCCAGATCCCAGTCCTCTTTGCGAATACCTGAGAACCGTTGTCTCTCAGGAATCACATTCTGGTCTGAGTTATCCCCCAGAGTATATTGAGGAAAGTGAGTCTTGAGGAGCAGTTCCAGCGTTTCATGTGCTGTCTTTGTATACTCCCCATCCTCCTTCCTCAATGTTCCTTCTGGATTAGTTGGTACTTTAGTGAGGATTTTATGAACTCTCGCTTGAGCAGCCGTGCCCTCCACTTCCTCACAGAATACTTTCCAGGATGCCTCCTTTGCCCGTCTGATGGCAAGGTTGTAATTGACAAGGGCCTCACGATACTTTGCCCATTGTGCCTCGCAAGGTTAAACAGTCTTTGTACCTGTTTCCTTCGCATATCCAGGTTATTATTCCACCAAGGCACACTCCTATTTGTGCACTTCTTAGTGATTAAGCAGTTGTCCTGATATGAGGTCACTAAAGCAGAGGTTACGGCCTCTGCTACTTCCTCAAACTCTGCTGGATTCCTTATCGAAGTTTTAATTTCCGATAGGCTGAAGTCAAGGTCTCTCCTATATGTCTCCCAGTCCGTTTTCCTGGGATTCCTATAGGCCATGGTCTGTCTGGTTCCCATTTCAACCTTGAATTTAATATACATGTGATCTGATGAGGATGGCTCCAGGACCACATGCCACTGTTTGACGTAACTTCCCATCATCATGGAACCAAAAGTTATGTCAATTACTTCTTCCCTTCTACTATTCCTGAATGTAGGTTCATCACCCCTATTCAGGATCTCCAAGTCGTTAGATAGGAGAAATTCAAGAAGGTGCTCACCTCTACTGTTGGTGTCCTTGCTGCCCCACGATAGATTGTGGGCATTGGCATCACATCCCACCAACAGTTCGTCACCTTGCCGGTGGCAGGCTTCTGTCAGTCTCCTCACTTCCAAAGAAGGAGGAGAGCTGTCTTCATAAGGAAGGTATGCCGAGGCCAAAACAATTTCCTTCTTGAAGCCTTCCTCGCGTTGCTGCATCCTGATGGTCACCAAGTCCCTGGAACAAAAATCCATCATTGGTATGAAAGGTATTCCATTTCTAACATAAATGCATGTTCTGGAGTTTTTTAGATTTCTAGCATAAATCAGCTTACCTCCAGTACCACCGAGGCCCAAAACACCCCCTTTGTATAAATAGGTTTGTTGTATCAGGGCCACGTCCACCTCCTGTCTCCCCAGGCGACGGCTCAGGGCAGCTGTGGCCCCTTTACCGTGCTGCAGGTTTATCTGCAGCACTTCCAGTCCCCATCTTGCTGCCATTATTGCCTTTAAGGTCTTTCATTACCCTGACGGCGACCTTCGAGAACCCTAAAAACAGTTTCAGGCCTTGCTCTCGCATTGCCTTCAGGGACTTCTCTCTGACCTCCACCACCAGAGTTCGTCCTTCTTGAACGTCCTTTTGGTTAATTACCCTCCAATCCTCCGTCGAGACTTTTGGGTTCTGGATCCTTATTTTCTCGAACAGAGTCTTTGGAGGGACAGCCTTAAGGATCTTTGTTACCCATATTGATACCTTTGCGGTCTTCAGGAGTTCGATTACTGTCTTGACCAGCAACTTCGCGTCCTCCCACGGGGATATCATGGGCACCTTTTCCTTAAGCCATTCTGCTGAGTGCTCCCCCTCGCAGACAAAAATGAGGGCACCGCGATCTAGATAGACCCTCCTGAATTTGGGTCCTGGACCAGCGACTCCCCCTATCTCTTCAAAGAGGGCCATCTGCACGAGCTCCTCCTGCTGCGAGGTGATGCTTACCAGTGGGTATCCTTCTTGGACAACCGCCATTCTAAAGACCGAGACTGCAGTACTATAGGTCTGTTTCCCTATTTCCTGCCTCAGCCTTTTAGGATCACGTTTGTCCAGAGAGGAGGGAGTCTTAGATTCCTCCCTAACCCTCTTGCCATCTGTCTTTGACGTCGACGGGGTCTGCATATCCCCTTTGACCTGAGGCAGTTTCTTTTTGGAGGTCTTGGGCTCAAGCCCTTTTGATTCCCTCCACTTATGCTTAGGAAGCCATTCTTTTCCTTTTGTTTCTGTTCCTGGAGAAGTTTTCTCCTCTGAGCTCCAGACGAGGCCTTAATCCTAATCTGGTCCAACTTCTCTGTTACGGTTCCCACTTCTTGCTCAGGTCTAGACCCTGATTCAGAAGTAGGAGTGCACTCCATCGGTCCTGATCCCGATGTCTGAGTATCTGAGGTCTAAGATTGCCCCTCAGATTCTTTTAAAATACTTTCTTTCTCCGTGTTCATCTTAGTCCCACGAGATTTGGGGATTTATATGGTCCACACCACGATAACCCCGCGTGGTGCAAGGCTACTAACTCAGGGAGGTCGCCCGGTATCCTTGAGCCTCCGTTCGAGACACATCCAACCATGTGCCACGCACCCCTCGGCACGGATCGCATCACACCTTGGGTTGGGAAAGGAATTGGGAAAGGACTGGGAGAGGATAAGGAAGACGGGACGTTGTGGGACACTCTTAGTCTGATCCATCAGCTGAGGCCTTTCCGGCAGTAGGTTCTCTACCTTCGGTATAGCCCTCTGCTTCACGCGGATACGCAAGCCTCTCCACCCGCACGGACAGTGCTTCGTCAAGGTGGTGTCCCCCGGAGAGGGCTTGGAATGACATGGGGTTTTATCAGAATCACATCTACCGTTATCGGGCGTTTTTCTTCGAATAACTACGTGATTCTGGTTTGTAACTGCTACCGTGACGGGTGAGAGGTACGTCGATATGTTACAGAATTGCATCATCCCCAGGCTGGTTGATAAACACCTGCTGGAATGTAAGATTTTTATGCAGGATAGCGCTCCACCCCACATTGCTAGACGCGTGAAGATCACTTGCGCACGTCGTTTGGTGATGATCGTGTGCTCAGCCGCCACTTTCGTCACGCTTGGCCTCCCAGGTCTCCAGACCTCAGTCCGTGCTATTATAGGCTTTGGGGTTACCTGAAGTGCAAGTGTATCGTGATCGACCGACATCTCTAGGGATACTGAAAGACATACCTCCGGTCATACTTCACAGTGCTGTTCACAACATTATTCCTCGACTACAGCTATCGTCGAGAAATTATGGTGAACATATTGAGCATTTCCTGTAAAGAACAACTTATTTGCTTTGCCTTAATTTGTTATTCTAATTATTGCTTTTCTGATCAGATGAAGCGCAATCAGCAGAACAGTTTTTGAACTTAATGTTTTTTTGTAATAAAACCATATGTCATTCCAGCATATTTGTCAATATTTACTACTCTGTCTACATTATTCCGTGATTTATTAAGTTTTCAAATTTATACTGACTTTTTGATCACCCAGTATAATTCTCCAGGTTCGTAGAGCAGAATATTAGGTTTTAATCTACGACAAGTTAGACATTTAGTTGAATGAGGTTTATTCAATCAAATGGGTTCCTTATTAGAAATGGTCAGATGAGATATTAACCACATATAGAATAGAATGGTTAAACAGCTGTATTGTCTGCGATAAGAAACTGGTAGCACTTCCCCCCAACTAAGTAATCATATCTTTAAGAAACAAAGAAACTAATTATATTTCACGAGCACTCAACACGAAATTGCGAACAGTTAATATAGTGAAAGTTTGAAAGACGACTGTCTTCCCTAGGTTTTTAACTTTGTAAATTATCTAAGTTCACTGGATGGGCTTTTTTGCTAAACGAGAACCCCTCTCGTTCGGAGGCATGAGGAATAGCATTTAATTTCATGTTTTTAAATGTTAGTCTCTGTAATATTGCTGAGATTTTATTATGCTAAGAATTTATCATTGTGTCTATATTTTTAAATGTTAGTTTCGGAAATATTGATGGGATTTTATTATACTAACTATTAATCATTATGTCTATGAATGTAGTAAGATGAACGCTTTCTTCGTTACGCCACTGTCCCTGTGAATATTGGTACTTGCTTTATTCTGTATCTGCATGCATGAGTATCGTCTATCATGGAAGTCTGAGTGTATGTATGAGAACTTTCGTCGTCGACAGCTGGCTGCACGCTTTGCATCTCTGGCTTCGAGACGATAGCTAGTCGTTACCAACCTCTGCTATTGATGCTATCAAAGATGTTCCTTCACTCCTTGGTTCCAAGTTGGGTTGGCAATGCCCCGTTAGCGATTCTCGGAAAGACGCACGATTTTAAGCTCTGCCCCACCACCTCGTTTTTCTGGAGTTTTGACGATTTCCGGTGATTTTCCGGCCGCTGGTTGGTCGTCTGATCATTCTGTGGCTGCGCTTCGACCTAGTAAGACGTTCTGATTTTCTATCCTCTCTTGAGATGGTATCGATTCGTTGTCTGGTTTGTTAGACTTCAGATCTTAGGTTCATTTTTCGGGATAAGTTTATCTGATCATGTATGGAAGTGTACTTAATTTCATTCCGGTGATTTTACTTTAGGTAAATGCAGTCAACATGTAAATAATTCGGTTTGATAACCGCTGAGTACTGGTAACCTTTATGAGACTAGAAGGTAATTTCTTTCTGGCTTTGTGGGATGCAACTAATGTGTGGGAATATTTTTATTCTGTGTAGTGCATGTGAAATATACTTTTCTGTTTCCTTCTTCTATGAGTGATATGTACACCACGTGGTGTGTTCTTAGAACAGAGCCTCCAGCTATGCCTTTGTCTGTTTCTAGGCCCTTTGGGCAAGATTTGCCCTATTACATCGCGATCTCCTCTCCGTCTATTTTAAATTGCTGTTTCGTTTCCAAACTTGTACTTTTCATTTGGACTCCCCCAATAAATTCTCTTCTAGCGTTGTACAACCCCCTTTAATAGCATTCTTATGAAATACTACGTATTTCTAGGGGCTGCATGCTCCGACTTTGAATTTATTCTACTTTTCTGTAAAACGTTCCCAAAAGCGTCTAACTGTATTTCTTTAGCTTTCTTAAGATATCCTACGCATTTCTAAGAGCTGCATGCCGTACCTATTTTTCTTTATATTTTGGAAATTAAATTTTGTATTTTTTACTGGTTTTCGGAACCACGTGGTTCCGAACTCCGACTTCAAGGGTTTAAAGTTAGTCACTTTAAGTCTTGCCACTGCTCACATGCCAGTGCCTTCCTATTGTATTTTCTTGTTTCGTAATCTGTGTTTGTTGGTTTTTGTTGAAATGAATATAATCTGTAAGCACTTCGCCTTCAGTGGTGTGCGAATATATAATGTAGCAGACACGTGCCGTGTGTCTCAATAATTCCGCATGCTCATGGTTTGATTTGAATGGAGATTAATCTCGTTACTATCGCGTACCATCTGAAGTTAAGAAAGACAGACCAGAGCGACTTACGAAGTTTATTTTTTCTTGTGTTTTGTGGTACTTCCTGGTTCGCTGAATTTCGCCTGTGATAGCGGCGCCTGCTTCTGCTTCGTATCAGCACGCTGAGTTGGGTGAGTTTCGCTTTGTTTCGCGCGTGTGAGTGACTGAATGCTTGTTGATTGTAAATCTCTCCCCCCAATGATGTTCAGTTCAGATTACTTTAACTTAGTAGTTCAATGAGACATTTTTATTGTTCAACATAATTGGTGCCCCCATTTGCTCATATCTGAACTGAATAAATAATTTTTTTTCAGTGAAATTTTATCCTTGTTATAAATATTAGTTTATGAATACCCTCCCTTTTTATTTAATGTTGTTTTTCACCAGTGCCGAGAACAAATTCAGGTGCATTTTATGATATTTTTAAATCCGTTGCGTCATAAATGTTCTCTCAGCCACCTTTATGAAATTGTTTAGTTCGCGGTAGTTGTGTGTAATTCTCGTGATCTACGACGTATGTTGGCCACCGTCTCTCTGTCTTCTTGCTGCTAAAGTAAAGTTTAATTCAGTTCTAAAATCTGGGCTAGGGAATAAGATTCTGTTGCATGAAGTAGTCACTAGTTCACGCGAATCCTTTAGCTGGTTTTACGGCCAGAGCTATATGTTTAAAGTAAGCTTTTAACTGGCTCTTTCAGCCAGAGATAATTTTACAATTAACGGTGGTCTTTCAATTTTCCCAAACAACATTTCTACACTCTGAAGCTCTTTTGTGAAATCAAAGACACACATCAGCTGCAGTAGCGTTCACACTCTGCCCGATCGAAATACTCATATCATCCAAGAGGGTCCTACTTCTGCTAAAACTAGACATGGAGTTCCTTTTTCTGCGCATCCTTTACTCCTCTCTTCCCTCTCAAACACACACACCCCAACAGTTTTGTACCTTGGCCAGCAGTTTCTCATTGCCACTCGCCATCCCTTCCAAAACATCTTGCGATATATCTCAAAAAATTTCAAATGTTTGTAAATCTATCGGACCAAACTGCGTGGTCATCAGTCCGTAGCTTACAAACTACTTAAACCTAGGTAAACTAACCTAAGGACAACACACACACCCATGCCCCAGGGAGGACTCGAACCTCCACGGCGAGCAACCGCGCGCTCCGCAGGAGACGCTTTAGACCGCTCGGCTACTCCACCGCGGCGAGATATATCTGTAATTAAAAACTAACCTCTAATATAACATTATTTAAATACAAAAAAGAACTTTTAATTAGTATTCGTCTGTAATAAATGTGTCTGTAATAAATAAATAGACAACCATCTTTCATGTGCTTCACTGCTCCTGCACATTATTTACGTAAATTACTGGCAAATTGTACAATCGACACACTAATTTAAATATACCAGAGGTAAATCATTCTACTTGCATTGTCAATGTTACTGTGGGGAATATGATGATCTCTTTATATTTCCATTATCAATTTGTATCATTTCAAACCAGCCATTAAATAAATGTACAGAGCGAATCTGAATTCGCGCACTTGGGCTTCGCAGCGCGATTTCTCACATGCTAGCAATAAAAAAATGTGTGTCCCAAAATTTCGTCCTGCGCATATTTCCGGCAGTAAATGGACGTCGAAGATTGAGATGGGTGTGTGTCCCAAACGTCAGTGTGTTTCAGAATTACACTACTATACTAACAACTTCTAGGGGATGTGGGAAGTGTCTTGAGGAACAAAGTGATCATAGAAAGCCATGCCCAGAAACGTCATCCAATGACGCTACAGACCGTCGAAGTTACTGGAGGAGATGTCTAGCGACAGGAACTGGTGCCTGTAACTTTGCGTAGCGTCGTTGAATGACGTTACCGGGCATGGGTTTCCATGCTCATTTTGTTCCTCAAGACACCTCCCAAATCCCCTAGAAATTTTTTGGTGTGGTACTGTAATTCTGAAACACACTGACGTATGGGAGAGACACCCATCTCAGTCTTCAACGTCCGTTTACTGCCGGAAATATGCGCAGGACGAAATTTTGGGACACACAATTTCTTATTGCTAGCATGTGAGGAATCGCGCTGCGAAGCCCGAGTGAGCGAATTCAGATTCACCCTGTATATAAGTGTGGTGCTTTCAAGATGGTAGATGCTAGCATGTAAACCAGAGTTTTTTTTGAAATTGCAAGATGCAGTCAAGCTTGATTTTTCTGCATTTTGATTTAGTACTCATAAATATTTGTAATTTTTGATTGATTGGAATTATTTTTAGAAGCATGAGATGTGCATAGTTATTCTTACATTGTAGATGTCTTAAGTGTTGACAGTAAATAATTTTATAAATTATTTCATTTTATTCTGAATACCGGAATGTGAAACACACAGATGTCCTCCAGACACCCCCCCCCCCTCAGAAATTCTCAGCTAACAGCCATCATTAGTTTTGAGTACGAACCATGCACCGTTTTTCCAGATTTCTGTCGATCTGGACAAGCCACCGACAGGATGCTCGGCCTAACCCGACACTACCTGGCTGCATTGCAGCTGCTCAAACACCTTGCAGCATGCACTGTAGGTCCTTTACCTTTCCATGCTATAACATTACTTATACTAAGTTGCGCGAGTCTATGGACATTACTTGCATAAAGTCACAATCTTACACTGCGCACAATTCACAATCCTTGCGAATCGAGTTGGTAATAAAGACGTAATAAATTAGGAATTGGGAAATAATCTCAAGCATGTCATTGTTCCCGACGTCATGTCTCCTAACTGTATCGTACTATGATATAATTTTGAAGGTACATTCAGTGATAGTTAAGTATACTGTCCATAAAAGGTTTTACGAATACTGTTACTAATAAAGAAGCAATAAATTGTAACGGAAACATAGCGATAAACCTCTTTCACTTCATAATTTTGTTGGTGTTGACAGCTATAAAACGTGATTCTTGAATTTTTCCCGGCGGACATAATATTCCATCATCTTTCTGGAGTGCACCCGGGACAGCGACAATTCTTCGTCCAATATTTCGGCTGCAAACCTTACAGCCATCTTCAAGGCGAGTCCAAGACTGAGTTCTCAGCGTCTGCGCGTGCCTATTTATACGGTAAATCACGTGATGCAAAGATACTGAGGATTAGACTGCGCCTGCTCGAAGATATCACATTGGTAACTGCTGCGCTAGTCATAGATAAACATATACTTCAAAGATAACCTGTGAGCAGTGAGTGCAAACATAAACAGAGCTGTTACGTATCCACAGTTATTACAAATGAATAAATTAATCATTAAAAGTGGTAACATCAATCGGAATAGAAGACGCAGACATTCTTTCAGAACGAAGGCGTGATATAAGTGGCTTCCATGCATTGTCAAGATGAAATCCGCCGTTACGATTTAGCAGGTTGTCCGCCAGTTGCATGTGTACAGCTTCCTTTACAACTGAGTCCCAGAAAGTAGAAGGTGTGGTTAAAATCTTTACTCCTTTGTAATTCATGGAATGGCCAGTAGAAATACAATGTTCGGCTACTGCAAACTTGTTGGACTGAAGAAGGCGTGTATACCGTTGGTGCTCAACGCATCGTTCCTGCACAGTGCGCGTGGTTTGACCTATATAACGTTTTCCACACTCACAAGGGATTTCATAAACTCCCGCTTTTCGCAATAACAAATCATCTTTGACAGATTCCAGAAGAGCTGAGGTCTTAGCTGGTGGGCGAAAGATCACATCCACTTTATGTTTCTTCATGATTCTGGCTATTTTTGAAGACACATTACCCACGTATGGGAGAAAGGCTGTAGATTTCACATCCCGTTCCTCTACATCTTTATCCTTTGATTTATCTGGTGTTTTTATTTGTAAGGCTTTTTTAATCTGATGTTGCGAATAGCCATTTTTCTTGAAAACGCCTGAATTGAGGGCTATTTCTTCAAAATCCTCCATAAACAAATTAGCCAGGAGAAAGATAAAGAGGAACTGGATGTGAAATCTACAGCCTTTCTCCCATACGTGGGTAATGTGTCTTCAAAAATAGCCAGAATCATGAAGAAACATAAAGTGGATGTGATCTTTCGGCCACCAGCTAAGACCTCAGCTTTTCTGCGATCTGTCAAAGATTTGTTATTGCGAAAAGCGGGAGTTTATGAAATCCCTTGTGAGTGTGGAAAACGTTATATAGGTCAAACCACGCGCATTGTGCAGGAACGATGCGTTGAGTGCCAACGGTATACACGCCTTCTTCAGTCCAACAAGTCTGCAGTAGTCGAACATTGTATTTCCACTGGCCATTCCATGAATTACAAAGGAGTAAAGATTTTAACCACAGCTTCTACTTTCTGGGACTCAGTTGTAAAGGAAGCTGTACACATACAACTGGGGGACCACCTGCTAAATCGTGACGACGGATTTCATCTTGACAATGCATGGAAGCCACTTATATCACGCCTTCGTTCTGAAAGAATATATATTTATCTATGACTAGCGCAGCAGTTACGAATGTGATATCTTCGAGAATGCGCAGTCTAATCCTCAGTAACTTTGCATCACGTGATTTACCGTATAAAGAGGCAAGCGGAGAAGCAGAGAACTCAGTCTTGGACTCGCCTTGAAGATGGCTGTAAGGTTTGCAGCCGAAATATTGGACGAAGAATTGTCGCTGTCCTGGGCGCACTGCCGAAAGATGATGGAATAGCTATAAAACGTTTCGTAAGGTTTTAAAATTAAGCGTCAAGTTTCTTGTGTCCTTAGTATTAAATATATAATGAATATAATCTCATTACTCATAGCTTTCAGGATGGGATAGTTTATTTATAACGACATGTATCCTCTACGATGCGTCTTATGTTTTTTTTATCCCCACAGTGACCGTCTCATAATCTTAAAGAGTATTTCTACTGTTTCATTCAAATCGCTACAGTAGTTTAGAAGGAAAATTGGAAAATTTCCGTATGATGAGGCAATTTTTCGCGAAATCGGTTCTTTATGAGGTCATATCTCTTTAAATGTGTCTTGTAGACGTTCTAAGTCCACAGCCATTATAGACTGATCATAATGAATATGTGTGCCAAGTGCAGTTCTAAATCGGACCAGTACCTTCTGACAAGGTACGCGGACACACACACACACACACACACACACACACACACACACACACACACACACCACATAGATACCCGTATTTTGTGTAGTATGTGTAAATACCTGATTTTCTCTTGGTGACCATATGACTCTCTTTTTTAGTAGGTCGTGGTTCTGCTCAGGTTTACTTGTTTGTACTACTGTCAGCGTCAAAACGAAAACTGCGTCTCTCTTCTACATTTTTCTCTTGTATCTCGACGCTACATGTTTCTCATGCACACTCACTCAATACAAAGTAAACTAAAGATCCTTAATAATCAGCAAGACATTGTTGATCCACTGATTCTCAGAAAAGCCGTAAAGGCGATTTTAAGCCTTCAACGCAACTTCAAAATGTCTACTCCCACGCCCTTCAACTAGAAACATGTTCATATTATCAACCTGGAAGTGCACTGAATTTCCGTCTACATAAGTCTATTATAATTATTATTTCTCAAAAGAGGGGAGGCATTAAAATGAAATTTACGTAAACTGTCTTCCGTACCTTAGAGCCAAAGAACCAATCACAGCTGTCTGTCACCCACCGGCGCCTTGCTTTTCTTGTATTGTCTTTAAAGAAGCTTATTCGATGAGTCTGATATGCGAAAAGGCGCCAAATGTGATTTTAAAACTCTTCCATGCACTGTTGTACAGCAGTTAAGTATAGCTTTTCTATGCATCAACCAACTGCACTACATGTAGTTAGATAGCTCGGATCGCAATTGAAAGGTTACAAATTTACTATACGACCAGTTTCAGAATTATAAAAAATTACAAAATTTATGATCAGTTTCGGCAATGCTATGTTGCTTTCATCAAATATAGAAGATCTCCTACTCATAGGACATGACCTACAAATTATAAACTGGTATCTTTGTAGACTTGCTTCTTTCTTAATCTTATCTTCATACATCTTGCATCTAAAAGCAAAAATATAAGAAATTAATTAAAAATTCTGTTGAGCCTTGTGCTTCATAAAATATAACTTATGCTTAAGTACAAAAACCACGCAGTTCAGGTATTGTTGTGGTGTGTTTAAAGTCTCGTCTAGGCTACTCTTTGAATAAAGACATTCAAGTAAAACCTGTCGTTATACATTTGTTGATGCATTATATTACACATATAAAAAAGCTACACGCAAGGAACAAATTACAACAAATTATTATTTCTGCAATGATTCTGCACAAATTGCTCTCGGATAATAGGCTTTTATTCAAATGCTCTGTACATTTCTTTTTTAAGTTTTATCCAAGTTAGCTCTTCCCTTACAAATAACCTACTAGCTGCATCTATAAACAAATTATTAAAATAAGCTAAATCAAAGCGTAAAAGGCACTGTTTAATAAATGAAAAAGATCTCTGTCGGTCTAATGGTAGCCTGCTTAAATTATTATACTTATAATTATTTTTATTTTTCCGTAACCTGAAGAAGGATTTTGGAGTGCTTTTGTGTTTGCAGCAATTACAACGGTATACGACGGTATAAAACACACATACTCCCTCTTCAAACCATTTCCTAGTTCTGTAAAGTAAGCCTACTAATCAAGTTGCCAGCTGCCACCAGTGACACACCGTAAACAGCGCTAAGTATCTTAATTTAATTTGTCGAATTTCATTTGCCAGTCTAGTTTATTTTCGTTAGTACTTCTGTTTTAAGAGGTTTATTCCCGCGTACTTGGCAGATTTCGTTTGTACTACTGTTTTTAATAGTTTATTCTATCGTATTTGATAAATACCGTTGTGTTTAGTCTTCGTCTTTGACTGCTGTATTTCAAAACAAGTCAGAGACCGTTACTAAGCTCGTTATCAGTGAGTCCAGTGCCAGCTGCCACCGTAAACAGCGCTAAGCTTATTTTCTCGCGCGTTTGATAACGGTGTATTCCATAGATATTCTTGTTTATTTTGAAAACTGCCGTATCGGTTTTGTTGATTTGACATTGTAGTTACCACTGACCACAGTTCAGTCAGCAGCCAGCCGCCTTTATTAGAGTACTCGGCTTCTTAAAAGTTGATTATTTAGTTTCATACTTTCTGAAGTTAATTGTATCGATAGGATGGATAGGATGTGTGCCTGCTGTGTGCGGACGCAGGAGGAGTTGGCCGCGGTTCGCGAAAAGCTGAGCGTGCTGTTGGCTACGGTCAGCCGTCTTCAGGCTGCTGTCTCGGGGTGCAGCGATAGTGGGGAGTCTGGTGCGTCGAGTGGGACACCTCAGGTGTCTCACGCTTCGCTCTCTGTCCCTGCTACCGAGGCACCTTCAGGTGTACCGGACGTCGTCGAGCCGCCTTCTACGCAAGGAGAGTGGCGGGTTGTACGGCGTTCGCGTCGCTCGAGGCGGAAGGCCAATGTGAAGGCTGGACGTCCGTCCGCGCCCGTTCGTCCTGTGAGTAATCGTGTGGCCACTCCGAGCCGGTGCACGGGGGGAGGGGATTATTAGTTATTGGGAGCTCCAATGTTAGGCGCGTGATGGAGCCCCTTAGACAGATAGCGTTGAGATCCGGAAGGAATTCCAACGTGCACTCGGTGTGTCTGCCGGGGGGCCTCATCCGAGATGTGGAGGCGGCCTTGCCGGCGGCTATCGACGGTGCGGGGTGCAGTCGACTGCAAGTCGTAGCTCACATCGGCACCAATGACGCTTGTCGCTTGGGTTCTGAGGACATCCTCAGGTCCTACGAGCGGCTGGCGGAATTGGTGAAGGCTGCTGCCTTCGCACGCGGGGTACAAGCAGAGCTGTCGATTTGTAGCATTGTTCCCAGGGTTGATCGGGGTCCTTTGGTTTAGAGCCGAGTGGAGGGTCTGAACCAGAGGCTTTGCCGACTCTTTGATAGTCATGGCTGCAGATTTCTGGATCTGCGTTATCGGATGGGGAATTGTAGGGTGCTCCTTGATGGATCAGGGGTGCACTACACTAAGGAAGCGGCTACTCGGGTAGCAGAGTACTTGTGGAGTGCACATGGGTTTTTTTTAGGCTAGGCGCTAACTCTGATGAGCACTCGCCTGTCAGCATTCAAACAGCGAATGCAGGCCACGTTCGGAACAAAAATTCGAACATCAAAATATTAGTCGCGAACTTACAGAGTATTAGAAACTAAGTTCCAGAATTTGCCGCACTTCATGGATGTTATTGCGCTCAGATAGTTTTAGGCACCGAAAGCTGGCTAAATCATGATGTGGCAAGTTCAGAAATATTTAGTGAAGCGTGGAATGTATATCGGAAAGATAGATCGGATACAACTGGAGGAGGAGTGTTCATCGCTGTGGACAAAGATATTGTTTCTACTGAGATCGAAGTTGAAAGTAATTGTGAAGTTAACTGGGCACGTATAACAGGTCTAAAAGAAGTAAAGTTAATAGTTGGGTGTTTTTACCGGTTCCCCAGTGCTGCAGTAGCAGTTTTGGAATCATTCAAAGAAAGTCTACAGCAGGCAGTGCATAGGTATCCGGGCCATGTAATATTAGTCGGAGGAGACTTCAACCCTAAGAGTATAGATTGGGACCTCGCTAGTTACATTTCAGGCGGTACAGACAAGCAGTCTTGCGAGCTACTTTTGGACACATTCTCCGAAAACTGTCTTGAGCAGTTAAACCGGCAACCCACACGCAATGGAAATATTCTAGACCTTATAGCCACAAACAGGCCTGACCTTATTAACGATGTCTGTGTAGAGACATGAATTAGTGATCATGATATCGTCATAGCGTCGATGGTGACCAAAGTTCATAAACCAGTCAAGAAGGCTAGGAGCGTGTTTTTGTTGGGAAGAGACGACAAGCAAATGTTACGATCGCACTTGGAAAATGAATGGGCATCGTTTAATTCCGGGACAATGGATGTAGAGGAATTGTGGACTAAATTTAAGTGCATTGTTAATAAAGGGTTAGAGAAATATGTGCCAGTAAAGACGATTAAGGATGGAAAAGATCCACCGTGGTATAATAATAATGTTAGAAAGCTACTGAGAAAGCAAAGGCTGTTGCAATCTCGATTCAAAAAAAGAACACGCAAATGATGACAGGCAAAAGTTAGTGGAGATTCGTGCGTCTATAAAAAGATCGATGCGCGAAGCATACAATAATGATTACAGCCATATCTTAGCAAAAGATCTTTCCGTGAACCCGAAAAAATTCTGGTCCTATGTAAAATCGATAAGCGGGTCAAAGCCCACTGTCCAGTCACTCGTTGATCATTCCGGGGCAGTAATAGAAGAAAGCAAACGGAAAGCTGAAGTTCTAAATTTAACCATTGAGACATTTTTCACGCAGGAGGACCGCACAAATGTACCATCATTTGATCAACGTACTAATTCCGAAATGAGGGACATAGTAGTAGGTATTTCCGGTGTAGAGAAGCAGCTGAGAGAGCTAAATACGAAAAAGTCTTCTGGTCCGAATGGAACACCAGTTCGGTTTTACAAAGACTGTTCAGCGGCATTGGCCCCCTACTTAGCTTTCATTTATCGCGAATCTTTAATTCGTGCAAAGTTCCTAGTGATTGGAAAAAAGCGCAGGTGACTCCTGTTTATAAGAAAGGAAAGAGAACTGACCCACACAATTACAGGCCAATATCGTTGACATCAGTTTCATGTAGAATTTTATAACATATTCTCAGTTCGAATATAGTAAATTTCCTTGAAACGGAAAAGCATCTTCCAATGAATCAGCACGCGTTTAGGAAACTTCGTTCGTGTGAAACTCAGCTTGCCCTTTTCTCACATGACATCTTGCGAGCCATGGATGAAGGGCAACAGGCGGATTGCGTTTTTCTCGGCTTCAAAAAGGCGTTCGACGCGGTGCCACACTGCAGACTGCTAACGAAGATACGAGCTTATGGAATAGGTTCACAGATTTGTGACTGGCTGGAAGACAACCTAAGTAATAGAACGCAGTACGTTGTTCTCGACGGCGAGTGTTCATCAGAGTCGAGTGTATCGTCAGGCGTGCCCCAGGGGAGTGTGATAGGACCGCTATTATTTTCTATCTATATAAATGATCTGATGGACAGAGTAAGTTGTAATTTGCGGCTGTTTGCTGATGATGCTGTGGTGTGTGGGAGGGTGTCGTCTGTAACTGACTGTAATAGCATACAGGATGACTTAGACAAAATTTCTAGTTGGTGCAAAGAATGGCAGCTAGCTCTCAATGTAGAAAAATGTAAGATGATTCGCATGAGTAGAAAAAGCAATCCCATAATGTTCGAATACAGCATTAGTGGTGAGCTTCTTGATGCTGTCGCGTCGTTCAAATATCTAGGCGTAACATTGCAGAGCGATATGAAATGGAACGAGCATGTAAGGACAGTTGTGAGTAAGGCGGACAGCCAACTTCGGTTTATTGGGAGAATTTTGGGAAGATGTACTTCACCTGTAAAGGAGACCGCGAATAAAACGCTTGTACGACCACGTCTTGAGTATTGCTCAAGTGTTTGGGACCCGCAGCAGATCAGTTTAAAGGAAGACATAGAGGCGGTCAGAGGCAAGCAGCTAGATTTGTTAACGGTAGGTTCGAACTACAGACATTGCCGAGGTGGGATGGCTTGCGTGCCTCGACGATACAGATAGTCGTACCGTAGGTGCAACCACAGCGGAGGGGTATCTGTGGAGAGGCCACACAAACGTGTGGTTCCTGAAGAGGGGCAGCAGCCTTTTCAGTAGTTACAGGGGCAACAGTCTGGATGATTGACTGAGCTGGCCTTGTAACATCAGCTAATGTGGCTTTGCCACACAGCTACTGCGAACGGCTGAAAGCAAGGGGAAACTACAGCCGTTACCTTTCCCGAGGACATGCAGCTGTACTGTATGAACATATGATGATGGCATCCTCTCGGGTAAAATATTCCGGAGGTAAAATAGTCACCCATTCGGATCTCCGGGCGGGGACTACTCAGGAGGATGTGATCATCAGGAAAGACAATACTGGCATTCTACGGGTCGGAGTGTGTAATGTTACATCCCTTAATCGAGTAGGAAAATTAAAAAATTTAAAAAGGGAATTGGATAGATTGAAGTTAGATATAGTGGGGATTAGTGAAGTTCGGTGGCAGGATTTCTGGTCAGGTGAGTACAGGTTTATAAATAGGAATGTGGGTAAACCACTATGACCACCACAGTGATCGCATTATCATTGTCAAGATAGATACGAAGCCAACACCGACAACAGTAGTACAGGTTTATATGCCAACTAGCTCTGCCCATGATGAGGAAATCGAAGAAATATATGAGGAGCTAAAGGAAATTATTCAGACAATTAAGGGAGAGGAAAACTTAATTGTTATGGGAGACTGGAATTCGGTAGTAGGACAAGGAAGGGAAGGGAAGATAGTAGGTGAATATGGTCTGGGCGAAAGGAATGAAAGAGGAAGCCACGTGGTAGAATTTTGCACAGAACATAATTTAGTTATAACAAACACCTGGTTTAAGAATCACATAAGAACGTTGTATACATGGAAGAGACCAGGAGACACCGGAAAGATACCAGATAGATTTTATAATGGTAAGACATAGATTTCGGAACCACGTTTTAAAGTGTAAGACATACCCAGGGGCAGATATAAACTCTGACCATAACTTGTTGGTAATGAACTGTAGGTTGAAACTGAAGAAACTACAAAAAGGTAGGAAAATAAGGAGATGGGACCTGGATAAATTGAAGGAACCTGAAGTTCTTAAGAAATTCAGAAGGAACTTTAGGCAACTACTGACAGAAACAGGGGAAAATAAAACAGTAGAGGAGGAGTGGGTAAAATTGAGAGATGAAATAGTGAAGGCAGCAGAGGACAAAATAGGTAGGAAGCAAGACCTACAAAAAATCCTTGGATATCACAGGAGATACTAAATTGAATCGATGAAAGGAGAAAATATAAAAATGCGGTAAATGAAACAGGCAAAATGGAGTACAGAAGACTAAGAAATGAGATTGACAGGAAGTGCAAAATTGCTAAGCAGGAGTGGCTAGAAGGCAAATGCAAGGATGTAGAAGAATGTATAAGAAGGGGAAAAATAGATACAGCCTACAGGAAAATAAAAGAAACATTTGTAGATAAGAAAAACATCTCTATGAATATCAAGGACACTGATGGAAAATCAGTTGTCAGCAAAGAAGGGAAAGCTGAAAGGTAGAAAGAGTATATAGAGGGGCTCTACAAAGGAAATGAAGTTCGAGACAATATTGTAGGAAGGGAAGAGGACGTAGATGAAGATGAAATAGGAGATACCATACTGAGAGAAGAATTTGACATAGCCCTGAAAGGCTTAAGTCGAAACAAGGCCCCTGGAGTAGATGATATTCCCTCAGAGCTACTGAAGTATCTGGGAGAACCAGCCATGACAAAATTGTTTCACCTGGTGTGTAAGATGTATGAGACAGGTGAAGTACCCTCAGACTTTAAGAAAAATGTTATAATCCCCATTCCAAAAAAGTAGGTGCAGACAAGTGTGAAAACTACAGAACCATCAGTTTAATAAGTCATGGTTGCAAAATATTAACACGAATTATATACAGAAGGATGGAAAAGCTGGTAGAAGCCGACCTCGGGGAAGATCAGTTTGGGTTCAGAAGAAATGTAGGAACACGGGAGGCAATACTCACTTTACGGCTTATCTTAGAAGATAGATTAAGAAAAGGCAAACCTAAATTTCTAGCTTTTGTAGATTTGGAGGAGGCTTTTGACAATGTTGATTGGAATAAACTCTTTCAAGTTCTGAAGCAAGCAGGAGTAAAATATAGGGAGCGTAAAGTTATTTACAACTTGTACAGAAACCAGACAGCGGTTGTCAGAGTTGAAGGGCATGAAAGGGATGCAGTGGTTGGAAAGGGAGTAAGACAGGGTTGTAGTCTTTCTCCATTGTTATTCAATTTGTACATTGAGCAAGCTATAAAGGAAAGCAAGGAGACATTTGGAGAAGGAGTTAATGTTCAGGGTGAAGAATTAAAAACATTGCGTTTTGCCGACGACATAGTAATTATGTCAGATACAGCAAAGGACCTGGAAGAGCAATTGAACGGAATGGACAGTGTGCTGAAAGTTGCATATAAGATGAACATTAACAAGAGCAAAACTTGGGTAATGGAGTGCAGTGTAAGAAAATCAGGCGATGCTGAAGGAATTAGATTGGGAAACGAAGCAATACAGGAGGTAGATGAGGTAAGGAAATGGGCAGTAAAATAACAAATGATGGTCGCAGTACAGAGAATATAAAATGCAGAATGGCAATGGGTAGAAAAGCGTTCTTGAAAAAGAGAAATTTGTTAACATCGAATATTGATTTAAGCCTAAGGAAGTCCTTTCTGAAGGCATTTGTATGGAGTGTTGCCTTGTATGGGAGTGAGACATGGACGATAAACAGTGCAGACAGGAAGAGGATTGAGGCATTTGAAATATGGTGCTACAGAAGAATGCTGAAGATTAGGTGGGTGGATCGCGTAACTAATGAGGTGGTACTGAACAGAATTGGGGAAAAAACAAATTTCTGGCATACCTTGACTAAAAGAAGAGATAGATTGGTAGAACACATACTTAGACATCAAGGAATTGTGAATTTAGCGTTGGAGGGAAGTGTGTGGGGTAAAAACCGCAGAGGAAGACCAAGAGATGGATACAGTAAGCAGGTTCAGACAGATGTAGGTTGCCGTTCTTATGTGGAGTTGAAGAGGCTTGTTCAGGATAGGGTATTGTGGAGAGCTGCATCAAACCAATCTCCGGACTGAAGACCACAACAACAACAGGTTTGACCAATGCGCGAGTGTCACGGAAATGCTCCGGCAACTCAATTGGGGATCGCTGGAAGAAAGACGACGTTCTTTTCGTGAATGTCTGTTAAGTAAATTTAGAGGACTGGAATTTGAAGCTGAGTGTAGTACGATCTTTCTGCCGCCTACTTACATTTTGCGTAAAGATCACAAAGACAAGATAAGAGAAATTATGGCTCGTACGGAGGCATACAGGCATTCTTTCTTCCTTCGTTCTATTTGGGAGTGGAATAGGAAAGAAAATACCTAGTAGTGGTACAGTATACCCTCCGCCACTCACCTTACGGTGAATTGCGGAGTATGTTTGTAGATGTAGATGTAGAAGTTAATCTTCTAAGCCTCACAATGTAAGTACGCTGGTCTGTCCCAGTTTTAGTTTACAACTCAAGCCGTTAGGAGGTGCTGGGAGCGCTGTCACACGTTTTAGGGAAGAGTTTCCGCTATTACCTTTATAAGTTACTAGCTTAATTCCCGCTGCTTCACACGCATAGACTGGATGGTCTGCATTGGTTGTTTCTTCTTCTAAATAAATTTTCATAAATTTAGCTATAAAAGTTCTTTCCTAATGAAGTATTTTGATACAACTTCTCACCCCCTATTGAACCACTGATAGCAGAATTCAAAACATCCCAAAACACATTTTTTAAATTCAAATCAAGGTAAAAAATCCAAATTTTCACATTGCTACCATCACAAATAGTTGCATCCTTAAAAGATTTCCCTAATTTCACCAGCTTAATGGTTAAATTTCCAAAAATATCTAAACACTTGTTTTTAAAATTCCAATCAAAAATCTAAATCCGAAGGCGTGTATTTCTTGCTTCAAACTTGCCTCAATAGCAACGTATTTTAAAAACCGTGTATCCCCTATTTCACCCTACTAGGGATGGGAATATAGAAAAATCTACAGTGTATGATAAATAACGTCTACAACTCAAGTTTCGATCGTCTGTAGATTCACTTTTCAGGGCCGTTTTCTGTCGTATAGAAACGGTTCGAGAACGAGAAATTTCTTTCTTACGCTTTGGCTAGTTTTACTTTTCAAACTGCAATGTTCACTTACTTTTCTTTATTCGTACGCTTGTTGCAGAAAAGCAACTGATGAATGTGAATCACGTTTCGCTGGTGTTTTTTTTCCGTTAAAGCTTCAAAAGTCAACGCTGGTCTCGTCCGTATCTTATATAAGCTGATGACTTTTAACCACTGTATCTTCCACCCTGTTATAGCTGTCGACACGTAACTGCTGTGTGGTGTACAACACAGAGGGGTCGTGTGTCTCCATTGTGAAGTTTTTGCCGAAGAGCAAAATATTGACAACACATAGAATTTATACAAGTCGGTAAGTTTCATCTCTGATATCTTCCACCCCCATATCATCTCTCTGCCACCATAGTTAACAGTGGGAGACTGATAGCTACTACCACAAACAAACACTATCCGTTTGCGATGCGTAGTTTTGGCTGCAGAGTGAAATATAAGCACACTAACTTTTTACACATTTTAAGATATGGTATTACATCGAGATGGCCACGGATAAACAACTACTTCAGTCGCACAATGAGCGTAGTGTGCAACATGAATGATTTTTATCTTAGAAGACAACCAACACTGACGCAGTGCTTGCCTCAGCGAAGTGTTTGCTGTAGAAAAGGATCGGACGTCACTGTTCTGGTTCCGCAGAGCAGGCATCGCTCCAACATACGGTCTACCCTCCTGGTTCGTCCTGCGGTCAATGCAGGGGCCATCGCATCTTTTAGAACGATTTTAAGCGGTAGAGAGCGCGCTTCGTCACGGTGTTCCAATCGGCTAGAGTCTGCCACCAGCAACAGCAGCCGCAGGAGGAAACAGAACATCGAGTTTTGCTTGAACGCTGACGGCCGACTGATTCTTCGCAAAAGACATCGGCAAACTGTACACTGCCACAGCTTTGAACGTGGTAGCGGCCATGGTCAGAGGATTCTTGTAAACTTAGCAATACTAATATTTAATCATTAATTCTGTTTCACTATGTGGAGAGATGTCTAGAGGTTCTATAAATTACACCCTTCCTCTCAGTGCCGCTATAGTGGCATCCAATTGCAAGAGTTGCATAATGTAGATGTGACTCACGCTATTGTTAATATCTGAAGCACTATAGCTCTCAGAAATGGGTATCTCAAACGTTTCCCTAGATACACTCTTTTTGAATTGCTGTTTCTTTGTTACACTTTTCTCGAATTTTTCACTACAAGGATCGTTCTAGAGAATTGAATCAATCCTTCAAACCTTCAACCATTTCAAACATCTTCCTCATTATGCATGCTTTTCACCAAAACATAGATGTATTTATAATATAATTTTCAATAACCTTTTGTGGTCTCTATAGCGGTAATTTTTAAACTGCGATATGAACAGGTCGCGTTCCGGTATAGCTCAGTCGGTAGAGTGCTTGTCTCAGGTTCGACTCCCAGTTCTGGCCACATTTTTAATCTGACAGGAAGTTTTAAATTAGAACACACTCCTCTGCAGAGTGGTAGTTTCATTTTGGAAATATCTCTTATACTGTGCCTAAGCCATGTCTCCACCATATCCTATCTTACAGGAGTGCTTGGTCTTCTAGTTTCGCAGGAGAACTTCTGTGAAATTTGGGAAGTAGGAGGCGAGGTACTGAGAGAAATCAGGTTGTCAGAACGGATTGTGAAGCGTGCCGGGATAGCTCAGTCGGTAGATCTCTTTCCCGCGGAAGGGAAAGGTGCCAGGATCGAGTCCCGGTTCCGGCACACAATTTTAATCTGCCAGGATTTTTCATATCAGCTTACAATCCACTGGAAAGTGAAAGTTTCATTCTGAATTCACAAATACATTATTTGGCTGTCATAAACTATAATGAGTGAATACCAGAGACCACCTGATACTGGAATGCAATGATCTGTCGTATTCTCTAATTTACCTTTTGTCTTTCCCCTCTTTCCGTAACCGTTAAAGCGGAATCGTCTGTCCTTTACCTTCCCTCTTACCATCTGCAATATGTAGGTTAATTAATTTAATAATCAATAGTACTTACGGTCTGACTTGGCTTTATATTTGAACCCATCCAATAAAGAAATTATTTAATTATTACTTTTCTGTATTACAGTCTGTGAAAGAACTTTCCTCACAAGACCACGTGGTATCTCTGTGCATTTAGGCATTATTGAGGATGTGGACAATTTTGTATGTATTTTCTTCATGTGAGATGAAGTCTTCTTTTCCTTTCGTCCCAGCAAGTGGTAAGAAACTTCGTAAGTTTAATTAAATCCTCGACAGTAACTGGTAATATTCGATGTATGAGCCATTTCAAGTTAACACATGTCTGAACTTTTTACCACATGTGGTATTTCCTGTTATTAAATAATAATACCAATCAGTTCAATATCCAAGCTTCAAAACATTGTAACTAAAAGTCTGAGTAGCCGACCTTGGCTACTTCCGTTAGATATAGTGGACAGCTGAAAATTCAGAGTAACCTGTTGTGGATCAAATCAAAACTAAATGACACTCACTTTGTGTCTGTCGTGAAACAAGCGGCAAAACGGTGAGTGTCTTTTCGCCAGTGGTACGGCTGAAATTTGTATTCTGGGACCAACCCTTACAGTCTCAAAACTGTCAATTCACTCAGTCAGTCTATTCATCTCCTTCTGATCCCAAGTACAGTCATCATGGATCTTTTTCATAATCACAGTATTACTCCAGGAGGACAATTTACAACCAGTATTACTGGCTCTATAGGGTGTCCATATTAAAACGAAATGTGATTCAACAGAGGAAATCAGAGTCCTCTGGCCAGCTTGGAAACAAAACAAACACTTTTCTGCGCCACTTGACGTACAATTACTTTTGTAACCAGGTAAACTGCATAAATTGGGAGATACATTAAAAGAACAGAAAATTCTGGCTTTTCAAGAAAACCAATGACAGACAATAACACCATATATTTCGGCAGTTATAGTCTTTTTGAAAGTAAAACTTATTAGCGGACACTTAATAATGCACCTCATCTGGGAGATGCATTTACAGCCTCCAACATGTTTCAAGTAATTGACGGAGTTAAAACCCTTAATGATAGACTAATGAGAATTTCTCTAAAATGTGCAAATAAAGCATACATTTTAACTAATACCCATCTGCCAGTCAATGAGGATAACCGTAAATAACCGGAAGAATTTATCGAATCTTATTAAATGTTAGAAAGCAACATTGAAAAAATTACCTCATTTGTGGATGAGCATAATGGGAGATATTAATGTTCAATTACGTAAATAGAAAAATATAAAAGAACAGTGGGTGGATTTACTGCACATAAATGGATCAACCATAATGGCTGACGAGTTATTGAAATGTGGAAAACTTTAAGCTTAAAATCGTGTCAACATAATTTAAAAGAAAACCTTCTAAACAAAAAACTTGGTGGACACGCAATAAATTTATTACAGAATTTCAAATCGATCGCCGGCCGCGGTGGCCGAGGGGACTAAGGCGCTCCAGTCACGGTCTGCACGGCCACTACGGTCGGGGGTTCGAATCCCCCCTCGGGCATGGATATTTGTGCCGTCCTAGTTCGTAAGTAGTTCATAAGTAATTTGTAAGTTTAGGGATTGATAACCCCGTAGTTAAGTCCCACAGACTATACAAACATTTGATCAAATCGATCGCGTAGTTATTTCATACCTTAAAAACAAATTTTTTTTTAAATTTCTAAGTTATGAAAGAGCCTAATATTGATTCTGGCTATTATTTAACGTGAATAAAAGTAAAACATCAACCTCAAAACTCTTCAAAACAAAACATATTATCCCAAAATACGACACTGCTAAAATAACCTCGATTCTAACAGGCGAACTTAAAAACATAATTGTTCAACAATTTCCAGAACCAAAAAAGGATAATTCATAAAAGCAGCACAAAAATTTAATTCCGCTTCGAATGAAACAAAACAGCCTTAGTGGAAAGCGGAGTGTGAAACAGTCTAGGTTTGCGGCATTCATAAATTGGAATAGTAATACAAATGAATATACGTGCATCACCCTTCTAACTGCAACATAAGAAACATCTAAATTAATCCGAGAAACTAAAAGAAGCTAAGAAAATTATCAACTTTTAGAAATTGAAAAAATTCCAAAATAACAGTATAAGAAATATTTATAAAACGTTTAACATAGAACTAACCGATTACCAACATCGAAGTCGTTGCTTCAGAAAACTAAAATGCGAGTTCGACTTTTATCAACACGGAAAATTGTAAGGTACTTGCTAATTACTTTAAAAAACTATTACACTGTACATTACCAGTGAATTAATTCCCACCACAGCAAATTAATAACACCAGTCCTATCTCTAAACAACCTGCTGAATCTGAAATAAGTAAGAAAAATTAAGAGACTCAAAAACAATAGAGGATCTGGGTAAGATGAAATAATTGCAGAACTACTAAAAACAGCTGACCCTAACACTGTGAAAGACATCTCTAAACTAATAGGAAATATCTAGCAAACGGAAAATACCTGAGTACTGGAGATCTGCCCTAGTTCAACCATTGCATATGAAGGAGGATAGAACACATGTTAATAATTGCCTTGGAATACCTTTTCTCTCAGTTACACACAAAATTTCCACGCAGTAATTAACTTGATCGAGCCCAAGAAGAGTTGAAACCTAAAACTGGTGAATACCAAGCGGGATTTCGACCAAACAGTTCCTATCCGTAACAAGTTATTAATTTAAAAGTAATATTAGGTACCAAAGGTTTTCTAATAGCACATTTGCGTATTTTAGAAAGGCCTTTCCAAATTTGAAAGGAACGAAGTCTATGTAAAACTGCAATAATGATTAAGGAAACTTCAAACCACACTAGCTCTACTGTTAGGTTCATGGGAGAAATTTCGGAACGATTAGATTTAAAGACTGATGTTCGACAGGCAGATGGACTCTTCCCATAACTGTTTAACTGCTTTTTAAAAAAAGTAATTACGTAATGTCGAAACCAGACTTCAAGTTAATACAGAGATAAATAAATCAGATAAAAGTAATATTAAAGTAAATTGCTTTCCCTCTGCAGAAGATCCGGCAACTTAATATGTTAACACAGCTCAAAAAATTGAAATTCTTAAAAAAAAGCTAGGCCAACCACCAAACTTTACACTGATTGATTTACATTACGTCTTCCTGTTAGTCCCATATGTGAATAATAAAGAAACAATTCTATCATTACTGCATTTCGAAATTGAAACGAGAGATATAATGCAGTATTTACGTTGTTATTAGTAACCAAAGCCTACAGTCTCATTAAATAACAATCTGTAAATATTCTAGTATACCTCAGGGTCAATATTTTTATCATTTATTCTCTTCTACTCGATCCTTATTTCCGCATCATTTTTGCATCTTTCTCCATTGTATGTACTAAAAGAAAATGGAATAAGGCATCTAAACATCACAACTAAGTTCTCATGCATAAGTACGAATAATTTTCTTCTCCTTTCCGAAAGGTGGAACCAGTAACCTGAACTTTTCCCCATGCATTAAACCGGTCACGGCAAGTTAATTAAAGGTGGCAGTAATAAAGTTTTAATTATCGCCTCCAGTGAAGTTTGCTAATTAATTTTTATTTGTTTGCGGGTACAGTCACAGAAAGAATTCCTGAAGCCACTGACCTTTTCGATATGCTAATTCCCAAAGCTCTACTGCCTGCTACACAGCATAACGGTCAAGGGCAGACAGTGCTACCAACATATTACCAACTCTTATGTGACCCAAGCCTATCTCATAGGAGTCAGACGCTGATGTACCAAAATGAAGCAACATTAGCAAGTGACAAAACGTCAAATTTTAAGCAAAAGCAGTTAATCAATAAGGTCACATTTATTCTAGCATAACTCATGGAAAACAGTCTTCCAAATGTAACGAAGCCAGTAAAACTTATTTAGTGACGCAATGTGAACATTGCAAACTGGTTTTCAACAGTTTTGGAATTGTATTTTTCGATTGGCACTTAACCTCTTTCCAAGGAAACATTACTTAATACATAGTTTGACAGTAGATGTAGTTACTTGTATGTTCCATATATGGCATCAAGTTTGGTTATATCGAAATTATATGGAAGGATTCGTTATTGTAGAAATCAATGGTGTCATAAGTAATCAACACGTTCTTTCTGGTATTACCGATGGAAATTCACTTAATAACTTATCTTTATTCAGGTTACCAGTTTTTCAATAAATTCTTTAGAGGAATACGAGTCTTGAAAGAAAAAATATTCTAAGGTTACAATTAAAACTTGCTTATTTGCTTCTCATACATTTTATATTACTCCGCAAATGGCCAAAACATTTTGTTGCTGCGTCCTGAATTCCTGTCTGAGCTGCTGACAGCTTTAACAGTAGGTAATGATGTTTCCCGCTGCTGTTTTATATATGGCTTCTCATGTATGAACCCAAATAAAAAATAAAAAATAAAAAGCACGCTTCATTTCTAGTAATGATTGTGATACCGTGAGTTGAAATGCCATTTGCCCGTATCCCACGACATAAGTGATTTTTAATTGCTGCTTAAAATGAACGGAAGTACAACCCGTGTGACAATACAATAATAAATGAACTTAATCTGCTAAAGGACCTCACCAGGTGCAGCAGTGGGGTATGCAGCTATGTTTCAGTAAAAAGAGGTTTCCACCAAATAATGACTGCACTATTTTAAAATTGAAATGCAAATTATAAACAGAAAATATTTTGACATATTGCGAGAAAGAACACACTGTAAAATTATATTGAAAACTATTTAAGGATGAGAAATAGTCCTCCAATTTCTGTTATTTCGACAAACACCGGCCGCGGTGGCCGAGGGGACTACGGCGCTCCAGTCACGGTCTGCACGGCCACTACGGTCGGGGTTTCGAATCCCCCCTCGGGCATGGATATTTGCGCCGTCCTAGTTCGTAAGTAGTTCATAAGTAGTTTGTAAGTTTAGGGACTGATGACCCCGTAGTTAAGTCCCATAAGCTTAACAAACATTTGAACATTCTGAATTTCGACAAACATAAACCCAACATGTTAGTATTAAATTACTGTCAGAAATAATTTACCAAAAATATCTATTATGGTAAACCTTTGCGCACCGCTGATACTCCGCACCGAACCTCGAATTTTGGATTGTAAGTGTACAGTAGAGGCTGGCACGTTAAAGCGAAAACAATGTAGTGTTGTCAGTGTTACCGACGTGGGGAAGCTGCATTGAAAAGACCTATTGTACGTAGCAAATGTGCACTGCACCATTCGCCGATATTGCTGCAAGCTAAGTCCTCCGTTTCTGAAATTTTAATAAAAGTAACTCACTGATCAAGACTGAGGTTTGTCAGTCGTCACTTTTCTGTTTGTCTTGATGAAGTTAAGACTCGCTGCCCTTCAGTAGTAAAACTGTAGCTGGTAATGTACACCGGTTATAGATAACACTATTAAAAAATTATATTTTTTGATAAAAAAAACATTGTGATATTAGTTGTACTTTAAGTGCTGAATTGAAAACTGTTTTTGGTTTTACCTGTCAGGGATAGTTTATGAGTAATAGTAATTTTATTTCTCTTTTCAGTTTCTGATATAGTGCGGCAAATATGAGGTGAAATTCGAAAAACAAATGCACGTCTTTAAGATGTTATAAGTTCATCACATAAATGGAGGGTGAAATCTAACATATTACACAGTAATCTTTGTGTATACACTTTGACGCATTTATTTGAGAAGAGAAATTACAGAAAATAGACAAAAAATGAGCATCTGTATTGTAATGCACATCACTTTTTTTCTCATGAATTCCCTTCATAGTGCCTTTCTATGGCTGAAGTGTCCTTATGGAATCTTCCGCCATGTTCATCCGATACGCCACTCCACTCTCTGTGAAGTAGTCCAAATGAGTTCATCATATGTACCTTCAAAGACAATTGCACCCCAGATCTTGAAATGCTTTGATCATGTCTTTCACCATAGCTTTGTAGCTAGTACCTCTTCTTCTTCCGAGAAAGCTTACCGACACCATCTTGTAACAGTCCTATGTTGTCCTTTCTTTATCAGTTAAACATCTTTCTGCAGCTCCCTGATTTGTGGACCCACAAATATACCTTCCTTTATTTTTGCAGCTAGATATTTTTGGCGGATCCATAACCTTTACAAATTGTTTCATCAGGCCAAGTTTCATGTGAAGCAATGGAAGTAACATATATTTAGTAGCTACCAGACTTTCATGTTGTACATTCTTTTCGCCAACTTTCCATCTCCGCGTAGGCCATTTCTTTCACGACTATGCCACTCACAAGGAAAACAGGCATACTTTGTGTAGACTTGATGCAATCCCAGTACCATAGCAATTACCTTGAAATATATTGTTGTAATCTTTAACCAAGCAGTTGCGCCTGTTGTCTATTTAGTCCTAGATCACGTACTAAATCATTTAAATCTGTCTGTGTTAACAAATGTGCAAATGACTCACTTGTACAGTGATGCCGCGGCGGAACGGCCGAACGCACTGAGGCGCTATGCTGCGATGCGCGAGGCCGTTCTCCGTCAGGGGTTCGAATGCTCCCCTCGGGCATGGCACAGGCGTGGCGCATGGCAGGGCACAGGGAATAGCGTCACCGACTGCGGTGCTGAAGGTCGCCGTTAAAGCCCGCTCACCGTAAAAAAAAAAATAAAAAAAAAAAAAAAAAATAAATAAATAAATAAATAAAAAAATAAATAAATAAATAAATAAAATTTAACAATTCCAGAATGTTCTACATCTTTCTTATGTTCACTTGTAAATTCTACTTGTTTCTTATTTTAACTGTTCTTCTAATTTCTGGTACATTCTGTCTGTGTATAAATAGCAGAGCACTCTGCCCGAGAGGCAGTTAGTGCTGCGTGTACTTTCAGTTCGTAATAAACGTGCTTTCAGTATAAGTGCTGTGTTCAGTTGCCTTCGAAGTCAAGCCTGCTTCCATTTGAACGCGACAATATTTATTTCTGTGAATAATTAAATGCCAAGATCGCGGTATTTTGTCTTTATTTATAACAGACGACCGGTTTCGATGTACATAGACATCATCTTTTAGTCTCTGCACTAAATTATAACATTATTACAGAAATGCATATTGTAGCAAGTTGGATAGTACTGGTGAGTCGTCACAATTTAAAATATGCCGTTTGGTTGTCAGATATAAAACTCGTGTAATCATATATACATAGAGACCCACCATATTGTACTGTACAACATGGTGGGTCCCTATGTATATACGATTACACGAGTTTTATATCTGACAACCAAACGGCATGTTTTAAATTGTGACGACTCATCAGTACTATACAATTATATATACTATGTTATAATTTAGCGTAGAGACCAGAAGATGATGTCTATGTACATCGGAACCTGTCGTCTGTTATAAATAAAGACGAAATACCGCCATCTCGGCATTTCATTATTCGCAAAAATATATTGATAAGATCGCTCCCTGCCATGAGCAAATTATATATTAATTTTATATCAAAAATTATTCAGAAAACTAATATTCATTCTTGTGGAAAAATACAGAGGCTAAACTAATTGAACCACAGTAACGAGCGAGGGGTCAAATGAAAGGTCTCACCGAGACGCAAAGCCCTATTATCTGCAACATATATATTGTGCATAATAATGTATTTGATAACAATTAATGCAAGAAAGATATACGAACAGCGAAGCAGTAATAAGTAGCAGGTGTCATAAAAACACATTATGACCTGTTTAGAATATATTATTTTTGTTCATTTTACTATGTTGTCTTTGTGTAAGCTAAATTATTTTGTTTATCGACCGTAATTTGTTGAATTTTACGAGCACGGTAATTCTGAACAGTGCACTGGAAAGAGGACTGGAAAATGTACCTGAAAAACTCTTTATCTAAGTGATTACTTAAATATTTATTGCGCGACGATCGAAAGACTTATTTATCGGTCATGCTGAAAATATTAATTTGTTTAAAATTGAGATTTTGGGGGTATTATTGTTAGAAATTATAGTATCTATTTGCATTAGAATCTTAGCGAGCATCTAACGATGCCGTCATATCAACATTTCAATCATTTAATACAAATAAACAATCCCTGAGACGGCTTTTCGTCTCACATATGTCAAAGACATGTATTGATAAATCTGATGCATTGAATTAAAATTTGTGGCAATTATCTTTGGAGCACAGAAGCTGAATTAAAGTTTGTGTCGTGGAGGGAAATCGTACTTAGACTATTCCAAGGCGCCTTAATGGTTAGTGGTGTGGTAGTTTAACGGTTAAGACGTCTGCCTAGTAACCATGGAGGTCCGGGTTCGACTCCGGGCCGAACCACAAATTTTAATTCAATGCTTCAGATTTGTCAATAATTTCAATCATTATTTAAAAAGTTTTGTACGCTACTGGGAGAGCCACTGAACCTCGTTAGAGGGACGTATTACTGGAACGACGTCATAGATCTTTTTTTTTTTTTTTTTTTTTTTTTTTTTTTTTTTTTTTTTTTTTTTTGCATAGAACAACGAATTTTAACAGAAATCATTTTAGGATCATAATTCAAATTATTAAACATTCATATAGCTATATTGTTAGCAATATTGGGGGCTCAAGCTAACCATATCAGACGGAGTCTAACGAATTTAGTGGTCCTAGTCAGACACAATCATGCAATGGGCAATAAACAATTTCAGAAAAACGCAACCCACACATTGTAGTCAGTTATTTAATAGATACCGCCCTAGTTAAAAATTCCCTAACTTTGAGATAGAAAGTTTATTTTTTTACAAAATAATGTATACGTGTAAGGACAGCAACGAGCCTAAGGTAGCAGGAATTAGTCATCCCCTAAGACAAAGTTAGTTGAATTAAGGGTTCGTACCGATACAAGGGGAATTTTAGAAGCGTGGCTAGATGGAGCAGAGTAATACGGCGTAGGTAACATAGAGGGTACAATTTTGTAGAAGTCATTTAATGCAATAAAAACCCCACTGTTATAATAGAGAAAATAATCAGATATTAGTTCGCAGCTTATAAATTGTACCTGTCCTTCTTAATGTCGTCTATCATTTTGTGACACACGAAAAACTGTGTCGGATCGGTCCTTGAATGCGGATGATCAACTTTTGGCGATAGGCCACTTTAACCCGTCGGCCATCCGAGCACGCTCGGTCAAACCCGAACATCCATACTTTCTTCGCGTTCCGATATGACGCAAATTTTCATGTGCTACAAAACGATAGACCATATTAACAAAAGCTAATGAAGTCGGAAGTTTCTATGGATTGCGAATTAATATATTTCGTTGAGTACCATCAACAATGTCTGCCCCATACGTTTCATAGTAAATAATAATGTCTAAATTATCGGAACGGAGAAGCAGCCGTGTTGAATGATATAACAAAGCGGCATCCAGGTCATAATTACGGATATTTCACGCGCTGAACGTTTTGTGGTGTATTGAGAGTTTCGTATCATCCATTGCTTCGGAAATCCTTTTTCGCTTTCATTCCTACGATAAAATCAAAAGGGAGTTTTTCTTCTACCCTATCCTCGACATAATGGGGTGTAGATGAAAGGTTGATGGGTTTGTGCTTCTCTCACATTTCTGAACAAAAAGCTTTTGGCAGAGCTCCAGGCTACTGAGTGTTGCATTTTGCGCTCGCGAAGACAGATGGGCTGAAACAGGGACCACATTTCGTTTCTCGTTTGTACTGTAATGGCGACAAAAGCTGTTATAATGCCTATCACTCGCAACTGTTTCATTTCCGACAGAATGGAAGAGCATGTCGCCCTATCGAACATTTTGCCTGCTGTCATCAAGTTGTACAGAGTTGCGTAATGGTCGAATACCACCACGCGAAAATAGCAGTCGCCTGTTGGCTAAAGGGAAAAGTTCTAGATAAATGTTACTGTCCATCGGTTAAAGGAGGGACGTAATAAAATCTTTTCTGTAAAATTCCCAATACCCATGGTGATTGCTATTTAGTTCTCTTTCATGTTTAGGAATTTGATATCACGCGCTAAAAGACAAAGGAACAAAATTGCATGAAATGTTATATCATGAAATATGTAACAGGAAATTTTAAAAGCAAATCATACACATACTCAAATGAAGAGTGCTTGTTGCGGCACACGATTTTTACCGCAGTGTTGAAGTTTCACACTGTCTCCGGTTGGTTATATAAGACAAACGTGTACAGACACAGAAAAAAATATTTATTGTACAAAAAACTAAAATTGTTAAGCTACTTTTCTACATAGCTTCCGAAGTTTTGTAGGCATTTCTCATAGAGTGGCACACATTTTTTTTATAGAAGGTTGCCGCCTGTGGTAAAATATTCTTTCAGCTCGTCATCATCGTTGAAGTGTTGACTACCAAGGACAGATTTTTAGGTGAACAAACCAAATGTAATATGCAGCATAAATGGTTAATACTTTATTGTTTAAACAGCAGATCGATTTCGATTACATTGTGATCATCTTCAAACAGGCATTGTGAATGCTGTGAGTGTAAATTTACATATCATCTGCAAGTGTGTTGAAATAAATTTCAGAAACATAACATTGCAGTGCTACGAATCCCTAACAATACAGTATTATGTTTCTACTTTTCCTTGGTAGGACAAAATACAACAGTTCACTGAAGAAATTGCCTACACTGCATTTACGCCTTCTATTTCGGAGTGTCGCTGCTCATTGTGCGATCACCATCAAAAGGGCCTAACAGATGATATAGAGAAAGTTCAGAGAAGGGCAGCTTGTTTTGTATTATCGCTATATATAGGAATGAGTGTCACGGGGACGATGCACGAATTGTGGTGGAAATCATTAAAAGAAAGGCGTTCTTCGTTGCGGCGAGATTTATTTGCGATATTCCGGTCTCCTCTCAATACGCACATATTTTGTAGCTACCCGCCTACATAGGGATACGTGATAATCTTAAAAAAAGCAAGAGACATCAGACCGAAAACGGAAAGATACAGCTGTTCCTTTTTCCCGCATGCTATTTGAAAATGGAACTGTAGACAAATAAAAAACAATTAGTGGAGTATTAGACGTAGATATAGACCGCTTACCCCAGATGGTAGTGTAAACATTTTTCCCCTGAAGAGTACTAGCGACAAGCGAAACAAATTCTGATACGAAAACAATTTCGTTAAAAAAAAAAAAAAAAAAAAAAAAAAAAAAAAAAAAAAAAAAAAAAAAAAAAAAAGATTAGTTTCCTTGAAGAAAAAGGCGGCCAAGTATGACTGCACAGTCTTTCAAATCTGGTACTTAACTACCTGTATAATGATGAAATAAGTATAGAATTATACCTAAAAGAACGAGATGGATGGAGTGATATTAGGTTTCTCTCAGTTCTGAACATCATTAAATAAAGCTAAAGGTACTTGCTGAGGATTTATAGGCGGACTTAAATCTATTCTTATACGTGTGTATTTCCAAAACAGCGGTCTATTTAAAGTAATCTTTAATTCTCTGTTAAATACTTTTAGATTGTAATTCGAAATTTTTTTACATAATTTATAAAATTCAACTTATATTAAAAGAGGAGAACTGTTTTGAGCGTGAGGTATGCTTAATACATACCAGGTGTATTCAAAATTGACGCCAATATAGTGTTGAAAGCTTTTGACGATGTCAACTGGGATACACTGTTTCAAATTCTGAAGGTATCAGGGGTAAAATATAGGGAGCGAAGAGCTATACTCAACTTATACAAAAACCAAACAGCGGCTATTAGAGTCGAAGGGCATGAAAGAGACGCAGAGGTTGGGAAAGGAGCAAGACAGGGTTGTAGCCTTTCGCCATTGTTGTTCAATCTGTACATTGAGCAAGCAGTGAAGGAATGCAAGGAGAAATTTGGAGAGGGGATTAAAGTTCAGGGAGAAGAAATAAAAACTTTGCGGTTTGCCGATAACATAGTAATCCTGCCAGAGACCGCAAAGGATCTGGAAGAGCAATTGAATGGAATGGACAATGTCTTGAAAAGTGGTTATAAGATGAACATCAACAAGAGTAAAACAAGGATAATGGAATATAGCGTCAGAAAATCAGGCGATGCTGAAGGAATTAAATTAGGTAATGACGCAATAAAAGTAGTAGACGAGTTTTGTTATTTGGGTAGCAAGATAACTTCTGATGGCCGAAGTAAAGAAGATGCAGAAAGTCTATGGGAAGAAAAGTGTTCCTGGAAACTTGTTGACATCCAATATTAGTTTAAATGTAAGGAAGTCGTTTCTGAAGGTATTTGTATGGAGTATATCATTGTATGGAAGTGAAGATTGGACAATCAGGAGTTCAGACAAAAAGATGATAGAAGTTTTTGAAATGTGGTGCTACAGACGAATGATGAAAATTAGATGGGTAGATCACGTAACTAATGAGGAGGTGCTCAACAGAATTGGAGAGAAAAAGAATTTCTGGCGTATTCTGACTAAGAGAAGGGATAGGTTGTTGGGACACATCCTCATACATCAAGGAATCGTCAACTTAGCTTTAGAAGGAAGTGTGTGGGGTTAAAATCGTAGAGGGAGACCGAGGGACGAATACAGTAAGCAGATTAAAAGGGATGTAGCTTGCCGAAAGTATTCTCAAATGAAGATACTTGTACTTGACAGGTTAGCGGGGAGAGCTGCATCAAGCCAGTCTGCAGACAGAAGACCACAACAACATAGTGTTGGAGCGTCATCTGACGTTGAAAGGGGGAAGATTCACGAACGTGTTTAAACACAACTAAAAACATGTAAAATCTTTCCTGAGCAAGAAATTTTGCCATAGGGAAGGTGCAGACTGATAAAACTGCAGGCCAAGTGACCACATTCACGCTTTCACGTGCGGGAATGATAATTGAAGGAATAAATACCGCTAAAGAAGAAATAAAATTACTTATTTCTGAGGATTCAGAGCGTGAAATTATTAAATTCAATAAAAAAAGAACTTGTACAACAGATGTAACTGTTGCTCAAGAAGGGGGGGGGGGGCACCAAATCAATGGTAAAACCTAATTCAGCCGCGCAAAGCTTTGTTTACTCACGTAAGAGCCGCTCAGCCAAAACCGTGAACTGCTTCCGCTCTCGTGTCTTACTCAACATATTTTTAGTTGTGTTGTAAAGTAGTTTTTAAATCTTCCCCCTTTCAAGGTCAGTTTACCTTGGTTTAAGTAGTTTTTAAGCTACGGACTAATGGCCAAGCAGATGAGTCCGATAGATTTACAAACATTTTTTTATGCCCAGAAGAGGCGAAACGCGTCATGTATAACGCGTCGGTTCTAAAGGAAATATCAATTTTATGCAACCAAGACCGTTTTTACCAAAATATCAATAACGGTTTATATACCAGCGCCAGAAAAATATGGAGTGGAATGATTTTTTCATTATTTTCCGTAAGTAGTAATTTTGAGCCTATTCATAGTAAGTTGTGTGTTTTCACCTGTATTATGAGCATTGTCATTACCTGCCACAATGGCTACAATTGAAGTCACCCCGTCATCACTGCTGAATGCAACCCAACTAACGTAGCTGTGTTGCAGGTACTCCACATTCAAAACCCCTGTAGAGTACAGTCGTTCGACTATTCACAATGGGTACCAAAGAAGCAGTAGAGAATACTCCTCCTTATGACAGTCAGTCCACAACAAAAACATTAGAATACAGCTTATTAGAAAAGAGAAAGCAACGTAAATTCAGTTTCATTACAATAAGTGACAAATAATATACCTTATCAAACTCATTCAATGACACAATGAGTTTTGGTTCATGCTCTGAATTTGAACGCACAGTTGACTAAAAACAGCTTGCGTTTCTGATCGAGACTCAATTAGGCATAAAGAGACGTAAAACATTGACGTTTTCATTGGTATCGGTTCACAAGGCCAATGTCCGAACCCAGAAATGTATGGTTAACTTTAGCATTGAATCAGGATCTGCATGAAGTTCAAACTGTTGCTGAGAGGTAACCAGTAAAGGTATATAATACAGAGCAACACAAAGGTGACAATGTGAATCGTTAACTAAGCACGATCACACGCCAGATACTAAATAAATTCAGAAATAGCGCTATATTTCAATTTGAAACGACGATACAATTGACTTCTTTCCCGGCAGGGACTCAAACGCGGCTATATTCGCTTTTTATTATATACAAAGAGATGAAATAGTTACTGTTTTCTCACCATTTGCGGGATGTGCACATGTTCCGCTACAAGTAGCGCAAACTGTGGCGGATTAGTCGTGCGCACTGGGACGACGTACTGCGGTGCGCGCGGCCCTTCGCCGTCGGGGGTTCGAGTCCCCCCTTCGGGCATGGGTGTTTGTGTTGTCCTTAGCTTAGTTTACCTTAGTTTAAGTAGTTTGTAAGGTACGAACTAATGACCAAGCAGTTGAGCCCGATAGATTTACAAACATTTCCAAACATTTTGAAGTAGCGCAATAAATAACTTTGTGCTGCCTTGGACTCCAACCCCGCGTCTATCGTCAGAGTTGACCTCGGACGACAAGGTAACAACTCTCCCATTCTCTGTCATTCCAGAAAGCAACACAACTATTAGAATCACCAGACATGATCCACGATGTTGTCATTTCACTACCATATTCGTACCAGGAAGACAATTTTTCTACAGGCCACGTCTTTCTCCAATGGTCCAACACCATAGGAGAACATCTTTTGCACACATTTTGCTTTCGACTAGTAAACTTTTCAGAAAAGCAAAGTCAATTGCGAAATGATTTTGAATTTGTATCTTCACGGCGCAAATGGTGACAATTGACCTTAAACATCAATATGCATTTGGCTCTGAACATGATTACCAAAAGAGTTTCGTCAGCATTCTAGACATCGACAAGCAAAATAAATTTGAAGGTTATACATATCAAGAAATACCTGGGGTGCAATTAAAAACAACGTTAACTGGGAATAACACGTTATTTTGGCAAAGGTGAAACAAACGGTCTGTTACTGACCCAACCATTAGAAGATGTAAACGTCTCCTAGGGAGACTGCCAACCCTATAATTGTTCCAGCTCTTCTGCAGTATTGCTGAGCAGTGTCCCGTTATTACCTGACGAGATAGAGGGAGGACGCCGAAAAAGTAGAAATAATATATCAGATTGTGGAATGTAGTGAATTATGGGAATCAAGGTCTCGGTTGTTTTCCGTTTTTTTTCCCTTCAAGTTGGAGGGGGGGGGAGAGGGAAGGGGGATGAGGTGCGGACGCAAAATTAAAACAAGAACATTTTCACTGTTCTCCGATTTTTCAAAAAATGTTCAAATGTTTGTAGTGCTTATGGGACTTAACTACGGGGTCATCTATATATATGATTTTAAATAAGAATGCTTTTACCCCCCCCCCCCACCAAAAAGTGAAACAAAAATGTTTCCCAAAATATGTGATTATATTCTTTAACTTCATTATATATTTGAATGATACGTCAAAGGATTATGTGACAGCTCAGGTTATTGAGAAACAGTTCTAGTTGTGTTAGTTGAAATTACATATTTGAATAGGTTAGATAAGACTTTCGATTCTTCAAGAGGTGATCGTGGCTTTGCAGTCTGGAGCTGTATTTGCCGTGGCTCGCGAACTACAGGGTAGTAGGGCTGGATGGATAACGGGCTGGCCGGCGAGAACAGCGTGGCGCCGATGCGAGGCGAGGCCGATGGCGGTGCCGCAAGAGTAGGGCCAGCAGGCCGCGCGCGCGGCTCTGCCCCTGACGCTCATGTTGACGAAAACGTGTTTACTTCCTCTCCTGGTATATCAGAGCGACAAGCGGAAGTAGGCGTCAGGCAGTCTCTGGCAATGGCTCACTGGGAGCGGTCAATTCGAGACAGAGTCGTCGCTCTTATAGATGGTGGAGGATAGCAGTTCGGTTTTACAAAGACTATTCTGCGGCATTGGCCCCCTACTTAGCTTGCATTTATAGCGAATCTTTAATTCAGCGCAAAGTTCCTAGTGATTGGAAAAAAGCGCAGGTGACTCCCGTGTATAAGAAAGGAAAGAGAACAGACCCATACAATTACAGGCCAATATCGTTGACATCGGTTTCATGTAGAATTTTGGAGCATCTTCTCAGTTCGAATATAGTAAATTTCCTTGAAACGGAGAAGCTTCTTTCCATGAAGGAAACATCGTTCATGTGAAACTCAGCTTGCCCTTTTCTCACGTGACATCTTGCGAGCCATGGACGAAGGGCAACAGGCGGATTGTGTTTTTCTCGACTTCAAATAGGCGTTCGACACGGTGCCACACTGCAGACTGCTAACGAAGATACGAGCTTATGGAATAGGTTCAGAGATTTATGACTGGCTGGAAGACTTCCTAAGTAATAGAACGCAGTACGTTGTTCTCGACGGCGAGTATTCATCAGAGACGAGTGTATCGTCAGGCGTGCCCCAGGGGAGTGTGATAGGACCGCTATTATTTTCTATCTATATAAATGATCTGATGGACAGAGTAAGTTGTAATTTGCGGTTGTTTGCTGATGATGCTGTGGTGTATGGGAGGGTGTCGTCTGTAACTGACTGTAATAGCATACAGGTTGACTTAGACAAAATTTCTAGTTGTTGCGAAGAATGGCAGCTAGCTCTCAATGTAGAAAAATGTAAGGTGATGCGCATGATTAGAAAAAACAATCCTATAATGTTCGAATACAGCATCAGTAGTGAGCTTCTTGATGTGGTCGCGTCGTTCAAATATCTAGGCGTAACATTGCAGAGCGATATGAAATGGAACGAGCCTGTAAGGACAGTTGTGGGTAAGGCAGACAGCCGACATCGGTTTATTGGGAGAATTTTGGGAAGATGTACTTAACTTGTAAAGGAGACCGCGTATAAAACGTTTGTACGACCACGTCTTGAGTATTGCTCAAGTATTTGGGACCCGCAGCAGATCGGTTTGAAGGAAGACATAGAGGCGGTTCAGAGGCGAGCAGCTAGATTTGTTACCGGTAGGTTCGACCAATGCGCGAGTGTCACGGAAATGCTCCGGCAACTCAATTGGGGATCGCTGGAAGAAAGACGACGTTCTTTTCGTGAATTTCTGTTAAGTAAATTTAGAGGGCCAGAATTTGAAGCTGAGTGTAGTATGACCTTGCTGCCGCCTACTTACATTTCGCGTAAAGATCACAAAGACAAGATAAGAGAAATTAGGGCTCGTACGGAGGCATATAGGCATTCTTTTTTTCCTCGTTCAATTTGGGAGTGGAATAGGAAAGGAAATGCCTAGTAGTGATACAGTGTACCCTCCGCCACGCACCTTACGGTGAATTGCGGAGTATGTATGTAGATGTAGATGTAGATGCTCCATCAGAGAGGCAGGCAGAAGGTCTGGCATGTCATATACCACTGCAGCGAGATGACGGAGAAACTACCTTGCCGGAGGCACCACCGAGAGAGCTACTGGATCAGGCAGGAAGAGAGCAAGCTCGCTGCAGGAGGATCGCGAGCTAGTGTCTACGAGCAGACAAAATCCGTTTTGAATTCGAAGCAGTTGGGGCAGGTAACCAACTTCCCCGACTCCAGTGATACGATTCGCCAAAGGCTGAGGGATGCTGGACTACAGGCACGACGTCCGCTGTGAAACGAGAACTCAGCGAAGAAATTATTACACACAGGCTGGCATTTGCAGAGCTCCATCTTAGGGCATCATGGAAAAACATTATTTTCACTGGCGAAAAAGTGTTTTCCACCAGTAACGACGGACTAAGGGTCGCCCACATACTGGAAAACGTGATGCTTCCGTCAGTGAGAATGCTGTATGGAGAAGAGGACTTCATGCTGCAAGAGGACCATTCCCCTGTTCACAAGTCTGCATTCGTCCAGCAGCGGCTCTCCTCGATTAGCGTCAACGTCATGGACTGGCCGCCGCGGGCGGCTCACATGAACCCCATGGAAAATACGTGGGCTGAGGTCGCCAGGACGTTAACACAGAACTGGCCACAAAACCAGCGAACTACGCCGGACGCTCTTTGGGACTGCGTTCTGGGGCATGGGAGAAAGTTGCTTCTTCAGGGTGTTACGGCCGACAACTTATAGAGTCGCCAAGACGCATGATAGAAGCAAAAAAATAATGAGGGATTCTGGATAAAATATTAAAGTCCCTATAAAGTTTTGTTACGTCTTCCTTTTCTTTTCTTCCTAAGTGAGACCCAGTGGAAGATCACTTGGCAAAAGAAATAAAGTATGAGTTAGTTATTCTTTTTAGTTGCCTTTTTAATTGGAGTGTTCTTTTTTTAATATACAGTCCGTTTATTAATCTAAGTTTACTTCGTTTGTACCCTGTCTCCATACATCCAGAGTAATCGGTTTACATTAGCGCACTCAAAGCATGTCTTGTTATTTCAAATGAGCCTCTTTCTTCCCCTCCATCCATTAATACATTGCCTGACCTTCACAAAGTATTCAAATACAAATGATTCGGTCTTGCATTTATTCGTTGTTAATTTCTCCTCCATTCTTCATCTCTCTCTCTTTCGCTTTATCACCTCCCTTACATTATAACCTCAGTCGTCCTTCTGGTCTATTCCTCCAAGACGTAAAAAAAAAAAAAAAAAAAAAAAAAAAAAATAGTTGTTTCCGTTAAAACCATACTGTCTTTTTTAATGTCTGCTTTCTTTACTGTCCATCGGTCCTCTCCATGAAGCAGTGTTCTTTTTACATCTCCGATAGTCCATCCTGTGTTCTGTAAAACATGCGTTCCTTTCCTCTCGGGCCTAAAACAAACTGTGATATGTCACTTGTCTAAAATGTTCAAATGTTTGTTAAGCTTAAGGGGCTTAACTGAGGGGTCATCAGACCCTAAACTTACAAACTACTTATAAACTAGCTTATAATAAAGACGGCACAAACATCCATGCCCGTGGGGGAATTCGAACCCACGACAGGGAATGGCCTCGCACATCGTAGCATAGCGCCTCAATGCGCTCGGCCACGCCGTCGCGGCGGGCGGGAATCGAAGCCAGACTACCATACTTCTTTTAATTCAATACTTTTCCTTTCACTCAATGCCTTTCACATATTGACACGAAAAACTGTCTCTAGGTGTATAAATTTGTAAGAAAAATAGGATAATAAAGGAACTGTATATTAAAAAAACTGCAGTTTAAAGATAGCTCAAAGGAAACAAGAAACCCATATTTTATTTCAGTTGCCAAGAGTTCTTCCACAGTCTTTCACTTAGGCAATATGAAAATATAGACAAGATTAAAAAACAAAAACAAAAAATTATTCAGAATCCCTCATTATTTGTTTCTTCCATAATGCATCTCAGCATATAATTTATAAAGCCATCGGACCAGCTTCTCTTTAATAAAATCGACGACTCTATCTCGAGTTGGTTGGTCTCAGTAAGACGGCCTAATTCTGCTTTCCGCTATTACTATGAAGCCCGGAAGTAAACATTGTGTATTTACGTCAGAGCCCTGCATTTCGCAGTCCTGGGGGGCTGTTGGCAGCCGCCGCGACCGCCAGCTGGCTGGTTTCCGCCAAGCCTCGCCTCGGAACCATCTGTGGTTGACCGCCCTGCCCGTAGCTCGCAAGCCACGGCTAATACAGGCCCCGGTCGCAAAGCCAGGCTAAACCCTCGAAGTATCAAACGTTTCTGCAAACCTATCCAAATGTGTAGTATAAACTACCACAGACAGAGCTATTTTGCAATTAAATGAGTAGTCACACTATCTTTTGGCATTTCATTCAAATATTTAACGAAGTTAAAGAATACAATCATGATAAACGTAGCTGCCATATAATGTTTGACCTAGATAGCAATAATACAACACAGGAAACTATTCTCTCTTTACAGCGCTCTGCATTAGATCTAGACGTAATGAAATATGTATTCATCTTGGAAATGTAAGCATGTCGTAAAATTAAACAGTTCTGGTGGCAACAACACAATTGTATACATGTAGTATATCATTCACGTTTTGTGCACTTATAAAGTATTCTTAATGTGACTGAAGCAATAAGTGCTACACAACGGAAATTACCTTCTGCTGGGGCCCTGCACAGCCACTACGGTCGGGGGTTCGAATCCCCCCTCGGGCATGGATATTTGTGCCGTACTTAGTCTTAGTTAGTTCATATGTAGTTTGTAAGTTTAGGGACTGATGACCCCGTAGTTAAGTCCCATAGACTATACAAACATTTGAACATTTTGCTGGGGCCCTTCATTTACACGATTATTCTGTTATTCACACTGAAGTTTCGTAATGGGTTCATGGAATCACTTCAGTTTCTCGACTGTTCCACGCTTATACGAAGTTCGAAATAATAATAATAATAATAATAAATACAAGTGCCAAATAGCGTATGTGCGACTTTGAAATATTCTTTCAATTTTTTGGACGTCCTCCCTTTATCCCGTCAGGTAATAATGGGACACTGCTTAGCAATACTGCAGAAGAGGTGGAACAATTGTAGGGTTGGAAGGCTCCTTAGGAGAAGTTTACATTTCCTGATAGTATGTGTCAACAAATAACCGTTTTCTCCACCTTCGCCAAAACATGTGTTATTCACAGTTAAAATTGTTTTTAATTGCACCCCCAGGAATTTCGTTATATGTATAAATTTCAAATTTTCTTTGCTTATCGGTATTTAGAATGCTGACGAAACTCCTTTAGTATCCATGTTCAGAGTCAAATGCATATTGATATTTAAGGTCTATTGTCACCATTTGCGCCGTGAAGATACAAATTCAAAATCATTTCGCAATTGACTTTGCTTTTCTGAGTTTAGTAGTCGGCATCATTAACTGCCTCAAATCTAAGAGCCATGTTCTGATTGCTCATTAAATATTTAGAATATATATTCGAAAAAGTAGAAGTCTGCTTTGCTTGAAGAATTACAGTTGGCACGTCCTTTCACTAGAAGACTCCTCGTCAGTTACTGCAAAATATAACCTTGCAGACAGGACATCACGATCCCAATCGCACAACTGTGACAATACTCCTTAGGAAAGCGATAAGTTGATTATGGCTGAAGATGTCGAAAATCATTTCGGCACTCTGTAAATATGGTATTAGCTACTCAGTAGTTCATGCAAATATACTATCGCCAAACAGTCACAAGAGTAAAGATTTAGAAATCCTTGTCGGTTTGGTGTTAATACGTGGTATATTTCTAGATATTTCATAATGCTAGAAAAGTATTTGTTCAAAAGTCCTGCTACGTGTCGATATCAGTACAATTGATCTGTAACTCAGTTGATTACTTTACCGGCCGCCTTGGCGGAGGGGACTGCGGCGCGCCAGTCACGGTCTGCACGGCCACTACGGTCGGGGGTTCGAATCCCCTGTCGGGCATGGATATTTGTGACGTCCTTAGTATTAGCTAGTTCATAAGCAGTTTGTAAGTTTAGAGACTGATGACCCCGTAGTTAAGCTATACAAACATTTGAACATTTTGATTACTTTTATTTTCTTTATGTATCTGGGCAACCATCCATTCGTCTCCCTCAGTATAAATACTTCTATGATCGACATCACGTCGAAGTAATTAAGCCATTCCATCGTGCGTGCCAAGATGTTCTCCTAAGGTGTTGGACCACTCGAGAAAGACATTGCCTGTAGATGAATGATCTTCCTGTTACTACTATGGTAGTGAAATGACAACACGGTGGATCATGTCTGATAAAAGTTATACTGCTTCCTGGAATGACAAAAGAATGTAGATTAAAAGAAATAATCCGACACAAGCTGCTTGTGGCCATTGAGTGTACGCATTGAGGAAGTTGAACAGTTGTGGGGAGCCGGAATTCTGGCCCAATTCCTACTGCTCTATGAGCAGTTACGGTAACCACTGCACGAGCGTGAAAACAACGATCATCGCAGGTGCGCGGGCAGCCCCCCTCCCCCCACTCACCCCTCGTAACCAACAAGACTCAAACTTCCTCACACTGCTTACGTAGTTGCCGTTTGCAATTTGCACTCACTGCTCGTGGCACTTTGTCGATTACCTCAAGAGTTCTGACGTCTTATTGATTTGCACTAAAGGCTGGACTGTTGTCATTTTCTCCTAAATATAGTATAATTATGTGGTGTCTGTTCTTATGAAAGAACGGTTACCACACTTATATGTATATAGAAGAATCTTTCAGGATTCACTTATTGGTGGTATTCCAATTAAAATGTCTGTAAATTGAACTTCGGTGTGTCATTTACTTATCAAATATACGATTACAGACAAGGGTAATGAATTTCACGGAGCAATTACAACTATTTTCGGTCCCTACTTTCTGTATTATCTGCATTAGCCTTCACAAGGGCAATGAGGAGTCGATTCACGCTGCAGCTGTTCGCTTCCTACATGAAAATGTCGAAGCTTTTTAAAGATTAAGAGGCAGCAGCTTTCAATTAAAAACTGGAGCGAGAGTAACATTTTACCCACTCTCTGACAGAGCTACAAACTGCTATATCGAACCAAGAAATATTTTTGGCAGATTATGCTACTGTCTAGTAAACATCTCAGAAAAGCAAAGCCAATTTAAAAATGATAATGAAGTTATATCTTCACAGCGCTAATTGCGACAATCGACCCTAAACATAAATGTGTGTATAGTTCACCACATGATTACCAGAAAATTTTCGTCACGTCTTGAGAAATCGTTAAGGATTATACATCTAACGAAATTTCTGATGGGTAACAACTTTAACTGGGAAAAATACCTGTTTTGGCGAATATAAAACAAGCGGTCTGTTCTTGACACAATCATTAGAAGATTAAAACGTCTCCCAAGGAGACTGCCAACCCTACAATTGCTCCACCTCTTCCGCAGTATTGATGAGCAATGTGCGATTATTACCGGACGGTATAGAGGGAGGGTTGAAAAAGTTGGAAAAGTTGAAAGAAGATATCAGATTGTGCGGTATAGTGAATTAGCGGAAAGAAGGTCTCGGATGTTTTCCGTTTTGTTATTTAGGTTGGGAGGGGGCGGAGAGGGCAGGGTGATGAGGTGGGGACGCAATATAAAAACAAATCTCGTTTGCAGTGTAGCATGCTTCTTCTATATTTCAATCACCAACCTTCTCCTACGAGTGCAAAGAGCTTTTCTACTCATTACCGTACAAAATAAGGTAAAAAGGTAAAGCAGTCAACAATCCGAAGATTGGTTTGAACACCACAGTGCTTTGCTAGGCATGGTCCTGTTTGGAGGTGGGATGCCGTTGCCTTCCTCCGACCTTCGAACAGACTTACCCAGCCAGTTATAGGGGGACCTACAGTTTAACGTGGGTTCCGAACCATGGTGCTACTCGGTGTTTTTCACATGAGCAATACTGCCAGAGGGGGAAGAAGTGGAAAGTGACAGATAAAAATCCTAGGACCTGGCGGGGATCAAACCCGCGACCTTTAGATTTGTAGTCTGGCACTCACCGCTGTACAACCGAAGTGCACTAACATACGAAATATGATGTTACAATTGTAAGGAGGCCGCGGAGAGTAGCCTTGCGGTCGAAAGTCCCATGTCATGGATCAGGCTGCTGCTCGCGTAGGAGGGTCGAGTCCTCCATCGGGCATGGGAGTGTGTATGTGTTGTTCTTAGAAGTGGTTAGTTATGTAGTGTGTAAGCTTAGGGACTGTTGACCATAGCATTTAAGTCCCATAAGATTTCACGCAAATTCGAACATTTGATTTGAATTTTAAGACAGTGTTCTTTTATATCTCCGATAATCCATCCTTCGTTCTGTAAAACATTCGTTGCTTTTCTCTCGGTCCTAAAACTGTGATATATGTTTAAGTAAGGAGTACTTTGGAAGCATTTCATTCTTTTACTTTCCAGTTCTGCACTCTATCCCACTACCCCTCTCTTGATATATTTATATTTATCTGCATCTACGTGCTTCTTTTCACAATTTTGTGCTTGACAGTTCTGTTTTTTTTCTTTTTTTAAATCACTGTCGTTATTTCTCTGCCGTTGGCTCTCGAAAAGCACGTGGATGTAATGGACAACTGAACCTTACCGTGCAAGCACCGATGTCTCCATTGAAGTGGCCATCTATTTCGATAAATCCCAGTATCCAACCTTTGAAATGGCAGAGACTGAAGTTCTCCCCCATCATTTCCAGAAGGATATTATGCTTAGCATCTCATTTTCGATGCGACATTGTATCAGAATCCACAATTCTGCTTTTTAACCTCAATATGACTATTGAAGGCAACCACACCGTGAAGAATAATTGCTCGACACACTTGCCAGTTATCGGATACCTTGTCATTGACCATACTAGTAAATCTCAGAAACCTCCTTCATCGAAGTTTGTTTGTGTTCCTGAACGTGGTGAATAACAGGTGTCAAAACAAAGTTATTTTCCCAATTTCAGAATCCTTTTTCTAATGCATAATCCACGCTCCTCATAACAAGAACTACCCAACAACTACCCAACATTCTTGATTAAAATGAGCTCATAGTTGAATAAGCTTATAGCAAAATGCCATACCAAATCGTAATGTAGCATACTAAAACGTAATATAATTTCATGCAAAATCCGCGATAAGGCGCCTCAGACTACGTAGCCTTCCCATGCGGCCAAGAATGTCTTACGTAGCCAAACACCTTTTTTCTCTTTGACTGGTCGTACCGTCTAATGAATACTCAATTATGACAAAACATAATGCTTACAAAATGTTCAAATGTCTGTAAATCTATCGGACCAAACTGCATGGTCATCAGTCCGTAGCTTACAAACTACTTAAACCTAGGTAAACTAAGCTAAGGACAACACACACACACACCCATGCCCCAGGGCGGACTCGAACCTCGAGAGAGACGCTTTAGACCGCTCGGCTACTCCACCGCGGCATTATGCTAACACATCTGTAATTCTACGGAGGCCGGGATGAGGTTAACTTGTAATGGCTAAGGTATGTGCCCGATTCCAGCGGGGGTAACAGTTTTTAATGGCCACAAAAATACCATCTGCACCTACAGTAACGACAAGTAAAGAACGCAGGACTCTGCGTTATTTCAAATCAACATTGAACATGTCCATGCGCTACTAAGTTAAACAAAGTTTTCGCAAAATACCAAACCCTTCCATGTCTCTACGAACGGTATGATCCTAACTACTAGTGAACGACAAAGTGTCAGGTCAAGAGTGACGGTGTGTGCGGGGTTGGAGTCCCCGGAAGAAACAATATCAGCAGTATTCATTCCTATTATACAATAGCAAATAGTGTTGGGTCCGAGTTCCTGCCGGGAAAAAAATTAATTGTATCGTCGTTTCAGGTACTAGTGTAACGCTATTTGTGAACATATTTAATATCTGACTTCTGATTGCGCTTAGTTAACAAATCATCAATATACTGCAGTCTATTACACAACTTTATGATGTATATACTATATTACATATCTTCAGCGGTTACCTCTCAGCAACAATATGAGCTTAATGCAATTCCTGGTGCAGTGCTAAAATTATTATTTATTTCTGGGTTCAGAAATCGGTCTTGAAAACCGATACTAATGAAAACGTCAGTGTTTTACGTCTATTTATGCCTAGAGATCACGCACTTAAACGTGGCCTCTGAGTGGAGAATGCTGGGAGCTGAAGCTTGCATTCAGCTCGTAGAGTATTGGCTGTTAGAACAAGACCCGCCTCTTTCTACCAGTGCCGCCAATTTATGGCGTATAGATTATAGGTTTTTAAAGGATCAACATGTAAGGGGTTAAGGCGTCACAGATTTAACAGGAAATTATCACAATGCTTGAGTAATAGAAAACTGGGATGTATATCAACGAAATTTTAATATTTTCAAGGGGCTTATTAATCAGGCGTAGCGACGCTTTATGCTTCATTTTACTGTCGTAACTGAATAACAATCAGCATTATCATACTTCATGCCACTTTCAAGGACAGCCTTCTTTTTTCTATGTATGCGGACGTATTTTATCAAATATCAAAGTGTAAACAATAATCAATACCAAGCACAAATCAACACTACATTGACTAGGCCTACGGTGTACAATGCTGTTACGAGGTAAGGTTGGTAGAGAGCATAAACATACTGTAGACACACGAACTCAGCCGACTTCCGCCGATCGGAAAGGGGCCACGAAAAAATGCGTGACCTGTAATCGCAAACAACTGTTGTTTGCTTAACAGTGCGTTGAGATTCAGATGACGCACAAAAACATATCATGTCATTAAACAAGTCTGATAACGTATCTGACTTTTCATTTATTGCAACGAAATTTAATTTACTAGTGTTACTGTGTCATCTCTAATGACGTGTATTCTAATATTTGTTGTACGAAAGTATTGGTTTGCACCTTGCCTGAATGCCATAAGGAGAAATAGGAAACTTACTTAGTACCTATTGTGGGTAGGTAATAACTGTACTGTGGAATGATTTGACGACCTGCGACACAGCTATGCTATGGTGGTTGCATAGCGTCAGGTGCAGCCTCCACTTTGGAATTCAGGGGTGATCCACTTTTTTTGCTGTCAAGTGTACATCACCTGCTGCATTACATGCAACAGAGGAGCAGAAGAAAATGTAACTGTATGTTCAGATGGCAGGAAGCACCTGACGCTGAATAAGTGTCTAGAGATTAAGGGCCGAACGTGTACTATAGCGTAAAATACGAGAATAAATTGCGGAGTGGGTACTAAAGCGGACAATGCGAGAATAAATTGGGCTTTCATGAGGAGAATGCCAAAACTGGAGAGCAGGAGCAGGATTGGAAGGGACGGGAGCCCATTAGGAGATGGCGCCTTGCTTTCCTCTGGCAAGCAGTTTTGTTGTCGGCGGCGGCAGTGCATCAGGTCTGCCGTTTGTCTGCGTCGTGCGGACGCTCCAGCACTGCTGCACAGTGATTCACCGTCTCCTGGCCACGTGTTGCTGTGGCGCGGACGGTTATCGGGGGCAGAGTTCCAGACACAGCGCCCCTGGGGAGTCGGCTGCACTGCGACGCGGCGTCGCTTCCAATACCGCGTGCTTTAATACACTACTGGCCATTAAAACTGCTACACCAAGAAGAAATGCAGCTGGTAAATGGGTATTCATTGGAATGATATATTATACTAGAACTGACATGTGATTACATTTTCACGCAGTTTGGGTGCATAGATCCTGATAAATCAATACCCAGAACAACCACCTCTGGCCGTAATAACGGCATTGATACGCCTGGACATTGAGTCAAAAAGAGCTTGGATGGCGTGTACAGGTACAGATGCCCATGCAGCTTCAACACGATACCACAGTTCATCACGAGTAGTGACTGGCGTTCTGTGACGAGCCAGTTGCACGGCCACCATTGACCACACATTTTCAGTTGGTGAGAGATCTGGACAATGTGCTGGCCAGGGCAGCAGTCGAATATTTTCCGTATACAGAAAGGACCGTACTGGACCTGCAACATGCGGTCGTGAATAAAATGTAGGGTTTCGCAGGTTCGAATGAAGGGTAGAGCCACGGGTCGTAACACATCTGAAATGAAACGGTCACTGTTCAAAGTGCCGTCGATGCGAACAAGAGGTGACCGAGACGTGTAACCAGTGGCAACCTACACCATCACGCCGGGTGATACGCCAGTATGGCGATGACGAATACACGCTTCCAATGTGCGTTCACCGCGATGTCGACAAACATGGATGCGACCATCATGATGCTGTAAACAGAACCTGGATTCATCCAAAAAGAAATGACGATTTGCCATTCGTGCACCCAGGTTCGTCGTTGCGTACACCATCGCTGGCGCTCCTGTCGGTGATGCAGCGTCAAGGATAACCGCAGCCATGGTCTCCGAGCTGATAGTCCATGGTGCTGCAAACGTCGTCGAACTGTTCGTGCAGTTTGTTGTTGTCTTGCAAACGTCCCCATCTGTTGGGTCAGGGATCGAGACGTGGCTCCACGATCCGTTACAGCCATGCAGATAAGATGCCTGTCATCTCGACTGCTAGTGATACGAGGCCGTTGGGGTACAGCACGGTGTTCCGTATTCCCCAGGTGAACCCACCGATTCCATATTCTGCTAACAGTCATTGGATCGCGACCAGCGTTAGCAGCAATGTCGCCATACGATAACCGCATTCGCGACAGGCTACAATCCGGCCTTTATCAAAGTCGTAAACGTGATGGTACGCATCTCTCCTCCTTACACGAAACATAACAACCATGCTTCACCAAGCAGGAAACTTTCCTCATGTCAGCACGTTGTAGGTGTCGCCACCGGCGCCAACCTTGGTTGAATGCTCTGAAAAGCTAATCATTTGCGTATCACAACATCTTCTTCCTGACGGTTAAATTTCCCATCTGTAGCACCTCATCTTCGTGCTGTATCAATTTTAGAGGCCAGGAGTGTAGCATCACGTGCTTACACTATATCTCGCCGTCGCAAATTGTGTTCAGTCCAGTGCGAGGTATGGCACGTAAACTAGTTGTGGGAAGGAGTAATATTTGACTAATCAAAACCATGGTTTCTTCTTTAGCTCGTATGGTTCTTTAATTGCAGGAATTTCGTAGGATAAAAGAAATTGGCCTAAATGCAGGTGCGCAATAAAATTATAGAAGTCACTTTTTCAAAACTGTCTTCCATTATCTATCACAACTTTGACATTTGGTTCAAAGGTGTCGACGGATCATAACAGGTAATAAAAAAGTATGGTGGTCCGTGAGATCACTCTTGGGTTCAGCGACGTTTCTAGTAACAACGAGTCTACGCTTGCGAATAAAAAGGCCAGTTCTCAGAAATTCACGTGTACTTAAAACTGAGTTAATTTTGTGACATTGGCACCAAATTCCACCACGACGCCATCCAATAATACAGCGGTATCGCACGATCGGTAGGTTAGCCTTCTTTTTACACTTGTGCGAGGACTAGCACCGAAGCCACACGTCCGCCGTATGAGTGGCCAAGAAGAACCTCATAGACACAGCACTATTCTGGTCAGGTTGATTCCAACTCTTTCTGGTGGGTCACTGTTGTTGCTATCTTGTTACATAATCTATTTTTAGGTTGTGGCGTAAAGTCAGCTCGCCGCGGTGGAGTAGTCGAGCGGTCCAAAGCGTCTCGCTGCGGAGCGCGCGATTGCCTGCCGTCGGAGGTTCGAGTCCTCCCTGGGGCACGGGTGTGTGTGTGTGTGTGTGTGTGTGTGTGTGTTTGTTGTCCTTAGGTTAGTTTACCTAGGTTTAAATAGTTTGTAACCTACGGGCTGATGACAACGCAGTTTGGTCCGATAGATTTACAAACATTTGAACATTTGAAAGTCAGCGCCACACGCCAGACGTAGGAGAACTATTGTGGAGAAGGCAGTCATCGACCGAAATCCAATCGCAAGCAGACTCCGCGCATCCTGGAGGCAGTAACCGAAGATGCGCGCCCTCTACAAGCGGCTATGTCTAGGCCGACATACGTCTGGACAGTCGTCAGTTACTAATCAGAAACAGGTCAGAATTGGGTTAGTACGAAGACAGAATTAGGTCAGTACTAAGTCCGAAACAGAAGAAGTCATTAGGTCTCAGCACAGCTAGCATCCTACAGACGACGCCGAGAGAAGAAAGAAGAAACAGACGTTTGTTCTAAAGTTGAGTATTATAATTTTCAGTCAATTTGTATTATTAATCTGAACAGTTGTTACAGTTGACATCGAATCCTGCACCATTACCTTTTCTGACAATTAGACCGGGACGGGTACTCAACAAATGGCAGAAAGAATGAAACAACAAAAGACAACATGGTCACATTTTATGCCAGCAGTTTCCCGATCACACTGTATGATGTGTATCTGATTTTTAGAAATTTCTAGGTGGCACTTCTTTACTAGGAAGCGAAAAATTTCTGAATAAAATTACGTATCTCATAAATGATAACAATTCCAGCTCGTGAAATTTTCCATCATTGTGCAGCAAATAGCGCTTCACTAAGATTACAATTTCGTACTTTACTGTTTTGGCATCACACGAGTATTGTACTATTCTTCAAGTGTGGTTCACAGATATGACTAACACCTAATATCTCCTTGAATTTAATTCCTGTTTCGTTTTTATAGAAGTTGAATATAACTTTTCGCTCCCTATATTTTTCCCCCGCTAGCTTCAGAATTTGAAAGAGTGTATTACAGTAATATTCTAAAAAGCTTTCACCAGGTCCACAAATGCTAAAAACGTTGTTTTCCCTTTCCGTAAAATATCTTCTAATATAAGTCACAATTTTGAGTATTGCCTTGTGTGTTTCTACATTTGTCCTAAACCCATATTGATCTTCCCCAACATAGGATAACACCAGTTTTTTCATTCGTCTGAAATAATTCGTGATAGTATTTTTCAACCATGACTGATAGTTCTGTAATATTCACATTTGTCTGTACTCCATTTTGCCTGTTTCACTTGCTGCATTTTTATATTTTCTCCTCTCATCAATTAATTTCAGTATCTCCTGTGGTATCCAAGGATTTCTATTAGGCCTTGTCCTTCTGCGGTCCTCACTACACTATCTCTCAGAGCTACCCAATCTTCTTCTTCTGTATCACTTTCTCCTGTTTCAGTCAATCCTTGCGGAATACTCCCTCTGAAACTCTCAACCACCTCTGGTTCCTTGGGTTCATCTAGATTCCATCTCCGTAATTTTCTACGTTTTTTGTAGTCTCCTAAGTTTTAATCTACAGTTCATAATCACTAATTTATTAGCCATAATCTACATCTGCTCTTGGATATGTCTGAGAGTTTAAAACCTGGTTTATAAACCTTTGACTTACCATCATGAAGTCAATATGATACCCGCCAGTGTCTCCTGGTCTCTTCGAGGTATATAATTTTCTTTCATGATGTTTGTGATCATTAAATTCTGCTCTGCACAAAATTCTACCAGGCGATCTCCTCATTCCATATTCACCTACTCCATTTCCTTCTCTTCCTCTCCTTTAACTGTCTGAATGATTTCTTTTATTTCATCATATATTTCGTAGATCTCATCATCGTCGGCAGAGCTAGTAGGCAGATGAACTGTTAAGCCGTTATTATAATTTAAATTTAGAGTTGTCAAAAGCTATCGACAAGGCTCACTTTTAGTGTTACTACAGTAACCTAAGGTGAGCGAATATATATATATAGGAAAACGGCTCATTCAACGCCTGTTGTGTTCATTACTCACGAAATTACGCTTAACTCGTGCCTACCATGCTGATGTACTTTCATTAACTGATGTTCACAATTCAATTAGTGAGTTTTCTATAGTTGTCTGGTAATTTTAGTGTTCCAATGTTTTACGATCCATGAAACTGACGGTCGAATTCGACAACTGTGAAAATCCACCTTTGAACCAACTTCAGCTCTATAATAGCAAGGTAACTTCTCGCGGTTGTAAACGACAGTTGGTGGATCTATGAGGACTACTTTTTCAACAACCTTTGACAAAGCAGACATCTACCGCAGGAATCAACCGCTCTCTAAGGACACCGTGGTATTGCAAACCCATTGAGTCCTTTTCGAGTGCAAAGCCAGCACAAATTTTGGTCTGATATTCAGGATGAAACCACTATAGACCGTTCAAATCCATTCTACGAAATTTTAAGATTATCTGAAGCTGCGAATGATGTTTATCTTTTTATCAGACCTATTTCGCGGCCCCGTTTGGCATGAGACAGGTGTGAATAAAACAGCAGAGTGTTTCTCTGAGACCTACCAGTTCGACCAGAGCCTCGGTAGCAGCTGCACACCTTTCTTTCACGCTATACATATGTCCCTCTTCTGAAACAGCCAATCATTCATTCCTATGAGGTGTCACAGGCTTCCATTTCAACACCAAATATTTCGCACGCAACCAGCAAGCGCAAATTCAGCGACGATGCAACACTCAGATAACGGTGTCCATATGCTTTCCTGTCACACCGGCGTCTTGGAATCAATGTCTGGTAGTGCACGACATCATTACCAAACAGAAACAAATTATGAGACGCTCTAACAAATTATTTCCGGTTACACTCGATACAGATCAGGATATTTCGTTGGTGTTGCCTGTTCCGATTACGATTGACCCCACTTTGAAATAAAATGAACTTTAGTTTAGTAGAATTTGAAGTAAGTGCAGAAATTAGGTCGTTAAAGAGAAGAACCTAAAACAGATCAATAATGTAACCGGCAAAAGGTAATAGATGGAATTCAGATCAAGATACCATATGAAAATACCACTACGAAAGGAAACTGGCGAAACGTTTCCTCTATATACATGGCTGAACCGGTGGCGTCGTGATGAGGTGTAACTAGTAATTTGTTATCATAAAATGAGCTTCTTTATACTTTTCGCCGTAATGACATGCTTGGATAATATCACGTTTCGCATGACCAAATTTGTGACTGTGTTTCAAAATTGCCTCATCAGTGGAGCAAATTGAATCATTATCGGACTCTATCGCAACGGAACGGTGATTACAGGTTCTGAAATTCCAATCAGTAGAAATAGGATGTTGAAAGAAGTCGACTTTGAACTAAACTTGTGCAATCGCGAAGCGAGTCGTAATGGTAGTCAAACATCTTTTTACGATCTAACGCGGCTTGCTGAAAAACATAGTTAATTATTTAACGAATAGATTGTCATTTAAAAAAAGGACTCCAATGGAATAATATTAAAAGAAGGGAGGAATATTGTAATTAAAAAAAAGACGGAACATACTCACACTTAGGTAAGTATATTGCATCCCAGAGTAGAAGAGACGTCCGATCAGTACAAGAGTGCAGAACAGAAAGACGATTAGCGCTTCCGTTCTGTCTGAAAGTCGAAGAAAAAAATTGACCATCGGAAACAAAAGTAGTCAGAGGTATGGACTGAAGCGAGAACAGATACGAAAGCGACAGTATATATAAAGGGTGTTACAGAAAGTTACGGCCAAACTTACAGGAAACATTCCGCACAAACAAAGAAAGATAATATGTTATGTGAACATGTGTCCGGAAACGCTTAATTTCTAATGTAGAGCTCATTTTAGTGTTTCTCTTTAAATTTAAATTAGATTCCAACGTGATCAAATTGTAAATTTTCAGAATCAACATGTGTGGGCTGACGAGAATCCGCACGCAATTGTGCAATCACGTAATCAACACAGATTTTCTGTGAACGTTTGGGTAGGAATTGTTGGTGATGTCTTGATTGGGCCTCATGTTCTTCCACGTACGCTCACTGGAGCACATTATCATGATTTCATATGGGATACTCTACCTGTGCTGCTAGAACATGTATCTTTACAAGTATGACACAACATGTGATTAATGCACGATGGAGCTCCTACACATTTCAGTCGACGACTTCGTACTCTTCTCAACAACAGAATCGGTGACCGATGGATTGGTAGAGGCGGACCAATTCCATGTTCTCCACGCTCTCCTGACCTCAAACCTCTTGACTTTCATTTATGGGGGCATTTGAAAGCTCTTATCTACGCAACCCCGGTACCAAATGTAGAGACTCTTCGTGCTCGTATTGTGGACGGCTGTGATACAATACGCCAATCTCCAGGGCTGCATCAGTGCATCAGGGATTCCATGCGACGGAGGGTGGATGCATGAATCCTCGCTAACTGATGACATTTTGAACATTTCCTGTAACACAGGAGTTGAAGTAATAAAATGAGCTCTAACATGGAACGTAAGCGTTTCCGGACACATGTCCACATAACATATTTTGCTTCTTTGCGTCCTGAAAGTTTCGCCGTACCTTTCTGTAACACCCTGTATATGTTGTAAAGCTACAGCCAGTCGTTAAAGCCCACTCGTGGCTCGGCTACTACCACGAGCAGCAGTCACGTGCTGTGCTTCGCCCACCGGCAGTAGGCATATTGCCGCGGGCAACTCTGCGTCTCAGTGTAGCCTGTCTCGCAGGAGTAAGCGATTTCGTTTCCCGCAGCGTCTATTAAAACAACTCTTTCTTCACGGCGGATGTCCACCAGGCTCGAAGTCCAACGTTAATCAACGACATTTCTGGAGTAAAGTGTGATAATGGGTAGAGCGACTGCCTAACAAGCATGTGGGTCAGGGATCGAATCCCAGGTGGACACAAATTTTTCACTTCAGCCATTGATCTAACTGAATGCCCATTCACATTTGCATCGCTTGGGTATTAAATCAACTTAAATAACTTAACAAAACCAAGTCTCTTGGTCCAGATTGTATACCAATTAGGTTCCTTTCCGAATATGCTGATGCAATATCTCCATACCTCTCCATCATGTCCAACCGCTCAGCCGCGGTGGAGTAGCCGAGCGGTCTCAGGCGTCTCGCTACGGAGCGCGCGGTTACTCGCCGTCGGAGTTTCGAGTCCTCCCTGGAGCATGTGTGTGTGTGTGTGTGTGTGTATGTGTGTGTGTGTGTGTGTGTGTGTGTGTTGTCCTTAGGTTAGTTTACCTTAGTTTAAGTAGTTTGTAAGCTACGGAGTGATGACCACGCAAGTTGGTCCGATACATTTACAGAATTTTGAACATTTTTTTCATCCGCTCGCTCGGCCGAAGATTCGAAACCAAAGTCAGGAAAGTTTTGCAGGTCACTCTAATCTTCACGTAAGTCAACAGGGGAGATCCGCAAAATTACATTCATATATCATTGACGTCGGTTTGCAGCAGAATGTCAGAAAAAAAAAATTCTTTCCTCAAACTACTTCAAAGAGAACGACCTATTGACCCATAGTCAACACAGATTCAGAAAGTATCATTCTTGTGAAACACAGCTAGCTATTTACAATAAGTGCTGAGTGCTATCGACAAGGGATCTCAAATTGATTCTATATTTCTAGATTTCCGGAAGATTTTTGACACTATACCTCACAAGCGTCTTCTAATCAAATAGCGTGCTTATGGAATATCCCACAGTTGTGCAATTGGATTCGCGACTTCCCCTTAGAAAAAGCAGTACGTCGTACATGAGTCATCCAGAAAAACAGAAGTAATATCTGGCATTTCCCAAGGAAATGTTATAGGACCTCTAATACTCCTTATCTTTATAAGCAATTTGCAAGACAATGTGAGCAACTCTCTTAGACTGTTCGTGGATAAATGTGTCATTTATCGGTTAGTAAAGTTTCCAGAAGATCAAAAGCAACTGCAAACCGATTTAGATATCTGCATGGTGCGAAAATCCATATGAGCACTAAAAGAAATCTGTTAAACGTCATTTACACGATACATCAGTCAGATTTACATACCTTAAATTAAACTAAATACCTAGGAATAACAATTTAAATTGGAAAGAACACATAGGAAATGCTGTATGGAAGACGAACCAGCCGCGGTGGAGTGGCCGAGCGTTCTAAGGCGCCTAGCTGCAGAGCACGCCGCAGCTCGCCGTCGGAGGATCAAGTCCTGCCTTGTGCCTTGGTGTATTTGTTGCCCTCAGCGTCAGTTAGATTATGTAGTTCCGCATTATGGGATCCCCACCAAATGGGATTGGCTGAGGATATACAGAAAATTTGGAGATATTGGGATAAGAATGACACATAAATTATGCACGAGTTGGAGTGTAGATCATCAAAAGAAACGCGTTATTCGTTTATTTGCTAAATTTGTTTCGCAGACTCTCTCTTCAGAATGCGAACAAAGTTTGTTAGAACCCACGTTCATAGGGAGACCTGATCATCATGATAAAATAAGAGAAATCATATCGAAAACGGGGAGAGATAGAGGTGTTCCTTTCTACCGCACGCTATTAGGGATCAGTGAAATAGAGAAATACCATAAAGGCTGCCATGCGCCTTAATTTAATTTGAAGAATAATTATGTAGGAGTAGAAGTAGTTTGGCAGGGAACGTCGTAAATTTCTTCATATGGAGGGAATTTTTCTTCGGGAAAATGGTTTGCCACTAACGGTGTCATTTTCCCCTTTATGTGTTGATTTCTATTAATGTATTTGAGAGTTGACATACCATTTTAATAAATTAATCTTTTTCAATCGTTACGGAGGTAGGATGATGAGTTTAGAGTTCTACACCGAATAAAATGATACCGTTTCAGTTAAATTATTTGATGATAAATGAAATATTATTATTTAAAAATAATTGTTAACAGACAATTATGAAAATATTTCTCACTATTAACGCTCAGAATAATGGGAGTACAGTCGATAGTAAATTAAAAATAGTTGCAGCTATTTGCTTCCATATTTTTTAACCATTGGTTAATCCGAGACTATACCAAAGTAAATGAGGTCTAAAGCAATAGTCATAGTGTCACTAGCTTATTTAATTTGCATAACTAGATTCTTTCGAACTGTTTCGCCATTCTCAAATACAATTTAACTATTTGATTCTGAAATAAATTATGAAATAAAAAGAGGAAGACGTGCAAAGTTTGCTTCAACATTACGTCAATCATATACGCCCACTGTCTTATAACTTATGAAAATATCACTGACATAACCTTGATCCAAACTATTTAAGTCCGACTCTCTCTTTCATAATGTATCTTACAATGAAGTAATGTAATTGATTTCAGAATGGTGACACAGTTTGCCGAAAGTAGTTCTGCTAATGAAATAATGTGGCATATGAGCAAATTGATTTTGATGTAGTCTCAACTTATAAAATTACATCCATCCACTGGTCGCCAAATTCGACAATTTCACATTTTCAGTCTGTACCTGTATAAGTATTAACTTTGATGCTTTGATCATATACTGTCTGTGATAAGACGACAGGACATTACATTGGGCCACAGGGAGTACAGAAAAGATACTTTCTGACCCTTATATGTATAAATATTCTAACCACCACGCAAGGCCAAAAAGCGTTGCAAAAATTTTTTAGTAAGCAGTGCACACAAAATGTATGAACCAGTATACTTGAAAGATGAGATTAAACACCTACGATTCACGTTCAAGAAGAACGGCTATTCTAACGAGTAAATAGATCGAGCACTTCGACCTAAGAAGATAACCTGGATGAAGGGAAACGTCACCAGCCCAAGGGGACACTTATCAACACTTATCAGTAACATCACAGCTCGCTTTGGGAAAGTGTTAAGAAAATATGATGTGGAAACTATTTTTAGACCACTAGCAAAGTAAAACAATACGTATGATTGGCAAGAAATAGGTGACATCCACCGGCTACACCTGTTTTGTGTGTGTGCGTATTTTAATATTATTATTATTATTATTATTATTATAAAAAATCCTTGCAGTTGCGGTCAGGTTTTCATCGGTATAAGAAAAAGAAAAGAAGTGTTAACATCCGTCTGAGCGAACATAAAAGAAATTGTCGCCTAGGACACACTGATAATCCGGCCGTTGCGGAACAAGTTTATCAAGATGTCCATGTAATAAAGTTTAACGAGACGAGCGTCATAGTAAAGACATGACATTGTTATGCACGTATGTAGAGAGAGCCCATAGATATTTTCAAACAAAGAAATACTTTTAACAGGAATGAGAAAGGTTTTATACCAGATAACATTTGAATGTCAACATTGCAGCGAGAAAATGATAATCGATTATTTTCAATCGAGAATGTTGGCAATATCAGAGTCCGTAGCGGAGGCGATGTCACTTGATTGACAGTGGCCCTCTGGATGGCTTGTATTTACGTCCTTCACTCGAGCTCTACTTGAAACTTGCACTTCACCTCCGAGGCTGCCTTCCGCAATCGCAGGCAAAACGTCAGGAGAAGGTTTTACGCATGGACCACGCCATCTCATCCCGAACGTTTCAAGTAATGCTTGTGTTGTTTGAATACGGTGGCTTATTTATGTTTTTTCTTCGATTGTCAAACTGTGTGTTTTCAGTAGATGAAAACAGTTTTGTCGCTTGCCTTAAGTAAGGCAAAAAAAAAAAAAAAAAAAAAAAGTTTCTGGAAACATGAAGCGTTGGCGAACTGAATGATTGGATTTAAAGGAAAATGTATTCTATGTTATGATGTAGATTTACTTTTCTATGAGAACAAAATGTTTTACTGCAGAAGTCTCTTGAAATACTTTTAGATATTAGTTACCAACGTGTAACAATCCTACATTCAAATCTACACTCATGGTGTGAATCGTTTTTTCCTGTTCCAGTCGCCCATGGTTCAGGGAGACTATATAAAACGTATGCGTCAGTGTGGTCTGTAAACTCCCTACATTTATCCAGATTTTCTTTTCCCAGATATACGTAGAGGAGAAAGCAATTAAATAACGGAACACTTGTTATTGCCTTGTTTCACAAAACTTTATTTTTACGACCTAGATTTCGGGTTATGAGCCCATTTTCAAGTACTTTACTGATTCCAAAGTTGTTACACCAGTGAATACAAACCATTATGATACTACAGGTCTCTGTTTATCGATTTAAACATTGAAAGAAGATACTTTTACCTTGCAATTTAGGAACTATTACACTTGCATTACCTTATTAGAACAACCCTAAGTATCAATTGTACCAATATTGTGTTTAATTATTAGTGAAATTACTGATTATTATTGTACCTCGAAAAAATGATCAGTTTATAGTTCAAGACCTTGCTTCTTGCCTATTGTTAATGATGTTGTTATTATCTACTATGTAGAAGTTACTCATAGTGTAAAATAGGTGAATAATTGAATTCTGCCTGTTCATCAGTATCAAATTTGGGGCTGTGCACATCTATTTTTTAATCTCCAAAATTTCTAGTTGGGTTAGTTTTGCACCTTATGTGGGACATAGAAATATATTGAAAAGTCCTTTGCTTTCAAAATGTTCCGTAGCCTATTGGAAATTTTACCTATGAAAGGTAGCCTACACCATTTACTTCTTGATTTTTCAGTTGAGCTTAATGGGTAGAGTGGGGATCTTGCTGATTTCTTCTTTTTCTTGTCAAGAATTTTGTCAATTATGGAGGAATGAAAGTCATTATTAGTTGCTATGGATTTTATTGTGCCTAGGTCTTGGTCATGGTCTTCATGGGAATGGACAGGAGTCGGTTTATGTCCCACATGACTTAGGTATAAGTCTGTTCAATTGAAAGGACAGACAGACAGCCATTATGAACAGTGGTGTATATAAAATCAGTTCTAAAGAGTGCCAATCCTGTTATATAGAAGAGACAGGTCGGTCAATTTGTACCAGGCTTAGGGAACACCATAGGAGCTGGAGATAAAGAAAACCAGATTCTGCTTAGAACAAGAGCAGAAATACGGCATAAATGTAAACGTCTTGCATGTTGAAGGTAAAGGTGCAAATCTGACCCAACTAGAAAATTTGGAGATATCCATATTTTGAAAAGTAACGCTCCTGTAACACTCTCTGGGGCCCGCCAAAAATGGCCTTCACTTCGGAAGAGTCCTCCCTGTTGAGAAGGACAATCGGAGCCCTGGTTGATAGAAACTCTTCAGTCCAATCGTACAGCTCGTATTTCGTTGATTAAGCAACAGAGGCGAACCGTATCGAACGCGTTCGGAAGAGAAAAAAGACGAAGCGCCCACTTCTGCTCCCTGGCCACTACAACCGTTCTGATGCCATCCGTAAACAGGTGTCTCTCCACGCGTCGTCCTTTTCAGCCCGCTTGTGACACGTAAACAAACGTCGCCGAGGTCCGCCTGTGCCTGTTCCACGGACACGGTGGGCGGCGTCGCTGAAATTCCGCAGGTGTGGGAAGACAGGGCGCCGGGCTGTGATGAATGCATTCCGCGCGTGGGGCCCGCGGGAGAAGACTGCGCCGCGCCCGCATGTGGGAGCGTCGGCGTCTGTGAAAGGCCGGCCTGCGGTAATCCCCCATTCACCGCCCGCAAATTGCTGTACGAGCCGCGGAGAGCAGCAACAGCAGAGCCGCGTTTTAATGCACGGCCCGCAGTGGGCGGCAAACTCATACATTGCGGTTGCCGGACAAAGTAACTGGTACTGTCTCCGGAATTAAAGTTTTCCGAATAAAAACTACTCGGAAATACTTCAGTTCGAGGAAAAAAATTGGACAGTTGAGGTCGAATACATTCTCGCCTGCGAAAGTTTCGCCCCATAAATGCTAAGCGTTCCTTGCAGTACTCCGCTAATAATTTCAAAACCATAGGTGGACGAATACAGAACAGGGAAAACCATATGAATTGCCTTAGGCTCAATGATCTCTAAATCGACAGCGTTATCAAGGAAAATTGTACTTACTGGTTCTGAGGCTGTCCAGCCTTTTTGTTCCTTGTTGAATATTCTCGCCACATCCATACCTACATATATACTTCGCAATCCACCGTAATGTGGGTGGCGGAGGGTACACTGTAGCAATACTAGACATTTCCTTTCCTATTCCACTCCCAAAGAGAACGAGCTGTAATTTATCTTGCCTTTGTGAATATTACGCGAAATGAAACTTCCTGGCAGATTAAAATTTTGTGCCGAAACCGGGACTCGAACCTGGGAACTTTGCCTTTCGCGGCACTACCAATGTGCTATCCCGACACGACTCACGATGCCGCCTCACAACTCTACTTCCGCAAGTACGTCGCCTCCTACATTCCAAACTTCACAGAAGCTGTCCCGCGCTTGTCCGGGAAAGACAAAGGTCCCAGGTTCGAGTCCCGGTTCCGGCACACAATTTTTATCTGCCAGGAAGTTTCATATCAGCGCACACTCCGCTGCAGAGTGAAAGTTTCATTCTGGAAACATCCCTTAGGCTCTGGCTAAGCCATGTCTCTACCACATCCTTTCTTCCAGGAGTGCTAGTCTTGCATGGTTCGCAGGAGAGTTTCTGTGTAGTTTGGAGAGTAGCAGGCGAGGTACTGGCGGAAGTAGAGTTGTGAGGCGGCATCGTGAGTCGTGTCGGGATAGCACAGTCGGTAGTGCGCTCGCCCGCGAAAGGCAAAGGTCCCAGGTTCGAGTCCCGGTTCCGGCACACAATTTTAATCTGCCAGTAAGTTTCATATCAGCGCACACTTTGCTGCAGAGTGAAACTTTCATTACGCAAAATGTTAGTAGGCGGCAGAAAGATCGTTCTAAACTCAGCTTCAAATTCCGGCCCTCTAAATTTCCTCATAGAATCTATCGAAAAGATCCCCATTTGATTTCCCGGAGAATTTCTGTGACACTCGCGCATTCGTCGAAGCTACCAGATCACAGACATTTGAGCAATACTCAAGACGTGGTAGTACAAGTGTTTTATATGCGGTCTCCTTTACAGATGTAGTACATCTTCCAAAATTCTACCAACAAATCGAAGTCGGCCGTCCGCCTTACAGCCGTCCTTACATGTTCGTTCCATTTCATATAGCTCTGAACGACGAGACTGGACCAAGAAGGTCACTACTAATGCTGTATTCGAACATTATGGGATTGTTTTTCCTACACATGTGTATTACAACCAGACTCTGATGTAAACAACAACCAATTTATTCCTCTAATCGGTACAGTCTGAAACAAGTATTATAATTGTCACAACGTGTGGCCGCACAAGTCTGAGGCCACAACTTACAAACACAAACACTTGAGACCACGATCCTCTGAGACGGTCGCCGATGAGACTGCCGCTGGTGAGTCTGCGCTGGCCTTATATTAGGGTCAGCTGGTTCCTCCAACTATCACAGAGGGCGCTTGTTCCAGGCCACGCCCAGGATCGCACTAGTAGAACCCCCTGTTCGAGAGCTTCGAGCTATCGCAGTGTGGCTGTCTCTGGATGCAGTTACGGCGCCCGACTCCTATGGGGCTAGCAACCGGTAACGTTGTGTTGTTGGAAGGGTAGTCGCAGCTGCAGGCGTCGAGTACCGCGGACGTAGCACCCCTTCACTTACGGAAGCAGGCCGATGCCTGCGGATGCACTCTGGAGATGTCCACTTGATCGTCAGCATCCGCCTGTGCCTTGGCTTGAACGAGGCGTCCGAGCCTAGCCGTAGTGGAGTACGGCAGTGGCGCCCAGTTTCGCGAAGGCGAATTACCAGACAACAAATGGAGGTGGAGGAGTGGGTGGCGAGGTTGGGGATGGTATCTGCCAAGGGCGGATCTGGTTGAGGTGCCAAACTACCTCTCGGTCCGGAAGTTGAACAAAACATCTTCTTGCCCCGTTGACGTGTAATAGTTGCCGGAATCCATGGTGGTTGCCGCCCAAACCCGCGGGTCTAAATGGGGGTACTGGGGCGAAAACGAGGGAGCCTCGGAAGTGGTAGAGGACGCAGGGCCGGGATTAGGAGATGCAGCCGGGTGCATCGTTGGCGCCCACGCAGGAGTTTTTCTGGCGAATTCTCGCCAATAGGTGTGGACCTGTAGGAACTTAGAAAGAGTCTAAAAGCATCGTCGGTTGTGTTATCCTGAAGATTTTTTAGCATTTGGGTTTTGAAAGTCCGGACGAGGCGTTCTGCTTCGCCATTTGACTGAGGATGGAAGGGAGGGGTGGGAAGGTGATGGATATCGTTCATTTGACAATAATGACTGAATTCAGCATTCCGAAATTGGGGACCATTGTCAGTGACGATTGTTTGAGAGAGGCCTTCAACTGCAAAAATTTTGGAAAGGGCTTTGATAGTAGCTGCTGCAGTAGTTGAACTGCAATGAACAATGTAGGGGTAACGGGAATAGGCGTCATTGACCACGAGCTATTGGGCCTTGAGAAACGGGCCGGCAAAATCCAAATGGACGTGTTCCCCGGGAGAGGTGGCTGCATGAGAAGGTGAGAATGTTTGGCGAAGGGCCGGAAGCTGCTAGATGCACTGTGTGGATGCATGAATGAGGTGCTCAATGTCCCTTTTCACACTTGGCCAGTACACATGCTGGCGATATACAAATTTAATATATGTTAACTTTAATAAAGAATTTGTACATATTTGTAGAAGATTTTTTTCAAATATAAACTGAGTTTGTGGTTCGGTATTGGAGAAATGAGAAGGAATGTTCAAATGTTCAAATGTTTGTATAGTCTATGGGACTTAACTACGGGGTCATCAGACCCTAAACTTACAAACTACTTATGAACTACTTACGAACTAGGACGGCACAAATATCCATGCCCGAGGGGGGATTCGAACCCCAGACCGTAGTGGCCGTGCAGACCGTGACTGGAGCGCCTTAGTCTCCTCGGCCACCGCGGCCGGCTGAGAAGGAATGCAGATATACATTATTTGCATACGTATTGATTATTATTTGATTTTCGATTCGTCATATATTATGCTTGTTGATATGGTTTTCATCGTACCTTTTGTATTGTTTGTTATTGAAGTGTCGAGGACAACAGTTTTTCCAATTTGCAATTTTAATTTTTTATTTGTGGGTTATCTTTTCATTTGGTGCTTTTTGAGCGTGTGTTTTGTGTTTTATGTGTATTGCGTGTTTTGTGCGCGCATCTTCGCATAAACACACGCGCGCATACAAATTTTCTTCCCCTCATAGCAGCTAGATATCGTCATTATGTACAAATAAAGACTATTTATATAATCAATTTTTCAGAGTTGAGTTATGTTGGTTAAACCCAATTGGAAAACAGAACTCAGAGTACTACTGTATTTGGAAACAAAATCTTTCGTAATGTGTCTATTTCATGAACGAGCATCACCAAAATATACGGGACATCGGGTAAATCAACAAGTTGTCTACCTTAAAGCTGACTACTAACCCCATTTCATCGGTAGTAATATGGAGCTAAGGAAAGAGTGCAGGTTAAATTTCTCATAACAATAATTCCGAATAATGTCTTAACTGTATAAAACGTAGCTTTGATGGCTCTGTAGCTGAGGACATGTGATTCCGTTGCAGTGTCGGGGTTGTAGTCAACAATGTCTAATGACATTTCGAATAACCACATTGAGCAACGTTGTATATATACCATCCAGAAAAGAATGACACGATATACTACTGCTCCTTTAGGATACTACGATAGTACTCTGAAGCGAAAGGAAAAGCAAATGAATGTCGCCCAACACAGATTCGTACGTTTCGAAGCAACGAACCGTTGTTAGTTCTTCGTAATTGAGCGTACCAGAATGTGGGGTGGAAGAGCTGTTGTGTTACTTGCAGTTGCGTGAGCCACAGGACATTTTCTACGCTCTGCAAGTCCCTTTCAGCTGAAAGATGCTGTTCACCTCTTTCTCAGCAAACAGATGGTTTCAGGAGTTTTAAAGAAACGAGGCTATTTGGGAACGTCACGTCCAACTGAGATGCGGGTTACAACGGTATAGCTGTGACTTTGGAAAAAGAATAAAGTCTCCTTCTGGCCATTAAGGAAAATATTCAACGGAAACTAGAGGTATGATGAACATGTCTGTCGAACAGTCATCTTCATGTATTTGTTTCTTTTCTGTTGTATTACAGGAAGTAGCAATGTATACCAGTAGCATTTCCATTCGTGTAAAGGGTATACCTTTTGGTTGTGCTTGTTAATAATTACGTAGTTTGCTAGATTATATTTCGCGGCAATTAATTGCTATTAATTTTTGTTTTAATTGCTGTTATTAGTGGTAGTATCTGTTGAAATATGACTGTTCAGACCTAATTTACAATCAGGGTTATTTACAAAAAAGCTTTCCATCGAAATGGCCGCGCACCTATCGATATATCGAACGTGCGCCATGGTCGTTGATGTGGTTAGGCAGGAACCAAAGAGTACATATTACATTGTTGCAAGCGTTCCACCAAATTATGAACAGCGAAAAAATTACATTAATTCGTATCATTTGAGAGACAGACGCATGTATATCGATTTACGTATCAACGAAGTGTTACATCTGAACAGAAAGACATTGCATGTGGAGAAACGTAGATTTGTTGTGTGCGATCTTCTACATTCGTATACTGTGATTCATTTCGAAAATAAAATCATTGAAGCGTGACATTAACACATTCATTTTCACGTCTTGTGAACATTGTGTGCCACCATTTGTCCCAGCATCCACAGCTACTGTTGCCAACACTGCCGAACCACGACACGTAAGGACATCAGGCCATGCCGCTGATGGAGACTTTTACCGTAGGAGTTAAATAGGCAGATAAGGAAATTACTTCTCTGTTAGATTGCAAGAAATAAGGGAAGAAAACAACGATAAAGAGAAACACATGGTTTGAGGTGATTGCCGATGGTTTACATATCAAGTGGCTTAGTTTCTGACGAAAACGCCACTCAGGAATAATGTACGTACGCTATATACTTGTATTTGTATTGTGACAGTAGTTAATGACGTAACACAAGCCCCAACTCTCGCCGGAACAGTAATCGCACGTTCGATATACCGATAGGTTACGGCTATTTCGATAGAAAGCTTTCTTGTAAATTACCACAATCAGAATTAGGGACTACTAATTTAGCTGATAAATACTATCCATACATTTTCCTTATTTATACTTAATAGTTTAGTTAATTGAACTATCTTTCTATTATACCAGTTCTAAATAACTATATTCGTTACGAAATGAGCCATATAGAAAACAGAGCAAGATATCGCATGTTCTACATCTACAAGTACATGGAATACTCTGCAAATCACATTTAAGTGCCTGGCAGAGGGTCATCGAACCACCATTATACTATTTATCTCCCATTCCATTCACGAATAGCGCGCGGGAAGAAAGACCACCTGAATCTCTGTGTTCGAGCTCTAATTTCTCGTATTTTATTCTGATGATCATTTCAACTATGTAAGTGGGAGTCAACAATATATTTTCGCATTCGGAGGAGAATGTTGGCGATTGGAGTTTCGTAAGTAGCCCACGCCGCAGCGATAAAAGCCGTTGTTGTAATGATTCCCATCCCAGATCCTGTATCATTTCCGTAACGCTGTCTCCCCAGTATCGTGACAATACGAAACGAGCTGCCCTTCTTTGGACTCTTTCGATGTCCTCCGTCATACCCACCTGATCAGGATCCCACACTGGGCTGCAATACTCCACAAATGGACGGACAAGCGTAGTGTAAGAAGTGTTTTTTTGTTTGTTTTTTTTTTTTTTTTTTTTTTTAGTTCTGTTGCATGTTTTAAGGGTTCTGCCAACAAAAAGCAGTCTCTGGTTCGCCTTTCCCACGATATTATCTACGTGTTCTTTCCAATTTAAGTCTGAAGTAATGGTAATTCCTAGGTATTTTGTGAAGTTTACGGCCTTCAGTTTTTATTGATTTATTTTGTAAACAAAGTTTAACGGATTTCTTTTCGTACTCATGTGGACGACTTCACACTTCTCATTATTTGGAGTCAATTGCCAATTTTTACACCATACTGATATCTTATTCAGATCATTCTGCAGTTGGTTTTGATCTTCAGATGATTTTACTAGACGGCAAATGACGGCATCATCTGCAGACAACTTAAGAGAGCTACTTAGATTTTCCCCTAATCGTTTATGTAGATAAGGAACAGCAGAGGACCAATAACACTACCCTGTGGAACGCCCGATATCACCTCTGTTTTAGTCGATGCCTTACCATCTATTACTACGAAATGTGTCCCCTCTGACAGGAAATCCCCTATCCAATCGCAAATTTGGGACGATATACCATAACCACGGAATTTGGTTAAAAGCCGTTTGTGAGGTAGGGTGTAAAAAGCCTTCTGGAAATCAAGAAATACGGAATCGATTTGCGAACCCTTGTCGATAGCATCCATTACTTCGTGTGAATAAAGAGCTAGTTGTGTTTCGCATGAACGATATTTTCTAAATCCGTGTTGACCTTGGGTCAATAGATCGTTCTGTTCCAGATAATTCATAATGATTGAATACAGAATATGTTCCAAAACCCTGCTGCAAATTGACATCAATGAAATATGCCTGTAATTTAGTGGGTTACTCCTACTGCCTTTATTGAATATAGTGCAACTTTCCAATCTTTCGGTACAGATCCTTCTATGAGAGAGCGATTGTATATGGCTGTTAAGTAAGGGGCTATCGCTTCAGCATTATCAGAAATCTAATGGGTATAGAATCCGGACCAGAAGACTTGTTCTTGTTAAGTGATTTTAGTTGCTGTACTACTCCGATGATATCTACTTCTACGCTACTCATTACGGCCTCTGTTCGTAATTCGTCTTCTTTGGTGAATGAGCTTCTAAAACCAATGTTTAGTAACTCTTCTTTAGTAGTGCTGTCATCGGCAGGATCGCCATTACTATCAGGTAATGATGGTATTGTTTGTGTTTTTCCCCTAGTATATTTAACATATGACCAAAATCTCTTTGGGTTTTCAGTTCAATTACGTGTGTCATGAACATTTCTTTGTTTGAAATACTATTATGTGACTTAGATTCTCATTTGACGGAATTCGGTTGATAGATATTGTGTGTCCATTTCTATCGTTGCCTCCATCGTTAAATATCAGTGCCCAGAACTATGATACACATTCCTCGTAACTACTGCTGTTACAAAGAGTGAACGAGTCATAATTGTTTATTCACTGCTTAGGAAACAATACAGCCCTTCCTGTACTCTATGGCGTCTATCAGTGTCTTGTCAAACAGAAGCGTATCGAAAGTTCCCCTTATTCTGATTAAGAAGTATGACTTCGAGGTGACATAGGACAGAACAGGGTTTACATCGTTTAGCGAAAAACACCGAGTCACTTTGTTGAAATGTTAACACCTGTTCGATTTCAGTGTTGTGTTGTGTATGACAAGTGTCAATTTGTGACCCGCTTGCCATAACCTTCGTATTTGACCTCACAATCCCTGATAAACAGTTAGCGGGTCCCAGCGAATATGTGTTTGTTCATAAAACTGCAATTCCTATGCTGCAAGAAGGTATGTACATTGCGAAGGATACGGTGCGATCCCACGATACAGAGCACATAGCGAAATACTTGAGTCAAACTGTTAAAGAGACTATACTCTCTATGAAAGCATAGTGTATCGGGCATCACATTATAACAGTGATGAGCGTCCATCCGTACTTTTTAGATGACTCGAGTGCTGATACCGAAGTGCTCAATTATCCCTTTAACTACGCTGGAATTTCTACCAGTTTTTCCATACCACTGTAAGTAATTCGTATAAATATTTTAGAGATATGACTTATTAAACTGATAATTCTGTAATTTTATACCTGCCCGTACTTCTTTGGAATTACAGTCTTGGGTATTTCATCTGTTTAATATATCGCAGACACGACTTGGAAGAGTTTCGTCATGTCTGCATCTCTTGAATGTCACCAACTCGAGTTGCCTTTCTTCTGTGTAGATAACATTATTACCAACAGTAATTCTTCTTAAATCTCAAACTGTGTAGTTTCATGTCGCACCTCTCCTCTTTTTTACATCTACTTTAAGGATACAGGGTACTTATAAATGGCGGAAAAATCGAAATTTTTTAATGACTTTATTAATTTGTGTAGTCTTTCCTGATTATATTAATATATATTACAGGGTTTCAAATGAAAAAATGACGTATATATACCAATTTTTAAAGTTACGGTCATGTGTACCGCCACCAGAAAGGAAAAGAAAGTAATAAAAAATACCATCATAAGCATTCTCCTCCTGAGCCTATTATGAATGAAATGAAATAAATTTTCAGAGACCTGAGTGTCCCTGTTTTGCTTAGTAAATGTCTTCAGGGAGGCACTCAGAATACAAATGAAAGTTTCAACCATTGCATACGTGAAAGATTACCCAAGAATGTTTTTGTAGGAATAAATACATTGAAATTTAATGTACTAGATGCAGTGATATGTTTCAGTGATGGAGTGATAGGAAGGATAGAAGTCCTGAGAAATTTAGACATAAAATGTGGCTCCAGTACGCAAGATCAGTTACTTGCGTCGGCAGACAACGGGTGAGTGAAGCTGAAAGATTCGCATTTCAAATTACCAAAGAAGCAAGAAGTGCTAAAAGGAAATCCAAGAGGAAGCTTGAAGATGATGAAATCCTGCAAGATGAAGACTATGCTTTAGGAATGTTCGGAGGCACAGATTAATTGGTCTCATGTGTTCATTCGCAGTTTCCCGCAAGTTGTATTTTTCAGTATTCAGGTACAAATATTTCCTAATCATTATCAGACAATGCTCTATTTTTTTCTGTAACTTGCAATAGTCCTTACTTTTGTAGAACACCTAATCTTTTTTGCAGAATCAACTACATTATAGAAAACATAACATTTTTATTAGGAGAAAAAATATAAAAATTACAATGGAAGCTTTGATATTTTCTACCCTATAAAATAGGTAGAATTAAATAGGTATAGTTGTTGAACCTTTATGTCGTACATATCTATTAAAATTTGGTCTCCTTCAAATGTATAACAGGATTAAATGGTACCTCAATTTGATGAAGCATTTTGGGAAAAAATTCATCAATTCCTTTGTAATTTTTAATAGCTCTAACCAGCTTCCAAAATAACCAAAATAATTATGATTTGTTTAAAAAAGTGTGCTGCATTACCTAGTATCAACAAAAAATTGTAATACAAGTACATTATAAACAGTGCCTGATAGAAATAGGTGTCCATTTTTACATAATATTGATCCGTAAAGTACCCTGTACCCATAATGTATTGAACGTTGTCATTCCCAAACCCACCATACTTGTTCCTCACTATAGGCAGATTCACTCATACAGTACTGTCGTCCGCATTCGGTCATCTGCAGGTCACAGACAATCAACCCCAAGATGGCAGATACATCGCCTTCGGCTAAGGTAAACGGCACGCTCACTAGATCCAGATTTATGCCTTAGCTATCTTCCGTTTTTGTGATCATCCCCGAATGGAAGCATTCAACGTTACGAGGGTTTGCTTTCGCCATCGTCTGGCATTTACTAATAGTGTTTATCAACGAGTGGATCTACGTTGTTCTCCCCTTTTCCTGCACAGTGTTTCGGCACCTTACACGCCCGCCTTCTTCAGGTGCTGCCAGTGGTGTTGTTGCCCGTTCTCGCGCCTGGGCTGCAGCCACACGCTGGGCTATTGTTGGCCACCCGCCGCTGTTTATAGCAGCGCTCGATCGTGACGTCCGCTGCGCCCTGCGATGCTCATCTATTTTTCAGAGCCCGCACCAATGCTCTGCGACCGCTTAGTCACTCCACGATATCCAGCTGTGGCAGGAGGGGTGGCCGGCAAGCTAAGCGTGGCCCCGAGCTGCACTGTGTGATCAAAAGTATCCGGACACCCCTAAAAAAATACAATTTTCATATTAGGAGCAGTTCGATGCCACCTTATGCATATCAGTGTCTGCCGTAGTCATGAGACATAGTGAGAGAGCAGAATGGGGCGCTCCGCGGAACTCTCGAATGTTGTCAGGTGATTGGGTGTCAGTCGTGTCAGAAGTCAGTACGCGAGTTATACAGTCTCCTAAACATCCATAGGTCCGCTGTTTCTGATGTGATTGGGAAGTGAAAACGTCAAGGGACACGTACAGCAGGAAAGCGTACAGGCTGAACTCGTCTGTTGACTGACAGAGCGCCCACAGTTGAAGACGGTCGTACAGGGTAACAGGCAGGCATCTGTCCAGACCGTCACACAGGAATTGCATACTGCGTCAGGTTCCACTCCACGTTATGTGACGGTTAGGCGGGAGGTCGAGCGGTTGCCTGTAAGCCAAACATCACACAGGTCAATGTCAAACGACACCTCCGTTGGTCTAAGGAGAAAAAAAAAAAAAAAAAAAAAAAAACAGGTCAATGTCAAACGACACCTCCGTTGGTCTAAGGAGGAAAAAAAAAAAAAAAAAAAAGGACGATTGAACAACGAGAAAATCGTTGTGTGAAGTGACAAATCACTGTAAAGAATGTCGTGATCTGATGGCAGGGTGTGGTATGGCGAATGCCTGGTTAACGTCATCTGTCAGCGTGTGTAGTGCCAACAGTAAAATTCGTAGGCAGAGGTATTACGGTGTGGTCGTGTTTTTCATGCAGGGGACTTGCACCCCTCGTTATGCATGGCACTAACACAGCACGGGCCTACGTTGATGTTTTAAGCTCCTTCTTGCTTCCCACTGGTAAAGAACATTTCGCATGTAGCGATTATACAGTACTGGCCATTAAAATTGCTACACCACGAAGATGACGTGCTACAGACGCGAGATTTACAGACAGAAAGAAAATGCTGTGATATGTAAGTGATTAGCTTTTCAGAGCATTCAAACAAGGTTGGCGACGGTGGTGACACCTACAAGGTGCTGACATGAGGAAAGTTTTCAACCGGTTTCTCATACACAAACAGCAGTTGACAGGCGTTGCGTCGGGAAACGTTGTTGTGATGCCTCGTATAAGGAGGAGAAATGCGTACCATCATGTTTCCGACTTTGATAAAGGTCGGTTGTAGCCTATCGCTATTGCGGTTTATCGTATCGCGACATTGCTGCTCGTGTTGGTCGCGATCCAATGACTGTTAGCAGCCAGACAAGTCATCTGTGGCCATTCCATGAACTATAGGAGGTGAAGATTTTGACACCCATAGCCTCGTTTTGGAATGCTATATTTAAGAAAGCTGTTGAAATTAGACTAGCCAAGAAATTAATAAACAGAGATAAAGGTTTTAAATTAGACAAAGATTGGAATCTTGCACTTGAAGTACTGAAATTGCAGAGAAGACGTGAAGGTGTTGCCGCCGCTGAGCATATATCGATAAGTGGACACCGGAGCGCTTCCGCCACGGGGGGCGCACGCGTGTGAATACTTGGATATGCAGTAAACCAGCATCTATGACGCGCACGCGCATTGCCACCGCGATCAGGCTTATGAGGCCGCGCCCGGCACCTCGTCGACAGTCTTCGTTCGACTTACTCTGGAAATGGCCGGACGCCACGCGGCCAAATATCAGCGAAAGAAGTGGAATTTGCGCGACTGCATTCCCTAACTTTAATGGAATAAGCTACCTCTGTTCCAAATGTCATTCATATCTGCCTAGTCATTTCAGTGTGAAAGCAGAAGAAACGAATTAACTAATTGGAAAGCACCCTCCGCCATACACCATACGAAGTTAATTTCAGTATGCCCCTAACTCGGGCTAATGCAAGAAATGAGTGGACAAAGTTTTTTCGGAATCGTATGTACGTTATGGTCGTCCATAAAATACGAACAAAAAAGAGAAACATTAATTTTTATATATTAGATGTGTATGTTTGGTCACTCCTGGATTTTCTGAACAATCTGCAAGAAATTTTGTTTGTAGCTAACTTATCCCCTCTCGTGGCTGCATGGCGGAGCTTAATTTCCAGTTGACTTCTATGCAGTTTGACCAATCACTGCGAAATTTGTCACTTGTAACTGACGTTAATAACATAATATGAAAACCAGACATAGACACAATATTTGTTTATTAGTACAGTGTTGGCGCACCACTGGTTTGACAACATCTCCTACGCTTCGAGGAACAGAGTCGTAAAATGTCTTTATAGTACCCACTAAATTGTTATCCATTATTGTACCAAAAACTCCATCAATTCTATCAACGGTGTTGGAGCTATAAATATTGTTCTCACGCTCTGCTGTAAAACTGCCCATAATGGTGCAGTTATGTTGAGACTTGGCCATTTTGTTGCCAGGAGACACGTTTGTTAGTTTGTTCATGCTGTACAAAGCACGCTTCAACCTTTATAGCTATGAGTGTCGGCGGAATATGGCAATGCATGTTCCCAATACGCTAGTCACAGTAAACCGTTTCTTGTCGAGAATGCCGACTCTTACATTCACAACTATCAGACCAGTGAGGGCAGTCATAGAAAAAGTTGCATACTACGATATGGATGCCTATCCGTGACGGAACCTCTACCCCACGAATCACTTGGGGAAACAGGTAGGCAGTTACGTAAGATTCTTTTCAGTTTTTCACGCATAAACCCGGTTATTTCTAGAAAGCAATGTAAGCGACGATTCACTGCTCAATGCCACATACTTCCAGTCACAAAGCCTCCAGCTTTGCACTGGTTTACATTATTAAGGGTTCAACAACTGCAGATATTACATGAATGTTAGGCTCCATTAGTACTGATTTTATGTAAACATTTCTACTTAAGTGAGTGCTGACTGTGGCAGTCGTTTTTCCCACATAATTTTTATGTTTTCGTTTAACTTGGGATTTCGCCCACTGTTCCTTATCGCTCGTGATGTTTCAACTTGTTTTGTGTACCGTCTCATTACCGGCAATACTGTTGAATATCAGTCAAACAGTGCGTCCGCTTTCGTTACAGAGTCTCCCACGAACCTCGGACCATCGAACTGGTTCCTTTCTTGACATATGAAGGATCACGAATTTCACCGAACATTTGTGTTGACCGTCGGAGAACAAAACGTGTAATATACTGCAACGTAATTTCCAAGACTTCGTAAGTCCCTTTTGCACTTTGTCTCACTCTTAATACGTATGAAATGCTGAAAACTTGAAACAAAATGTACAGAGCGTGGCGTTCGTAGTATTCTGTACGAGCCCTGAATGTAACTTTTAACAGATAGAGGGAGATGGAATGAAAGAGACGGTTGAGGAGATTGAAGGAAGGACGGAGAGAGGGAGAGAGAGAGAGAGAGAGAGAGAGAGAGAGAGAGGCAGAGAGAGAAGATAAAGAGATGGACATTGCTGAAGAGTAAACAGACAAAGGGAGGTTTGTAGGAACAGGTGAACGAAGAGTGGGAGGGGGAGGGAAAGGAGATGGAATAATGAGAGACTCAAATAAATGTTACAATAAGTCACGCGTACTGTCGCTATCGTAGAAGGATGGGGAGAAGACATAGCCATGGGAATGGGTGAAGGCAGGAGGAGGATAAGAAGGTAGATGCAGAGGAGGGGGACGTGAACAGACGGAAGACTGTAACAAATAAATGCTCGGCAGTGTCATATTTGTGGCTGGTTGCAAACTTAATGCATACGTCGCTGTTAAGTTCTTAGGGTAACGATGTGAGAAAACGTGACTTTACATAAGTATAATTAGTTTTGGGAGCATCTACAATAAGGATTACATGGATTAATTAGAAACAGAGTTTACATAGACTACAGATAATTAATTTTCAAGATATATAACAGTCAAAATGACTTAAAAGTAAGTGAAAGAACATAAATTTATTTTAGAAGTACGATGGTGATTCAGTAAATAAGTCGCAAACTGAGGCAGACACTCCAGAACTGCGTTTACTAGGCTGAAAATTGCTTTACTTTTCAGCTGACTGTATCTGTAAATTTAAACACTCGTCCCATCGTTCGAGAAGACATTAAAAGCCTTTCGCTTTTTGCAGCGGCGTTTGCATCCTATAAGTGACGCTCTTGAGCTGTAACTCTATTTGGTTCCTAGAACTGCTGCAACCCACAAGACGGATGTGTCGCAGTGGTACAGAAACACCCCTACACAGCGCGCCGTACTGGAGCGTCTGCCTCAGTTTGCGATCTATTTACCGACTGACCCTCATAGTATAAAGAGCAAACGCAAGTGTCGTCGACCGACCACTGGAATGTATCACATACTGTAGTTTCGAAGACTTAACAGTGACCGCCTGTGTCTGATACCGTAGTTTAGAAGACTTACCACTGGCCGCCTGTGTCTGTCGTCGTTTAGAACGCGCCATCAGTCGCAGCTTGGCGCCTGTTTGTATGTGACCGGCAACACGCCAGCGCTCGTTGGGCTGCATACCGTTGCTGGGCAATGCGCGTTTCCACGCGTCTTGTGGCCGCGAATATAGTTGTTCGTGTCACGTCAAAACTTTGTTACTCAGGCGAGTATTCGTTTAGTTCATCAACAGAATTTTCGATACGTTTCTGCACATTTCTTTATGTTGCTTTGCAATTATTACTATTATCATTATTATTATTATAGGTATGACTCATATATAGAAGAGGCTGCTTCTGAATTAAAACAAAAATTATAAAAACAGTTCATTTTAATAGTAAATGTATGTAAATCGTAACTAGAATGTTTTGAACTGTTTATTAGGAATACGCAGTTATTATCAATAAAGCAACGGTAAGCATTTAGTACTCAGTAGTTATTTCAATGCATATTTTCTAATGGATTCCAATACGTAGAGTGATGTGTAGAACCATTTTGGGATCCTACATTGTGTGAGTAATTTACTATCCTCCACGGTTGTGTGAAGAAAGAGCGAGGTGGCGCACTCGTAACACATTTGACTCGCATTCAGAAGGATGGTGGTTCAAATCCACCTCCGGCCATCCAGATTTAGGTTTTCCGTCATTTTCCTAAATTACTCCAGGCAAATCCCGGGATGGTTCCTTTGAAAGGGCAGGGCCGATTTCCTTCCACATCCTTACCCAAATATTCCGAGCGTAAGCTCCGTCTCTAATAACCACGCAGTCGACGGGACGTTAAACTCCATACTTCCTTCCTTCCGTTTGTGTGAAGACGATAGTGTCCTAACTGATATTATATTTTTTTCTGAGGCTCGAAGCAAGAAAATGACTCCAGAAGGATAGTTTCACTCAGCAGCGTAGTGTGCACTGATTGGTATCTTCCTCACAGATTAAAACTGAGTTTCGGACTGGGATCTAACCTGGGACCTTTGCCATTCGCTGGCAACCGTCCTAGCGACTGAGTTATTCTGGCAATGTTGAGGGTCCCTCCTGAATGTTTCACTTCAGACGACACCTCGCCTCCTACCGTTAAAAATTCACAGAAGTTTTCCTTTGAAACTTTCAGGACTAGTACTCCTGATAGAAAGAATATGGCGGAGAAATGGCTTAGCCACAGCCTAGGGGATGTTTGCCGAATGATATTTTCACTCTGCAGCGAAGTACACCCTGATATCAAACTTCCTGTCTGATTAAAACTGTGTCTGAACTGGGATGTGTACCTGTGACCTCTGTCTTTCGTGGGCAATCTTGACTGAGCTATCCTGGCACTCTTCAGGGGTCATCCTCACAGATTTAAGGTAAGAGGTGAGGTAGTATCGGATTTAAATCTATAATGTTCATTGCCATGTGAAGAAACTACGTTATCAAATGTATGCTAATCTGTTCTCTGATAGAAATGTTCCTATAATAACTGGAAGTGTTAAACATAGAGAAAGAAAGCGATGTCTATTTGTTCTAGATATTTTCAACTCATACGAAACTTTATCAGTAACACAGACATTAGCTTAATTTCTTTAATTTTTCCCTGAATCCCTCGACAGAATAGAAAAAGTGAGACATGAGGAAACTTTTCAGTTTAGCCGTGAAAGGATTGCTACCAAGCATATTGAATTCTTGTGGTAGCTTATTAAAAATGGATGCGGCAGAATACTGTACACCTTTCTGCACAAGGGTCAAGGAGGCGTGGTCTAAATGCAGGTTCTATATTTGTCTAGAGTTAACTGAGTGAAAGCTGCAAACTATTGCGAATAAGTGAATAGTATAACGACACCGAAGAAAATATGTGCTGACAGCCAATGTCAAAATTTCCAGGCTATTAAACAAGGGTGGACATGAAGTAAGCGAGCTTGCAGCACATATTGTTCGAATAATCGAACCGAAAGTTTGTGCGCAATAAATGTCCTTTTGGAATGAGAGTATTCTCCCCACCCCCACACCACCCCAACAACAACAAAATAATAATAATAAAAATAGAAATAAAAAAATAAAAGAGAAACCCCGTACGAAAGATTGCTACAGTAAGCCATCCACAACCTGCTTGAGTAGTAACGTTGAAGCTTTTGTCCGTCAAGGACCTTTTCCTTATCTTTACTCGTTGATACCCTCGGTCGCCGTAATTTCTTGCTTGCCTGTATTTTCCGTGTTACTGAAACTCACGTCGTACTAGCAGGGAAGTGTTATAGGACAGCGGTTCCCAACGCGTCGGCCGCGGGCAATTCGGCACTGGGCCGCGAACGCTCGACCAGAGTCGAAGACAAGATAAAAATTATCGCTAGGTTCAAGGGTTTCACTCGTCAGTTGACAAGGTCCGCTGTTACCTGAATACGCATGCTTGGTTATGGACCGGGACTTGACGCAATATGAAGTACGTCTATCGCAAGAAATTGTTTTCGGACGCAGGAAGGTTTCATTTTATCCTCCCTATACTTCCCTCCATTAGTTGTCGCTGCCGTAGCGGGAGTGACCCATTTTTGTTTTTGTCATTGGCAATACTTTAATCGGCTCTTGTGCGTGGTTATTCGAAATTTTTCACGCCGCTTTTCGCCTGCTGCTAACTTGTGTTGGAGCCTGCAGTATTTAATGAACAGTTTGTTGTTGTTATTGCCAGTTTATGAGGTGTTGCATTAAATGGAATTTTGGTAACGAAGGAAGCTCCCTTCCAATATCGCATTGTGTGTGCTTTCAATGAGATGGTTTTGACACGCTCAGTTCCTGTACACGCACTATCCGAGCATGCAGTACATTCCCGTTACTTACGTATAGCATCCACGTAGAACTTTTGGCACGGCGCACATCTTCCGTCAGCTCAAGGTCGGCAGTGGGACGAGTGAAACCTCTAGTGCATATAAGTTTCAGTTAACAATGGCCATCAATAGTATGAGATTAAAGAACACAATTCCTAACTGTTAGCTATAGCGTAGTGAGCAGCGTCACCTGGACTGCGACGCTGAAGCTCAGTGGTTCGGAACCCCCCAATACCTATTATTTTTTTTTTCCTACAAGGGTTTCAGACACTCTTATTAATTAGTTTTTTATTATTAGGTTATTATTTTGGTCCAAAATGTTTGCAAAAACTTATAAAACTACAAATCTAAAGTGGGCCGTAAAACACGCCAGTGCTATTTTTTTAATAATTTAAGTACGTAACTTTTACTTTGACAATACTTTTGTCGGTCCTGTATTTGGCCTTGCGCGGTCCGCCAGTTGCCGACCGCTGCTCTAGTAGAGGGTGCAGATTGGCTGCAGAGGCAGCACCGCACTCTCGGCTGGTCTCATGCCTGCAGTCTCTCTGTTCTGTCCTCTCTGTCCTGTCCTGTCCTGTCCTGTCCTCTGTACACAGCAGAGCAGACCAGGGCACAGCAGAGGACAGCAGAGCAGGCCGCTCTCACAGGCGACCAGCTCTCGTGTAGGAGGGGGAGGGGAGGGGAGGGGGCTGGCTGCCGCTGCTGTTTGACTTGGACTGCACCGCTCTCCTCTGCCCTTGTGACGCTGCTTCTCATCACCAGCAGATAAATCTGAAATTTCTGTAATTCTCACGCATCTTTTATCAACAACTTCAAAACGATGATTGTCCTACACGAAACTGTAACACTATTTTCATCAACGTACACAGATTATTCACACATGTTTAGAAAAATAAATTACACTGACGTGATTTTTTCCTTAATTTTGGTTACGACTTTACTATTCTCATAATATCTACGCATTCAACAGATAATACACTAGTGGCCATTAATGTTGCTACACCAATAAGAAATGCATATGATAAACGGGTATTCATTAGACAAATTTATTATACTAGCTTAAACTCGCGGCTCGCGTGTTAGTTGATTATGATAGATAAGCTATCTTTCAGTAGTGTGCTATGACATTGGTTTAGAAGGCTGAAATGAAATACCTTTTTTTAAAGAGTTGTATTAAAAGAAATTTCTTTATACTGCTTTGTTTATTTATTCTTATATTTCCTTGTTCGTATACTTATCCTTACAGATGAAGAGCTGAAGACCTTGCAGCACGCATAGGTCAAAGATATGGTCTGTAGCATCAGTTTCGCTGTATATAACCTCCTTGCTATAGAGTCACAAACGTCATTTTATAATTTGACGACTTTCAACCACCATATCTTCCACCCCCTTATAGCTATCGGCATGGAACTGCTATGGTGTACAACGGGACACTTCAGACAACAATTACACACAGACCATTCGTTTGCGTTCTGTAGTTTTCGCTGCAGAGCGAAATATTAAGAAACACACACACGTAGAATTTTATATACATCGATAACTTTCCATCCCAATATACTCCACCATTTTATCATTATCAACCCTAAAGCAACTATGCAACCAATAAAACCATTTTCAAAGAGTTAATATAATTTTCAAAGAGAAATTATTGCTCCGCACTGTGCGTTATATTCTTCAGATTACTAAATATCTGTCAGATCGCTATAAAACAGTGCCTAAAACCTTCCTGAGGTATAAATTAGTAACTGTACACATATTTAAGTCTCTGCATCTTGTCGTTCGGACGTGATAAGCGTACAGCGAACAGACATTTACACTAATATATATATATATATATATATATATATATATATATATATATATATATATACAGCTATCAGATCGCCAAAGAACCGTGCCGAAAGATTTCCTCGGGTAGACATTAGTAACTGTACAAATTTTTAGCACTTTATGTCTTTTGGTTCAGACGTGATAAAGGCACACCGAACAGACATACACATTCATACATAAGACTAGAACTGATATGTGATTACATTTTCACGCAATTTGGGAGCATAGATCCTGAGAAAATCAGTACCCAGAACAACCACCTCTGGCCGTAATAACGGCCTTGATACGCCTAGGCATTAAGTCAAACACAGCTTGGATGGCGTGTACAGGTACATATGCCCATGCAGCTTCAACACGATAGCACAGTCATCAAGAGTAGTGACTGGAGTACTGTGACGAGCCAGTTGCTCGGCCACCGTTGACCAGACGTTTTCAATTGGTGAGAGATCTGGAGAATCTGCTGGCTAGGGCAGCAGTCGAACATTTTCCGTATCCAGAAAGGCTCGTTACAAGACTTGCAACATGCGGTCGTGCATTATCCAGCAGAAATGTAGATTAGAGCTGCGGGTCGTAACATATCTGAAATGTAACGGCCACTGTTCCAAGTGCCGTCGACGCTAACAAGAGGCGACCTAGACGTGTAACCAATGGCACCCCATACCATCACGCCGGGTGATACGCCAGTATGGCGATGACGAATACACGCTTCCAACGTGCGTCCACCGCGATGTCGCCAAACACGGATGCGACCATTATGATACTCTAAACAGAAGCTGCATTCATCCGAAAAAAATGACGTTTTGCCATTCGTGCATCCAGGTTCGTCGTTGAATACACCATCGCAGGCGCTCCTGTCCGTGATGCAGCGTGAAGGGTAACCGCAGCCATGGTCTCCGAGCTGATACTCCACGCTGCTGCAAACGTCGTTCAACTCTTCGTGCAGATGGTTGTTGTCTTGCAAACGTCCCCATCTGTTGACTCAGGGATCGAGACGTGGCTGCACGACCCGTTACAGCCATACGGATAAGATGACTGTCATCTAGACTGCTAGTGATACGAAACCGTTGGGATCCAGCACGGCGTTCCCTATTGCCCTCCTGAACCCACCGACTCCATATTCTGCTAACAGTCATTGGATCGCGTCCAACGCGAGCAGCACTGTGGCGATACGATAAACCACATTGCGATAGGCTACAATCCGACTTTTAACAAAGTCGGAAACGTGATGGTAAGCATTTCTCCTCCTTACACGAGGCATTACAACGACGTTCCACCAGGCAAAGCTGGTCAACTGCTGTTTGTGTATGTGAAATCGGTTCGAAACTTTCCTCATGTCAGCACCTTGTAGGTGTCGCTACCGGCGCCAAATTTGTGTGAATGCTCTGAAAAGCTAATCATTTGCATGTCACAGGATCTTCTTCCTGTCGTTTAAATTTCGTGTCTGTAGCACGTCATCTTCGTGGTGTAGCAATTGTAATGACCAGATGTGTATTAATTCTGACCGTATATTAAAACGTGGTCAAACTTATTTGATATTTCAGATTTTAACTTTGATAAACGTAGTCTTCTTTATTAAGTTTCATTTCTTTAAACTATTGTTTTAATAATCTTCCTATATTTTCATTATCTTTTTCCATTTAAATGCCATCACATGTCTCGCTTTTGCAGTTTGTCGTCTTTTTCAAGTTTATTATCTTTGCCTGTACTGGCATACGTAAAATCAAGTGACATGGTCAAATAACCGATATTTTTGCAAATATCTTTGAAACGGTGCGACGTATGCAAGAAACATAATAGAGCAAAGTTGTTAGGAATTTTCTCCTCTACAAATACATTTACATAATTTTCGTCACAGATGAATGGTTAAGGCAATAGTTGCAGTTAAATTTCCTTCTACGAAAGGGCTTTGCTCAGTGATACTAACTTAATTTTTGTTCGAAAAAGTTGAAAAAAGCGAGGTGTGGTTGCTGGTGGCCAAAAATTAGGTTTTTTAAAGTTTGATGCCGATCGACTGAACGACGCTACCTAAAACGTAGAAACACAGTACAGACAGACAGCGTCAAATCGCCGTCATTTTTGCAAATATCTCCGAAATATGAGAAAAACATAACAGAGCAAAGTTGTAAGGAATCTTCCCCTCTCTAAAGACGATTATTCAGTTTTCGTGTCAAGTGAATAGTTAAGCCGTTATTTTTATTTAAATTTCGATCGTGAAGGCCGACTTTTAGTGTAACCTAAAGTTGGTCAAAACGACACCTTGAAAGACAACAGATACGTAGTTCATGTTGACAGTATATGTTCATTAGTACGTTCTCAATGAAAAATTAACAATTCAGTCACCTCGGTTCAACATGTCTCCTGTTGCCTACTACACTGGATAAAACAATTAGGAGATCAGTTGAGATATCTAGGTCCTGAAAGATTGTCATAGGAAGACTGAACTACAATGGTTCAACATCTTTATGTCAGATTTACGGGGTTAAGACAACAACATTACGGCAACCTAGATCGTGATAATAGCACAGAGTAGCTGCAGAGTGTTTTGATGTTGACTTGCGTTTACTCTATCAGACGATTTACACAAACAGTCCCGCTTAGATAATGTACTGAGCACGTAGTCCAATAGAACAACAGTGTCATTCATAGTCATCTAATTAGTTATGTATCAAGAGTTTTACACTTAAGAACCGGTGTCCATTAGTGCCCTGTTCAGACTTAGCCCCTGACTACTCTGTGTAGTAATTAATAGCTATGATTTGACGGAATGGTCAAGAAGTTCGAACAAGAAGAACAGCTTTCTGCGTCGTCATCTATTAATTGATGTGGAACAAATCATTTCTATGACAATCACCATTCAGAAAGCGTCAGCCATGCTCCTGCACTTGTTCTCTTTGCTTCTTTATGACAGAGATCGTCTGATAAGTTACCATTACTTTATTATTTTGTTAATGTATCACGGCTTGGATAAAAATGAGGCATTGCAATAGTCTATATATAAATATCAATTAATTTCTGTTCGTTAGTCTCGCTAAAACTCGAGAACGGCTGAACCGATTTGGCTAAATTTAGTCGTAAAATATTCGAGTAAGTCAAGGGAAGGTTTAAACGGTGATAAAATATGGAAAAATTGTCCGGAAAAGAGGAAAATCGGGAAAAACTTTTTCCAGTGAGCTATCAATACCGTTCGTCCAATTGCGATAAAATTTTGTACATTTCATGTTGAAACCAAGAGGAAGGTTCGCTTCAAATAAGAAATTGGAAAAGTCGCCTGGAAAGTAGGAAAATTAGGAAAAACTGAAAGCGATTTTTTCTATGAATAGAAATCAATTGCCCCATGGTTGTAACAGCATCACTTCAGTACAGCTGGACAGGACAAGGTTTGTATAAAACGAATTTTTTGGATAATCTACCGGAAAATTGGAAACTTCTAAAAAAACCTGAAAGTTCGTCTTTCAGTGTAATTTTGATTGAATTCAGCACTGTAACTGACTATTCCCACGACTGAGACGGTAATTCTTTTTTTGTATTGTTCATCTTGATCTTCTAAAAGTTTTCAGAAAAAAAAGGGACAGTTAGAAATGAAAGTCGCAATATTCGAACCAAGTACCACTTTCAGTGTGTTTCTAAATTTGCTCAACACTATAAATTTAGAACCGTTCATCCGATTGCAATAAAATTTTGATCATTTGACGTTCAACGATAGATGAAAGTTCTTATAAACTAAAAATTTGGGAAAGTTGATCGGAAAAATTTGAAAATTTAAAAAAACTGAAAAAGCTTTTTCCAATGTGATATCAATATCATTCGTCTGATCGCGATAAAAGTTTGCATATTTGACGTCCAAAACAAGAGTAACGTTCTTATGAAATAAAAATTTGGATAAGTTTCCCGGAAAATTAGAAATTTCAGAAACAATAGAAAGAGATTTTTCTATGAAATATCAATACCCCACCCCCATGAACCACAGACACTGCCGAGGTGGGGTGGCTTGCGTGCCTCAACGATGCAGATAGCCGTACCGTAGGTGCAACCACAGCTGAGGGGTATCTGTGGAGAGGCCAGACAAACGTGTGCTTCCTGAAGAGGGGCAGCAGCCTTTTCAGTAGTTACAGGGGCAACAGTCTGGATGATTGACTGAGCTGGCCTTGTAACATCAGCTAATGTGGCTTTGCCACACAGTTACTGCGAACGGCTGAAAGCAAGGGGAAACTACAGCCATTACATTTCCCGAGGACATGCAGCTCTACTGTATGAAAATATAATGATGGCATCCTCTCGGGTAAAATATTCCGGATATAAAATATTCCCCCATTCGGATCTCCGGGTGGGGACTACTCAGGAGGATGTTGTCATCAGGAAAGACAATACTGGCATTCTATGGATCGGAGCGTGGAATGTTATATCCCTTAATCGGGTAGGAAAATTAGAAAGTTTAAAAAGGGTAATGGATAGACTGAAGTTAAATATAGTGGGGATTAGTGAAGTTCGGTGGCAGGATGAACAGGATTTCTGGTCAGGTGAGTACAGGATTATAAATACAAAATCAGTTGGGGGTATCACAGGAGTAGGACTGATAATGAATAAGAAAATAGGAATGCGGGTAAACTACTATGAGCAGCACAGTGATCGCATTATCATTGTCAAGATAGATACGAAGCCAACACCGACAACAGTAGTACAGGTTTATATGCCAACTAGCTCTGCCGATGATGAGGAGATCTAAGAAATATATGAGAAGCTAAAGGAAATAATTCAGACAGTTAAGGGAGAGGAAAACTTAACTGTGATGGGAGACTGGAATTCGGTAGTAGGAAAAGGGAGAGAAGGAAAAATAGTAGGTGAATATGGACTGGGCAGGAGGAATGAAAGAGGAAGTCGCCTGGTAGAATTTTGCACGGAACTTGATTTAATCGTAACAAACACGTGGTTTAAGAATCACAAAAGAAGGTTCTATACTTGGAAGAGACCAGGAGACACCGGAAGGTATCAGATAGATTTTATAATGGTAAAACATAGATTCCGGAACCAAGTTATAAACTGTAAAACATACCCAGGGGCTGATATAGACTCTGACCATAACTTGTTAGTCATGAACTGTAGGCTGAAACTGAAAACACTGCAGAAAGGTAGGAAAATAAGGAGATGGGACCTAGATAAATTGAAGGAACGTGAAGTTATGGAGAATTTCAGAGGGAGATTTAGGCAACAATTGACAGAAACAGGGGGAAATAAAACAGTAGAAGAGGAATGGGTAGCATTGAGAGATGAAATAGTGAAGGCAGCAGAGGACAAAATAAGTAGAAAGGCAAGACCTACAAAAAAATCCTTGGATATCACAGGAAATACTACAGTTAATTGATGAAAGGAGAAAATATAAAAATGCAGTAAATGAAACAGGCAAAATGGAGTACAGACGACTAAAAAAAAGATTGACAGGAAGTGCAAAATGGCTAAGCAGGAGTGGCTAGAAGCCAAATGCAAATCTGTAGAAGAATTTATAGCAAGGGGAAAAGTAGATACCGCCTACAGGAAAATAAAAGAGACATTTGGGGACAAGAAAAGCAACTCTATGAATATCAAGAACTCAGATGGGAAACCAGTTCTCAGCAAAGAAGGGAAAGCTGAAAGGTGGAAAGAGTACATAGAGCATCTCTACAAAGGAAATGAACTTAGAGACGATGTTGTAGGAAGGGAAGTAGACCAAGATGAAATAGGAGATACTATACTGAGAGATGAATTTGACAGGGCCCTGAAAGACCTAGGTCGGAACAAGGCCCCAGTAGTAGATGACGTACCCTCAGAGCTACTAAAGTCTCTGGGAGAGCCAGCCATGACAAGACTATTTGAACTGGTGTGTAGGATGTATGTGACAGGCGAAATGCTCTCAGACTTTAAGAAAAATGTAATAATTCCATTCCAAAGAAATCAGGCGCAGACAGGTGTGAAAACTACAGAACCATCAGTTTCATAAGTCATGGTTGTAAAATTTTAACACAAATTATCTATAGGAGAATGTAAAAGCTGGTAGAAGCTGACGTCGGGGAAGATCAGTTTGGATTCAGTAGGAACGTAGGAACCCGGGAGGCAATACTCACTTTACGAATTATCTTAGAAGATAGATTAAGGATAGGCAAACCTACATTTTTAGCTTTTGTAGATTTGGAGAAAGCTTTTGACAATGTTGACTGGAATACACTCTTTCAAATTCTGAAGTCAGCAGGGGTAAAATACAGGGAAAGGAGAATTATTTACAACTTGTACAAAAGCCAGACCGCAGTTCTTAGACTCGAACCGCATGAAAGGGAAGCATCAGTTGGGAAGGGAGTAAGACAGGGTTGTAGCCTTTCTCCGATGTTATTCAATTTGTACATCGAGCAGGCGGTGAAGGAAAGCAAGGAAAAATTTGGAATAGGGATTAAAGTTCAAGGGGAAGAAATAAAAACATTGCGTTTTGCTGAGGACGTTGTAATTCTTTCAGAGACAGCAAAAGACCTGGAAGAGCAGTTGAATGGAATGGACAGTGTGTTGAAGAGAGCGTATAAAATGAACATTAACAAGAGCAAAACAAAAATAATGGAATGCGGTCTTAGAAAATCAGGCGATGCTGAAGGAATTAGATTAGGTAACGAAACAATGAAGGTGATAGATGAGTTTTGTTACTTGGGTAGCAAAATAAGATGCGATAGTCGCAGTACAGAGGATATAAAATGCATAATGGGAATGGGAAGAAAAGAATTTTTGAAAAAGAGAAATTTGCTAACATCGAATATTAATTTAAGTATAAGAAGTCTTTTCTGAAATATGGTGTTACAGAAGAATGCTGAAGATTTGTTGGGTAGATCGCATAACTAATGAAGAGGTACTGAACAGAATTGGTGAGAAAAGGAGTTTTTGGCATACCCTGACTAAAAGAAGGTATCGCTTGGTAGGACACATTCTTAGACATCGAGGAATCGTAAATTTAGCATTGGAGGGAAGTGTGTGGGGTAAAAATCGCAGAGGGAGACCAAGAGACACGTATACTAAGTAGATTCAAGTAGATGTGGGTTGCCGTTCTTATGAGGAGATGAAAAGACTTGCTCAGGATAGAGTAGGGTGGAGAGCTGCATCATTCCAGTCTCCGAACTGAAGACCATAACAACATATCAGTAGCATTTATCTGATTGCGATAAAAAACATGGCACATTATACGTTCAAAGCGAGAGGAAGGTTTGAGTGAAGTAAAAGTTTGGAACAGTTGGCCAGAAAATAGGAAAATTTGTGTAAAACTGAAAGAGCTCTTTTCTTTGGGATATCAATTTCATTCGTACGACTGCGATAAAATTTTGCACATTTGACGTTCAAAGCAAGAGTAGATACCTATTGGCAATTGTGAAGCATTGCCGGGTCGACTAGTAGACTAATAATAATTATCCGCAGTCTTTCTGACATGTTTCGAAGTGACGTCAGTGAGTTCAGGGACGGCATCGCATGAGGATTGCCACCCGCTCCCTAAGAACTCAAATTTATTTTAAACTGTAGCAACAATTTAGCACAAAAATAAATAAAAAACGCAGAAGTTTTAGTTTAAACCAAATTTCTTTAAAATTACTAACTTTTTATTTCTTCCCATGAAATATTTCTTTGTTTTGTTTTATTCAATGTACAATTGAATACCTCCCTGGAATAAGAATGTAACCCACAAATTTTCGAAAAGTGTGATTTCTGTGGAAACAGGATGTATCTGCATGCCTCCGTGTTGTGGTACCTTCTTGTGTCATACATCTGAACGTGAAGCTGGTTTACAACCAGCTGAACTTTTCCCTCCATGGAATAAGGATGGAACATCAGTCAAGATGGCGGATAGTGCTGGTGTTGATTCATCACCAGACGTAATAAATGAATTAAACAAAGGCCGTAAGCGAAAAAATAAATATAGATGAATGGAAAGATGTGAAAAGGAAGTGTCTAAAGCAGAGTGGAAAAGAATATACAACTCTGAAAGGCACTGTAAAAGCTGCAAAGAAGCCAAAAACAGAGGTAAGTGGAATAAGGATGTAACATCCTCAAATTATGTTTTAGAAGTTTTAGTTTTTATCTCTGTATGACCTTAATGGGAATAACTATCTCTGCGAAAAGCATAATATATGTCGTCTACGAGTATTAAAATAACCAGGCTAAGTAGTAAATAAGCTGATAGTTAACTGTGTATAATTTTGTTTGCTGGAAAACGCATACAAGTGTAAATATGGAAGGATGCACAATACTTGACATGAATGGAAAGGAACGTCTGTTCGCCGAGTTTTTTTCTAACACACTCAATGACCAATCGTAATTCTTGGTTCAACAATGCATGGAGATTTGTGATGTTCAAAGACGTTACACTAAGAAAGTATCTCTCCCACGCAATGCAACTTCAGATACTTCTTAATGTGCAATAGGAAGAAACTACAGGTATGTTAGTAGTAAAGAACCAATAGAATAAAACTTGGTGCGTGATGGGGCGGTTTTCCATTAACGATACTGTTCATGTGCTCATATCTCATGAACTATGTGTCGTACTGCGATACAATTTAGCTTGTACACTCAACTATATGCGTGTATACTGTTTGTAAAATTTATTGCGGCTCCAATTTGTAGTGTAGAAATTATAAATTGTAACGTCATACTGAATGCCGCAGTTTTAATCCATGAACAGCGGAACGTTATTGTTTATGTGCTGATATCTCGTGAACTACGTGTGGGAATGTGGTACAATTTAGAAGCTACATTCAACTATATATGTGTATACTGTCTGTAAAATTTCCTGTCGCTATAATTTGTAGTGTTCAAATTATAAGTTGCAAGGTCATACAGAGAGCGGTAGTTTCACTCCATAAACAGCGGAAAAGTAGTAAGCGAGAAAATTTTTTCCTTTCATTATTTTACTATTGTTGTCAGCGTGAAAAAGTTTAATAAAGGTTTGAAATTATGTTTAAAGCTTCTTGCAAGTCGCTAAGTACTGTCATTCTCATACAGTGTATTTCGAAAGTCTCGCTGCATTATATAGCAGACTGATGACCACACAGTCTAGTCCCCTCTAAAAAAACAACAATATATGGCATTTTTTGCGATTTCTATTGGTTAAGACGTAATATCTCTTGAACCATGTGCCGTATGTGGTTCTTAACCATGCAGCAATTGTTACCTCACGGTAAGGAATGTGTGTACCAAATTTGGTTGAAATCGGTCCAATGGTTTAGGAGAAAATGAGCAGCATTGACGCTCATGGCAGCAGTTTTCCGCGCATATCATTGTTTGTGACGTCATATTTCGTGAAATATATATCGTATGTGATTCTTACACTTACGGCGACCATCCTCATGGATTGAAGCTTACATGTACAAAATTTCATAAAGATTGGAACAAAACTGTAGATTTGTATGCAACACGTACACACAAACATACGGACACTGCTTTATATATTAGAAGTATGGACGTCTTTTTCCGCATCGCGTGCCGCCGTCTGCAGCTCGTGATTGGCTGAAATAGAGTCACGTGTTTCTTTCCGCCAACTTGGTCCTATACGTCGCTTGGTTGCCATCAGAAGCCTTGTGAATATTCGTATGTTTTGGTTTGAATAACGCCACAGTGTTGTACTTTTGAGTGTTTTTAAGAAGCGAAGTAGGGACGTAAACTTATAGTACTTCCATTAGGTATCAGAAATACAGGAAGATGAGCAGTCTGGCTGATGAAAGTCGTCAGAGAAGACTAGGAGTCCAGAAGCGAACTTCGGTTCTTGTGCTGTGATGTCTTTAATTCATAATGTAAATTAATAGATTAAAGATTCACTGACGAATGGATCACGCAGCAGATACCTATATATTTTTAACTCGAATAAATTTGTGAAGAAAATTCCGACACAGTGTCGTGAAGTTAAATTATTCACGCGTCGTTGATGTTATCTGCAGGTAGTTGCCTAAAACACACAAATTTTTGACATATTAGTGAGTGAACTAGATTCCCGTTTCGATATGAAATTAATACACAGTTCCTGAAACAAACTTTCCACATTCGTTTTCATGTGTTAGAGTGTATCATTATAGGAAAGAAAGAATTGAAAAAAAAACATATATTAAACATTCAAATATAAGTGGCGTTGTAAAGGCACCTTTAATTTCTGTTTCTGGTAAAAGTCATGTAGTGGGTATATAGATAGATATAAGTACATACTAAGCAAGAAAATACTCATCAAAGACTTATCAATAATATCAATTGTTTTCTTCATCTACACTGTGCTCCGATGACGACATGTTCGCGGTCTATTCGAATATTTGGCTACGGTACAGGTCAATCTGAATTTATTGGTGAACTCTTTAGATGTGGAGCCACAAATCAGTTTTCTTAAAGTCGGACAATAAGTATTTCGTAGAGGTGTCAGGTCCGCATGAACAGAAGTGCGCGAAGTTCCCGCATCTGTCCGTCGGATATAACACCCTGTATCTCGAGGATGAAAAGAGTTATCGTTCTGCTCTGAACCTTAAATAATATTTCGATATCTTACGTACATTTCGTCCGCAGCTTTTTATGTGCTAACATCAAACATACGGAAAGTCTACGCAATGCGATTTTTCCTCTTCAAACTCTTCAAAATCTTGGGCAATAGTTTACTTAATTTGATGTAGCACGGAAATTATAACTAATAATGAATAGAAATTGAGATTATTATCTAACGAATATATCGCACTATAACACGTGATTTTTTTTTTTTTTTAAATCGAATAGTTTTCTCAAAATCGGCTGATAAGTATTGTTAAGAGTTGGGAACGTTGCAGCGATCGGTCTGTAAGAAGTAGCGGAATAGGTTCAACATGGTTGCAGCTGGCAGGCTGGCCATACTTTCCCTATATAGAGCTTTACCCCGTTCGATAGACCTCACGAGAGGGGAGTGTTGCGTCACGAGACACTCTGCTGACAGCTGCAGAGGTACGCGGCTGGTAAGATCCTGACGCCTAGTGCTTCCTGCGCTGTTCGCGCCTACATTCGTACGCGCGGCAACCCGCAGACGGACGTCGTATTGCAGTCGGCCTGACCGCAGGCGCTTCCCACGGGCTGCTCGTGTCGTGTACAAACGCAGGCCCGCAAAGTCGACAAATGCTGTGCGAGTTGTTGACACAAGCGGTCCATGAGGCCACCGCTACAAGCGCTGCCAGGAGACGCCAGGAAGCGAAGCCAGGAGACGCAGCCAACGTGCTGCTGTTTACTTCTGCTCTTCACGTCACGTCGCGTCAGCTACGTGTTACTGCGAGATGGATTGTATAAACATACCACGAAACGATTATGTATTGAATGTGTATTTCGACAGAAACAGAACATTCAAAATACCACCCCTCCGCGGGGGTGCCCCAGATATCCCTTCTGTTGTAACGATACACTAGAATTTTATTTTATATATGCTTTTCGCCTCCAGTTCCCTCTAGCTCGGAATATAACTGACTTAATCTTCGTTCGGCATTTTTTACTTCCGCACAAGCGAGAAGACGGAACCGCGATCGTAGTTTTTATCACTCTCTTCTCTATGTTCGTTCTGTACGGACGTCTTCCATTCATGTATCCCTTCAATGTAAGTAATTGTGATGCAAGTAGTTAAAATATATTACTCAAATTTAAAATCATCCCCTCCCTTTCGCTTTTATTTTAATGAATCCCTCCACATGAAATATTTTTTTCTAATGTTTTCAGCTTCTCGACGACCGTAATAGTTTCATGTTCAGACGCCATTACGATCGTTTCGCGTGTCTTAAAAATTTCACTCACTATTACACATTCTTGTACAATACTTTGCTTGATTACAGAACCTGCAATAATTTCTTTTCTATTATACGAAGCCCGATCATTTTTTCCTCTTTCTATCATTACCATTAACTTCATGTTTCATCCACGGTCATACAACAATGAAAAGCGAAGTGAACTGTCTGAGCATTAGTCTAGTACGGAAAGTATCTTGAATAATCACATATTAAATAAGAATAGATTAACATTTTCAGCTTCTGCAGTACGAAGCATATGATCCAGCTAGATGCTTTCCGTAAGTCTTATAACGTGCCGTTGCTTTGTGTGGTGCCTGACTTTAACATTCAACCCGCGGTGTATTTGGCTTAATGTTTATGAATGTTGATTTGTGCTGTTTTAACTAAATTATTCCAAATTCAAATTCCAATACAACCAATCCTTTTTCCAAATTACAATCGCGCAATAATTTTAACAACTTATGGCATCATACGAAAGCAAGGGTAACGTTATACTGTCTCCACTACTCTACCTGATCTATTCTGCAGACATGTGTTAACCAAAACATACTTTTAAGTAAATTAGAATTCTATAGCGTTATGGCCAATGCTGCAAAATAGTTCTAGTCCTACCTCATTAACAGGAAAGAAAGGGTGTCATCGCAAGGGACTAGTGAATTAAGCCATCAATCAACATCAGCTAGCGAAGAAACTACATGTGGTGTTCCACAGAGATTAATCTTAGAGCCATTGCTTTTTCTTCCGTACATTAATGATTTCTCATCAGTTACACTCACACAGACAAAGTTCCTTTTCTTTTCAGATGATACCAGTATTGCAATAAATAGCATGTACGGCAAAGTACTACAAAAGTCTACTAATGATATTTTCATGAATATTAATAAATCTTTTAAAGCCAACTCATTGAGACTAAAGTTAGAAAAGACTTAGAGGTTTCGATCCAGCATATGCATAAAGTATGACGAAGAGCAGATAGAAGAAGTTGACAGTATTAAATAACTGGGACTACAAGTTTTTCATAAATTCAGTTGGGACGAGCACACTAGAGAACTGCAGAAACGACTTAATAAACTGTATTTGTAATTTGAGTGCTATCAGACGTACGTGACGAAAAAATAGTAATAATAATAATAATAATAATAGGTTTCATACTTTGCTTACTTTCATTCCATGAAGTCTCGGTGAGCGGTAACCTCCATGAATAAGTAGGCACGTTAGGTGTGGTAATTTGCTGAGAATTTGATCTCGATTTTCTTAGAAATCAAGGCCCATTGGAATAAATCCTTTTAAGTTGATGGTCTAGAGAAATTCCCGAACAACATACCTGTGACCCATCAAAATCCATTGGTACCATACTTGGTGTTCCCTTGTAAGTGTGTGGTGTCGTTCCATTGATTGCTGTCTAGTTTCAGGGGTGTCATAAGGAACCCTAGTTTCATATTCCGATACTATCTGGGGTAAAATTTCTCCTCGCCGTAAAGAGCAGAAAAAGTACACTGTTCATTTTTTGTTGTTTGTGTGTTCACTAAGACGTTTAAACACATAATGTGTAGAAGGTTCTTGAAAATCCAATGTTTTATTCTGTGTCCTTAACTTACTGTTTGTGATATTTGAACAAGTTGAAGAGCAAGGGTATTAATCGTAAATGAACGATTTTTGTTAATCATTTCTTCGATTACACTAACAAATTGATGAGAAACCACAAAGGGACGTCCTCTTCGTTCTTCGTTGTTCACTTGACCTCGCCCATTCATAAATTGACGGACCCATCTTCTCACCATCGAAGGACGCATTATATTTTCTCTGTAAGACTCACTGATTTATCGATGAACGGCGTTTTGTTCTACGTTCTTCGCATTCAGAAAACACATCACAAATTTCAGTTCACACGCGACGGGATGTTCTATCAAGGATGCAATTACAAACAATACTTACGAACTACAGGAAATAGAGAGAGACAGAGAGAGAGAGAGAGAGAGAGAGAGAGAGAGAGAGAGAGAGAGAGAGAGAGAGAGCGGGAGAGAGTTAGAAATGGCTTCATTTCGTTCCGCCTGAAACATGAGTGAACGCATGGGTGGAAGTAAGATCGTAGCAATGCCGTGCAGAAAAGTCGAAACGTGATTTACTCTCAAACTACCCTCGTAATACACAACTAAAACTTATTATGAGAACAAACCTGAAATCGAGAAAAAAAACGCTGTTACAAATAAAAAGATAACCTTTACGTCTCTGCCACTATGAACCGCACGTTGCATGTACTCTGAGACGTTATTATTACTAGTATTGCCTGTGGTCGAAAATCGACCAATTGTGTTTACATGATCACTGCGGGTAAAATTTTACGTATCATGTCAGCGGCCGCGCGTGATTATGTTGGCAACATCAACAACACGATAGAAAATCTTTTCCCATTTGTTCGAACCACATAGAATGACTCGATTAGTGTATCGTACAGACAGGTTCTTGTATGTACCCTCGTCCGCTCAGTAAAAATAATTGTCCTCGTAAAGCGAAGATTCCATGAGAAAACATCAGCGTTTTCAAGCGATTGGCTAAAATGAAGACTCACAGGATTCTCACTATTCAGTATCTGTTGCCAACATTATCGTAGGAGGCCGCTGGGTTATTTGGTAAAATTTAACTGGCACTGGGAGGTATGAAACGGTATCTTGTACGTGTTAAGGAAAATGTCTGACACAATAACAACAAATAAAAACGGAAGTATATACTTCTCATGCCATTATCGAATTATATAACTTTCATTAGCCTAATATTTGAAATGAAACTACAATTTCGGTGTTCGTATATTTATACAACGCCAAGAAATAATGTTATTTCGATACTGCGATATTCAGAATTCCAGAGCTGACAACATGTCGACTTCGTAGTTCCACCCGAGCACCGCTAGATGCCTCTCCCGGCGCATCATCCTTTATATCGGCATTCATATGAAAACATCCATTTCCTTTAACCATTCTTAATCACTGCGAAAATGAAGCATTGGAACGGCACAAGAAAGAGAGTTGGGAGCACTGCATGTATCGATATTCACTTATTTTAATGCGTTATTTTAATACTGCAAATGCGTTGCATTAGAGCGTCTTTGGTCGAGGCGAATAGCCAATCAGTGAGCTGATTGTTGGAGAATGTAGAACTTGATACAAGCTGTAGATAGGAAAATTTGTACTTCCTTTTACCACTTTTTATGGCTAAATGCACACATAATATTTATATTCGCGAAATCTACGACAAATTATGTAACTTACATTGGCATTCTTGTACGAATAAATTAGTAATCCGTACCACAATTTTCGTGTTAGCTTATTTATATAATAATATGTTGAATTTAATAGGAAATGGAATTATGTTGTAAATAAATGTTGCAACTAGTGCCAACATCGATACTGCACAGCATATCAGATATATCAAGCTGTTTTTCTGCTTATCTGATGGCATTCATTTGTCAGTCCAGTCCAGTAGCTTGGACTAGGAGCATCGCTGCAGCTGTCAAGAGGTTGTATAATTTTGTCCTCTAGAGTTGCGTCACTGTTTGACAGAATCTTTCTTGTACCAGAATTTCTCGTTTTATTTCATTCCATGTTGCAGTTACCGGCATCACAATCTGAAAATTAGGATAAGTAAAGCAATGTAATAATTACATCTAATTATCTCTGGTTATTCACAAAATATTTATTTTTAAACTGAAAGAAGTTTGCCTCATTTTAGTCCCCGGAGACGTCTCTAGAGTTACAAAAAAAAAAAAAAAAAAAAAAAAAAAAAAAAAAAAAAAAAAAAAAAAAAAAACCGCTGAAATTCGAATTTTACAGGCTGAGAAATCTTAAATTCCGCTCATCAACGACTTTGCCTCCCGAAAGGCAACCCTGCTTCAGTCTTTATAACCATCATTTAGTTACTTAGTTACTTATATACATTTTCAGCTTTGCCTATTCGCAGTTGATGTCATATATTCTGTGAATATGTAAACAATAGCAACTGCAGGATCAGAAGTGACGTCTGTTCAATCGGAATAGACGCCACATGTATATATATTATATGCCAGCGACAGGCAATGATCCTTTCGTTAGTGGGGAGTGGTGGGCAAGTTTGAAGCCCTTACTCTTACACGAATTAGTTTCATAACTACGAGTTTGAGTACTGTGGGCAGGGGGAAGCTGGGAATTTGTATCTGACGGGAGGCGTGCTTAGGTAGTCCTTACAGGTGCGGTGATCACTGTGTCCCCAGTGGTGTAGGGGTCAGCGCAACTGCCTAGAAAGCAGGAGACGCGTGTTCGAATCGCGGCTGGGTAACATTTTCAGCTTTGCCCATTCGCAGTAATGTGATATGTTCAGTGAATTTAGTTATTTGCTTTGTGGCACATTTTTAATCCATAGTCCTCCGTGCTTCACTGTCCTCTGCTTTCCTCTTCATCCTTTGGTACTCTTCTTGTGGCCTGCTGACGTCATTCTGCATGGAGAACCTTCTTCTGCCCTTCCTCTGATTCCCGGAAGAAACCTGTCACTTGCTTCAATTAGAGGACAATCTCTTCTCATATTGTATCCTACGCATTTTATGTTCCTATTCTTGATAGTTAGCAACAACCTGTATTTTTATTTACTTATTTTATTATTATTATTTTTGTTATTATTCTTCTGAGACCACTTCGTCCTAATTCCTGACTATATCATTCGAGGTGATCTCCATTCAACACCATATGCAGATTTCACGCGCCTCAATTTTCCTCTCATTCTTTTTTCTCAGTGTTCACCACCAATTTGGTCCCTATAACGCCACACAATATATCAGCCGTATCACTAGTCGCTTCATAGTTATTGATTTACACTACTAGTAACTCTTTTTTTTTTCTTTTCTTTTAAGGTTTGCCGGACCGCTGTCGCACTTTTCTGCGACGTCTGCTAAGAAAGAATTTGCGATAGGGCCGATAGTTCAGGAGATATGATGTAATAAACAATGAACACTTCCCCGTTTTGCGACACGTGATAGTGTGGCTCCAATATTTGAGAAGGAGAGCACTTGGCGGCTTGCAACAAACTTTAAGCATAATTGAAAACGTTTATTGCTTTTTCCGCAGACAACCATGGAAAAATTATGAAAGGGAAAATGTTTATCGCTTACTACCTTTCAACTGTTCATGGACTAAAGCTACGGCATTCGGTATGACGTTACACTTTATAATTTCTACACTATAAATTGTAGCCGCAGGAATTTTCACAAAAGTATACACAGATATAGCTCAATGTACCTTCTAAATTGTATCACAGTACGACATGTAGTTCATGAGATATGAGCAGATAAACAGTAACGTTCATGGAAAACCACCCTATCACGCACCAAGTTTTAATCTATTACTTCTTTACTACTAACTGTATTCGCAACAGATTTTTCAGACATACAGCACTTATACAAATGAAAACATACCTGAAAAATTATACAATTGTACAACATATAGCTCAATAAATGAGATCGTACGAATTTTATATATCATTTATATTTTGACTACTACCTTTCTTTGTTTGTATACTGCACTTATAATTTTGTGCATTATGCATGACAGCCTTATTTCTTATATATTCTCCGAGAAATATAACATGTTTTTAAGAAAAGTGGATGGAGATAGAGTATTTAATTATTTATTCGAACCTTGAGTTAGTACTTTTCCCATCCACTCTCTCTCTCTGTTCATCTCTTTTTTTCTAAAAACATGTTACATTTACCAGAGAATATATAAGAAATCACAGGTAAAAATGCAATCGTTTCGAAGAATCCAATCACGAAATTCAACAATAATGATTGTAGTAATATCACAAATAGATCACTTGATGTAATGCGCGAAACGTCAAATCGATTTTTTTAAGAGATGTATTGAAAGAAATTTCTTTTTTACTGTTTTAGTTATTTATTCTTATATTTCCTTATTCGTATGCTTATCCTTACAGAGAAAGAGGTAAAGACATTGTAGCAGGCATAGACCAAAGATATGGTCTGTGGCATCACGTTTCGCTGTACGTAACCTCCTTGCTATAGAGTCGCAAACGTCATCGCTGACCTTCAGTCGGAATTTTTTTTATAATTTGACGACTTTCAACCACCATATCTTCCACCCCCGTATAGATGTTGGTATGAAACTGCTATGATGTACAACGGGAGACTTCGGACAATAATTACACACAAACCATTCGTTTGCCTTCTGTAGTTTTCGCTGCAGGGCGATTAACGCACACACACGTAGAATTTTATATACACCGATAACTTTCCATCCCAACATACTCCACCCTTTTATCATTATCAACCCAAAATGCAACCTTTCATTTTCAAAGAGTAAATATGATTTTCAAAGAATCATTATTGTTCCGCATTTCGCGTAATATCCTTCAAATTACTAAATATCTATCAGATCCTTATAAAACCGCGCGTAAATTCTTTCTCAGGTATAAATTAGTAACTGTACAAATATTTAAGTCTCTGCTCTTGTCGTTTGGACGTAATGAGCGTACACCGAACAGACATTCACATTAATATATATAGATAAATAGCTATCCGATCGCCATAAAACCGTGCCTAAAGCCTTCCCCGGGTAGACATTAGTAACTGTACAAATTTTTAGCTCTTTATGTCTTGTGGTTCAGAGGTGATAAAAGTACACCGAACAGACATTCACATTTATAGATATAGATTTGTTACACATTTCTTAAATTAACTGAAGACTATCCTAAGGACAATACACACACTAAAGGAGGAGTCGAATTTCCAGCGTCCATGACATGGTGCCTAGAACCGCACAACTATTCCCGCACTCCATACATTTTCTCAAACCTGTTCTATGATTTCTGACCTCTGCTTAAAGTTCACAGTTATTTTCATTAAAACTGTAATCATATTTTTCGTTTTGTTTATATTATCATAGCAAACACTGCACAAGCATCATTCAGGACATTTAGTGGTTGAGTCAGCGTCTCTTGATTTTCTGAGAGAATCAACATGTAAGTCATACTGCTATAGTTGGTGGTATAATGCAATTTTGTGCTATGCACTGCGCGTGTGATGTGACGCAAGCGGTCCCACTTCGCGCTCTCAAAACAGTATTTGCGCCAGCCGCCAGAGGCCAGAGTTTCTATAATATTCTATGTATCTATTATCCTTGACCTTAAATATTTTCTTTCTTTTTTATGGTCCTGATTTCAGCTAAAAATTCTTTGCCCTTATGGATACTATTGCCTTGGTGGCAACGTTTACCTGGTTACTCAGAACCTGGAAGTCCTAGGATTATTTTTAGTAACAATTTAGGAAATTTAGAAAATTGAATAACTAGGGGAAAGATAGATACCGCCTACAGGAAAATAAGAGACAACTGGCGACAAAAAAAAGCAGCGGTATAAATTTCAAGAACTCTGATGGAGAACCAGTACTCAAAGAAGGGAAAGCTGAAAGGTGGAATGAATATATAGAAGGCCTATACAAAGAAACTTGAAGACAGTATTCTAGAAATGGAAGACGAAGTACAGCAAGATGAGATAGGAGATACTATACTGCGAGAAGAATATGACAGAACACTAAGAAAGTTGAGTAGAAACAAGGCTCCTGGAGTAGATGACGTTCCGTTTGAACTGCTGTCATAGTTAGGAGAGCCAGACACGAAAAAAATTGTTCCACCAGGTATGCAAGATGTATGAGACAGGGGAAATATCCCCAGACTTCAAGAACAATAGGGTGTTGAAAGCAAGTGCAAACAAATGTGAAAATTACAGAACTATCAGTTTAATAAGTCATGTTTGCAAAATACTGACACAAATTATTTACAAAATAACGGAAAAACTGGTATAATCCGAACTTGAAGAAGACCAGTTTGGATTTAGAAGAAATGTAGGAACACACGAGGCAATACTCACATTACGACTTACCTTAGAAGATAGTTAACGAAAGGTATCCTATGATTTTAGCATTTGTACATTTGGAAAAAGCTTTTGAAAATGTTGACGGAAATCCAATCTTTCACATTCTGAAGGTAGCAGGGGTAAAATATAGGGAGCAAAGAGTTATATTCAACTTGTACAAAAATCAGACCGCAATTACTAGAGGCGAAGCGCATGAAATGGTCGCAGTGGTTGGGAATGGAGTAAAACAGGGTTGTAGCCTTTCCCCGATGTTGTTCAATTTGTTCAATGAGCAAGCTATGATAGAATGAAAGGAGAAATTTGGAGAGGAAATTAAAGTGCAGGGAGAGGGAATAAAAATCTTGCGGTTTGCTGACGACATAGTAATTCTGTCAGAGACAGCAAAGGAGTTGGAATAACAATTAAACGGAATGGATAGTGTCTTGCAAGAAATGTATACGATGACCATTAACAAGAGTAAAACGAAGGTAATGGAATGTAGTGTCATAAAATCAGGCGATGCTGGAGGGATTAGGTCATGAGAAAGTAAAAGTAGTACATGAATTTTGTCATTGGGGTAGCAAGATAACTTATAATGGCCGAAGTAAAGAAAATATAAAAAGTAGAAAAGTGGGAAGAAAAGCGTTTCTGAAGAAGCGAAATTTGTTGACATCAAATATTAGTTTAAAAATTAGGAAGTCCTTTCTGATAGCATTTGTCTGCAGTGAGGCATTGTATGGGACTGAAACGTGGACGGTAAGGAGCTCAGATAAAAAGATAATAGAAGCTTTTGAAATGTGTTGCTACAGACGAACGATGGAGATTAGATGGGTGGATCACGTAACTAATGAGGAGGTACTTTACAGAATTTACAGATAAAATGAGTTTCTGGCATATAGTGACTAAGAGAATGGATAGACTGTGTGACACATTCTGAGATATCAGGTAATCGTTAAGTTAGCATTAGAAGGAAATGTGTGAGGTAAAAATCGTAAAGGGAGACCGAAGGATGAATACAGTAAGCAGATTCAAAAGGATGTAGGTTGCCATTCTTGTTCTCAGATTAAGAGGCTTGTACACGACAGGGTAGTGTGGAGAGCTGCATCAGACCAGTCTGCGGACTGAAGACCACAACAACAACAATTTACGCAGGGCTAATCGTCAGCCGGCCTTGGTGGCCGAGGGAAATGAGGCGCTCCAGTCACGGTCTGCACGGCCACTACGGTCGGGGGTTCGAATCCCCCCTCGGGCATGGATATTTGTGCCGTCCTTAGTGTTATAGTCGGGCCGCCGAAAGAACGACCCTGACAGTTCTCGCACGTGGGCCGCAGAGGGTGGGGGGAAAACTCAACCGCCAACCTGAACTCTGGAATTCGTAAACGTTGCCGGGATAACGGTGCCGCGTTGCCACCCAGCCACTCCACTCAGCCACTCAAGGTCGCACGGGGTGACATGCTTCAGTCGCTGCAAAGCATCTGTAGTGTCTTCATCGTTTGTCTCGTTGGTTACCGGTTTCGTTCGTGCCGTGTTACGTGTCGTTAATTTCAGACGTGTGTGAGGTGGCTTCTTCCTCTAACCGTGAGAAAGTCCCTTTTGTGACCAATAGACTGGCTGTCGAAACTGATCTGATGATATTACTCGGACGCTATACTATGGCAGTCAACAGCGACCGTAAACGAATGATGAAAAAAAAAAAATAAAAAATAAAAAAAAAAAACCTTATTTTTATGTAAGAAGACAAATCATTTCACTGGAAGGGACGATTTTACTACTTGTAAAGTGCTAGTCCTTATTTGTTTACCCTCTCGGCAGACTGCCACAATACAGTGTCCGAGTAATAATACCGAGTTTGTGGAAAATGTTTATAGAAGATGAAATATATTAACAAAATTCTTCAACTAGCGATCTTTTGCTGAAGACAAAATGATACATTATATTTAATGGAATACGGAACATATGAAGCTTTAGTTTAACTCGACATATATTTCTATACCTTTCTTTTTAACTGCTAGAAGAGTGTTTTTCAACACATCGTGGTGGTTATTGTTCGTTCACGCTTTAGTAGTACATAGCAGCGGTTCCAAAATATTCGGACTTGATATTCGTATGCCGGCGAATGGCACGGCCTAACAACAAACAGCCGCGTAGCAGCATTGGCAACATAGCCGCTAGCTGTCAGAGTCGGTCTTTCGGCGGCTCGATTATAGCTAGTTAATAAGTAGTTTGTAAGCTTAGGGACTGATGACTCCGTAGTTAAGTCCCATAAGTTCTACAAACATTTGAACATTTGATTTTGGCTAATCGTCACAGCTCTACCACAGATGCACTTTGGAACTGTTCAGTGCTGAGCACGTCTTCCGTTGGAGGGAGCACCGCCCGTTGTTGTAAGGCTAGTCTACACGACGACACCAGGTTGCGACATTCGTTGCGCGAAATGAATTGCGCGCAACTGGTTTCGTGTATGTCTGTAGACACGTCACCGAAACTATACTCTTCAGTTTCGTTGTTTTGGAGTCCCGCAGTCGTTGTGAAATGAAGGTTTTGCAGCTCTAAGAGTTGCGGCGGAGCTATTACTGCTCTGTGTGAAGTCACTTCATGAGACTAAACATAAAAAGACTAAGGAACGTGTTACGGTTGTTAAGTGGAAGACGTCAGTTCGGTTGATCACCGGCCTTTCTGAAAGAGATTGTGGCTGAAGACCCTACAAATTATTTTAATTATCTTCAAATGTCATCAGAGCATTTTACGTTTTTTCAAATATAGTAATGCAATAAGGAAATAAGATACTCTTATGCGTATAGCATTGTCACCAGAACTGAAATTAAAAATTACATTACGTTTCTCGTCAAGTGGGGATTCATATTCGTCTATATAGAATCTGCATCGTGTTACGAAATCCACAATTGCTTAATCAGGAAAAGGTGAACAATACGTTTGAAAGTATTTACATAAAAAAACGTGAATGTAAAACCCTGTCACGTTTTAAATAAATATTTACAAAGAATTGTGAATGTAAAAGCTGTCACGTTATACAAATAATATGAAATAAAAGAATTCAGCTGAACAGATTTGTGTAGCCTTTCCTTCTGTGTACAATTTTCCTTAAAAAAAGTCTGCAAGTTCAAACCACGTGATCATGGTCTTGTTATCTTGCGCTGATCAACATCCAGATGTTTCACTAGATAGCATTTTGCAAAGTTCCTTTGTACAGGTATTTTGAATTGAATGTATTTTAGCCCGCAAATAACCTAACGTTCACCCATCAATATTTAATTCACGAATGATTTCTTCAAGAGCACGAACACGCCGCTACTTATTCCAGAAAGCTTTTAAAACCACATAAACACATATGCATCACATATATGTCCAAATACCGAACAATTGCTTCCGTTCCCCACTTCATTTTGCGATTTGGTTATCACCTAACCTAAAAACTCGCGCAAACAGTTACGCCAAAGTTGGGAGAAGCTGAAACTGTTTTAGTTTCGTCCACGAGTTGCGCGTAAGCTTGCCGCGCATGCGCACTGGCCAGTAGTGCAGTTTCATGAAACGTAGTGTCGTCGTGTAAACTAGCCTTAAGGTCAATAACAGCCACGCGCTCCCGACGCGCACCTATTTAGACCGCGGAGGAAGCTGATCGGAAGCGCTGGCACGAAGCCGCGACGCGGTCAGATTGTTTGAGGAAGTTTAATAAAGTGCTTACTTGCGCGTTAATGAAGTCAGCGCTGTGCCTCAGGCGAAAAGTGTGCGAGTATCCAGTTTATTCGCGAAAAGGCGTGGCGTTATTCCCGAGATTGAAGAGGAAGCCGTATAGTGTACTTCAGCAACTTTCATGGTAACAAATAGGAATCAGTATATCTGCACGGTTTCCGTCAGTATAGGTTGGGAGTGAGGAAACTTCATTGTACAAGTATAATTACCAACTGGCATTGTTAGGGAAGTGTGTTACGTGTAAAATGAACAGTAAAATATGTTCTATGTACTGTCATATTATCATTCAAACTGACATTTTACATCTTTCCAAAGAATGATACTGTAATTTTGCCTAGTGTAAAAAGCACGCTTTCGTTTTAAGTGTCGCCGCATATTCAAGTACGTGATGCACATTACATTCACATTACACCTATTACGTTGCACGCTTAGATATCCGTACGTTCTGGAGTTTTGGCCTGGCCTGGTACACATTCATGCTGTCGCGGCGATCAAATATCTAGGCGTAACATTGCAGAGCGATATGAAATGGAACGAGCATGTAAGGACAGTTGTGAGTAAGGCGGACAGCCGACTTCGGTTTATTGGGAGAATTTTGGGAAGATGTACTTCACCTGTAAAGGAGACCGCGTATAAAACGCTTGTACGACCACGTCTTGAGTATTGCTCAAGTATTTGGGACCCGCAGCAGATCGGTTTGAAGGAACACATAGAGGCGGTTCAGAGGCGAGCAGCTAGATTTGTTACCGGTAGGTTCGACCAATGCGCGAGTGTCACGGAAATGCTCCGGCAACTCAATTGGGAATCGCTGGAAGAAAGACGACGTTCTTTTCGTGAATTTCTGTTAAGTAAATTTAGAGGGCCGGAATTTGAAGCTGAGTGTAGTACGATCTTGCTGCCGCCTACTTACATTTCGCGTAGTGATATCGAAGACAAGATAAGAGAAATTAGGACTCGTACGGAGGCATATAGGCATTCTTTTTTTCCTCGTTCAATTTGGGAGTGGAATAGGAAAGGAAATGCCTAGTAGTGGTACAGTGTACCCTCCGCCATGCACCTTACGGTGAATTGCGGAGTATGTATGTAGATGTAGATATGTAGATGTAGATCAAATGCAACACGAAGACGCTATCTTCTAGAAATGCCATTTAACGATTAGAAATATTATACACTACTTTGACAATTATAACAATTACCGAAAGCCATTGCAGACACTGTAAAAATTATGCCTATATATCATTCACATTTTTTTAGATTATTTGTTAAATGTCTGAACCTGTCTTGCACTGAGATAACGTCGGAAATGGGTGCGCTGTTTTATATCGTCAGTATGGCAATACGTAACTTTTTTACCTGCGTTCCGGTAAAATGATGGACAAAAGAGTGCATTAAGTTTCCTACCGGTTTTAACAAATTTTTTGAAACTAATAACTTTAAAATGGAAGTGAAAATGAGTGTTGACCAATAATGACTAAGTGTGGTTGCATATCTTTCGGTAATCCAGTCATTTGCTTAAATAACTTTCCATTTAATGCTTAAATCGTTGAACAAAAAATAACCTCCCACTCCGTAAAATAGGACATGCGGATGCAAGAAAGACCCACAGTTACGTTAACTGAAAGATGCATGAAAGTGACAGACACTAAACTGTAGGCCAATGTACCTGTACTGCATGGTACTATGAAATATGGTACAAAATTTAAGTTGTCCAACAAATTATCTGTTAGTAACATTGACGCGGCCCTGATACCATAGAACACATTGTCACCGCGGATTAAAAAAATTATCATTATAGTGAGATACAACTAGCTCTTTACTCGCATGAAGTGATAAACGGTATGAAAAACAGATTTCAGATTGATTCCATATTTCCAGATGATTTTTGACATGGCACATGACAAAACGGTCTTTAATAAAATTACCTGTTTACGGAATATTCTCTCAGATATGTAGTTGCACTAGAGAGTCCAGTAAGAGAGGACACAGTAACTGACAGGGCAAAACACACGTGACATCTGGCGTTCCCTAGGGTAGTATTACTGGTCCTCTGTTGTTCCATATCTGCATACAGTTGATTTTAGAGAAAATGTGAGCAGTCCTGTTAGGTTGTTTCAGATAATGTTGTCAATTATCGTCTAGTAAAGTCGTTATAAGATGAAACTTTTACTCTGCAGCGGAGTGTGCGCTGATATGAAACTTCCTGGCAGATTAAAATTGTGTGCCGGAACCGGGACTCTAAGCTGGGACCTTTGCCTTTCGCGGGCAAGCGCTCTACCGACTGAGCTATCCCGACACGACTCACGATGCCGCCTCAAGTTTGGAAAGTAGGAGGCGAGATACTGACGGAAATAAAGTTGTGAGGCGGCATCTTGAGTCGTGTCGGGATAGCTCAGTCGGTAGAGCGCTTGCCCGCCAAAGGCAAAGGTCCCAGGTTCAAGTCCCGGTTCCGGCACACAATTTTAATCTGCCAGGAAGTTTCGTTATAAGATGGTTATCAACTGCAGAACTATTAAGATATCAATATAGCACGAAAGTTCGGAATTGACCTAAATAATGTAAAGAGTGAAGTCTTGCAAATGAGTAGGCCTTATTTACGTTCTTGACAGTGGACTCTTCGCTACGAACAGGCGACTGATGACCTAGCTGTTTAGTCCCCTGAAAACCAACAACAATGAGTAGGCCTACGTAAAGGAATCAGCTAAACTTCCTTTATAACATACTAGCTGAAAACCCGGCGTTGCTCTGGTATTTATTCATTTATTCCTGCCGTTTTTCAGGTATATATTCATTTGTATAAGGGCTGTATGTCGTTAAAATCTCTTGGGAATACAATCGGTAGTAAAGAAGTAATAGATTAAAACTTGGTGCGTGATGGGGTGGATTCCATGAACGCTATTGTTTATGTGCTCATATCTCATGGACTATGACTCGTACTGTGATACAATTTAGAAGGTTCAATCAAATATATGCGTTTATACTATCTGTAAAATTTCCTGCGACTACAATTCGTAGTGTCGAAATTATAAATTGTCATACCAAAAGTCGTAGTTTTAGCCCATGAAAGGCGGAAAAGTAGTAAGCGAGAAACTTTTATCCTTTCATCATTTTGCTGTGGTTGTCAGCGAGAAAAGTTTAATAAAGGTTTAAAATCATATTTCAAGTTTGCTGAAAGTCGCTAAATATTCACAGTCTCATATAGCATATTTTTAAAGTCTCGCTGTGTTATGTGGCAGTTTCTTGCAATTCCTATTGTTTATGAGGTCATATCTTCTGAACCATGTGTCGTACGTGATTCTTAACCCTGCAACAATTGTTATCTCACGCAATGAATGTGTTCACCAAATTTGGTTTAAATCGGACCAGTGGTTTAGGAGAAAATGAGCAGCATTCTCGCTAAATACCGCCGTTTGTGGAACATATCACTGTTTATGACGTCATATTTCGTCAAATATGTATCGTACGTGATTCTTACACTTACAGCGACCGTCCTCATGGATTGAAGCTTAAGATCAATGAGATCTGAAGGCCGTAAGTACAACTAAATACTTTGGAATTACTGCTACAACAGGCTTAAATTGAAAAGAATCCATAGAAAACATTGACAGGATGGCGAACCAAAGACTACATTTTATTGGCAGAAACTTAGGAGACTGTGTCAACTACACTTGTTAGTCCAACTTTAGAGTACTTCGGCGCGTTGTGGGGTCCCTTATCAGGTAAAATTAACGGAGGACATCAAAGAGAACATAGAAGGGCACCTGGTTCTGTATTATCGCGATACACGGGTGAAGAGTGTCACGGATGTGATACAGGAGTTCAAGTGGGACTCAGTACAAAAACAGTGTTTTTCTTTGCAGCGGAATCTCGTTACGAAGTTTCGACAGCAGCTTTCTCTCCGAATGTGATATTATGTCGTTCACTGACACCTGCACAGGAAGAAACTATCAGCAAAACAAAATACGATAATCAGTAGTGGAACGAAAATATTTAGGTTATTCGAGAGTGGAATGGTCGATAAGTAGTATGAAACCGGTTCGATGAACTCCCTGTGATTTGCAGAGTAACTATGTAGGTGTGGACATAGATGTTTATGCCTTGGGACTGATGACCCCGCAGTTAAGTCCCTTAAGCTCAACAAACATTTCAACATTTTGTTTCTGCCAAAACAGACGAACAAGAAATTTAGTCGATCCATTATTTTCTCAGTTTCTTCCTGGTGCTATTCGAGAGTAGAATAGTACACAAATGGTATAAAAGTGGTTACATCAACTTCCTGCCATTTGCAGAGTAACAATGTAGGTGTGGATGTAGATGTTTATACTAAAAACAAACAAACAAAAAATGTACCCTACCAGTATTTTCTGAGTAAACATTTTTTTTTCTTATTTAATTTTACTCAACATAGACACAGCAACTGATTTGACTGATATGTTTCTTCGGAAAGTGAACGTCGGCAACAACTCTTTCATTAACTTTCGCGTACGCTTCGTAGCAGAGTGAGCCCCAGGAAAGCGGATACGGCCTTATCTAGTATTCTTACGTAATCCAAATATTGTAATTTCCGCGTACTTTCGCATGCTGGCGGAACGAATTCTCGTTACCCTGCCCCTCTCTAAAGACTGCTAATCAACACTGATAATTACTAACTTCATCTTGTACAACTGAAAGGGAAACACGAGGAAGTTGTGGTCTCAGGCGGAAGTTAAGTGCTGAATTATTTTCCTGAGATTTTATTAAAACTTTTATCAGCATACTTCATACGCACGTTGGAGGCAGAAAACGTGACATATTCCAAAAGCTGGCTGACAGTCTCATGTGAGTTGCGTTTTACCGCTGATAACTGGTGGTAGCGTCTCACTTGTCACTTGCTGTTTATTTTTATGTTGCTGTTAATTTTCACATTCCTCGTTTCATTTTACTTTTTTCGTCATGCACAAATCGCGATTTCTTGGCACGGTCATCTCACAACGGCATTATAGGCCCACTTTAGGTTTCGGTAGTAACACTAAAACTGGGCCTTTGCGATCGTCTTTTGACAGCTCGAAATTTAGATGAAAATAACGGCTTAACCGTTCATCTGACACGAAAATTAAATAACCGAATTTGTAGAGGAGACAATTCTCTACAACTTTGCTGTCTTATGTGCTTTTTTTTTCCATATCTAGTATCGTTTCAGAGATATTTGAAAAATAACGGCGATTTTGGGATGTCTGTCTGGCAGTAACGTTTTCCCACCTTTTATGTCGAACCGTTCAACCGATCGGCACGAAATTTTACAGACATGATTGTTGGCTACCAGAGACAGGAACCTCGCTTTTTGAAATATTTCGGACAAGAAATACGTTAGTAATACCGTAGTAAAAAGTCGTTTGTAATGTAATTCTAATTGCAAATAAACCGTTCATCTGACGCGAAAATTGAAAAAACGAATTTGTAGAAGAGAACATTCACTACAACTTGTTTGTTTGTTTTTTTTTTCTTCATATCTCGTATCGTTTGAAAGATATATTGAAAAATAACGGAGTTATGACGCCCTCCATTGAATTAACGAAAACCAGCCGTTCGCGGATGTCACGTGACATTCCTCGCCCAGAACTCTCTCTGGCATACGCCATCTTGCGTTGCGTATTTGATGATTTTGTTATTGTAACTTACACGTTGTCATTTCAAAGCAATGGCGCACTGAATAATTAACAAAAACACGTCGTTCTTCGTACGATACATGATAATCTTGTGGCTACAAATGCCATATTAGCATCAGTTAACAAATGTTCAAATGTTTGTATAGTCTATGGGACTTAACTACTGGGTCATCAGTCCCTAAACTTACAAACTACTTAAGAACTACTTACGAACTAGGACGGCACAAATATCCATGCCCGAGGGGGGATTCGAACCCCCGACCGTAGTGGCCATGCAGACCGTGACTGAAGCGCCTCAGCCCCCGCGGCCACCGCGGCCGGCATCAGTTAACAACGGCCATAAATAATATAGGATTTAATGAACGCAACTCCTAACTGCTAACTGTAATTTAATGGACAACGCGCTGGACTGTGACGCTGAAGGTTAGTGGTTCGGAACCCGCCATTACCTAATTCTTTTTTTTCTAAAAGGGTTTCAAACACTCTTATTAATTAAATTGTTATCATTTAGATTTTTATTTTGATCCAAAATGTTTGCAAAAACTTATAAAACTACAAATCTAAAGTGGGCCGTAAAACACGTTAGTGCGATTTTTTTTTCTAAACGTCTTGCGGTGATCACCATTAGCGAAATATGTATCCACTTTTTCGACTAACGTGTACGCTGTGATAGAATGACCCTCTCCTAAGCATGTGACCAGAACACTTCAACAGCACATCATAGACCAATGTACCTGAAACCCACAGTTAAGCACGTGAAGAGTACAGTCTATAAGTATTCACTTACGTTTACGGTACGGCTAATGTTAGTGGAGCAAATTTAACGTACGAAGACAAAGTGTTTTGCGATATCGTTATCTGGTTAATATTTTAACATTTTTCGAATGTTATTTCGCAGGACTACACTTACAAGATTCTTGTCACAGGAAAACCGTATAGTTCCGTAAAAAATAGTGATTCATAATTCGTCACATTTAAACGTAACACATAGTTTGTACGTCATAAAATTCATCAGGCTGCAATGGAATTAAAACTTTATATTAAACATCAACTACAATTATGATGAGCTCCTAATACAGTGCAAACAAATAAATTTCTTGCAGGGTACTTTTTTTTTACTTACTTCAACCAAAAATATTTAGAAATCAACAAACATTTGACATTTACTGAAACCCAACAGCAACATACTGCCTCAGACATCTAATCACCACTCAGCACATAGACGTGTGCTCCACAGACCAAACACTATTCTATTAGACACAGACAACTACCAGAAAGAAATGAATACCATAATTCAAACAGAAACACAGAATCATGTATTAACAGCGGACAACGAACAGATTTTATCTGTCATTTGCTTCATGCAGTGTATTGGTACGATTGGAATAAGGCCTATGGTTTGAAAATGGACGAACAGGCTCGAAACTAGTTACCAACTTCTAAATAGTGCAACTGTGACGAAAAAAGAAAAAATAAATGGTTTTCATTACATATCCAGTTGCTGATCTTGCCCCATCTTCACGATTAATTTTCATAAAAAAGTGAAATGTATTTACATCATCCATTATGGATGTTTTTAGAACATTTGACTGTCAATATGTATATAATTTAAGAAAAATTGAACCAGTCACTTTATTTTGAAATATTACAAGTCTTATTCGTGAACCGCTTTTGGAATCTTTTCGGGTTCATTTTCAGACGGTGCAGGCTTTACCGTCTGCATCGTATGAAGATGAACTGGAATAGTTGAATTATATTGAAAGTGAAATGTGATGCATGTAATGAAAGAAGCATAGGTCAAAAAACGAGAACATTTGGCTGAATACATAAAACATGTAAGAGCATCGAAGAATGAGACAAACCATTATATTTTACAGGTCTCTGACTCCAAAACAAATACGGTAAGCATACAGATAAACAACGAAAGGAAATACATTCTCAATCCCGTGAGGCAACTACCTCAAAAGAAAAAGAAAGAAAAACAATAACACAAGACAAACAACTCTAAATACTAGACCACACTCGCAAACCAGACACTTTTCCAGCTGACTGACAACCTATCATGACGTAACACATAAACACGAGACCACGCCTTACCTCCGCAATCACTTCACAAAAGCAGACCATTAATCCACCTGTAAACTTATATTTTATATGAAAAAATGTATATTATATATAACAGGTTAATTTATGTTTATGCACGTCATGGGACAGCGGTATACACAGGCACAGATGGCGCTAGCATCGCATACGCGACGACAACATGGCGGGCCACTGGCGGGTCTCTCATTTCTAGTGCGGTGGACAGGTTTCCCAAATCGTTACTGGTACACGACTGGGATTAATGCACTTTAAACTGACAATGCTAGCTGGAGCGATACGAAAGGGATATTCGACTAGGAAATCGTGGGGTAATTCAGTAGTCCGAAATCCACAGTGGTAAGAGTGTGCTGACAGCTCAAAATTTCTGGCATTACCTCTCACCACAGATAACGCAGTTGCACACAGGCGGTGACTCCACAATGGTGTTGGCCGAGTTTTTACCTGGTGTGGACTGCGTCGTCAAACCGGTCATCGACTGGAATGATTATCTTTGGGCTCCTGGAGACCATTTACAACCATGCATAGAATTTAATGATTCCAAACTACGACGACATTTTTATGGATGGAAATGCTCTGTGTTAAATTGTCAGTGCCGGCCGCGGTGGCCGCGGTGACTGAGGCGCTCCAGTCACGGTCAGCACGGCCACTACGGTCGGGGGTTCGAATCCCCCCTCGGGCATGGATATTTGTGCCGTCCTAGTTCGTAAACAGTTCATAAGTAGTTTGTAAGTTTAGGGACTGATGACCCCGTAGTTAAGTCTCATAAGCTTTACAAACATTTGAACATTTAAATTGTCAGTGGTTTGTCTGAAGAACATGTAGCGTTACCATAGGGGTAGGAAAAAATATACATTAAGAGCGGTAGAAGAATTAATGTCTTCTTACAATATTTATTTCCACAATTAACCAAACACTGGAAAGTTGCCCAAATTACTCCAATATTCAAGAAAGGCAATAGGAGTGATCCCCAAAATTACAGGCCTATCTCATTGACGTCGATTTGCAGTAGGATTTTGGAACATATACTTTGTTCGAATATTATGTACTACCTCGAAGAGAACGACCTATTAACCAATAGTCAGCACGGATTCAGAAAGTATCGCTCTTGCGAAACACAGCTTGCCCTTTATTCACATGAAGTGTTAAGTGCCATCGACAAGGGATCTCAAATCGATTCCATATTTCTGGATTTCCGGAAGGCTTTTGATACTGTACCCCACAAGCGGCTTCTAATGAAATTGCGTGCTTATGGAATATCTCCCCAATTGTGCGATTGGATTCACGATTTCCTATCAGAAAGGACACAGTTCGTTGTAATTGACGGTAAGTCATCGAGTAAAACAGAAGTGATATCTGGCGTTCCACAGGGAAGCGTTATTGGTCCCCTACTCTTCCTCGTGTTTATAAACGATTTAGGAGATAATCTGAATAGCTCCCTTAGACTGTTCGCGGATGATGCTGTCGTTTATCGGTTAGTGAAGTCAACAGAGGATCAAAAGCAACTGCAAAGCGATTTAGACAAAATTTCTACTTGGTGCGAAAATTGGCAATTGACACTAAATAAAGAAAAGTGTGAAGTAATACACATGACCACTAAAAGAAATCCGCTGAAATTCAATTACGCGATAAATCAGTCAAACCTTAAGGTCGTAAATTCTACCAAATACCTAGGAGTTACAATTACGAACAACTTTGACTGCAGAGAACACATAAAAAATATTGTGGGGAAGGCGAACCAAAGGTTACGTTTCATTGGCAGAACGCTTAGACGATGCACCAGCTCCACCAAAGAGACTGCCTACATCACACTTGTGCGTCCTCTCTTGGGGTACTGTTGCCCCTTGTGGGACCCTCACCAGGTGGGACTGACGGAAGATATTGAGAAGGTTCAGAGAAGGGCAGCTCGTTTTGTTTTATCACGTTACGGGGGGGAAAGCGTCACGGAAATGTTGCACGAATTGGGGTGGAAATCATTAAAAGAAAGACGTTATTCATTGCGGCGTGATCTGTTTGCGAAGTTTCAATCACCGACTTTTAGTTCTGAATGTGAAAATATTTTGCTAGCACCCACCTACTTAGGGAGACATGACCATCCCAATAAAATAAGAGAAATCAGATCGAAAACGGAACGATTTAGGTGTTCTTTTTTCCCGCGCGCTATTAGAGAATGGAACGGTAGAGAAAAGTTATGAAGGTGGTTAATGAACCCTCTGCCAGGCACTTAAATGTGATTTGCAGAGTATCGATGTAGATGTAGATGTAGATGTAGAATTGATGTAAGGCGTATACATTTTTTACTCTCTTTATATTCATGTATATATTAATTAATTCATGATAAAAAAACAAATGTTAATTTTCTTCAAAGAGGTTTCATTTGTACAGTCAACAGTGTAAAAATTACTTTCAGATGTTAATGAACAGAACAAGCGAAGGAAGCTTAGGTATAGACACTCTGTTTTTTACTCTCACCATTAGTAGTATGTTTTTTCGTAGCCGTTCGAGAATGTAAGAAGTGCAAATGTACAAAACGTAAAGGTTTCTTTCTTCAACATATATACGTAAGTTTTAAACGGAATTGTGCTAATTTATTTCTAATCAAGAGGAGCTACCCCATGTAGTTTGATTTGGCCTTAAATCTGGACTTCCGCCTGAGATTTTCTACGTCTGCTGCAGCATCAATACTACAATGTCGGTAGAAAAGAAAAAAAAATTCTTTAAAAATATTTTTTTTTACATAGTGTTTTAAAGGAGTAAGCCGGAGCTGAAAAACTACACATAACAAGCCCAATACTGACTGAACTTTGTAACTATAAAACAAGTTTTCCATTAATTAACTTATAGACAAAAAATATTGAATATAGTAGGAATTTTAACTATTTATTTATTCATTTCCAATACGATTAGTTAAAATAAAATACCATTCTATTTACTACCGATTATAAATGGTTTACTTAATAATTATTGTTTTTTTTAGTATATCAAATTGTAATTGTTCAAAGTCCCTGAAAGATTCAGCTAATAATTTCGACCCCAGACTGCCCGACAGGAATCCCATCGAAAATTTGTGGGATATGATCGAGAACTCAAATTCTGCACCGGCAACGCTCTGGCAAGTACGAACGACTATGCAGACAGCATGCCTGAATGTCCCTACTACGTCATATTGCTGCACTTGACGGAGAAAAAGGAGGTCCACATAATTTTATAACGCGTCCCATAAATCTATCAGTTCAGAGTAATTTACTACTTTTGATATGCAGTTATTTATTTGTATGAACCGTCTAAGCAACAAAAGCGGTAGGGTAAAGAGAGTTCTTTTTCCGTCAGCGTGCGAAAGCACACGGAAATAACAATATTTGTATTACATAAGAATAATACACAGCCGCGTGGGAGTACCCGAGCGGTCTGGAGCGCCACGTTGTGGATCGCGAGGCCTCCCGCTTCGGAGGATCGAATCCTCCCTCGGGCATGGATATTTCTGTTATCTTTGGCATAAGTTAGATTATAAGTAGTTTGTAAGTTTAGGGAATGATGACGCCACAGTTAAGTCCCATGAGCTTTACAAACACTTCAACATTTTGAATAATAGATAAGGCCGCACCCGTTTCACTGGGGCTCACTGTGCTATGAAGCGAACGCGAAAGTAAATGAAAGTATCGTTGCCAACATGCACTCCACGAAGGAACAAATCAGTCAAGACATTCCACTGTTTTACGTTGCTCTGTCTCTGTTGAGTAAAATGAAATTAGAAAAAAAAAATACTCAGTAAATAATGGATCGAGTACGATTCTTGTTCGTTTGTTTTCAGCATAAACATCTATATCCACACCAACATCGTTACTCTTAAAAGTTGTGTACGTGTTGTTTAAAGTTGAATCTATCGTTTAATCACACAACAAAAATAGTTTATTTTAAAATTACTCATTCAAATCCTAATCTAGTATTAGTTGGAGTCCAAATAGTTGACATATATTAATGTTTAACAGTCAAGATCACAAAGTCATCAGATAACTTCATCAAAATTTAACTGAATATGTACATTGTTCATTAACACAGTAATTTAGTTTAATTATGGCCCTGATATTGGTGGATATACTGTCAAAGAAGAAACAGTGCCTTAAACTGATTATGTGCGCAACGGATCTTTTAACAAAACAACTGTAACATGTAATCTGAATGAAACACACACTGACTTTACTAAAAAAAATTGACTGCGACAAAGATATTAAAAACACAAACCACTTTCTTAATGTTCGACTACGAGAATTTTATGCAGATCAGTACCTGATTATTAAAATTCAGTATCATACTCAATTAACTCCAGTGCTGCACAACAATCATTTACAACCATACCCAAAACGAAATCTGTTCAACAAGATTACCAAAAATCAATACTGCACCTTAAAACGACAAATATCTAATTATCAAATAAAGGAAATAGGTTAATCTTCTAACTACGTAAATGGAACAGGAAAGAAAGGTCAACTTTGTTACTTATTATTAATAATCACCATTACATTACCCAAATGATACACCCTTTTCATAATTACACGAAATGCTATTACCTTCATTCCAGGGGTGGTACAACCTTTTTCACAATTATATGAAATGCAATATATATACTTCCTGGCACTGCAGCCTTTGCTCTACATCGAAGCCATATACACAGCACAACTGCTCTCTAAGCGAGATGAACCAAAAGTTTGACTCTCTGTCCCTCCGCACGAGCTACAATGCTATGCGATACATAATCTTTCCCCAAGATGAAACTTCAAACATTTATGTGCAAATATCGATATACACAGTAGAAGCAAGTTATTCGACACAAAATAGGAGGCACAATATTAGACATTTTCTTACAAATTCAGCAATATACATTTTCTATGGACACGTTTCACTCTGCAAATCACAGAGAGCTCATCGAACCACTTTCATACTATTTATCTACCATTTCACTCTCGAATAACACGGGGAGGAAAGAGAACCTACGTATTTTCGTTCCACCACTGACTCTCTTATTTTGTTCTGATGATCATTTCTCCCTCTGTAGGTGTCAGTCAACAGTGTAATTCCACATAAGGAATCGCAAATAAAATCGCCGTTTTTTCTTGATTCCCACTCGAACTCCTGTATGAAAGAAATCTTTTGAAAGCGCGTTTCGCCTTTATTTGCAAAGGCCTCTTCAGTGGCTTGGAATATATGCCAGGTTATATTTTATAATATTTCGGTTTTTTACGTTTTTAGTAGTTCAGGTTATAAACAGTTCTGGCGAGTTTTCTAAGTATGACTAACGACATTTTGATTTTATTAAAATTTTCAGTTTTCATCGATGCTGCTTCTCATGTGTGTTTTCTTGCCCCAGGTTGCTATTTTCTTTCTTCCTTTACCTCATTTGGGTGTTCATGCCTAAGCTGTGATGCATAGTATATAGGAACGACAAGCAAAATTTCATAACACGATTCAAAGAACACATCGGGTGTTGAAAATATGAAAGATATCACTGCACATTTTCCGGACACTTAAGACTACACAACCATTTTGCAACCAGTAAAGACTAAGATATGAGAATCATCAGGAGTTACAACCACAACGAACACATTATACAAACACAAGAAAACTACCATATCCAGAAATCTATAACCAGGAACAAACAATTGATAAATGAGCAGACAAACATCAATGAAAAATCACTTTTAAAGTTAATTAAAGAAATCAGAAACTAATTAGAAAACTCCAAACACACATGCACACTATTACACCACGATCTTCGATTGTCACGTCTCTCTCTCTTACACACACACAAAACCAGAAAAAACACTACATGGATAAATAAAATAAATTGCACATAACCAGGGTACAGGCAATCACATAAATCCCCATCTCTCACTTTATTCACCCTCCTCTGTCACACACACTCACGTACACAAATAAGCATGGATAAATAAAAAAATTAATTATACGAATAAAACAAAATATTCCTGGTACAGAATTTCCATAATTACTCGAAAACTCTCTCTCTCACACACACATTGACATAAAGCAAAGATAGCACACACGCACATTCAAAAGTTGGCAACAGCATCCAAAACAAAATGGCATGTGGCTAGTACTGGAGTAAAACATCCCGATAAAATAAAGGAACAAAGAGAAACATGATGAAACAAACAACACATTTAGAACAGCATCTATGAAAATTGTAAGGTTTAATGAAATCAAAATTTCCTTAGCCATACTTAGAAAACGCTCCAGAACTGTTTATAACTTGAACTACTAATTATGTATAAAAAAGAAATATTGTAAAACATAAACATGTATATATTCCAGGCCACCGGAGGTACCTTTCAAGCAATGGCGAAACGGGTATGGCAAAAGAGTTTGTCTTACGTCAGTTAAATAGAAAGTTTCGGTAAATAAATATCTGAATATTAATATTAGAAGCAACTTAGGGAAAAAAGGAGAGAAAACAACTAACGATTTACCAATTGTGGTTAAATACTTATGTACGTATTACTGAATTTGGTATGACATAAAAATCTCGCCTCAATTTATGGCGTTGTTTGCTACGTAGGAGAAAAACCACTATGAATAAACGACTGTTAGTTTCTTTATTCCGAACCGACTTTCCAACTCAGTATCTCATGACCTCACTTTCACCGAACCTTGCTGCTCCAGTCGAATCGTGATGACGTTACGTCTCGCGTGAACCGTACAAAGTGTAAGGGCAAAGTGACGGGACTGTCCTTATGGTCGACGTGAGGCCTTGAGGTCCCTTCTACGCGATGCGACAGGTACTCCGAGCTGTCTGCACAGAGCTTATTTGCACAGATGAGTCGTTCTGTCCAAATTACTCATCGACGAAAGCTATGGACCGGGCTGTTGGTATTGTCTTGCATTCCCAGCTCTGGCAGGGTTTGAATGTACGCAGACACCAAACATGCAAGTCTGAGCAGAATAATCGTTCAGTCCAGTTGCTTTGCGAGCATTGTTTCCTTATTGGGTAGATTTTTGTGATAACTAAAATTCAATATGAGTGATATTTCTGAAGGTTCGCGAATCTACTCCGGAGATTTCTCAAAAGAATTTGTAGAACTTTATAGGGCGTTACCCTATAGCAACTCAATGAAAAAAAAAATCGCACTGCCGTGTTTTACGGCCCACTTTAGATTTGTAGTTTTATAAGATTTTGCAAACATTTTGGAGCAAAATAATAAAAAATAAATTAATAACAGTGTCTGAAACCCTTGTAGGAAAAAAATTAGGTACTGGCTGGTTCCGTACCACTGACCTAGAGCGTCAAAGTCCAACACATTGCCCTCTATGCTACAGCTAACAATTGGGAGTTGCGTTCTTTAATCTCATACTATTAATGGCCGTTGTTAACTGATTCTAATACGGTTTTTTAGACACTAGATTTTCATTTATCGTACGAAGAACAACGTCTTTTTGTTAATTCTTCAGTGCGCCATTGCTTTGAAATGACAACGTGTGAGTCACAATAAGAAAATCATCAAATACGCAACGCAGGACGGCGTATGCCACAGAGAGTTCACGTGACATCTGCGAAAGGCTGGTTTTGGTTAATTCAATCGAGGGTGGCAAAACTCTGTTATTTTTGCAAATATCTCTCAAACGATACGAGATATGAAAAAAACATAAGGGAACAAAGTTGTAGAAAATTTTCTCCTCTACAAATTCGTTTATTTAATTCTCGCGACAGATGAACGGTTTATTTGCAATTAAAATTACATTACAAACGGCTTTTTTGTATTACTAACGTATTTCTCGTCCGAAATATTTCAAAAAGAGAGGTTCTGGTGTCTGGTAGCCAATAATTATGGCTGTAAAATTTGGTGCTGATCGGTTGAAAGGTTCGTCTTAAAACAGGGAACACGTTACGGACAGACATACAGACATCCCAAAATATCGACTTTTTTGTAAATATATCTGAAACGATACGAGATATGAAAAAACATAACAGAGAAAAGATGTAGAGAATTTTCTCCTCTACAAATTAGGTTATTCAGTTTTCGTATCGGATGAATGGTTAAGCCGTTATTTTCATTTAAATTTCGAGCTGTCAAAAGACGATCGCAAAGGAACAGTTTTAGTGTTACTACAGTAACCTAAAGTGGGCCAATTAAGAGCAAGGAGTACAGTGGTATATCATGATAACACTATAGCAGAAAATAAAGAAGAGTATAGCTGGAAACCTGTGTCTCTAAAGTATTCATAGTATTCATTGACTTTCTTATTTCGCTATCATGTCTTTGTGTATATGACGTGAAATGTTGCAAAAGTACTAAAATTGTTTCTTCGTTCATTCTTAAATAGTTGTACTATTAATAGTTTTCAAAATTTAGCTCCTTTAGAAGACTAACAGGTCACAGTGGCACGCTTTAAAAGTCATTCCTTTGTCCACTTTTTACGTTGTGACCACTCCCTTTTTTTTTTTCAATTTTCGAAATAATAGCAGTAGATAACAGAATGATATAGTAACAAATTTATTCAGTTTGGCCACAGCCTTTATACTGTCGGCCAATGAAATCATCACGAAACAAAACTTCACCTACATTAGGATCAGCTAAATGAAACGTAATATTTACAGACTCGTGGGCAGACAGTACTTACGAATCTAGTGTGCACAGACAATTTGGAATGCGTAAGACTGCTTTAAGAAGACATAATCGTGAAAAACTAACAAAAATTGTAAAAATTAATAAATAAATAAATAAAAGTAAAAAGTTTTTGCTCTAAAGAAAGGAGCACTTTATGCCTATTACAAAAAGGTATAGTTTACAGGCATTTTCATTTCCCGTTTGTCTTTAAATTTACCCCGAATTTAATGTTTCACAATTACTTAGCTCGCCTGACCATTTGGAAAGCGTAATAACGCGAAAGATATTTTTTGATTCTTCTACATCTACATCTACATGGGATACTTTGCAAATCACAGTTAAGTGCCTAACACAGGGTTCATAGAACCATCATTATACAATATATCCCCCATTCCATTCTCGAATAGCGCGCGGGAGGAAAGAATACCTGAATCTCTCCGTTCGAGCTCTTATTTATCGTATTTTATTGTGATGATCATTTCTACCTATGTAAGTCAACAATATATTTTCGCATTCCGAGGAGAATGTTGGCGAGTGGAGTTTCGTAAATAGTCCACGCCGCAGCGATAAGCGCCGTTGTTGTAATGATTCCCATCCCAGATGCTGTATCATTTCCGTAACGCTGTCTCCCCTGTGTCGAGACAATACGAAACGACCTGCCCTTCTTTGGACTCTTTCGATGTCCTCCGTCAACCCACCTGATAAGGATCCCACACAGGGCAGAAATACTCCAAAATTGGACGGACGAGCGCAGTGTATGCAGTGTCTTTTGTAGTTCTGTTGCATCTTTTAAGGGTTCTGACAATAAAACGCAGTCTCTGGTTCGCCTTCCCCACGACATTATCTACGTGTTCTTTCCAATTTAATCTGAAGTAATAGTAATTCCTAGGTATTTTATGGAGTTTACGACCTTCGCGTGTGATTGATTTATCTTGTAAACAAAGTTTAACGGATTTCTTTTCGTACTCACGTGGACGACTTCACACTCTCATTATTTAGAGTCAAATGCCATTTTTACACCATACTGATATTTTATTGAGATCGTTCTGTAGTTGATTTTGATTTCAGATGATTTTACTAGACTGTAAATGAGAGCTACTTAGATTTTCCCCTAAATCGTTTATGTAAATAAGGAACAGCAGAGGACCAATAACACTAGACAGTGGAACGCGCCATATCACCTCTGTTTTAGACGATGCCTTACCATCGATTACTATGAACCGTGTCCTCTCTGACAGGGAATGCCCTATCCAATTGCAAATTGGATAGCGATATACCATAACGCATTAAAAGCCGTTTGTAAGGTATAGTGTCAAAAGCCTTCTGGAAATCAAGAAATACGGAATCGATTTGCGAACACTTGTCGATAGCACCCATCACTTCGTGTGAATAAAGAGCTAGTTGTGTTTCGCATGAACGATATTTTCTAAATACATGTTGACCTTGGGTCAATAGACCGTTATGTTCGAGATAATTCATGATATTTGAATACAGGATATGTTCCAAAACCCTGCTGCAAATTTACGTCAATGAAATAGGCCTGTAGTTTAGTGGGTTACTCCTTCCGTTTCACCATCGTTAATTACAAACGGGTGTCTGGCAAATACAGTTATACTGAGGAGAAATCTCCACGGTCTCTCTCAGAATCCAAATGTAACCTTCAATAGGTGCTTATGGGAGAAATACCCTAAATTTTAAATGTTTGGCTGACAGGTGTCATCAAGCCAATAATAAACCTTCAATGATGGTGCATTTTCTAAGTTAAAAAAAGAAATCGGATATCCGTCTTGGAATGAATTCAGTTTCCCCCATAACTCCCTTTAATAGGCAGCAGTAAACGGAGACAGCTGCAGAAGCTGCTACCAAGGAGACCAGGATAAAGGAAAGGATGAAGAGGAAGAGGCACTCCGTGTACCGTCCACGCCGCGTCATGCGCGCCGGCGGTGTGATGCGCCAACTAGTGGCAGCGGCAGTGGTCCAAATGCTCAAATTTTTGTATAATCTATGGGACTTAACTACGGGGTCATCAGCCCCTAACCTTACAAACTACTTATCAACTACCTTACACTAAGGACGGCACAAATATCCATGCCCGAGGGGGATTCGAACCCCCGACCGTAGTGGCCGTGCAGACCGTGACTGGAGCGCCTCAGTCCCCTCGGCCACCGCGGCCGGCAGCGGCAGTGGCGTTTTCTGCTGGCCGCTGCTGTTCCGACGGCAGTGCGCATACTTTGTGGTTATTATCCATTACCGCACCTATGGTATGACGTTCTGAATGTCCTCCTAGTTATTCACAACATTTCATCTTTTCCTGGATGTCAATTAACTTCTCTTGCGCTGTGAGGCGATCTATTGACCCAACGTCAACACGGATTTAGAAAATATCGCTCATGCGAAACACAACTAGCTCTTTATTCACACGAAGTGATAGGTGCTATCGACAATTGTTCGAAAATCGATTCCGTATTTCCTGATTTCCAGAAGGCTTTCGACACCGTACCTCACAAACGGCTTTTAATCAAATTGCATGGTTATGGTATATCGCCCCAAATTTGTGATTGGATAGGGGATTTCCTGTCAGAGAGGACACAGTTCGTACTAATGGACGGTAAGGCATTGACTAAAACAGAGGTGATATCGGGCGTTCCAAAGGGTAATATTATTAATCCTCTGCTGTTCCTTATTTACATAAGCGATTTAGGGGAAAATCTAAGTAACTCTCTTTGTATGCAGATGACGCCGTTATTTACCGTCTAGTAAAATCATCTGCAGCTAAAAACCAACTGCAGAACGATCTGAATAAGATATCACTATGGTGTAAAAATTGGCAATTGACTCTAAATAATGAGAAGTGTGTAGTCGTCCTCATGAGTTCGAAAAGAAATCCGTTAAACTTTGTTTACGAGATAAATCAATCAAATGTGAAGGTCGTAAACTCCACAAAATACCTAGGAATTACTATTACTTCAGACTTCAATTGGAAAGAACACGTAGATAATTTCGTGGGAAAGGCGAACCAGAGACAGCGTTTTATTGGTAGAACTCTTAAAACATTCAACCGAACTACAAAAGAAACTGCATACAGTACGCTTGTCCGTCCATTTTTGGAGTATTGCAGCCCAGTGGGGAATCCTTATCAGGTGGGTTTGACGGAGGACATCGAAAGAGTCCCAAGAAGGGCGGCTCGTTTCGTATTGTCACGATACAGCGGAGACAGCGTTACGGAAATGATACAGAATCTGGGATGGGAATCATTATAACAACGGCGCTTATCGCTGCGGTGTGGGCTACTTACGAAACTCCAATCGCCAACATTCTCCTCAGAATGCGAAAATATATTTTTGATTCCCACTTACATAGGTAGAAATGATCATCAGAATAAAATACGAGAAATCAGAGCTCGAACGGAGAGATTCAGGTGTTCTTTCTTCCCGCGCGCTATTCGAGAATGGAATGATAAATGGATAAATAGTATAACGGTGGTTCGATGAACCCTCTGCCAGGCAAATAAATGTGATTTGCAGAGTATCCCATGTAGATGTAGATGTAGTAGTAGGTGTAGATGTACCGTAGTGCGCCGTGTCGGTGGATCCCTCCGGAGTCCTCGTTTGCCAGGAGCGGCTACCATGTTATTTTCAGGTCGCTGTTGTCCAAATTGTCGTTCTGGGCCAGGTAAAGTGTCGTCATGTACAGCTGCACTGTGGAATCAGTATCAGGAAGCACCTGAAGAAGACTGCGAGGTACGCAGTTGAAATATCATGCAAGAAAAGACGCGAATGACCGGCAGAATACCCAACTATACAAGATGACAACACCTCGCCGGGAAAACCTGAAGCATTATATAAAGTAAAAATATTACCGACTTGTAAAAGTCTTGAAACCAAGATTAAAAGTTGAAATTAAGAAATAATTAGAAAATTAATACCCAATAAAGGGAATAAATCATATTACAACCACGGGAATAAACAGTTAACGAGCTACTGGTACCAAAAGATGTCCCTTAATCGCGACACTAGAATTTTAAATCTCTATTTCTCTGTTTTATTTATATATTCGTTACTGTTTTTACATATGATCTGTATCCTACAAGCTACTAAAATATCCAATTCACACTCCTACGTCCACATAGATACATCTACTTTCTTACTCTGTAAGGCACATTCGCGAGCATGGCCGAGAGTTATTTATTTATTTATTTATTTATTTATTTATTAAGCTTAAGGAACTCAACTGCGGGGTCATCAGTACCTAAACTTACAAACTACTTATGAAATAGCTTATACTAAAGACAACACGAATATCCATGCCTGAGGGAGGACTCGAACTCCCGACCGTTGCGGCCGAGCAGACTGACTGGCGCGCTGCAGACCGCTCGGCCAGTGCGGCCGGCCAGAGAGGTTGATCGAACCACTTTTATGTTGTTCCTCTACAGTTCTATTTTCTAATAGCTGACGGGAAAAAGGAAAACCTAAACCTTTGTTTTCGATATAATTTCTCTTATTTTATTAAGATGGTCATATCTCACTTAGAAAGTGGGTGCTAACAATATATGTTCGCATTCCGAAGAGAAAATTGGCGAAAGAAATATCGCAAATAGATCTCCATGCAACATATAACGCCTTTCATTTAATGATTTCTACCTCGACTACTGCAACATTTCTGTGACGCTCTCTCTCTCCTACATCGCGGTAATACAAAACGAGCAGCCCTACTGACTTCCTATAAATCTCCCGTCATTGCCACCTGGTGTGGATCCCACAATGTGTAGCAATAATCCAAAATAGGACGCACAAGTGTGGTGTAGGCAGTTTCTTATGTACAACTGTTGTATCTTCTAGGTGTTCAGCCAATGAAACATATTCTTTGGTTCGCCTTCCCTACAATATTTTCTATGTGTTCTTTCCAATTTAGGTTGTTTGTAATTGTTACTCCTAGGTATTTAGTAGAACTGACGTCCTGTAGCTTTGATTGCTTTATTGTGTAGCTGAAGCTTAACGGATTTCATGTAGTGGTAATATGGATGACCTCACACTTATCATTATTAAAGGTCAACTGCCAATTTTTGTACCATGCAGATATCTGATCTAAATCATTTTGCAGTTTGTTTTTGATGTTCTGGTGACTTTACTAACCGATGTGTGACAGTATCCGCCGCGAACAACTTAAGACAGCTACTTAGATGGTCTCCTAAATCGTTTATAAAAATAAGGAACAGTATGGGACCTATAACACTTCCCTATGGAATGCCAGATAACACTTCTGTTCTACTCGATGACTCGCCGTCAATTACGACATCTGTGTCCTTTCTAACAGAAAATCGCGAATCCAATCACATAACTTTGGAGATATTCCATAGCACGTGATTTTACTATTGTTACTTTACCCGTAGTTCATTAGTGGCTTTGTTTCCTTTGTAACTAGTTTACTGGATAGTGTTGAAAAGGTTTGTGAGCTCTACAGCAAGGTAAACAACAAAGACACCCGCGCGTCTATCTGCGCACAGTACGTCTACTGTGGGGTAAGAACGCTGCGACACAGGACAACCATCGTCCAGTACCTTCTGACGTCGCTAGATACCGTCAACTGGGGAACGCTCAACACAATGTTTTATCTCTAACAAGGAAATTACATGGGCTCGAACAAACATATATGTATGAACATTTGGTTACAGGAATCTCTACGTACACCTCAATGGGCTAATGGGCTGGTGGGTGTCGTTTTTATGCAAAGCTCTGCAACCATGCTCTAGATAGGATTGTAGATGTAATTGTAGACGCCATACGTAATTCAGATATCTTATCTATAGTTTATGTAATAATCATCGTACATGTTCTGTGGCGAATTGACATCAAATGCCGTGATGATAGTTGCAACTTTAACCTTCTTCCCGAAAGACTGTTGGTATTCACTGCCACTGCTTCCATCGCCTCTTCCCGCACTTACCGTAGCACTACCGCTTGCGATGAGTTGTTCGTCATTATCATTCCTATTATCATTATTATGAGTTTGTAATAATAGTATCTAACTTATGCTCATATTTCTGTACCATAACAGATACGAGAAAGCATGCAAATGATTCATCTTCTGCACTAATACCATCTTCACGAAGAAGGCTTCTTCGTAACTTCATCTCAACTAATCGCAATATATTAGCAGGATTTATTAGCAATCGCCGCCCCATCTGACACTTCACTTCACAAATAATATCACAAAACGCAACTTCGGTGGCACACTGCACCGTCCCTACTGGTGAACCGACATGTCAAAGTGCAATGCGGCATGGCACACGCAGAGGCCTCTAACCAACGACTGCAGAGTTTTGCAGATGCGGGAATATCACTAGTGCAATAAGGGGTCTTTACATTATCTCTAATACGATTTTGGTGTATATGTGTTTGTTCGAGCGCAAGTACTTTCCTTGTAAGTCTGGAATAAGCGACTGATAACCGTTGCAGTTTAGTTCCTTCCAAAAACCAACAAGAGATACCGTCACGATCGCATGCTGGGACATATATCGGGATTTTCTGAACTGTAATGTAATTTGTTGAAGCAGTTCGAGTCGTGTTCAAACCCAGCTCTTTTGTAAATTATAGAAAACAAACAGCTTGCTGAAGAAGTTTGTTTCGCAGTATCAAAGACGAATGAGTTCTCACTGTACCGCTGGTTGACATTTCCGGACGTGGCTTCCTGCGTTAAACTTCATCTTCCAACACCTTTTCAACTTCTTGGAGTTAGCAACACGAACGGTGGAACAACTTGTGGATGACTACTGTAAGAGTGAAGGCGATGCTAAAAGCTGAGCACTTGGAGGGGCGTGTCCCCCTTCACCCCGGCAACGCTTTGCCGCCCACGGGCGCCCGAATGAAAGAGCGAGTGAGCGGTGCGGGGGGGGGGGGGGGGCAGGGAAAGGTGAGAGCGGCGTTGTGCGCATGCGCGGCGCGCGGCAACAGGTGCGGCGTCGCCGGGGCCCCAGTGTGCTGCGCGCCGTCGCAGGGCGAGGATGTGAGTGCGTGTGTCGTGCAGTGACGCGAGTGCCCAGTGGACCACCGACCGCCGAACACCGACTGCTGCCGTTGACATCACTGCCACCGTCGCCGGAGGAGGGTCGCCAGCCATGGGGTGGCACCGCCTGTTCGCCGCTGCCCTCGTCTTCGCGGGCTGCCTGCTCAGAACGACGCTACAGCAAGGTAAACAACAGAGGCAGCCGCGCGTCTACCCGCGCACAGTACTGTGCGTCTTATGCAGGCTGACGACGGTGCGAAACAGGGCGACCATCGTCCATTACCGTTCCAACATCATCACAATGCGACACTGCGTGTGCCTGAAGCTGTCTGAAACACTTACGGGTGTCACAGACTTTTCACGAAAACGAAGTTTTAAAAATTTCCGTCCTTAACCCTGTATGTTGCAGTGGTAAATATATCTACCATTGATCTCAAGGAAGAAAGGAAGCTTGGGGTCTAACGTGCCGTCGGCAGCTTGGTCATTAGAGACAGAGCTAAAGCTCGAAGTTTTTCGTGAGTATGGGGAAGCAAAGGGCCATGCCCTTTGAAAGGAAGAACTGTTTTTGAACAACTTTGTATGTATCCTCGTAGTCTTTCGCGACGGCATTGTTCCATAAAAGATTCTCGGTTTACTAGCCGCGTCATGTCGGATAAAATCCTCGAGCTTTCGTCATCAGGCTAGTAAACCGAGAATCTTTTGTGGAACAACTTTATATGCCTGTGACTAATTCTGCATCTAGTTCGGATCTTCGTTTGTATATAGGTGATGTAGTCTTGTGAAAAGTGGTGAATATTTTTTAAACACCTTGCACTTGTATGCCAGCGAACAATTAGTGACTGAATATTCAAATGTTCAAATGTCTGTAAATCTATCGGACCAAACTGCGTGGTCATCAGTCCGTAGCTTACAAGCTACTTAAACCTAGGTAAACACAAATGCCCCAGGGAGGACTCGAACCTCCACGGCGAGCAACCGCGCGCTCCGCAGCGAGACGCTTTAGAGCGCTCGGCTACTCTACCGCAGCTGAAAGGAACCATCCCGGCATTTGCCTGGAGTGATTCAGGGAAATCATGGAAAAACTAAAAATGGATGGCTGGAGGTGGATTGAACCATCATCCTCCCGAATGCGAGTCCAGTGCGTTAACACTGCTAAAACCACCCGCTCGGTCCCAATGACCTGAGATTCTGTCAAATATATGTACACTAATTTTTAATTTTATACGTAGGTAGGCTTCATATATCACTGAACAAGTGACTTATAGCGTGATTATTTACCGATGTTCTTTAACACATTGGCCTTCATTGCTTGTTTTGTGTTTAGAAAGCAACTGTGACGTGTGCATTATTTTTCTGATGTAAGAGCAACTCTGAGTACAAAAAAACATTTGCGACATAATAAAAAAATAATAATAAATAAAAAAATTAAATAAATAAAAAAAATGAAGGAAGATTACAGTTTAACGTCCCAACGACAGCGTGGTCATTAGAGTCGGAGCTCACGCTCGGATTGTTTGGAGAAGGAAATCGGCCGTGCCCTTTGAAAGGAACCACCCCGGCATTTGCCTGGAGTGATTTTGGAAAATCACAGAAAACATAAGTCTGGATGGCCGACTGTGGATTTGAACCACCATCCTCCCCAATGCGAGTCCAGTGTGTCACCACCGCGCCACGTCGCTCGGTGATAAAAATGAAACTGGAGGCATTTGTAAACTTAGGGCCTACTCGTACAGCCTGCCTGTTTTATAAGAACAAGGATCAGCAAGTGCAAAGTAAACATGGTCAAGTGCGGCTATTCTGAAGACTAATTTGAATGGGGAGAAACACAGTCGACTCAACATTTACTCGTACCCAGAGATGGATGTTGTTTGGACTGTGAAAAATCTATTTCTGTGCAATGGCATGGCCGTTAAAGATACTGAATTCTGGAAGGAGAGAGTTTAAACCTAATCGCTTTGACACAGAACATGTGTAAATAGCTATTTTCCTCTGCACCGTACATGGAAACTAATAGACTGTCGTAAACTAAATTTCTATTTACGTCCAGTTTTACTAATTATACGGTGCGAAATACCTTTTATTAAGATGATTGCTGACAGGAGACAAAGAACTAGCGGATATAAAGGTGCGAGGACGGACCTTGAAGCATGCCACGACAGCTTAGTCAGTAGAGCAATTTCCCGGCAAAGGTCTCAGGTTCGAACCCTGGTCCGGCACTAAGTTTTAACCTGCCAGGAAATTACACTACATAAACTGTCTCGAAAATGTTTGGCGCTGTGCTAATACCTGGTACAGATAATTGAATATTATAGGCATATTATTCAGTTATTTTTCTGTAGTTAAGAGTGCCATACTCACATTCATGAAGAACTGGTTAATTCCAAGGCTGTCCGTCACAGGCGAAGGCTGGTGGAGGATTGAGGGAGGGGGAAATGAAACTATGAAGCCCCACCCCTTCTTCCATGCGTGAGAACTACATCTGTTTTTTTTTTTGTTTTTTTTTTTCGTTACTCGGGAAACAAGACAAAGAGCCAGACCACAGATAGCTATAGTAGAAGAAGAAAACACCGTCGTTTACACAATAAAAATTTTGGCATATCACGGTGAATGCACATATCTCCGACTACTGGGCGAATTTTCATGGAGTTCTCACAAGAAGGTTGAGCGTTCTATGGAGCAACTGTCATGTATTATTTCACCAGGATGGGATCGTAGAAAAGAAGATATCATAATTCAAAGTTTTAAACCCAACTTTGAATTTGTTTATTTGTCTGAAAATGCTAATATCCGAAGCTACTAGAAAAATGTTAATGTTTTCTCGGATAACTAGGACTTTGCTTGGGGCAACATACGGACTACTTTCCATCGATATATGATTGCGGAAACAATAGGAATCGTAAGTTAAATTCCTTTGTTCAAAATCGTATGTCTTGTTGAAGATGCTAATCTGCAAAACTGCTGGATGACATTTCATTGGATTTTCACAGGAGAACTGAGTAAATGTTGCCACCAAAAATAAATGTTCAAAACGTTGAAAATGTTTGTCAAAGTTAAGGGACTTAACTGCGGGGTCATCAGTCCCTAACCTTACAAACTACTTGTGAACTACCTTATACTAAAGACCACACAAACATCCATGCTCGAGGGGGGATTCGAACCCCTGGCAGGGAACGGCCTCGCGCATTGCAGCATGGCGCCTCAATGCGCTCCGCCGGGGCTCCAAAAATAACTCCGAAAGTATGATAGGAGCTGAAAAGTTTGTGGGGCAAAAGATGCATGGGAGAAGGGGGACCAGAATATGGCATATGACGTTGGTTTTTTGTTACTAGGTGCGGGCGCTGATGACCTCGCTGTTGAGCGCTCTAAAACGCCAATCATCATCATCTTTTGTTACTAGGTGGGGTCGCTGCAGAGATATGCTCCACTGTGGTTTTTTTATGCGATGCTATAGTTTAGTACAGGCCAATCTCATTGACGTCGATTTGCAGTAGGATTTTAAAATATATACCTTGTTCGAACATTATGAACTACCTCGAAGAGAAGGACCTATTAACCAATAGTCAATACGGATTCAGAAATTATCGCTCTTGCGAAACACAGCTTGCCCTTTATTCACATAAAGTGATAATTGCCATCGACAAGGGATCTCAATCGATTCCATATTTATGGACTTCCGGAAGGCTTTTGACACTGTACCCCACAAGCGGCTTTTAATGAATTTGCGTGCTTATGGAATATCTCCCCAATTGTGCGGCTGGATTCACGATTTCCTATCAGAAAGGACACAGTTCGTTGTAATTGACGGTAAGTCAGCGAGTAAAACAGAAGTGATATCTGGAGTTCCACAGGGAAGCGTTATTGGTCCCCTACTCTTCCTCGTGTTTATAAACGATTTAGGAGATAATCTGAATAGCTCCCTTAGACTGTTCGCGGATGATGCTGTCGTTTATATGTTAGTGAAGTCAACAGAGGATGAAAAGCGACTGCAAAGCGATTTAGACAAAATTTCTACGTGGTGCGAAAGTTGGCAATTGACACTAAATAAAGAAAAGTGTAAAGTAATACACATGACTACTAAAAGAAATCCGCTGAACTTCAATTACGCGATAAATTTGTTAAACCTTAAGGTCGTAAATTCAACCAAATACCTAGGAGTTAAAATTACGAACAACTTAGACTGGAGAGAAAGCACAGAAAATATTGCGGAGAAGGCGAACCAAAGATTACTTTTCATTGGCAGAACGCTTCGAAGATGCACCAGCTGCACCAAGGAGGCTGCCTACATCACACTTGTGCGTCCTCTCGTGGAGTACTGTTGCCCATTGTGGGACCCTCACCAGGTGGGACTAACGGAAGATATTGAGAAGGTTCCGAGAAGGGCAGCTCCTTTTGTTTTATCACGTTACAGGGGAGAAAGCGTCACGGAAATGTGGCACAAATTGGGGTGGAAATCATTAAAAGAAAGACATTGTTCATTGCGGCGAGATCTGTTTGCGAAGTTTCAATCGCCGACCTTTACTTCTGAATTTGAAAATATTTTGCTAGCACACACCTACTTAGGGAGACATGATCATCTCAATAAAATAAGAGAAATCAGATCGAAAACGGAACGATTTCGGTGTTTTTTCTTCCAGCGCGCTGTTAGAGAATGGAATGGTAGAGAAAAGTTATGAAACTGCCAGGCACTTAAATGTGATTTGCAGAGTTTTTATGTAGAAGTAGTATATATTTTCTGATAGCGGTTGTCAAGTCGAATCCAACAGTCAGGTCTTTGATGGTCAACGAAGGTCAGAAAGGTGGCATGAACGTTCATATACAGAAGGTGTCGAAGTGATGACCATTGGTTTCAATTCAGCGCTGCAATCTTCATATCATGGGGAGGCGACAAGTGTGGTGACTGATATGGTAAGGATAATATTTCATCGAAGGAGATATTGATGGTAGGATGTAAACAAGATTTATTTGAATAAATACCTTTAGGATCAAGGACACGTCTCCCCCTCGTTTATTCCAACGATGTGGGAATCGCCTCTGCAACTCATTTCTAGCCATCAGCGAAACATGTGCCGGACACCTATCGGGTTGATACCACATTCTGCCGGAGAAAATAATAGGTCTTATGGCTATACAGAACACGAACAACACTTCTCTGGCTCGTACCAGATTCCCTTGTGGTTTGACTAACACAAGGATATCGAACCACTGTGGCAAGAGTACCAGTTTCCGCTTTCTCGTTAGTAACTTTCCTTTGCCGGATGCATTTACGATACGTTAAAGATCCAGTTTATCATATACGTATGTGATTGTACGACGAGTAGGCTGAGTTCAAATGTTTGTAAATCTATCGGACCAAACTGCGTGGTCATCAGTCTGTAGCTTACAATCTACTTAAACCTAGGTAAACTAACCTAAGGACAAACACACACACCCATGCCCCAGGGAGGACTCGAACCTCCAAGGCGAGCAACCGCGCGCTCCGCAGCGAGACGCTTTAGACCGCTCGGCTACTCCACCGCGGCAGTAGGGTGAGTACCTTGAGGATATCTTTCAGCATATAAGACTCTAGCTCTCACTCAATTTCATTGTATTTCTCCTTAAACGAGAAGCATATCTACTTGTTCTTCGAAGGAATACGTCATTCACATTCACTTGCTTCGACGATATTAGTCTTACCGTTTCTATTAGTGTTGTATTGCGCAACCGTCGAATGTTGTTTACATGTCAAAGACACGTTAGATGGATAGGCCGTATTCGGCTAATATTTGCCATGTGCACGACATACGAGAGAGAATTGTCGGAGCATGTGCTTCGATAAGTGCCGAAGTGATACCGAACACCACTCAATCCATGATACGAAGATTGCAGCACTGCATTGATACCAATGCTTACCACTTTGAATACTTTTTGTAAATGGTAATTCATGCTACCTTTTTTTAACTAAAAAGACCTTACACATCACTGGATTCGTCTCGATAGCCGTTATCAGAAAATATCAACCTTTACAATTGCATCCTTAACGTTCTGGTTTGCTTGTTTGAACACGGTAATCTCCGAAACCACTACCGGTAGATATTTTCCAAGGAGTTTCCACTTTTAACTCGAGGTTTGCGTAGGGTAACATACAGAGGTAATTTCATCACAGTCGGAATACTAAGAAAGATACGGAGACCCTTCATCTCTGTTTGAAGATGCTGATCTGCAAAGATGCTACAGGACATTATATAGACTTTCTACAGGTAGCTTGAGCCTATCTTGGCCCAACATGCAGACTTCTTTTCAACAAAATCGAAACTGGGAGGGGGGAGGGAGCTGGAAGCTAATGTAATGTAAAATTTCAGGAGTTTGCTCTGCTTAGAAGTAGGGCACAGTTTACCAAAAACCAATATACGAGACAGTTAATTTCGTAGTACACCAAAAATACCAATACACAGCTCTGTTGCTTCGTTTGGCTCGCAGTGAGCGTCAGTAGTGTTTTCGGAATATTTCACCCCAGGCCGCAGTGGAATGGGCGAGCGCTCTAAGGCACCTTGCTGCCGAGCGCGTGGTTGCTTCCCGACGGAGGTTCGAGTCCTTCCTCGACCATGGCCGTGTTGTTCTTAGGTAGTTTTAGTAGTTCGTAAGCTTAGTGAATGACACCCTCAGTAGTTAAGTCCCATAAATTTACAAACATTTGAACAAGCTCAATGTTCAAATATTTGTAAAACTTATGGGACTTAACGGCGGGGTCATCAGTCCCTAAACTTAGAAACTACCTTATACTAAAGACGGCACAAACATCCATGCATCCATGCCCGAGGCGGGGGGGGGGGGGGGTTCCAACCCTCGACGGAGAAAGTCCTCGCGCATCGTAGCATAGCGCCTCAATGCGCTAGACCGGTCCGCCGCGGCATTTGAACAAGTCCCATTTCCAGATATTTAAGCAGATATCTGGACATTGACAAAGACGCAGAACAGAAAACGGGTATATTTTGAAAACAAAACTCAACAAAAATGTAAAGCCATAAAATTAAACTGCTACTTGATTCGCCGAAAGAAAATATTATAAAAATAACGTCCAGTCAGCGGAAATTAAATTCATCATTGAAGGAACTACATAATAAATGACGACATTCGGGTACAATTGTGAGTTGATAATTCAAGCCGCGGTGGAGTATCCGAGCGGTCTAAAGCGTCTCGCTGCGGAGCGCGCGGTTGCTCGCCGTGGAGGTTCGAGTCCTCCCTGGGGCATGGGTGTGTGTGTGTTGTCCTTAGGTTAGTTTACCTAGGTTTTAGTAGTTTTTTGATTGATGACCACGCAGTTTGGTCCGATACATTTACAAACATTTGAACTTTTTTTCTTTTTGATAATTCAAACGAAAATACTGAGTATAACATGAAACACTGGAGCAACACTGCAAGCTGATGGCTGATGGCAGAATTCGAGTTGTAAACAAGGGAAAGCCCTCAGGAACACGAGTCAAGGACTGTCGAGAAGATGGAGTTAATTAACCGAAGTCGGAATAGGCAACCTTCACGTGCAGGAGAATAACAACAACAAAAAGTGGAATCATTTAAGCTTATGTTTTTCTTAGAGTAGTTCCATTTGTTTCTGTATACAGCCGTTACAAGGATAGCAAATATGCCTCAATTGTACGAAGTATATTTTCTGCTGCCTGATATTTGCACACATCGCATTTACAATTTTGATATTGGAACAAAAGTGACCCGAAGAGAAATGAAATATTATAATAGAGTTTGCAACGATGAAATACATTTTTATTCATACATCTTGAGCCGCGTCGACCGTATATGGATGATAGTCGGACAGCAATTCCGTACTAACGTGTAGAGAGCAAGACACGAAGCGGAAACCGTGGACACAACAGCCGATGTCGACGCAATGAATTTCGTGCTCCGTGCAAGATGGGTCCCATCGGGCCTAAACAGGTGGCCTGTGTTTTCAAGAATCTACTTCTTCTCGAAGCATACTACTATGTCGATTTACTTGAGCAGGTTGTCACAGGATGATATCAGGAAAGTTTCCAAAAAGATCAGAAAATGTTTTTAAGTTTGTAGTATCCTTTCTCCATATAGCTCCTTTCTTATAGAAAATATAGTAATGTTATTGTTGTGGTCTTCAGTCCAGTGACTGGTCCGCTGCAGCTCTCCACGCTACCCTACACTGTGCACGCTTTTCCATTAAACCTGATCACTGTATTCGTCTCTCCGTCTCCGTTTTTTACACCTCACACTTCCTTCTTTGTTGAATCACCAATTTTACAGCTTTCTTTTATTCAAAATTTGCCAACAATTTATTTTCTCCCAAGTTCTGTTCAGAACTTTATTAGTTACGCTATCTACCCATCCAGTCTTCTGCATTCGTCTGTAATATCACATTTCACAATCTTCTGTTATCTTTCGTTTGAGCCTCGCATCGTTCACGTTTCGCTCCCGTACCATGCCACACACCAGATAAATGCTTTCAGAAAAAACTATCTTACATGTAAATTAAGATTTGATGTTAACAAATTTTACTTCTTCAGAAATGCTTTTGATCCCATATCCATTCGGCATTTACATCTTTTGAAATTTCACCATCAGAACGTTATTGGTACCCAAATATGAACACTCGTCTACTACTTTTATTCTCTAGTTACTTAATCTAATACCTTCAGCTTCGCCTAATTTTCTTATATCACATCCTAATACCGTTGGTTTGCTCTTGTTATTGTAATCTAATAGCCTCCTTTCAAGACACTGTCTATTCCTTTCAAATGCTGTTCCAGATCCTTGCAGTCTTTGACAGAATGACATCATCATCGGCATGTCACAAAATCTTTATTTCTTCTCCCTGAACTTAAATTCCTTCTCGAAGTTGCTTCTTGCATTCCTTCACAGCTTGCTAAATGTACAGATGGAATAACATTGGGGAAAGGCTGCAAACCTTTCTTATTCCCTTACCAATCACTGCTTCCCTTTCATGCCCTTCAACTCTTTAATTACTGCTGTCTGGTTTTTCTACAATTTGTATATAAATATCTTTTCGTTCCGTATGTTCTACCACTGCTTCCGTCAGAATCTTAAATGATTTATTCCAGTCATTATTGTCTAAAGCTTCCTCCATATCTACAAATTCTGAGAACGTAGATTTGCCTTTCATTAATCTATTTTCTGAGGCAGTGTTTTCAACCTGTGGGTCGCGACCACCAGGAGGGGGGGAGGGGGGGGGGTAGGGGATCGCAAAGTCTTGCTCGGGGGTTCGCTGTCACAGGAGGAAGTACTTGCAACGTTAAGTGACCAGGGTTTCAGTAATACAAAAACGTATGCCCAAGTGACATTTATTACGGAGTTCCTTGTGTAACATTCATTATGAATTGAATTGACCATAAACTGTTTTATAACTCAGTGTGTTAATGATGGTTAGACGCAAAATCTGAAAACCGTTTTCGTGAACCAGTCGGTAGGTAAAACAACATGATAGAAAAAGTTATTCTTAACTGAAACTTCCTGGCAGATTAAAATTGTGTGCCAGAAAAGGGAATCGATCCTGGGACCTTTGCCTTTCGTGAGCAAGCGCTCTATCGACTGAGCTATCCCGACACGACTCACGATGCCGCCTCACAACTTTACTACCGCCAGTACCTCGCCTCTTACTTTCCAAACTTCACAGAAGTTCTCCTTTGAACCATGCAAGACTATCACTCCTGGAAGAAAGGATATGGTGGAGACATGGCTTAGCCACAGCCTAAGTGATGTTTCCAGAACGAAACTTTCACTCTGCAGAAACTTCCTGGCAGATTCTGAACTATTGAAAAAAAGGTCTACTTCTTTACGAATAGTGTGGACTGCGGGACGTTTCTTAATGACAATTATTTGCTTCTGAGTCTTACCTGAAATATGAAACACTCGTTAAGCAAAATGTGTTTTCTCTCCGAAATAGTGTAAAAATGGGATAATGTGGTCCATTCCAAAAAAATGCACACAAAAATCTTTGTCCAACAATTTAAAAGAAAAGACGGTAGCTCTGTTTCCTTTGAGTTAACATAGTTGTGTTACAGTAACCAAAATATTTTTATTTGGTAAGGGGACACCAGACAATTTTCGCTTGGAAAGGGGTCGCATATTCGAAAACGTTGAAGAACATTGTTCTAAGATAAGTCGTTATGTGAGTATTGCCTCCAGTGTTCCTAAATTTCTTCTAAGTCCAAAGTGATCGGTCACATTCTATCAGTTTTTCCATTCCGCTGTACAAAATTTGTGCTTCCTTTTTTCTACTTTCACTAATTAAACTGATATTTCTGTAATTTTCGCACGTGTTTACACTTTTTTTACGTCTCTAATGACCAAACTATCAGCCGAACGTTAAACGCCAGGCTTCCTTCTGTTTTTGCACTCTCGAAATGTTCAAATGTTTGTAACTCTATACGACTTAACTGCTTGCTTATTAGTCCCTAGCATACGAACTACTTAAAGTAAGTTAAACTGACCTAAGGACAACACAAACACACACACACACATGCCCGAGGAAGGACTTGAACCCCCCGACGGCGAAAGGCCGCGCACACCACAGCACGACGCCTCAGTGCGCACGGCTATTCCACCGCGGCATTTTTGCACTCTCCTTGATAATCGTATATTCGTGAATATCATTTGTCTTTTAATCTGATTGGTGTGTGTAACATGAAAAGTTTTAGTTGAACTGTTCGATTCGAGAACTTTGTGGGAAAAATTCCTGCTGCGATCAAACGCGGAAATAGTTTCGGAAACGAAGTGTATGAGCTGCGAACTCCTTTAGGTAGTTCAGTTCCGTGTAAGTGACTGAAGGAATGGATTCAAAGGAGCGTGTAGACCTGTGAGCCTCTGTTGAGGGATTTCCGCAACTCCTGGAAGGCGTCGGTCGAGACCCTATTTGGCGTCGGCGAGGACAGCCGGTTGCGTGGCTGGAGACTGGTGGTGGTACGGCGGCCGGCTACACGTAGCGCTGCCCGCACACCAGAGACCTGATGTGTCCACAGCCACAGTTCGCAAGACACGCCACTGTGTGTGTCTACCATTGTGACTTACGGTTCGCGGAAAAAACTATTCTATGTGGCCTCAATCTCTTTATCCCTGGAGCATGGGTGTGTGTGTTTGTCCTTAGGTTAGTTTACCTAGGTTTAAGTAATTATATATATTTTTAACGAATTACAGCGTTCAAATGAATGAAATAAATCGCAATTTGCGATGTTATGGCATCACTGTATAAGGTTTAGATGGAATACCAAACTGTGGCGAATGAAAATTTGTGCCTGGCCGGGATTCGAACCCGGGATCCCTGCTTACTACGCAGATGCGTCCGCCACCGAGGACACAGTGACCAGCCCGACTGGAGAGGACTCTTTCCTGCACGTCTCCCGCCACACTCAAATCTCCATTCACCACGCTGACTCTTTCCTGTACCACAGCTTCTTTATTATACAAGCCGAGGCTGGGCTCCTGACGACAATTAATTGTGTCTCGATACCTCATGGTCTGTTCTCCCTGGTGCGGGAATACAGTATTGTGGCTGCGAGCATTACGGAAATAATAGGCTGTGGTATAGGAAAGAGACAGCGTGGCGAATGGAGATTTGGGTGTGGCGGGAGACGTGCAGGGAAGAGTCCTCTGCAGTCGAGCTGGTCACTGTGCCCTCGGTGGCGGAGTGGTCAACAAGTCTGCCTAATAAGCAGGAGATCCCGGGTTCGAATCCCGGCCGGGCACAAATTTTCATTCGCCACAGTTTGGTATTCCATCTAAACCTAATACAGTGATGCCATAACATCGCAAATTGCTATTTATTTCATAGGTTTAAGTAGTTTGTAAGCTACGGACTGCTGACCACGCAGTTTGATCCGATAGATTTACAGACATTTGAACATCAATCTCTTTAATTTTAGCATTGCGGTCTTTTCGCGAGATAGGGTAAATCCGGGAGAGAGGTCGCACATTTTAAAAGTTATTCATTAAAAAAATCCCACAATGCACTTAACTCACAATAATGTCTTTTACGAGTAAACAAACTACTTTTCTTTATAATATAATTTTTTGAGAACTTTACATGCACTCATTCCTCATGATATCGACCATTCAGAAAACATTACAGTGCGATATTTTAGTTTCGTCAGATGCCGAGCCCTTATGGGTGACATATTTGTTGATATTTATAATTTTTTAAACAAAATCTATATCTATAAATGTGAATGTCTGTTCGGTGTACGTTTATCACGTCTGAACCACATGTCTGTGAGACTTAAATATTTGTACAGTTACTAATTTATACCTGAGGAAGATTTTAGGCACGGTTTAATAGCGATCTGATAGATATTTAGCTATTTGAAGAATATAACGCGAAATGTTGAACAATAATTACTCTTCGTAAATTATATTTACTCTTTGAAAATGGTTTTATTGGTTGCATTGTTGGTTGAGGGTTGATAATGATAAAAGGGTGGAGTATATTGGGATGGAAAGTTATAGGTGTATATAAAGATCTATGTGAGTGTTTGTGTTAATATTTCGCTCTGCAGCGAAAACTACAAAACAAAAACGAATGGGCTGTGTGTAATTGTTGTCCGAAGTCTTCCGTTGTACACCATAGCAGTTCCATGCGGATAGCAATAAGGGGGTGGAAGATGTGGTTGTTGAAAGTCGTCAAATTGTAAAAAAATTCGGACTGAAGGACAGCGATGACGTTTGCGACTCTATACCAAGGAGATTACATATAGCGAAACGTGATGCCACAGAGAATGTCTTCTGCTCTTTCTCTATAAGAATAAGCATACGAATAAGGAAATATAAGAATAAATAAATATAGCAGTAAAAAAAATTCTTTTAATACATCTCTTTAAAAAAATCGATTTGACGTTTCGCGCATTATTTATCATAATCAACCAACAGGGGAGCGGAGCTGCGTGTTTAAGCTAGTATGTTATAATTTTTGTTCATGATTGTAACAATCGAGGAATAAAAATAAACACTGAAGAATTGGCAAACAAATCCTTTATTTGTGTTATATCAAAACAAATTAAATTTTAAATTTTTTAAAGGTGAAACTTAGGCCTATCAGAGTTTCTCAAAAGTAATCCTCTCCATCATTAGCTTTATTCCTAATTTCCCTGCCACAGTCACCACAGTAAGTATCAAAGATTGCGGCATGTAACCCAGCTATCAGGGAGAGACGCCGCATCCTATGACTCTGTGACTGTAGCAGCCATGTTGGCAGGACTACAATCAAAAGGCACCCAACAGAAGTTACAGTTCGTGCAGCTACGCAGATACTTTAAAAATATGTCACTATTTACCACCATCTAATAACTAACCGTAACACTAAAAAGATTTCCATGCAAGATACAGACACTTAACTTGTTTGTTGACATAAACTCGGTTAAAACTACCACTATTGAAATAAAAGCAGTTGCCTCGGCAACCAGCGTCTACTGCGCAACTACAGAACGCCTACACACGCGCTGTCGCGGCTTTTACCAAAACTAGGGGGAGGGGGGGGGGGTGCAGTCTGTACCACATGCGGCATCTCTTCCGCACTTACTATATACGTAGGAGGAAGCAATAAACGCGGTGTTTATAAATGAATATCGCTTTATAGTATTCATTATATTAAACTTACAGTTATAAATTATATGTTAAATGAAACACAAAATCAAACAGTTTTGTTTAGCACCAGTGCGCAATGTTTTCGCTGCAATCCGCTAGACAGCGCTAGTAGCAAAAATGGCGATTAGCTTAGATTAATACATATTCCATAGATCATAAATACGGCACATCGTAATGATGTGGAACGCGTCAGGCTAATAAAAGGTGTCTGTACAAGACATTACGTTACAAAAAATATTACGCGACATAAACATATTTATTATTATTATTATTATTATTATTATCATTATTATTAAATGCTAGTTGGCTATCTGTCAGCCTTTTGATGCTCTCCGATACGTGACCGAAGACTTTTGTGGTAGCATAATTCACCTCTTTCTCTGCAAAAGCCAGATTTAACCGTGCATAGTGAAAATCGTCCTTTCACCTGGTGTAACAGCTATGCTCACTTCTATTACTTTACAGCTGAGTGGATTTTTAATAACAAATTTCATAAACAAATGTAAATGATGTGAAGTTGGGTACCTAAATTTTGTGTCCAGCCTCGTCGCCGCTTTTGTGTCTCGTTTCCGTCGTAGGTGTCGGTGGCCGAGTAGAAAGACCGACACAGGAATAAAGGATGCACGCGTGTGCTGGTAGGAGGTGACCAGCCAGTGGGACAGCAGATACTAGAAACACTAGAGTGAATTAGAACGAGATATATATTTCTTAGGCCTGCCTAGTGCCTGTCCGATAGCCAAGTCTTCACTGGTGCCTATCTGATTCCGAAGTGTTAACTGGTTCCTATCTCAGTCCCAAGTGAACGATGTCGTTCAGTGGTGGCTACGAGCGGAGTTGTAGCAGAGGGCGCTCGTGGCTGACGTCGTAAGAACGCCGCGCCTTGCGTGCATGGCGGCGCGCGGCGAAAGTAGGAGGCGCGCACTTTAGACTTGTGCGACACCACACTACATCTTAAATAGATGTCTGCAGGATGATTACACGCTTTTGTGCAATGAATACTTTTTTACTCAGTGATGAATTACCCAGAATATGATACCATACGAAAGCAGTGAATGAAAATAGGCATAGTTAACTAAATTACTGAGATTTTTATCGCCAAAATTTGCAATAATCCTAACAGCTTAGGTAGCTGAACTCAAACGTTTCAAAAGACCATCAACATGTTCAATCTCTTATCAATGCACACACCTAAAATTTTTGAAAATTCTACCTTAGCTACAGACTTCTCTTCAAAGTCTATATTTATTACTGGAGTTGTGACATTTACTGTACGGAACTATATATACTGTGTTTTATCATACTTTAATTAGAGTCTGCTTGCTGAGAACCACTTAATACTTTTGTGGAAAAACAGTATGTAATTACTACAAAAAGAACTAACTTTGCACCTTGATCAATGTACATTAGCAAGTCATTAACGTACACCAGAAACAGTAAAGGACCTACTACCGAACCCTGCGCGACCCCATTCTTGATAGCCCCCCATAAAGGGGCATGAAACTCTCATTAACCGCCCCACTTCACAGATCATTTAAATCAAAACAAAAATCAAATAAACACCAAAATCCCTACCACCCTCATACAGATATTCCAATCATACACAAACAAATTAAAACTATTCTCTCTCTCTCTCTCTCTTTCTGACACACAGTACACATACACTCTCTCTCTCTCTCTCTCTCTCTCTCTCCTTCTTAATCGGTTTCACATACTTACTCTTTCATTTTGTTCACACACATAAGATAGTAACCAACATCCATTTCGATATCTTGGCTACAAAACAAATGAAACACGAAACTACAGAAAGTAAATCATGGCTGCTAAACACCTCCAAAATGTGTACAACTGTACGAAAGAATATGCAACACATGTGCAACATGTGGCCTTCACCAGATTGAGGAAAGAGCAGAAGATAATTGAAAAGACAAAGAAAATGTAAGTAAAAACTTCTTCCCTTGTGTAAAAAAAAAAAAAAAAAAAAAAAAAAAAAAAAAAAAAAAAAATTACGTGAACACGAAACAATACATCTCAGAAAAAATTGTACTTGTAGATGCCACTGAATATGCCTTTAAAATAAAAGGCGAAACGCGTCTCGGAAAAATACAGTCAATTGCAGCAAAAACAACGCTTTTTATAACCCACTATGCGTTTTTAGACTGCACATCCTCCTACATTTCAGTACAGAATTTCAGTGTAGCGACTTCTCGAAACACTACAGGATCATCCGCGGAAAGCCTCATTGGACTTCCGACGTTCTCTACGAGATCTTTTATGTACAGTATATTGTCAAAAGCAAGTTTACGATAATATTACCTTGGGGCACGCTAGAAATCGCTTTCACGTCTGAAGTCTTTTCTTCCTTCAGAAAACAATATGTCGCATTCCATTAGCCAGAAAATCTTCATTCTAGACACACATTTGGTCTGATATTCCGCCGGCCGCGGTGGCCGAGGGTCTGAGGCGCTCCAGTCACGGTCTGCACGGCCACTGCGGTCGGAGGTTCCAATCCCCCATCGGGCATGGATAGTTGTGCCGTCCTTAGTGTTAGCTAGTTCGTAAGTAGTTTGTAAGTTTAGGGACTGATGATCCCGTAGTTAAGTCCCATAAGCTATACAAACATTTGAACATTTTGTCTGATATTCCATATGCTCGCACTTCGTTCATTAGCCACGGTGCTGAACCCTATAGACGCCTTGCGGAAGTCAAGAAACACGGCATCTGCCTGGGACCATGTATCTTCTGCTCTCTCGATGTCGTGTGGTTTCGCATGATCGTTGCTTTTAGAACCCATTTTGATTCCTTGAAGCCGCGGCGGATTAGCTGTGCCCATTGGCGCACCGTGCTGCGGTGTGGAGGTACGACTCCTCCCTCGGGCATGGGTGTTTGTCTTGTCCCCAGGTTAGGTTAGGTTAGGTTAGGTAGTTTGTAAGCTACGGACTAATAGCTCAGTAGTTAAGTCCGATAGATTTACAAACATTAGATCATTTTTGATTCCTTCAAACGACGTTTACGGTCTCAAGGAATGTCATAATACGTGAACATAAAACAGGTTCGTAAATTCTAATGCCGACCGACAACACAGTAATATAATTACATCGGTTTGTGACCCGTGCTCCAAACTATTTCTCCCTCATTTATATACGCATGTCCACACACTATTTCTGCACGTTAGGCCATACAACAACGTATTCTGTATTTGCAAATATGTTACACAGTGAGTCTCTTATGTTTATCGTTATCATTGCAATGGTCGCATCACTAGGAGGAACGTTTGTGGTCGCGTTGTATTTGTAAGATTCACGATCAACATTGCACCATTAGCTTCAATTAATCTCAGATGTACAGTCAATAAGTAAACACAACGATGGAAAAAATATATAAGTATTACAATAGTAGCAACTGAACATTTATTTCATGAAAATTATAGAATGTCTAGATCCACTTACACGCGGGTTGTCTATTTGAGAATATGTATCTGTGAGATCTTAAGCGCATATTCTAGTGTTAAGGACAGTACTTTGAGAATGCAATATTTGTAAATTCTCAAATTCTTGTACGGTATTTCATTGTCGTATGATTTCTTATATCAATTCTTATAATAATTAGCATATTAATTTTGTATTTCTTCTCTTATTCACTCTTATATATTATCCATATACTAAATCGAATACCTCATTCTTGTCTTCATTCTGTCGGAAGATTTGCGCATTTTCTTGGATGTACAGACAGTAGGATTATTGGAAACAGTAATTCCAAACACCATGAGCATTGCACGAAGAAAGAGTTGGTACAGACGCAGTTTCATTAACATATTATTGACAAATTACTCTACAGAAATTTCACATAATTTTTGTTCTTGATAATATTCCACAGTCAGAGAATTACAAGACGAATAAGAACATTATATTACCATACCTTTAGAAAAAATTCTCGTAGTACTATTCTGCGGAAAAGTATAGATAAACGCAAGATAAAAACAATAATAGGTTTTTTTTTTTTAACGAGGTGCAAATTTTTGAAATTGCTATTCCATGGTCTTGATGGACATACAGTATAAGGCACTCCAAAGATCGTGAAGTAATTAAAAAAAATTGCCTGTTGTTTTCATAGAAGTGATTCGGGCCTAAGAATTGCCTGGCACAGGTTTTCACGTCTTTTAACCCCTCTTCAACAGACACTTATTCCTAGGAAATGTTCGTTTGTATCTTTCAGTATTCTTTTATGTAATAAGGAATATGAGCAGTTTCTATACGCTGTAAGTTGTTACTGATTCAAAGCGAATGTAATAGAGTGTTTTCTAAACGCACAAAAAGCGACTGTTGGCAGTGAGATGTGTTACGTCGGTGCATTGCTTAGTTGTTTCCAGCATCACAGAACACGACACGTGCAAGTATGTGTTTGTTGTCGCGTTGTTAATTTAGCTAACAACCACTCGGAGTGGCAGAAAGTTTCCTCGCATATCTCACACGCGAAGCAAATTGAACTCCAAGAGTTGGTGAAAGTTTCGCCTCCGCTAACGAAGCTCGAACTTGGTAGTCTTCCACGGGTGCCGCTGCTGCTGCTGCTTAAACCAGTGAAAATAAGGATAACGAGAAAAGTTGGCGCGAAATGTCGCCACCAGACTAAGGTCACGAGGCGGGTGACGGGATGGCGCCCAATTTCTCGGCGGATTCCGCCGAAATCCGGCCGTGAGCCTGTCTTTGTCAGGCGATGAGGACCTTCCAGGACCTGCGAGGCTGCGCCGTGGATCGCTCGACAGATTATATAACGTGGCTCTGCTTCTCAGGGGTTTCGTGCGGGCCAACAAGAATTGCCAGTATCTTCACCTGAGAACAGCACTTACATCGAAGTCCTCAGTTCTTTCTTGTACACATCCATACCTGCCAACTCTCCCGATTTAGGTGGGAGTCTCCCGATTTTTCACTATTTCTCCCGCCTTTTGATTTTGCCACTATTTTTCATGATTTTTAGCTTTTATCCGGAAACCTAAGATTCATTTTAAAAACCTGCAATTTTTTTTGTCAATTGTCAAATGCCCTTAGCCTATTTATCAGTTTAATCGATATTCGATGTAAATTGATAGAAATTAGAGGGCCTGCACATGTCTTGTATCTCAAATATTTCTGCTCTTACCCGGCATTTGCAGGTAAACGCGTACTGTTGTGATTTTGTACTCTCTTTAAACATGAACTTTTGTAGCGTTGCGAGGTCACAGGAAAAGGCTAAAATCAGTTAAGGTTTGTACTAAATTGCGATACTACATATCTCCTGAATTTTTTAAGGATCTCTCGATTTTTTAAACTGGATCTCCTGATTTTTATGTTATGAATGTTGGCAGATATGCATAACGCTCTTGTTTCTTCTAGAATTTTTTATATTCTTGGACGACGTTACAGCGTTCAATGAATGAAATAAATCGCAATTTGCGATTAGTTATGGCTTCACTGTACTAGGTTTAGATGGAGTACCAAAGTGCGGCGAATGAAAATTTGTGCCCGGCCGGGATTCGAACCCGGGATCTCCTGCTATCTAGGCAGCCGCGTTGACCACTCCGCCACCGAGGACACAGGAACAGCGCCACTGCAGAGGACTCTTCCCTGCACGTCTCCCGCCACACACAAATCTCCAATCGCCACGCTGTCTCTTTCCTATTACCACAATTATTTGTTTTGTGGTAATAGGAAAGAGACAGCGTGGCGATTGGAGATTTGTGTGTGACGGGAGACGTGCAGGGAAGAGTCCTCTGCAGTGGCGCTTTCTTTCTACTGCTACCTGATTACTCTGCAGGCAGTATGCACTTACGTGCCAGGCAGTGGATTAAACTGACTCACTTTCAGAGTAATTTGCCGTCATTTCGCTCTCAACACTGCACGTCGTAAACGAACACCCATATTTTGCCGTTGGACCTCTGATTCTTTTCACTTTATTATGATGGACATTTCTCTTTACAGGTGCACGTCTACATCTACACGGGATTCTCTGCAAATCACATTTAAGTGCCTGGCAGAAGGTTCATCGAACCACAGTTATACTATTTATCTCCTATTCTATTCTCGAATAGCGCACGGGAAGAAAGAACACCCGAATGTCTCCGTTCGAGCTCTCATTTCTCGTGTTTTATTCTGATGATCATTTCTACCTATATAAGTGGGAGTCAACAATATATTTTCGCATTCGGAGGAGAATGTTGGCGATTGGAGTTTCGTAAGTATCCCACGCCGCAGCGATAAGCGCCGTTGTTGTAATGATTCCCATCCCAGATCCTGTATCATTTCCGTAACGCTGTTTCTCCTGTATCGTGACAATACGAAACGAGCTGTCCTTTGGACTCTTTCGATGTCCTCTGTCAAACACACCTGATAAGGATCCCACACTAGGCAGCAATACTACAAAATGGACGGACAAGCGTAGTGTATGCAATTTCTTTAGTAGTTCTGTTGCATCTTTTAAGGGTTCTGCCAATAAAACGTAGTCTCTGCTTCGCCTTTCCCACGACATTATCTACGTGTTCTTTCTAGTTTAAGTCTGAAGTAATAGTAATTCCTAGGTATTTTATGGAGTTTACGGGCTTCACTTTTGATTGGATTATCTTGTGAACAAAGTTTAACGGATTTCTTTTCGCACTCATGTGGACGACTTCATACTTCTCATTATTTAGAGTCAATTGCCAATTTTTACATCGTAGTCATATCTTATTCAGATCGTTCTGCAGTTGGTTTTGAACTTCAGATGATTTTACTAGACGGTAAACAGTGGAACGTCCGACATCACCTCTGTTTTAGTCGATGCTTTATCATCGATTACTACGAACTGTGTCCTCTCTGACAGGAAATCATCTATCGCAAATTTGGGGCGATATACCATAACCATGCAATTTGGTTGAAAGCCGTTTGTGGGGTACGATGTCAAAAGCCTTCTGGAAATCAAGAAATACGGAATCGATTTGCGAACCCTTGTCGATAGCACCCAAAACATTTGCACATTCAGGGAAAAATTTTCGCGATTGAAATTTGTTGGAAATAAAAGATTAAAAAAATAAAACATTTAGCAGATTTTCTTTGGTTCTACGCTATATTTGCATAAATGTTGAAATTTTACAGAGACTCGACGTACATTTTTAGGCCCCGGTGGCCGAGGGGACTGAGGCGCGTCAGCTACGGTCTACACGGCCACTTCGGTCGGGTGTTCGAATCCCCCCTCGGGCATGGATATTTGTGCCGTCCTTAGTGTTAGCTAGTTCATAAGTAGTTTGCAAGTTTAGGGACTGATGACCCCGTAGTTAAGTCCCATAAGCTATACAAACATTTGAAGTTCGGAAAAAGTATGGAAGATCAGGATTTAACGTCCAGTCTACATTGTTATGCCTCTTGGGCTAATGCGTCATGCTATGACTGCGTGGTTGTTTCCACCGGAGGTTCGAGTCCACTCTCGGTGATGAGTGGGGGGGGGGTTATTCTTAGTGTTAAGTTAGTTTAAGTATTTTTAAGTGTAGTAAGTGCTGACCACTACAGTTTGTTCCCATACGTTTACTAAAATTTGAACGTTTTCGATATCCTGGCCATTAGAGAATGAGCACTCGTTCGGATGGATTTTTTGCTAAGGCTAGGGAAGGAATAATTTCGGATTTTTCCCGGAGAGCTCTAGCAAAATAACGGAAAAATTTAAATGAGAATGTTCGTAGGTGGTTTTGAACCGCCGTCCTCCCGAATGCGAATCCACTGTCCTAAATGCTGCGCGACATCACTCGATTTGTAGGTCGGAGTCTATCGGAGTACCGGGTGATAGGAACGTATTTAGCGCAGTGCTGGACGCTGAAATAAATGACCCGTCATGGCCTAGCAGATGGACAATGCGCCATCATTGTCATTAAACTCCACTTAATTCCTCTGGCGTTCCCGAAATGCATTTTGCCTACGTCGAACTGTCCGGCTCGTTCTGAATTATCCCTGTTTTATGACGACAAACACCCGCTCATGTCTACAGCGACCAATAGCCGCCTCCCTCACAGCTTTATGCCCTCCTCGTAATCCAGTGATTAATAGCTGTAGCCAGTAGAACGCTCCGTATAACGTTTCAGACGGCGTACTGCACTGTGTATTTCTCATAGCATATTACCACGGGCGGGAAACAACAGCTTCATGTTCCCAGTGAAAAAGTTATGTGTGGTATAAAGAAGAGGTAGATTTTTTTCTTTTTTTCTCTTTATTTTATTTATTTATTTATTTTTAGCCTTTGAGTAGTCCTCATACAGCCATCCACATAAATAATCATAATAATATACACTGTTACAGTTATGAAATCAAGTAGGTAAAAGCAAACGAACAAACTTAAAGATATGACTGAAAACAAAGGCAAGAGCAATTTGCAATAACATATTGTGATTAAACATGGTCTTATTTTTTATAGATGACGAAAATTAGATGGGTAGATCACGTAACTAATGATGAGGTGCTTAACCGAAATAGGGAGAAAAGGAGTTTCTGACATATCCTGACTAAGAGATGGGACAGGTTGCTGGGACACATTCTGAGACATCAAGGAATTGTCAACTTAGCGTTAGAAGGAAGTGTGTGGGCTAAAAATCGTAGAGGGAGACCGAGGGACGAATACAGTAAGCAGATTCAAAAGGATGTAGGATGCCGAACGTATTCTCAGATGAAGAGGCTTGCACAGGACAGGGTAGCGTAGAGAGCTGCATCAAACCAGTCCGCGGACTGAAGACCACAACAACAACATCGCTTCATAACCCTAGTAAAACAGAATATAGACACATTCTCTAATCAGAGATCCTGAATTTGACATGATTATTCTAGGATCCTTTTCAGCACAATTTCATGGCACTCCAAAAGATTACTGATCTCGTTTTATGTTACTTACCTCATTATGTTTATATTGGTCAACATCACAAAATTTTAAGTGGTCCGTGGTGCAGTCACGCATCAGAAGCAACGGCATAGTCATTTGGTAGATTTATACAATTATGTAAAGACAAGGCATTGTTAAAATTGTTACAAAAATCTCGAAAAGGTTTTGATTGATCCACTCAGGATTTTTATAACATGATCACATAAGCATTCGGACGGATATACACAATATATATTTTTTCTGATTTATTTCTTTATACACAAAAATCCCGTCTCACGATGTCTGTCTGCGATTAACGAAGAAACTACTTAACTGAGCCGCGGTGGAGTGACCGAGCGTTCTAAGGCGCCTTGTTGCGGAGCACGCCGCTGGTCGCCGTCTGAGGTTGGAGTCCTCTCTGGGCATGGGTGTATATGTAGTCCTTAGCGTAATTTAGTTTAAGTAGTTTGTAAACGTGGGACTAATGACCAAAGGCCGCCCGCGGTGGCCGAGGGGACTGAGGCGCACCAGTCACGGTCTACACGGCCACTACGGTCGGGGGTTCGAATCCCCCCTCGGGTATGGATATTTGTGCCGTCCTTAGGATTAGCTACTTCATAAGTAGTTTGTAAGTTTAGGGACTGATGACCCCGTAGTTAAGTCCCTTAAACTATACAAACTTTTGAACATTTTTTGAATGACCAAAGTAGTGAAGTTCCTTAGATTTACAAACATTTGAACTGATCTTAATGAAATATTGCAGACTTTGCTGAACATGATTTGGTTCAACTTCATCACGTTATCACTATCATGTGAGGCTGAAGGGATTAGATTAGGTAATGAGACAATAAAAGTAGTCGATGGGTTTTGTTATTTGGGTAGTAAAATAATTTCAGATGGACGAAAAAAGAGGATATAGAATGCAGAATAGGTGTGGGAAGAAAAGCATTTCTGAGGAAGCGAAATTTTTGACATCCAAAATTAATTGAGATGGTTAGAAGTCCTTTCTAAAAGCATTTGTCTAGAGTGTAGCATTGTATCGGCGTGAAACATAGACGATAACGAGTTCAACCAGCCGGCCGCGGTGGCCGAGGGGACTGCGGCGCGCCAGTCACGGTCTGCACGGCCACTACGGTCGGGGGTTCGAATCCCCCCTCGGGCATGGATATTTGTGCCGTCCTTAGTGTTAGCTAGTTCATAAGTAGATTGTAAGTATAGGGACTGATGACTCCTTAGTTAAGTCCCATAAACTATACAAACATTTGAACATTTTTGAGTTCAACCAGGAAGATGATATAATCTATTGAACTGTGGTGCTTCAAACGAATGATGAAGATTAGAGAGTAGAAGGCACAGCTAGTGAGAAGGTGCTCAACAGAAATGGGGTGAACTGAAATTTCTGACTTATCTTGACTAAGAGGAGAGATCGATTGGTGGGACACGTTCTGAGACAATAAGAATCATCAGGTTATCATTATAGGGTAAAAATAGAAGAGGGAGACCGCGAGACGAATGCAGTAAGCAGGTTCAAGTGGATGTCGGTTGTAGATCTTATTCAGAGATGAAGAAGCTTGCACAGGACAGGGTAGAGTGGAAAGCTGCATCAAACCAGACCGAGGACTGAAGACCACAACAACAACATATTCAATTGCCTGTGTTTTACTCCTTTCAATACAAAGTCCGTTCCATTCAGACGCTCTTACAGCTCCATTGCTGTCGCCGACAGAATCACAATGCCATCGGAAAACCGCAGTGTTTTTTATATTTCTTGCCTCTGAGATTACAGTTATAGAACAGGAATGTATTGCTTGCACGTGCGCATACCTAGTTAGTTGACCATGAACGTAGCCTTGGAGAGATTCCAACAACCGTAGTTACCGCTCACCGTTACCGACTGGATCAGAAAACGTGGTGGGGGGTGGGGGTGTTACAATGACACGGAAACTACCCTCCGGCGACACGGCCTGTGCAGTAGTGATACCAACTGTCCGGCTTTTTCCTGACATGTCCGGGTTTTTATGCTTTTTTGAATGCCAGGCCGGAATTATTGTTTTACATAAAATGTCCGATATTTTGGTGATAAAGTTGTAATTTCATCATTTGAAGAGTTTCAGTGTAGCGTCATTGCGTCAAAGTATAAGCTGAACACAATTGGCTATATATTTTTTCACCAGGTTCGCTAGCAACAAGGTAACTGTTGAAGAAAAGTTGCATTCATAGTCGACATATACAATATCTCTGTACGAGATATTATTTGTCTCGCGCTGTGTCGGTATGTTAATAATCGATGTATCGATCCGAGATACTTTTTACTTTTTGCCAACTTTTCTTTGATATTCCTGGTAGCAATTCATATAGTGAACGTGTTTTTTTCTCTCACATCTGTTCAGTGGGCAAAAGAGACGAACCGTTGCTGATTGAGTCAGTAAAAGGAGTTTTACTTGTTAAGTACAATTTCAAGGACGTGTATTGTTAGGAATTTTATAACTATATTCTTAAAGATAATAATTTACCGCTTCTCTCAGAAGTACATTCTATTGAAAAGTACACTTTCATAAAGGAAACACAAATGAAAATGTTAAAAATAATTTCAGGTGATTGTATGCTTATAGCTTATGCTTTAATACCATATCATATTTTCTATTTATCCCTTTTTGGATCTGTTGAGAGTAGAGCATGTTTATTACCCAATTGTTTAAATTATAAACAATTTTTGGATTCTGAAATAATTGTCAGTTTGTTTAAAATGTCAGGATTTTTGCGAAGCAATGTCCCATTTTTCTCAATTTTGAATTGGTAACACTATTTCTGAACGCATTTGTCTGGAGTGTAGCACTGTATGGGAGTCAAACGAGGACGATCAGGTGTACAGATGAAAAGGTAATACAAGCTTTCGAAATGTGATGCTACAGACGAATTATGAGGATTAGATGGGTAGATCATGTAACTAATCAGGAGGTGCTCAAAAGAATTTGGGAGAAAAGAAGTTGCAAAATCCAATGTTCAAATGTTTGTAGAGCTTATGGGACTTAACTACGGTGTCATCAGTCCCTAAACTTACAAACTACTTATGAACTAGCTAATACTAAGGACGGCACAAATATCCATGCCCGAGGGAGGATTCGAACCCCCGACCGTTGTGGCCGTGCAGACCGTGACTGGCGCGCCTCAGTCAGTCGGCCACTGTGGCCGGCTCTGGCAAATCGTGAATAAGAGAAGGGATATGTTAGTGAGATACATTCTGAGACACCAAGGAATCGTCAACTTAGCATTAGAAGGAAGTGTGTGGGGTAAAAATTCTAGAGGGGAACCGAGGGAAGAATACAGTAAGGAGATTCAGAAGGATGTATGTATTTAGCTACACTATAGCAGGTCAGCAAATGGAAGCAGTTAATTCCGTAAATTATCTGGGAGCAGGCATTAGGAGTAATTTAAAATGGAACGACCATGTAAAATCAATCGTCGATAATGCAGATTCCAGACTTAAATTCACTGGAAAAATCATAAGGAAATGCAGTCCGAAAACAAAGGAAGTAGGTTACAGCACACTTCTTCGCCCACAGCTTGAATACTGCTCACCGGTGTGGGATCCGTACCAGGTGGGGTTGACAGAGGAAGTAGAGAAGATCCAACGGAGAGCGGCGCGCTTTGTTACAGGATCATTTGGTAATCATGAATGCATTACGGAGATGATCGATGAATTCCAGTGGAAGTCACTGCAGGAGAGACGCTCTGTTGCTCGGTACGGGCTTTGGTCGAAGTTTCGAGGAGTCTAGCAGTATTTTGCTTGCTTCTACGTATAACTCGCGAAGAGATCATGAAGATAAAATCAGAGAGATTAGAACCCACAGAGAGGCGTACCGACAATCTTTCTTTCCGCGATCAATACGTGACTGGAAAAGGAGGGAGAACCGATAGTGGTACTCAAGGTACCCTCCGCATGGCACCGTCGGGTGGCTTGCGGAGTATGGATGTAGATGTAGATGCCGAACGTATTCTCAGATGAAGAGGCTTGCACAGGACAGGGTAGCGTGGAAAGCTGCATCAGACCGGTCTGCGGACTGAAGACTAAAACTACACCTTGTGTTTAGGTGTCAAGGCAGCGGATAATAACCGGAGAAAAATCGCACTGACGTGTTTTTAGGCCCACTTTAGATTTGTTGGTTTATAAGGTTTTTGCAAACATGTTGGACCAAAATAATAAAATAATAAAAAATTAATTAATAAGAGTGTCTGAAACCCTTTTAGGGGGGAAAAATGTAGGATGTGGCGGGTTCCGAACCACCGACCTTTAGCGTCGTAGTCCAACGCCTTGCCGACTACGCATTTCTTTCCTTTTTTTTTTTTTGTTCTATGGGTAGTTCTGTTCATTGCGGACGCTGATCTTATTTGTTCGTTGATGTTCGAAGTATTCTTGGCTCAGCTTTTCTATTACAGAGAGCGTTGAGCCCCCTGACCAGGCGCACTGAGCCACGTATGTATCATTACATACCATGGTTTTAAGTATTGCAAGCTACGGCTATGAATCAAAAATCAGAACTTTAATCTCATACTATTGGTGTCCGTTGTTAACTGATGCTAATATGGCACTTGTAGACACTAGATTGTTATTTATCGTACGAAGAACGATATGCTTTTGTTAATTCTTAAGTGCGCAATTGCTTTGAAATGACAACGTGTAAGTTACAATAAGAAAATCATCAAATACGCGATGCAAGATGGAGTATGCCAGAGAGAGTTCTCCGAACGGCTGGTTTTCGTTAATTCAATGGAGGGTGTCAAATCTCCGTTATTTTTGGAAATATTTCTCAAACGATACGAGATATGAAAAAAACATAAGGGAGCTAAGTTGTAGAGAATTTTCTCCTCTACCAATTAGGTTATTCAATTTTCCTTTCAGATGAACGGCCGGCCGCGGTGGCCGAGGAGACTAAGGCGCTCCAGTCACTGTCTGCACTACGGTTGGGGGTTCGAATCCCCCCTCGGGCATGGATATTTGTGCCGTCCTAGTTCGTAAGTAGTTCATAAGTAGTTTGTAAGTTTAGGGACTGATGACCCAGTAATTAAGTCGCATAGCCTTTACAAACATCTGAACATCATCAGATGAACGGTTCGTTTGCAATTACAATTATATTACAAACGGCTTTTTTCGGTATTACTACCGTATTTCCTGTCCGAAATATTTCAAAAAGCGAGGTAGCCAACAATTATGTCTGTAAAATTTGGTGCCGGTCGGTTGACGGTTCGACCTACAAAGTGGGAAAACGTTACAGCCAGACAGACATCGTCTAATCGCCGTTATTTTTGCAAATATCTCTGCAACGTTGCAAGATATGAAAAAAACATAATTGAGCGAAGTTGTAGAGAATTTTCCCCTTTAACAATTAGGTTATTTAATTTTCGTGTCAGATGAACGGTTCGTTTGCATTTACAATTATATTACAAACGGCTTTTTTTTGTATTACCAGCGTATTTTTTATCCGAAAAATTTGAAAAGGGAGGTTCTGGTCTCTGGCGGCGTACAATTATGTGTGCAAAATTTGGTGCTGATCGGTTGAAAGGTTCGTCATAAAAACAGGGAACACGTTACGGTCAGACAGACAGACGGACGGACAGACATCTACATCTACATACATACTCCTCAATTCTCCGTAAGGTGCGTGGCGGAGGGTACACTGTACCACTACTAAGCATTTCCTTTCCTATTCCACTCCCAAATGGAACGAGGAAAAAGAGAATGCCTATATGCCTATATGACAGACAGACATCCCAAAATCGCCGTTATTTTTTGCAAATATCTTTGATACGCTTCGAGTTATGAAAAAAAAAAAAAGAATAACATAAGAGAGCAAAGTTGTACAGAATTTTCTCCTCTACAAAGTCGGTTATTCAATTTTTGTGTGAGATGAATAGCTAAGCCGTTAAAACTTCCTGGCAGATTAAAATTGTGTGCCGGAACCGGGACTCGAACCTGGGACCTTTGCCTTTCGCGGGCAAGCGCACCACCGACTGTGCTATCCCGACACGACTCACGATGCTGCCTCACAACTCTACTTCCGCCAGTACCTCGCCAGGAAGTTTCATATCAGCGCACACTCCGCTGCAGAGTGAAAGTTTCATTCTGGAATTAAGCCGTTATTTTCATGTAAATATCGAGCTTTGAAAAGACGATCGCAAAGGCCCACTTTTACTGTTATTACCGTAACCTAAAGTGGGCCAAAAATAAAGGGTGGACGAGTAGGAAGGAACGTTTCCCAGACAGGCACCATCAAGAGAGACCTAGTCTCTCCACCTGCCGTGTGTACGTCGGTGCAGTCAGTGCAGTCGCGTGTGCTGTCGGGCCTGGAGCGCCGTGTGCAGACCGCCGCCTTCTACTGCTTGTTCAGTCGTCGGCAGCGGCGGCTCGGCTCGGCTCAGCCCAGCGCCTTTCACTTTTCCATTCACCGCCCGGGGCAGCGGGCAGGCGGTTGCCGGGACTGGCGCGCGCTTACAAGACAAGCTACACCGCGGGCTGTGGGGCAGCCAGACAGGCAAAGGCCAGCTCCGCGCCGCTCGCTGTAGCGTCGAGACCCTGAGCCACCGCCGTACCGGCGCAGTTGCCCTCACTAGGGCACCTGCATATAGACGGGCATGCGCATCCGCCATTTTTGTTCCCTCGCTTCGACACGCGATTGTAGAATAGCACAGTCAATACGCTTTCAGCGTGGTGGGCTGTGCAGCTCCGAATTGTTCTAATCGTTCAGAAAATGGTTTTGGTTTTCTTTTTCGTTTCCAAAGAATCCTGAAGGGCGTAAAATATGGTTAATAAATTTTTGTCGTGACAAATGGATGCCAACAAGGTGTTCAAAACTATGCGAGGTGGGTTGACTTTGATTTGGGTTGACTTATTTGTAGTTATGCACAATTTCTGCACGTTGTAAACGACAGGTTTCGACACTTTTTTTTTTTTTTTTTTTTCAGCGAAGGATTCGACGTTACGCACTAATACAGTAGCAACATTTAGGCAATAACAATACTAATTACTTTTAAATGATGCACACTGTTTTTTACTAGTTATAATGGCTCATCCGCCCTTGTAACGATGTTTGAAGCTACTGCGATGTCAATTTTAGTGACAGCTACTGCGATGTTAATTTTAGTTACAGCATCGGCGGCATAATTTGCTAATGTTGGTAAGAGAATGTTCGCTTTAGGAGGATAACTAATTTACTGACCGGACAAGTGTACATACAAGAAGATGGTAAACATCAACAAATATTTTCTCTCATTCTATGTGTTCGAGTTTTCAAAGAGCATTCAAAGGTCGTTCCCAACATCAGTACACTACGCCGCCAAGCCCGTAAGTAAAATTGACCAATGAGAAAGTAAATTGTTAAATGAGAAATTAAAATATCTCGTATATATATAAATCAATTACTAAATATCTATCAGATCGCTATAAAACCACTCCTAAAACCATCCTCAGGTATAAATTAGTAACTGTACAAATATTTAAGTCTCTCCGTCTTGTCGTTCGGACGTGATAAGCGTACACCGAACAGACATTCACATTAATATATATAAATAGCTATCCGATCGTCATGAACCCGGAGCTAAAGCCTTCCCCAGGTAAAATTAGTGACTGTACAAATGTTTAGCTCTTTATGTCTTGTGGTTCAGACGTGATAAACGTACACCGAACACACATTCGCACTTATAGATCTCTAACAGAACGATCTATCGCCCCAAGTTCAACACGGATTTAGAAAATATCGTTCATGCGAAACACAACTAGCTCTTTATTGACACGAAGTGATGGGTGCTGTCGACAAGGGTTCGCAAATCGATTCCGTATTTCTTGAATTCCAGAAAGCTTTTGACACCGCATCTCACAAACGGCTTTTAGTCAAATTGCGTGGTTATGGTATCGCCCCAAATTTGCGATTGGATAGGGGATTTCCTGTCAGAGAGACACATTTAGTAGTAATCGATGCTAAGGCATCCACTAAAACAGAGGTGATATTGTGCGTTTCACAGGGTAGGGTCATTGGTCCTCTGCCGTTCCTTATTTACAATAACGAGTTAGGGGAAAATCTAAGTAGCTCCCTTAGGTTGTTTGCAGATGACGCCGTTATTTACCGTCTAATAAAATAGTCTGAATATCAAAACCAACTGCAGAACGATCTGAATAAGACATCAGTATGGTGTAGAAATTGGCCGTTGACTCTAAATAATGAAGTGTGAAGTCGTCCACATGAATACGAAAAGATATCCGTTAAACTTTGTTTACAAGATAAATCAATCAAAAGTGAAGGCCGTAAACTTCACAAAATACCTAGGAATTACTATTACTTCGGACTTAAATTAGAAAGAACACGTAGATAATGTCGTGGGAATGGCGAACCAGACATTGCGTTTTATTGGCAGAACCCTTAAACCCTTCTTTGGACTCTTTCAATATCCTCCGTCAAACTCACCTGATAAGGATCCCACACTGGACAGCAATACTCCAAAAACGGACAGACAAGCGTAGTGTATGCGGTTTCTTTAGTAGTTCTGTTGCAACAGAACTACTAAAGAAACTGCATACACTACGCTTGTCTGTCCGTTTTTGGAGTATTGCTGTTCAGTGTGGGATCCTTATCAGGTGAGTTTGACGGAGGATATTGAAAGAGTCCAAAGAAGGGCAGCTCGTTTCGTTTTGTCACGATACAGGGGAGACAGCGTTACCGAAATGATACAGGGTCTGGGATGGGAATCATTACAACAACGGCGCTTATCGCTGCGGCGTGGGCTACTTACGAAACTCCAATCGCCAACATTCTCCTCCGAATGCGAATATATATTGTTGACTCCCATTTACATACGTAGAAATGATCATCAGAATAAAATACGAGAAATCAGAGCTCGAACGGAGAGATTCAGGTGTGCTTTCCTCCCCCGCGCTATTCGAGAATGGAATGGGAGAAAAATGGTATAATGGTAGCAGGTTCGATGAACCCTCTGGCAGGCACTTAAATGTGATTTGCAGAGTATCCCATGTAGATGTAGAAGCCGTCGGCACACGAAGCGTGTATCCGAACGAGTATGGCCAACGTAGCGAGTTTCTGATGTCACAACGTGCCAATCGCACGTTGGCGATCTTTCCCAACGGGTTGGACAGTATCAAGCGTGCCAGACATTCTCAAAGTGTCTCTGGACGATCACCAATAAGGTGGCAGAACCCCAACGACGTCACACCACGTGGCTAACCGGAGCGAAAAAATAAGGGGCATAGACAGTGGCAGAGATGACAGCTTCCACTCTCACAGCCAAATGCTCAATCAGGTGCTGGAAGGTTTCTTGGGGAATGGCAGGCCATTCTTCGCGGAGTGCTGCAACGAGGAGAGGTATCGATGTAGGTCTGTGACGTCTGGCACGAAGTCGACGTTCCAAAACACCCCAAAGGATTCAAGTCAGGAAACCACTTCGTCACAGGCCGTGCATTACGAACCTATCTGAAAGATGCAATCACCATCCCCGAATTGGTCTTCAACAATGGGAATGAAGGAGGCGCTTAAAACATCAATGTAATCCTGTGCTGCGATAGCGCTTCGCAAAACAACAATGGGTGCTAGTCTCCCAACCACCCTCCCCACCATGAAAAACATGACCACACCGTAACACCACCGCCTCCGAATTTTACTGTTGGCAGTACACAGGCTGGGAGATGAGGTTCACCTGGCATTCGCCATATCCTGCTATCAGATCGCCACATTGTGTACCGTGTTTCGTCACTCCACACGAAGTTTTTTTCACTGCTCCAATGTTTACACGCCTTACACAAAGCGAGTCGTCATTAGGCATTAACAAGCGTGATGTCTGGCTTATAGCCTGCCGCTCGACCATGAAATACAGGTTTTCTCAACTCCCGCGTAAGTGTCATAGTACTTGGAGTGGAACGTGATGCAGTTTTTGTGATGGTCTGGATAGATGCCTGCCTACTACAATGTGCGACCCTGTCGGCGATCTCTGTCAATCAACAGACGCGGTCGGTCTCTACGTAACTGTGCTGTACGTGTCTTCGCGTTTCCACTTCACTGTCACATCGGAAACAGTGGACATAGTGACGTTTAGGAGTGTGGATATCTCGCATACAGACTTCTGACACAAGTGACACCCAAACGTCACTGCTAGGAGAGCATGGTTGCTGGTTACCCTTGACGCTGCATCACAGACAGGAGCGACTGCGGTGGTGTACGCAACGACGAACCTGGGTGCACGAATGGCAAATCATCATTTTTTACGGATCAATCCAGGTTCTGTTTACAGCATCATGATGGTCGCATCCGTGTTTGGCGACATCGCGGTGAACGCACATTGGAAGTATGTATTCGTCATCGCCTTAATGGTGTATCACCCGGTGTGATGGTTGGTATTGGGTGCCATTGGTTACACGTCTCGCCCATTAAATTTCAGATGTGTTACGACTCGTGGCTCTACCCTTCATTCGATCCCTGCGAAACCCTACATTTCAGCAGGATAATGTACGACCGCATGTTGCAGCTCCTGTACGGGCCTTTCTGGATACGGAAAATGTTCGACTGCTGCCCTGGCCAGCACATTTTCCCTCTCACCCATTGAAAACGTCTGGTCAATGGTGGTCGAGCAACTGACTCGTCACAATTCGCCAGTCACTACTCTTGATAAACTGTGGTAGCGTGTTGAAGCAGCATGGGCGTCTGTACCTGTACACGCCATCCAAGCTCTGTTTGACTCAATGCCCAGGCGTATCAAGGCCGTTATTATGGCCAGAGGTGGTTGTTCTGGGTACTGATTTCTCAGGATCTATGCACCGAAATTGCGTGAAAATGTAATCACATGTCAGTTCTAGTATTATATATTTATCCAATGAATACTCGTTTATCAGTTCATTTCTTCTTGGCGTAGCAATTTTAATGGTCAGTAGTGTATTAATGCAGTATGCGATTGTAAGATTTTTCGCGAAATACAGATAAAGTGTAAGGTTATGAAAAACTGAACTTCACCGCTCTTCGGCATTATGAGTTCGTGAGACGCTTCCTGTTGCAAAGGCAAACAAGATGCCTGAATCCAGTCGTTATTGCTGCAGTTACAGTTGCTGGCGGTGTCGGCCAGCGCTGATGTGAATCAGACCCTCGTGTGACTCACGTGCTTGTCTCACAACCAGCAGTAGACGCCGCAAAGTCTTACCTGTGCTGGAGGCGAAAGTAGATCCGGTAGGTCATGCTGCTGGCACATCAACACGTCGTTTCGACACTCGTCCCGTCGTCAGCCTCTTAGGGACGCGTCGTTGGGAATTTCCGCATGACAGGTGCGCAGGCGTAATACTCCTTTACGGCAACGCGCACTCTCCCTGTTTTCCTCGTAACTCGGGCTCCTTAGTACTTACACTACAAACCATTATTCACCGTCTACGCCCTAACACCATTCCAAGTAGTCGACACACCTGTACACCTATCGTGAAATTCACTAGTGCTCTCCACGGTGTTCAAAGAATGAGTTTCAGACTGTCTTTACTGCTCCATTTGCTACTAGAATAAATGTATTCTTGCAGGTAAAATATGTAAATATTTCTAAAAAAAAAAAAAAAAAAAAAAAAAAAAAAAAAAAAAAAAAAAAAAAAAAAAAACCAGACGAAAACTAGAAGTTATATACTCAACTGGACTGTGAACAGCGATCAGTCAGGGAAGAAACAGATTTAATGCGATTCGATAGCCATCATCAGGACTGGGGCTAAAATATCGATTCAGGAGTATTTGGCTGTAGAAACATCATTAAGTCTTTATCGAAGTAAAGTGATATCTGGCGTCCCCAGGGAAGCGTTATAGGTCCCCTACTCTTCCTTGTGTTTGTAAACGATTTAGGAGACAATCTGAATAGCTCCCTTAGACCGCGGATGATGTCGTTTATCGGTTAGTGAAGTCAACAGAGGATCAAAAGCAACTGCAAAGCGATTTAGACAAAATTTCTTCATGGTGCGAAAGTTGGCAATTAACACTAAATAAAGAAAAGTGTGAAGTAATACACATGACCACTAAAAGAAATCCGCTGAACTTCAATTACGCGATAAATCAGTCAAACCTTAAGGTCGTAAATTCTACAAAATACCTAGGAATTACAATTACTAACAACTTAGACTGGAGAGAACACATAGAAAATACTGTGGGGAAGGCGAACCATAGGTTACGTCTCATTGGCAGAACGGTTTGAAAATGCAACAGCTCCACCAAAGAGACTGCCTGTATCACACTTGTGCGTCCTCTCCTGGAGTACTGTTACCCCTTGTGGGACCCTCACCAGGTGGGACTGACGGAAGAAATTGAGAAGATTCAGAAAAGGGCAGCTCATTTTGTTTTATCACGTTACAGGGCGGAAAGCGTCACGGAAATGTTGTACGAATTGAGGTAGAAATCATTAAAAGAAAGACGTTATTCGTTGCGGCGAATTAGTCACTAGCGTTGTGTAGGATCCGTTGCCAGCGATCGTTAGCAGAGGCAGATCTGTTGATGGTGCGAATGGAGCGGTCTACTGCCTGACGAAGCTCTGGAACAGCTCTGAACCGAATACCACGAAGTGTTTCCTTCATCTGCGCAATCAAATGAAAGTCACAAGGACTTTAGCCCGGGGAGTATGGTGGATGGTGCAGAGTACACCCCATGCGCCCCAGTTGTAAAAGTTTCTTTCCTCGATTTCTGGAAAAGTATGCGTTTGCGGACCCCACACCTGATAATGAAAGATGCTCTAATTATCTATCGATCCCTCCAATTTTGAGTCGATTGCTCGGCATAACCTTTAGGGGTAATTTTCTCCAAAACGCGGGTGTGTTGACCCAAAATATCGTAGATTCCTTCGTTTTAGGTTGCATACAAGCGTCCTGCCAAATTTGAGCCGAATCGGTTGGCCGTGTCTGAGGCCAAAGAGTTCTTCGCTGCCACTGCGCTGTACTCACGAGCTGTTAGGACTGGGAGGCGGAATGCAGTGTGGCATGATAGGTGGCGTTAAGATACCGCGTTATGCATAAGTTGCATTTATTAGTTGCACAATTATGTTTGACACATATCATTCCTGCGATGACTAAACTACCCAGCCGCTGTCGACAACGCATAGTACCTGAGCCGTCTGGGCTCCCTGCTTTGTATTACGCGGGTCATCGTTGCGTTTTGTTTCCTATGGTTCGGCCTCGCTTATTAACTTGACCGGGAGATGGCGCTCGGTGTGCGGCGAAATCTCCGCGCGCGGGCCGTGGCAGCAGTGGGCGTTGGGCACGTGTGGAGAGTGAAGCTCTGTATAGGGAAAGTATGGCCAGCCTGCCAGCGGCTTCTGCTCACGCACCGACCACTACAACGTTCGAAGCGCTTAACAATACTTCTCAACCGATTTTGAGAAAACTATTCAATGAAAAACTTTAATTTTTTCACGTGTTATAGTGTGATACATTAGCTCGATAATGGTCTGATTTTCTATTCATTATTACTTATAGTTTCCGTGCTACATCAAATTAAATAAACTACTAAGCAAATTTTTGATGATTTTGCAGAGGAAAAGTTGCATTGTGTAGACTTTGCGTACGGTTGATTTTAGCACATACAATGTTGCGGACGAAATGTGGGTGAGATATCGAAATTTTATTTAAGGTTGAGAGCAGAACGATAACTCATTTCATTCTCGAGATACAGGGTGTTATATCCGACCTTCGCGTAGTTCTGTCCATGCGGACCTGGCTGCTCTACGAAATTCTTATCGTCCGATTTTAAGAAAACTATTTCGTCCGTGGCTCCAGATCTAGAGAGTTTACATATAAATTTAGATTGACCTGTACTGTAGCGAAATATTCCAATAGACCGCGAGCATGTCGTCATCGGAGCATAGTCTAAATTAAGAAAACAAATGAGATTATGGATAAGTCTTTGATAAGTATTTTCTTCCGTATTATGTACTTATATCTAAAATGAACTACGAAAAATGCAAGGGGATACCCACTACACGACTTTTAACAAAAACAGAAATTAAATGTGCCTTTACAACGCCAATTACATTTGAATGTCTAATATTTGTCTTGTTTCAATTCTTTGTTTCCTGTAATGATACACTTAACACATGAAAATGAATGAGAAAAGCTTGCTTCAGGAACTGTATATTAATTTCATATCTAAACGAGAATCTAGTTCACTCACTAATATGTCCAAAACTTGTGTGTTTTCAGCAAAGATCTGCAGATAAAACCAACAATGCGTGAATAATTTAACATCACGACATTACGCAGGAATTTTCTTCACAAATTCAAGTTAAAAATATATAGGTGTCTGCTGTGTGATCCATTCGTCAGTGAATCTTTAATCTATTAATTTAAATTATGAATTAAAATCATCACAGTGCGAGAACCGAAGTTCGCTTCTGAACTCCTAGTTTTCTCTGAGGTCTTTCATCAGTCAGACTGTTCACCTTCCTGAATTTCTGATATTTAATAGAAGACTATATTGTTTGCCTCTCTTCTTCGCTTCTTAAGAATACCCAAAAGTACAACACTGTGGCATTATTCAAATCCAAACATACGAATATTAACACGGTTTCTCATGGCAGGCAAGCAACGTATAGGACCAAAATGGCGGAAAGAACCACGTGACTCGATTTCAGCCAATCACGAGCTGCAGACGGCGGCAAGCGGCGCGGAAAAGGATGGCCATACTTTCTCTATACAGAGCTTTAGTGGAGAGGAGGCGAGCCGGCCTTGCGAAGCGCCCCGGAGTTGTCGCAGAGGAGTCACGCGCTGGGCCACTGGAGGGTGGCTGCCTGGCGGGCGGTGCAGCTAGAGGGGGGCTTGAGCGGAAGACGCCGGTGGTTACGACGCCGAAGACAAGTGTCGTGCACCGGGTTTCCTGTGTACTGAGTTCACGCGCCTTTCCCTCCTATTGCTGCCTTACAGCGTCACGTAGGAGTAGAGGGTTTTCAGTGGGTCAGAATGATACCGGGGCAGCTTCGTCAACGGCTCACGGTGTGTTTAATGGTAGGCACCGTAATGTAATTATTTATCCAGAGGTTAGCACTACAGAGTGCGTATTAAAGTTGTTGTAATTGAATTGCGTGTAAAATTTTCTGATACTGGCCCCTGTTAGCAAGGATTTGAAAGGCCACGTTGTTAAATGTTTTGTGTAACTATTTGTCCAGAGGTTAGCCCCACCGAGTGCATATGTAAGTGTTGGTTGTATCGTTTCTGTAATATATATGTGAAAAGGCAAGACGGTTACTTGGCCTTTACCCTTCCACTCCCTTACCTTACCAATCCCTAATTTCCCGATATCAGTACCCAGCTGTGGTACTACACTAAGGACATGAACTAGGTCGTTACAGCTTAAAGAGTTAACAGTTGCTATTAGTTGCAATATGACGTCTTTTACACATGCCGTTAGCTGTAAGACCTGTCTGATAAAATCTCCACATTCAGTTGGATGTCCGTAAATACCAGCCTAATGCAGGAACTGCGAGTAGTTTTTATGGCCGATGAGTTCTGTTCGTCACGAAAAGCGAACAACCAAACAATGCAGACGCGTGCTGCAAGTTTCATAGCGCATTAAAATGCGTGGCTGGCGCGCGCGGCTCGCTCAGAATGAATTCTCGCGGCGCACCTGAGGGCTACAGTGAAAAGCGGTGGGACTCTCGACGCATAATGCGCGACGCCGGCTGTGTCCGGTACTGTAATCACACGTGTAGCCTGATGCTCCGCATCCCGCAGAAAAGGCGTCGTGTCCGAACTCTGAAGCTTGATGAATATCGTTTATCGGTACCAAACAATTATGTATGCCGTACAACAAAAACTTTGTGCTACAAATAATTTTGATGTTGTTCTTATGGTTTTCAGTCCTCAGACTGGTTTGATGCAGCTCTCCATGCTACCTTGTCTTTTGCAAGTCTTTACATCTGAGAATACGCACGGCACCTACATCCTGACGAAATCTTCTCGGCTTTCCATCCGAGTGGCTGCGTTGAAATTCTGCAACGTTTCGATGAGTGACAGTCCCATCATCTTCAGGCGAAGATGATCGCCTGAAGATGATGAGACTGTTACTCATCGAAACGTTACGGAATTTCAACGCAGCCATCCGGATGGAAACCCGAGAAGATTTCGTCAGTGCCATACGCCGGGAAATCCAACATTCACACTCTACACCCTTTTGAATCTGCTAACTGTATTCGTCCCTTAGTCTTCCTCTACGATTTTTAAACCCCTGCCCCCCTCCCCCCCCCCACACACACACTTCCTTCGAATGCTAAATTGATTCCGTGATATCTTAGAATGTGTCCCACCAACCTATCCCTTCTCTTAGTCAGGATATGCCAGAAACTCCTTTTCTCCCCTATTCTGTTGAGCACCTCTCTAGTTACGTGATCTACCCATGTTATCTTCATCATTCGTCGATAGCACCATATTTCAAAAGCTTCTACCATCTCTTTGGCTGAACTCCCATATAATGCTACACTCCGGACAAATGCTTTCAGAAAGGTCTTCCTAACATTTAAACTAATATTGACTGTTAAGAAGTTCCTCTTCTTCAGAAACGCTTTTCTTCCCATAACCATTCTGCATTTTATACCTTCTTTTCTTTCGCCATCAAAATTTATCTTGCTACCCAAATAACAAAACTCATCTACTGCTTTTATTGTCTCATCACCTAATCTAATTCCTTCAGTATCGCCTGATTTTCTGACTCTACATTCCATTACCCTTGCTTTGCTCTCGTTAATATTCATCTCAACATGCTGTCCACTGCATTTAATTGCTCTTCCAGGTCCTTTGCTGTCTCTGACAGAATTTCTATGTCGACAGCAAACCGCAAGGGTTTTATTCCCTCTCCGTGCACTTTAATTCCGTTTCCAAATTTCTCCTAGCATTCCTTCAAAGCTTGCTCTATGTTCATATTGAAAAACATTGGATAAAGGCTACAACCCAGTCTTACTCCCTTCCCAACCACTACGACCCTATCATGTCCTTCGACTCTAATAATTGCTGTCTGGTTTCTGCACAAGTGTATTCCATTCCACATTGTCAAAAGCTTTCTCCAGATCCACAAATGCTAAAAACGTAGTTTTACCTTTCCTTAGTCTATCTTGTAAGATAAGTCGTAATTTATTGCCTCCCGTGTTCCCACATTTCTTCTAAATCTAAACTGATTATCCCCAAGGTTGGATTCCACCAGTTCTTCCATACGTCTGTAAATAATTCGTGTTAATATTTTGCAACCGTGACTTATTGAACTGATAATTCTGTAGTTTTCGCATTTTTCTGCACTTGCTTTCTTCGAAATTGGTATTACTATACTCTTCTTGAACTGTGAAACTATTTCCCCTGTCTCATAAATCTTGCACCGAGCGAGGTGGCGCAATGATAACGCACTGGACTCGCATTCGGAAGGATGGTGGTTCAAATCCACCTCCGGCCATCCAAATTTAGGTTTTCCACAATTTCCCTAAATTACTCCAAGCAAATGCGAGGATGGTTCCTTTGAAAGGGCACGGCCAATTTCCTTCCCCATCCTCACCCAAAATTCCGAGGGTTAGCTCCGTCTCTAATGACCAAGCTGTCGATGGGACGTTAAACCCTAAGCTTCCTTCTTTCCTTCATACATCTTGCATACCAGTTGAACATTTTTTTTTCATGACTGGCTGTCCTAACGATAATAGCAGTTCAGTCCGGACTGTATACCCATTAGATTTCTATCTGATTATGCTGAAGCGATAGCTCCTTACTTAACAACCATATACAACCGATCTCTCAAAGAAGGCTATGTACCACAAGTTTGGAAAGATGCCACAGGAAAGGCAGTAGGAGTAACTCACTAAATTACAGGCCTATTTCATTGACGTCAATTTTCAGCAGGGTTTTGGAACATATCCTGTATTTAAATATTATGAATTATCTCGTACAGAATGATCTATTGACCCAAGGTCAACACGGATTTAGAAAACATCGTTCATGCGAAACACAACTAGCTCTTTAATCACACGAAGTGATGGGTGCTATCGACAAGGGTTCGCAAATCTATTGCGTATTTCTTAAGCTCCAGGAGGCTTTTCACACCGTACCTCATAAACAGGTTTTAATCAAATTGCGTGGTTATCGTATATCGCACCAAATTTGCGACTGGGTGGGGGATTTCCTGTCAGAGAGGACACAGTTCGTAATAATCGATGGTAAGGCATCGACTAAAACAGAGGTGATATCGGGCGTCCCACAGGTTAGTGTTATTAGTCCTCTGCTGTTCCTTATTTACATAAACGATTTAGGGGAATATCTTAGGTTGTTTACAGATGACGCCGTCATTTACCGTCAAGTAAAAAACATTTGAATATCAAACGATCTGAATAAGATATCACTATAGTGTAAAAATTGGCAATTGACTCTAAATAATGAGAAGTGTGAAGTCCTCAACATGAGTACAAAAAGAATTCCGTTAAACGTTGTTTACAAGATTAATCAATCAAAAGTGAAGACCGTAAACTCCATTAAATACCTATGAATTACTATTACATCAGACTTAAACTGGCAAGAACACGTACATAAGGTCGTGGGAAAGGCGAAGCAGAGACTGCGTTTTATTGACAGAACCCTTAAAAGATGCTACAGAACTACTAAAGAAACTTATAAATTAATAAAATGTAGCAACCAGTTGCTTGTGATTATTTATTTTTAACGACCGGTTTCGGACGCTTGAGTGGCCTTTTTCTGGTCTACTTTACTATTGTTGCTTAATGGATGTACATACTAGTAGGAGAATCAACGTTGATTCTCCTACTAGTATGTACATTCATTAAGTACAGGGGAGACAGCATTACGGAAATGATACAGGATGTGGGATGGGTATAATTACAGCAACGGCGCTTATAGCTGCGGCGTGGGATACTTATGAAACTCCAATCGCCAACATCCTCCTCCGAATGTGAAAATATATGTTTGACCCCCACTTACATAGGTAGAAAAGTTCAGCAGCATAAAATACTATAAATCAGAGCTCGAACGGAAAGATTGAGATGTTCTTTCTTCCCGTGCGCTATTCGAGAATGGAATGGAAGATAAATAGTATGACGGTGGTTCGATGAACCTCTGCCAGGCACTTAAATGTGATTTGCAGAGTATCCCATATAGATGTAAATGTAGTAGTAGGTATCAACGTTAAAATCTGGAAGAGGAGAGGAGCTATACTGAGATAGAAGAGGTGGATAGAGGAAGGGGGAGGAGGCGAGATGGGAGGTGAGAGAGTGGTATGAGGAGATGGAGAGAATCTGCGCAGTCCTGAAACCGTTTACGTCATTTACTGGCAGGTTTTGCAATTCACTGTCGGTCGCTTTGAAAAGTTTTTGTGTAAAGCAGACTCGGTTGCGAGCGAAATTCGTTCAATGAACTTTTCCCATTGTTTTCCGTGTAGCGCAGGTAGCTAGACTGCAAGTGATTTTTTAATTTTTTTTTTTTTTTTTTTTTTTTTTTTTTTTTTTTTTTTTTTTTTTTTAAATGGCGCATCAGTGTAAATGGCGAATTTCGGTATTAATAATTTTTGAATAAGTTACTGTTTAAATGCGGATGACACCGCGGAATGGTACTAGCTTCCAATGAAGTTATATAATATATTCATTTATGTTCAGAAAATAATATCGAGACTGCAATATTGGATAAAGTGACAATTATCAGGCACTGGGATGTAGCGTTAATAGAGTGTCCATCCGTCGCTGTGCAACGAAACGGGGAAAAAAATGAAGTGCAGGTTATTCGTTTTTCTGTGGCCCTCTGCATGCGGGACAGCTAGGCAGCCGGTCGCTGTGAATAGACGTCGAATGAAAGGGCGCTGTGTTGGCAGCCGAAGTGAAAAGTAATTAATTTCTGTATAGGGCGCGTCGGCGGGCTTCGAGTAGCAGCCAGCAGGCACGTGTCGCACCAGCAGACCGGAGCGCCATTTGCCTGGTATCACGACGGCAAACTATTCCGGGGAAGAACACAGCTGTTTACTATAAAGACGTGTTCACCGGCTTTGATACAGGGGCATTTTTTATGTTTTAAAATAACAGCTCCAGAAACTAATCTGTGGATTTCGGACACGTGGCGTGTCTCACCTTTGGTTGGCATCCTAAAACCTCAATATGTTTCAGTTTCCCATGCCCCGCAACTAAAAACACGCAATAACGTGAATGAAACGTTTCACTCTGCAGCGGAGTGTGCGCTGATATGAAACTTCCTGTCAGATTAAAATTGCGTGCCGGAACCGGGACTCGAGGCTGGGACCTTTGCCTTTCGCGGGCAAGCGCTCTACCGACTGAGCTATCCCTACACGACGCACGATGCCGCCTCACAACTTTACTTCCGCCAGTACCTCGCCTCCTACTTTCCAAACTTCACAGAAGCTCTCCTGCAAACACGCAAGACTAGCACTCCTGGAAGAAATGATATGGTGGAGACATGGCTTAGCCACAGCCTAAGGGATGTTTCCAGAATGAAGTAGGAGGCGAGGTATTGGCGGAAGTAAAGTCGTGTGGCGGCATCGTGAGTCGTGTCGGGATAGCTCAGTCGGTAGAGCGCTTGCTCGCAAAAGTCAAAGGTCCCAGGTTCGAGTCCCGGTTCCGGCACACAATCTTAATCTGCCAGGAAGTTTCACGCAATAACTTAAATACTTAGGGTTTCGTGGCATGTGAGGAGACATTAAAATTCTTTTGGGAGTTGTACCGTAACACAGTATGAAACACTTAAAAATATGAACTGTAAAAAGTACCATCGTAATTATAAATTTACAAACCCTGAGACTGATTTGCGCCGTCAAAGACTTTAAAATTAAACGTGAAGCAGTGGTCACCAAAATACGGCCCGCGGGCCGGATTCGGCCCGCGAAGAGCTTTCATCCGACCTGCGCACCAGTTTCAAGTTGGTTTTTGGCTGCATTTTGCTTTTCTGATTTCGTCTTGTTTGTTTCGTTCGTTGTAGCGTGTCCCTTATTACAACAAAATGTCTCTTACATTTTGGCTCTTAGGTTACTCCTTTATTTAAATTTGGCTAGTTTGAGCAATGAAAATGTTTGTTCACATCTGTGTGTAGTGCCAAATACAGATAACCAACTTCGTGAAAAGTCTTTGTTCAGAATGTAGTTTTCTTTGGTGAGAGATTTATAAAACTATTCTATACTGCCATTGTTAAATTTGACCTTCGTTGAAACATCTGCTTGTAGATCTATTATTTCCATTTCCAAAACTGCAGGAATATCTTACCCTTGACAAGAGAATGGTTGTGTAAAATTTGTGCTTCCTTCACGTATGCATCTAACCAGCAAGACAATTCTTTCTTCAGATGAACAAGAAATCCCCACGAGCGCGGAAAACTTGAACCTCGTTTAGTGATTGTTCGATATTACTTTTAAAAAGTAATAATTTCTATCGGAAAACTTTAATTTGCATGTATACAAGTTAAATTGGCGTTTCTGCCTTACCAGTGATTTCACAGTTCAAAGTAGGCGTTAGTATCGCATTCTTCAGTAATCGCCAAACATGCCATCCGGCCCGCACTGCGATTCGGAACTTTAAATATGGCCCTCGTTGCCTAGTGAATTGGAGACCCCTGATGTGAAGCATTGAATTAAAATTGGGGCTGCGGCCGGAAATCGAACCCGGGCCACCATGCTCACTAGGCACACGTCTTAACCACTAGACCACCGCGCCCTCAGAATAGTGAGCATGGAGGTCTAGGTTCGATTCTCGCTCGCATCACAAATTTTAGCTCAATGGTTCAACTTTAAGTTTAATGTCTTTGACATTTTTGAGACGCAATACAGTCTCAGGGTTTGTAAATTTCTATTTATAATGATATTTACATCACCTTAGCCTAAGTTAAAGGCACGATTTTTCCGATATGTCCATTGCCGAGGTGCTATTCTGCTGCATGGAGAGCATTGGCGGTTGTGGCAATATTCTATGGAACACAAAAGCTGAAGTAGGATTTGTGAGGTGGAGGGAAGTCGTACTTAGACTACTCCGAGGCGCCTTAATCGCTAGTGGTGTGGTGGTCTAGTGGTTAAGACGTCTCCCTAGTGAGCATGGAGGTCCGTTTTCGATTCCCGGCCGCTTCACAAATTTTAATTCACTGCTTCACCTTCGACTTAAAAGACCGCTGTAAAACCTGCTTGAAAAAATCACACGTTGCTCTTACTGTAAAGAAATACTGAGTCCTGAATTTCACAAATTTTAAAAGCATCGTTTCTCTTGACTGCAGGATAAATTTTCACAGCCACAGTTATTCAATTCCTTTTGAGAAAACGAGTGCAGTGATACAAAGTAGGACGACCTGAAGCCTCAGTTTTAGTCAATGCAAATGCCAGTTGTGGTCTTCGGTACCGGGTTTCAGCCCCAATCCCTGGAGTGGGAAACAGCCCCAAAACATGCGAAGGAATCAGCAATGATCAACGGCATGAGGATACACCTGCCATGTAAGGCAATGGAAACCACGGCATTGAAGTTAAATGTTTGTAAACCTATTGGACCAAATTGCTATCGTCACCAGTTCCTAGACTAACAAACTACTTAAACTAACTTATAATAACCTAAGGACGAGATACACACCCATGCTCCAGGAAGGACTCGAATCTAAAGGTGGGGACTTCCCCTGGATGAATAACTAACAGAATATGGAATGTCAAAAGTTTGAGCATAGTAGGGCAGCTAGAGAAAAAGCTCAATTTACATATAGTGGGTGTCAGTGAATTCAATTGGAATAAACATGAGGATTTCTGATCAGATGATGGGATAATATGATCAACAGCATAAGATGGTATAACGAGGGTAGGATTCGTTATGAACACAAAAGTGTGACCTGCTGTCATGTCACAGGGCTGTCCTCATCAGGATCGACAGTAAAGAAACACCTGTAAAGTAAGTTCAGGTGTACTTGATGAAGTCAAACGCAGAAAATGAAGATGTGGAAAAAGCATACAGGAAACAGAAAATATAATTTAGTACATAAATGGAGAAAACCTAATAATGATGGTGGATTGGAACGCCGTGGTAGCTGAAGGAGTACAATGAAGATGTATGGGGGAGTTAGTAGGGTAGAGCTGTTGCGCACCTGATGATGGCGTTTTCTTGGATGGTGTGCCTTTCTTGTCGTTACCAGGAAACTTTTCCTATTAAAGGAACTTGTAGTAACTGGGGATTACAACGGTAGTAAATAGTCACCCAACATTGTCAAAATGTTCAAATGTTTGTTAAGCTTAAGGGACTTAACTACGGGGTCATCAGTCCCTAAACTTACAAACTACTTATCAACTACCTACAACTAAGGACGGCACAAATATCCATCCCCGAGGGGGGATTAGAACCTCCGACCCAACATTGTCAATACAGGATTGGTGATGGAGAGTATATCTAGTGTAGGATGTATCCATAGACTGCAATCAGTGAGTCAAAGTGTATGCAGAGTGCGACATTGGTCGTTCAGAGGATATGCAGTCAGTGGTTTGGCAAGTCAGAATGTATCCATTGTGTGAGATTGGTCACTAGTCGTTATCCAAACTGTGGAATAGGGCAATCATATTTTCTCTAGAGTGAAGGTGTCGATCCAGAGTGTAGGATGAGTCCGTGCATATCCAGAGTGTAGGATCGGTCAGTGGAAGTGTATTCAGAATGCAAGATTGCTCAGATTATGTGAGTGTATCGAGATAGAAAACTTGCTCAGTTAGGGGTTTCCAGAGTGAGGGATGGGTCAGTCAGAGAGTATCCCAAGTAAGAAATGAGTCAGAGAGTATCCAGTGCATATGAGTGAATCCATAATATGAGATCAGTCAGAGTAAATGCAGAGTGCGAGTTCAGTCTTTCACAGTGTATATAGATTGCGACATCGGTAAGTAAGAGTGAATGTAGTGTATATAGAGTATGGGATTAGCCATTAATAATTATTCAAAGTGTGGCAGTGAACAGTCACAGTTGTCCATAATGTGGAACAGGCTAGTCAGTGTGTATCAAAAGTGAAATGTTGATTAATAAGAGTGTTTACAGAGTGTAGTGGTGGATCCAGAGTATGGGCATAGTCAGTGTGTATCAATGGTGTGGGATCAGTCAATTATCATATATCCAAAGTGTGAGAACCATCAGTCAGAGTGAATCGAGGGTGCAGCATCAGCCAAAGTGTAGTACTCGTCGGTCATTTCGGATGTAGACTGTTGAGGAGTGGTTGATCAGAGTGTGACCTGAGTGCAGTATCTGTCAGTGTGTAGGACTGGTCAGTCATCAGAGTATATGATTGATCAGTGTAGAGGACTGGTGCGTCAAATTATATCCAGAGTGCAGGATCGGTCAGTAAGAGTGTATCATGAGTATAGGACTAGTTAGTGTGGAGGACTGGACAGTGAGAATGTACTCAGAATGCAGTATCGGTCTCCAAGAGTGTATCCACAGGGTAGGATTGGTCAGAGCGGAAGACTGCTCAGTGAGAGTGTAGCCAGAGGGTTGGGCTGGTCAGTTTGGAGAGCTGCTGAGTGAGAGTGTATCCACACTGCAGGATCAGTCAGCGTGCAAGAATAGCAAGGAATACTGTGTTTGGTCAGTATGGAGAGGTGACCAGTCACGTTGTATCCTGAGTGCAGGATCAGCCAGTCACATTGTATCCACCGTGCAACAACTGTCAGTAAGAGTATATCCAGAGAGTTGGATTGGTCAGTGTGGATGACTGGTGAGTCAGAGTGTGTCCTGAGCGAAGGATTTGTTAATGTGTGGGATATGTCAGTCATCAGAGTAGATGATTGATCAATATAGAGGTGGACTGTGAGTCACATTGTATCCAGAGTGCAGGATCGGAGTGTATCGTCAGTGTAGGCTGACTGATCAGTGTGGAAGACTGCTCAGTGGGAATGTATCCATAATGCAGGATCCATAATGCAGGATTGATCAGGGATATTGTGTATGTGACATTTCAGTGTAGAGAGGTGGTCTTGGCCAGTCACATTGTATCCAGAGTGCAGGATCGGTCAGTGAGAGTGTATCCACAGGGCAGGACTGGTCAGTGTGCAAGACTGCTCAGTGGGAATGTATCCACAATGCAGGATCGCTTAGTTTGTAGGATTGGTCAGGGATATTGTGTATGTGACTGATCAGTGTAGAGAGCTGGTCACTCACATTGTATCCAGAGTGCAGGATCGGGCAGTAAGAGTGTATCCAGAGTGTGGGATTGGTCAAAGTGGATGATTGGTTAGTCAGAGTGTGTCCTGAGCACAGGATTTGTCAATGTATGGGATAGGTCAGACTTCACAGTATATTATTGATCAATGTAGAGGACTGGTGAATCAAATTGTATCCAGAGTACAGGATTAGAGTGTATCATCAGTGTAGGTCTGATCAATGTGGAGGACTGGTCAGTGAGAGTATATCCAGAGTCCAGGATCGGTCTGTAAGAATGTATCCACAGGTCAGGACTGGTCAGTGTGGAAGACTGCTCTGTTGGAATGTATCCACAATGCAGTATCGCTCAGTATGTAGGACTGGTCAGGGATATTGTGTATATGACTGGTCAGTGTAGAGAGCTGGTCAATCACATTGTATCCAGAGCGCAGGACCGGGCAGTACTGTTACTGTCCAGAGGGCAGGACTGGTCAGTGTGGAAGACTGCTCAGTGGGAATGTATCCACAATGCAGTATCGCTCAGTATGTAGGACTGGTCAGGGATATTGTGTATATGACTGGTCAGTGTAAAGAGCTGGTCAGTCACATTGTATCCAGAGCGCAGGACCGGGCAGTACTGTTACTGTTCAGAGGGCAGGACTGGTCAGTGTGGAAGACTGCTCAGTGGGAATGTATCCACAATGCAGTATCGCTCAGTATGTAGGTCTGGTCAGGGATATTGTGTATATGACTGGTCAGTGTAGAGAGCTGGTCAGTCACATTGTATCCAGAGCGCAAGACCGGGCAGTACTGTTACTGTCCAGAGGGCAGGACTGGTCAGTGTGGAAGACTGCTCAGTGGGACTGGATCCACAATGCATGATCGCTCAGTTTGTAGGACTGGTCAGGGATATTGTGTATATGACTGGTCAGTGTAGAGAGCTGGTCAGTCACATTGTATCCATAGTGCAGGATCGGGCAGTAACAGTGTATCCAGAGTGTGGGACTGGTCAGTGTGGAGGATTGGCCAGTCAGAGTGACTCCAGAGTGGAGGATCGGTCAGTGTGTAGGGTGGGTGAGTCACACTGCGTCCAGAGTGTGTGACTGGCCAGTGCTGATGGCTGTGGGGCCAGTGAGAGAGTGCAGCAGCAGAGTGGCGAGGTCGCCTCCGCGGTGACCGCGCAGGAATGCACAGTGAGAGGCGTGGCCTGCTGCCTGCCGCCTGCTGCCTGCTCGCTCTATCGGACAGTCCGCACACGCAACCGCGGCCGGGCCTTGTCGCGCTCGTAATGGCGCTCCCCTGCAAGACTCCCAACACGCCGAGGGCCTCGCTGCCAACACGGAGGGAAACGTTGATTATGGGGGAAGAGAGAGACTTTCTGATGATAGAGTAGGGTGGCGAATTGCATCAGATATGATTCTTGAAGTTTTCCCGGCGGACATAATAATCCATCATCTTTCGGGAGTGCACCCGGGATAGCGACAATTCTTCGTCCGATATTTCGGCTGCAAACCTTACAGCCATCTTCAAGGCGAGTCCAAGACTGAGTTGTCAGCGTCTGCGCGTGCCTATTTATACGGTAAATCATGTGATGCAAAGCTACTGAGGATGAGACTGTGCATGCTCAAAGATATCACATTCGTAACTGCTACGCTAGTCATAGATAAATATATACTTCAAAGATAAACTTGTGAGCAGTGAGTGCAAACATAAACAGAGCTGTTACGTATCCACAGTGCTTTCAAATGAATAATTAATCATTAAAATTGGTAAGATCAGTCTGAAGTGAAGACGCAGACAGTCTTTCAGAACTAAGGCGTGATGTAAGTGGCTTCCATGCATTGTCAAAATGAAATCCGTCATCACGATTTAACAGGTGGTCCGCCAGTTGTATGTGTACAGCTTCCTTTACAATTGAGTCCCACTGTACAGGAACGATGCGTTGAGCACCAGCGGTATACACTAGGGATGGGAAAAACCAACCGGTTAAAACCGATACCGGTATTTTAGTTTTGAATAACCGGTGTTTTTTCAGTATTTATTTGGTGTCGGTTTTTCTTTGTTATTGCCAAAAACCGGGTAAAAAAACCGGTACGACTACTTCCTGTAGTAGTGGTTCAAATTATCTTTTTGTAAATACTTTAAAAAAATTAAAACAAGTAGACCCTAATATTTAGGGCTAATCCTAAAATTTCCACTGCTGTGAAATATTAGGTCATCGCAGTAACTAAGAAAAACGATCAGTGATAATTTAAGAACAATCCCGGCAGTCAGAAACGCGCAACAAAGCGTGGCATCAGAACTTAAGGACTGGTGCAGCTACTGAGGCATAGATGCACCTGTTGCCTTGTGGCGTGGCCTATTAGAACGACGCGCGTGCTCTGGCAGTTGACAAGACTTGCCTCCGTCTGGTCATGCGGCAGTTCCTTGCTTGCTGTCGGTTGTGTCTTAAATGGCACCGTCCCGAGTGTGGAAGTACTTCACGAAGTACGGTAGCAGTGAGATACAATGCTCAGTTTGCTTTAAAAATCTGAAAACTGATGGAGGTGCTATACAAACATGCTATGTCATTAATGGAGAAAGCCTCCAAAATGTTCCTTGGGAGAGAAGGTAAATGCGATTCATATATCTATTATGTAAGCTTGGAATAAAAACTTTTAATGTATTATCATATTGTTAAGCTAACAAGTTTTATTAACGTGATTCCTTCTAAGCGAGGGGATTTTTTAATAACCAATGTGGGTTTAGGTAACATTGATCATGTAGTGCCTCGCGAGGTAGCCGTGCGGTCTGAGGCTCCATGTTACGGACTGCGCGGCTGCTCCAGTCGGAGGTTCGTGTCCCCCTCCTCCCTCGGTCATGGGTGTATATGTTGTCCTTAGCGTAAGTTAGTTTAAGTTAGATTAAGTAGTTTGCAAGTCTAGGGATCGATGACCTAAGCATTTAGGTCTCATATGAACCCATATTGAACATTCTTTGATCAAATGGTAAAGAGCTTTCCTAGTTCAATTTGGGTAAATTTACACTGACAACAATCATACTGTTAGTCGGAACTGTGACTTTATTTTTTGAAATAGTTCTGCAGTACTGACTGAAGTTCATTTACTGTCTGTAACTTATGTGTATTGTGTATATAACGAGATATTCGTATTCGTTGGCTCACAAGTCCAACTTATGGAGTGGTTGGCTCAATATTCGCAACTGCCGGATGGAAATGCTTCGTATACCGTCTTCTACAGACTCCTGGCTAGGCTTACACACACGCATGAAGGCGTAGTATTGGGAGGGGAACTTGCAAAATATGGAAAGACTAGTGATTTGTCGTATAACGTAAATTTACCTAAATTTTAGCTAAATTTCGTAAGTTTCGGTTTCGGCCGAAACTAGAAGAACCGAACATTCGATTACGGTTTCTGTTTCGGCCGCAAAATATGTTTCGGTCTAAGTCTACTGGAAATGATAGCAATAAAAAGCCGAAAACCTGATATTTAAAAAACCGGTTATCTTGAGCAATTTTTACGGTGATTTTAAACTGGAGATGAAAAGAACTGGTATAACCGAAAACCGGTTGTTTCAGGGATAACCACCATCCCTAGTATACACGCCTTCTTCAGTCCAACAAGTGTGCAGTAGCCGAACATTGTATTTCTACTGGCCATTCCATGAATTAAAAAAAAGTAAAGATTTTAACCACAGCTTCTACTTTCTGGGACTCAGTTGTAAAGGAAGCTGTACACATACAACTGGCGGACAACCTGTTAAATCGTGACGACGGATTTCATTTTGACAATCCAAGGAAGCCACTTATATCGCGCCTTCTTTCTGAAAGAATGTCTGCGTCTTCACTTTCGATTGATGTCACCACTTTCAATGATTAATTATTCATTTGTAAGCACTGTGGATACGTAACAGCTCTGTTTATGTTTGCACTCAGCACTCACATGTTTATCTTTGAAGTATATATTTATCTATGACTAGCGCAGCAGTTATGCATGTGATATATTCGAGCATGCGCAGTGTAATCCTCAGTAGCTTTGTATCACGTGATTTACCGTATAAGTAAGCACGCGCAGACGCTGAGAACTCAGTCTTGGACTCGCCTTGAAGATGGCTGTAAGGCTGGCAGCCGAAATATCAGACGATGAATTGTCGCTGTCCAGGGTGCACTCCCGAAAGATGATGCATCAAATATGTCTTCGGAGAGAAGACGACAACCACAACATAACAGTTTGCGAAAAGAACAGAATGGAAGCTTCTGACTTCAGGAGCTACGAAAGGAAAGTTGAAAGTGGACTGAAAATATAAGGAATGTTGCCGTTCCTCGCAGAATCTGCGAGGAGACGAATTTGTAGAAAACCTGTGCACGGGTAAAGGGAGTGGTAGGATTGGGTTGAGCTGTGAGAAGCTTCTGCCCCTCGTAAATCTAATTTTATTTTTAATTTGAAACAAAATTTTGAACTTCTATTATAGCCAAAGTAATTACAATTTTATTCAACGTAGCAGTTTCCAAAAGGTTAATAGTTTATATTCAATCCACACAATCAATCGTTAAATCCTTTCTGTTAATTAAGAAACACACCTCTAATACTGTAGCATAGTACCTTACTTCTGTGCAATAGTGTCTTTAATATAAGAAAACCAACTGAACCAAGGCAAGCACTTTCATTAAACAAAATCATTTCAATTTAATTCAAATAAACAATCCCTGAGACGGATTTTTGTCTCGAATATGTCAAAGACATTATTGATAAATCTGAAGCATTGAATTAAAATTTGTGATGCAATTATCTTTGGAACGCAGAAGTTGAATTAAAGTTTGTGACGTGGAGGGAAATCTTACTTAGAATATTCCAAGGCCCCTTAATCGTTAGTGGTGTGGAGGTCTAACGGTAAGACGTATGCTTAGTAAGCATGGAGGTCCGGGTTCGATTCCTGGCCGCATTACAAATTTTAATTCAATGCTTCAGATTTATCAATAAAATCATTTCGTTTGTTAACAACTGTACAAGGGGCAGTGTCTATTTTAATTTATATATAGAGTGCGCCTCGGTTGCACAGTGGTAGAGTGCCAGACTACAAATCCGAAGATCGCGGGTTCGATCCCCGCCAGGTCCTAGGATTTTTATGTTACTTTCCACTTCTTTCACCTCTGGCAGTACTGCTCATGTGAAAAATACCGAGTAGCACCGTGGTTCGGAGCCCACGTTAAACTGTAGGTCCCCCTATAAGAGGCTGGGTAAGTCAGTTCGAAGGTCGGAGGAAGGCAACGGCATACCACCTCCAAACAGGACCATGCCTAGTAAAGCACTGTGGTGTTCAAACCAATCTTCTGATTTTTGACTGCTTTACCTTATCTTTTTTGTTAGTTTCTAACGGTGTTGACGTCATTTAAAAACGGTTAGTTGTTTTACCTGTCACAGTTTATTGTGTTGTGTTTCTTTAGATAATTCTGTGCAACCTCTTACTGGGGAAACTCTTTTCTGTTGCAGGTACGTTTGCGGTCTACGAGGCAGCAGGGACTGCATTGCAGTTGATGCATTCGAGGTAGGACTTTCAGTATGTGCTCTTACAAAAACTTTTTTCACCAAGTGTGTTTGCGTCTGTAACTTATAAAATAATACGTGACGGGAAATTTTAATGCGGTAGGTCAACACAAGAAACGTTATACTTTCTGCGGAACTATGAACATAGTTTATTGTATCATTTTCCAAAGAGTTACACCACAAAGATATAATTTTGTAAATGGAACAATGGCTTTTCTATCGTACATTTGATTCGTTGAAACCAGCTGCGTCGAAGTCAATTTAAACTACATTCCTATCACTGTTAGTTTGGGAGCTACAACCCTTCAAAGTTTAGGGGGTGGAGGCTACGACAGCCTTGCTGACTGGCTGGTAGTCATGAGGAAGTGGGCCGTGCCCTAGGGGATAGCCACTCGGCCAGTCAGCTACGCTATCGTAGCCTCCGCCCCCGGAACTTTGAAGGGTTGTAGCTCCGTAACTAACAGTGATAGGAATGTAGTTTAAATTGATTTGGACGCAGCTGGTTTAAACGAATCCAATACACGATAGAAAAAACTATTGTTCCATTTAAAAAATTATATCTTTGTGGTGAAACTCTTTGGAAAACGATACAATAAACTATGTTCATAGCTCTGCAGAAAGTCTAACATTTCTTGTGTTGACCTACCGCATTAAAATTTCCCGTAACCTATTATTTTATAAGTTACAGAGGCAAACACACTTAGTGTGTGTGTGTGTGTGTGTGTGTGTGTGTGTGTTTAGTTGTTTATTTTCTTTTTTTAAATAAATAAGAGCACAAAAGTAGGAAAGGACCACAACCCTGTAATAAGATTATCAGTCCACACTCTAGCACTTAGATGCCTAAAGACAAGGTTGCCAGATTCTGCAAAATTATCAGTTCAATATAAAATTTTGAATGCACGTAACTTACGGTTTCAAATAGTATCCGGAAACAATATCAGTCACGAATATTTATTGTAAACACCAAAGCAAGACACTCAATTAGTTGTGGCCTCACAGTTTGAAGACAGCTACAGAGCCAAGTACCCATCATTTAATTGACGCAACGTATGCAGTGCCAGTTAAATTAACTTCAGTGCCACTGCATAACCACTACAGACTAGCGTGGCACCTACTGACTAGTAAGCCTCTTTCAAGTTACTCGTAATTGACGGTAAGTCATCGAGTAAAACAGAAGTGATATCTGGCGTTCAACAGGGAAGCGTTATAGGTCCCCTACTCTTCCTCGTGTTTATAAACGATTTAGGAGACAATCTGAATAGCTCCCTTAGACTGTTCGCGGATGATGCTGTCGTTTATCGGTTAGTGAAGTCAACAGAGGATCAAAAGCAACTGCAAGCGATTTAGACAAAATTTCTGCTTGGTGAGAAAATTTGCAATTGACACTAAATAAAGAAAAGTGTGATGTGATACACATGACCACTAAAAGAAATCCGCTGAACTTTAATTACGCGATACATCAGTCAAACCTTAAGGTCGTAGATTCTACCAAATACCTAGGAGATACAATTACGAACAACTTAGACTGGAGAGAACACAAGGAAAATATTGTGGGGAAGGCGAACCAAAGGTTATGTTTCATCGGCAGAACGCTTCGAAGATGCAAGAGCTGCACCAAAGAGACAAAAGAGACAACCTACATCACACTTGTGCGTCCTCTCCTGGAGTACTGTTGCCCCTTGTGGGACCCTCACCATGTGGGACTGACGGAAGACATTGAGAAGGTTCAGAGAAGGGCAGCTCGTTTTTTTTTTTTTTTTTTTTTTTTTTTTTTTTTTTTTTTTTTATCACGTTACGGGGGGGAAAGCGTTACGGAAATGTTGCACGAATTGGGGTGGAAATCATTAAAAGAAAGACGTTATTCATAGCGGCGTGATCTGTTTGCGAAGTTTCAATCACCGACTTTTAGTTCTGAATGTGAAAATATTTTGCTAGCACCCACCTACTTAGTGAGACATGACCATCCCAATGAAATAAGAGAAATCTGATCGAAAACGGAACGATTTAGGTGTTCTTTCTTCCCGCGCGCTATTACAGAATGGAACAGTAGAGAAAAGTTATGAAAGTGGTTAATGAACCCTCTGCCAGGCACTTGAATGTGATTTGCATAGTATCTACGTAGATGTAGAATAGCACTGTAACAGCTACAACCAACTAAACTCATGTGTAGGACATTAACTGCAGTACACTCACACCGGTGAACTTGGCTGTCTACAAAATTCCTTTAGTAGAAAGGCGGCGGTAAAACAGACTTGTGGCACACTGCGTCCGGCGATATGGACCTCGGGTAGTGCCTTCTTCCGGGCAACTCCCGATGTAGTCCGTCACGGCGTGCATTTGGATCCGCACCGGTCGTTCCGCCTTCGTAGCTCCGAAACTGCCGGCTGTCCACTCTGCTTCCAAACCAACGAGCTTGAACTTCATAGAGTGGCGATAGGTCCACCATGTTTGAAGCAAATTGAACTGCCGTCCGCCATGTTAGGGGTGTATCGGCTGACAGCTGGTATGCCACACCCACTCGAGAATTGTAACTACTTTAAGTTCCACGTTTAAGATTGATTATTGAATACGGATATGCATCAAGTTCGGTCAGACGTTTTCGAAGCTGCGAATTGACTAGCCTGGTAGTATATTTCCTAAAAATGCGGTAATGAAATATCACGAACCTGTCCGTATTACAGTTCCAGTTCGAAGTATAACAGTTAGATGTGGTGTGCAATAAGAACGAAAGTGCTGCTGTGAAAATATTTGTGTAGATTTTAATGCAAGTACATGGTCTAAACGAGCTACGAAACATACAGTGAGTAGTACTTGTTATGACGAACAATCATGACCATGGATTTGCATCTGTTGTTAATACGTTGTAACAGCTGCTTTCATAAAGTCTGGTATGTATTTAACTTGTGTTTACTAAACTGCTGTGAAAATATTTGTGTAGATTTTAATGCAAGTACATGGTCTAAACGAGCTACGAAACATACAGTGAGTAGTACTTGTTATGACGAACAATCATGACCATGGATTTCCATCTGTTGTTAATGTGTTGTAACAGCTGTTTTCATAAAGTCTGGTATGTATATAACTTGTGTTTACTAAGCTGCTGTTAAATATTTATGTAGATTTTAATGTAAGCACATGACCTAAACGAGCTACGAAACATACAGTGAGTAGTACTTGTTATGACGAACAATCATGACCATGGATTTCCATCTGTTGTTAATGTGTTGTAACAGCTGTTTTCATAAAGTCTGGTATGTATATAACTTGTGTTTACTAAGCTGCTGTGAAAATATTTATGTAGATTTTAATGTAAGTACATGACCTAAACGAGCTACGAAACATACAGTGAGTAGTACTTGTTATGACGAACAATCATGACCATGGATTTCCATCTGTTGTTAATGTGTTGTAACAGCTGTTTTCATAAAGTCTGGTATGTATATAACTTGTGTTTACTAAACTGCTGTGAAAATATTTGTGTATATTTTAATGCAAGTACATGGTCTAAACGAGCTACGAAACATACGTACTTCTTATGACGAACAATCATGACCATGGATTTCCATCTGTTGTTAATGTGTTGTAACAGCTGTTTTCATAAAGTCTGGTATGTATTTAACTTGTGTTTACTAAACTGCTGTGAAAATATTTGTGTAGATTTTAATGCAAGTACATGGTCTAAACGAGCTACGAAACATACAGTGAGTAGTACTTGTTATGACGAACAATCATGACCATGGATTTCCATCTGTTGTTAATGTGTTGTAACAGCTGTTTTCATAAAGTCTGGTATGTATTTAACTTGTGTTTACTAAACTGCTGTGAAAATATTTGTGTAGATTTTAATGCAAGTACATGGTCTAAACGAGCTACGAAACATACAGTGAGTAGTACTTGTTATGACGAACAATCATGACCATGGATTTCCATCTGTTGTTAATGTGTTGTAACAGCTGCTTTCATAAAGTCTGGTATGTATATAACTTGTGTTTACTAAACTGCTGTGAAAATATTTGTGTAGATTTTAATGCAAGTACATGGTCTAAACGAGCTACGAAACATACATACTTGTTATGACGAACAATCATGACCATGGATTTCCATCTGTTGTTAATGTGTTGTAACAGCTGTTTTCATAAAGTCTGGTATGTATTTAACTTGTGTTTACTAAACTGCTGTGAAAATATTTGTGTAGATTTTAATGCAAGTACATGGTCTAAACGAGCTACGAAACATACAGTGAGTAGTACTTGTTATGACGAACAATCATGACCATGGATTTCCATCTGTTGTTAATGTGTTGTAACAGCTGCTTTCATAAAGTCTGGTATGTATATAACTTGTGTTTACTAAGCTGCTGTGAAAATATTTATGTAGATTTTAATGTAAGTACATGACCTAAACGAGCTACGAAACATACAGTGAGTAGTTCTTGTTATGACGAACAATCATGACCATGGATTTGCATCTGTTGTTAATATGTTGTAACAGCTGCTTTCATAAAGTCTGGTATGTATTTAACTTGTGTTTACTAAACTGCTGTGAAAATATTTGTGTAGATTTTAATGCAAGTACATGGTCTAAACGAGCTACGAAACATACAGTGAGTAGTACTTGTTATGACGAACAATCATGACCATGGATTTCCATCTGTTGTTAATGTGTTGTAACAGCTGTTTTCATAAAGTCTGGTATGTATTTAACTTGTGTTTACTAAACTGCTGTGAAAATATTTGTGTAGATTTTAATGCAAGTACATGGTCTAAACGAGCTACGAAACATACAGTGAGTAGTACTTGTTATGACGAACAATCATGACCATGGATTTGCATCTGTTGTTAATATGTTGTAACAGCTGTTTTCATAAAGTCTGGTATGTATTTAACTTGTGTTTACTAAACTGCTGTGAAAATATTTGTGTAGATTTTAATGCAAGTACATGGTCTAAACGAGCTACGAAACATACATACTTGTTATGACGAACAATCATGACCATGGATTTGCATCTGTTGTTAATGTGTTGTAACAGCTGCTTTCATAAAGTCTGGTATATATTTAACTTGTGTTTACTGAACTTATTAAGTCCACAAACTTGTAAAATTGCTATTAAAGGGTTTTGTTGTGAACTTTGGTGGACGAAATTTGCGTACAAAGACGAAAGGGACAACAAAATACTGCATTTAAAATTGCGCCTAGATCATCTGCCACAAAAGCATTCCACGTCGAAATAAGATGATGTTAATAAGTTTCCTTGTTGTCATGCTGAAACAAGTGTCGTTTGGTACGTGAAATTTGAGTACAAAGAAGAAAGTGACGACAGAATATTGCAAAAAAATGTACATGGGTCAGCTACCACACAAGTATTCCACACCGAAATAATAAATCATTAATAACTTTTGTTGTTGCCATGCTGGAATAAGTACATATTTGTTGCAAAGAACACAGACAAGCGGAAAAATTCTGGCTGTCACTAGTGCTTCCACCATTGACATGCAACCATGCTCAATCAAGTATTGTCAGTAACAAATAAAAATACTTTTAAAAAAGGTGTAGACACTTAAAAGTGTGGTTTCGTCAACCACAGGAGCAACTGAAGAAGAAATATCTGAAACCACATTAGATAGAAAATTGAGCATTTTTTTATGGCGTGTACTTCAAGGGAATTGCAGTATAGGTCTTCTGAAGCTTCACTCTTGGGGCAGCTGACTGCCATTAGTCAGGAATTTTGTTTGAGTGTAGACAGACTGCGATTAAACAAGGCAAAAGTCTGGCGTTCTTGAACGAAGTACTTGTCGTTTTATCACTTCGATTTGTGCATTTAAATGCTGAATACACTTTAGGCTAGTTCATCAGCAAAAATTGTATACGCAATACACACTAAATACAATATAAACTAAATACACTACTTCAAGCTCAACATCATACGATAGACATACTCCTCTGAAGTGTACTGACCACCAAAAATATGGCGGCCGAGTTTACAGAAGTTTCCACAATGAGCGCTGTAGCTCGTGTGTTAGCCACTCTATGAAATTTAAGCTCGTTGTTCCAAACACAAGACTCCGCCTCTGGCTTCTTCCCTCGGCCTGTGGCGCGGGTTTCAACCATCGCGGTACCGTGACGTCCCATGACGGCACAATCTGTTACACCTAATTGTTCTACAAATAAAACACCGTCTTTTGTTCGCGTTCTGCTCAACGTTTTCTGAGTGCTCTTTGCAATTAGATTTGCGAAATAATAATTCCGAAGAATTTGGATTTGATTCATTTATCTCACAAAGGAAGAAAACTCTGACAAGGAGATTGGGCTGCAAAGGACAGGGCAGGTGTTAAGACATGGTACTGGAGGAAACTGTAGAAGGTGAGAGCTAGAGGCTACGACGGCCGTCACATCTAGCAACGAAACCGAGGTTGCAAGCGCTACTCTGATATGAACGGGTGCAGAAGATGGAAAAAAAAACAACACCAAAGGCCGATTAATCATAAGCAAAAAAACTGTAAATGTACGTATATTGTTTGTGTGTGCACGGCATTAAGAATAAATAAAAACCAGCGAATCAACAACTTTGCTTTCACGACGTTACATGATCAGTTGCTCGCCCTAAAACAGAATGTTAGTCACTATTTCCGAGTCAGTCGCTTTATAGGACATATCGTCATATAAAATTATGTAATACTAATTAATTGGATATATTTATGACGTTTTGCTAGTCTTTCGTGGAGGCATAATGACATCCGTGATTGTGATGAAAGAATTATGAAAATCGTGTAACTACTGAAATTTTGATTGATGTAACGTGTGTTTTCTTTGAAACACACTAGCGTTGTAGCTTAAATAGTGGCAACTATTTATTCACAACCGATACAAAAACGTTACATGTTTTCACCTGTTACTATCCTTCAAATTTGTCACCAGCGTTGTGTACAACTCGTTGCCGGCGATGTTGGAAGGTGTAGTATACTGTTAGCAGAGCCTGTTCTGTTGATGGTGCGAGTGGAGCGTTCTACGGCCTGTCGAATCTCTGGAACAGTTCTGGAGCGAATGCCACGAAACGCTTCGTTCATCTTCTGAATCAAATCAAAGTCGCAAAGAATTCACTCCGGAAAGTATGGTGGATGGTGCAGTACTTCCCAGTCCCATCGAGCGGACAGAGCAGCCACGGCTTGTGCTGTATGCGTCCGCGCATTGTCGTGCAAAATGATGCGTGGGTCGCGCAGAACACGCATAGAACACGAGCGGTGTTTTCTATTACGCTGTCCCGAAAAATCAGCTGTGGTGGAACATGTTTTAGAAAACGGACACCGAATTGTTTTCGACGAGACATCTATTATTAAACGGACCAACAGCTTCTGGAACAGCGTAATAAACGAGGCAGTAGAGATCAAAATTTCAGAAAACACCATCAATAAGGACGGCGGTTTACAGCTCAGTACTGCTTGGGATCCAGTAATTGCGGAGTTGAAGCGAGCGCGGCGTACGCGCGACCAAAACATTGCCATATATGGCCAAGGAACTGGGCACCAGTGACGTCACTGGCGGCGGCACGCCTATATAAGCACGGCAGCGGCAGCGAAACGACAGTCATCCACTTGACAATGGCAGAGGAGTTCTGTGTCGCAAGCTCATGGGCAGTAAACCACATGACGCGGCTTGTAACCCGAGAAGATTTCATGAAGTTGAAGGTCATCTTCAGGATGCCAAAAAATGTGGGTACGAAGCCGTGTTCGGAAACGTCACCTTACTGCGCTACAGATGGGAGTTACGGTCTCTGGCCTCTGCTTGTGCTTCACCCTTTCCGCAGAAAACGTGCCCAGCGCGTCCAGAATGCCGACCGCCCCACTCGGCGACTCCCTGGCGCCAGCCCATCAGTGTGGGGAGTCACGTTCACTGGCGGAAGTGTGGCCTGGCGGCTGGCGCCGGCGCTTTCGACTCGGACGCTCCTCAGCGTGGTTTCCGGACGTGGGACTCCTCAACACGTTTCTGAGCCTGTCCGCTAGGAGCCCTTGACCTTTGTCGCAACATCTCTTAGACCCTCTACATCTACAGCCGGCCATTCAGAATGTGACTCCAAGAATGACCAGGGATCTCGTACCCAATTTTTTTTTTTTTTTTTTTTTTTTTTCCAGAGCTTACACGATTCACAAACATCGCTTGACTGAAAATACATCCCCACGTGAAGCGAGGAAGATGAAATCAGTATTGTGTTGTCGGCATTGTTTGTTATAAAGGCTGCTGCATTCCTCGGCACGGAATGAAAGACGCTGTGGATGTTTTTTATTGGGGTGTAAACAGAAATACACGCTGCTTCTAACTGTTCCACTGTGATTATAGACTGTGTTCTGTCTTCTAGTTTTCACTAGTTTACGTAGATAAATATTAATTACTGTGTGACAGTCTCACTAAGCCGGTCGCAGTGGCCGAGCGGTCTGCGGCGCGCCAGATACAGTCTGCACGGCCACTAAGGACGGGGGTTCGAATCCCCCCTCGGGCATGGATGTATGGATATTTGTGTCGTCGTTAGTATAGTTTGTAAGTTTTGGGACTAATAAACCCGCAGTTAAGCCCTTAATACTAAAAAATGGTTTGAAGTACTTGAAATTATTATTTTTTATTACGTTTATTAAAAACAGTGACCAGTCATAAGTATGGTATAAAATGTTTATTTATTTAGACCATTACCGGTTTCGTATTTTCGTACAAATCACCTTCAGGTGATTTATATGCTTTCTATCTGGAGCCTCGTTTTGTGTGTGCTTTTGTTTCACAGCCCTAGGGTAGACAAAAAATATATATTTGGTTTACTGTTTGCGGAAGTCTAAGTTAGGTTTCCTTATGTTCGTCACCATCACTACATTTATCAAATATTTTTACAGTTAATAACACATGAAGTGTGACTAGAACTTACATGTTCTACCCTTTTTCTGCGACGAAATCGTCCTATATTCCTCATGTGTATTTGACACCTGTTATGTTTTCGAATGTGCACTGTATAAATGCTGATAACATCGTTTAGTATTTCATACAACACTATGCTAAAATTTTACGTCTTGCACACAATAAGCAATCACAAAGCGAAGCATTTTACTAACTAATTGAGGCAAGAAATACAAATTTACATATGAACAAATTGGTTAAGTAAAAAGGCAGAATCAAGGGTTTATTTTTTATTATTTTCTTAATTTTATTTATTTATTATTTTTATTTTTTTATATGAATATCTGCGACTGAATTAGAAACCTATGTTTGAAGGGGGATGTTGGGCATCTTTATTGGTTTTTGCATTGATTGCCGCTATTGGTAGAAATGGGCGATCTAGAATAGTGTTTCCAAAGAGGTATATAATCAACATAGGCAGCACTAAGCAACACTGGCCGCCATATTTGAGAACGTCAGTTTGTAGCAGCAGAGTAAGCAGACGCTTCTGTTTGTATTCTAAACTAACGTGTAAGCGCTATTATTAGTGGTAAATCATGCCCAGTGTATGTTCGGCGCACAAGTGCAGCAACCGCAGCGATAAAACTGTTGGAATATCGTACTTTAATTGGTATAAAGGAATAAATGTGTAATTATATAGGTTGTTGTGTATCAGGGTGTATTTGCTTATAAACATTCACCATACTTATCTTTCGCATTTACGAAATTTCAAAATTATGTTTACTTCACGACCATAAAAAAAGCCAGGCAGATGACGGTTGTAATTGGTGCGTTTTAATGTATTGACAGTTGATTAGTGTAAAAATGCGTATTAACCATTGGGAAAGTAGCCTAGGTATATGAACTGTAAGTGAACTATTCTTTATACAGATTTCCTTTGAAAAACAAGAAGATGCTAAGCCAATGGGTAGCCAGTATGAGGCGTGATAAGTGGCAGCCTACAAAGTACTGTTAGGGCCTTGATATCCTCTTGCCATTTTGAAGAAAAGTTCATGTATGCTACCACCGATCGAAAGCGGCTACTGGCAAATGCAATTCCAACAATATTTTCATTTCCTAAGTAGCTACAGAAACCAAAAGCTGTAAGGAGAGTAGCAAGGAAACGACAAATTGTAGAGAGTTTGATAAATACGTAATGTAGTTCAAAGCATGAACCAATTTGAACAACAGTCAGAATAAAGGTAATCGCAGATTTTAAATAAATTCGCCTGTGTTTATAGGGAAGATATGTCGGCAATTACAAACGATTATTGACATTATAGTAACATCAACAAATAATTCATTAGTTCGACGATTGTAAACATTACACTTCGGATGCAATACGGTAGTAAACGAGAAGTGCTATTCGTAGTGGGAATTACTTTCCGAAATGCGTCGCCCACAAATTAAGGAAACCTCGAGACTGGGAATCTAATATATAAAGCAGAGTGTCCGTATATTTTTCATGTTGCATAGAAATCTACAGTTTTGTTCCAATCTTTATGAAATTTTGTACACGTAAGCTTCAATCCATGAGGACGGTCGCCGTAAGTGTAAGAATCACGTACGATACATAATTCAAAAGCTATGACGTCATAAACAATGAGATTCGCGAAAAACTGCTGCATTTTGCGACAATGCTGCTTATTTTCTCCTAAACCGCAGGACCGATTTCAACTAAATTTGGTGCACACATTCCTTATCGTGATGTAACGGTTGCTGCAGGGTTAAGAATCACATACGGCACATGGTTCAGAAGTTATGACGTCATAAACAATAGGAAACGCAAAAAATATGCCATACAATGCGGCGAGACTTTATAAATTCGCTATATGAGAACGAAAGTACTTAGCGATTTGCATCAAACTTTAAACATAATTTCAAACATTTACTAAACGTTTTCTCGATGACAATCATAGCAAAATGATGAAAGGAAAAATATTTCTCGCTTACTATTTTTCCGCTATTTATGGAGTAATAGTACGGCATTCGGTATGACGTTACAATTTATAATTTCTACACTACAAAATGTAGCCGCTGGAAATTTTACAGGCAGTATACACGCATATTGTTGAGTGTACCTAGTAAATTGTATCGCAGTAGGACAAGTAGTTCATGAGATATGACCACGTAAACAGTAACGTTCATGGAAAACCGCCCCATCACGTACCAACTTTTAATCTATCTACTACTAATTATATTCTCAAGAGATTTTAGGTACAGCCCTTATAAAATGAATGAATACCTGAAAAATGGCAGGAATAAATAAATAAATACCCGGGCAGCGCCGGGTTTTCAGCTGGTGATTAATATAAAAACTATGATTGTGTGTTAGCAGACGCCCAGTATCATCTGGCGTGACACTGACGATCTCAAAGATGGCGGCAACCTTTCCAATTGGTAGTTTCTCCATCACTGTATGGTTGCTGTTGCCGCAACTGTGGTTAAAATTTAATGAAAGTCCAGCTCCAGTTGCATTTATTGGTGCTTTATTTAAGCCCACACTACCGGTTTCGGCCTCTATGTTAGGCCATTTTCAAGTATGCCAGACCTGTACATAATGTGTAGCAATAAGTTGACTAAAATTACATGGTACAAGATAGAATGTTACATATGTAAAAAGGTACTGTACAGAAGCAGAAGGAAACTTACGTTATGCCGTAGAGAAAGCAACGTCAAGTAATTACTACAGTAGAACTCAGAGATTTTAAACCTTTTGGCGCCCAATGGCGACATGAGAAAAATGGGCGTGTCATATTTAACATTCCAAAACATTATAATCGGCAAGTTCTGATCTGTTCTGATATAAACATTACATCATTGCAAGATTAAAATTCTAAACATTAGTTGATAAAATGTAAAGGTCAATAGTAAAATATTACAATTGTCAGTTAGGATAAAAAACGGAACATGTAGCGCCCTATGAGGCTATGTGAAAAGTGTGTGTGGTCAGTTTAAAATTTTAATACAGGAAGTATAATAATTTAGCTTAGGGCCAATTGTATTCAATTTAGTTTACATTAAAGTTGGATGTATTGTTTAAACAAGGCACAAAGATTCTTAGGATGTAAAATGTAAAATGATTGCAACAAACGAGGCGTCCAAGCCGATAGTTGAGGGGCGGCCTCTAGCGAGCGAAATTTGAACCAGGAACGCTGGTGCGGGCTCCAGAGCAGTTTGGACGCGTCGTTGATTGCTTACATTGTACTGTTTACAAACAGTAGTATATATGCAATGTAAAGAATACTAATTTCTTAGATATCTGCCGACCAGTAATTGACAAAATTTTCTAGAAATGCTCCGCAAGTTCGTGGCTGTTTTTGAAATATATGCTTGCGTGCCTCAACGATGCAGATAGCCGTACCGTAGGTGTAACCACAGCGGAGGGGTATCTGTGGAGAGGCCAGACAAACGTGTGGTTCCTGAAGAGGGGCAGCAGCCTTTTCAGTAGTTACAGGGGCAACAGTCTGGATGATTGACTGAGCTGGCCTTGTAACATCAGCTAATGTGGCTTTGCCACACAGTTACTGCGAACGGCTGAAAGCAAGGGGAAACTACAGCTGTTACTTTTCCCGAGGACATGCAGCTCTACTGTATGAAAATATGATGATGGCATCCTCTCGGGTAAAATATTCCGGAGATAAAATAGTCCCCCATTCGGATCTCCGGGCGGGGACTACTCAGGAGGATGTTGTCATCAGGAAAGACAATACTGACATTCTACGGATCGGAGCGTGGAATGTTAGATCTCTTAATCGGGTAGGAAAATTAGAAAATTTAAAAAGGGAAATGGATAGGCTGAAGTTAGATATAGTGGGGATTAGTGAAGTTCGATGGCAGGATGAACAGGATTTTTGGTCAGGTGAGTACAGGATTATAAATACAAAATCAGTTGGGGGTATCACAGGAGTAGGACTGATAATGAATAAGAAAATAGGAATGCGGGTAAACTACTATGAGCAGCACAGTGATCGCATTATCATTGTCAAGATAAATACGAAGCCAACACCGACGACAGTAGTACAGGTTTATATGCCAACTAGCTCTGCCGATGATGAGGAAATCGAAGAAATATATGAGGAGCTAAAGGAAATTATTCAGACAGTTAAGGGAGAGGAAAACTTAATTGTGATGGGAGACTGGAATTCGGTAGTAGGAAAAGGAAGAGAAGGAAAAATAGTAGGTCAATATGGACTGGGCAAAAGGAATGAAAGAGGAAGTCGCCTGGTAGAATTTTGCACGGAACTTGATTTAATCGTAACAAACACGTGGTTTAAGAATCACAAAAGAAGGTTCTATACTTGGAAGAGACCAGGAGACACCGGAAGGTATCAGATAGATTTTATAATGGTAAAACATAGATTCCGGAACCAAGTTATAAACTGTAAAACATACCCAGGGGCTGATATAGACTCTGACCATAACTTGTTAGTCATGAACTGTAGGCTGAAACTGAAAACACTGCAGAAAGGTAGGAAAATAAGGAGATGGGACCTAGATAAATTGAAGGAACGTGAAGTTATGGAGAATTTCAGAGGGAGATTTAGGCAACAATTGACAGAAACAGGGGGAAATAAAACAGTAGAAGAGGAATGGGTAGCATTGAGAGATGAAATAGTGAAGGCAGCAGAGGACAAAATAAGTAGAAAGGCAAGACCTACAAAAAAATCCTTGGATATCACAGGAAATACTACAGTTAATTGATGAAAGGAGAAAATATAAAAATGCAGTAAATGAAACAGGCAAAATGGAGTACAGACGACTAAAAAAAAGATTGACAGGAAGTGCAAAATGGCTAAGCAGGAGTGGCTAGAAGCCAAATGCAAATCTGTAGAAGAATTTATAGCAAGGGGAAAAGTAGATACCGCCTACAGGAAAATAAAAGAGACATTTGGGGACAAGAAAAGCAACTCTATGAATATCAAGAACTCAGATGGGAAACCAGTTCTCAGCAAAGAAGGGAAAGCTGAAAGGTGGAAAGAGTACATAGAGCATCTCTACAAAGGAAATGAACTTAGAGACGATGTTGTAGGAAGGGAAGTAGACCAAGATGAAATAGGAGATACTATACTGAGAGATGAATTTGACAGGGCCCTGAAAGACCTAGGTCGGAACAAGGCCCCAGGAGTAGATGACATACCCTCAGAGCTACTAAAGTCTCTGGGAGAGCCAGCCATGACAAGACTATTTGAACTGGTGTGTAGGATGTATGAGACAGGCGGAATGCCCTCAGACATTAAAAAAATGTAATAATCCCCATTCCAAAGAAATCAGGCGCAGACAGGTGTGAAAATTAAAGAACCATCAGTTTGATAAGTCATGGTTGCAAAATTTTAACACGAATTATCTACAGGAGAATGGAAAAGCTGGTAGAAGCTGACTTCGGGGAAGATCAGTTTGGATTCAGGAGGAACATAGGAACCCGGGAGGCAATACTCACTTTACGTCTTATCTTAGAAGATAGATTAAGGAAAGGCAAACCTACATTTTTAGCTTTTGTAGATTTGGAGAAAGCATTTGACGATGTTGACTGGAATACACTCTTTCATATTCTGAAGTCAGCAGGGGTAAAATACAGGGAAAGGAGAGTTATTTACAACTTGTACAAAAGCCAGACCGCAGTTATTAGACTCGAAGGGCATGAAAGGGAAGCATCAGTTGGGAAGGGAGTAAGACAGGGTTGTAGCCTTTCTCCGATGTTATTCAATTTATACATTGAGCAAGCGGTGAAGGAAAGCATGGAAAAATTTGGAATAGGGATTAAAGTTCAGGGGGAAGAAATAAAAACATTGCGTTTTGCTGATGACATAGTAATTCTGTCAGAGACAGCAAAGGACCTGGAAGAGCAGTTGAATGGAATGGATAGCGTGTTGAAGAGAGCGTATAAAATGAACATTAACAAGAGCAAAACAAAAATAATGGAATTCGGTCTTAGAAAATCAGGCGATGCTGAAGGAATTAGATTACTTCACGAAACAATGAAGGTGGTAGATGAGTTTTGTTACTTGGGTAGTAAAATAACATGCGATGGTCGCAGTACAGAGGATATAAAATGCAGAATGGCAATGGGAAGAAAAGCATTTTGAAAAAGAGAAATTTGCTAACATCGAATATTAATTTAAGGGTAAGGAAGTCTTTACTGAAGGCATTTGTGTGGAGTGTTGCCTTGTACGGGAGTGAAACATGGACGATAAGCAGTGCGGACAGGAAGAGAATAGAGGCTTTCGAAATGTGGTGCTACAGAAGAATGCTGAAGATTAGGTGGGTAGATCGCATAACTAATGAAGAGGTACTGAACAGAATTGGTGAGAAAATGAATTTTTGGCATACCCTGACTAAAAGAGAGGACACATTCTTAGACATCGGGGAATCCTAAATTTAGCATTGGAGGGAAGTGTGTGGGGTAAAAATCGCAGAGGGAGACCAAGAGATTCGTATAGTAAGCAGATTCAAGTGGATGTGGGTTGCCGTTCTTATGAGGAGATGAAAAGGCTTGCTCAGGATAGAGTAGGGTGGAGAGCTGCATCAAACCAGTCTCCGGACTGAAGACCATAATAATAATGTAATACTACTGTTTGTAAACAGTACAATGTAAGGAATCAACGTCAGCCACGACTGTAGCTCGGTGTTTCGCAAAATCTGCATTAATTTTCGCATCAGTATAAATACCTTGCATATTGATTTAGGAAGCGTAAGTCTATAAATTTATTTCCAAGATTATTGGTTCTTTTACTCTTGTTGGCATTGCAACGTATCCATCCTCGAGATAAAATACTACTCTCAAACCTAACTTTAAAAAGTATTACACGTACTGAGTGAGATGCCTTATGATGAAATGAAATACTGTCACTCCAAATAACTTCATTGCTGTAAATTGATAAATAAGCTGTTATAGTAGTACTTATTTTAACTTACCATAACGCAAGTGGACAAATGAAAGTAAGTTTTTTCTCTTTTTTCTTGTTTTGAACTTACTCGTAATTGGAAACTTAACAGCACAAAAGAAATACACGGCAGCGGCAGCATTCCACTGTAGTGCTTAACATAATAATAATGGGGTAAGGCCAGCAATGGACAACGGCTAAAGGAGGACTGGGAAATAGCCGATGCTGTTATCGATGTAACGATAGTTAAAATATATAGATGGCGTTGTTGATTGTAGATAGTGCGTATCCCTTTTTCGGCGTATGACTGATAAAAATATCATTGTTACACTACACGATAGCTAGGTCATCTCTTATTTCATGTAGTCTCTTCGCAGGTTCGAGTCCACCATCAAGCATGTGTGTGTGTGTGTGTTGTCCTTAGCATAAGTCTGAAAAGTACTTCATCCTGTTGGCAACCAGAACGCCTGTAGCCATCTTCTCTGTTCATGTTGGTGGGTCGGTTGGATATTTCTATGGCTTCTCTAGCCTTCCTTGTCCTTGTTGTTTGGCCGTACGTACACAGAGCGCCGGATAGCCGCCGCCCACGCTAGGTGACTAGTACACAGAGCACGCCGAAACGGCCGCCCCTCTTGCCCATTCCAACCAATGGCAAACGGTAATGCAAACACCAATCATAAACGTCTATTTCTGCCAGTCAGATACCAGAATGCAAACACCAATAACAAGAAAAGTACACTATAGAAACACCATTCTAGAAAGCGCATTTCCACCAATAGCGTCAATCAATGCAAAAACCAATGAAGAATGCCCAACATCCGCCAGAGATTCCACGTTATTATGTAAGACGCAAGCTCTCCCACAATTACCAGTCAGACGAATACCCTGAAGAAGGTGACTTGCAGTAGCGGCCGACACGTCGGTTGGTTTTTCAGGATAATACCCTGAAGAACTTTACTGAAAGTGACAATGGCAGCGGAAGCTTAAGCTTACATTTAATCGCAGTAATTGTGAGCTTAAATGATAGTGTCAGGTACTATAGCCTATCTCGTGTTGCAGAAAACCTAGTTATTGCTAGTTGTTGCTTGAGAGTAAATAAATGGTTAAGAAACTGAGTATAGGGCGTATATTCGATTTCCATGCATATTCAGCAATTGCACTGCCGGCTTCGCTAATCTGATATAAAAAAAATCGCACTGACGTGTTTCACGGCCCACTTTAGATTTGTAGTTTTATAAGTTTTTGCAAACATTTTGGACAAAAATAATAATGTAAATAATAAAAAATTAATGAATGAGAGTGTCTGAAAACGTTTTAGGAAATAAAAAATTAGGTGGTGGTTGGTTTTGATCCACTGACTTTCAGCGCCATAGTGCAATGCATTGCCTACTACACTACGGCTTCTTTAATTTCATACTATTGATGGCCGTTGTTAACTGATGCTAATACGGCATTTTTAGACACTAGATTATCATTTATCGTACGAAGAACGACGTGTTTTTGTTGATTATTCAGTGCGTCATTGCTTTGAAATGACGACGTGTAAGTTACAATCAGAAAATCATCAAATACGCAACGCAAGATGACGTATGCCAGAGAGAGTTCTGGGCGAGTAATGTCACTTGACATCTGCGAACGGCTGGTTTTCGTTAATTGAATGAAACGTGTCAAAACTTCGTTATTTTTGCAAATACCTCTCAAACGATACGAGAAATGAAGAAAACATAAGGGAACAAAGTTGTAGAGAATTTTGTCCTCTACAAATCCGCTTATTCAATTTTAGCGTCAGATGAACGGTTTATTTGCAATTAAAATTACATTACAAACGGCTTTTTGGTATTACTAACGTATTTATAGTCCAAAATGTTTGAAAAAGCGACGTTCTGGTCTCTGGTACCCAACAATTATGTCCGTAAAATTTGGTACTGATCGGTTGAACGGTTCGACTTAAAAACAGGGAACACGTTACGGACAGACAGACATCCCAAAATCGCCGTTATTTTTGCAAATATGTCTGAAACGATACGAGATACGAAAAATAAAAAAAATAAAAAAAAAAATAAAAAAAAACCATAAGAGAGAAAAGTTGTAAGAGAATTTTCTCCTCTACAAATTTGGCTATTCAATTTTCGAGTCAGATGAATGTTTAAGCCGTTATTTTCATTTAAATTTCGAGCTGTTAAAAGACGATCGCAAAGGCCCACTTTTAGAGCTACTGCCGTAACCTTGAGTGGAGCAATAAGTAAACAAATTGAGAGATTTTTAAAAACTTGACGTAACAGGCGGAGAGGATCGCGTGACATCTCTCGGCATCTCACCAAAGTGGTAGGGGATCAAAAAAGCGTCAGAACCGCCTCCCGTAATTAATGGTCGGCCGCTAATGGTGGTGAAGTAGCCACTAGAGAGACAGGGGGTGGCGCTGTTTGTGGCGGGCATAAGCGGCTAGCAGCACAGCGCAGACGGGACGTGCTGAGCAGAGCAGAGGCGATGCCTTTGTCTGGCCGCGGCCGCCGTCTGCTGTCGGCAGCTGGGGGGGAGGGGGCAGGCGTTTTGTGGCTGCCTCTCTCTCTCTCTCTCTCTCTCTCTCTCTCTCTCTTCTCTCTCTCTCTCTCTCTCAGTGGGCCACTGCCCGCAGACCCGTGGTGGCCGTGGCGGGGTTGGGAGGGGGGGGGGGGAGTGGTCCGCCCCCGCACACCGCTCTGCCCATTCATCTGCCTCCACTTCTACGTATTCCACAATGAGCCGCCACATTCGTGGCGCATGATACTCCATGTCCAGAGCTGGGCACCGTTAATCAGAAATTTAGCGTCGTGAATACAGTTTTCAAAATGTTCAAATGTTTGTTAAGCTTAAGGCACTTAACTACGGGGTCATCAGTCCCTAAACTTACAAACTACCTACAACTAAGGAAGGCACAAATATCCATGCCCGAGGGGGGATTCGAACCCCCGACCGTAGTGGCCGTGCAGACCGTGACTGAAGCGCCTTAGTTCCCTCGGCCAATACAGTTTTCCGAATTCTGAAGGTAGAAGGGGTAAAATATAGGGAGCGAAGAGTTATATTCAACCTATACAAAAACCAGACAGCGGTTATTAGAGTCGAAGGGCATGAAAGGGACGCAGATGTTGGGAAGGGAGTATGACAGGGTTGTAGCATTTCGCTATTGTTGTTCAATCTGTACATTGAGCAAGCAGTGAAGGAATGGAAGGAGAAATTTGCAGAAGGGATTAAAGTGCGGGGAGAAGAAATAAAAACATTGTGGTTTGCTGATGACATAATAATTCTGTCAGATACCGCAAAAGTTCTGGAAGAGCAATTGAATGGAATTCGACAGTGTATTGAAAGTAAGGTATAAGATGAACAAGAGTAAAACGAAGGTAATGGAATGCAATGTCAGAAAATCAGGCGATACTGAAGGAATTAGATTAGGTAATGAGACAATAAAAGTAGCAGATGAATTTTGTTATTTGGGTAGCAAGATAACTGCTGAAACTTCCTGGCAGATTAAAATTGTGTGCCGGAACCGGGACTCGAACCTGGGACCTTTGCCTTTCGCGGGCAAGCGCACTACCGACTGTGCTATCTCGACACGACTCACGATTCCGTCTCACAACTTTCTTCCAGGAGTGCCAGGCCTGGAATGGTTCGCAGGAGAGCTTCTCTGAACTTTGGAAAGTAGGAGGCGAGGTACTGGCGGAAGTAAAGTTGTGAGGCGGCATCGTGAGTCGTGTCGGGATAGCTCAATCGGTAGAGTGCTTGCCCGCGAAAGGCAAAGGTCCTAGGTTCGAGTCCCGGTTCCGGTACACAATTTTAATCTGAAAGGAAGTTTCAGTTTAATGGAAATTAACGTTAACTCGTAAAAGTACTGTGCATCTGCGAAAACTCGGCATCAGTCTCCCAATTTATAAATTTGCGGTTGTTGTATTATTGAAGTGAGCAGTTAAATAAAACGTATTACCCTATCTGATATTGAGCAACTTTGAGTAGGACTTGCATTATAAATAAAAACTAGTGTTACTCGGACACTCTATCGTAGCACTCGGCTGAGTGCTTAAAAAAACGAGGACTAATCACTTATCACGTTATAAAGTTGCAAAACTGCCGTCGCTACAGTCGTTAGCTTTGGCTGAAAAGTGTTATGTTCTGTGAGGTGATTAGTCTTCTTGTACACAATGAAGATTTTGTCACTTGTTTATGCTCGTGACCGGCCGCTAGAACATAGTGTCCTAGTAATACATAAAGCTTAGTTTGTAATAATAATAATAATAATTGAGCAATTAAATAAAAATTACGAGTGAGTTAATGTATGTAATCTCACTGAATATCATTCGACATAAGCTACACATTGCCTTTAAGAAACATTAACACATTAAACTTCTCGTCTGACTGTTAAGCATGTTTGAGAGTCAAAATATCTTTTCCCCGTAGGAAAAAGACGTTCTACTGCAGCACTTGAAGGTGTAGTGGTAATAGATTTTATACGAACATCTATTAAAATATTTTCCCCGAGAAATACCACGTCGTTAAATGAATATTTTGATTTCATGTACAACCACATTTTCATTACACTCTGTGCTATACTTGATAAACATATATGGCCTGTGGTCTCCTTAGATTGAATACCAAAATTTAAAAAATCTTGCACAGGAGGTGCGTTGCAAGTAAAAAACGAAACGCATCTGGTGTAAAACATTTCATTGGAATCAGTATAAGACGGGGCAACTAATATAATTAAAAATTACATGCTAATTAGGCGTGTGAGCCATATCTCGACTCTCGCAGCCTCCATAATCGATTGTTTCGCGGTATGCAATCTAAATTTTTTCCTGTCAGCTATAATAAAATTCACTGAGAAAAAAGCAATGAAAAGTAATTTTTCCTACCTTCCTGTCACCATTCACTACTTATACCTACGGCGAGCAGATATTCCACAAGTTAGAACATTAAAAATACTTATTTGTTTAGTACGTCGTCGCTGAACGTACCTTTAATCAATAGGGACATAACACAAACATTTTTATGAAAAATACAACCTTTTAAGAATTATTTGAGAATTGTTTGTGTAACAATAAACAAGAATTCAACCCAGGAGGAATGCAACAGATCTTCTTTCCTTACCAATATGTAGCAGCCACTGACATATTTCTGTATGAATACCATAAGTATAAATAGAAACTTCTGTATATAGCTAACAGATTTACATAAATATTTTGGCAGTGTATTAATTACATTTTACAAGACCATTCATAATCAAAAAAAAATAATTTAAATATTAACATTGTTGCATACGATTCATTGTTGCATACAGTTCCATTTCACAAGTTGTAGCCCACTTTACTGGCAATAGCATCACATCTGTGGAAAACAATGTATTACAGACCATCTATGAGGATGATACAATGCACATGTATAACATACTAACATAAGAAATGTATGATATGTAAAGTACATCTTATTGACTCTTCTCTAATTTGTCAATGTTATATTTCATATAATGTACGTATACAGTTGATTACTTCTTGTTAATTTAGCATTAATAATGGCAAGTCACTTGCCGAAACCAGATCTGCAAAATAAAGCAGTTTCTGACAAATGACGACTGATTGCTGCAAAAACACCTATTTGGAAACATTTATTTTCATTGAAACGTTCTTGTTCGCCATTGTTATCGCTGACGAAAACAAGAATTGCGTACAGAAATAACGGATTAACGGACTTGAGACATGTTAACGGAATTTGAAGAGTCAGTTAATGGTTTTTTTAATTAACTTAAAAGTTAATACGTTACTCGTAAAGATACCTTCATTAATTAACGATTAACGGATTAACGGACTTGTGCCGAGCGCTGTCTATACCACTACCAGTCGTTTCCCTTTCTGTTCCACTCCCAAATACGAAGCATGTCCACAATGTAAGATCCGTTTGATGATATAAAACAAATGTCTACAGATACAGAAAAAAAAATTTACTGTATAAAAATCTACCACCGTTGAACTACTTTTCTACATAGCTTCAGAAATATTGTGTATTCAACCATGTGGTAACATGTTCTTTCAGCTCATAATCATCGCTGAAGTGTCGACCACCAAGAACAAATTTGAGCTCTAAGAAAAGATGAAAGTCGGCAGGAGCGAGGTCCGGGCTGTATGGACGATGATCATATACATCCCACTGAAATTCCAGTGAGAGTTGTTTGGTCACATTTGCCGTGTGAGGTCGGGCATTAGCGTGGAAAAAAATATGTCTTTCGCAAGTAATCCTCGGCACTTGTGCTGTATTGCGAGACGCAGTATCTTACTAGTCTCGCAGTAACCATGTGCATTGACTATTTGGCCTCGTGGTAAGAAATCAACCAGCAAAATGCCCTTTTTTTGTTCCAAAAAATAGTGCACATGACTTTTCGAGATGTCAATATTTGCTTAGGCTCAACCTTCGTTTGTGATGATATTATGCCTGCATTATATTGATTGCCGTTTTGTTTCAGTACGATATCCAAGTTTCATCCCCCGTGACTATCCGAGTTAGAAAACAACCGCCTTCATCGTTGTAGCGTGTCAAACACTGAAGTGTACTGTTCATCCGTTGTTATTTGTGTTGTTCAGTAAGAATTTTGGGTACCCAACGTAAGCAAAGTATATACAAAAGTTCAAATGCTTGTAATTCTATTGGACCAAACTACGTTGGTCATCAGTACCTAGTCTTACAAACTAATTAAACTAAAACTAACCTAAGGACTACACACACCCATGTCCGAGGGAGGATTGGAACCTCCGACGCGGGAAGCCGCGCGATCCGTAACGTGGCGCTTCAGACCGCTCGGCTACTCCTACGCCGGCCGCGGTGGCCGAGGGGACTAAGGCGCTTCAGTCACGGTCCGCACGGCCACTACGGTCGGGGGTTCGAATCCCCCCTCGGGCATGGATATTTGTGCCGTCCTAGTTCGTAAGTAGTTCATAAGTAGTTTGTAAGTTTAGGGACTGATGACCCCGTAGTTAAGTCCCATAGACTTTACAGACATTTGAACATTTGCTACTCCTACGTGGCTGAGAAAGTTTACAAAATTTCAGTTTTTCAGTAATAATTTCATCAATTAGTGATCGTGAGATTTGCGAAGCTTCCATAGCAAGAGCACTAAGTGTAAGCTTACGGTTGTGCTTAATCTTCTCTTCAATTGTGTGAACCATTTCATCAGTAACCACAGACGGGTGTCCATTTCGTTCTTCATCGTGCACTTGATCAGTTCCTTCATTGAACGGCTAACCATTGAATCACTCAACATTTTGTCCTTAAACGTCGCAGATTATCCGATAACTATCATAACTATCATTTGGTTTAACTTTCTTCGCATTTACGAAACAATCACAGATAAGATTTCACACGCGGTGGAATTTTCAATGACGGCTGACAGTAGAAAGAAGCACTACAAACCACACGTCAGCAGTGATCTGAAAATGGCGTTCATGTTTTTTTCCTTGTGTCAGAGTAAGTGCCACGCATACTCAGAACTGCGATCGTACCACTGCCGCGGATAGAAATGGAAACGGAACTTACTTTGTGGACAACTCTCGTAGAACGAGCTAAAATCAATGCCTATATGCCTGTGTACCAGCCTCAATTTCTTTTCTACGAGGGGCTGTCCAAAATTTTCTACCCTAACAATTAAGAAAAGACAGAAATTTCATAATGCCAGTTTTTCAATATAATGCATGTGTATACTAATACGCTTACGGGCATCCTCAGACAACTTCTGCAAACCATTCAAATAAACGATGTTCGATTTCGAGTCCGGCAAAGCGTTCACGACATCATTCACTGCATCATCATTGCCAAATCACCGACCTTTTAGATCTTTTCTTATATTTTGGGAAAGAAAAAGTCTGATGGAGCATTGCGTTCTGCTGGTAACATTGTAATTCTGTCAGAGACAGCAAAGGACCCAAAAGAGCAAACGAACGAGATGGACAGTGTGCTGAAAGTAGCGTATAAGATGAACATTAACAAGAGCAAAACAAGGGTAATGGAATGCAGTATTAGAAAATCAGGCGATACTAAAGGAAGTAGATCTGGTAACTAAACAATAAAGTTGCTAGGTGAGTTTAGTTACTTGTACAGCAAAATAACACATGACTGTCGCAGAAAACGGGATATGGAATCCAGAATGGCTGTGGAACAAGCGAGCTTGAAAAAGAGAAATTTGTTAACATCGAAAATTAATTCAAAGAAAATGAAGTCTTTTCTGATGGCATTTGTGTAGAGTGGTGCCTTATACAGGAATGAAACTTGAACGATTAATAGTTTAGACAGTAAGAGAATATAGGCTTTTGAAATGTGATGCTAGAGAAAAATGCTGCAGATTAGGTGGGTAGATTGCGTGACTAATTAAGAGGTAGACTACTGAACAGAATTGGAGAGAAAGGGATTTCTGGCGTACCTTGACTAAAAGAAGGGCTCGATTGGCAGATCACATTCTTATACAACAACGAATAGTGAATTTAGCATTGGAAGTAAGTGTGTCAGGTGATAATCACAGGAAGGAGACCAAGGCCGTGGCGGAGCGACCGAGCGCATTGAGTCGCTATGCTACGATGCGCGAGGCCGTTCCCCGTCGGGGGTTCGAATCTCCCTCGGGCATGGATGTTTGTGCCGTGTTTAGTATAAGTTAGTTCATAAGTAGTTTGTAAGTTTAGGGACTGATGAGCCCGCAGTTAAGTCCCATAATCTTTACAAACAGTTTGAGAACAAGAGACGAATACCGTAAGCAGATTCAAATGGATGTAGGTTGCCGTTCTTATGAGGAGACGAAGAGGCTTGGTCAGGATAGAGTAGGGCGGAGAGCTGCATCAAATCAGTCTCCGGACCGAAGACTATAACACCTATATGGCGGAAGACGTAAGAATTTGAAACCTCATTCAGTCAAAGTTTCCATTGTTTAGAAAATCGAAATATTGAAACATCTCGATACTTTATGGGGGTTGAAATAAATTCGATGACAAAATTGAAAATTTATGCTGGAATGGGATTCGAATCCAGATTTCCCGCTTCGGGCCAGCGGTCGCCTTAACCAATTAGGCTATCCAGGCACGCTTCCCTTCCACCCCAAATTTTCAACTTCTTTCCCGGTCCCATTGATTCCTCTTGCTTTTTTTTTTTTATCCATGGTCTTATTATTGAAATTAGACACAAACGAATTGTGGTTGCGTAGACTTTCCCGGCATAATAACTGATAATATTCATCTCGGATGTGCAGCCGGATACCACCGTCAACTAAACACAATATTTCGGCAGACCAACTGGCTGCCATCTTCAGGTGAGTGCGCTGAGTAAGTGTATCAGCGCACTCACCTGAAGATGGCAGCCAGTTGGTCTGCGGAAATATTGTGTTTAGTTGATGACGGTATCCGGCTGCACACCCGTGATGAATATTATTAGATACAAACGTAGTTTCATAACTTTATTGCTATAGTCAACGCGTTTCATATCTCAAACTTCACTGATAAAACTCACTTTTAAAATCGTGCGTGCTAATGAATAAACTCATGGCTGCAGTACGTACAGTCAGGGGCGGATCCAGGATGTCCGGGAGGGGGAGGGGGCGGACGGAGAAATAATTCTCATCGTCTGGCTCAGTATAAAAACTCTAGTACCTGTTACCCGTTTTACCCGACGCCCTATCAAACAAAAGGCTCACGGTTTAGAGACTCAGAGCAGTGATGGCACCACGCAAAAAAAAAAAAAAAAAAAAAAAAAAAAAAAATGCTGTTGAAGAGAGCTTCTGGAGGGGGGGGGGGGGAGGCGAACGACCCTTCGCCCCCTTCCTCTTTGGATCCGCCGCCTATGTGTACAGTATAATTCGTAACAAATGTGTCACTGTTCTCAGAAATATCTGCCCATTTGCTGTCAAATTTGCAGTTTTGCGTCTGTGATCCGCGCACACTTCAGTTCAAACTAACTGCGGCGAGTACTATTCTGGACACAGTGAGCTCGTCCGTCACATATGGCGAGGATACATCGCACTATCTCTGTAAGGCAGTGTCGTGTTTGAATGGTCCACTTCAGAAAATCAAAAGTGACTGAAACCGTAAGGGTCCAAACTTCTTTGGTCATCGGTCGCTAGACTTGCAAACTACTTGTTGTTGTTGTGGTCTTCAGTCCAGAGACTGGTTTGATGCAGCTCTCCACCCTACTCTATCCTGAGCAAGCCTTTTCATCTCCTCATAAGAACGACAACCCACATCCACTTGAATCTGCTTACTATACGCGTCTCTTGGTCTCCCTCTGCGATTTTTACCCCACACACTTCCCTCCAACGCTAAATTCACAATTCCTTGATGTCTAAGAATGTGTCCTACCAATCTATCCCTTCTTTTAGTCAAGGTATGCCAGAAATTTCTTTTCTCCCCAATTCGGTTCAGTACCTCCTCATTAGTTACGCGATCCACCCACCTAATCTTCAGCATTCTTCTGTAGCACCACATTTCAAAAGCCTCTATCCTCTTTCTGTCCACACTGCTTATCGTCCATGTTTCACTCCCATACAAGGCAACACTCCATACAAATGCCTTCAGAAAGGATTTTCTTAGGCTTAAATCAATATTCGATGTTAACAAATTTCTCTTTTTCAAAAACGCTTTTCTACCCATTGCCATTCTGCATTTTATATCATCTGTACTGCGACCATCATTTGTTATTTTACTGCCCATGTAACAAAACTCATCTACCTCCTTTATTGTTTCGTTACCTAATCTAATTCCTTCAGCATCACTTGATTTTCTTACACTGCACTCCATTACCCTAGTTTTACTCTTGTTAATGTTCATCTTATATGCACCTTTCAGCACACTGTCCATTCCGTTCAATTGCTCTTCCAGGTCCTTTGCTGTATCTGACAGAATTACTATGTCGTCGGCAAAACGCAATGTTTTTAATTCTTCACCCTGAACTTTAACTCCTTCTCCAAATTTCTCCTTGCTTTCCTTTATAGCTTGCTCAATGTACAAATTGAACAACATTGGGGAAAGGCTACAACCCTGTCTTACTCCCTTTCCAACCACTGCATCCCTTTCATGCCCTTCAACTCTGACAACCGCTGTCTGGTTTTTGTACAAGTTGTAAATAACCTTACGCTCCCTATATTTTACTACTGCCTGCTTCAGAACTTTAAAGAGTTTATTCCAATCAACGTTGTCAAAAGCCTTCTCCAAATCTACAAAAGCTAGAAATGTTGGTTTGCCTTTTCTTAATCTATCTTCTAGGATAAGCCGTAAAGTGAGTATTGCCTCCCGTGTTCCTACATTTCTCCTGAACCCAAACTGATCTTCCCCGAGGTCGTCTTCTACCAGCTACTACTTAACCAACTCAAACTAAGGACAACACAGACGCACACACACAAATGCCCGAGGAGGACTTGAACTTTCGACGCGAGCGGCCGCGCGATTCTTGAAATGTCGCTCCAGAACACATGGCTGCTCCAGTTCAGATGAATGTACCTCTACAGTGTGATACAAAAAGGTACGGCCAAACTTTCAGGAAACATTCCTCACACACAAATAAAGAAAATATGTTATGTGGACATGTGTCCGGAAACGCTTAATTTCCATGTTAGAGCTCATTTTATTACTTCTCTTCAAACCACATTAATCATGGAATGGAAACACACAGCAACAGAACGTACAAGAGTGACTTCAAACACTTTGATACAGAAAATGTTCGAAATGTCCTCCGTTAGCGAGGATACGTGTATCCACCCTCCGTCGCATGGAATCCCTGATGCGCTGATGCAGCCCTGGAGAATGGCGTATTGTATCACAGCCGTCCACAATACGAGCACGAAGAGTCTCAACATTTGGTACCGGAGTTGCGTAGACAAGAGCTTTCAAATGCCCCCATAAATGAAAGTCAAGAAGGTTGAGGTCAGGAGAGCGTGGAGGCCATGGAATTGGTCCGCCTCTACCAATCCATCGGTCAATGACGCTGACATTAGGGTTATCGTCAACTGTACGAAGAATTGCCTCGTCCATTGCAGGTGTCCTCGTCGTTCTAGGTCTTCCCCCAGTCGCGAGTCAAAGTCTGGAATGTTCCGTGCTCCCTAAGACGCCGATCAATTGCTTCGAACGTCTTCCTGTCGGGACACCTTCGTTCTGGAAATCTGTCTCGATACAAACGTACTGCGCCACGGCAATTGCGCCGTGCTAATCCATACATCAAATGGGCATCTGCCAACTCCGCATTTGTAAACATTGCACTGACTGATTGATTTGATTTTCTCAGGGAAGCCAAAACAGTCTTGGTCCAACCCGCCACTGCCCGCACCGAAACTAAGTTTATTGTGCGGTATCGCTCCCTGTACATCTAGTAAAGCCAACCAATGCCCTTGAACAGTGCAAGGAGTCCCTTTACCAGTTCTTTATTAGACACAATATCTTCGAGTCTGGTTGTCCCAAATGTTCTGTTCCTTTTACTGTCCAATGCAATGCATTCGAAGATTAGATGTGATGCAGTTTCATCACCGTCATCACATATCCTACATTTAGAGTCCTGTTCTGTACCTTCCTTCAATTGGGCCAACTGTCGGTGACTCGAAGAAATTACAGTACATACTAACGGAACAATGGGGTATTTTGACAATTGTCTGCACGGATTATTTCAATTTACATTTAATGAGAAATACTAAAATGAGGTCTAACATGGAAATTAAGCGTTTCCGGACAGATGTCCACGTAACACATTTTCTCTCTTTGTGTGCGAGGAATGTTTCCTGAAAGTTTGGCCGTACCTTTTTGTAACACCCTGTGTATGTGACCGTCACTGGCGACTGTCACAGTGGGAAACGGCGCTGAACTGGCGCCAGAACAGCGGCTTGTGGAGCGCCCGCTTCACTGGCGCCAGGCGGCTAGGCGGCTGCTGGAGCCTCCAGCGTCCAGTCTGGAGCGGAGCCCTGGTGCTCCAGCGGTCGACCCGCCGTGCGGTGGGCGCGGCCGCGGAGACGGTGACTCACCTTGAGCCGCTATGCGGGCCGCGAATCCAAGGAAAGGAAAGTGCTGGCTGGGGCCCCGATGGGGGGGCAGCAGGCGCGCCTCTGACGATGCCGGCCGCGCGCCGAAACGTCACACCTGGAGCCGGCGCCTGCCAACATCCACGCGGCGGTATGCGGGACCCTCTGCCGAATCTCGCTGCTAGTCTACGGCACCGAAGTTTGTCGTGGAGGATACTTTGTAGCTAGGAGCCAAGTCCCATTTAACGTTGCCCGTGTATTTTCTGTCGTTCAGAAGGGTGGTGTTTCAAATCCACCTCTGGCCATCCAGATTTAGGTTTTCCGTGATGTCCCTAAATCACTCCAGGCAAATGTCGGGATGGTTCCTTTGAAAGGGCACGGCTGATTTCCTTCCACATCCTTATCCAAACCTTCCAAGTGTAAGCTCCGTCTCTAATGTCCACGCTGTCGACGGGACGTTAAACTCCAAGCTTCCTTCCTTTTCGTTATCTCTCGCCTGATTCAGAGATGCAAAATCGTTTAATTTATACGTAACTGGAAGAGTGCTTAAAGCTGAAACGAGCTATTCCTCAAACCAGGAAGCTATCAAGGATAGTGTCCCTCAGGGCTCGGTCTCAGGTCCTTTCCTGATTCTTAAAATATATTACTGACTTGTCAGTCTGCATTCACAAAGATGTAAAGCTAGTGCTTTTTGCTGACGATGAAACTCTAAACAGCGTCTATCAAAAAAAGTAGTAACTTGTTTGTTTGCAAATGGATTCTCATGAAAATCTGGTAAAAAACAATTTTACAGTTTTGTACTGTAACTGAAACAAAATGATTAATAAACATAGATTTTCATCGGAATTCTGTAGAGTATACAAAAATTAAAAAATAAATAAGTAGAAATAAAAATAAAATCTGTAAACTTTGATGGAGGATTAAATTTTAAAAAATGACCTAGTGTAACATTTCCGTTCAGTTACTTAAACTACTGGTGTTACTGCAAATTTTGGTGATACACATTTCAGTAAATTAGCATACGATTCCTATTACATAATATTTTGGGATAATTGATCTCTGAGTGAAAACAGCCATCAAATCACAAAAGTGTATAATCAGAATAATTGCTGGATCCCACCCAATATCATTCTGCCACAGATACTTAGTTAAGGATCTAGGGATCTTCGCAATATATATATATATATATATATATATATATATATATATATATATATATATATTCACTTCTGTAATTTCTTATCAATAAGCCAACCCAATTCAAAAGTAATAGCAGTGTGCATAACTACAATATTTTTGATAAATGATATTGTTCATTCTTCAGGGTTAAATCTTACTTGGACACAGAGAGTGGTGAATTCTGCTGCCACAAAGGTGTTTAGTCATTCAATTAATACCAGTTAAAGTCTATATGATAGCCAACTTCTAATTAGAAGGAAATTAAAAGAATTTCTGAATGAGAATAATTTAATTTTTCTTAATTAATTAGTAACTACGTGGACACGAAATCCATAGTTGAGGTACACATAAATTCAATAGTAGATAACTATTGTAAATGTCCCGCATGATTGGTGTTATTGACTTGTGATTTATATTTACTTGATGTAATGCTCAAGAACAGTATTCAAGCAAAAAATCAGTAGAACTGGTATAACAGAACTTTTGATTACTGTAAATCATACTGAAATTCCAGGCAGCTTGTGTTTATTGAACAATTGAGTGGATAAATCTAGTGCGATTTGAAGTGAGTCTGTCATGTCATTGACTATTTCGTATATTTAACATGACAAAGAAAAAACGCTATTGCAGGTACTAACATGCTGATTAATTTTGAATAAGAATAATTTCGTTTTAAAGGTAATAAATTTAGTAACAATACTGCACGAATATTCGTCAGCCGTTGCACAACTTAGACGGGCTGAATTACTTAGCAAGATATGAATTCCGCGGACTGAAATGAAAAATGCTTTGTATTAAATTTTGGCGACATTTCTTAGGGTATATTTTAACAAATGATTACACTGGACTCACATAGATCATACACAGATAGCAAGAGCCGACACAGATACGTGTGAACAGTTCGGAAGATGTGAACAGAGAGATGAAGTGGAACGCTGTCCTTTCTCTCGTCTTCAGAAAAACAAGGGAATACTGGTCACGGTTCAGAGATACACAAGAGATAGGTAAACGCTTCCAGGATAAAATATATCTTCGGCTTTATATATATATATATATATATATATATATATATATATATATATATATATATATATATATATATATATTATTGTATCATTTCATCTTCTACTAAGCTGGTAAGTTCAAAGATAAAACTGCAGCACAATATCATTTCGTGACTTCATCGAAACACAAACTGATATATATATATATATATATATATATATATATATATATATATATATTCGATAACTGGAGGGCATATCGGAAGCACATGGGAATCCACAGCGTCGACCCTTACGCACCTCCGCCTTAAGTCTGGTGTATCCAACAGCGCAATTCTGTTCTTCCGTCTGGCTGAACAGCTGCCACACCGCACTGTCCTCAAACAGACAATACGTACAGATTATCAGTGGTGATTTCCAGTACTGAGCCGTTCATTCCATATACATGATGTAATACAACTCTTCTTCAGTGAAACATCACATGTTTATTGGTCCACTTGCAATACAAGCATATACTATTTGCTTATGATCTGACCGTACATTTACAAGGACATAATCTGAACTGACGAACATCCATAGCAATAAGAATGTTAAATAATCTTCTTAGAGGACGATCGATGTCCTGCAATAAAGAAGGCGCAGAGACGTCCGCTGCCCCGTGACGTCATATAACGGCCATCTCCTTCCTCCAGGTCTACGCCTCATGAATAATCCTGTCCGATAAGCAAATAAAATATTGGCCAATTACTCGCTACCAGTACATCTACAAACATACTCCGCAATTCACCATAAGGTGCGTGGCGGAGGGTAGACTGTACCACTACTAGGCATTTCCTTTCCTATTAGACTCCCAAATTGAACGAGAAAAAAAAAAGAATGCCTATATGCCTTCGTACGAGCCGTAATTTCTCTTATCTTGTCTTTGTGATCTTCGCGCGAAATGTAAGTAGGCGGCAGCAAGATCGTAGTACACTCAGCTTCAAATTCCGGCCCTCAAAATTTACTTAACAGAAATTCACGAAAAGAACGTCGTCTTTCTTCCAGCGATCTCCAATTGAGTTGCCGGAGCATTTCCGTGACACTCGCGCATTGGTCGAACCTACCGGTAACAAATCTAGCTGCTCGCCTCTGAACCGCCTCTATTTCTTCCTTCAAACCGATCTGCTGCGGGTCCCAAATACTTGAGCAATACTCAAGACGTGGTCGTACAAGCGTTTTATTCGCGGTCTCCTTTACAGGTGAAGTACATCTTCCCAAAATTCTCCCAATAAACCGAAGTCGGCTGTCCGCCTTACTAACAACTGTCCTTACATGCTCGTTCCATTTCATATCGCTCTGCAATGTTACACCTAGATATTTGAACGACGCGACAGCATCAAGAAGCTCACTACTAATGCTGTATTCGAACATTAAGCGATTGACAGAATGAAACTTTCACTCTGCAGCGGAGTGTGCGCTGATATGAAACTTCCTGGCCAGGAAGTTTCATTAAGCGATTGTTTTTTTTTTTTTCTACTCATGCACATCACCTTACATTTTTCCACATTGAGAGCTAGCTGCCAATCTTCGCACCAACTAGAAATTTTGTCTAAGTCATCCTGTATGCTATTACAGTCAGTTACAGACGACACCCTCCCATACACCACAGCATCATCAGCAAACAGCCGCAAATTACAACTTACTCTGTCCATCGGATCATTTATGTAGATAGAAAATAATAGCGGTCTTATCACACTCCCCTGGGGTACGCCTGACGATACACTCGTCTCTGATGAACACTCGCCGTCGAGAAAAACGTACTGCGTTCTATTACTTAGGAAGTCTTCCAGCCAGTCACAAATCTGTGAACCTATTCCATAAGCTCGTATCTTCGTTAGCAGTCTGCAGTGTGGCACCGCGTCGAACACCTTTTTGAAGTCGAGAAAAACACAATCCGCCTGTTGCCCTTCATCTATGGCTCGCAAGATGTTATGTGAGAAAAGGGCAAGCTGAGTTTCACATGAACGATGTTTCCCAAACCCGTGCTGATTCATGGAAAGAAGCTTTTCCGTTTCAAGGAAATTTACTCTATTTGAACTGAGAATATGCTCCAAAATTCTACATAAAACTGATGTCAACGATATTGGCCTGTAGTTGTGTGGGTCAGTTCTCTTTCCTTTCTTATAAACGGGAGTCACCTGCGCTTTTTTCCAATCACTAGGAACTTTGCACTGAATTAAAGATTCGCGATAAATGCAAGCTAAGTAGGGGGCCAACGCCGCAGAATAGTCATTGTAAAACCGAACTGGTATTCCATCCGGACCAGTAGACTTTTTCGTATTTAGCTCTCTCAGCTGCTTTTCTACACCGGAAATACCTATTACTATGTCCCCCATTTCGGAATTAGTACGTTGATCAAATGATGGTAATTTGTGCGGTTCTCCTGCGTGAAAGATTTCTTAAAGGGTAAATTTAGAACTTCAGCTTTCCGTTTACACAAAGACATGCAAAGAATCACTTCAACGAGGCTGAAATCTAGGCACCTTCCCCTGCTGGTGTCTGAAAAACTGATGAACGAATCTAGCAGTCTGCATACTTGGAGTGAAGAATGGACAGCTAACACACCTGACGTATGGAGATCACTGCTTGATCCCACACAGCCCCCGCCCAGATTTCATCTACCGCGGCATACCTGGGACCGTCTGAATAGAGAGCGCACTGGACACGGGAGAAGTGGATCAGGAATGCACTCTTGGGGCCTTCGACCTTTTCCAAGCTATGATTGTGGTGAAGACTTCCAAAGAGTACGACACTTCACCTTCAGCTGCCCTAATAGAGCCTTCCTTGAAACTCTCGATGACCTTCTGACAGCTTCTGCACCTGTTATTCAATGGCTACAACAGCTGGACTTGACCATCTACGTTCCTACTTACATTTTACATTAATTGTATCTTACTGCTTTTGTAATATTTCGTTTGCTTTTATTTTTTCTTATCACGCTTGACAAACAGGAATTAATTGATGAAATTGTAAATGATATCTTTCAGAAAATTGTTAAGTGGTTCTCTACAAATGGACTCTCATTAAACTTTGATAAAACCCAGTATATACAGTTTCATACAGTAAATGATATGACACCATTAATAAATTTAGAATTGGAACACAAATCTGTAGCTAAGGTAGAATATTAAAAAAATTTAGGTGTTTGAATTGATGAGGGACTGATTTGGAAGAAACATATTGAAGATCTCCTGAAACGTTTGAGTTCAGCTACTTATGCTATCAGAGTCATTGCAAAATTTGGTGATATACATCTCAGTATATTAGCTTACTACGCCTATTTTCATTCATTGCTTTCATATGGGATCATATTCTGGGGCAATTCAACATTGAGTAAAACAGTATTCATTGCACAAAAAGTGTGATCAGAATAATTGCTGGAGCCCACCCAAGATCACCCGCAGACATTTATTTAGGGATCTAGGGATCTCCATTGTATCTTCACAATATATATATATTCACTCCTGAAATTTGTCATTAAATCCGACCCAATTCGAAAGTAATAGCAGTGTGCATAGCTACAACACTAGGAGAAAGGGTGATATTCACTATTCGAGGTAAAATCTAACTTTGGCACAGAAAGGTGTGAATTATGCTGCCACAAAAGTCTTCGGTCACTTACCAAGTAGCATCAAAAGTCTGACAGATAGCAAACTAGTATTTAAAAAGAAATTAAAGGAATTTCTGAATGGCAACTCCTTCTACACTACAGATGAATTTTTAGATAAAACGTAAAAAAAAATGAAATAAAATAAAATGAGTAGAAAGAAATAAGAAATGTAAATAAAAAATCTTTTAAATATTGATTGTCATGTATAGACAACATTTACTAAACATACTTTCCACATCATTACGAAATGTCGTATATATGATCCATGGAACAAGTGTTAATCTAATCTGTTATTCTATTTATTTTCTTTTTCGCATTACAAATATCTCTATTGCTTCTGTACGGTGTTGTTATCATGACTTTTTAGTCTCCCTGTTTTGTAAATTGCTCTAAATCTTACATTATTTTCTTAATTTTGTATGAGAATTAAATTGTATCATAAGCTAAATAAATAAATAACTACCTATGAAATTACGGAATATATATATATATATATATATATATATATATATATATATATATATATATATATATAATCCTCGTGTGTTGTATATTAGTCCGTAACTATCTCTAGTGTCGTAGAGCACAATATTCCGCGAATGGACAGTCGACCTACTGTTGGTAAAATATCTCCCCAAACCTCTATCAATCCATGGCTCAGTTCAGGCCTTCTGAATGCCTTTTATTCACTGATGACAGGGCTCCCAATCGACTTTCTCCGTCCGTCGCCTGTGTAACTTAGCGACCATGCAGCGCTGGACACGTACTCGCGAACGATAAATACAAGCCGTCGACGTGTAAATTGCCTTACTCCCCGATAAGGTTCTCCCCTTCCTATGACAGAACGCATTTGTTCGCCGGAACAATGGAAGTGGTTGATAAATTTCTCTTGGCGCGCGCGAGAAAGTTAATTGCCTGCTTCCTCTTGAGATCGCCTCGACAAAGCTGTGGACAGAACCCGCGGTATCTTCTTGTCGATCAAGAGTTACGTACTTTAGCACACAAAGAGGAGAGAAGCTTGCTTTCTTCTCTGACTATATAGGCCTATTTGTACAAGTATAGCTGGTGACAAAAGTACGAAAAGACACAGGATAGAACACATTACCAAGTATAATATGGTGTAGAATAGCCTGCATAAATATAGGTCCTGTATAGTTTGCAAGGGAATCGTATGCCATTCTTCCTGCGAGAGCAATCTCGTATGTTGTTCACTAAAATCGGCCACTAAGACTCAATAAAATTGAACTCTGTGATGAGATTGGGACATATGACATAAACTCGTTTTTCCCCCTAAACCATTCTTGCTGTTGAAGCAGGGACTTGTCTTGGAAAACAGTATTACAATTATCTAACATTGCACTTGGACTATTTTTCAAACATACGAGTCGTCATATCTCAACACTTTATAAATGAGGGTTATCATTATTTTCCCTCGAGGTATTCGAATAGAAACCAGTTGTTTCATGCCTTACGGGAGATGTGGATACGTGTAAAACTCCTAAGAATGGTTAAATGATATAAGAAGACGCATTCGAGTTCGAGGAAATTATTCAGGCCGCGGTGGAGCGGCCGAGCGCATTGAGGCGCTATGCTATGATGCGCGACGCCGTTCCCCGTCGGGGGTTGGAATCCCCCCTCGGGCATGAATGTTTGCGTCGTCTTTAGTATAAGATAGTTCATACGTAGTTTGTAAGTTTAAGGATTGATGACCCCGCCTTAAGTCCCTTAAGCTATATAAACATTTGAATTTGAAATTATTCAGACCACCTGGAAATAAAAAATGGTCTACGTCAAGGAGATTCATTAGCTTGCTTATTATTTCACGTGTCACTCGAGAATGCATAGAGACCTGGGGTACCATCTTCTAAGTCAGTGCAGATATTAGCATATGCAGATCGTAAGGTAAAGGTAAAGCAGTCAATAATCCGAAGATTGGTTTGAACACCACAGTGCTTTACTAGGCATGGTCCTATTTGGAGGTGGTATGCCGTTGCCTTCCTCTGACCTTCGAACTGACTTACCCAGCCAGTTATAGGGGGATCTACCGTTCAACGTGGGTTCTGAACCACGGTGCTACTTGGTACTTTTCACCATGAGCAATACTGCCAGAGGTGAAAGAAGTAGATAGTGACAGATAAAAATCCTAGGAGATGGCGGGGATCGAACCCGCGACCTTTGGATTTGTAGCCTGGCACCGAGGCGCTGTGCAACCGAGGCGCACTATGCAGATGATATATACACAAAATAGCATGGACAGTATCAGCAGTGAAAGAAGATTTCACAGCCTTAAGTCAAGCAAGTAAGAAAATGGGTCTTATTATTAATGAAGATAAAACTAAATACATGGCCTGTGGGAAAGAATATCAACCCAATATGCCGTCAACTTTTATTGTGAATGGATAAAAATTTGAAAGAATTGATACCTTTAAGTATCTTGGTTCAACAGTCACTTGCTTTAATGACATCTTAACAGCAATTAATATTAGATTGACATCAGTAAATACGGCATATTTTGCCTTGAGTAATTTATTCCATTCAAGCCTCCTCCGCCGCCCAACAAAATTCACTATTTATAAAACTCTAGTTAGACCTGTTCTCACTTATGCTTCAGAAACATAGCCCTTGTCGGAAACTGAATCAAGGCTCTAGAATGAAACTTCTTTTAGGCTGCGGATAAGCCATGTCTCCACCATATCCTTTCTTCCAGGAATGCTAGTCTTACGAGGTTCGCAGGAGAACTTCTGCAAAGTTTGGAAAGTAGGAGGCGAGGTATTGGCAGAAGTAAAGATGTGGGGATGGACCGTGACTGATGTCGGAAAAGCTCAGTGGTAGAGCGCTTGCCCCGCGAAAGGCAAAGGCTCCAGGTTCGAGTCCCGGTCCTGGCGCACAGTTTTAATCTGCCAGGAAGTTTGAATCAAGGCTCCCTGACGGGTTTGAAAGGAAAGGTTTGAGGAGAATAATTGGCCTTGTATATGACAGAAAACAATGGAGAAAAAGGCACAATGCAGATTTCTATACTATACAGTATATGACGATCCTCCTGTAAGAAAAATCATACCATCAGGGAGGATAACATGGACACGTCATGTGGCAATAATGGAGAAGTCTGAGGTGACAAAGAAGATTCTCTTTGGAAATACAGGTGGACAAAGAGGACGAGGTCGACCTCGAGGAACATGGCTGGATGGAGTGGAAGAAGACCCACGAAAGCCTGGATGCATAAATTGGAGGAGAGTAGAAGGTGACGTTGATGGATGAAGGTAGCTCGTTGGAAGGGTCAAGGTTCACCCTGGACTATAGCGTCACTGAAAAAGAAGACTTTATTATCAATGCATAATTTTATAGCCAAAATCACTTATCACTTTGCTGCAACATTCAACCTGCACACTAAATACACTGACAGGAAGAAAGTGCTCCGTGCTCTGAAATCTGTGGCTGTGGGCATTTACATTATTCAGAAGCACAAGGGACGAGGAAAACGAATGCTTTGTGGCTACGGCACTGCAACCGAATGCAGTATTGGAAGCGAGGCCTTCAACCCCAGAGGTCGCCCAGTCTGTTCGTTAGAGGGAACAGAGTCCATTTAAACTCTGCGAGGCCGGCTGCGGAGTTGGCCGCATACAGATGAGCGGACGGTGCATGTATAAATGCATGTATACACACCAGCCGCGGGCGAACTAGCTAGCAGGGAGGGCAGGTGGTCTCGACCGTCGCCGAGTCGTCAACCTTGATCTGGATCTCTCGGCGTGCGAGGCGACCGGAACGGTCATCGGTGACCTGGAAGACTTCCGATAACATTTAACTTCACCTCTTCCGTCCTTATTAGACTGCTATGCCCTGGAGAACTGGCGGTTACGGTGAAGCCAGTGAAGGCGAAACAGGAAGTGGGGACACCCGAGAGTGAAACTCGTTCAGCAAAATGTTCTCGGTTTACAAGTCGCGCAACTTAGAATAAAATATTCCAGCCACCGACTGATACCTCTCCCATTGTGGTCACTTCTAAAATAAATAAATCAATAAATATGATGTTATTGACAAGGGATATAGGTAGCGTGTAAGATAAACATTAACAAGAGCAAAACAAAGGTAATGGAATGCAGTTTTCCGAAATCAGGTGATGCTGAAGGAATTATATTAAGTAACGAAACAATAAATATGGTATATGAATTTTGGTTCTTGAGTAGTAAAATAACATATGACTTTCGTAGTACAGACGATATAAAATACAGAATGGCAATAGCAAAAAAATGTGTTTTTGAAAGAGAGAAATTTGCTAACATACAATATTTATTTAACTGAAAGGAAGTCCTTTCTGAAGGCATTTGTATTGAGTGATGCCAAGTACGGCAGTGAAGCTTGGACGATAAGTAGTTGATACAGGAAGAAGATAGAGTCTTTTGAAATGTGGAGCTACAGAAGAATGCTGAAGATAAGATGGGTAGATCGCTTAACTAATGAATAGGTACTGCACAGAAACGGGGAGAAAAGGAATTCCTGGTATACCTTGACTAAATGAAGGGATAGATTAGTAGGACACATTGTTAGACATTAAATTCAAATGTTCAAATGTTTGTATAGCTTATGGGACTTAACTACGGGGTCATCAGTCCCTAAACTTACAAACTACATATGAATTAGCTAACACTAAGGACGGCACAAAGATCCATGCCCGAGGAGGGATTCGAACCCCCGACCGTAGTGGCCGTGCAGACCGTGACTGGCGCGGCGCAGTCCCCTCGGTCACCGCGGCTGGTCGTTAGACATTAAGGAATCGTAAATTTAGCATTGGAGGGAAGTGAGTGGGGAAAAAATTGCAGCGGGAAACCAAGAGACGAATATCGTAAGCAGATTCAGATGGATGTGGGTTGTCGTTCTTATGAGAAGATGAAGAGGTTTGCTCAGAGTAGAGTAGGGTGGAGATCTGCATCAAACCAGACTCTGGACTGAAGACCACAACAACAACTGACAAGGGAACGCTTATTGTTTCCATATTTACTAGTTTTTCTCATGGCTTCTGATATAGTAGCTCACAAGTAGACTGCGCGGGAGTAGCCGAGCGCTCTGGAGTGCCACGTTACGGATCGCGCGGCCTCCCGCGTCGGAGGTTCGAATTCTCCCTCGGACATGGATGTGTGTGTTGTCCTTAGGCTAGTTTAACTTCGTTTAAGTAGTTTGTAAGTCTAGGGACTAATGACTAAAGTAGTCTGGTTTCTTTCAAACCGAGTACTTACGAAATATCGCCTCAGGTGTGTGAGTGGATTGGAGGTTTCCTGTCAGAGAGGTCACAGTTCGTAGTGATTTATGAAAAACCATTGGCTTAAACAGAGGTGATATCTGGTGTTCACCAGGGTCATGTTATTGGTACTCTGCTAATCCTTATAATGTAAATGACCTTGGAGAAACTCTCAGCAGTCGTCTTAGGTTGTTTGCAGATTTTGCTGTCTTTTATCGACTATTGAAGTCATAAAGATAAAGAAAATAAATAAATAAAAAACAAAAAAACAAAACTGCAGAACGATTCAGACAAGATACTTGTATAGTGCGAATATTGGCAGTTGACCCTAAATAATAAATAGTTTGAAATCGTAAACATGAGTACTGAGAGGAATTCACTAAACGTCGTTTGTAAGATAAATAAATAAAATCTGAATACGTCGGAATTACTATTACGTCAAACTTAATTGCAAAGAACACATACAAAATTTTATGCATCAGACAAACCAAAGTTTGCGTTTTATTGCCAGAACAATTAGATGCAATAAAATTTCTAAAGGAAATGATTATATTACACCGCGGTGGAGTGAACGAGCGTTCTAAGGCGCCTTGCTACGGAACGCATGGTTGTTCGCCGTCGGAGGTTCGAGTCCTCTCTCGCGCATGGGTCTTTCTGTTGTCTTTAGCATAAGTTACGTTAAGTTAATTTAAGTAGTTATCAAGCATAGGGACTGATGAACAACGAAGTTAAGTCCCTTAGATTTACAAACATTTGAACATTTTTAATACATTACGTTAAGTTAAAAAAAATGTTCAAATGTTTGTTAAGCTTATGGGACTTAACTACGGGGTTATCAGTCCCTAAACTTACAAACTACTTATGAACTACTTACGAACTAGGACGGCACAAATATCCATGCCTGAGGGGGGATTCGAACCCCCGACCGTAGTGGCCGTGCTGACCGTGACTGGAGCGTCTCAGTCACCTCGGCCACCGCGGCCGGCACGTAAAGTTAGATTAAGTAGTTTTCAAGCATAGGGACTGATGACCAACGAAGTTAAGTCCCTTAGATTTACAAACATTTGAACATTTTTTAATACATTACGGTTATCCGTCCTCTTTTGGCGTATTTCCGTTTGGTGTAGGATCAGTATCAGTTGCGATTGACAGAGGACACCTAAAGAGTTCAAAGAAGGGCAGGTAGTTTTGTATCATCACGAGACAGGTGGGAGATGGTCAAAGAAATGAATGGGAATCGTTAAAACAATTCCGTTTTTCATTGCGGCGAGATCTCATTACGAGATTTCGATTGCAGATCAGAACAAAATACGGGACATAGGAGCTCTAAAGGAGATATTCAGTTGTTCCTTCACCCCATGTGCTGTTCGAGAATGGAATGGTAGACAAATAGTATTAAAGCGGTTCGATGAACCTCTGCCAGGCACGTCAGTGTGATTTGAAGAGTAACGATGTACATGGTAAAAGGTTGCCATATTTGATATGGGGAATGGGGTGTACTAAGTAACAAGTGAGAGAAGATTAGCACTTTCTTCTGGTAGGTAGGGGAGGAGAGGGTTCCACAGCTTTCATCTCGGAATTACGGACACAGTTTTCGCTGTAGGCGGGTTCTGTGGGCGTGGTCAGGGCAGTTGGGGGTAGCGACGCGGAAATTTGTGGAAGCGCGCAGGGATGGTCTGCAAGTTAAGCAGACTAGGCTGTAGCGAAAGTTTCGCGACGCAGTTCGCACGCGCAGGATAGCATTAGTACCTGGAGCGGGACTGTAGCGTTCTCCTCTCGAAATTACTGTCGTTTCCTCAGCATGGAATTCTGAGGCAATCCACACAAGGACATAATCAGAGCAGCCAGACGGTCATTGTCATTGTGCAGTATTGTTCAGTACGTGCGAGTTGGAACTCGGGGTAATCAGCGCGAGACAAAGTTACATTCCTCCCTCCATTTTTTGTTTAATTCTCATCTTTACGTCTTCTCTCATTTATTTCCAAGCTAGCATGAATTAACAATGAAGTAAAAGGTACCATTGTAGTATTTCTTTTCTTTTTACATCTTCCTTTTGCGCAATACAAAACGTTGATCGACATACGCGTACAGCAAAGTCGGAAGGCTCGCCACAATAACGCGATGTTTTCCTAATTCGCTTCAGTCACTCAAGGACCAAGGTCTTTACACCTCTTTTCAGCTTTTTTTCGCCAGCACTCTTTTCAGCGGGTGGAACTGTTTTCTTTCTTCCTTGCATTAACCAGAGGGGCGTGCTAACAGTGACGTCAAGGGGAGTAGAGTCTTCGTGTATTTTGTTATCAGAATTTATCTTCATCGTGGACTACCTCATTGATTTCTGCTTCTTGTAGATCTTCCTTCACCAGATTATTCCATTTACAGGACGAACATCGTTCATAAGTGATTGTTGAATTGATTTGGTGGGAGAGCCTTTGACCATTCATCCTCACAACATTACGAAAGAAAAGCATTCTTTTGTTTCGTATAACAGTTAAAAGTTGTGTACGTGTTGTTTGAACTGGAATTTATCGTTTAATCAGACAACAAAAGTAGTTTATTTTAAAGTTACTTATTCAAAACCTGATCTGGTATTAATTGCAGTCCAAATAGTTGTCAAATTTTGATGTTTAACAGTCAAGATCACTAAGTCATCAGATAACTTCATCAAAATTTAACTGAACACGTACATTGTTCATTAACACAGTAATTTGGTTTAATTATGGCCCTGATATTGATGTATATACTGTTAAATAAGAAACAGAGCATTACACTGATTATTTGTGCAACGGATCTTTTAACAAAACAACTGTGACACGTAACCTGTTTGTGTGTGTGTGTGTGTGTGTGTGTGTGTGTAGCTTATGGGACTTAACTATGGGGTCATCAGTCCCTAAACGTACAAACTACTTATGAACTAACTAATACTAAGGACGGCACAAATATTCATGCCCGAGGGGGGATTCGAACCCCCGACCGTAGTGGCCGTGCATACCGTGACTGGAGCACCTCAGTCCCCTCGGCCACCGCGGCCGGCCACGTAACCTCCATGAAGCACACACTGACTATACTCAAAAAATTGGATGGCGAGAAAGATATTAAAAACACAAACCACTTTCTAAATGTTCGACTACGAGAATTTTATGCAGATCAGTACATTATTACCAAAACTCAGTATCATACTCAATTAACTGCAGTGTTGCATAACAATCATTTACTACGGTACCAATAAAGAAATCTGTTCCACAAGATTACCAAAATCAATACTGCACTTTAAATCCACAAATAACTAATTATCAAATAAAGGAAGTAGGATAATCTTCTAACTACGTAAATTAAACAGGAAAGAAAGGTCAACTGTGTTACTTATTATTAATAATCACCATTACATTACCTAAATGATACAACCTTTCCATAATGACATGAAATGCTATTACCTTAATTCCAGGGGTAGTACAACGTTTTTCACAATTATGAGAAATACAATATATTCCAAATACAATCAAATCAACTTGCTTGCACAGCAGCCTCTGCTCTACATCGGAGCCATACATACAACTCAACTGCTCTCTAAGCGAGCTGATCCATAAGTCCCTCTCTCTGTCTCTCTGCACGAGCTACAATGCTATGCGTTACATAACCTTTGCCAAAGATGAAACTTCTCAGATTTATGTACACATATCGATACACACAATAGAAGCAATATTCTACATTTTCTTGCAAACAATTCACTCGACACAAAACAGGAGGCACAATATTAAACATTTTCTTACAAATTCAGCAATATACATTTTCTATGGACACGTTTCACAGTGAAATCACTTCCCCTCACTGCTCGTATGTTTTTCTTACAATTTTTTCTCCTTTGATTCTACGTCCTTACCAGTCCTTTTTTGACATCATCAAACATTCAGATTCGTACAGGGCAAAACGTCTTATCACGGTATAGCAATTGCAAAGCTAGAGGTTTTGTGATAGACTTTTACACTCGTTAATATAGTTGCATATGTGTTTTGCCGTTTCTAATTTAAATCTGTATCTAGTACGATTTTTTTCAAATCCATCTCCTTCGATTATTATCTAACATATTTTCACTGCTATGTTTGTTTAATCTGTTCAGTTTCTAATTTAATTTGCTTACGGATGCATTTTATATTGTTATAAATTGCATTTTGTTGAATGCTATGTTTAATCCAGTTTTCTTTGCGATACTTTGTAGCTTTGTCAGTTCAGTTGGGGCTTCTAAAATTTTTTTGGAGATGTGGCCAAATAATCCGCGAAAGCATGGTATTGATCATTAAGGTTTTCTGTCAAGAAGCCAATCATAATAGCAGAAGCTGATTATGCGATTCATCTGGCGGATTCCTCTTTGTGTACTGCCTGTGAAATCAACGATACTGATGAACACTAATTTGTCTGCGGCAATGCTAACAATATATGACAGACAGTAAGAAGAATATCAGCAATTATCCAACGAACATCGCCGCACACAATAACTCCAACAAACCTCTTACACCCGGATGAAGCACTATACCGTAACACGAAGAAAAACGCCGTGAACTGGTTGAAGGGGCACACGGTGTTTTACATATTATCAAACAAGGAGAAGAGCGAACGTGATTTTTGCACCTATATCGCGACCCAAAATCAAACATTACTCCAGATGAACAATTACCATAAACATTGTGCAAATTTCCTCAAAAGGACCCTCATGTGAACTCCTCTATTCACATTGATATTTTGAAAGTGTGACTGAAATTGATTTTAAATTAAATAAATCAACAATTATGTAATGAACAAATAAGATCATGATCAAACAACGAAAAAATATTGCTTAAGGCGACCGCTGGCCCGAAGCGGGAAATACGGGTTCGAATCCTGGTCCATCACAAATTTTCATCTTTGCCACTGGATTTATTTCACTGTCCTGAAACGGTCGAAATGTTTAAATATTTCGAATTCGTAAAATTACGGCCGTTAACGTCAAGAATATAAATAATTATAGATCCACGTACAATCGATTACAGTCGACAGGGCGTGCGGAATGTCAGCGCTATTATCCTATATAATCTCCATTTGCAGCAATGCTCTCGCGGAAACAATCGTAGAGATTCTTCGAAACCTTCCACACAAAAAGGAAAATCTTAAGGTCCCGAGTATCATTTTGTCTTACAGCGATATGACTGTATTTTTCTCTGAAATGGTGAATTTTGAATACATTTCTGTATTTTATGATAACAGACATTGTTCTTTACTATAAAAAATACCATTTCAATTTTTCCTCTCGTTTTTTTTAATAATGTGTGTATCAAAGGGTTAACGTTGTTACCGAGAATCTCGGAAAGTTCTTGACGGACTGACGCCGAATTTTTACACGATTCTGTAATGGTTCATTATAGATACATTTCTTCATTATGCAATTTAAATAGAAGTGAAGGCTTAATCTGTGATGGAATTGTTGATACTAAACGCTTACTTTAAAACTAATGTACGAGGGGAAGTTTCCCCTGTCGACTGTGGGTAGAGTTGTGTACGAAAGGAAAAAAAAAAGAAATAGTATGAGATATTAAAGAGGAGATATCTCTTTATTTTTCTGCATAATTTCCAAGTACATTGAGACATTTGTCAAACCGTTTTATAACCCTCAAAAAGTCGTCCAGGAAAAAAAATCAGGGCGTTGCATACGGAAGAAGCGTTGAACGTCTTTTTTGAGGTCAGCATTGCTTCCAAAGCGACTTCCGACGAGAGTCTTCAAAGCTGGGAACAGATGGAAGTCACATGGTGCGAGATCAGGGCTGTATGGCGGATGATGTAGGCACTCCCAACAAAGAGTTGCAATACGGTTTTGCGCTGCCGTCGCCGAATGTGGTCTCACATTGTCATCCGACAGCAGAACGCCAGATCTAAGAAGGCAAGGTCGCTTTTTTTGAATCACCTCTTTTAATTTCGACAGAGTGGCACAGTACCGCGCAGCATTGACGTCCAGCAGCGAAACTCCTTGGGCGGTGAGTAGCACTTTACCTGCACACGGAGTGCTTTTGAACTTCTTTCGGACAGGTGATGACGGATATTTCCACTCCATAGCCCTTCAACGCTTCTTCCATACGCAACGCCAAGTTTTTTTTTTTTTTTTTTTTTTTTTTTTTTTTTTTTTTTTTTTTTTTTTTTTTTCCCCGGACTGCTTTTTGAAGCTTATAAAGCGGTTTGATAAATGTCTCAATGTACTTGGAAATTATGTAGAAAAATAAAGAGGTGTCTTATGTTTAATTTCTTATTCTTTTTTTCCTTTTATAAACAACTCTGCCCATAGTCGACAGGAGAAACTTATTTTCCAAATCCCCCTCGTATATTCGCAAAAATAATAAGAACGTAAAGCATGGAAGCTTACTTTTGTTATATACACTAACAACTAATTCGTATTTATTCGTCGCATTCCTTTCATACCCAGTCGTTTAAATACGCCTTTAGATTTAACTAATCATTTGTTTTGTAGTTAAAGAACTGAATGAACTCCAACCCACCTTATTACTGTTACTGATGTTTATTACAGGTTGAATGTATCATAGAATTTAGTATAACATACCACTTAAGGTCAGAACTGGTACATGTTGTATTACATCAACTATTACAGTCGATGTATTTCCAAGATTCTTAAGAAGAAATGGCAGTTAACGATCATTCAAAAATGTTCAAATGTCTGTAAATCTATCGGACCAAACTACGCGGTTATCAGTCCGTAGCTTACAAACTACTTAAATCTAGGTAAACTAACCTATGGACAAACACACACACCCATGCCCCAAGGAGGACTCGAACCTCCACGGCGAGCAACCGTGCGCTCCGCAGCGAGGTGCTTTAGACCGCTCGGCTACTCCACTGCGGAACGATCATTGTTTGTCAACTTATAGTGATTTAACAATTTTCGTTATTATTACGAGAAATTATTTTCACAAAATATGTGGAATGACTCTATTTAACACAAATAATTATATATAGGTATTATATGAAGTGTCATATGCTAAAACCCTGAGATTTGTGTGTCACATGACGTGGTGTAATTATGACGTAAACTGTATTATATATACACTGGTACAGCGAACGCTGTCTGTCTGTGTTGTGAAATATATATTTCGTCAGCATATGTGATATATATTTCGTCAGTATATGTGAGCTATTGTGCGCCTCGGTTGCACAGTGGTAGAGTGCCAGACTACAAATCCGAAGGTCGCCAGTTCGATCCCCGCCAGGTTCTAGGATCTTTATCTGTCACTTTCCACTTCTTTCACCTCTGGCAGTATTGCTCATGTGAAAAATACCGAGTAGCACCGTGGTTCGGAACCCACGTTAAACTGTAGGTCACCCTGTAACTGACTGGGTAAGTCAGTTCGAAGGTCGGAGGAAGGCAATGGCATACCACCTCCAAACAGAACCATGCCTAGTATAGCACTGTGGTGTTCAAACAAATCTTCGGATTGTTGACTGCTTTATTTGAGCTATGAATATTTTACGTTAGTTAAATGGGCGATGCGTCAATTCTGTGAGCTGTTATCTGATGTCAGTACTCAATATGAAAAATATTCTAGACTTTGTATAGAGGTAATATCTGCTTAATAGGAAGTCAGTTTGGACAAAACAAAGAAAATGATTTTGATTCATGTACTATTGGTGTCCAAATAAAAGTTTTTTTAAATAACATTTATGAATGCAATATGGATCGAAGAATCTGGTAGTTTTAGCCCGATTTATAAACATTATCTAACAGTTGACTGTTTGGAGTGTTTACATATCTATTTGCATAAAGTGTTCAGTATACACGCTGAGACATTTCAATTCGCTTTAACAACTAAGGACAAGATCAAACACTTTGTGTGGCGGATAACCAGGGCAACGCCGCATTTTCAACTAGTACTCAATGACGCCACCTTGCTGTCTCACCGTCCTGTGGCGTAACTCCGTACGCTCACAACCATTGCCACTGTCGCCATGACAAATGCAGTTCCCAATTATGCACTGATGAAGCTACGCGTTTTTGTCAGAGGCAGACCCTCGGTCACACGGAACAGGAACATCAGCAGCAGCAGCACTGCGGGAAGCGGCGAGGACAAGGAAGAGACACATTGAAGATGCGTGCTCTCGAGGGTTCGGCTGTGTCTTGTGACGGCCGCGCGGCGCCAGACTTCGTTAGCGGTGCTGTGAGCAGGGCCGGGGCCCGCTCTCCACAAACGGGGATACCGCCACGTGACGGCGCGACGTGCACACAAAGGGGAGCAATCAATTCACAGCCGCCAAGCACGCTACCGACCCAAATAAACACGGACCGGATTTCTTTCAAACAATACGGGCTGAACATTAATGAAACCACAATAAATATTTGTTATTTCTGCTACCGGTTAATTGCGCTTCGGTTGCACAGTTGTAGAGTGCCAGACTACAAATCCAGAGGCCGCGGGTTCGATCCCTGACAGGTCGTAGGATTTTTATATGTCACTTTCCACTTCTTTCACCTCTGGCAGTATTGTTTATGTGAAAAATACCGAGTAGCACCGTGGTTCGGAACCGAGGCTAAACTGTAGGGCCCCCTATAACTGGCTGGGTAAGTCAGTTCGAAGGTCGGAGGAAGGCAACGGCATACCACCTCCAAACAGGACCATGCCTAGTAAAGAACTGTGGTGTTCAAACCAATCTTCGGATTGTTGACTGCTTTACCTTTTACGTTTAATCTAACATAAAGCAGACAGTTTTGCGTCAGATGTGATGACAAGGGCGTGTGTGTCACTTTCATTAAATGTCAGTTGTACACTTTTGTTTTTCGTGTTCCTTAATTATCTGCATCACTGGTACATTGGTAAAGTTGCTGTAAGCTGTTTCACTTGTGTACTGTTTGATATTCACTGCTTATGTTGTAGTACACACTTGCACACATAATCTGTTCACAAACACATGAACAATGTATCTAAAAGTAAATAAATAAAAATAAAATAAACAAGATGGCGGACTAGCTTATGTAAAAGTATCGATTATCGCATTTGCAGCGATATTTCGATTTTAACTGATTGGTAATCTACTTTTCGGACCTCACGAATCTCAAAGCTATTACATGAGAATTAACTTAAGATAGCAGAAGACTTTTGACCATATTCTGTATTTGTATTTATAGTTATATTTTCGAAGTTGGTTGTCCGGTAATTTTTGCTTTGCAACCGGCACATTTTAAATCTACTGTAACAGAACTGGTTTTAGACTATTCAAGAATTTGGACTTTTTGGATTGTGATATTTCATTGAGAATGTGGTCACCAGATTTTGTATTGTGGATGAAGATTTCCATTTCACCCATTATATTCATTTTTTTTATTCGTACTGATCCTGTGTAAAATTTTAAAGTTTCTCTTCTATCTTCATGGGATCTCCTGTTTCTTTGGCGTGTGTTGATATTGCTGGTTTATTACATTTATTAAGTCTGTAGCAGTCCATACGTTCTTTAAACATGGTTTTGAAATTTCTGCCTGATTGGCCTATATAATATTTGTCACATTGGCTGCAGGTAAGCTTGTAAATCCCAGACGCATCAGATTTTGTATCTGGTGGTTTTATATTGTGAATTAGACTGTTGGTAATGCTGAAACTGGGCTTTACTTCTGTATTTCTAAATAGCCTTGATAATGACTTCTGTATGCAAACAATGCCTGATGATGAGCAGAACATTCTCGAAACGCGTAGCTTTATGTTACATTAAACGTAAAGAAATAAAGTGACTAGTAGCAGCTACAAATATTTATTATCTAACACAGTCACGGGTACTTAACTTAGCCATCATAATTAATTAATGAAACTAAAAAACGTCCAAGGGGATGGAAAGAATATTTAGTGGGTCAAGTTTTGCATAGGAACCCATGTCGGCGCACGCCATCCAGCGACGCTCGGAACACTTAGTTAACTTCAAAATTGTGAAATAAATCTCTGCTACAGAAAGCATCTGGCTTTTCATTTTTTGTACCAGCTATTGTCGACCAAACCAACCAAAAAATTTCTAGTAAGCTTAGGCTATAAGTTGCGTGCCAGAACAGGTACCATTACTTTACCATTAGAGGGGATGTGTTCCACATTATGGAAGATTAAGAACTGCGTGGAATTTTTAAAATGGGGTTTCCTTGAAAACTTGGTACTCCGCCATCCTCTCGAAGTTAGTCGATTTTATTAATGTTTGCCCTGTATATATCGAAAGCCATGGGTGAAGTTCAGGCATCTTTACAAATAAAAGAGTTATACTGTAATAAAACTGTACCTAATTGCTGAACTCAAAACTTATAATTCATTCGTAATCTCTTGAGAAAATAAATTTCTCTGAATATGTTTTTAGTAAACGTGAAGACAAATTCAGTATTGATTAAAGAGCATGATTCAACATTTCTTATTTTCTTGGGTGCTGAAATTATCTTTAAGTGCCTGTTGGGATGAAATAATGTGTTATTTATTCCGAAATAACAGAGTTCTGATTGGTTTTATTGAATTCTGACATTTTTTTTAGTGTGATGTAGATTGCAAGCGTCAAAGGACTTTTCTTAATAAAAAATAATTGAGAGCGGTCCTTTATCGTAAACTATTGCGTAATATTTTGCCTGCAAAACTTTACACCGAAGAATTAAATAAAAGAGTTCATTAATCATCGGCTAGCCTCAGTCTGTAAAGTATCTTAATCATGAAAATTGTCAGCCAGTTATTTAATTGTTGCTAACCCAAGAAATAGCCTACGGCAGAATACAAAAAACACTTCCACGATTCCCCACCCGATATACAGTCGTAATTCAGTATTGTAGTCTCGCGGTATTTACTTATGTTCTGTTTGGTCCGCAAACCTACTTATGTAAATTTTATAAAAAATGTGTCTCATGAAATCTTATTTCAACTCCGTCCAGGATCGTAGACGAAGTTGAAAAATTGTTAAAAGTACTATTTTATTTCACTTCCCGTCCCTGAATCATTTGCTACGGCGGTCGGAAACTGGAGATCAGCGACGATGTTGGAGATGCTGCAGCTGGATCTAAAAATCTGAAAATGCTTTAAATGTGTCTTTTGATGGATGTTAAACTATGAATAAAACTAAATCTTGTTTATCATTACCGTTTTAATTCACATATTACTACAACTTTACACATATCATAATATAGTACCGGCAATGAGAAAAATCAATCTAACAGCGGCTCTCGAAATATTATGATGACGTCGTCCTGTCAATACAATGACGTAGTCCGTAGCTCTATCACACAGGACAAGAAGGATTACAGATTATACAATGGTATATAGTGCTCCAACAAAGAGCTGACATTAAAATTGGTTTACAGAGCGAGGTGGCGCAGTGGTAACGTACTGGACTCGCATTCGGGAGGACGGTGGTTCAAATTTTTCGTGATTTTCCTAAATCACTCCAGGCAAATGCCGGAATGGTTCCTCTCAAAGGGCACGGCACGGCCGTACCCAAACATTCCGAGCGTAAGCTCCGCCTCTAATGACCACGCTGTCGACGGGGAATTAAACTCTAATCTTCCTTCCTTATTAAAACTGGTTTGTTGTAAAGAAATGTTCGTTTCAATCCTTTGCTATATCCTTCACATCACTACACTTGACGCATATTTGTGATTATAATTCAATATGAATTACAGACATTGCAGAGGTAGGGTGGCCTTTGTAGCAGTACAGAAATTTTTGGAGTGCATCATGACTTCTGGACGATAGCAAAACGAGAGTATATTGCATACAACTTAGGTTGACGAAATTGTTTTGTTTATGTGAATGGTATATTTATACCTAGTAATTTTTATTGTTGCATGTTTTCACGTGAACGCACTGGAGCAGCGGGATTTAACCACAGTAAGATGGCGTACGCTTCCCTGGGCATACTAACAGCGTGGAAGCAAAGAATAAACGGGTCGCCCGCGGAGCATAGAAGCGTGTTACAAAAAAAAAAAAGAAACTCTATGTAAAGGAAAAAAAAATGAAGGTGTCGGTAGGTCAAGGTTTTGCTACCAAAAAAGTAATGTCGATTATTATAAAGAAAAAGTAAAACAGCCATCTAAATGTGATTTACATGATGAATTGGTGCATTCTGGAGAGCCGAACGGCGAATTAACGGAAAAGGCAGCCACTTTAAGATGAGATATCAAGGGTAAAGTGCCGTAATTTAATGCTTATCGAATTCTTGTTGCATGCTGGAATGCGCCAGTTAGTAATTTATGCGGTATCTTACGTGGTTTTATTCCACGACTAATTAATTAATCAGTAATAGAACATATCCTTCGTCTTATTTTTATGAGAATTTACTCGTAAATCAAGGAAGTATCTGGTCATGAAAGTTATATTTCATGCATATGGTTGAATTTCTTTTGTTATCAGTTTGATGGTCCACAGAATAACTTCTCTTAGCCAGGTGTATAAATATCTATTCGTAATGGAATTTAATAGTTACCCTGTATAATACAGTGGTAAGTTGATTTTATTAAAATTTTTGGACATAGCAGATAGTCTGATTTTTGTAGTTGGGAGTTAGTGTGGATGGTAGATACTGTCGGAGGCTGCGTGTTGTCCGAAGTATCGTGAGTGTGACGGAGTTCCACTCATATTTATTATTGATAAGGTGGATCTATACTGCTTATGGTCCATATTTGAAAAATAATGCGTGGAAATAGGGCAATTAAATGTAAAGTTACTTTCATGACCAATACAAAGCTTTTCTTATTAAAGTGAAAAGTTGTTTTTGTTTATTAGACGCCGCATAAGGTCTACAGAACAAAATAACAATGATTATTCTATTTGAAGTAATTACGGTACTCCATTTGGGTAGTAACTAAAGTAAAACCTTACCTATTGACGACTACATTCATTTTCTTTCCTAGGCTGTTATTAAAGATCAACAGGCAGACTCTTATGGGTTGTGGGAAACCAGACGTTTTGAATAATTAATTTCGCCCACACCTGAAAAACGGCCCTCGCCTTTATTTTGTAATTTTAATTATGAGAGGTGTCCGGAAAGTGGTGCTGGCACTGTAGGTTATTTTCTGTTTTTGTTGTAAAAAGATAGCATAACCAGTGAGGATAGGTATTTGCAAATTTAGAGTCTGGCCAGGATTTGTATTGAAAATATAAGACTTTTCTTTTAAATAAATCGATCCCTGTGGTCAAATTTAAAGTAAACTTGCAGTGTAACTTATTGTAGTAGCTTACAAATAGTTGACCTACGATCGCTAATGTTACGTGGAAGTATCATTAGCGAGCGTAATTTGTAAAAGGAATATTTCTTGTCTATATTAAAAATTTATTATTACTTGTTACTGCGATCGAGCAGTATTACTGGTCGACCGCAGCAACAATAAAGTGTGTCGAATTTCAGAATTTTTCAACTTAATTAGTATATATTACTCTTTGAAGATAACGACTAAATGAACTATGTTCGAATGATTAGTCATAATTTTTCTGGACACACGCTGCGACCAAAAAGGCCCACTGAACTGAGTTCTTCTGATTATATATTTTGTTTATCAGATGCGTTGACTTTTATTTGGGTGGCGCAGCGATGTGTTCGCTGAAACGAAAGACTATCGGGATGGCGACACAGGGCTGAAAACTTTACCACCTAAGTCGAGCAACACCTTAAGTAAATTTTACTCCACTCAGCAAGGGCAACGGTGTATTCGACCTTGGGAATAAAAAAAGAAAATATTTTCTCCCGATTGTTACAGCGGAACAGAGATTGTAAGAGTTCAGAGATTTGTACCACTGAACACTGTGGACAATACAATATTAACGTGAACTAAAGGTCTATGGTAGTGAACTTTATCCTATGATTTCTAGTACAGGTCACGACGAACTGCTACACCTTCACGCCTCAATGATACAGATAGCCGTGCCGTAGGTGCAACCACAGCGGAGGGGTATCTGTGGAGAGGCCAGACAAACGTGTGGTTGCTGAAGAGGGGCAGCAGCCTTTTCAGTAGTTACAGGGGCATCAGTCTGGATGATTGACTGAGCTGGCCTTGTAACATCAGCTAATGTGGCTTTGCCAAACAGTTACTGTGAACGGCTGAAAGCAAGGGGAAAATACAGCCGTTACTTTTCCCGAGGACATGCATCTCCACTGTATGAAAGTATGATGATGGCATCCTCTCGGGAAAAAATATTCCAGAAGTAAATTAGTCCCCCACTCGGATCTCCTGGCGGGGACTACTTAGGAGGATGTCGTCATCAGGAAAGACAATACTGGCACTCTACGGATCGGAGCGTGGAATGTTGGATCCTTTAATCGGTGAGGGAGGTTAGAAAATTTAAAAAGGGAATTGGGAAAATTGAAGTTAGATATAGTGGGGATTAGTTAAGTTTGCTGGAAAGAGGAACAGGATATCTGGTCAGGTGAGTACAGGATTATAAATATAGTATCACAAGAGTAAATAAGAAAAAAGGAATACGGATAATCTACAATGAGCCGCGGACTTATCGGATTATCATAGTCAAGACAGATACGAAGCCAACGCTGACGAGAGTAGTTCAAGTTCAGATGCCAACTAGCTCTGCTAATGATCTACATCTAGATGGCAAACTCTGCAAATCACATTTAAGTGCCTGGCAGAGGGTTCATCGAACCACCTATATAATATTCATCTATAATTCCATTCTCGAATAGCTCGCGGGAAGAAAGAACACCCGAATCTCTCCGCTCGAGCTCTGATTTCTTGTATTTTATTTTGATGCTAATTTCTGCTTATGTAGGTGGCAGTCAACAATATATTCTCTCGTTCGAAGAGTATGTTGGCGATTGGAGTTCCGTAAGTAGATCACGCCACAGCGATAAACGCTGCTGTAACGATTCCCATCCCAGATCCTGTATCATTTCCGTGACACTGTCTCCCCTATATCGTGACAATACGAAACGGCCTCTCCTTCTTTTGACACTTTCGATGGCTTCCGTTAAACCCACCTGATAAGGACCCCACACTGCAGCTATACTCCAAATGAGGACGGACACGCATGGTGTATGCAGTCTCTTTAGTGGTTCTGTTACATCTTTTAAGTGTTCTGCCAAAAAAAACGCAATCTCTGGTTCGCCTGTCCTACGATATTATCTACGTTTTCTTTCCAGTTTAAGTCTGATGTAATAGTAACTCCTAAGTATTTAGTGGAGTTTATCTTGTAAACAAAGTTTAATGGATTTCTTTTCGTACTCATTTGGACAACTTTACACTTATTATTTAGAGTCAGTTGCCAATTTTTACATCATACTGATATTTAGATCGTTCTGCATTTGGTTTTGATCTTCAGATGACTTTACTGATTGAGGAGATTGAAGAAGTGTATGAGGAGATAAAGGAAATTATTCAGATAGTTAAGGGAGAGGTAAACTTAATTGTGACGGGAGACTGGAATTTGGTAGTAGGAAAAGGAATGGAAGCAAAAATAGTAGGTGAAAATGGATTGGGAAAATGGAATGAAAGAAGAAACCGTCTGGTAGAATTTTGCACGGAACATAATTAAATTGATAGAAACACTTGGTTTAAGAATCATGAAGGAAGGTTGTATACGAGGAAGACGCCAAGAGACACCGGAAGGTACCAGATAGATTTTGTAATGGTAAGAGATAGATTTCGGAACCAGATTTTAAACTGTAAGACATATCCTGAGGCAGCTATAGGCTTTGACCATATCTTATTGGTCATAAACTTCAGATGAAAATAAAAAGGCACAGAAAGGTAGGAAAATAAGGAGATGGGACTTGGATAAATTGAAGGAATCTGACAACAATATGTGAAATAGTGTCCTCTTTCCGTTCACTGCCTACCGGCAACTGTAAACGAGGGGTGTTGAAATTAAAAGATGCGAAACATCTTCACAAACAAACAGGTTGATATTTGAATATGCCGCTTTGGGATAACGTAGTGCGACATCTATGGACGCAAAGTATACTTCGTCACATCCCCTTAAAAATTCAAGCTGTGGCCTCAACAGGCAAGGCGATGCTCACCGTCTTTTACAACGTCCGACACCCGATATTCATCGAATTACTCGAGTCCGGGAAAACTATTAACATAATTTTCGCCTGAAGATGGCAAGTAAGCAACTTGTCGAAACGTTGCCAGAGAACGAGGCACTGACTCGGCTGTCAACCCGAGAAGATTTCCTCATCGAGATCCGCCGAGAAAGTCTGCATTCACATATAATTTTCAAATGTTTGTAGAGCTTATAGGACTTAACTACGTGGTCATCAGTCCCTAAATTTACAATAGCTAATACTAAGGACGGCACAAATATCCATGCCCGAGGGAAGATTCGAACCCCCGACCGTAGTAGCCCTGCAGACTGTGACTGGCGCGCCGCAGAACGCTCCGCCACCGGGGCTGGCAACTATTAACAGTTAGGTTTACTGTGAGACACTCTGTAGCCTATACAAGTCCATCAAGAGCAAATGGCCTGGGCTGCTCACGGAGGGAGTGATTCTGATCCATCATAACACGCGTCCACATGTCTCCAGGGTCACACAAACTGTAGTGCCCAACTTCAAATGGGAGCAGCTTGAGAATCCGACATACAACCAGGACATGTCGCCCTGTTACTTCCATCTGCTTGGTCCGCTAAAGAGAAAGGGAAGCGCTTCAACTTGGACGACGAACTGAAGTCCACAGTAAACGATGGCTCTTGTCACAGCCACAGGAATTCTAGAAACAGGGAATCATTCGGCTCGTTAAACTGTGGGATAGTTACGTTCGTGCCTCTGGTGATTACTTTTGAATGAATACTTCAGTTATATTCGCAGTGTCGTTTCGGGTCTTTTCATTTGAACACCCCTTGTAATATGTACAAATACCTGCAAGGTCACCGTGACATTGCAGCACGAATACCCATACGTTTGCCTCGCGGAGACGCCCGCGCGGTCTGAGGCTCGATATCACGGATTGTGCGGCCGCTGCCGTTGAAATTACTAGTCTTTACTCAGGCTAGAACGTGTATCATCCTTAGCATAAGTTAGTTTAAGTAGTCTATATGTCTAGGGATACATATCTCCTTCAGTCCCAGTGCCAAGGTTAATTTAAAATTTTGAAAATGTCAATATTTTTTTGTACATCAGCTTGATTAGGCACCATATTTCTCTCTTTTGCAATTTGGAAAATTTTCATTTTTTGAACGTGAATGGTACACAATTGTGTACCTTGGGTCTTAATCGTAAACATATTCCTTAAATTTTCTTAAGGGAACATACTGTATTTAAGGGTAAAATTAATTACAGTATGTTGTATTTGTACTACCTACATATTTTATTTACAATAAGAAATTTTACAACACATATTTACAAGTATTTGTTACTGCCAGATGGTTTTGTATGAGACCCCATGACAACTTTATCCCCTACATGATGCAAAATTTCTGATGCGGTTGGTTTGAAACTAAGTGAACTAGTCTGAACAGATTTGAAGTTTGTCCAATATGTCACAACCTCTCGGAATTCAACTGTCACAACCTTTCAGAATTCAACTGGAAAGAATTCAGTGAAAGATCCCAAGTCTCCTTTGGGTCCACTGGAATCACTTTCCTCTCCAGAGATGCGCCATGTCAGGCATGCAAAAAAGTAACGAACAAACCATGGATAGGCACCAAATCTACATTTTCCTTAAAATTTGATGTGAAAATTTACACATTTTCTTACAAATAAAGAAAGAAACAAAAATACATTTTTTGAAAATATAGCAATACCAACGAAATAGCTCTTCACGTCAGACCTCTTATGGACTTTTTAAATATCACCATTCATTAAGTCTTCAATGTTTTGAGACTGAAATTCTTTAGGAGCATCACGTGGGAGTCAGAATTCGTACGCTGTCGATTCATTACAGCAAATAATCAACCTCAGATACAGAATTTGAATATTCTGCAACACTTCCCTTTAGTATGCGCGATATATATTTATCACTTAGCACATGAGCTGCCAAAATATGGTACGTTATGAAGTACAGAGCTATTGTAAAAGTGCACATAAAGAACCAAGGTACACAAATGGTACTATGAAAACAACGGCATTTATTGCCCAGGAAAATTGAAATAATTCACATTTGCTGTATTTCATATGATTCTTCAAACTTCACTTATCACTCAGCAGGGGCGGCTCCTGAATAGGTTTGCAGGTTTGCGCTACCTCCAGGAATAATACTATAGTTAAACTCCGTTTGCTGTTTAGAAATTCTATGCAGGGGGAGAAGTAGCGCTCCATTTATCTCTTTTGAAACTCCCGGGCTGCTACGCACAGACCACTCCCGAGTGGACCAAACTTCGCCGATAGCGGCTGGGTTTGCAGCCGGCCTGCAAACGCCGACTATAGTGTCTCAGGGGGTGTGCGGGGTGCGGGGGCAACGCTTGGCAACAGTGTTCCCGTATAGGCGCCTTGAGTATACACATCGCGGCCGAGCCACCCTGTCAGCCGTAGAAACACAGTCCGAACTCTCCCGAAGACAACCGGAGTCGTCCGCCTTTCGAACGAAGAGCGCTTTTCGCGCCTTCTTAACCGGTTCACGTGTAGCTGCAAGCGAAGTAACTGTGCGTTGTGTTCGTTGTTTAGCGTGTTTTATAGTGAGTGTTGAGGCTCAAGTGAACAGGTGAAATAATGAATCAGGTAATTTCCTTGCTTTCTGAGCGCCTCAATTTACGCAAGTTTGAATAGAAATTAGAAATCAAGAGGCTAGGTACACAGATTCCTAGTTTTACAATTTCAAAAGTATGAATGTGAACGCCTTATTTTGTTTTCCTGGTTTATTATTTGGAGGAGTTTCCTGGACTAAAGAGGGAGTCATTGACATTCAACACCTTCGCAATAAAATAAAGAAACACGAACTTTCTTCGGTCCATGTCAATAATGCTTTGAATCTGTCAAGTCTAGGCAATGTAAATATAGCCACTTGATTACTCAGGGATACAGAAAGTCCGTGCCATTATAATAGCAAAAGTTTACAGATAATAGGTACACACTAAATCTAATAATTAATTGTATTAGTTCCTGTGGTTCTTCGGAACTTGTCATCAGAGGACACAATGACACTGAATCATCTTCCAATTCTGGCGTTTTTCGCCTTGATTAATTTTAGTGCAGAATTAGATTCATTATTAAATCGCATTTGGAAAAGGCAACAGTTTTTAAAGGCACCTCAAAACTATCCAGATTGAACTCCTCCGATGCATGCTTCAAGCATGCCAAGAGGAAATCAGGAACGTATATAGGTGCATTATTAATGGAAGACCAGTTGAAAGTTTTTGGGATTTTACAGCACTAGAAAAGCATGATTCACAGACTTTGGCGACGCATATCATAGAACAATTAAGTAACCATTTAGAGAATTGTCGACAGAAATTAATAGTCCAAATATATTATGGTGCATTAGTCATGAGTAATTCGTCACGTGAGGTGCAGCTTCTTGTGAAGCAAAAGTTTTCCAATGCTTCATACATTCCATTGCTACGTCCACCAATTAAATCTCATTATTCTTAAAGCCACTTCTATTAATAAAGATATGCGAATTTAGAGACTTTGCAGCTTTGCAGTTTTTTATTCATCTACACCTATGATATCTTGGCTCAATAGCATTTTTATTTTTTTTTTTTTTTTTTTTTTTCCGGAAACGGTTAGCTGCCATACTAGAGAGGTGGCAGCTGGTGAAAAAAGTGCACTTCCATCTTTTCTGGTCACCAGACGCCATTGTCACTCAGTACAACAAAGATAAATACATAAATCTTAATGAATTATTTACTTGTTACATTCTGTCATAACGACGCTGCCGAGCTGCCAGCTTCACTAATATCAAATTTCTGATTCGTGTAGCTCAAGAAGTACTGCTGCGAGGGCTATGCAAGTGGCGTCATTTGAAATCAAAAAGGTACACGATTGTGCACTCGCGGTCTGAGCACACAAAATACGCCACAGACAGAGAAAAGAGTTTAGAAACCAAGGTGCACATACAGGGTGTTTCACTAAGTGTGTTTGCCTCTGTAACTTATAAAATAATAGGCGACGGGAAATTTTAATGCGGTAGGTCAACAAAGAAATGTTACACTTTCTGCAGAGCTATGAACATAATTTTTTGTATCATTTTACAAAGAGTTACAGTACGAAGATATAATTTTTTTAAATGGAACAATAGTTTTTTTCTATCGTGCATTGGATTCGTTGAAACCAGCTGCGTCCAAATCAGTTTAAACTACATTCCTGTCACTGTTAGTTTGGCAGCTACAACCGTTCAAAGTACCCGGGGGCGGAGGCTGCGATAGTGTAGCTGACTGGCCCAGTGGCTATCCCCTGGGGCACAGTCCACTGTCTCATGACCACCAGCCAGTCAGCTACGCTGTCGTAGCCTGCGCCCCCTAAACTTTGAAGGGTTGCAGCTCCCAAACTAACTGTGATAGGAATGTAGTTGAAATTCATTTGGACGGAGCTGGTTTCAACGAATCCAATGCACGATAGAAAAAAACTATTGTTCCATTTAAAAATTAGATCTTTGTGCTGTAACTCTTTGGAAAATGATACAATAAACTATGTTCATAGCTCCGCAGAAAGTGTAACATTTCTTGTGTTGATCTACCGCATTAAAAATTCCTGTCACTTATTATTTTATAAGTTACAGAGGCAAACACACTTAGTGAAACACCCTATATGTGCACTTATAGACTGAAGAGGATAACCCTGCAGTATGGCGCTTAGGTTTACGGACATTAGAACGCGCCATCCACACACGATGTCGTGTGACTGGATTTAGCTGGCGCGCCTTTCTTTCCCTGCTGTGTCCGGTCTTTTGGACGAGTTGGCCCGCCACCTGAGAGCTTCCAGCCAGAGAAGTTGTTTTGGCGACCCCGCCAGGACGCGCCAAGATGGCGGCGGCACGTGCGCCGGCTGAAGCGGGCCACCAGTGAAAACGGCCGCGTGCCACTCCGGCTGTGCTTCGCTTTGCTTTGCTCTGCCTGCCGGAATGTGCGGCCCGGAGAGAGTGAGAGCGGAGCTTCCGCGGGCAGAAGGCAAAGCGGGTCGCCGATGCAGGTCAGCCAGCCCGAGGCCGCAGGGGGCGCTCCAGTTGCTGCCACTGTGCCGTGTGCAGGCGAGCCGCACTGCACTGGTCTAAAAAGGGCAACGTTGTAAAAATGCTTTATCTAACAACTGACTAACTGCTGGGTCGATGAATATATTTTCAGGACCCTTGATTTCATTTTGATTTCATTTTCTCAAGGAAGCCAAAACCGTTTTGGTCCAACCCGCCACTGCCCGCACCGAAACTAAGTTTACTGTGCGGTATCGCTCCCTGTATATCTAGTAAAGCCAACCAATGCCCTTGAACAGTGCAAGGAGTCCCTTTACCAGTTCTTTATTAGACACAGTTTCCTCGGGTCTGGTTGTCGCAAATATTCTGTGCCTTTTATTCTCCAATGCAATGCATTCGAAGATTAGATGTGTTGCAGTTTCATCACCGTCATCACAGATCCTACATTTAGGGTCCTCTTCTTTTATTACCATTGTATGTAGGTGTTTTTTGAAATTCTCATGGCCTGTCAGCAATCCAACCATGAGTCTAATCTCTCTCCTGTTCAGGCCCAGGATTGCAGAGCTTCTTTTAAAACATGGCTTTGGCATCATTACCTTGCCATGTTTTCGTTGATAGACTTTGATCCAATATTGTACGTGCTGTCTTCTGAGCCAGTTACGTCGCTCCAATTTGAACATTGCCTTGGTGATTGTCAGGACAGGTTCCCGGTCCAATAGATGGAGTCTCTGCCCCCATCCTGGCTAATCTGTCGGCATGTTCGTTGCCACTGATTCCCGAGTGGCCAGGGATCCTCAGTAGGTTTACTCTATTGTTACCCCTCGCTCCAACCGAACCCTGTGACATTCTGCAACAATTTTAGACGTTGTTACAGGCGCTGCCAGTGATCTCAGGGCTGCCTGGCAGCTCGGACGACACAAGCTTCTAAACCACACAAACAAATTCTTCAGCATCCATCTAATTAACTGTTAAGCAAGGGTCACTAACCCCAGAGACCTAGCATGGATAGGTAGGCTAAAATTTCTCTGCCACAAAATACTAATTTAATTTACTCACAAGTAATCCGCACTACTGGTGATAATCTATCGCCATGCGTTTTCTTTAAATTTCTTCTTTAGAAGCCTGGGATAATCTCAGGCTGTATTTAATGTCAATATGAATGTGTGAAACAACTATAATAAGAATAATAAGCCGCGCGTACTGGAGCGCCGTGTTGCGGAGCGCGCGGCCGTCCGCCGTCGGGGGTTCGATTAACCCCTCGGGCATAGGTGTTTGTGTTGTCCTCAGTTTGGTTTACCTTAGGTTAAGTAGTTTTCTAAGTTAGGGACTAATAACCAAGCTGTCGACTCCCATAGATTTACAAACATTAAAAGAATAATAACGTAGAATCATTTACCTCTTCTCCACTTTAGTCAGCTCCGGAGCCTGGACTATAAGAGGTAGGCCAGTGTACAAAGTATAGACTTACAGAATTCACAAAGATCTAAAACGAAAAAAGGGGAAAAAAATACGCGAGTGCATGTGTCTTACAAGTGAACCACATGTATCATTTTCCTCTTCTAAAGCGCTGGCACCAGATGGCTTCAGATTACAGATATAGTGATTGTTGGAGATCTGTAAAAATTAGACATATGATCACCTCCCGCGGCCTCTTTTTTTAAATAAATAATTCTATACTATGTACTTCAGCGCATGTCTCATAGTTAACGCTACAGAGGTCACGAAAGTGCGGAAGTGGTAATCTATTGTTCGTTATTATTGTTATTTCACATTTCGTATTGACATTTAATATAGCCTTCGCTGAACCCAGAAATATAACGACGAAATTGAAAGAAACCGCATCACTATACTTTCTGCAGTTCTGGAGTTAAAGAAGTCCAAAGATTACCCATGCAAAGCCGCGACGGCTCAGGTTGTTAGTAATAAAATAAATAAAAAGTATCAAGTCATAATTTAATACTGAATATTGTATTCCAAATTAAAAATATTTATCGAAATTGGTCACAAAGTACAGGGTGAGTGGGCAACGAAATCTGTGCTCGCTGGTGGGCAAGCTCGCTGAAAGTAACGAATAGAATTTGAAAGGTTCCACAGCACTATTCTACCCATATTTGTGGAAAACCAGGAGAACTATAAAAAGTTGTTTAAATAAAAACAAAAGTTCGCTGACGAATATTTCCTGACCACGAAACTAAAAATGTGGCAGGCGACTAACTTTTACATGTCGCAATTTTTATTTCGCATAAAAGTAAAGTTTCAATTATTTTTTGGTGTTCTTCGCGGGTTTAGTGCCTGATTACGTCGTTCTGTTGACACGATATTTCTGCGGGCCACCTGGCTGCCATCTTCCGGTGCGACTGGTGCACATCCACGCCGGAACTGAGGACACATCAGATACGGCGGCTGCTTTATACAGCGGGAACAGACCGATGCTGCCGGCCGCAGTGGCCGAGGTGACTGAGGCGCTCCAGTCACGGTCAGCACGGCCACTACGGTCGGGGGTTCGAATCCCCCCTCGGGCATGGATATTTGTGCCGTCCTAGTTCGTAAGTAGTTCATAAGAAGTTTGTAAGTTTAGGGACTGATGACCCCGTAGTTAAGTCCCATAAGCTTAACAAACATTTGAACATTTGAGACCGATGCCCGTGTGCGAGAAGGGGAAGGAACGCCCTATGGAAAGCGAAGAGTGTTGTAGCGCAACCAGGGTAGAAGTTGGCCAAAGCGAGTAATCGAAAGTTAAGAAAGAGTTGGTCGAAAACTAGACCGTTCTTGTTTAATATGTGATCAAATAGGATTCCACGTTTTACTTAATGGAAATCCTTTTTCCCTGTTAATAAGCTGATCTGACAATCGCATTTATATTGATTCCTTAAGTACACAATCCCAATGATGGGAGGCTGGAGCAATAATTTGCTTCTCTTTGAATGACATATTATGCCCTTAATTAGGGCAATGTTCAGACACTGCAGACTTATCTGGTTGGAGCAGACGTGTCTGCCTTTGATGTTCTACACTTCGGTCATCAACTGTACGAATTGTCTGTCCAGTATATGCTTTCCCACAATGGACGGGATTTTATATACGTCAGGCTTCCTCAATCCCAGATTATCTTTTACAGATCCTAGAGGCGTTCTACTTTTTGACAAAGGCTATACGACACTTTTGATGTCATAAGTTTCTTTTAGGAATCTTGGTATTTTAAAAGAAATACTTCCCGCATAGGGTAAAAATGCAACTGATTTTTAAGTGCCATTGGGTGGTTCACATGGTGGTTCAAATGGCAAAGCTCGACGGATGTTATGATCAGTATAGCCATTCTGCTTGAAAACAGCCTTAAGATGATCCAGCTCCTGCGTCAAATAATCAGAACCAGAAATGACATAAGCTCTCTTAACGATTGAACGTAGAACTCCCAACCGTTGATGTGGTGGTAACAACTAGTAGCGTGGAGGTAGCGGTCCGTATGCGTGGGTTTACAGTACACACTATGTGAAAAAGTCCCATTATCTTTTTTATGGACTAAAACATCCAATAAAAGGCTTTCCATAAGGCGTTCCTTCCGCTTCTCGCACACATGCACTTGGCACACTCCCCTCACTAACCGGATGATTAATCCTGTGACAGATTAATGTTAAAATGACCCGTGTGTTGCCTACAATAAAAGTTGGACAAGGCTATCTTTACCGAAAAATATTGTGCAAACGAAAACCAACAAGTGAGGGAATGTTGTCACAAAGAACTACCACACCAGATAGCCCGTTCCTCCTACTCTACTGATTACTAATTGAACTGATGTAATTTTGGAACAATCACACTCACGCACGAAAGTATTGAAAATTGTATGAAGTAACAAACAATGAAACAGTGCAAATTTTAATAAATAAGCACGATCGCCAGCCCAATGGGGCACTCAGAGTGTGTTATAATTAACCACGAAAATTATGAATGGGTAATTACACATGTTAGTGTTGCACAACAGAAGGTTGGCAAACACTTTTGCAACTGAATAACTTTTACGAAAAATGATGCTTCGGTTTTGTCAGTTTATAGTAAGAAAGAAAAAAAAACTACGTATTAATTTTTGAAATAAAATAGTTTCGCTTGGAAACAGTTTTGGATAGGAGACCAACGTTGCACTCAATTATTAACGTCCCTTCACTAACTCTAACCTGCATGAGAATTACACAGTGGGCAGCAAAACACTTGATTGGCAGAATAGTTAATATTAAGATTACCAAGAAAGAAAATACTCAAATAACTTACAACCAGATCAGAACTGGACAACGCCGAAATACGAACCAACACCTCAAATCAACTTTACACATACATTTTTACCAATGGAATATTAAATAGTAATGAACCAGTTATTTTAGAATTAATATCTTTTTATTTATTTACTTAATTGTGCCAACTTTGTTTTAAAGAAAGCAGTTCTCTTATTCCAAAAATTTAATATGTGGAAATTTAAACTTTAGTTATTTAAATTTTAAAGTTTGGCACTGAATTTAATACTCTTTTCACTTTCAATGACACTCGGGAAACTTGGAAGGGATAGGACTCTACTTGGTAACAATGTCTTAGGACAATGACGTGGTAGAAGTTCTTTAAATTGTAGGTTATTATTAAGAAAAATAGTTTCTCAAGCACAAAACTGGGTAACGCCTTACAAAATGTCTAAGCTCTGTGTGGTCGGGAATTAGTGACGTTGCGTCCTCGTTGTTGAAGAGCAGCATGCGCCGACTCCGACAATGCTGCAGGTCACAATACAGGCACGGGTCCAATCCAGTGAGCAATTTGAGGGCAGAATCTTGTCATACACAGATGAACTGCCGTGTGCCCCCGCTCATATTGGAAACATGTGCGCTAATTATGGAACTCCGCCAACAAGGCCTGGTGACTGCAAAGAGCGAGGCGCTGCACGCTCCCGCGCACTTGCTAGCGTCCCAACTGTTCAAACCACAGAGCTCGACTCCCTTCAGACTCCACAGCTACTAACACTGCTCCCGCTCTGTTGCTGCTAAGACCACATACCACACACTCCAAAGATGTTTCCCTATTGGCGATTACCCAGATACATAAGTAATAAATTACATAAATTCACATAAACAAACTAAACAATACTACAATATCCATACGTTATGATAATAAACGTCAACAAAACCTATATACATTTAAATTTTAATACATATTTGAAATACTCATCTGGATGCTAACATCACATACTAACCTGTTCCCGCGGTACAAAGCAGCCGCCGTATCTGATGTGTCCTCAGTTCCTGTAGGTTTGTGCGCCAGTCGCACCTGAAGATATGCGTACAGGTGGACCGCTGAAATATCGTGTCAGCAGAACGACGAAACCCGGCCGCAAACCCGTGAAGAACACGAAGAATTATTACGCCGGGAAAATCTACGAAATTACATCATCATCATCATTAGAGACTGATTATGGCTTTCAGCGTTAAGTCTGGAGCATAGTACCTCTAATAAAATTCCTCCATGATCCCCTATTCAATGCTAACATCGATGCCTCGTCTGATGTTATGCCTTTTACTTCAAAAACATTCTGCACCGAATCTAAGTACTTTCTTCTTGGTCTACCTCGACTCCTCTTACCCTCCGCTGACGAGCTCATGAGTCTCTTAGGTAACCTTGCTTCTCCCATGCGTGTAACATCACCGCACCGTCTCAGTCTGTTCGCTCTAACTGCTTCATCTATGGTGTTCGTTCCCAGTTTTTCTTTGATTTCCTCATTATGGACACCCTCCTGCCATTGTTCCCATCAATTAGTACCTGCAATTATTGTTTCAATTATTAGTGTGATACAAACACAATACGTATTGTACTTGCCAAGAACACGGTTGCATTCCTTCAGTACTGACCTGTCTGCGTGAAAAAAATATAGTTTTTTTCCTATCCTGAGGGGTTCAAATGACAATATAATTGAGGCGAGCGCCATTTGAAGAACTAAGCATTTATCGGCCCAAATCCGTGTCCGTGGTGGCCGAGAGTACTGAGGCGCTCCAGTCGCGGTCTGCACGGCCACTACGGTCGGGGATTCGAGTCCCCCCTCGGGCATGGATATTTTTGCCGTCCTTAGTGTTAGCTAGATCATAAGTGGTTTGTAACTTTAGGGACTGATGACCCCGTAGTTAAGTCCCATAAGCTATACAAACATTTGAACATTTGGCTGCCTGTACGCTGAGGCAGGCGGTATAGCCTCTATGTGTTATTCTATGCTGACTGTCTTGGTAGCGCGGTTTGTTGTTTATCTTCTTCTTCGCAATCACCAGTCGGGACGCGTTGTCGCCTGTTTCCGTCCCTCGTTGCTCGGTTGGTGGATCTTCTGTCCGCTGTACCACAGGCCACTGGAGCAGTAGCGTAGCTATGGGGGTGCAGGGGTGCGGTCCGCTCCGGGTACCAACTACAAGGGGGTGACAAAACTTGCCAGAGGTTTCTTTTTCTTTCTTTTTTTTTTTGTCTTTTTTCCACGCTAATGTACCATTGTTAATGGTCTGAACTGACAGGGCTGTTGCCATTCTTCGTCTATTATCGTGAGTGACCGGACGCCAGAGTTTTCTTCCACTATATTCAGAAGATCGAATGAAATATTTATTCATTTTTACGTAAGTAAATGGTATTATTTATGAATTTTTCTTAGTACAACTTTGTCTTTCCGTAGTTGTAAGAAAGATAACAAATGGTTTCTTTTCTGCTGATGTTAAATGCCTGAATTTTTTCTTTTTAATAATTTTTTGAGAATCAGATGTTTCTCCCAGCTTTAAAAGTGATTACGATACTTATTCAGATGTTGCTGCCACTTTTTGAGTATCAACGATCACTGTGTTCCTTTTTCGTGATTTGAACGTTAAAATAAACGACCATTTAGCCAAACAAGCCATATTAATTATATATCACGAATTTACTTTGTGCTTAGGTGTACAAGTGGTCAAGCGCGCAAAAGAAGGACCCAACCATGAACTAGTCTAACATAAAACCAGAAATGTTTTCCGCCGTAGTTATCAATGTGGTACGTTATAATGTACAGCGCAGAGCTTTCCAAGCTGGATGTCACGACACCCAGGGGTGTCGCGTAGTGCCACTAAGAGTGTCGTAACAATAGCAAAATCTTAAGATAAAATAAGACAGAACATTGTGGAAAAAATACTAAACATCCTTCAGTTCGTTCAGTGTGCACTTCAAGTACAAGTGAATCATGAAAATTAATATTTCTTCAAAGTATCATTTGATAAAAATAAATCTTTCTAATTAAAATCAGCGTGTTTCTTGTAAAAGTTTATATATTCGGAATGGTGTCGCGACTAGGAAGAGTTTGGAAAGCTCTGGTATAGTGTATACGAAAAATCGTTGAAAATTACAAAAAAATATCATGGGTTTATTATTTGATGTAACTGTGACGTCAAATAGAACAAATCTCCTTACTGTTTGCTGTTCATGAATATCTGACCTCCGTAAAAAATGCATAAAAGCATTTTCTCCTATACAACAACAGACAACTGATTACTAAGTTATTGCATTTCAGGAAGATTGCTCTTTTAAGCAATATTTGCCTAAAAATCTAAAGACAACTAAGGAGTGTTTGCTATAAATCAACATGGAGATTTCTATTTGCTTGTGGACGAAGCCTTTCGATTTGCGAAGGACACATGTGACGAGATGGGTATTCCTGTCGAAAAAATAAGAACTATTGGGAAGAAGAAAATGATGCCTGGGGAAAAGGCTGCAGACGAGATGCTGACTTTGCACCAGGGACTGAGAAGGTCAATGTTAGAGTGCATCGAAAGTTTCAACAAGAAATTTATACACGTTGCAGAAACGTGGAGTGTATATCAGATCATTTTGCTGTTTTAGAGCCCAGAAATCCGATTCAGGAAAGGAACTTCCCATGATTGTAAAATGTTTAATTGACAATTACGATGAGATTTCTGAAGATGGAATCCTCGCAGAAATTCTACGACTGCGAAGATTTCTGCAGGCTGCTAATGTCCCAAAATAAGAATCTCCTGGATGGAAAACTTTAAGAGTTTTACAGTTTGTTGTTGAATATGAAATTTCTGAATCTGTTCCGAACCTCACCTTTGCATTAAGATTTTTCCTAACTTTGTGTGTTTCGTTAGCGACCTGTGAGAGAAGTTTCTGAAAGCTGAGACTCATTAAGAATTACCTTAGCTCTACTATGAGCCAAGCAAGACTCTCTAATTTGGCAATTTTGTAAACTGAAAATAGTGTGGCTAAAGCTACTGACTTTGACCATGCAATTTCAAAATTTTCTGCAGAGAAAGTTAGACGGGTGAGATTGAAAAAAAAATGTTTGTGCAGTCTATGGGACTTAACTAAGGGATTATCAGTCCCTAAACTTAGAAACTGCTTATGAACTAACTAAGGACGGCACAAATATCGATGCCCGAGGGGGGATTCGAACCCCCGACCGCAGTGTCCGTGCAGACCGTGACTAGAGCGTCTGAGTCCCCTCGGCCACCGCGGCCGGCAGTGAGATTGAAAACTGCATGTGAAAGTCACGAGTCATTACGACAGTCTTTAGCTATTTGTTCTGCTTGATTAATAATCGATTTAACTATGTTATTTATAAAAACTAGTTTTATTTATTTCCTTTCATACAGACTGTTTACGAACTAATTAACTTTCTATTTTGCTCATTTCATTATGTGTATAAAAAATTTATCCTCTCTCCTTGAAATATTTTTTTTCCATTCTTTATAAGGTTGGCGAGAGTGGTGGTGGTGGTGGTGGTGGTGTTGGAGGGAGGAGGGGGGGTGACAAGTAGGATCACCGCACCGGGTGCCAAACAACTTAGCTACGCCACTGCGCTGGTGTTCCATTGTACTGTCTTGAGCAGTTAAACCGGCAACCCACGCGCAATGGAAATATTCTAGACCTTATAGCCACAAACAGGCCTGACCTTATTAACGATGTCTGTGTAGAGACAGGAATTAGTGATCATGACATCGTCATAGCGTCGATGGTGACCAAAGTTCATAAACCAGTCAAGAAGGCTAGGAGCGTGTTTTTGTTGGGAAAAGCCGACAAGCAAATGTTACGATCGCACTTAGAAAATAAATGGGCATCGTTTAATTCTGGGACTATGGATGTAGAGGAATTGTGGACTAAATTTAAATGCATTGTTAATGAAGGGTTAGAGAAATATGTGCCAGTAAAGACGATTAAGGATGGAAAAGATCCACCGTGGTATAATAATAATGTTAGAAAGCTGCTGAGAAAGCAAAGGCTGTTGCATTCTCGATTCAAAAAAGAACACGCAAATGGTGACAGGCAAAAGTTAGTAGAGATTCGTGCGTCTATAAAAAGATCGATGCGTGAAGCATACAATAATTATCACAGCCATACCTTAGCAAAAGATCTTTCCGAGAACCCGAAAAAATTCTGGTCCTATGTAAAATCGATAAGCGGGTCAAAGCCCACTGTCCAGTCACTAGTTGATCATTCCGGGGCAGTAATAGAAGAAAGCAAACGGAAAGCTGAAGTTCTAAATTTAACCTTTAAGAAATCTTTCACGCAGGAGGACCGCACAAATATACCATCATTTGATCAACGTACTAATTCCGAAATGGGGGACATAGCAATAGGTATTTCCGGTGTAGAAAAGCAGCTGAGAGAGCTAAATACGAAAAAGTCTGCTGGTTCGGATGGAATACCAGTTCGGTTTTACAAAGACTATTCTGCGGCATTGGCCCCCTACTTAGCTTGCATTTACAGCGAATCTTTAACTCAGCGCAAAGTTCCTAGTGATTGGAAAAAAGCGCAGGTGACTCCCGTGTATAAGAAAGGAAAGAGAACTGACCCATACAATTACAGGCCAATATCGTTGACATCGGTTTCATGTAGAATTTTGGAGCATATTCTCAGTTCGAATATAGTAAATTTCCTTGAAACGGAAAAGCTTCTTTCCATGAATCAGCACGGGTTTAGGAAACATCGTTCATGTGAAACTCAGCTTGCCCTTTTCTCACATGACATCTTGCGAGCCATGGACGAAGGGCAACAGGCGGATTGTGTTTTTCTCGACTTCAAAAAGGCGTTCGACACGGTGCCACACTGCAGACTCCTAACGAAAATGCGAGCTTATGGAATAGGTTCTCAGATTTGTGACTGGCTGGAAGACTTCCTAAGTAATAGAACGCAGTACGTTGTTCTCGACGGCGAGTGTTCATCAGAGACGAGTGTATCGTCAGGCGTGCCCCAGGGGAGTGTGATAGGACCGCTATTATTTTCTATCTATATAAATGATCTGATGGACAGAGTAAGTTGTAATTTGCGGCTGTTTGCTGATGATGCTGTGGTGTATGGGAGGGTGTCGTCTGTAACTGACTGTAATAGCATACAGGTTGACTTAGACAAAATCTCTAGTTGGTGCGAAGAATGGCAGCTAGCTCTCAATGTAGAAAAATGTAAGGTGATGCGCATGAGTAGAAAAAACAATCCTATAATTTTCGAATACAGCATCAGTAGTGAGCTTCTTGATGCGGTAGCGTCGTTCAAATATCTAGGCGTAACATTGCAGAGCGATATGAAATGGAACGAGCATGTAAGGACAGTTGTGAGTAAGGCGGACAGCCGACTTCGGTTTATTGGGAGAATTTTGGGAAGATGTACTTCACCTGTAAAAGAGACCGCGTATAAAACGCTTGTACGACCACGTCTTGAGTATTGCTCAAGTATTTGGGACCCGCAGCAGATCGGTTTGAAAGAAGACATAGAGGCGGTTCAGAGGCGAGCAGCTAGATTTGTTACCGGTAGGTTCGACCAATGCGCGAGTGTCACGGAAATGCTCCGGCAACTCAATTGGGGATCGCTGGAAGAAAGACGACGCTCTTTTCGTGAATTTCTGTTAAGTAAATTTAGAGGGCCGGAATTTGAAGCTGAGTGTAGTACGATCTTGCTGCCGCCTACTTACATTTCGCGTAAGGATCACAAAGACAAGATAAGAGAAATTAGGGCTCGTACGGAGGCATATAGGCATTCTTTTTTTCCTCGTTCAATTTGGGAGTGGAATAGGAAAGGAAATGCCTAGTAGTGGTACAGTGTACCCTCCGCCACGCACCTTACGGTGAATTGCGGAGTATGTATGTAGATGTAGATGTAGATGTACTGCTGTTGGGCGCGGGCAGGGGCGGCCGCACAGTTCTACACAGCCTACACAGGCCGTGTTGTTCCGCATTCCCTCGCGTCGCTGCCTCGTGCCGCGCCGGCCGACTGCACAAGGCACGACCCAACCAGTGTCGGCCCACAGCTTGCCTTCTACTGTCTTGGAGCGGAAGCGGTGAGCCCGACCGCAGACGAAGTTCGTTCTTAATGCATTTAAATTAGAAGATGTGAGAGGAAGGTGAAGGAAGGGACTGGCTGCCGGCCGCGGTGGCCGAGGAGACTGAGGCGCTTCAGTCACGGTCTGCACGGCCACTGCAGTCGGGGGTTCGAATCCCCCCTCGGGCATGAATATTTGTGCCGTCTTTAGTATAAGGTAGTAAATAAGTTGTTTGTAAGTTTAGGGACTGATGACCCCGTAGTTAAGTCCCATAAGCTTAACAAACATTTTTGAAGGGACTGGCTCTGGCTGAACCAGGGAATTGAAGCAACTGAGTGATGACAAGTGAAAATTTAGGGTTTTAGGCATTGACCCAGCACTCGCCTCAACTAGACATGGGTCGTTCGCAGGCAAACGGTTCCAAAGGAAATATTTCAAAGTTCCACTCTGGGTGTCAAAAGCTTTAAGTTCCACAAATGCCACTCCTAAAATTATTCTAAGTTCACTAACCTCGCCGAAAAATTCAACACACATTTCCTGCGTAGTTTCTGATACTCTGAGGGAGCAGTTGGATGCTATCTTGCGTTTCGTGCTTCTGAGGTTTCCAGAACACTGGACAGGGAGGGTTCTCGTCACTCTAAATACTCCACCCACGGGTGGCCAGCCCATATGTGAAGGTACTTTTGGTGTAGGAGTGATGGCAGCTGTCAAAACACAAATACTGTTTGTCGGTAGTGAATCTGATATAACTACTTGTTGGGATTGATTGATTGATTTTTCCAGGGAAGCCAAAACATTCTTGGTCCAACCCACCACTGCCCGCACCGAAACTAAGTTTATTCTGCGGTATCGCTCCCTGTATATCTAGTAAAGCCAACCAATGCCCTTGAACGGTGCAAGGAGTCCCTTTACCAGTTCTTTATTAGACACAATTTCTTCGGGTCTGGTTGTCCCAAATGTTCTGTGCCTTTTACTCTCCAATGCAATGCATTCGAAGATCAGATGTGATGCAGTTTCATCACCGTCATCACAGATCCTACATTTAGGATCCTCTTCTGTTATTCCCATTGTATGTAAGTGTTTTTTGAAATTCCCATGGCCTGTCAACAATCCAACCATGAGTCTAATCTCTCTCCTGTTCAGGCCCAGGATTGCAGAGCTTCTTTTAAAACATGGCGTTGGCATCATTACCTGACCATGTTTTTGTTGATAGACTTTGGTCCAATATTGTACGTGCTGTCTTCCGAGCCAGTTACGTAGCTCCAATTTTATCATTGCCTTGGCGATTGTCAGGACAGGTTCTGGTCCAATAAATGGAGTCTCTGTCCCCATCCTGGCTAATCTGTCGCCATGTTCGTTGCCAGTGATCCGCGAGTGGCCAGGGACCCACAATAGGTTTACCCTATTGCTTTCCCCTAGCTCCAACAGCACCCTGTGACATTCTGCAACAATTTTAGAACTCGTTGCAGGAGCTGGCAGTGATCTCAGGGCTGCCTTGCTGTCTGAATAGATATATATGCTACTGTCTTTGTAGCGCCTACGCAAATTCTCCTCCACACACGCCCTGATGGCAGTGATTTCGGCCTGGAATACTGAGGCCAGTTTCCCTAGAGAGATGACGCCCTCCAGTCTTGGCTGCACCCCGTATACCCCGGCCCCAACGCCTTGGTCTGATTTTGACCCGTCAGTGAACCACACAATATCCCCCGTACGGTGTTGAACTATTTTCTCCCACTGCTCCCTACTTCCAATTGATACATTGAAAGGCTTGTTGAAGCAGTGTGGGGTTATAATATAGTCTGTTGGCATTTCCCCAACCTTTCCTATATTTACCCCACTCACTATTTTAGAGTGTGATTCTGGATATCCCAAAGAGTTCCACTTTTTGCCAGTTCTGAGTCTGTATGCACCAGCCGCTGCCTCCATCTTGACCCAATGGTGTAATAGGGGGCTTACGATTCTTTCGTGAGTACGTGCGTGGCGAGCACGCGGCCCTGAGCTAATGCAGTCTTCCTTCGTTCTTTACTCCCCGGACTACATTTCCTTTCCCTCCTCCCCTCCTCTCCTATCCTCACTCCTTCCTCTCCCCACCGGGGGACTGATAACCTCAGTAGTTTAGTCCCCCTATCCCAAAGAAACAACCCAACACAACACAACACAAACGTGAACTAGTCGGTCCTATTCGGCCGGCGACTTCCAGTTCCACGAACTGCAGCGTGGCCGTTCCCGTTCCGGTTATTATTTTTCGGTTCCAGCTCATTGCTCGCTATAGAGGTGTCGTCTGTTTTGTTCATTACGCTCGCTTCTTCTCACTGTCTAAAAATAATCAAATGTTTCTAAATCTATCGGACTCAACTGCTTGGCCATTAGTCCGTAGATTAGAGACTACTGAAACTAAGCTAAACTAACCTAAAGACAACACAAACAGCTATACCCGAGGAGAGACTCGTGTTCGCGACGGTGAACGCCCGTGTGCACCGCTGCATAGTACCCGTGTGCGCACGGCTAATCCACCGCGACTCTCATTGTCTTTCAGACTCTTTTTGAGCTACTGCTTCTCCCCTTACTCTGTTTAGCGTCCATTAGCAGCAATTTACATTTCATAGATTTTTTATAATTTTCTAACTTAACACCTGAGCTAAACCAACAGATGCTGTAACTTTCCTAGTTATTGGTACTTACGTGTCCTTACAAAACTTCAAAGTTAACCGAGCGAGTTGGCGCTATGATAATACACTCGCATTCAGGAGCATGGTGGTTAAAAATGCACCTCCGGCCATCCTGATTTAGGTTTTCCGTGATTTCCCTAAATTACTCCATGCAAATTCCGGGATGGTTGTTTTCTAAGGGTACGGCCGATTTCCTTCCGAATCCTTACCCAGTCCGAGCGAGAACTGTGTGTTTAATTACCACGCTGTCGACGGGATGTTGAACCCTAAGCTTCCTTCCTTCCACTTCAAAATAGATTTTTTCGAGAATTTTTCAGAGTTGCGTTGAATGGCTTTGGCTGATTGTTATTTAAGTTCTGGATTTCACGTACCGTTAATACTAAAAAAAAAAAAAAAAAAAAAAAAAAAAAAAAAAAAAAAAAAAAAAAAAACAGAAATTGGATGCCCACGTGGTCTCTTGTGAGTTGAATAGGTTTACAGCGGTTCTGGGATTTCAGTCCTGTTTCCCTTTCTCGAATGAACATTTTGTGGAGATGCTGCGTAGATCGGTAGATCCTTAAATAAATGTCTGCAAGATGGACCTGTGTGGGCTCTAGTAACTATTCTGATTACCCGCGTTTGTACAAAGAATAACTTTTTTCTCAGTGTTGTACTTCCCCAAAATTAGATGCCATACGAAAAAATCGCACTGACGTGTTTTACCGCCCGCTTTAGATTTGTAGTTTTATAAGTTTTTGCAAATATTTTGGACCAAAATAATAATGTAAACAATAAAAAATTAATTAATAAGAGTGTCTGAAACGCTTTTAGGAAATAAAAAGGATTTTTAGGCAGTGGCGGGTTTTAAACCACTGACGTTCAGCGTCACAGTCCAACACATTGGTGCACTACGCTACGGCCAACACTTGGAAATTGCGTTCTTTAATCTCATACTATTGATGGCCGTTGTTAACTGATACTAATATGGCATTTGTAGACACTAGATTATCATTAATCATACGAAGAACAACATGTTTTTGTTAATTCTTCAGTGCGCCATTGCTTTGAAATGAGAACATGTAAGTTAAAATAAGAAAGTCATCAAATACGCAATGCAAGATGGCTCATGCCAGAGAGAGTTCTGGGCGAGGAATATCACGTGATATCTGCGAACGACTGGTTTTCGTTAATTCAGTGGAGGGTGTCAAAACTCTGTTATTTTTGCACATATCTCTGAAACGATAAGAGATATGAGAAAAAAACATAAGGGAACAAAGGTGTACAGAATCTTCTCCTCTACAAATTCGGTTATTCAATTTTAGCGTCAGATGAACGGTTTATATGCAATTAAAATTACATTACAAACGGCTTTTTTGTATTACTAACTTATTTATTGTCCGAAATATTTGAAAAAGCGAGGTTCTGGTCTCTGTCGGCCTACAATTATGTCTGTAAAATTTGATGCGGATCGTTTGAACGGTTCCACCTAAAAAGTGGGAACACGTTACAGCCAGAAGACATCGTCAAATCGCCGTTATTTTTGCAAATATCTCTGCAACGATGCAAGATATGAAAAAATCATAAGAGAGCGAAGTTTTAGAGAATTTTCCCTCTACTATTAGGTTATTCAATTTTCGTGCCAGATGAACGGTTCGTTTGCAATTACAATTATATTACAAGCGCCTTTTTTTTTTTTTTTTTTTTTTTTTTTTTTTTTTTTTTTTTTTTTTTTTTTTTGTATTACTGCCATATTTTTTGTCCGAAAAATTTGAAAAAGTGAGGTTCTGGTCTCTGTCGGCCTAAAATTAGGTCTGTAAAATTAGGTGCTGATCAGTCGAACGGTTCGTCTTAAAAACGGGGAACACGTTACGGACAGACAGACATACATCCAAAAATCACCGTTATTTTTGCAAAAATCTCTGTAACGATACGAGATATGAAAAAAAAAAAAAACCATAAGAGAGCAAAGTTGTAAAGAATTTTCTCCTCTACAAATTCGTTTATTCGATTTTCGTGTCAGGTGAATAGTTCAGCCGTTATTGGCCCACTTCAGGTTACGGTAGTAACACTAAAAGTGGGCCATTGCGATCGTTTTTTGACAGCTCGAAATTTAAATGAAAATAAAGGCTTAACCATGGATGTGATACGAAAATTGAATAACAGAATTTGTAGAGGAGAAAACTCTCTACAACTTTGCTCTGTTATGTTGTTTTCATATCTCGTATCGTTTCAGAGATATTTGCAAAAATAACGGCGATTTTGGGATGTCTGTCTGTCTGTCCGTCTGTCTGTGTGTCCGTAACGTGTTCCCTGTTTTTAAGACGAACCGTTCAACCGATCAGCACCAAACTTTGCACACATAATTGTAGGCCGCCGGAGACGAGAACCTCCTTTTTTCGTATTTTTCGGACAAAAAAATACGGTAGTAATAAAAAGAAAAAACAAAAAAACAATAAAAAGAAATCCGTTTCGATTTGACGATGTCTGTCTGGCTGTAACATGTTCGCACTTTTTAGGTCGAACCGTTCAATCGATCGGCACCAAATTTGACGGACATAATTGTTGGCTACCAGAGACCAGAACCTCGCTTTTTTCAAATATTTCGGACAAGAAATACGTTAGTAATACCAAGAAAAGCCGTTTGTAATGTAATTTTAATTGCAAATGAACCATTCTTCTGGCGCAAAAATTGAATAAACGAATTTGTAGAGGAGAAAATTCTTTACAACTTTGCTCTCTTATGGTTTTTTCATATCTCGTATCGTTTGAGATATATTTACAAAAATTTACGAAAACCAGCCACTCGCAGATGTCACGTGACATTCCTCTCCCAGAACTCTCTGGCATACGCAATGTTGCGTTGCGTATTTGAGGATTTCCTTATTGTAACTTACACGTTGTCATTTCAAAACAATGGCGCACTGAAGAATTAATAAAAACACATCGTTCTTCGTACGATAAATGATAATCTAGTTTCTACAAATGCCATATTAGCATCAGTTAACAACGGCTATCAATAGTACGATATTAAAGAACTCAACTTCTAAGGGTTACCTGTAGCGTAGTGGGTAGTGCGTTGGACTGGAACGCTGAAGGTTAGTGGTTCGAAACCCACCACTACATACTGTTTCTTAAAATGGTTTCAGAGACTCTTAGTGATTACTTTTTTATTATTTAGATTATTATTTTGGTCTAAAATGTTTGTAAAAAACTTATAAAACTACAAATGTAAAGTGGGGCGTAAAACATGTCAGTGCCAATTTTTTCTCAGTGTTGTACTTCTCCAAAATTAGATGCCATATGAAAAAAGCGAATGAAAAGGCGTACCGCAGGGTAGAAAGCTTTTTTTACCTGAAAGTGGCACGGCAGTTGTCCGCAGTCTCGAGTGCTGCCGCATCTTGGCGTTTGCCCTCTCGCTGTTCTCGGATTGCAGTTGTGAGGTTTCTGTCAATCTAATTTTCGGGAGAGAGAAAGCTTCTTTCTTTACGAGTGTGGTCGCGGCGGCCTGTGAAGGCTGCGCAGGCTTTCGCTGGGAGTTGTCTGGTGCCGCCGTGGGGAGCGACGCTTTACCGTCTTCCGACAACTTGTCATTAGGGGGATGCGAGCCGAGTGGCTGCCCGCTCTGCGGGCCCGCGGCGGTCTCTCCCTCCCGCCCTCTCTCCCTCTCTCTCTCTCTCTCCCCTCTGCATTCTTGGTGGGCTGCTGGCCGCTGTTGCGGGGGCGTAGCGAGTCGCCGCGGCCGTCCCGTCCGCGTTGGACACGGCGCTACGTGCACCGGGGTTTTTCTCCGTTAATTGACCTTCAGGCTGGTGAATCACTGACTGCCAGAGCAGACCGGCGAAAGGGCAAAAAAGCGAATTAAGAAAGAGAGAGAGAGAGGGGGGAAGGGGGGGACGTCCCTGCTGACGGAGCGAAGCATAATACCCAATCGTAGGGGGAGGAGCAAAAAGTTGAGGCGAGGCGGGCGGGATGGAGCAGTGTAAGCGATCCGAAGAGCCCAGCCAGCAGCCGCCTCTGCTGCGACTGCGGCGCCAGATTGAATTCCCGCCGCTTATCCTGGACTCTTTATTGCATTCCGAGCCGAGCTGAGCCGAGCTGATGTGAGGTGGGGCTGCGGAGAACCGCGGGCTTCCTCGGCAGGTGCCACTCAACACGTCCTCCTCACATTGGCTCCTGGCCACCACGTCGATGTACTTCTCTCTCTCTCTCTCTCTCACTCTGCATCTACATTATCAGCTGACAGCAGTCCCTAGAATTCATTCAGAAGACGTGCACCTGGAGTAATCTTCTCCATTTCATCTGGGCGTCAATATTAATCCTCTCATGCACGAATTATCAACCTGAAAGAGAACAAAATTTCTGATAAATTATTTGGTAACTTAGAACTTATCATGTGCAGAATGTATCTAAAAAATAGCAGTCGGAGGTGATGGTTGTATGACTGTGTTGTGTGCCTGTGTGATTGCGTGAGTGCTCTATTTCTGAAGAAGGCCATGGCCGATAGCTGAATGTGTTGTATGTGTGTGTCTTTTGTATGTGCCTGTCGCAGCTCGTCGCCACGTCTTTGCGGTGAGTAGTAAACTGTCCTCACTATATTATTTATTCCAACCTGGACTTTCCATTATTATATATATATATATATATATATATAAAATAGTTTCATACACCAAAAAATAGCTGTCCTCAAATGAGTACAGTGAGTACGAAAACGGCTACATTTTAGAATTAAAGAATACGTGAAGAGTGTACACTACTTTGTATTTTTCGTACAGTGAAATTGTATCAGGCACTGAGGACACGCAGCAAGTTTACACTTTTCTCAAATGTAACGTGTTTTTCGTCGGCAGTCCCGAACATGACACCTCTTGACATTGGGATCACCTGACTTGGTTGGTCAGTGTTAAAAAAATGTTCAATTGTTTGTAAAGCTTATGGGACTTAACTGCGTGGTCATCAGTCCCTAAACTTACAAACTACTTATGAACTACCTTATTCTAAAGACATCCCTGCCTTATGGTGCATTCGAACCCCCGACGGAGAATGCTATCGCTCAGCGCAGCACAGCGCCTCAATGAGCTCGGCCGCTCCGCCGTGGCGACCAGTGTTATACCCTGTCAATCGTAATTTGGTGGGAACCGAATGACAGGCTTTTTTATTTTATTTATTTATTTATTTTTTATTTTATTTTTTATTATTTTTTTCTTTTTTCATGTACAGACAAGAATGTGCCTTCATCTGAAGACCTACCTATACTCTTTCTTGTAATCTTTACCTTCTATTTCTGTGTTAGCCCGACGTCTAACATTGCCATCTAGGAAACATTTAGCATTCTTTATTAGTCCTCATATGAGGTACCTGTGCTTATACGGTCTCGTCACATGTAAATGATGACAAAAATGCGACAAAATTAAGTGTCCTCATTTGAGGACACGACGCATGGAGGGTTAAAGCAACAACTCAGAGTAACCACGAGATATGTTTACCTCAACACAACTGTTACCCTACACTTAATCACAATAATACAGGGTGTCCAGAAAAGGACTCCCTGATTACAAAGTTAAATATCTCGAAAACAAAGATCGATAGAGGAATGTAGTAAACGGTATGTTTATTGTGATATCTGTAAGAAGTTTATACAGCAGTTTTAAATAATGGTTACAAAAGCTGCTAACAGATGGCACTGTAATCGCCATACGTAATGCCTAGTATAAATAGTGATCCGAAGTCCAAAGCGATCAGTCCCACTGTTGAAACGTGAAAGAGGTTAGCATACCCAAGGAAGAGATTAAAACCATGTACTCCACTGAACAACACGTTCTTCTGGTTAGAAGAGTGTCATACGGCAAAAAGGCGAAGTTTTCAAGCACGATTTAATGTTCCAAAAGGACCCGATGCGAAAACCATTCGTACGCTCTTCGCAAAATTTCACCGAACAGGCAGCGTAACTGATGATCTAGTGGGGCATGTTGGCCGCAAGCAAACCGCAGATACGCCTGAGTATATCGTCACAGTTTCTGGAATTATTCAGCGAAATCCATTGTCATCCGTCCGTAGAATTGAATCTGAGACTGGTTTGAAGAGTTCCAGCACGCAGAAAATACTGAGAAAGAGCCTACACATGTTTCCATTCAAGATCCAAACGCATCAGTCCATACCCGTACGAGCTGCGCAACAAAGGGTTGCCTTTGCTAATCAGATGCTCACAATGATTGATAGTGAAGGATTTGATGTTGGCTGCATCTTGTTTACAGATGAAGCACACTTCCACCTGAATGGATACGTGAATAAGCAGAACTGGCGATTTTGGGGTTCCGAAAAGCCATATTGCTGTGAAGCGAAACCCCTGTATTCACCTAAACTTACTGCGTGGGCTGCAGTATGCAGCAGTGGCATTATTAGCCCTTTTTACATTCGAGAAACGGTCAATGGTGCACGTTACGTTGCAATTTTGGAACAATTTGTCGCCACACAGCAAGCGTTAAGGGATCGACCAGGTACTGAATGGTTTATGCAAGATGGACCCCGACCACATCGGACCGAATTCTTGAGGAATACTTCGGGAATCGTGTCATTGCTTTGGAATATCCGAAATTTACTAGTGCAGACATGGATTGGCCTCCATATTCGCCGTATTTGACTCCCTGTGACTTTTTTTGTGGGGTACAGTGAAAGACATGGTCTACCCGAAGCATCCCGCCACGCTGGACGAGCTTGAATCGGCGATCTCTGTGGCATGTGAATCCATTTCGGTTGAGACACTACCAAATGTGATGGCGAATTTCATTCTTCGTTTGCACCACCTCTGTAGTGCCAATGGTGAACATTTTGAAAACATTGTGGTGTGATTGTTTGCAAAGAGTGTTTTCATACGATTATTTCACTTATATATGCTGATATGAGCTGTACAGCGAACAGCGCCATCTGTTAGCAGCTTTTGTAACTAGGTATTTTTTTAATGCTGTATAAACTTCTTACAGTTTTCACAATAAACATACCGTTTACTGCATTCTTCTATCGATCTTTGTTTTCGAGATATTTCATTTTGAAATCAGGGAGCGCTTTTCTGGACACCCTGTAAATACACCGGTGCTCAAACTGGCTTACTGACGGCTTCGGAAACTACGCTACTGGCCATTAAAATTGATACACCAAGAAGAAATGCAGATGAGAAACGGGTATTCATTGGATAAATATACTAAAACGACATGTGATTACATTTTCAAGCTATTTGGGTGCATACATGCTGAGAAATCAGTACCCAGAATAACCACCTCTGGCCGTAACAACGGCCATGATACGCCTGGGCATTGAGTCAAACAGAGGATGGATGGCGTTTACAGGTAGAGGTACAGTTGCCCATGCAGCGTCAACACGATACCACAGTTAATCAAGAGTAGTGACTGGCGTATTGTGACGAGCCAGTTGCTCGGCCACCATTGACCAAACGTTTTCAATTGGTCAGAGATCTGGAGAATGTTCTGGCCAGGGCAGCATTCGAACATTTTCCCTATTCCGTAAGGCCCGTACAGGACCTGCAAAATGCGGTCGTGCATTATCCTGCTGAAATGTAGGGTTTCGCAGGGATCGAACGGAGGGTGGAGCCGCGGGTCGTAACACATCTGAAATGTAACGGCCACTGTTCAAAGTGCCGTCGATACGAACAAGATGTGACCGAGACGTGGAACCAATTGCACCCCATACGATCACGCCGGGTGATACACCAGTATGGCGAAGACGAATACACGCTTTCAGTGTGCGTTCACTGCGATATCGCCAAACACGGATGCGACCATTATGATTCTGTAAACAGAACCTTGATTAAAAATGAAACTTTCAGTCTGCAGCGGAGTGTTCGCTGATATGAAACTTCCTGGCAGATTAAAATTTGTGCCGAAACGGGACTCGAACCTGTGACCTTTGCCTTTCGCGGGCAAGCGAGTCCCGGCTCCGGCACACAATTTTAATCTGTCAGGAAGTTTCATATCAGCGCACACTCCGTGCAGAGTGAAAGTTTCATTCTGGAAACATTCCTTAGGCTGTGGCCAAGCCATGTCTCCACCACATCTGCCAGGAAGTTTCAGAACCTGGATTCATCCTAAAAAATGACTTTTTGTCATTCGTGCACCCAGATTCATTGTTGCGTACACCATCGCATGCGCTCCTCTCTGTGATGCAGCGTCAAGGGTAACCGCAGCCATGGTCTCCGAGGTGTTCGTGCTGATGGTTGTTGTCTTGCTAACGTCCCCATTTTTTGACTAAGGGATCGAGACGTGGCTGCACGATCCGTTTCAGCCATATGGATTAGACGCCTGTCAACTCGACTGCTATTGATACTAGGCCGTTGAGATCCAACAACGCATTCAGTATTGCCCTCCTGCTTCCACCGATTCCATATTCTGCTAACAGTCATTGGATCGCGACGTACGCGAACAACAATGTCGCGATACGATAAACCGCAATCGCGATAGGCTACAATCCGACCTTTATCAGAGTCGGAAACGTGATGGTACGCATTTTTCCTTCTTACACGAGGCATCACAACAACGTTTCACGAGACAACGCCGATCAACTGCTGTTCGTGTATGAGAAACTTTCCTCATGTCAGCACGTTGTAGGTGTCGCCACCGACACCAACCTTGTGTGAATGCTCTGAAACGCTAATCATTTGCATATCATAGCATCTTCTTCCTGTCCGGTAAATTTTGCGTCTGTAGCACGTCATCTTCGTGGTGTAGCAATTTTAATGGCCACGAGTGTATTACGAGACTGGCGATCTGGAGTTTTTGTGGGGCCTCCTTATATACTTTTGTGAACAATGCTAAGCATTGTTACAACTATTAACGATAGGAAAGACAATGAATTTTGCAATGTTATGACCAGATAATAAGAGTTCTACATCTCAAAAATTAAGGTACTAGCGAATTTACATCAATTCATGATAATGCCGATTACATAAATATGATTAAAGAGATGAAATATTCTTAACTATAAAATACAATACACTAGTCATTTACACTAGTATCTCGAATAATAATGAAGGGCAAATGTTCCTATCATTTACAATATGATGAAAGAAGGTATTAGTTGTTTTACAGAATACAAGAACAATGAAATATTTTTATAGGTTTATTTTATCTATCATGGTGCCCATGCTGGCAAGTATTCGCAGTATTTATCAGGTTTGTGTTATCATGGCCAGTTCCTACTCAAACATAAAATTTAATATATATCTGAACAGACTACTTTCGTTTAACTTTTCATAAAATGCATAATAGCAAGTTCTGGCTTTTGGTCATGTGCTCTTGCTTATTTTCGTATTTTATAATGAAATACTATTTGTTTTCTATTCCTAGCAATGTATGGGTCTTCTGTTATCACTTACTTCATTTAGAAATCGTGTATTTTATTCTACCCATACTCAGAAGTCGCAAACTGACATTTCAACAATTGAAGATCTGTTGACATAATTTACCTTTCCATTTGGTGATAAAACGGTTAACATTTTGCTGTGCAGCTTGCCTATTACATGACAAGTGGTAGAGTGAAAGTCTTTCACTTGCTTTACGTTTTTTCCATTACCTCTTCTTTGGCCGGCATTACACTATCCAGTTTATTGGCCAAAGTTGATTTCTCCAACACGTTTCACATAGTTTACTACTGCACTTTTATTCCACATCAACTCTAGTCTAATTTATTTCAACAAATCTGGCTCCTGACCTTAGATTTGATGAAAGCGTCCGTCGCCTGTTTCTGCAGTGAGAAATGTAACCTTGCAGCGCTAGCAATTTGACGCCTGTAGCTATGAACGTAGCTGGTGTGTTTATTGACTACATTATTGATAGAAATGTAGGAGGCGGATGAGGAGCTCAATAATTTACTACAACTGGAGTACGATGTTAAGAAGTAAATGATTTGTTCATGTGCAGGTGAGGTAGGATACAGATCTCATCATAGCCGTCCACATCTGCATCTGCACTCATCCAGGTTGCCTTCTAACAACCAAGCGTAGTGGAGAAGTTGGACACAATACAGATAATTCTTTTAAAGTTCTCGATTATCGTATTTTTTACCCCAGAAAAAGCCTTTAACCACACGACCATTCTCACTGTCTTTACCTACTAACATTATTATTATCATTATTATTATTATTACTCTTACAATTTTCTGGAAGTCTTACTGATACGCCATTACTTAAAATGTAGTTACGGGAAATTTTGCTACAAAAAAACGTATTTTTGACAAATCTTCAATGGAGTGAAAAGAACTGTGAGGCGCGGAGATTGCCTCCAGGGAGGCTTTGCGACTGCGCGATATGAGTTGCGCTTAAAAGTCAGTAAGTGTAAAACCGTGTTACTTAAATGGCTTTTGATTGATGAGATTGAAAGACTATGAAATCCTCTTCCTGATGTACGGGGCGAAGAGAACTGCCCAGCCCTTTTTATTGCTCTTTTGTTTTTCATGTGTGTCTTATGTCTCTCCATTTTTTTTTTTTTTCTTTTGCATTGTCATCTTCAATTAAGTTTATTCTGAATAAACCAACTTCCACAGTTAATTTAGACTCTAATAACCGATAATAAGAATTAATAATTATGTTCTTTCTTATTTTCAGGTAATTGGCATCCTTCCATTCACTGCATTTGGGTTTCTATCAAGAGTAAGTAAAATATTAAAATCATAAAACTCACCTTACTAAACACTAGATAAATTAGGGGTAATTTCAATATAGCTGTGATGACTCAACAAGACTGAAATATATGCATATAATAGTGCTTCTGCCTTTGAAGCAAATCGAATATTCATTATCGATGTGGGTTCTTATGGAAAAGAACATGATCCAGATAATTTAGAACGCCGTGCTCAGGGAAGGACGTTCTAAAACGGTGCGCTGCTTCGAACTACAAGTAAGGTACACTGCGTGGTCCATTGTGGTGATGCCTTCCGCTTAAGTTAAAACATGTTGAAATAGTATCCGCGAGAAAGTGCGATTAGACACGACTCGAAATATTTATTTAATTACAGATTCATCATAGTCGCCGAACTTGTTAAAAGGCGTTTGGATTGTTAGCACAAGGCCTTCGCACATCCTGTACCCGAATTAATTACTCCCAAAACTGTCGAAATGCTTAATAGTCTCATAGGAATGGTAATGTTGAAGGATTTGACGTAAGAGATTGATTTGCTGCACATTTTATCACTGACTGGACGTAGACTAGTAAGAAAAACCTGTAAAACTTTGCTTCACTGATCTCAGTTACGAACAAAACTTCGCAGCTGCTTTAAAACTGTCTTAAATGCTCTGAATAACCGAAAATCACCCCTTGCGATTTTTTGTGATCTCTCAGACGCTTTTGATTGTATAAATAATGGAATTCTTCTAGATAAACTTAAATATTGTGGTATGAATGTGACATTTAAATGATATTTAACTGCAAGAGTGCAGAAAGTTGAAATATGCGATAAACAGCCAATTCCTGTACCTGGGGAGCTATTAAGACTAGGATTCCACAGTATTCGGTCTTCTTTGCTGTTCTTAATATATATTAATGGCTTGCAATTATTAAAATATAGATGCCAAGCTTTGGCCGACGATACAAATATAGCTATCACACCCGACAAACAGGAATTAACTAATGAAATTGTTAATGATGTCTTTCAGAAAAATTACTAAGTCGTTCACTACAAATTTACTCTCTTTAAACTTTCATAAAACCCATTATATACAGTTTTATACTGTAAACGGCATTACACCATTAATAAATACAGACTTTGAACAGAAATCTGTAGATAAGGTAGAATATTCAACATTTATATATGTTTGCATTGACGAGGAATTGAATTGGAAGAAACACATTGAAGATCTGGTGAAACGTTTCAGTTGAGCTACTTATGCTATCAGGGTAATTGCAAAGTTTGGTAATGTACATCTCAGTAAATTAACTTTCTATGCCTATTTTCATTCACTACTTTCGTATTGGATCATATCCTGGGGCAATTTAACATTGAGTAAAGGAGTATTCATTGCACAAAAAATTGTAATCAGAATAATTGATGGAACCCACCCAAGATCATCCTGCAAACATTTATTTAAGGATCTAGGGGTTTTCACTGTAGCTTCAAATTGTATGTGTTCACTTATGTAATTTGATATTAAGAATATCAATGGCTCGGCCACTCCGCCGCGGTGGACCCATTTCTGATTGAATACTGTACTATGGATGGTCTTCATGTGAAGCCTATTTCGAAAAAGAATGGTGGTCTTATCTTTTCAGTTCGTCATTTCCTAGATCTCTGAAATAAAAATAATGAAAACAGATCACAAATTTGTTTACAGCTTGTAAACAGTATTGCCAAGTCTGCCACGATAGAATCCAAAACAGGAAGGAGAACAAATAATTTGAACTCATTTAATGCAGGTCTCATGACGAGACGAAGTGGCTTGCTCAGAATAGAGTAGGGCGGGGAGCTGCATCAAACCAGTCTCCGGACTGAAGGCCACAACAACGACAACATTGATGCTTTCAACTGAAATTGTTCAGTCGTCTTTTCATTTCGACTAGGTATCATTTCCTTAACAAAATTCTGATGTGATAGCAGCTGATCTGCAATTACTTCAGATTTATTAAAAATGATTTACCATGAATCTCTAAGGACTGAATTTCAATAAGTAAAAATTTAATTTGTTGCATCTCTACGTTGAGAGAAATTACTTTGTTGTGTACAACAGCGTTTTTATGATAAATAGACCCCAAAATCTTGTACCAAAATGATGTCATGAATAGGTCCTTGAAAGATAAAAGGCATTACTTGAGTCTGAAAATAGTATTTCTTGCTGATGATTAGACCTTGTTGTTGTTGTGGTCTTCAGTCCGCAGACTGGTTTGATGCAGCTCTCCACGCTACCCTGTCCTGTGCAAGTCTCTTCATCTGAGAATACGTCCGGCAACCTACAACCTTTTGAATCTTCTTACTATATTCGTCCCTCGGTCTCCCTCTACGATTTTTACCCCACACGCTTCCTTCTAATGATAAGTTCACAATTCCTTGATGTCTCAGAATGTCTCCAACTAATCTATCCCTTCTCTTAGTCAGGATATGCCGGAAACTCCTTTTCTTTCCGACTCGGTTAAGCGCCTCCTCATTAGTTACGTGATCTAGCCATCAAATTGTCATCATTCGTCTGTAGCACCACATTTCAAAACTTCTATCATCTTTTTATCTGAATTCCTAATCGTCCACGTTTCACTCCCATACAATGCTACACTCCAGACAAATGCTTTCAGAAAGGACTTCCTAACATTTAAATTAATATTGGGTGTTAACAAGTTTCGCTTCTTTAGAAACGATTTTCTTCCCATAGCCATTCTGCATTTTATATCTTCTTTACTTCGGCCATCAGAAGTTATCTTGCTACCCAAATAACAAAATTCATCTACTACTTTTATTGTCTCATTACCTAATCTAATTCCTTCAGCATCGCCTGATTTGATGACATTGCATTCTATTACCTTCGATTTACTATTGTTAATGTTCATCTTATATCTCCCTTTCAAGACACTGTCCATCCCATTCAGTTGCTCTTCCAGATCTTTTGCGGTCTCTGACAGAATTACTATGTCATCGACAAACCGCAATGTTTTTATTTCTTCTCCCTGCACTTTAATGCCCTCTCCAAATTTCACCTTCCATTCCTTCACTGCCTGCTCAATGTACAGATTGAACAACAATGGCGGAAGGCTACTACCCTGTCTTACTCCCTTCTCAACCTCTGCGTCCCTTTCTTGCGCTTCGACTCTAATAACCGCCGTCTGGTTTTGTATAGGTTGAATATAACTCTTCGCTCCCTATATTTTACCCCTGCTACCTCCAGAATTTGGAAGAGTGTATTCCAGTCGACATTGTCAAAAGCTTTCTCCAAATCGACAAGCGCTAAAAACGTAGGTTTTCCTTTCCTTAGCCTATCTTCTAAGATAAGTCGTAATGCGAGAATTTCCTCCTGTGTTCCTACATTTTTCATGAATAGAAACTGATCTTCCCCGAGGTCGGATTCCGCAAGTTTTTCTATTCGTCTGTAAATAATTCGCGTTAGTATTTTGCAACCATGACTTATTAAACTGATAGTTCTGTAATTTTCAAACTTGTCTGCACTTGTTCTCTTTGGAATTGGAATTACAATATTCTTCTTGAAGTCGAAGGGTATTTCATCTGCCTCATACATCTTGCATACCAGGTGATACAACTTTTTCACCTTATCCACCTGTAAGAAGTTTAATTTGGAAAGTAGGAGGCGAGGTACTGCCGGAAGTAAAGTTGTGAGGCGGCGTCGTGAGTCGTGTCGGGATAGCACAGTCGGTAGTGCGCTTGCCCGCGAAAGGCAAAGGTCCCAGATTCGAGTCCCGGTTCCGGCACACAAGTTTAATCTGCCAGGAAGTTTCAAATTTAAATGTGTCAGGATTCAATCATAGTGCTTCAAAATAGGTCGCACAAGTGCAGTGACATTAATTCTTTTAATAAATATTTTCTGTTTTAAATTTTAAGCTCTCGGTTTATAAAGATGTAAAGTTTTACTGGATAAACATGACTTTTTCCTGTTTGCGTACGGTTGTGCCTGGGCCCCTTTCAGTCCCCTGGTCCTGGTCCCAGGGGTTCACCCAGCGCCACCCTTCTGGGGACCACGCTCGCGAACCACGCTCTGGGAGTCATTGCTCTCAGATCTCAACTGGGCGTTTCACGTCACGATGACGTCACACAGTGGTGCCTCCAGCGCGCACAGCTGCGGGCCCCGCCCCCCCCCCCCGGCCGAAACAACCACCGACAACCCCCCACCGCCAGATATGGCGCCCCTAACTTCTTTAATTATCGCCGCAGCCGCCACAAGTTGTTCCGCGCGGCGCAGTCCGCCTTTCTTCGCCTGGTTCGCTCCGCGGCCGCTGCGTTCCCATGGCGCTGCTGTCGCTAATGCCTGCCGCCTTTGTTCGCGCCCAAACTTTGTTCCTCCAGTTTCCGGTGTTCGAGACGACACCCCTGCTGTCGTCTCGCCCACCCAACCTGGCAGCGTTTACACTCGCTATACTCGTGATAACGGTGCCGCACCGATATAGAAACAGGAAAATCCAGATTAACCGAACTCAGATCTACTGCAATCCGGATTATCAGAAACGCCTCCGACAAACATAAATGCACTGCCGAAAGTAATTCGAGTTGAGGATTTACCGGTCTGTAGTCGTATAGAGACATTAACTTTACTCTGTTACTTCACGATAGTAATTCAACACTGTTATTCTGTGAGAGACGCACAGGACGTGGAAGAACAACGCCGCGGTGGAGTAGCTGAGCGGTCGCCGGGCGCCGTGGCTCAGCGCGCCCGGTCAGAGGGCTAAACGCTCTCTGTAATAAAAAAAGCTGAGCCAACCAAAAAAAATGTTCAAATGTTTGTATAGCTTATGGGACTCGACTACGGGGCCATCAGTCCCTAAACTTACAAACTACCTATGAACTACTTAATACTAAGGACGTCACAAATATCCATGCCCGAGGCGAGCCAACCATTCAACGAACAACAACGAACAAAATCGATCAGCGTCCGCAACGAATAGAACTATCCCAAAAAATAAAAAAAACGTCTCGCTGCGGAGCGGGCGGTTGCTCGCCGTGGAGGTTCGAATTCTCCCTGGGGCACGGGTGTGTGTGTTGTCCTTAGGTTATTTTACCTAGGTTTAAGTAGTTTGTAAGCTACGGACTGATGACCACGCAGTTTGCTCCGATAGATTTACAGACATTTAAACTTTTTTTTTTTTTTTTTTTTTAAGAACAATTCAACGGAATGGACAGTGTCTTAACCCGGCGTCAGTGAGGTCGGGTATGTGATACTCGAGGTGTTTCTAAGCCCTTATTAGTGAACGTCATTGTTGCCACACACATCTTGCTGTTACAGTAGCTGGAGGTAAGGGCGAGGGGGGGGGGGAGATGGAGTGTTAGGATTATTGTTCCGCCAGTGTCAGAGGGAGATACACGTGTGCAAATGTGGCTGGGGTACTTCATACCCGACCTCGTAGTTGGTGTCACATTTTTGAGCTGTCAGAAATTTTACGAGATACATAGTTATTTATAGTATTTCTTGAATTATTTTTAGAATTTAGATTTCTAAAGAAGACTTACGAAGAACATGAATGTCGGCTACAAGAACTACTATAAGAAGTATTAGAAAAATGTTCAATCAATAGTTCCTGAGACTCCAAGAGTGAAAAGGAAATTGACAACGTTTCTCAAAGAAGTGAAGAAAATGATTCGGAACAGCAGTGTTCAAATGTTCAAATGTTTGTAGAACTTATGGGACTTAACTACGGGGGTCATCAGTCCCTACGCTTACAAACTACTTATGAACTAGCTAAGGACGGCACAAATATCCATGCCCGAGGGGGGATTCGAATCCCCGACCGTAGTGGCTGTGCAGACCGTGACTGGAGCGCCTCAGTCCCCTCGGCCACCGCGGCCGGCAACAAGAGTGTATTTTGCATCATTTGGAAGAGCCAAAATCTGTGTTAGCGGCTCTTAGTCAGTCATCTGAGGTACGCGAGATTTTTTATACTTCCAAAGATGGTAGGTACAAAATTGATCATGTCCTAGACAAAGTGTTCATATTCATTCAAAGAATATTATTATCAATTCTACAGGCGTAAAAGATACTGAAAACAAAGCCAAAACACAGACTGAATGTTGGAGTGTTTTTATAACAAACAGTATGTTGAATACTATACTTACACAAATAATCAAATAAGAAATATCGGGGGAAATATCCAGAAAATAAAGAGCAGTACCTGGCAAACACGGTACTTTACTTATTCATCTTGTTTAATAGACTACATTATTAATATCCCAAGTAGAAAAAAATATTCAATACACGTGTTAGTATCAAAAATTCTTCAGAGTTTCGGGTATCTCATACCCACCTCATAGCTGGTGTAACAATTTCTCACCTCATTCTCGCCGGGTTAAGAGGAAAGTATAACATTGTTGTTGTGATCTTCTGCAGCTTTCCATCCAACTCTATCCTCAGCAGTGACCAAGCCTCCTCACCTCTTCATACTAACGGCAACTCATACCCATTTGAGCCTCCTTATTTCAGTCGTCTGTTGATTTCCGTCTGTCATTTTTACTTCACGCACTTTCCTCCAGCGCTAAATTGAAGACTGACTGAACTACCAGCCCGTCCCTTCGCTTACTCGAGGTATACCAGATGATAATGATGATGATCGTGTGTCATTTTCGGCTGTTAGACGCCAGATGGGATCGTGTTCGGCCTGCCTGCTGCAAGTCTTTAGGTGACGCCACTTGGGCGACTTGTGCGTCGATGATGATGAAACGATGATGACGACGACACGACACCCACTCCCCGAGTGGAGAAAATCTCCGACCCGACCAGTAATGGAACTCGGGCCTCATGCGTGGCAATATAGCACGCGGTCCACTGGACTACCGAGTCGGATATTCCAGAAATTTATTTCCTCCCTAATTTTGTTCAGCACCTGTTCCTCCTCATTATTTAAGCGATCGGGTATATACATCTATGTTCTCCATGGTTTTTATAATCCTCAAGCCACCTTAAGGTGCGTGGCAAAGCATATCTTCCAATAAACTTTGGTATTGTTTCACTGCTCATCAGGAAAGTTGACAGATAAACGTAATTTTTAACCTTTAACTGAGGAAGGGGTGTTCACAGCACCCCAGTTGTAAAAGTTTACTGGTATTTAGTGAAGCATGTTGGTCACACTGATGAGCGGCTTGTTACCTTCGTTCAAATGGATGTAAACTTTTGCGAAACCACTGTTTGTGTTTTGAAAAGTACGCAACACTGTACATAAGAAGTTTTAAGCGCAGGGGTGCTGATAACACCCCACCTACCTAGTAGTGCGACTTTCTTTGTCGACTGGTGCACATCATGATGTCATATGTGGAGGACCAAAATCTTCTTAGAACGATGTTGGAGGAAGTTTTCAATCATAATGAAGCCTGTTTGAAGATTCTGATGACAAAGAAGAAGAAGAGCAGTGCGAATTGAAAGCGATCAGTCTCATGATGATGCTGCTGAAGATACGGCATCCTCCTTTTGAGCAACACCGGAGAGTTTTATGCATAGTGAGAATTAAGTAACTAAATGGATGACTATACCTAAGGGTAATAATATCAGAAAAAGGAAGGAAATTTAGTAACTCAGCTTCCTGGTGCGAAACTAATTGCTAAAAACTGCAAGACTCCTGTAGAATGCTTTGCTGTGCTTATAAAATGCGCAAATAATTCGCTCAGCAGCAGAGTGCACCAACATTTATATGCATCCTCAGGACTCTAAATGAGCGACAAATTCGGCTGTCCCAAGATCCACCCCACTGAAGGCAGCTAAGTTCTCAAACACGGAAGAGATTCTTCTAGCAGTTCAAAAAAATAAATATACATCAGGAAGATGCAAAGTTTGCTCAAGAAATGCTGACAAAAATACCAAGCTCTTCTGTTGCAAACGTAACTAATTTGTGTGTTTAAATCATACGAAAATCATCTGCAGTCAATATATTAATTCAGAATGTTCTTCCAGCGATGATGAAAATCTTCGATGTGGATATGTGATTTTTCTCTAGTCTTTTGACAAGAACGATTGTTTTGAGTTATAAATATGTCTGTTTGTCTGTTAACATCTCTCTTTAATTTGGAAATGGTTAAAGCTTTTCTTATTTGAAAAACTGTATGTATATCAACATTTGAAATCATTTCTCACAAGTTATTGATTTATTAGTTATGGATAATGATTCGAGTACCTCAGTGATTAAAATTGTTCTTAAGTGATTTATAAAAGACTAAATGCTTTGTTTATTGTACAATAAACAATTTAAGAATAAAATAGAAACTTTGGTATCACATTTATGTACGATCCTCTGAATACCCCAAGTCCCTAGTTATGTTATGAATGCTCGCCTCCCCAATTAAAGGTTAATAGGGAAGAAGGAGACGAACTGAGGAGACAAATTTGAACAGAGAGAGAGGACGAAAATATGGACATTGACAAGGGGGCGGGGAGAAGATTAGCCACGAGAATGGGAGCTACAAAAAGAGATGGACAGAGTGAGAGATGAGGCTGACGCGAGATGAACTAACCAGAGTACGGAATGTATCTGGCCGGCCGCGGTGGCCAAGGAGACTGAGGCGCTCCAGTCACGGTCTGCACGGCCTCTACGGTCGGGGGTTCGAATCCCCCCTCGGGCATGGATATTTGTGCCGTCCTAGTTCGTAAGTAGTTCATAAGTAGTTTGTAAGTTTAGGGACTGATGACCCCGTAGTTAAGTCCCATAGACTCTACAAACATTTGAACATTTGGAATGTATCTATAAATAGGAATGTCACTATAAACTTTAGGTGCGGTCAGTGCCAAGTCTTTAGTGGAAAAATCCTCCCGCTGCATCTCTTCTCTGTCTGCCCGCCCGCAATAAGCCCAGAAACTACTGCACGCATTGTCATGCGATTATCACCCATGAGCGGTTTAATTCACGAGAAAGGTTTGGGAATATAATTCATTAAGGCGAATGGCGTTGGATGCGTGTGCGGCGAGTACAAATCTGCGAAAGAGAGCAATAAATTTTCTTAGAAGAAGCTATATATTGCGAGGCTTACTAACGTTACCGAAAGACCGCGTACATTCATTGGAATCTGCGTTGGCGCTAACAGTGTTTGTCCAATGATCGCTCAAATAGCTTGGAAGCAACGTTAGAGCCTACATTGGTACAGCTCCGTTGCGTGTCGGTATTCTGACCAAACATCAAAGGACGCTGGGCCAATAGCGGCACGCCGTCCACACATGGACGCCAACGTTCTTTCATTCGATTTCTGTCGTCTTGAAGCTGTGATTCTTTGTTTGTTCGATCTTCCTCGCAGTTTATTTAATGTTTCAGAATGTTTTTGTAAATAGCAGGCGTTCATCACATATTCATTTGTGAAATCAACCACAAAAATAGGAATGTCACTGTAAACTTTAGGTGCGATCAGTGACAAGTCTTTAGTGGAAAAACAACAAGAAAATATAAAATTTTCAAACTTAATGCTACTTTTGACACACCCGGTTACTGAATGCTGTTTTAAGAATCAACATTACCTAACACTACCTGTCAAGATTCACATATTGCTTTGCTTTATCACCAGTGATATCACTTATGTGGTTATTTTAAAAAGGAAGCCTGTAGCAAGACATCAAAGCTTCACTGCCATAAGAACATTAGGAGTTATAACTTCCCTCCGAAACGAATCTTAATTTGTTATTTGGAGTTCAATCCATTGAAGGAGCACCTCTAAATTTTAAAAATATTATCGATTACTTCTGATATATTTTAAAATTTACTGATATCGAGAAATATGGTATTCAGTGATACAATACTCTCCATTATCTTCTTTCACATTGTTACCTTTTTTGTTTTGCAACGAAAAAAAAAAATATAACATTGACACTCAAAGCTGCTAATGCAGCGGCCGCAATGTGTGCTATCGGATATGTTTACGTTGGCTCTCAATGAAATGAACGTTGACTCCAATGTGTGGGCGATGCCGCAAAAATATTGGCCAATGTTGGCGCCAGCGTTGGTACCGTTTTGTGGACGCGGAGTAATGCACAGTGTGTATGACGAGCATGAGGTACCTTCTAAACTTACAAACATGACCGATACATCACGCTAATACGACACTGCGACAGAAAAAAAAAAAAAAAATGTCGACTTATATATGGTCTGCTACCCGCGCAAAGACGGGGCGGGTTGCTAATAAATAGTGGTGGGCAGGTAGTGAGTGAGTCGTTCACAGTGAAGTGTGAAGTGACCACTCATTTACAACGAACTGGTACTTCTGCACTTTACAGTTTTCATACTTCATACCGTCAGTACAAACTAAGTTGATACTCGGCGCGGTGGCTGATGGGAGCTATGGTAACGGCACTTCCCATTTGCGGCTGCTCCCGTCAGCCACCGCGCATGCGCCCACTTGGTTTCCACGCACAGTAAAGGCTAGTCTACACGACGACTCCAGGTTGCGACACTCGTTGCGTGAAATGAATTGCGCGCAACTGGTTTCGTGTATGTCTGTAGACATGCACTACAGTTTCGTTGTTTTCTGAGTGCTGTAGTCAGAATGAAACGTTTGGGTAGCTATAAGAGTTGTGGCGGAGCTATTGCTTCTCTGTGCGAAGTCATTGCACAAGACTAAACATAAAAATAATAATAAAAAAAAAAACGTGTTTGGGTTTGTGACTGGATTCAAAAAAGACGTCATCTCATTTGCTTAGCGACCTTGCTGAAAGAAATTGTAATTGAAGACTCTAGAAGCTATTTTAATCACCTTAGAATGTCACCAGAGCAGTTTAGGTTCCTTTTAAACAGAGTCAGTAATGCAATAAAGAAACAAGATACTGTTATGCGTGAAGCATTGTTACCAGAACTGAAATTACTAATTGCATTACGTTTCTTGTCAAGTAGATATTCGTCTCTACAGTACATGTACCGTGTTCACAAATCCATAATTGCCATAGTTCATTTGTGTAGGTATTTGGAATTGCATTTATTTTAGTCTGTAATTCAATAATCGTCAAACCATCAATATTTAATTGACGAATAATTGTTTCAAGAGCACTATCACGCCGCTGCTTATTCCTGAAATTTTCTTCGTTAAAATCGCACAAACACCTATTCATCGCATATATGTACCAAAACCGAATTATTTCTCCCGTTCCCCTCTTTATGTTGTGTTTTGTTCTCTATTGGTTATCACCTAACCTAAAACCACGCGCAATCAGTTTTGCCGAAACTGTTTAGTTTCGCCAACGAGTTGCGCGAACGCCTGCTGAGCATGCGCACTGACCAGTAGCGCAGTTTCATGTCGTGTAAACTAGTCTTAACATTCACAACAAGTAAAATTGTTTCGGCTGTGGTGCACTCACTCATTCACTCTGTTTCCCTCTTCTGCCACGTCGGCACTGTGTCCCGAACCAGCGGCAGCGTGGTGTGCTTTGTTGGCATGGTAATGTTCACTTTACGAGTATAATGAATTTATTGATCAGATAAGGGTGCATATCCATCAACCGTAGAGCAGGAACACCATTAATTATTTATTTCATCAACTTTTCAAATGGCATTCAAGCTGTCGTTGTGAACGTCAGCACACTGCCTGTACGCCGCCGCAAGATGTAAAAAACAAATAAATAAATAAAGGAGACGCGCAACGTGAATGCAATAGTACATCTGGAAGTGAAGCCTGCGCAGAACCCACAGCTGAATGAGACACGTCTTGTAGCAGTGTTTATGCCATACACATCACTGAAATAATTACACGCTTTCTGCGACCGGATAAGTCTGCCATTGCTGAGCATTGTTTGTCAACCGGAAATAAAATGTATTACACAAGTACTAAGATTTTAGCTCAGGCTTCAACTTTTTGGCAGCCTGTAATACGTGAATCAATCGAAATTAAACTGGGAGAAGGAATTATTGGTCTTTGAGTAGTCCCCTTACAGACATCCACATAAGTAACGATAAGGACATTCTCTAGTACAGTTATGTAAGCAAGTTGGCATGGTTTTATCTTTTACATAACAGTTCATAACTCTTTCTTCGCCGCCGTTAGAAAGGAGATAAGTTCTTTGTACACTCCAAAGTCTTTGCTTGCCAATAATGTTGCTACAGATATTGGTAACTGGTAGTCCCCGCTCACAATATAACTAAGCAATTTTGATCTGAGCTCCCACCTGTTCATGCATTAAAAAAAAATGTGATTTATGTCTTCTGCTTCACCGCAGTCACAAAGTGGAGATGTCATTATGCCGACAGTGGTTGAACTTCAGCTTCGCTATGGTGACTACCAGCTTCCGATAACACCTCAGTCCCTTCTACCAAGGTCTGGTTGGTAGCACTGGTGTTATTTGTGCAGAGTATTTCCCTTCAGTTGATTGGGAAGCTTGCCATTCTTTGTCCGATTCAGTCCGAATTTTTTTTCTGTAAACAGGTAAAAGATCTTCCGCTGGAACCTGAGTATATTCTTCCCTACCAGTGGTAACCGCTTCCTTGGCAAGTGTGTCAGCGATCTCGTTCCCCTGAACGTTGTTGTGTGCTTTAATCCAACACATGGAAACACTACCTTCATTCCTTTCTAGGTGGTTTATGTGTGCCATTATCTCGTAGGCTATTGGGTGGTTTTTGTGCCCTCGACGAAAATATTTCACAAGTGTGAGCGCAGATTTAGAGTCCGAGAAGATGGCAATATGCTCCTCCGGAACCGTAAGGCAGTACTTGAGAGCTTCCAAGATGGCTGTGAGTCCAACGGTCATTATTGTCATTTCCTTTGGCAGTTTGTATTTACATCCTATTTGCGCATTGGTATCCCAAAAGGCGCATCCCGATCCGTCCTGGGTTTTGGAGCCGTCTGTGTAAAGAATCCTCGCCTGTGAATATTTGTCTCGGAATTCTAGTAGAGCGTAATTTTCCAGAGTCGAGGAAGTAGGGAGATCACATGTCGCGTCAGGTTCAACAACAGTACATAAATAGCTTCATTCAAACATGGGCAGTCGCCGATTTGAGATGGCTAATCGGATGTTCTGCGCTACCTCTAGATATTCCCTTAGGACTTATTAATAGAGACAGTGACTTTCAGCTGAATAAAGCTTGGGAACCAGTAATTTCAGTTTTAAGAACTCAAAGATCACATCGTATACAATATAATACAGACGAAAAAGCAGATTAAAGTTGTGGTCTCACCGTCGAGGGCGCTGCTGGCTGTGGCGCCACTGCAGGAGGCGTGTGCTCTTTACGCGCATGCGCTACCGCCCAGTTCCACGGTATACAAGTGACGGTCAGACGCGGCTATCACTAGTCTTCGGTACGCAGCACCTGAAGATGGCCAAGGGGTTATTGCCGAAATATCGTGCGAAGTTACAGGGACATCCGGCTGTACGCCCGACATGATTTTAATTAATAATTACATTGTTTGTAAATCTATTGGACCTAACTGATATGGTCATCATCAATGTTACTCTTTTTCTAAGTTGCTAATCAAATCAAGCAAGTGAGACTGAATCTAAAACTGGTGAAAATTCATCTTTTAAAGTTGCTATTTCAAAGCTGTAATTAAATCTGCCTTAATGAATCTGTCGAGAGATTGTCACAAACTGAACTTATAAAAATCGAGCACAGAGCTGGAACAGCATTATTTACGAGGCGCGTCCAGAAAGTAAGTTACGTTTGGTAATAAAATGAAATTGTACACAAATACAGAAGAAATTTTTATTGCACATATTTCTACAACTCTTAAACTAGTTTTCCACATAACTGCCGAAATTTTGCAGGCATTTGTCATAGCGTGGCACCAGGTTTTGTATACCTACTTCATAGAAATCTGCCGCCTGTGTCTTCAATCAGTTGGAAACAGTTTCTTTCAGCTGACTGCCAAGGAAAGACTTGATAAGTCGAGGATCTTGTCATCAATCGTGTGAACCAGTTCTTCTGTAACCGAAGATGGACGCCCACTTTGTTCTTCATCGTGCACATCACTACGCCCGCCATTTAACTGTCGGACCCATCTTCTCACCATCGAATCACTCATCGCATTTGGTCCGTAAACATCGCAAATTTGCCGATAAATTTCTCTTGATTTCACTTTCGTCGCATTCAGAAACCGAATCACCGAATTTCACAGGCGGCGGGATTTTCAATCAACGCCGACATTTCAAACAAGCACAACAAAGCGTACGTAACTGACAGCGATCTCCCAAATGGTACACGTTCTTCTCCTTGATACACATAGTCTACAGCGCATGTGCGGAACTGCAGTCGCAGCGCTGCAGCGGAGATAAATTGAAACGGAACTTACTTTCTGGACGCGCCTCGTATTTGCTTACCGTTTGCCAACAAATATTAAACAAATATAGCCCTGTAAACTCTCTATAAAATCACCAGTCTTTCTAAACAGATATGCGCAACGTACTAAGTTAATTAGGCCCTATAATACTGTTTTAAAAAAATGAAACAATTGGAGCTGCGACTCTGCGTCGGTCCACCTGTAATTTTATAAAATAATCTGTGTTCCTGAGAGCACTATTTCTGGAAATTAGATTTCAGTGGTAAGAACTGATTACTTTACTGGCACGTGAACATTTCCATTTAAAGAAAATTTCAAGCTCGACACGTACAATGCAACAAAAATAGAAAAATGCCACAATTAGAAAAATGAGGGACTAGGTTGAGCTGAAATAAGAAAATTAGTAATCATTAACTTATTTATTTTGTCAAGAAACATACCTTTGTTGAGTTTTTAATAATAGTGATTACAGTGGGTTTCTACAATTCCGTTCCATACAAATATTCTCGTCCTCTTCATACAAAATTCCTTTTCCAGTATAGTTTCATCGCCCTCTGACGGGATGTATTTACATGTACATGATCCAATTTACCAAACTCGGCACGTGAATCGTAGCCGACCAACCGAACCGTACAACACTGTGACTACCATACGACTGAACTCTAGCCTAGCTTCTACTCGACTGTTAGTTTGAAATAGCCTATTCTCCGCTGTCCGCCTCAGCGGTCAAAGATGCTGCTGTAGCGCAGAAGCTACCTCTCAGTTACAAAGATATTATGGTGTGCAGTGGTTACAAACATCAACCGAGATTATCGAAGCATATAATAGATGAATTTTACATACAAAATAAAACGTAAGGAAAATATACGTCCAGATTCACAAAAATATCACATAAAAATCCACAATGATCTTCAGCCTATAGCTGCCTACTTTCAATCAGTCACTGAACTAAAAAACTGCTTAACATAACTATGGACAAACACACACACGCATTATCCAGGGAGGACTCGAACCACTGACAGCGATCAACCGCGCGCTCCGCAGCGAGGCGCTTTAGTACGCTCGGTCACTCCACCGCGTCATTACTATTCCCTGTGACTTGTCGGCGTTAAACACGACCCCCCAGTCTATGGCCCACTGCTTGAGGTCAAGAAGCCGGTCCACCGACTTGGTACAAAGAGCGCTGTGTCATCAGCGTACATTGCCCTGCTAACTCTTGGAGATCAGATGTGCAAACAGTGTAGAGAATGGGGCCAAGTGCGCTCCCTTGCGGTACTCCGGCCAAGATGTCTGGTGGTCGACGTTCCGGTGCCCACTATGAGGACAAGTGTTCGCCCACTAAGGTAACTTCCAACCAGGCGTACGTAGGTCAGGGAGCTGCCTTGGTGGGAAATCTTATAGAGCTGGCCTCTGTGCCACACTGTGTCGAACGCTTTTGACACCTCGAGAAAGACGACACCGCAATACTCTCATTTATCAAAGGCCAGTGTGGCTTATTCTACGACTCGCAAAAGTTGCTAGATCGTGGAATGTTGTCGTCGAAAGCCAAATTGTTCGTTTGGTATGACGTTGCAAATCTGGAGTTGCCTTCCAAGTCCAATGAGGAAGATTCTCGAACAGCTTACTCATGGTGAGAAGTAAAGTAATCAGAAGATTGTTCGTCGGATCTGCTCGGCTTTTGCCGGGACTAGAGACGGATATGCTGAGATCAGTTTGGATTCAGAAGGAGATTGGGAACAAGAGAAGCGATTCTGGGACTGAGACCCCCTACCGAAAAGCAATTACAGAAAAATAAACCAGCTTATATTTCCTTTGTAGACCTGGAAAAGGCATTTGATAATGTTATCTGGCAAGAGATGTCCAGAGTGCTGAGGAAAAGTGGAATGAAATACAAAGACATCCGAACAGTCACCAGGATCAAGAAGCAAATATCAGAAAAGGGGTAAGACAAGGATTTGCTCTCTCTCTCTCTCTCTCTCTCTCTCTCTCTCTCTCTCTCTCTCTCTCTCTCTTCTCTTATATTCAATGCATACATCCAGGAAGCTATAGACGAAGTTCGTGAAACTACATAGATGGGCATCAAGATTAATAGACATGCTACGCTATGCAGACGATATTGCTATATTCACGGAGACCAAAGAAGACGTAGAACAAGTCCTCAGAACAATGGAAATGATTCTCTGCAACCAGTATGGTATGAGAATAAACAATAAAAAGTGATGGTTTGCATAACAAAAACAGAATATGAACCTACAAAAATAAGAATTGGAAGAGAGGAGCTGGAAGTGATAGAGGAATTTACTTACTTGGGAAGCAAGATCACAAGGGATGTTAGAAGCCGGGAAGAAATTGTGAGCAGAAAACAACAGGCCAAAATTGCATTCAATCTGAGGAAGAACGTACTCACCAGCAAGAACATTAGTATGGAGATAAGAAAACGGATAATGAAAGCTTTTGTTTGGAGTGTTGCTCTGTTCGGTAACAAAACTTGGACAATAGGAAGAGAGGAGAGAAGACGGCTAGAGGTGCTGGAGATGTGGTGTTATAGAAGTATGATGATCAGCTGGAAAGAGAGAGTGACAAATGAAGAGATGCTTAGAAGAGTACAGGAAAACAGATCCCTGTGGAGGCACATCCAAACAAGACCTGACGAACTTATAGGGCACATCCTAAGACACAATAACATAATTGGAACAATAGCAGAGGGAGCTACTGAGGGAAGAAACCGACGGGAGCGACCAAGAATAGCATACAATGCAACAGATCATGAATGATGTTGGATGTAACACGTTTGTGGAAATGAAGAGGAAGGCACCTAACCACTACGTATATGCCAGAAATGTAATAATATAAGGTTTATTTATTTATATGACGGTTTTGCATCATAAACGTTCGTTCTCTATTAACTATAAAGGTCTTCGTAAACTGTCTGTGGTATAGAATTCAAGCTTACACACGGCAGCTTCAATTCCTGTGGTGTACTGAGCTATAATGCTCGAATTTCTCTGCCTGAGGAAAACTCTAGTCAATCAAGTCTATCTGATGTTTACTATAATACCTGTATGCTGTCTTTTTGCACAATAAACAAATAGCGGTAAAATTCTATAGTCTCATTTAATAACTCTCTTTAAAAGGTATGGTTACATTAGGCAGACATACTGTGTACGACACGTAGTTCCACCGTTGTTGTAGCGTAATTTGTAGCGTTCTTGTTTCAGTAACAGCTGAACGCGACTTCGATTCCTGCAAACTACTTCTAATTTTTTCTCTCCTTATTCTGCTGGTCATATACATTACAGTGCAAAGAACACATCATTACCAATGGAATCAGATTCTTTCTTAAAACAGTTTGTAGAAATGGTGTTTCAGAGACTGTTACTACACCTATCTGTTCGGTAATATGATCTTTTTACACTCCTATTACTCATCCAGGAGTAATGGCTCATTGTCATATTGTTAGTTGTAGCTCAACTTCAGATTCTCTACACAAACAGTCCAACACCCTACAAGGAAAAAACAATACGGAATGTCGCTAGGTGTGTTTGCTTACATTTGGTTATAAATTAGGTAACGTGTGTGAGATAAGACTGCATACCTCAGTAATACTTTTATTATTAAATCAAGGCATGAATTCACGTTTTGTATTTGAGCTAATGATTCATATCAAACAGATGCTTCCCACGCAATTTTAGGTTGCCCGAGTACAAACTTTTGAAGTAGCATGATCGTCTTGAACGAAAAAAAAAAAAAAAAAAAAAATTACAGCATAGAAGCAAGACTCCGAGCATGAGAAATGGTGTAAATATTGTAAACATTTTGTTAAGTCAGGCGGCAAAACATTAAAATAATTATGTGGTTTTTCATTACTTTATTAATTTATTAGAAATAGGCCTATATATTATTAACGTTAACATAATTGTAATCTGCACATTTCATTCGGATATTTCACTGTCGTATTTACCATATATCTAGTGTTCAGTAAGGGTTGTCCTAAGGGACTTTATTTCAAGGAAACAACAGATGCGTGTTAAAAAATGTTTGACAATATTTAAGGAAGCTATTGAGTATTCATTTGAAATGAAATTTATTATATCATCCCTGCCACGAAGCAAATGAAAGCCAGTGTCTACCAACTTGCTCTAGAAGACGCTTACAAATTCCGTCGAGTTGACTGCTTGTATTTCATTAAAAAAACATCAATGCTCAAATGTTTGTAATACTATGGGACCTATCCACTTTGGTTATTAGTGCCTAGGCTTACAAACTATTTAAACGTAAAGACAAACACGCAGAAGCACGCACACACACACACACACACACACACACACACGCACATACACAAATGCCCCAGGGAGGACTCGAACATCCGAAGGCGAGCAATCGCATTCACCACATGAAGGCGCCTTAGAACGCTCGGCCACTCCACCGCGGCTTAGTGTAGATTGTCACAGTACTGGGATTGGTATTATATTTTTACCAGTACGTTATCATCACAGTAAGTCGCGAAACTCTCTAGGGAAAAACTGCAACTGAAGCGATACTAGTGCTCCACAGAGTTGTGGCATGATACGAACTGAGAAGTTGCCGTTTCTAATGCTGTTACTTTCAAATTTCCTTATCACTGAACTTGCTAATACAAATATGAAAACATCATTAAAGTAATATCACTTCTTCTGTTAACGGCAGTCTATAATAACAAATTGCCAGTGCAATGTAATTCATTCAGTTCACAATACCTGAATCGTAATCATATCGTCCTAAAAATTTTTGAGAGCAGAAATGAATCGCATCCTGATGTGCTCCAGCATAAAGGAACTGATTATGATTATGATTATGTTCGCGTGCTTGGTGCGTACTGACATGTGGCATGAGTTTTGTTTTAGCGGATTTCGGACATTGTAATATTTTCAAAAGTATACACGATTTTCACATTGTAGGAGACTAGGTTCTGCATCGCATTATAAACCCTCTTTTCACATTGTCCTTGAGTCTGAGCCTTTCGTGTACCTATCATAATTTTTTTAGCTACTTAGCACGTATCAAACTGAATATCGTCAAGAATGTGATGTGCTAATATTAACAGTTTAGATATGGACGTATTATTTATTTATAGCTACGCATTCACTTTATCAAGCTAAAAGGTAACCGCCGAAATATGTTGGTATATAGGCTCATAATTTTTGTAAAACTGAGGTACGAAACTAAGCAGGCTCTGCTGAAATAGTTGACAAACTGCTATTGGAAGCTTTGAGATATTTTTATACGGCATTAATATTATGAAATAGTGGTCAAGTATTTGTGATTCTGATTAAGAGCAGAAGTTTGGACGTGAATGGATTGTTAAAGATTTAATTCTATGCCTAAAATTTTAACTAAACACAGTGAATGAACACTTGTCATTCCTAGCATTATTCTCTTACTTCTGAGCATCCTTTGCAAATGAAATATTTCCGAAGTACATTTGTGATATTGTGACTATTTTTTAATCTTTATTATTGTATGATACATAAACCCAATATCTTAAGATTACAATGGGTCGTTACAATCTACTTGACAATGATACAGCAATTTACACATACTAATCCACTGGTCAACTACAACTAATAATTACTAATATTTTTAATTACTACAAAACTACTTCCAGCAGCGTTACAGGTGTGCCAGTTTTACACAAACCTTATGTAGATGGCCTGCTCACCGAGATAACCCCAGTGAGTGTGCGTGCCCCTGGCACTGGGCGTCCCAAAGACTTTTAATTTCGCTGCAATCCCCCAAAAAAGTAATCCCCAAGTTCTTAGTAAAGAACTAACTACGGTCTACTCGCTAAAACTACGCCTAGTTGAAATCTGTGAAGCCAAGTCTTCCCCCAGATCCAGAGGATGGCGGATAACTGCCAGTGGCGGCGACCTGTCCATCCTCCGGCGGCATGGCTACACTTGTCGCAATCGGTGATTGTCACATTTGGTGTATTCAGTCATAGTCGGGAAAGGTATCGTGGTTCGTTGGTTTCAGTCAATTTCCGGGTTGTACATAGTCATGTCTGATCTTGTGAGATATTACCTCGGTCAGGCAATTGAGGATGTCGACAGTTCCCTCAGATCTTATTAGGTCATATGTGACGTCGCTGGGTAATTGTTGTCGTAGCTCCTGCGCCACGTCATCAAGTAGGGGGCATTCATAGATTACGTGTTCTGGTGTGCCGACCTTGGATCCACATTCACACTTGGGCGTCGCCTGGGCCCTGAAACGGCAAAGATATGCCGGATACGGGCCGTGCCCGGTTAGGAAGTGCAGCAGACCTCTTGAGGGTTTGAAAAAGCTCATGGAGAACCTTTCTTGGATATCCGGCAGGAACTGGTGGATCCTTCTTTCGGTGTCGTCAGCATCCCACAGCTCCTGTCAGAGCTCCAATCCCCTCCACTTTATGGCTTACTTGCTGGGTGTTCTGGAGCCCGTGATGGCTTCAGCTCTGTCTTGTTCACCCTTTTTGGCCCATTGCAATGCGGCTTGCTCTCTGATCTTGATATCGAGGGGGCCCAGACCCATCAAGGCCAGGAGAGCTCCACCAGGTGTTATTCTGTAGGCCCCAAGAGAGCGAAGCAGGATGTGTCTCTGCACTCGCCTGACGGACACAGCAGGCGCAACCCTTGTGAGCCTGTGGGCCCAAACTGGTGATCCGTAGCCCATGATGGACGCAAGTGTGCTATTGTGATATAGCTTGATAAGATCTGGCGGGAGGTGAAACCTAAGCTAAGCTATTGAGTGCCGCAAGCGATCTTTCAGCAACTGTGTCCACATGAGCCGCGAAACTCCACTTCTCGTCGACTACTAGTCCTAAGTATCTGGATAGGCACGCAGTCGAATATCACAGTCGGGTTCCTTTGAAGCTGCCCTTTTAGTAGCAAGTAAACCAACTTGTCGGGAGCAACATGGAGCTTAGTTGAATTGCACCATCATGAGGCCACCGACCAGCAGGAGGAGGTCGTCCGCGTATGCTATCACCTCCAAGTTGTTACTACTTATAGCACCGCAAAAGCAGTTAAATACGGAGTATTTAGAATGTGCAGCTTCACTCAAAATACACATTCATATGACACAATCGTTTCGCGGTATGTTTTTTACGACCCAGCCGCTTGGCAGCGCTGCAGTCGCGAAGTCGCAGAAAATCACAGGGAGTTTCGTGACTCGTATGTTAGACTCTGATATCATTTGTACTTTCACTTCCGCGGTAAGGAGATTATAAACTCGTTTTAATGCAGCGGCCGTGTGCTTCGCCGTGGCAGCACGCCAGCCGCTTGCCCAACAACACCACAATAGCCGCCGCCGCCGCTGAGTGTGAGCTGAGCTGCCGCTACTTTCTCCATACAGGACTTTACACACAATTCCGTAGTTCTGCCGTCTGTAGGTCATATTCATGCAGTGAAGGCTTTTACTAGCGGCTGAAACAGTCGCTGTTGAATCTTTCGGGTTGTATGGTCGTGGTCGAAGAAACGTTTCTGCTCCCGACGTTTCGTCCACACCTGTGCTGGACATCTTCAGAGGTGCTACTGGTAGCGGTGAGTCTTGCCCAATGACGAGTCGGGCGTCGGAAAGCGGTATAAATTCTGTCTAAAAGGGGCGTGGTTAAATGTTCACGTGCGCGGCAGACATAAGCCATATTGCAGGGTGAGTCACCTAACATTACCGCTGGATATATTTCGTAAACCACATCAAATACTGACGAACCGATTCCACAGACCGAAAGTGAGGAGAGGGGCTAGTGTAATTCGTTAATACAAACCATAATAAAATGCACGGAAGTATGTTTTTTAACACAAACTTAAGTCTTTTTAATGGAACCCCGTTAGTTTTGTTAGCACATCTGAAGATATAAACAAATACGTAATCAGTGCTGTTTTTTACATTGTAAAATGTTAATTACATCCGGAGATATTGTAACCTAAAGATGACGCTTGAGTACCACTCCTCCGCTGTTCGATTGTGTGTATCGGAGAGCACCGAATTAAGAAGGGATCTAAAAGGAACGGTATTGTACCTTAGGTACAGAAGAGACTAAAACAGAACATTACGTCCACATGCTAACACCTTTATTGGTCTTTTTCACTGACGCACATGTACATTACCATGACCGGTGAGGTACACGTACACACGTGGTTTCCGTTTTCAATTACGGAGTGGAATAGAGTGTGTCCCGACATGTCAGGCCAATAGATGTTCAAAGTGGTGGCCATCATTTGCTGCACACAATTGCAATCTATGGCGTAATGAATGTCGTACACGCCGCAGTACATCTGGCGTAATGTCGCCGCAGGCTGCCACAATACGTTGTTTCATATCCTCTGGGGTTGTAGGCAAATCACGATACACATTCTCCTTTAACGTACCCCACAGAAAGAAGTCCAGAGTTGTAATATCAGGAGAACGGGCTGGCCAATTTTATGCGTCCTCCACGGAAACCACGTGTACGTGCACCTCACCCCTCATGGTAATTTACATGTGTGTCAGTGAAAAAAACCAATAAAGGTGGACGTAATGTGCTGTTCTAGTCTCTTCTGTAGCTAAGGTAGATCAACGTTTCCTTTGGATCCCTACTTAATTCGGTGCTCTCCGATACACACGATCGAACAGCGGAGGAGTGGTACTCAAGCGTTGACTTTAGGTTACAATATCTCCGGATGTAATTAACATTTTACAATGCAACAAACGGTACTGATTACGTATTAGTTTATATGTTCAGATGTTCTAACAAAACTAACGAGGTTCCATTAAAAAAAACGTAGGTTTGTGTTAAAAAACATACTTCCGTGCATTTTTTTATGGTTTATATTAACCAATCACACTAGCCCCTCTCCTCACGTTCGGTCTGTGGAATGGTTCGTCAGTATTTGATGTGGTTTACGAAATATGTCCAGCGGTAATGTTAGGTGACTCACACTGCAATATATATATATATATAGTTTTGTTACAATCTTTATGAAATTTTGTACACGCAAGCTCCAATCCATGAGGACCGTCGCCGTAAGTCTAAGAATCACGTACGATACATCGTTCGCGAGATATGACGTCATAAACAATGAGATGCGCGAATAACTGCTGCATTTTGCGACAATGCTGCTCATTTTCTCCTAAACCATTGGACCGATTTCAACCAAATTTAGTACACATATGCCTTACCGTGAGATAACAATTGCTGCATGGTTAAGAATCAAATACGGGCCACGGTTCAAAAGATATTACGTCATAACCAATAGAAATCGCAAAAAAATGCTGTATAATGCGGCGAGACATTCGAAATACACTGTATGAAAATGACAGTACTTATCGACTTGCAACAAACTTTAAACATAATTTCAAACCTTTATTAAACTTTTTCTCGCTGGCAACCATAGTAAAATGATGAAAGGAAGAAAGTTTCTCGCTTACTGCTTTTCCGCTGTTTGTGGAGTAAAACTACGGCTCTCGGTATGACGTTACAATTTATAATTTGAACACTAGAAATTGTAGCGACAGGAAATTTTACAGAGAGTATACACATATATAGTTGAAGGTAGCTCGTAAATTGTATCACATTCCGACACCTAGTTCATGAGATATGAGCACGTAAACAGTAACGTTCATGGAAAATTGCTCCATCCGGCTGAAAGCGCTAGCAGTTTACTTCCATAGAGCTACAAGAAAAGGAACAGAATGAAACAGAGTACATCCAACGAATACCCATTATATCCCACAAATCTACCTTTAAGTATACTGAAATGATAAAATTATCTACTTTATAATTTAAAAAGAAATCGAAGAATAAGTGGTATCAATAAACCTTTGGTTTGAAATTGGTGTATATCCGGAAAGTCAGAATCGGAAGCCTGGAACCTGTTTTTTATAATATATGCATTCCATCTACACCTACTGTAATTTCACATGCAGCCTGGCAGATATTTAACATCCCGGGCAACGCCGGGTTTTGAGAAAAAAATGGTTCAAATGTTTGTTAAGCTTAAGGGACTTAACTACGGAGTCATCAGTCACTAAACTTACAAACTACTTATGAACTACCTACAACTAAGGACGGCACAAATATCCATGCCCGAGGGGGGATTCGAACCCCCGACCGTAGTGGCCGTGCAGACCGTGACTGAAGCGCCTCAGTCCCTTCGGCCACCGCGGCCGGCCGGGTTTTCAGCTAGTAGTAAATAAACATTAGGGTAACACCGCGCATTCAGCTGGTAGCTGAGTTAGAAAACTGTAGATCCGTATAGAGGCGTACTGTGCTGATGCGTGGTCGAGGTTAGCACAGTGGGTGCAGATGGAGGGGTTCTCGGCTGCCGGCTTGCCTGTGGCTAGCGGACACTCTCGCCTCGCCTCGGCTCGCCTCGCCGGTCCGTTGCGAGAGCCGGCGGGCAGCTTTCACTGCTCCACTTGTGACGCACTGGCAGAACACCGACTGGGCAGGCAGCCGCACGTCTGCAAAACGGGCTGCGGAGGGCGCACCTCCAACCAAAACCTCACTGCGCCCCCTAACTCTGTACGCATATCAGGTATCTCTTTACAATTTCACATGACGGTAGTAGCAGACGACAACGAAGTTCCACTTGGAGTCTCCCCGATTCTACCTGCCCTCTTTACAACTAAATACAGAGGCGTCTAGGGACAGTAGTGCGTCGGACCCCAGTTACCCGTACGAACCGATGATGTCTCTCCGGTTATGCTACCATGATGCTATGCGACTCCAGGGCTTCTATTTATCATTCCTGCTGTTTAATTTACGTAAATATTTCTACCTTCGTATTTTGACATATTTGAAATATGAATCATTCTAAGCCGGCCGCGGTGGCCGAGGGGACTGAGGCGCTTCAGTCACGGTCAGCACGGCCACTACGGTCGGGGGTTCGAATCCCCCCTCGGGCATGGATATTTGTGCCGTCCTAGTTCGTAAGTAGTTCATAAGTAGTTTGTAAGTTTAGGGACTGATGACCCTGAAGTTAAGTCCCATAAGCTTAACAAACATTTGAACATTTGGAATCATTCTAAGACTTCAGTATTACTGTAATAGAAGTGTTTCTGTAGTATTCCATGATATTTCTGTAACACTGCACTATTAAAATGACAAGTAAGACTTTCCAGCAGTCTAAAACTTGAGGTTCTAAACTTAAATTGTAAAAAGACGCAACATAAAGCTGAGGTTATTTTCCTGATAAATAAAGCGGAAAGAAGAGCTGGGTTCTACATGAATTTCTGTTTTGTTATTGAGAATATTCACGTGTTGGTTTTCGAGTGTCATTTGCATGAGAATGATTGGCACTGGTATATTAAATATTGTTATTGTTTCACAGATGGAGACAGAAAAGATCGGCTTTTAGAGGAAACTGAATGTATTCCTTTTTCGTTGACAGTAGCGCCTGAAGAACTGAGATAGTATGTCAATATAGCTTACGGCGAAACTGGCGTTGGCACTAGATATTTTGTTTTGTAGGTTCATTTAGTAAATTCTTGGTGGTAATATAGGTGACAGGAGCCAACGCCTGAAATGGCAAAGCTTAGGGGAAATTTTTATGGTGAAAAAGACAACAAAACAGAAAAAATGCAAATCAAAGAAAACACTGAAAAGAAAACAGATGTGTGTGTGTGGGGGGGGGGGGGTGGTTTATGTCTCGCTTCCGACAATATTTTTATTTTTCACCTTTACTACCAAATGTTTTCTGACACATTTATTAAATAAAATTTACGAATTGCGATATTCCGACATATTTGCAAGTACAACAACTGTTTCTTAAAAGTGCGTTTCTTCTATTTAGTGAATATGCCGTGAAATATGGTCCAACAAATTGTAAACACTGTCTTCTGAACCGCAGTACCTGCATATAAAGTGCGGACACATTGTTATAGTGAATGTTGCAAATGACATGCTGATACAAATAGTTTCATACATTTTCTAGAAAATACAAAGCTCTTCAGATCAGTAAATGGCTACAGTATTGGCGCAGTTACTCACAAACAATGCATATAGGTTGCAAGAGCATGTATAACAGCTGTTGCAAAAAAGAGAAAAGGCAGTTTAGTCTCATTAAGAAACGACAGTTGCCACATAAGTCCAGAACGTAATCTACGTGTAAAATTATTTGAATCAGCATGACATTTACAACATTAATTATTGTAGTGTGTCTTCAGTTTACGTACAGGTAGTTCACGAGACAATATCTACAATCCGTTGGCCCATATTTCACGGTATTTTCACTAAAGAGTACTATCGCACTTTTTAGAGAAAGGACTTGTGTACGTAAATATGCCGAAATGTCGCAAAATGTAAATTTCTTTTAATTAACAACAGTGTAAGAAAAGTTTTAGGAGTCAAGGTAAAAAAGAAGAAAAAATTGTCGGGACCGGGAGGCGAACCACGCTTATCAACTCCTCAAGGTGATGCGTTTATCCGCTACGCTACAAGAAGCACGTAAGTGAAAGCTTTCTCTTTTACATTGCCATCAACATCAAGGGTTACTCGCAAATATGGCATTTATTGGCTGTAATTTACAACTAATTGTACTAAGAACGACATGGTTTTGGTACCTCTTAAGTGTGCCATAACTTTGAGATAGCAACACACGATTTATGAGAAAAGCATGAAAATAGGAAATGGAAAATGGCCTCTCTGCAGAACATAGCTTGCGACCGTAGAGACATCTATCGGATGGAATGGTAACTGGGGTCCGATGCACTACTGTCCCAAGACGCTTGTCTAAATACACCCCTAATACCTTCAGACGTCAAGAGGATCGAATAATTCACAGAAGATATTGAATTTAACAATGAAAAATCCGATTGGATCGTCAGTTTTGGGGGAAAGATAGCAACTCACTGTAAAGAGACACGCTGACTGGCACGAAAAAGAGGCAATAAAATTCACGCAACTTAAATTTTCAGCCGTGCCCTGAATGAGGAAACGAGTTGCGAATGACTCACGTCCACCCGGGGCCTCACTGCGCCCCTCACTCAGTACGCATTTCAGGTTTGATTTCAAAGGCTGCTTTATTTACTAATCGAACCATCTAGGTCCTCCCCTCCACCACGAGCTCTTATGAACTGCGCAGATGGGAGTTGTCCCTTCAACACAACATCTCAGAGCGTGCCCTGGGGAGTCTCTGGTTATCTGTTCTGACTCCCTGATTGGCTTGCAAGCTCTCGCCAAGTGCTTCCAGGCTTGTTCGGTCTGGTCACTCTGTGGTCTTTGTTTGAAAACATTCCTGGAAACATCGGTATTCCTGGAAACGAACGTCTGGATCAGCTGGCTAAGCGTGCTACTACCTCCAGTCCGTTGGCGATTGGTCTTCCAAAGAGCGATCTCCGACTATCTTTCCATCGGAAGATCCTTGGCCTGTGGGATTCCGAGTGGGCTAACTCTGCTCAACCTAACAAGCTTCGTGCAGTGAAGCTATCTACGGTCGCATGGAAGTCCTCACTGCGGTCATCTCGTAGGGAATCGGTTGTTCTCTGTCGCCTACGAATCGGCCACACATGGCTGACGCATGGCCATCTTCTTCGGCGGGAGGACGCACCACAGTGTGACTGTGGCGCCCCCTTGACAGTGTTCCACATTCTGGTGGACTGTCCACTTTCAGTTCCCTTGCGATAATCCTTTACTCTGCCAGATGTGCTTTCTTTTATTCTAGGAGACGATATTGCTATGGTTGAATGTGTTTTAGATTTTATTCGTGCAGCTCGTTTTTATCATGTGATTTAAGGTGGTGTGTTCCCTTCTTGTTTACTTGTATCCTTTCCTCATATTTACCAATGATTTTTAACTTTGACTTGTTAACGCATTTCCTTAGGAACGTTTGACACAATGTTTTATCTCTAAGACCGGAACAAGGGACTGATAACCGGCGCTGTTTAGTCCCTTCCAAAAACCAACAACAACAACAAAAACAACAACAACAACCTTCAACACATTCTACGGTCCCGCAAACATCCTGGCCTCAACCTAAGACAACTTCCCCTCCCTACACCCTATGCCTAACATCTCCCCGCACCCCCTCTCCCTCTCGTTATCAGGTACCCTTCCAGACCATATCTTCCTTCCAATTGTGTGTCCCCCTTACAGTATCCCCTTAATTAATTACTTTTCTATTTTAATTTTTTGCCACCTTATTATTTTCATTTTTATTGTATCAAATCCCCCCACTCCCTCGCACTTCCCTTCCCTTCACTGTATTCAATGCCGTATATTACATTCTTGCCAATCAAGGCCTTCACAATCCATCATGCAACACGGAACTTTCCCCACCCTTAAACGGCATCCTTCCTCCTCCACTCCCCACCTCAGTCACAGTCTAGATGCTTGTGGCGCTGCATCTGCCGGAGATGGTTGTTGTGTTTGTATAGTTGTCTGAGTGATTGTGTGAATTTATATGTTTCTTTTCCTGATTAAAGCCAAAGCAAAAATTTAACTTGTCTATTTTTCGTGCTTTTCAGCGACTCATCGAGTCTCTTTACCATTCGTTGTTATCTTTCGCCATTACTTTTACGATAGTGAATTTAATTGATAAAAGCAGAAAATATAAAAATGTAGTAAATGAACCGCGTATGCCCTCCATAAAAATGGCCCCAAAGAGACCCCAACAGCTACAGAGGCATCTCACTCCTAGGCGTAACGTACAACATATATATACTCTAGAGCCCTACTAAACAGAGCAGAACCCCAATTACATCATCAACTTGGAGAATATCAAGCAGGTTTCACGAAAGGAAGATCCTCTCCAGCAGTGTTGCCAATAGTGAAACGCGATTTCCCACTAAAAAGCTTATTAAAAACCACCATAAACCACTAGATTTTATTCTTCTTAACAAAAACACTAGATTGTTATTATTTGAAGTTCTGAGTATGTTGACTAACCAGAAATCCAGAAATACCAGAAATATGAGACAATTCAATTTATCCCTTGTGTTTAAAGCTAGAACAGTATTATATATTTACTCCCATTAAAAAAAAAAAAAAAAAAAAAAAAAAAACGCCGGTTGTCAATCGAATACCTAAACGAGACATTATACATACTGTTAATTATCGCAAGATAAGCGAAGGTCACTATGAACATTTCGCTTATCATGAGATAATTAACAGTATGTATAATCTCTCCTATTAAACTTTTCTTTTAATTAATTTTTTTTTAATCTGCGAACTTCATTACACTGGCGAATTTTTCTTTATAGTTTCTTTTGAAGAAGAGCAATAATTGCTCGAAATCGGTAAGGAAATCAATTTCTACTTTGGATTGGTTGCTGTCCGTTTTTGGTGAAAAATGGGGACAGAATAACGTATATTATAATTGTTTAGGTAATATAAATTCAGGAGCTATGAGACATTAAAATATGAAATAATGCTGTTTCTGAATGCTGCCTTCATTAAGTGTTTTAGATATTGTTTTTACATAAAACCACCGAAATAATTTTAAAATCCACCAAAATTCCCACTAGCCACTAAATGTAAAATTTGTTCACTAGACAGGTACTGAAAACCACCAGATTTAGTGGGAAAACCACTAACTTGGCAACAATGCAATCCAGAACATATTTTAAAACTCAAAACCCTCATGGCATACCAAAATTCAATATCAAATTCATGTATCACTTTCATTGACTTTCAACGAGCATATAACTCAAGAGATAAGTAATCCCTCATCTCTATACTAAAGAATTAAAAGTAGTCAATAAAACCAGAAACCTAATCACAGAAACCCACACCAAGACATATTCCACGATAAAATTCATGGTAGAACTCTCTGACCCGTTTGAAATAAAAACTGGACTACGGCAAAGAGATGGATTCTCCACACTACCATTTAACTGCGCTCTGGAAAAGGTTGTCAGAGAATGGAGCACGGAGCTCCATAGTAGAATACGACTGGGAACAAAGGAAACAGATGTATCTAAGTGAATGCCTGGCAATTGCAAATGATATGATCCTACAAGCTGATACCTGGAAACAACAAACTACAAAAGCAAGCAGAAAAGACAACGATAATGTCAAATATAAAAAAACCAAAACATTTTACTGTTGGTTAAAAAATAACAGAGGTTTTTCAAAGAATCTAAATATCTCGGAGAGTGGGTTAGCTGGAATGCCCTTGAGAGAAAGGGAATGAAATCTACAAGAAGCAAAGTTGAACTGTCATTCCAACTCACAAAGGACACATACAACAGAATGTCCCTCTCCTGGAATACAAGACTATGGCATTAAAACACAGTAACCCATCTGGAAGCTCTGTATGTAGCCGAAACACTGTTCAATACCAACCATGGCCTAGTTAAAAGTATGAAAATCAAAGAAAGGCAGATATTAAGAGACATTCTTGGTCCCTAGGTCCAAAGCAATAAACCGATCCACGTTACAAATGAGACTCTTTATCAAAGAACAGTAAAAATGTCAAACACAGTGAAGAAAAGAAGAACTGATTTTGATACACACATCCTCACAGGGAACAGAGCTAAATTAACCAAAAAACTTTTGACTTCATTCAATAAAAAATAACAGATAAACTGGTTGTTTAAGGAAACTGAGAAGAAATCACAGAAATTATGCATACTGATAAAATTTTAAAACAAATAACAGGTGTAAACAAAGAGAGGTTCCAATCAAAAGTCAAAACCAAGGGAACATCAAATCTCTAAAAAAGAAAGAATGAAACAATACTTGGCTAATATAAAGGCTCAGAACATTAAGAAATGATTGATCTAACGTGTTCCATAGCCCGGTGAAATGACAAAAGAAGAACCACGTAAATTGGAGCACAGATGACTAAAAATGATGTTGACAATAAGTGCAAATAGCTAGACATTGGTGGTTAGAGGCAAATCAAAGACTGTAGAAGAATTGTTTACTAATGTAAAGATATATACAGCCTGTAGGAAAATGAATGCAACTGTATGAATAACAAGAGCTCAGATGGAAAGTCTGTACTGACAATAGAAGGGATTGCTGAAAGGTGGAACGAATATATAGGTGGCTCTATACGTGAAATGAACTTCAAGACAGAATTGTAGAAAGGGAAGCGGAAACAGATAAAGATGAAATCGGGGTTACCATACCAAGAGAAAAATTTCACCTAGAACTGAAAGACTTAAGTCGAAACGAAGCCATTGGAGTGGACGACATTCCCTGAGCTACTGAAATGTCTAGGACAGCCAGCTATGAGGAAACTATTCCAAACACCATAGGAGTGAAAATTACGGAAACATCAACCCAAGGTTGCAAAATTATAACACGAATTATTATTATTATTTCCGACTTCAGGGAAGATGAATTTTCATTAGGTGTAATATACGAACACTTGGGGTCAAGCAGATAAGTTAAGCAAAGACCTTCCTAAATTTGTTGCTTTTGTATATTTGGAAGGAGCTTTCGACAGTGTTGAATGGAATACACTCTTCCAAATGCTGAAGGAAAGAGAAATAAAATATACCAAACGAAAACTTAAGTTCGGGGAGAAGAAATACAAACCTTGCGGTTCGTCGATGACATTCTAATTCTGTCGGAGACAGCAAACAACCTGGAAAAGTAACTGCATGAAAGGGATAGTAACTGGCGAATTGAATCAGTATGATACGGAGTGTTTTATCTCATCAAAATGATCGTCACACAAGACACTCAGCACAACCTACCCTGGCACATAAGCTTTATAAGCTTTTTCAGACTTTCTGGCCACTCTTATGTTTGTTACAATCGTCCCGTCCATGAAAGCCCAACATTTCCACGATTTGACACGCATGCTATGCACATGTATGTACAGGTAAGCAGTAGCAATCTGAAGTGAACAAGCAGTTGATTTCATAAATGACAGTAATTATACATTAAAGACGATGTCTCATAACCTTGGAGTCTATGACCTTCCGTTTGAAGAACATAAATGCACGTTAAGAAAATGACATATTATAAGCAGAGGTTCCAACCATTACGATTTCTTCGTAATTGTTACGAAAATTGTTTAAAATTACGAGTTTACGATTCGAGTGGTTCGAATTCCTATTTTCAGGTTTAAATAACAAATCGGCCTCATTTGTTTTACGTCGGGAAAACTCGGTTCCATATGAGTTCGACAAAAATAAACTGGTTTTGAGCAACACCTTCTAGCATGTTCTTTTAGAAATAGTCAGTACTGACAGTAACTTCTACGAACTCGAAAACTGCGTAATACGGCATACGGAATGAATCCACAAAGGTGCGCCATTGTGGAATCTAGCAGCAGCAATTGAAAATGCGGCGTGTCACTTGACTCGTAGCTGAACCCCTATAGGAAAAATCGTGAAGTGTGTGGGAATAATGAACAATATTCAACATGTATCGTAGTTCCTTAATTTGTGTTCAGAAGCTGAAGTTGTGTTAGTTTTGTCTTTTATTGCTATGTATCTGACAGCGATTTCGTGAGTTAAAGTGCTGTGCCGTGGTGAACATTTCTTATTTGTAAAATAAGAGTACTACGAGAAACTCATAAATAAATGTTATCTCGTTTCTCGTTAAATGAGGAAATTTTTGTTTGCAAGAAAAATCTAATCCTCGTGAAAGCGATGATTATGAATCATTGCGAAAAACACATATCTCAAGGATATCCTTGTTTGAGGGCTTCTGCGAAATAAATAAATATTAATCTGGAAATAAAAAATCTGTGAAGCTCTACTTAGTTATTAAGTCCCCCTCACTCCCTCCCGACCCACACACATTCCTACTGCACTCATCATAATGATGTATTAATACGCTGCCCCTATCTCATCTGTAGTCTTACAGAAACTGTTTTCATAATTTTGGTGATTCCTTATTCACTTGGATTCCTTGTTACCGTCCTCCACTCATACATATTAGGTCGCATTACTATTTGCCATATTCAAAAGTTGGAACCTCTGTATAGGGCTCGAACCCAGAACCATCTAACAATAAATCTGTTTTGGGGAATTTTCTTAAATTCTATAGCTTCGTACTCTCTCACGACATTTGACATTTATTTGTTTATAAACTAGCACCATTGCCTAAAGATGATTAGGATAATACTGATAAGAGCATGCGCAGCACCATAATAAAAAAAAAAAAAAAATACCCACAGAAGTGAAACAACAAAATAGCTAGGAGTGACTGTCTGAAGCGAGGTAAAGATGCAATTTATTCACAAACGAAGTAGCTCACAGAACACTCGCTCTAACAATTCCTGGGCGTTTCTCATCAGTTTGGACACCTATCAGTTTCCATTAACAGGCGATATATAAAGTCCAAAATGAGACCGGATCATCGAGTCACCACAATAGCATAATATAGACGGAATAAAAAGAAGCAAACCAGAAACTAGTTATTGGCGTTACAAGACAAGAAACGGTATATTATCACATTCCACTCGTCGTTTATCGAAGTAATATATTACAATATTATAGAGCAATCAGTATGAAATGATAATCTCTATTAAATTGTTTTATAGTCTGAGAAGTCGTCAATGAATATATAATGTTTGTCTGTATATCCTCTATGTGTTCCTAAACCACTCATTCGATTGCACTGGAACTTTGGTGAACTGTTCACCGTACGCCTACGAAGGTTCCTGACCCAAAAACAAAAGAGCACGACACATCGCACAGGAGATATGACGTCATAAAAAATGAGAGGCCACCGCGTGAGAATTCCCAGATTTATCCATCAATTATTGGAAACAAGGTAGTTAAGGACCTGCAACAAAGTTTTCATGTAATTTCGTACGTGTATGAAGCGTTTTATTACTGACCTCCCCTTCTCCCTCCACAAAATGATGAAACGGAAAGAAGTCTACCGCTTACAACAGTTTCGTTGTAGATGCCGTAAAACTGTCGCATGACGCATGACCTTGTACCAAATGAAGTTAGCATTACAGATTTGCATGTTACTGTTTATTTTTGTCTGCAAGTCTCCCTTAATTCTGTTGCATCCAAAATTAAGCAATCTGTTTTCTTAATCTCTACCTATATAATAACGAAAGAGCACTCACTCACTCACTGACTAAACACGAAATCTGGAAAACTACTCTACCTATGAAGCTGACATTCTGTAGGAATGTAGTTAATAGGTAGAAAACGTCAGCTAAGAAAGTATTTTGATAGGTGCATGGCGGGGCATACTTCTCCTACAGACTCACGAAATCTGCCATTTCATTTCGATCTTCACGAAATTTCTACCTTACGTTTCATACGGTGCATGATGGAGAGTACTTTGGAACATAAAAATGGATCCCTAAATACCTTAGTCGCACCATAACTTGGAACGGCTCGACCGATTTCACAGTTGTTTTTTTTTTCCTCGTTATTTTCAAAACAAGGGTTGTATGAAATAAAACGGGAATATTTGAGAACAACAAAGTGCGTTTTTTCAATGTGACCCTGCGTTTCTATTCCATAGTAGTCTATAGTTTTGCTCCGATATTGATGGAATTTGGCACACTCTATCTAAAAAAAAACAAGAGGAATGTCACTGTCTGTATAAAATTTCGTTCGGTGCGTAGTGGAGGGTACTTAACTTACGGAATGTTAAAAAATGCATAGTTTTCTCCAATCTTTATAAATTTTTGCAGTCATGACTTTTAAACCAAGAGGAAGGTCACTGGGAAGCAAATGTTTGTATGGTACATGGCAGAGGGTACCTTGCAGTAAACTTTGCCGAGAGAGGAAAAGGTAGAAACGAACAGAGAGATGGGAGAGAAAGAGGTGGATGCAGAGAGAGGTGAGAAGGAGATGTGGACTACGAGAGTGTGGGGTAAATAAACAGCCGTGAAACGTCGGGTTTACAGCTAGTAAATACATAAAAAAAATACCAGGGATGTTCAAATGAAAAGGTGCGTAACCTCTTGGCAACACAACCGGTCGAAATTTGAATATGGCGCTTTGGGATAATGTAGTGCGATATCCAAGGACACGAAGTATGCGTCGATACCTCCCCCTAAAAAGTATCAAAGTTTGCCCTCAGCAGGCAAGGTAAAGCTCGCCGACTTTTTCAACGTCCGAGGTCCGATACTTACCGAATTCCTCGAGCACAGAAGCACCATTAACAGTGATGTGCACTGTGAGACACTCCGTAGCCTAAGCAAGTCCATCAAGAGCAAACGGCCTGGGCTGCACATGGAGACAGTGATTCTGCTCCATGATAACGCGCGTCCACACGTCTCCAGGGTCAAAGAAAGCGCACTGGCCAAACTCAAGTGGGAGCAGCTGCAGCATCCGCTATACGGCTCGTTAAACAGTGGGATAGTTGTGCTCAGGCCTCTAGTGGTTATTTATGAATAAAGACTTTAGTTATGCCCACAGTGATGTTTCGTACCTTTTCGTTTGAACACCCCTTGTAAAATTTAATAACGTTGTCGCCGGCAGGACGCTAAACCGAAATTCTCTTTCCTTCCTTTTGTTGTGCAGTTTCAGTTTTTTATATTTCTTCCTCATTAGTTGTAACGCGGATAAAAAACAATTCAGTCGCACGTTTGGCAGTGTGAAACAGACAGGTTGGGGAATGACCAGAGGTGTTGGGGAGCAAACGTGCGTTGTTCGGCCTCAGTATTTGCTGGTAAATCGCCCAGTTTGTATTTGTCGAGGTGAACAAACAACGGCTTGTTTGTACTCTGCGGCGGTGTCGTCGCAAAACGTGAGCGATCGTCCGCAACATCGAAAACAGCGCAGGCTTTCGTACATATACGTTCGAAGCCAATGTCTCGACTATCAGTCGTTTTACACGGTGTTACAAAAAGGTACGGCCAAACTTTCAGGAAACATTCCTCACACACAAATAAAGAGAATATGTTATGTGGACATGTGTCCGGAAACGCTTAATTTCCATGTTAGAGCTCATTTTAGTATCTCTCTTTAAATGTTCCATTTACCGATGAGGCTTCATTCCAACGTGATCAAATTGTAAACTTTCACAATCAGCATGTGTGGGCTGACGAGAATCCGCACTCAATTGTGCAATCACGTATATCAACACAGATTTTCTGTGAACGTTTGGGCAGGAATTGTTGGTGATGTCTTGATTGGGCCTCATGTTCTTCCACCTAAGCTCACTGGAGCACGTTCTCATGATTTCAAACGTGATACTCTACCTGTACTGCTATAACATGTGCCTTTACAAGTACGATACAACATGTGGTTCATGCACAATGGAGCTCCTGCACATTTCAGTCGACGTGTTCGTACGCTTCTCAACAACAGATTCGGTGACCGATGGATTGGTAGAGGCGAGCCAATTCCATGGCCTCCACGCTCTCCTGACCTCAACCCTCTTGACTTTTATTTACGGGGGCATTTGAAAGCTCGTATCTACGCAACCCCGGTACCAAATGTAGAGACTCTTCGTGCTCGTATTGTGGACGGCTGTGATACAATACACCATTCTCCAGGGCTGCATCAGCGCATCAGGGATTCCATGCAACGGAGGGTGGATGCATAAATCCTCGCTAACGGAGGACATTTTGAACACTTCCTGTAACAAAGTGTTTGAAGTCACGCTGGTAAGTTCTGTTGCTCTGTGTTTCCATTCCACGATTAATATGATTTGAAGAGAAGTAATAAAATGAGCTCTAACATGGAAATTAAGCGTTTCCGGACACATGTCCACATAACATATTTTCTTTCTTTGTGTGTGAGGAATGTTTCCTGAAAGTTTGGCCGTACCTTTTTGTAACACCCTGTATATTCATTGGCCATAATCTTGCCGCCACTGCGTTGACACGAAATAACAGTGTTTTCACAGCTTTATTCCTACCTCTCAAACATACAAACGAATTTTTTTTTTCTTTTCTGGTGGGCAACAACCAGCTGCAACCTCTCTACTCGATCAGCAACACACGTTGGATATACCTTGCAACTAAGGTTTCAAGGTCAATATTTCTAGGATTTGTTCTTTTATAGAGAAATCAGAGGTACTGTAGCTTTCGCGTCTTGCGACAAAAAACTCGCTCCTCATCAGTTTAATTTCTGCGCTGCTTTTTCTATTTTCTTCTTTTTAATTTACCGCAGACAAGAGATTCACATATTTTGGGTTTCGGCGTCCTGTTAAATTTAAATATTACTTCCACACAAAAATTCACTTTCACTTATCACTGTTTGTTGTTCTCTGCTTTTCACTGTGACTATCCGCAGTCAATACTGACACTCCAAGGTTATCGATCGCAACACGCAAACTGTGGCCTCTTGTTTTGTTTATCGCCGTGGAATAAGAAAAATTCACCTGTTGTTGTACAAAACGAAGTGGGAGATTAATGCGAATAACACGGATTTGTGGATATGAAAATGGAATCAAAATGTAGACTTTACACACAGTGATAAATCGTTTTTAACCTTAAGCTGTACGTTATGCCTCTTTATTATTCAACTAGTTGCACTTGTTGCAATCATCATCAGGAATTAAAAGAAAACGACACTGCTTACATTCACCTATTTTAATCTCACCCTGCTATCTAATGTTCTCAACAAGTGACCCATAGATAATACGAACAACCGTTGTGACAGGTTACAGTCTTATCTTACATCTGATATTACCATCAATTCAATTTAACGGCAACTCTTAACTGCTGCCTGAGTATTTACGTAAATATCTTTAATTGCTTGCAGAAGTCAACCTGCTATAATTTCGCAAAACTGACAATAACTTCAGCCGGGGAACATAGTGTTAAGCCTTCTCTAGATCTGTAAAACAAAGACAATTTTCTGATCTACTCTTAACTCTTCTCCTTTATCTGCCGTAAGCTACAGATCTGATCCTGACAGCCTGTAAGAGGCCTAAACCCACACTAATATTCATCCAACTTGTCTTCAATTAAGACTGTTCTTGTAAACAAACATGTTAGATAGATCTGCTTGTTTACAAGAACAGTGTAATAATGTTCTCTATATGTGCGAGATTTTGTACAATGAAGAATGCACAATACCTTATCATGTCTTAATCACATGGCAGCAGAATCAGAACACCACAAAGAGAGACATCATAATAAATACAAATTATGTCACAAAAAGCATCTGAAGAAGGGAATAAATTCTCGAAACGCGTAATGCTGAACATTAAAATCAAGTATCTCGTGCGTTTTATTTATTCAGACTGGTTTTCTTTTCTCTTTGAACTTTTGCCTTTTCAGGTTTGCCCTGAAAAGTTGAAAAGCAGTGAGTGAGGTAACATTAGGGAATAAGGTGCAGTATGCTGTTAACCAGAAGAAATAAATAAAGACATCTGATTGTTACTACTTACAGCACGAAACGTCTTCAGATATTGACGGTTCGTAGGTTTTGTTATTTGACATTACTGTCAATGCTGCGGCTGTTACTTTCATTAACATGGCGGAAGATTGTCTAATGGGCTTGTTTGCTCCCCCTAGTCGTTTTCGGAACGATTCCGCGGTTTGGACTTCCCCATTAGTACCGTCTGTGACGTATGTTATACGACGTCTGTTCAGAAAATTCAAGAACTTTCGCACCAATGGAGTGACAGAGCGAAATGCTGTTGGCAACCCTGCAAAAGCCTGTGTGTACTGTAACAGCCGGAAGTTGCATTACTGTGCTGTATGTGTGTCAGCTATTGTTGAGTGTTGAATCGAGCAGAACCATGTGTCGCACAGTTAGGCAATTTTGAGATGGCAGATCGAGAAGAGCAACACGTCTATATTAAATTATGAGTGAAACTCTAGAAAACCTTTAAGCTTGTTTTACACGAGCGGCTTTCTGTTGAAAGTCGACTACTCGATGTGCGCACGCATTTCGTGGCTGCATGTAAATCAGACGCAAACCACATCGCGAGTGCCTCTACCACGTCAGTGCTCTATAGATTATGCCAAATTTGAACTTCTAAATTTCGGACTGTGCTGCAGAATGCGCATGCGCAGAAACAAGGAACTGTAGTGGTGTCTGCTAACATCGTAAGTTAACCTATTCTGGTCGAAATTTATATTAGATAAATGCTTTCACATTTTCTGAAATTCTATTATGTAGCTTTATTTGTGTTCTCATCAATTCTTATAGGTTGCAGGAGAGCCAGTAGCCTAGTCCTTTTTCCAGTAGCATTCTCCTAAAAAACGAGACAAAATATCTATAAACAGAAAGATATTTATGTTTACACTATGCGTAAATAAGAATTTAAATATATAAACGTGTTTTAATAAAATTTATTTCAACGATGAAAGAGTCAGAATTATTAGAAGACAAAATCATTTTCTATGTTATTTGACCTTTAGAAAGAAAACTGTAGTTGAAAGACTGTTTTCATTGCGTTTCCGATAAAGTTTAATGCATTAGCGATTTTCTGTAGCCAATAAATGTGCATGTTTTCAAATCATTAGACAACACTTTTCTTATTTCTTTAGGTTCTTAACAGTGCACATAATTTACCATATCACATTTGACGAGTGTATTACCCTTTCGTCACTAATAAACTCAAATGTCCTTCTCCCACTTAATAAGTACCTTCATAACCTCACTTCACCATTCAGATGCGGAACTACACAGCAGACTGCTGAACAGTTTTGATGCTGATGTCTTATCGAAAACGATCACTCGATACAAGCGAGACGCAGTACGGAAATAACACTCCAGTTAGACTCACTCATCGCGAGTAATAAACTGAGACAAGAAAGTCGATCGTGTGAACAGGGCTTTGCGGCGGCACATAAAATGATGCCGGAAGCCTGCGATGCTGAATGCTTCAGCCGTCCTCGCTGTTAGGAATATTTTGTGCGGTTCAAAATTGGCCGACCGGAAATTAAAGATGACGTTCGTCTACCAAAGACGTTCATATCAGGAACGTCAACGAAATTGTGCGTGCCAGTAAGAGACCGAATGTTTGAGATATTGCAGAAAAATATAACATTCCTGTCAGATCATATGTTGCTACCCAAATGTTAAATTTTTGTTCAGTTTATGGGACTTAACTGCGGGGTCATCAGTCCCTAAACTTACGAACTACTTATAAACCAACTTATACTAAAGACAACACAAACATCCATGCCCGAGGGAGGATTCGAATTCCCGACGGGGAACGGCCTCGCGTGTCGGAGCAAAGTGCCTCAATGCGCTCGGCCGATCTGCCGCGGCGTTTGAGTAGGAACTGGCCATGAAAATATAAACCTGATAAATATTGCGAATATAAACTGTTGCTACCCTGGCCAGCATCTTTTAATGCATCGTTTTGCCGTCTAGTTCGTCGCACACCGTATGAGCCAAGACCAAAAAGACCATCGCTTTGCGACCTGTGAAGACCTCAGTGTGCTGCGTCATTCATCCTCCGTTCTCTTCAGAGCTTACACCTGCCGAATTCTTTTTATTTCCAGAGTTGAAAACCCTGTTTAAAGAGAAAGGTTTGCAACGATATACGATATAAAAGATAGTTAGCAGACGGTGCCTAGCGAGATTCACCAACAGGCGCACCAAGCGTGCTTCCGGAAGTGGAAACGGGGTTGGTAGCGGTGTGTGAACTATGAAAGCGACTATTTCTAAGGAGGCCATGCACAAGAAGTGAAAGGGAAGCAAAGGCAAGTTATGTGGATGCACTGCCGTAATTTTTTCAACAGACCTCGTATGTCTGCGGTGAGTAAAACTTAATGTTCATGCAGTTACTCGTAGTCTAACTATATGGAGCAACATTGAAAAAGGTAAGAACGCCGAATGAGAAAGTCAGAATTTGAAAACATTACAAAAAATCAAAACGGTCAAATTTCAAGCATTTTGATGGTATATAGAGGAAAGTCACGAGACCAGTAACTGTAGCGTTGTCTACAGGGCTTCGGAGTGTGTATCAGAGACTGTTGGTTAATTCTCAATACAAAGGAATCTCAGCTACTGAGGGAAAGACCCGGTACTGCTTAAAACTCATAGAAATGCAAATAGAGCAAGAAAAAATAAATTTAAATATCTTGGAAAAACTATACAACAGAATGGACTAGAAAAATCTGCAATAGTTGTAAGAATTAACAAAATGGAAAGAGCATATGCTTCAATTAAAAATATTTACAACAAGAAATGTATATGTAGGAAAACAAAACTTAAACACTACACCATAGTGGTACGACCAGAATGTTTACATGAGTCTGTATTCCTAACGGTGAACTATGAGATGGATAAACTAGAGGTATTATTAGAAAAATAATGGGTACAATAAAACTGCAGATGGTTGGAAAATAGGAAAGTATGAGGAGATCTACAAAAATATAAAGAAAATATCTGACGTACTGGCCAAACGAAGATTAACCTTTTTCGGACACCTCTACCGAATGGATGGAAGTAAACTTTTAAAACAAAAACTCCTATATTTCTGGAAGAAGAAATCGAAAATAGCATGGATTACAGAAGTACGGGAAGATCTAGAAATAAACAACACCAAAGAATCAGCAATAGCAGAAAGAAACCGTTTTAAAAATAAAATTCTAAATTTGGAAGGCTTTGGAAACAGAAGGAACACAAAATCAGGAACAATAAGGGCAGAAATGAGCTCATGGGGAGAAAACGAGGGACTACTGAAGAAATAGGAAATAAAAACAAAGGAAGAAGAGGAAGAGAAGTTGTGAACGTGATACTAGTTGATCAATACGATAAAAAAAACCTAAAAGTGACAGAAGCTACTTTATATGGAACATGGATATCAAAACGTTTACCTGACGGCTCTGTCGGTGAAGCACGGTCATTCTTTTCCCCGTTTGCTCACCATCGTCCGTAGATCGTGATTATTGGAAATCAAGTCTCATGACATTCTCAGCTACGTTCAGCCTCGGTGGTAAGTGTGGGATAGGAAGTATGACGTACTTACCAACAATACATTTAGAGGTGGGAAGGGTAGGAAACTATTTGGGATTTGCGCAGCAGGGAGAACTGTAGAGAGAATAATTTTTAATCATCAGCATAATTTATCTTAAGATTTAAATTCCGGTGAGACCTGAAGCGTATAATATGAACAAATTCGTGATCCAAGTTGCTTAGTGAAGATCTGAGATCTCGAACTTTGTTGTATTGAGTGTAAGGGTTTTTATACGGCAAATTTTCTCTGTATGACATTATTTTACTACTCAAGTAACAAAACTCATCTACCTCCTTTATTGTTTCGTACAAAACTCATCTACCTCCTTTATCGTTTCGTTAGATTAAGTAACGAAACAATGAAGGGCGTAGATGAGTTTTGTTTCTTGGGCAGTAAAATAACACATGATAGTCGCAATACGGAGGATATAAAATGCAGAATGGTAATGGGAATAATAGCGGTTTTGAAAAAGAAAAATTTGTTAACGTCGAATATTAATTTACACGTAAGGAAGTCCTTTCTGAAAGCATTCGTGTGGAGTGTTGCCTTGTATGGGAGTGAAACATGGACGATAAACAGTGTGGACAGGAAGAGGATATAGGCCTTTTAAATGTTGTGCTACAGAAGATTAAGTGGGTGGATCGCGTAACTAATGAGGAGGTACTGAACAGAATTGGGGAGAAAAGGAATTTCTGGCATACCTTGACTAAAAGACGGGATCGATTGGTAGGACACATTCTTAGACATCAAGGAATTGTGAATTTATCGTTGGAGGAAAGTGTGTCGGGTAAAAACCGCAGAGGAAGACCAAGAAATGAATACAGTAAGCAGATTCAAAGGGATGTAGGTTGCCGTTGTTATGAGGAGATGAAGAGGCTTACTCATAATACAGTATGGTGGAGAGCTGTATCAAACCACTCTCCGGACTGAAGACCACAACAACATTACAGACTACACACTTCCAACAAAAGTATCTGCACATCCCAATTTAATACGAAATTGATCACTTCGAGGCGCGTTGTAGGATCCACAGAGCTGAGGGACGATTTAGAGAAAATTCAGAGAAGGGCAGCTCGTTTTGTATTATCGCGATATAGGGGAGAGAGTGTCACGGAAATGAAGTACTAGTTGGGTTAGAAACGATTAAAGAAAGACTTTATTTGTTGCTACGAGATTGATTTGCGAAATTTCTTACGCCAACTTTCTCTTCAGAATGATAACATATATTGTTAGCTCGCACTTACATAAGGCGACATGACCATCCTAATAAAATCACAGAAATCATATCGAAAAGAGAAAGATTAGGTTTCCCTTTTTTCCTGCGAGCTATTGGAGAATGGAACTATAGAGAAATATCCTAAAAGTGGTTCGATGAACCCTCTGCCATGCACTTAGATGTGACTTGCAGAGTATCCATGAAGATGTAGATTCAAGTTAAACATCTCAGATTTTTTTCTCACAAACTAATCACACGCAAACTGTGAAACTTCTGTCACTTTTCTGCGTAATCTCGCTGCAGTTGGAAACATTCTTGACAACGACCAGTCATGACTCTGCGGCCGCTGTGAACGACTCTTTAGGAGTCTGCTGTGGCCACCGGAAAACGTCTGATGCAGTTGTAGTATGGTCAGAGAAACTGCGACCGCGATAGCAGCATCCGCGTCTCAAGCATTGTCACAATCGATGAACAGAAAGTCGAATTCATGCCGTCATCACGCATCAACATTGCCTGAGTACACGTCACGCGGGCAGCCTTGTGGTCCTTCATCACCATGGGCGGCATCCAAGTGGAACACACTTTCCACAATTTGAGGCCCTCATGCAGGATTGTGTGCACAAATCGTACGGAAATGAAAACTTCACAGGCGTTGATTTGCATAGTCCTTCAGCGATTCTCCAAAACAGTTTCCTCCACACCTTCGATTATGTCGTCAGACCGACTGGGGCAAGGCCGAGATTGTCTCGGCGTGTCGTGACACGATGTTCTTGCCTTCTCGGAACTGTCGCGCCCACGTACGTACAATGGACGTTTCCATAACATCACCGCATGTCTCACTCAGCTGGCGACGAATTTCAATCGTTGCCACATCACACAAATGCGGAAAGAAATGGTTACAAGGCGTTGTTTGCTGAGAAGATCGCCATTTTATGTATCTATAACAGTGCTATCAGCGCTTACGCTAGAGTTCTTTGTGCCTTACGGTGCTGCCGTCTCTATCACGCAATCACAATGGCCAGCCGCGGTGGCCGAGGGGACTGAGGCGCTCCAGTCACAGTCTGCACGGCCGCTACGGTCGGGGGTTGGAATCACCCCTCGCGCTTGGATATTTGTGCCGTCCTAGTTCGTAAGTAGTTTTTAAGTTTAGGGACTGATGACCCCGTAGTTAAGTCCCATAGGCTATACAAACATTTGAACATTTGAACAATCACAATGAGTCCGCGCCTATTTTGAAGCAAACCACCTGTTTCTATCAGTAGCCAGTCCAGAGGGGAAAAAATAGGAATTGTTATAACCTAATGCACCTCGCTGTTGTGACGTCAGGCATGCACACACTCAGCGAGAAGAGGCGCGGAGCTTTGTATGGTGGGCAGCGTCACAGAAACAGAAGAACGGGTAGGTCAAGACACCAACTTCGAAAACGGAGATGACCTCAGAAACACATCCCTCACGACATTTATACCATTCTAAATCAGTCCTAGGCGAAAGTTGGTCACATGACTGCTTCGCGAAAACGCGAAGGAGCAACCCAGCTACATCTCGGCCAGGCTAACTTCTACATCTACGTCCACGTAGACACTCCGCAAGCTACAGTACGGAGCGTGGCAGAGGGGGTCTCGCGCCACTACTTGCCACTACCTTTTCTGTTGGACTCCCAAATGTAGACAGGGAGAAACGACACCTTGTATACCTCCGCACGACTCAGGACTTCCCTTATATTTTATTGTCCTTACGTAGGCGAAATATTGTGCAAGTTCGTCAGTGTTATCCGGCAGAACTCCCGACAACCGAAGATGTCAATGTTTTGCTAAACCCTTGACATTGCGAGCGTGAAGGTCGGGGTGAGAGTTTAAAATAGGGAAAGATTAATTTTTGAAACGCACAACCACCAGCTGCGAACCAAATTCCTAAACATGCAAAAACACTGGAACTGTTATTGCGACTGTTTGACTCGTTTTCTAGGGGATGATATCACATGTTCGCAGCTTTCCTTCCCTGCATATGATAAACAAAACAAATTCATAATAAATTCAAGTTCATGAGAGAAAAGGGTGTACTAACTACTACTTTTGAAAACACGTGAAAGTTCACTTTATGTTGTTTATTTCACAATACTTGAACCCTGTGGCTGATACGTCTGTACGTCGGCACATTTATCAAATAAAGTTATAGCTCGAAAGCCCCCAGACAAAATGAATATTTGTCGCGAATTGTTTTCACACCACGTGGCTGTCTCAAACACCGCTTATGTTCATGCCTATGCGACGACACGTGTTACATTAACAAATCACAGTCACTTTAATTCAATGCGATGCACACCTTGTTCCACCGGCTAAATATTCACAAACACACAGTAGCACTCGATTTAACTTGGTGCAATCTACGACGAGCAACCACACGTGGCGATTGCCACAGACAAATCTCAAGTCACCACCTCGAGATCCACATGCCGACTGATGCAGAGCGACGCCGCCCGGCCAGTTCTCCACGTGCTCCCGACCTCGTCACTTCCTGCCCAGGCGCGCGCGTGCGCCAAAAGCTCAACTGCCGGGGTTTTTCCCCCTACGTCATCAACTTCCCCATGTGAACTGTTCTAACCGATTTGCCAACGTACAGCGCTCAGCCAATACATTTCTAAAACTTTACTTAATATCAAAACAATTACACTACACATTAAACAAATATTTTCTTACGTTTTTATATTAGTATAAACATCCTTTGTACTGTTTATCATAATCGTGCAATTTCTTATATCACAGATAACTGATTTAACTGAATATTTCAAGGTAAAATACAAAAGATTGATTGAAAATAAAATGAAAAATAGTTAATATATTATTTTTATAAACAAACATTGCCATGCTAGTTGTGTAACTGTCTTGTCTTCGTTGGTAATTTATTACTTTTCATTGTCAATTTAACATATTACGTTAGATGTGACTATATCAGCTAATGTATTGTTTATTTATCAACAGGCTATTTTGTAATGAGGGCCTTAAAGGTTCCTAACTGCATCGTATTACTTCAAATGCCAGTAGTATTACAATATTTGTGCACTGCACTGTGCCTGGCAGTCGCCATTGTCCCTCTCTCCCCTCACCGGAAACGAACTGTAAAATCCTAAGTTGGAACAAGCCACCAACATCGGCCTGCTCGCTGGCCTCCCGTCAGCTACAAGCACACAGCAAATCTCAACGTGGAGAATTTCTACCTATGGCCTAACTATAAATGTTGTCACCCAACTGTGTACATACATTGCTACCATAATTAATAAGATTAAAATTGTGTAATATTTAGTGCATTGGCATGGTCAATGTTTGCAGTGAACTTCATACTGTTTAATTATCAAATGCTATTAATTACCAGAATTTCTATTGGGCAGTAATCTCACAACATCCCAGGTGCGGTCTCACAGACCACAAGCGCTTATTGTTAGTCAATTGTTAAGGAAAGGGTGGGGAAGGATAACACAGCGTTGCGTAATTTTTGCTTCCAACACCAGCACTGTTATCCAGTGTCAGTAGCCACGTTAATGCGAGTCTGAGCAATATTATTACATCTTCTTTTGTGCTAGCGGCCTCAGAGACCGCACCTGGGCCTTTGCGTTATGAATTCGGCACCGAGAGCTTCCTCTACTGTGCGTGTTACAGACACTCATTTTGAGGATACCGTTTTGAAATGGTTTGAAGACCCTTTAGGAAGTGATGTGGGATCAGACAGTGACTATGAGTTCAAAGTTATGCATTTACACAAGATCTAAGTCTTGTTTCATTTGTGCCACTAAAGGCCAGAGCAATGATGGAGTAATAGGTAAACCAGAAATAATTTCTTACTATAACTAGACTAAAGGTGGTGTTTATATCTTAGATGAGAAGTGTGCCAATTATTCAACTGCTCGAAGTAGCCAGCGATGGCCAATGGCATTGTTTTTTCGTATTTTAGACATAAGTGGGGTGAACGCATTTGTTCTCCACAGCTCTTACAAGGACAGTGCTGAAATGAGCCGCTTCAATTTTTTGAAAAGGCTGGCAAACTCACTGGTGACACCACAGATGGAAAAACGAGTGAAAATTCCTCACATTCCACGTGAACTTGGTGCATCCATTCGCCGTGTGTTGGGAGTCGCAGAAACAAGACTAGAAGTAGTTGGAGAGCGATTGGAAAAACGCAGAAAATGCTCCACCTGTGACCCAAAAAAGAAGAGAAAGACGTGTTATGTTTGCCATTGTTGCAAGAAGCCCATCTGCCTTGGGTGTTCTACCAAAATTTGCATCGAGTGCAGAGAAAACATTTGAAAAGACAGAAAGTTACCAACAAATCAGTAGTGATTTTTTTTTTTTTTTTTTTTTTTTTTTTTTTGAGAGTTTCTTATGTTTTTACCATTACATGCACAGCAAACAATAAAAATATGGCACAAAGTAAAAAAAAAAAAAAGCCATAGTGTTTGACTTTTTACACTATTAATAAAATAATGTAATGTTAAATCCATTTTCTGCAGTTTCACATTTTAATATATATATTTCATAAAATTAATTTTAAAATGAATTCCTTTTACAAAGTTTAAGTAGCCTTTTGCGCAATAAATTGAATTAGTTCACTTAAATAAGCAGGAGTGGCTAGAAGCCAAATGCAAATCTGTAGAAGAATGTATAAGAAGGCGAAAAGTAGATACCGCCTACAGGAAAATAAAAGAGACATTTGGGGACAAGAAAAACAACTCTACGAATATCAAGAACTCGGGTGGGAAAACAGTTCTCAGCAAAGAAGGGAAAGCTGAAAGGTGGAAACAGTACATAGAGCAGCTCTACAAAGGAAATGAACTTAGAGACGATGTTGTAGGAAGGGAAGAGGTAGTAGATCAAGATGAAATAGGACATGAATTTGACAGAGCCTTGAAAGACCTAGGTCGGGACAAGGCCCCAGGAGTAGGTGACATACCCTCAGAGCTACTAAAGTCTCTGGGAGAGCCAGCCATGACAAGACTACTTGAACTGGTGTGTAGGATGTATGAGACAGGCGAAATACCCTCAGACTTAAAAAAAAAAGTAATAATCCCCATTCCAAAGAAATCAGGCACTGACAGGTGTGAAAATTAGAGAACCATCAGTTTGATAAGTCATGGTTGCAAAATTTTGACACGAATTATCTACAGGAGAATGGAAAAGCTAGTAGAAGCTGACCTCGGGGAAGATCAGTTTGGATTATCTTATCTTAGAAGATAGATTAAGGAAAGGCAAACCTACATTTTTAGCTTTTGTAGATTTGGAGAAAGCTTTTGACAATGTTGACTGGCATACACACTTTCAAATTCTGAAGTCAGCAGGGGTAAAGTACAGGGAAAGGAGAGTTATTTACAACTTGTACAAAAGCCAGACCGCAGTTATTAAACTCGAAGGGCATGAAAGGAAAGCATCAGTTGGGAAGGGAGTAAGACAGGGTTGTAGCCTTTCTCCGATGTTATTCAATTTGTACATCGAGCAGGCGGTGAAGGAAAGCAAGGGAAAATTTGGAATAGGGATTAAAGTCTAGGGTGAAGAAATAAAAACATTGCGTTTTGCTGATGACATTGTTGTTCTGTCGGAGACAGCAGGAGACCTGGAGGAGCAGTTGAATGGAATGGACAGTGTGTTGAAGAGAGCGTATAAAATGAAGATCAACAAGAGCAAAACAAAAATAATGGAATGCGGTCTTAGAAAATCAAGCGATGGTGTAGGAATTAGATTAGGTAACGAAACAATGAAGGTGGTAGATGAGTTTTGTTATTTGGGTAGTAAAATAATATGCGATGGTCGCAGTACAGAGGATATAAAATGCAGAATGGCAATGGGAAGAAAAGCATTTTTGAAAAAGAGAAATTTGCTAACATCGAATATTAATTAAAGGGTAAGGAAGTCTTTTCTGAAGGTACTTGTGTGGAGTGTTGCCTTGTACGGGAGTGAAACATGGACGATAAACAGTGCGGACAGGAAAAGAATAGAGGCTTTTGATATGTGGTGCTACAGAAGAATGCTGAAGATTAGGTGGGTAGATCGCATAACTAATTAAGAGGTACTGAACAGAATTGGTGAGAAAAGGAATTTTTGGCATACCGTGTCTAAAAGAAGGGATCGCTTGGAAGGAAACATTCTTAGACATCGGGGAATCGTAAATTTGGCATTGGAGGGAAGTGTGTGGGGTAAAAATCGTAGAGGGAGACCAAGAGACGCGTATAGTAAGCAGATTCAAGTGGATGTGGGTTGCCGGTCTTATGAGGAGATGAAAAGGCTTGCTCAGGATAGAGCAGGGTGGAGAGCTGCATCAAACCAGTCTCCAGACTGAAGACAATAACAACACAAATAACAATCAGAACTATTTATGGTTATTTAAAAATTGCGGTCTGTCAGAGCGCGCCTGCGACAGAGCGTGACAGAAATATGACCTGGGAAACTAAGGGGTAATATGTGTAAGAGGCTGCAGCATGCAGACACGGCAGCGCTAGTTGTGTGGGCGGCCAGTGCGGTGTCCGGGCGCGGAGGCTGCAGATGTTGGCCGCCGGCCAGGCGGGGCCCAGACTCCGGCCTCTGCAGGTGGACGCAGAGCCGCAACACGGCGCCCGGGACCGCAGCGCGACGCCACAACGCCTGCAGCCGCGTATGTAGCCGTGGGGCTGCCGTATACTGGACATGCTAGGACACTCTCCAGCGCGCATGATAGCCAGTACAGTCAAAGTCCATCACCATCCACAACGTTTCGTGGCCTGGTTCCATGCAAAAGACACCACCGTACAATTCAACACATCAATCCCAATCGCACACGAGAGGACCGCTTACTGAAGGCTGCTCCAACAGGCTGCTCCGCGAGCAGCAGCGCACACGAGCGCTCACTGCCACAGCTCGGAGCTGCGGTGGTGGGGGAAGCTGACGCCACGCGCTCTAGTAATTTGGTCCAAGTCATCGTGTAACATATTGAAGTCATGCAATGACGACAACTTCCTGCACACCACACATTAGCAGCAAACAGCCGCATATGCCTTTATCATGGCCTTTCAGAAAACAACCAAAGAAATTCTGCAGTGGAATTGTGGAGGCTTTTTCCACCATGCACTAGATACACCAAGGAATCGTCAACTTAGCAGTAGAAGGAAGCGTGTGGGGAAAACTTAGTAGAGGGAGACCGAGTTAGCAGATTCAAAGGGATGTAGGTTGCCGAACGTATTCTCAGATGAAAAGATCTGCACAGGACAGGGTAGCGTGGAGAGCTGCAGCAAACCAATCTGCGGACTGAAGACCACAACAACAACAAACAACATGTCGACATGTCTCAGGCTCCTAAAAACGGAGTTATGAACCCACCGGCTGGTCGATTACTATAAAATACGCTTGCTAAAATCGTGGGACAGACTGTAATGTTGGCAGTTTTGTCCGGGACTTCAGCACAAGCACTCTCGTGTGCTCCGCCCCCTGGAGAGGCAGCCACTGTGCGCTGTTTCGGCTGCGTTCCGTCTGCCACGCCCAAAGACCTTGTAAAAATAACTAGACTCCCTGACGGCGCTGCTGTCGCGGGATAATTTGAACCTTCGCCTGGCCGCCATGGTAGTGGCAAGTGTCAGATAAATACGAGTGTTATTAGCAGGCAAATCGTGTATTAAATAGCTACTGTGGGATATACAGGGTGTTTCACTAAGTGTGTTTGCCTCTGTAACTTATAAAATAATACGTGAAGGGAAATTTTAATGCGGTAGGTCAACACAAGAAATGTTACACTTTCTGCGGAGCTATGAACATAGTTTATTGTATCATTTTCCAAAGAGTTACACCACAAAGATATAATTTTTTAAATCGAACAATAGTTTCTTCTATCGCGTATTGGATTCGTTTAAACCAGCTGCGTCCAAATCAATTTAAACTACATTCCTATCACTGTTAGTTTTGGAGCTACAACCCTTTAAAGTTCCGGGGGCGGAGGCTGCGATAGCGTAGCTGACTGGCCGAGTGACTATCCCCTGGGGCACGGCCCACTGTCTCATGACCACCAGCCAGTCACCTTCGCTGTCGTAGCCTCCACCCCCTAAACTTTGATGGATTGTAGCTCCCAAACTAACAGTGATTGGAATGTAGTTTAAATTGATTTGGACGCAGCTGGTTTCAACGACTCCAATGCACAATAGAAAAAACTATTGTTGCTTTTAAAAAAATTATAACTTTGTGGTGTAACTCTTTGGAAAATGATACAATAAACTGTGTTCATAGCTCCACAGAAAGTGTAACATTATTTGTGTTGACCTACCGCATTAAAATTTCCCGTCACGTATTATTTTATAAGTTACAGAGGCAAACACACTTAGTGAAACACCCTGTATATACAATTGATAGTCACTTCTGTATTGTTTGACTATCGCAGTGTGCATGAAACATGGCGGTGAAGAGCTTCTCAGCGTTTAAATGCATAAATCACTTTAAGAAAAGAATAAAAAGAATGAATACTGCATTCCCATTTATATTTCTCAGGAATACAGGTAGCCCTTCTACTTGTGTTCAGAGATAGTTATTCTTGCATAACAGGCTGTCAGTCAAGACAATACAGCATTGAATGAAATAAATGACAGGCTTTTATAATACTGGTAGCTCTTAAAAAGGAGCTACTTTAGGCATTACTGGTGGACAGGAAGTTCAAAAAGTTTCATTTTATGATTGTGTAAAATAACTATTGGGCTCACGAAATTAGTTGCCTCACTGCAGTTCGAATTTTTGTTTACGAAATTAATATTATCAACTTGTAACGCATAATTATAGTTAATCTGCTTTATACATAGGTATAAGAATTGAAAGGGGTTTGAAGACCTGTGTATAGTTCCATATATGAACGGCACATAGCCACAGTGGATGCACTTTGTGAAGTTCAACCCTGTGACGGTAGTTACTGACTTTTAAGCGGTTGACTCTGCTATAAGGTATTTGGCTTACAGCATTAAAGATGCTAATTTTCTTTCTAGATATCCTAATACTAATGTTAGATGCCTTATTTAAGAAAAAGTTATGGCATACATCGTGTTCTTAAAAGAATTTGGTAGTGGCAGCTTGCTGTATTCACAACGTTAGAAGCTTTTTTCAGTTATGTATCTGATGGCATATTTCACTTTCACAATCGATTTTTAACATTAGCTGTTTCAGTCAGCCCTGTTTTATTTTTTGATGCTATGAAATATCTAAATATTGGTGAATACAGCACTAAAGCAAAGAAGTGTTGTGAAACTCTTTCGAAATTAATGTTTGTACAAAAGTTTCATAATCGCAGAATGTACTGAGAAATTGCCAAAAAATCGTACCTGAAGATACATTCCGTTCATATGCTGCACTTAGAACGCAAAAAAAAAAAAAAAAAAAAAAACAAAAAAAAACTACATGTTATAGTTCTGTTTCGTTAGGGAGAGGAAACGCTGTTGGCCAATTTCTACATAAATATACACAAAACAACCGATAGTTGCTGTATATTCAAGGAGTCTGAAGCTGTTTTGTAGATAATATTTCAGTTAGACATAGTTTTCGCTACTTAACTGAAATGAATACTCTCTCTAATCAAAAGAATCTTGCGAACATTGAAAGTTGGCGCGGAAGTTTGCCACCACAATGGCCGCCGAGGCGCTCTTCAGTTTTTCCGCTGTTCGCAGTCGGCCGCTTACGCGATTGTGGGGGCTTGGCCACGCCCCGGGCGTTTGTGCCGGGCAGCGGTGCCTATTGTGAAACAAATGATTGTGCCGGTGCGGTTCGTTACCTCACATGATTACTCCCATTCGTTTCAGCTGTTTTCTTTAATTAAGCGCGAATCAAATGCAGTCCCCCGCGGTGTTCCGACTCTCCCTTGATTTACGTGTTCGTAATTATGCTAAAAACACACGAAGATATTTCCGTAATTAATTTCGTATAAGATTTATGTTGAATTAATCTATTACACAGTCAAATCTTTGTCGGGTGGTCATGTGCTTCACATCACCCGGAAGAGCATTGGCAGAGGGAAAGAGTTACTGCACATCACATCCTCGCTGTTTCGTCCGTAGGAGGAACATTGGAAGAACGTTTATACGCATTCTCTTCTACCGGTTGTTTGTCGTTTCACTTCTACTTTCTCTTCCGGGTACAGGTTCTTACTGATATTTTGAATCTTCGAAACGGCGCCTTTCCGAAAAGCGTAAGACGAATAGAATAAATACGCACTGTGGTCAGGGTATGATTTAATTTTAAATGCATCGAAATGAACCGCAATATCTCAAAAAGCTTTGATGTAATGATTCTTAAGGAAAGATGTCTGCAAAATCTCTGCCCATTGTTCCCTGTAATACGCTTGTTTCGAAATCAGATTCTTGCGTTATATACCTCAGCCACATTGCTGTGTCTGTCACATACTTCAGTCAGATTTAAATAATAACTGCGGAAGTGTTTTGCTTGCAGTCGCCTTCGCAGCAAAATTACAGTTTTCCTTCTTTGTAGAAGTGAATCGCAACAATATTCTTGAACTAGAAATGACTGATTTAGTGCTCATTTGCTGAGAATATATGAAATTGTTAGTCTTAGCTAAATGCATAACTTTGATATTCTATACATTAATTATTAGTTTTCATCAGACAGATATTGTGTCGAGAGCTGACTGGATATTATTCCAATTATTTGCATACAAAGTTTCCTTTGAGGTAACTACGACATCCGCGAAAAGCCTGAAACTTCAGCTCATCCTATAAACGTCTTTTCTGTTATTCTATCTGACTGTTGATCCTTTCCTCAGTTTATGTCTTAGTTACTGACTGACCCTCGTAATAATACCTCATTTACATCAGTAAATAGCACAGTTCTTCAGCATAGTAGGGTAATTAATAAACTGAAATTTCACAGGAACTGTTCTTGAAACATTTCTGCCAAAAACATTGTGAACTCTATGTGTCACGCGCCATAAAGGATCTTCGATAACCTCATAATTTGCACAGTGTGAAATCTAAGAGTGCACTTAGTGTCACAGTTGGTAGTACGAAAATAATTTTTAATGCAAACTGTGGCTACAGGAGTATGTTGAACAGAGTAACATTCATTATTTCAGTCACCTACAGGGTGGTTGGAAATATCCGTTACAAACTTCTAGGACTTGTAGAGCGTATTGAGTACATAACATTTTGAATAGGAACCTATGTCCGGAAACATATCGTTTCCGTTTTCCGTTCTATGACAGTTTCAATTCAGATGTGTAACTCGTCAACGTCTGCTTAGGGACAGAGACAAGACATTGAAGAGACAGCAGGTGGAATGGGGAGAGTGTACCAGAACATGCTTCCGAGGTACAGTGTGTGTAACGACGTTGGTGGTCGCCACATCGAGCCGCTGTTGTAATGCATCGGTACGTTGCGGCTGGTGTCGTAGATGCTAGGTTATTGTTGTTGTCGACAAATGTAAACCATAAGGTGTAAATTGTAATGTAAATGCGTAATTAGTAACGGAACGATTATTCTTTTCAGATTAATTGCAACAATTGTACTGGGTCACGCCTAACAACAATCCTGAAGAACGAGTGGGAGAAATAATCATCTGAATTGAAACCGTCGTGGAACGGAAACGATATGTTTTTGGACATGGGTTCCTATTCAAAATGTTATGCACTCCACTACCCTCTTCAAGTTCTAGGAGGTTGTAACGGGAATTTCCGACCAGCCTGTATATGTTGTGCGGGGTGCTTCCAAATGATGATAGTTCAAATAAATAATATCTAGTTCGGATACTTGAAGTGGTTAACCCTTTCAGACCCTCTGGCTACAATTGTGTACATAACTTTTACGGTGTCTAAGATAGATCAGAAACATTTTTTTTCTCAAATGAAACAAGATGTATATGACTATGCGTGTTCAAGCTTTTCGTCGTGCACCTTCACTGTCAACGTTGGAAGATCACTATAAAAATACCAAGTAATCTGTGTTGCACTGCGCACTGCTTGTGAACTCCAAAGATCACGCAGGTTGTGGGTTACTTGTATTCCACTGTACAAATGAAAAGTAGTAGCAATTATTTTGCTTGGGAACTATTGAATGATCACTTTATTTAATACAAAAGTTAGCTCTACAAAATTAATTATTTTAGTCCATAAAAAGAAGCCTTGCTTTTCAGCATATGCAATTTTGTAGTATGTAAATGAATGCATACAACAGCGGAAATCTTGCATCTAAAATTATAAAAAACCTAAATTGATAGGAATACAGCAAAAAGAATAATTTCCTTCCTCCAGAAAAAAATCGGGTCTGAAAGGGTTAATGTGATGTAAATGAACAAATAAAATTAATTCCGAAAATAAATATTCGCGTAATTTTTTGTTCAAACTTCGTACCTAAAAATAAAAATGTTTTAACTGAAACTATTTTGGGAGGTTGGGAGGTGTTGTGATGCTCCTGATGCTCCCTTAGATCCGCCACAGGTTACTTGCCTCAAAGGCCGACCCGGCGGCATCCTTTGTGGCTGACCCAGGAAACTGCGGCCGGAAGCGACGACCGACTGCTCCAGTTGGCGATTGGGGCGCCGAGGCCAGCCAGCCAACAGCACCACGCGTAACAGACGCTGGAAGATGCGACCACTTGCCGAGCGTGCTGCGCTTAAAATTTTGTACATTCTACAAATTTCTTTCTTTTACTGTTTCATAATTTCTAAGCTGTTTTCATGGATACATGAAGGTGAAATGTTTTTCGAGCTTTTATTTTCATTTCTAATATAAGACTGGAAAAATGCACATATACCCCGCCAATGGCGGATTCAGCAGCTAGCTAGATACCTAATGCTCTCTCCTAATTGTTATACGTCGGCACGACTCCACGATCGTATGCAGCAGCCTGATGACGTCACAAAGAGACCGTTGCGTGGATACAGACAAACAGCACGGCCTAACATGAGCGAGCTTTTTGTGTCTGGAAAGTGTCCGGAGATGTCTTCAGCAACGCAAGACGAAACACTGGACGAGGCTCTATCCGCCCTGGACCACGGACTCATTTCCAGAAATCTTAGGACCGGCAATAATGTCGTCTTTATATCAAAAGTAAGTAAAGATTCAATGACGTTTAATGTTTGTATCAATAACATTAAAATGTCCACTTCGTCCTGTTTCGTCGTAACTGTCAGTGGTACATTCTAGGGGCCTTTTTGTTCTTATGTCGGAATACTACTCACCGTTGGCATGTTGAAATCGAAGAGGTTTTACTAACTTCTCAAAAACACTATTTTATACACTGTACAACTGAGACACATATTTACTGAAGTGCTGTAATCTGTGACTACAAAAAATAAAAATAGTTTCAGTTTTTACATCTTTTATCCGACTATGACAAATCAGATTGTAAATGGTTTTATCAGTATCCTTTTCAACTCCTTCGGTAACTGGACAATAACTGACATTCGATGCATTGCTGGGGTATCATGGGGTGTCTAACAACGTCGCATTCATTCAGTATGTCTCATTTTGTAAACTAAATTTCACATCTGCAAAACAATAAATTAAGAAAAAACATGACGTATTTTATTCCTAATTGACAAACAAAGTGTAGTAGATATGCTATTTAGTATTATGCCAAAACATTGACATGTCAAATAAATTTGATCTTTTAAGAACATTCAGTAAAAGGGGGGGGGGGCATGCTCCCTCAATATCTCATTAAGGGGACACTGTATGCCCTATGCCGCCAATGATAATTTATCGATCTTTGTGACCCATTATCTTGGAATCTTTTTAAGATACCAGCATCAATTTTTCTGTAATTAATCAATGCACTTTAATAGATATACTGAAACAGAATAATTGAAAAAATTGTGTGGTGAGTCATGTTCCCTTCCTTTTCTCAAACAATTCTTTTGTCTGAATAGTGTAAACAAATGAACATAAAAATTAACAATAAATGATATTTTTATTATTCTAGTTCCATATGTGTAGAATCTTACACTTGGCATGCTGTGAACATTTCATCTGTCTACTCTCAGTACTTTTGGAGAAGAAGGGTGATTTATGACAAAAATGTAGTTATGAGACAATGACTTTTTAATATTTTCTTTATTACAGATTCTTTTTCGGACTTACATTTCTTAATCTTTTATGCACTAGAATTGCCCTGGCCCATAATCTGTGTCCTCTTCAGTGTCACAACCACCCAGTGCTTGCCTCGTCCGTTTCTTTCTTGCTTCTTTTGTCATTTGCTGGGCAGCCAGTTCTGCTTCCCGCACACGAAGCTCATCCACTCCCTGCAGTCCGTTAGATGTGTTCTGTCCAAATCTTACCTCTAAAATCTCCAGGACTTTCAGTCTTTCATAGTTCCCACTATTAAATGTTATTACAGCACCAGACACTGCTAACTTTAGAGTTATATGGCCAACAAAAACATTTTTAGGGACACGGCACCACACGAATCTATTAAAGTACTCATTCATATTCTGAGTCTTCCCATGCAATCACTTCTTTATTACTTCTGGATTTTCTAGGTCTCTGAAAATGGGTTTGACTACCCCCATTACTGCCGAAGGAAGAGAATTCATTTAGATTGCCAGGAAATTCAACTTGCCATGTGTTTGGTATAGGCGGACACAAACCATGACATGAATTTTCATCAGTTGATATTCGATGAAAGAAAGTGCTCCGCACAGCTCTTTTCATGTTCTCTAAATTATCACAGTTATCTCTAATGGCCTCCCCATTATATTCCTGCAATTCATCAATTAATTTGTCTCTTAGTCTTCCAGCACAATCACGCTCCGTTCAACCAGAACTAGTATCATAAACAAATGACTGATTTGAAACTTCCTGGCAGATTAAAATTGTGCGCCGGTACGGGACTCAAACCTGGGACCTTTGCCTTTCGCGGGCAAGCGCTCTGCCACTAAGCTATACCGACATGACTCACGCTTCGTCCTCATAACTTCAATTCTCCTTTCTTTCAGGAGGGCTAGTCTTGCAAGGTTTGCAGGAGAATTTCTGTGAAGTTTGTAAAAGTAGGGGATGGGGGGGGGGGGAGGTACTGGCAGAAGTGAAGTTGTGAGGACGGACCGTGAGTCGTGTCAGGATAGCTTAGTGGTAGAGCGCTTGCCTGCGAAAGGCAAAGGTCCCAGGTTCGAGTCCCGGTTCTAGCAGACAATTTTAATCTGCCAGGAAGTTCCATGTCAGCGCACACTCCGGTGCAGAGTGAAAGTTTCATTCCGTAAATGACTGTTTTGTTTATAGTTTCTACGTAATTCCAACTTCTGTGACGTATCAGTGGCCACGAAACAAACAGCGTCATAGCCTTCTAGACTTTGGAGTTCCTGAGATATGACTGCTCAACTGTGGCAGTGTATGTGTAGCGGTGAAAATTGGCAGACTCATGTAAACTTTCAAATTATTTGAAGGTCTTAGAAATGTCTGTTATTAATGTATTATTTAGCAAAATGTTCAGGACAGTCCAAAGAACATTGTTGTTGTTGTTGTGGTCTTCAGTCCGGAGACTGGTTTGATGCAGCTCTCCACAATACCCTATCCTGAGCAAGCCTCTTCATCTCCACATAAGAACGGCAACCTACATCTGTCTGAATCTGATTACTGTATCCATCTCTTGGTCTTCATCTGCGGTTTTTACCCCACACACTTCCCTCCAACGCTAAATTCATAATTCCTTGATGTCTAAGAATGTGTCCTACCAATCTATCCCTTCTTTTAGTCAAGGTATGCCAGAAATTTCTTTTCTCCCCAATTCTGTTCAGTACCTCCTCATTAGTTACGCGATCCACCCACCTAATCTTCAGCATTCTTCTGTAGCACCACATTTTAAAAGCCTCAATCCTCTACCTGTCCGCACTGTTTATCATCCATGTTTCACTCCCATACAAGGCAACACTCCATACAAATGCCTTCAGAAAGGACTTCCTTAGGCTTAAATCAATATTCGATGTTAACAAATTTCTCTTTTTCAAGAACGCTTTTCTAACCATTGCCATTCTGCATTTTATATCTTCTATACTGCGACCATCATTTGTTATTTTACTGCCCAAGTAACAAAACTCATGTACCTCCTTTATTGCTTCGTTACCTAATCTAATTCCGTCAGCATCACCTGATTTTTTTACACTGCGCCGCGGTGGAGTAGCCGAGCGGTCTAAAGCGTCTCGCTGCGGAGCGCGCGGTTGCTCGCCGTGGAGGTTCGAGTCCTCCCTGGGGCATGGGTGTGTGTATTTGTCCTTAGGTTAGTTTACATAGGTTTAAGTAGTTTGTAAGCTACGGACTGATGACCACGCAGTTTGGTCTGATAGATTTACAAACATTTGATTTTTTTCTTACACTGCACTCCATTACCCTAGTTTTGATCTTGTTAATCTTCCTCTGATATGCAACTTTCAGCACAATGTCCATTCCGTTCAATTGCTCTTCCAGATCCTTTGCTGTATCTGACAGAATTACTATGTCGCCGGCGAAACGCAATGTTTTTAATTCTTCACCCTGAACTTTAATTCCTTCACCAAATTTCTCCTTGCTTTCCTTTATAGCTCGCTTAATGTACAAACTGAATAACATTGGAGAAAGGCTACAACCCTGTCTTACTCTCTTCCCAACCACTGCATCTATTTCATGCCCTTCAACTCTGACAACCGCTGTCTGGTTTTTGTACAAGTTGTAAATAACCTTACGCTCCCTATATTTTACTCCTGCTTGCTTCAGAACTTGAAAAGAGTTTATTCCAATCAACTTTGTCAAAAGCCTGCCCCAAATCTAGAAAAGCTAAAAATGTATGTTTGCCTTTTCTTAATCTATCTTCTAGGATAACCCGTAAAGTGAGTATTGCCTCCCGAATTCCTACATTTCTCCTGAACCCAAACTGATCGTCCCCGAGGTTGGCTTCTACCAGCTTTTCCATCCTTCTGTAAATAATTCGTGTTAATATTTTGCAACCATGACTTATTAAACTGATGGTTCTGTAGTTTTCACACCTGACTGCACCTGCTTTCTTTTCTGCTATTTAGTATTAGGCAAGAATACGAGCATGTCAAATAAATTTCAGCTCTTAAAAATATTCGGTAAAGCTTACGCGAATGAGTGAGGAGCGGGGGGGAGACATGCTCCCACCGTATCTCAGTGAGAGTGAAGGAGCTCCGGCTTAAAGAAATCTGGCAGGTGGGGTGCAGCAGGTTATGCGCGGCCGCCTCCCCTCCACCGCCGCCCCACTACGTCACACCCTGGCTACGTCACCAGCGCCGCTGCCGGCTGCGGCGTGCGGTACCAGCGCCTGCGGTCAGACCACTTTCTCCGTGCGCGCCGGCGAGAGGAAAAGTGGCGGAAAAGATTACTCTCTTACGGCGCTGCCCGCGGAGTGCACAGCAAGTGCGACTGGACTTTACGCTGACTTCTGTAGCAGAGCGTGGAGCTCTGAAAGGAGAATTCAGAAAACTGACTTCTCGGGACTGAACAGTATTATTATTATTATTATTTTAATCTTTTCATTCCCATTTCTGAAGGAGAAGGGAGGGCTTTTTGAGAGCTTGCATGCTCTATTCAGCCATAATTGTTTGACATATTTATAGTTTTCAACAATTTTTATTTGGTCTTTTACAATACATTTATTTTAGTGGGTTATAAAATTATTACATTTTTCTTAAAACAACAATAAAAAGGATGTGAGAGGAATGTTATGTTAGGTTTTTTTATAACTGTGTTACATATCCCACTGCTGTGTGCGGTGGATGGGTGCTACAATGTTATATTTATAGTAGCGAATCCACTGTACACTTGTCGACAAAACCGCGAACTGAAAACAGACACAGGGCACACTGAATCGAGAGAAACTTCACGTGAAGGTAACAGATATATCTGTAAATGAAGAAACAAAACATGTCTACTGCACAAGTTCATTTGCGCTCCCTGAGACCCTAATAGTCTGGTTTGATGCAGCTCTCCAAGCTACCCTATTTTGTGCAAGCCTCTTCATCTCTCAATAAGAGCCGCGGTGGAGTAGCCGAGCGGTCTAAAGGCGCCTCGCTGAGGAGCGCGCGGTTGCTCGCCGACAGAGGTTAGAGTCCTCCCTGGGGCATGGGTGTGTGTGTGTTGTCCTTAGGTTAGTTTACCTTAGTTTAAGTATCCAGAATGAAACTATCACTCTGCAGCGGAGTGTGCGCTGATATGAAACTTCCTGGCAGATTAAAATTGTGTGCCGGAACCGGGACTCGAACCTGGGACCTATGCCTTTCGCGGGCAAGCGCACTACCGACTATGCTATCCCGACACGACTCGCGACGCCGCCTCACAACATTACTTCCGCCAGTACCTCGTCTCCTACTTTCCAAACCTCAGAAGCACTCCTGCGAACCATGCAAGACTAGCACTCCTGGAAGAAAGGATATGGTGGAGACATGGCTTACCCACAGCGTAAGGGATGTTTCCAGAATGAAACTTTCACTCTGCAGCGGAGTGTGCGCTGATATGAAACATCCAGGCAGGTTACGTGTCACAGTTGTTTTGTTAAAAGATCCGTTGCGCACATAATCAGTTTAATGGACTGTTTATTATTTAACAGTATATACATCAATATCAGGGCCATAATTAAACCAAATTAATGTGTTGATGAACAATGTATGTATTCAATCAAATTTTGATGAAGTTATCTGATGACTTTGTGATCTTGACTGTTAAACATCAATATATGAACAACTATTTGGACTACAACTAATACCAGCTAAGTTTTTGAATGAGTAACTTTAAAATAAACTAACTTTGTTGTCTGATTAAACGATAGATTCAACGTTACACAACAAACATACGCCGGCCGCGGTGGCCGAGGGGACTGAGGCGCTCCAGTCAAGGTCTGCACGGCCGCTACGGTCGGGGGTTCGAATCCCCCCTCGGGCATGGATATTTGTGCCGTCCTTAGTATAAGGTAATTGATAAGTAGTTTGTAAGTTTAGGGAATGATGACCCCGTAGTTGAGTCTCATAAAAAAAAAAAATTCAACTTTTAATCGCTTTCTTGATATATTGCATTACAATTAACTTAGCTATGAAACTGAATGCCACTTCTAGTCGTCCATGGGTTATTACACCCGTACACAAAACTACTTTTAACCTCTGCGATTAAAATAACGAGAATCTCTACATAACAGCAAACTGAAACAAATGCCCCCATCCAATCTGGCGGCTTCAGAGAGTAGCGTCGCGGTTTCCTAGGCAAAGATGCCTTCGAGTAGTCACTCCAGTTTATTAGATTAGATTAGATTAATACATGTTCCATAGATCATGAATACGACACTTCGTAATGATGTGGAACGTGTCAGTTAAATGAAATGTGTCAATACATAATATTACATGACACTCAATTTTTGAATATTTTATTTTATATATTTTTTTTTTTATTTATTTTTTTTTCTTTTATTCTTTTTATTTTTTTCCCCTAAAATACTAACTTTTATCTAGAAATTCATCTAATGTGTAGAAGAAATTGCCATTCAGAAATTCTCTTAATTTATTTTTAAATGCTAGTTGGCTATCTGTCAGAATTTTGATACTACTTGGTAAGTGACCAAAGACTTTTGTGGCAGAATAATTAACCCCTTTCCGTGACAGAGCTAAATTTAACCTTGAATAGTGTATGTCACCCTTTCTCCTAGTGTTGTAGCTATGCACACTGCGGTTACATTTGAATTCAGTTGGATTGTTAATAACAAATTTCATAAGTGAATATATGTATTGTGAAGCTACTGTGAAGATTCCTAGATCCTTAAATAAATGTCTGCAGGATGATCTTGGGTGGGCTCCAGCAATTATTCTGATGACCCGCTTTTGGGCAATGAATACTTTCTTACTAAATGATGAATTACCCCAGAATGTGATGTCATAAGAAAGCAGAGAATGAAAATAGGCATAGTATGATAGTTTACTGAGTTGTACATCACCAAAGTTTACAATCACCCTAATAGCATAAGTAGCTGAGCTCAAACGTTTCAGCAGGTCTTTAATGTGTTTCTTCCAATTCAACCCCTCATCAATGCATAAACCTAAAAATTTTGAATATTCTACCTTAGCTATAGATTTCTGGTTTAAGTCAATATTAATTAATGGTATGATGCCATTTATTGTGTTAAACTGAATATACTATGTTTTTTCAAAATTTAAAGAGAGTCCATTTATAGAGAACCACCTAATAATTCTCTGAAATACTTCATTGACAGTTTCATCAGTTAATTCCTGTGATTCGGATGTGATGATACTTGTATCATCAGCAAAGAGAACTAACTTGGCATCTTTATGAATATAGAAAAGCAAATCATTAATATATATTAAGAACAGCAAAGGTCCCAGTACCGAACCCTGTGACACCCCATGCTAGATAGTTCCCCAGTTTGAGGACTCAGCTGTTTTTTGTATTTTGTATATTATGTGAATTACTTATATCAACTTTCTGAACTCTTCCAGTTAGGTATGATTTAAACCATTTGTGCACTTTCCCACTCATACCACAATACTTAAGCTTATCTAGAAGATAACCGGTCTCCGTTGCCGTTTCGCCTAGTTTGAAACAAAACTTGATGTCATCACGTTGCTCCATTTTGCGCTCCATGCTGCAGTGACACGAGTTCTCACACTGGCCCTGTTAGCTGGGTAGCAGCGTGTACCACCACTTCACTGCAGTTGTTTGCACAATACGGCGCTCTTGTTAACATGTCCTCAATGTATACGCGCGGGCACATCATCCTCGCCAACGTGGTTTATAAATCATGGGGCCATTCACCGAACTTTTCAGACGCACCTCGTAGTTAAACATGTATTCCCTGACAATAGAAACACACGCGTTTATTGGCATAACGACGGCTTTGTTGCGTTTTCGAGCTTTTGTATCACCGATGATTGTGTCACTCATGCGATAAACGGTAAAGCATGTTTAACTGTATCCATTAATATCCTGTAGCTGTATGCTTAAAAAACAAAAATATTTCCGGCTAGTAAAAGAGAATGTGTATCAGTGTTAACGAGCGTCAGACTGAGCATGCTGAAATGTGAACGTACCTCAAACTTTTATTTCACAATGTCGATGTCAAGTGCACTGATTTCCGGTAGCCACTGTACGTCTGCCGAGAGTTCATCGTTCCTGTAATTCATCCACTACATGCCCACATCTCGCAGTGGTGTTTCAAACAGCAACAGAAAAACAACGAAACAGGATGGAAATCTGAAGCGTCCTTTGGGTAACTGCTCAGTGCAGACCAATGTGGATTTCATTTGTCGCCCTACTCACTTCTAACGATATTCTTGTGCAGCGGTTCCCAAACTATGGGTCGTGGTCCACTACTGGTCCGCGGGCAGGCTGTCACTGGGCCGCGAACGCTCGTCGAGCGTCAAAATAAAAATTATCCCGAGGGTCAGGGGTTACACTCGTCAGTTGCCATGGTCAACGAGTAAAACATTACATAAAAGTTAAATGTAATATAGATCCTGTATCACTTGTAAAGAAATTGAGCATTCTGTCATGCTGAAATCGGCCTCAAAAGAAGCAGTGAAAACGTAGTACAAGTATATATATATATATATATATGGTGTTTCACTAAGTGTGTTTGCCTCTGTAACTTATAAAATAATAGTTGACGGGAAATTTTAATGCGGTAGGTCAACACAAGAAATGTTACACTTTCTGCGGAGCTATGAACATAGATTATTGTATCATTTTCCAAAGAGTTACACCACAAAGATATATTTTTAATGGAACAATAGTTTTTTCTATCATGTATTGGATTCGTTTAAACCAGCTGCGTCCAAATCAATTTAAACTTCATTCCTATCACTGTTAGTTTGGGAGATGCAACCCTTCAAAGTTCCGAGGGCGGAGGCTGCGATAGCGTAGCTGACTGGCCGAGAGGCTATCCCCTGGGGCACGGCACACTGTCTCATGACCACCAGCCAGTCGGCTACGCTGTCGTAGCCTCCGCCCCCTAAACTTTGAAGGGTTGTAGCTACCAAACTAACAGTAATAGGAATGTAGTTTAAATTGATTTGGACGCGGCTGGTTTCAACGAATCCAATGCACGATAGAAAAAATTTGTTCCCATTAGTCAACATTCTTCATCCTACCCTATCTTTGCAACCTCAGGGTTTGACAAAAGTGAACAAGCTCTCGTGGCACGACGAAAATTTTAAAAAATTATAATAAAAAAAAAGAAAAAGAAAAATCAGTGACAAAAAGTTTGGAAATCCCTGCTGAGTACACACTGCAGCAGTATCTAAGCTTTTTTCAAGTTTATTTCACGAACTACTGTCCCAAAATTGAGGATGAAATGCAGTGGATTGGAAATCCCTTTGAAGCGGGTTACTTTAAAAATTAGGAATACACTGAAAGTAGAGAGTGTTTTGAAGCTAAATTTAACCACTGTTAGTCCAACTATTGACTGTCTTGTAATGTCAAACAGAGTCAAATATCCGACAGAGTATGTTAACATTGACTACTCGATTTTTAGTTTTTCAGTACTTGCTGTAATTAAGTGAATACAATAAAAATCTTTTCTCACGTATAATTTATTAGCATATTTCACTAATAATGCATACTGTGTGTGTGATTGAGTGCTTGCGCGCACGTATTTTTGTGTGCTGATTTTTACTTTTTATTTAGTTGTTGGGCCTCCCAGATGTTTTTATGCAATTGGTGGGCCGCAGAGAAAGAAGGTTTGGAACCGCTGTTCTAGTGCATTCCACATACGTTGAAGGACGTCACGTGTAATTCAGTGAATAGAGTCTCTGATGTTTCCTGTTTACAGTGGTCACTGTCGTTGATAGGAACACTATACACCCGTTCCTTCACATAATCCCACAAAAAAAGTCTAGAGGCGCCAAGGCCAGGGGTATTGGTGGCCTTCACAAGCTGGGGAAATGTCGTCACCACAAAAGCCCGAACAATTGTGGGCGTACTGGAAAGAGTTCCGTCTTGTTGGAAGATGGCGCCTTTACCTTCAAGGTAACTCTAATCGTTCGCGCTTATCAGATGGGTGGAATAGCTCGTAAATAGCTGCAATCTGTAGTGTCCGTGTGTATATGCCGTGCGTGTGTGTGTGTGTTTTTTTATCTGTTGCTTGTGTTAGTGCATAAGAATAAAACTATTGTAGTGGTATAGAAGTATTCCTGTACTTGACGTGTACCTACTCAAACATAAATTCATAAAGGTCTGCAGTACTTCATTAAACTATTTTGACTTTAAAGCAGTTCATCGAATGATCACTGATAGTTAACTGTGACATGTAACTAAAAATTGACCACCAAAATCCAATTTAAACACTGTTCATGGAATATGGAGACTAAATTCACGTAATAAATATCTGGCTTATTTCCTTTCAATGGCTAGCTCTGAAATAATATAATCTCGGCTCTGAGACTCTTTAGTAATTGTACAGTCTTCGACCTACACACAACTAGTTCGAACATCACAGAAAGTTTCAAGAATAGGTCTGTCATAATATTGTGAAAAGCGATTACTTTTGAAAATTTGACACTTTCTGTCATATAGACACTTTCACTACTCACTGGAGATCTTATCAACACACTGATCAATGTAGTAATAATTTAAAATTGATATATAAAATAATTCTCATATCAGTTTTTGTTTCTAATTTCTCCTCTTTAGTGTAATTATAGTCAGAACAGTTTAGTTTTGACCGCCATTGGTTCGAATAGTAATGACGGCAGCCTTCCGCCAACAATGGATTTTAAACAGCGGCACCAAATATACTGAAAATGCTCGAAATCTGGGATTAATTCTATATACTTGAATTAAATGCATAATATTTTTATATCACCCTATTTTGAAATAATAAAACAAAATCAATCTTCGTTACAGACCTGAACTTATGGCTGCTGAATAACAAACTTTTTTATCTGTTCCACATATATTACGTGTTAACAGTTGAACGACTTAATAAAAAGAGACCAAATCAAAAGTTACGTATGGATTACAATCTATACTGCTGTATGTCCATCATGCATATCTAATATCCACTATTGTTAAAGAATAATTATGTGATTTGACATTCCGTGGAACAACTTAGTGGCAACGTGTACACCTCCGTTAACACACAAATGTAGTGGCGTCAGTAGTAGATGTTATTTTAACAATTCAGGTGGGACTTAACAAGTCTGTAGCCCGTAAAACGGAGAGGTGGTTGTAAAACTTAGGGGCCATAGTTTTCTTTAATTGTAGTTCTCAAACACATGTAAGTACAGATTTCTTGTGGATTCTTGATTAGTTGTTCCGTACAGTTGTACATTTTCGTCACTAAGCGAACGCTTACTATTATGTCTTCGATGCGACAAATTGCCAATTCTCTTCATCTGCCCCACCCACCGTCTTAATATTATTTCTATGAAGCGGGACTTCACTGTACCTACAACCATATTCACACTTTCATATTTAGTAAGCCACAGAACACACTGAACTTTCCTCTGCACCGTCTACATCTTGAGTGAAATGGCCTGATCTTCTGTAACTACGTAATTCGCTTGATTTCATTGGTGGACACGCACAATCATGAAAGACTGGATAGTTTTTCGGTCATTTGGTGAAGATTTCTCATTTTCATCGTGTTTCGTTGCTTTTATGTGACCGGTTACTTATGGACATATTTAATTTGTTTTTGTAGAGCAAAATTTTGTCACAAGATGGCAAAGCACGCGGTATCTGTGAGGTGAAACGTTTTTCGTTTTTGGTCGTTATATCGTGAATGAGGAAAGGCTTTCACGCAAGTAGTGTCAGTTCACTTTCATAAAATGTTGAAGTAGTACACTCAGATATTTAAAAAAAAAAAAAAATATATATATATATATATATATATATATATATATATATATATATATATATATATATATATTAAAAGTAAAATAATATATTAGGAATTAGAAAGACTTAATTGCTTGCATTTTCCATTTTTAAAATAAATAAAAAGAAACTGATTTAATTCTGCACCCTGCACCCTGTATTTACCAGGTAGAAGGCACAAAGAGTTTTTCCTTATCGATGGTGTTGAACTGCTACCTCGTATGCCAGTTTGGTCATGTAGGAACATCGTTGACGATTTTTATTTAATTTATGGCTTGAAAATTATTTTCCAGTATGTTTTCATGGAATATTTCATTAATGAAATAATTTACAGTGATAATAATTGTTTTTATTTATTTGCTATCGAGATAACTGTAAAATAATAATGCTTATTTCACACTCCTGTAAAATTGAATGTTTTTGACATACGAGGTTGCTGTTCAACACCATCGTTACATTTTTTAATTTGTACCAGATCAAGGTTAGACGTTACTAGATACGTTTTGACAGACGTACATGAAATACATTTAGTGACGCGAGACAGAATAGCATATTTTTGTTCTTCAGTAAACTGGCATATACACCATTGATTAAGGATTATCTCATCTTGCATTTAGATGTTACTTAATCAGCATTAATGAGTGGATGTTTCCTGAATTGGAATCTTTGTTTTAGAATTATATTTGTTTGAAATAAACGTAATTATTCTGCCCACGCTGCATCCTTTATTCTGTTTCACAAATGAGACTTGGTTCCTTAAATGTATTATCATGTTACCTCCACTTTAATGACTGTCGTCTCCTCTTTTGCAGGTATGGCACGACTACATCCCGTCTACTGGAGTGACGGTCTGGAGGGAGAGACGAACACAGTAACTATTTTTCGCAAGCATTCATTTTTATTTAACTGTTCGCTGAATGCTTTGCGTAAGTTATAAGTATCGTTACATATCTGGCACAGACAGATCCAAAGCAAAAGTGTCAAGAGCTTTACACGTGCGATTTGTAAGCACCTTCCCATATTCTTTTATACGGCAGGAATGAACGAGTCTCATTACTTTGGAAACACAAACACAAGCGCATTTCGTTAGTATGCTGATTTCTGTGTTTTGGGTAGACAGAGGTACACTGCCAGGGTGAGATTAAAATGGGTGAAAATTATATATAATGTCAAGCATATGCGGACGACTTACTAGTGATGGCAGGTGTGAGATGTAAGGGTTATGGTATGAAGTTCAGCATCGATTGAAAGAGCTAGATCAGAGATGTGAGGATTATCGTATGAAGATCAGCGTCTTCAAAATGAAAGTAATGTCCGTGGCGAAGAGTTTTAAAGAGGTTGAGAAGAAATAGGAGGAAGATAGAACAGGCGGGCAATTTAAGCACTTAGGATGTATTTTCTCACAAACTTCGACGTAATGAAAGAACTTCAGTCTGTGACAAAGCAAATGGAATGAGCGGTCAGCTACAATCTACTCTCCCTGGTCTGCATTAAGACTAAGTTAGCAGTGCACCGAGCAATCTTTGGATCAAATTTGTTGTGTTGGCCTTATTAATAAGGTTGAGGTTACAGATATGAAAGTTGCAAGAAATATTGTAGGTATTAATAGATGGGAACTATGGCAGGAAGGCATCCATAATGAGGAAATCAAAGAAAAACAGAGAATGAATACCATAGACGAAGCGGGTAGAGCGAATAGGATGAAGATGGTGGGGTCATGTTAGACGCATGGGAGAAGCAAGGTTTCCTAAGATACTCATGGGTTCGACTGTAGAGGGTAGGAGTCGAGGTAGACCAAAGAAACAGTACATGGTTTCAGTCAAGAATGATTTTGATGTAACAAACTTAATATTAGACGAGACATCAACTTTAGCATCGAATGGGGGATCATGGACGATTTTTATAAGAGGAACTCAGCTGCAGATTGAACGCTGAAAAGCGTAATCTGTCTTAAATGAAGATAATGATGGAGAGGTAGGTTTTGTTCAATTGTTCAATTGTTTGTAGAGCTTATGGGGCTTAACTACGGTGTCATCAGTCCCTAAACTTACAAACTACTTATGGACTAGCTAATACTATGGAGGTCACAAATATATATGCCCGAGGGGGGATTCGAACCCCCGACCGTAAGTGGCCGTGCAGACTGTGACTGACCGCCGCAGAACGCTTGGCCACCGCGGCCGGCGAGGTAGGTTTTGTACTGCACCTAATCGTACTATTGGGTCTGTGTTTCAATAAAGTTACTACGTTTGAATTACTAAATTTCTTTAAAAATATTTAAAAAAAGGTTCAAATGTTTGTACATCTATCGGACCTAACTGCGTGATCATCAGACCTTAGCTTACAAACTACTTAAACTAAGTTAAACTAACCTAAAGGGCAACACACACACCCATGCCCCAGGGAGGACTCGATCCTCCGACGGCGAGCAACCGCGCGATACGCAGCGAAGCGCTTTAAACCGCTCAGCATTTCTTTCAAATACACCGGATAAAATATCCCCAAAGGAAAAGTCTATTCCTACGTCAACTTTTATATTCTATTATTAAGTTTAATCTTCTGGGAGATTTCTATTATACTTATGTCTGTTACCAGATTGTAGAAACATTGGAATACGTTAAAGTACGAATTACCTCGTGCATTATCCGAAGGCAATTGTTTTGACAATCACATGTCTTGCTCTGATTCTCACCTGTCAATAGTGCATCAATAACAAGATTACTTACAAGACACACTACAGGAATTTCTCGAAAGTTGTTGATGTCATGAATTCGAAATATTCCAACATACCGATTGTTAAAGGATGTTGATAAAACTCAATAGCTAAGTGGAAAATATGTGCTGTAGTGCGATTCCCGTTTCGAGCGAGCGGTAGCCTTGACGTCGGCTATCTAGACGCGCTCTCCATCGGCCAGTATTCTCAACGTGTTTTGTCCGTCCCCGTAGCTCAGTCGACAGCGTCACTAAGTACCACGTAGGGGGCCCGGGTTCGGTCCCCGGCAGGGGACAACGTGTTGTGTTGTTCTCCTCATCATTATCTACACGCAAGTGGTGTCAAATAAAAAGACTTGCACTAACGGCCGATTTTTATTTATTTATTTATTTTATTATTATTATTATTATTTTTTTTTTTTTTTTTTTTTTTTTTGAACGGTTTGCGCACTAAGGACTATAGCGCTCCCTGTCCATTACATTCTCTTGATCGCAGCTTTGACTTCATTCCCGCACTGGATCGGGCGTATTTGTACATCCGCACAGAAATTGTCAATTGCCTGTTGGACTGATACATATTGGTCAAAACAATTAAGGGATCAGTTGAGATACGAAGGTTCTGAAGTACTGTCATCGGCAGAATGAACTAAAATGGTTCGACGTCTTTCCGTTGGTTGTCCTGAGTGGAGACAACAACATTGCGGCAACCGGCATGCTGGTAATAACAGGAAGTTACTCCAGAGGGTGTTGGTGCTGACCTGTGTTCATTATACCAAACCAATTACACAAGCAGTTGGGTTCAAGTACTGTAGTTAACAGGTAGTCCAATGCAACAACAACAACGTGATTTACTCAAAGTTGTGGTACGGAGACGCATTGGTAGGTTGGAAGCGAGACAGGCACAAAATGAGATGGCTTCAGGTATTGGAGTGTCCCAAACTGTAATTTCCAGGACCTGTACTCGATTTCAGACAACAAGAACTGTTAAAAGAAGGCAGGTCCAAGGTCGTCCACGGTTAACATCAGCAAAAATCGAACATTGTCTCCGGTTAACAGTCTGTCGAGATAGGAGGCTGAATGCAACTAAGTTACAACGCACCCTCCAGGCACCAACAGGACGCGCAATATTAAGACAAACAGTGCGAAATCTCCTTCAGGAATGTGGCCTCCGCTCACGGGGGCCTATGATGCGTGTCTCATTAAAACCAAGACACGGCTTAGCCCGCAGAAACCTGGTGGAGGAACATCAGTTTGGAGTCGTAACGAATGATGCCATGTTCTATTCACGGGTGAGTCAAGATCTTTTGTTCAGTCGGAATATCATCGTTCCCTCAACTGGAGAGAACGCGGAACTCGCAACAGTTTTGCTTATGTGCAGGAAACATGACCATATCATGGTTTTGCACGAATGCTGTGTTCACGAGTCAGTATTGGCGGACGTACGGACCGCTAAGTCGTTCAGAATGGCGCTTTGATTGCTCAGAGGTGTAGAGACGAGATCCTTCGACCTTTTGTAATGCCCTACGCTGTTGCCATGGGCGACGGGTTCCTTCTGATGGACGATAAATCTCGTCCCAAAAGAGCTGCACGTCTTTACAACATGCTTGAATCCGAGGGAATTGATCGAATGGAGTGACCAACTTGTTCACCGGACTTAAACCCGTTTGAGTATGTCTGGGATGCACTTGGCAGACGCTTTACAGCCAGACCAGCACCTGACACAAAGGTTACTTCGAAAACTTGCCAAATATTCCTCAAGAGTTGATTACTGTCCATGCCACACAGGTGTGCAGCTGTACTGGCCATTTGTGGTGATCACACACCATATTAGAGGATAACGATGACTTTTCAACTCTTTTGGTAGCCCCATGGTGCCTCGCTGTAAGTAAACGCCATGCAAATCTCAAATAAAGAGTTGAAACAGAAAAGTGTGTGCTGTCAGCGTGTATTTTTATTTCAGTATTTCCACAGCACAAATAATACCTGCGCCTGTTCATTTCAGGATATAATATATAGTTCAAGTTGTTCTTCCCACAAGGTTCGCCTAGTCCGTACCTTGTATTGAAAGAAAATAATCGTTATAATCAGACTAGTTGATTGATATGGTTATCATGACACCTGGAAATTTTGTCCATATCTACATTTGAAAGATAACTATTCTTTCCGATAACATTAAACTTTATTTTTTCTTCGTCAAGAACTACATCAGTTATACATTTCTGATACTGATATGGACTGAACGAAATCCTAATTAAGAATAACAATTGCTTTAAATTATAAAAACAACAGACAGTCATCTTCAAATAACCTTAATCTTCTCTATTCCTTGGCACGGTGCAGTTCTTTTATTCCGTAGCAGTGAGCACAAACTCACCCGCCAAAACCTGCAGAAATAAATTCCGTCTGGCAGTATTTGTTCACACAGTGCCAAACCCCTTATAACATAGACTATTTGAATATCTTGAGTCGAGCTAGAAACCAGAAGTGTACAATGTTACATTACAAGTGTTCTACTGTATCATACAGCCGCCGCGGTGGCCGAGGGGTCTGAGGCGCTCCAGTCACGGTCTGCACGGCCACTACGGTCGGGAGTTCGAATCCCCCCTCGGGCGTGGATATTTGTGCCGTCCTTATTCTTAGTTATTTCATAATTAGTTTGTAAGTTTAGGGACTGATGACCCCGTAGTTAAGTCCCATAAGCTATACAAACATTTGAACATTTGTATCACACACAAATTACAATTTTAATGAATATCTGAATAAAATACTTTTCCATATATTTATTGTTTGTGATATATCACCTGATCGTGTCCTCTTCAGGACAGGGTTCTGAACTCTAAAAGCGACAGTATGAGATTCAAATGTTTGTAGAGCTTATGGGACTTAACTACGGGATCATCAGTCCCTAAACTTACAAACTACTTATGGACCAGCTTATACTAAAGACGTCACAAACATCCATGCCCGAGGGGGGATTCGAACTCCCGACCGCAGCGGCCGTGCAGACCGTGACTGACAGGCTGCTGACCGCTCGGCCACCGCGGCCGTCGACAGTATGAGAAAACCCTTCGGTAACTTTCGTTGCGAAACACGGGCTTGTAGTGTAGTTGGTTGGTAATTGTATAAAAACGAGGCACGTAACTACAACGCAGAAGGTAACATCTTAAAGGAAAATTTAAGGAAAGAGTATGGTATGTAGTTTTCCACAACAGCCCCAGTTTGAAAATTAACGCCCTTGAGTGGACGATCAGCAAGAATTATATGCAAACTAGCTTATATGCCCGTGCTTCGCAACGGTTGTTGAAGGACAGCCTGTGTGTATCATGGTTTTTTAAGGTTCCGAACCTCAGTCAGTAAAAACAGAATCCTTGTTGGATCACTCTGTCAATAAACTCGGTTGTCCTAGCCAAGATGTCAAATGTAAGTAAAAGTCATTGTCTGAAACGTTAAAGTTTTTTATACAAAAAGTGAAACGTGCCAAAAGAAGCAAAGAAATGTCTTTTAAGTATTTAATACACAAAGCGAAATAAGTAACACTATGTTGAATGTTTGTTGATATTCGTAGACATAAGATTGCTTAATTCGGTCACAGACGTTCGCTTCTTATCCCATTCTTATTATGTAGCAGCGGTGTTTATTAGTTCTTTGGTGCACTATAGCGCCTCTATCGCATGTTTGCTGTACTACGCAATCCATACTTCAAGCATAACCGACATCTAAAACAATTTCTCTTATGAAGTTGTTCCATGCAAATCCGTGAAGTAGTTTAGTAGATTAGGTATTTCTAATAGATGAACAGACAGTTACTGAAAACACTTAAGATTGCGATGTATCTTTTTTCCGTGATCTGATTTTGATGAAATCATGTCTCTATGTTGCCTCAACCTTAGCTCAAATTTCCGTTAAAACCGCTTGAAAATGAGTCATTAGTTTTTTTAATACATTTGCGAAACGTGTTAGAAATAGGCATTTCTTCATGAATAATGATGTAGCTTGCATCATACATCAGGCATCTGTTATATTCGCCATTTAAAACATTTATTTCATGATCATTCATATCTGTGGACCAATGGGCTGAGGCATTTATAGCTGAAATATAATCATGAGACTCTGTACAAAAGAGTTCGCGTGAAAGTGCTGGTCGTAATGAGGTGGGACAACAACGGATGTATCTGATTCGGTAAAATTTTACTTTCTATCCAGGCGGCCTCGTGTTTTTATGTTGGCAACATCAATAACACGATATAAAATCGTTGCAAAGATGACCGAACCACATAGTGTGTAGATAAATACTGCTGTTCCTACTGTAGTCTTGATTTCACGACAAAATATTTGCGTGTCACGCGATTGGCTTATGACGATGTCACATGATTCTCGTTATTCAACATCTGTTGCCAACATTATCACAGGAGGCCGCCGGGATATGAGTAGGACTACGTCGCATAGTTTTTCTTGACCCAGCTGTCAAACGATAACACCTTTCACAGCAGAGGGTGTCGCGGCTATATGTATCAGATTAGCACAGACCAGTGAGCTTACTGGTACAGGCATATCAATATCTATGGCCTATGAGACATTCATTAATGTCTGTGTTTCCACCACGCTTCCACGACTGTGATCAATGTTCCACGAGTATTTTTATCTTTGAGTCTATCTGGATTTTTATCTTTGTTTTGTGTCTCTGTTCATAGTCGGTAATGTGTGGTTGACGGAAACATATTATCTATTTAAAAAATTGCGTATTTGATATTCCTCGTCGTTATTGTAGTCTGATAGGACCGCATTGTATGACGATTGAAAGAATAAACAGATTTTGACTCGTACCGTAAAGTTCGTAAGTCACAGAGTATATAGCTTTTCCTAAGAGTATTTATTGCATATTTTGCGAATTTTTGCTCGTCACACTCACCCACTGCCACGCACCGCGACCAAACTCCCTTACTCTAACATCATTAGACGAAGGGCAATCTACCACCACAACCACGAGTGGGTGGCAGTATGTGGTCATGGAGAGAAGACTGTCAGCACGTACACACACAAGCCTTTTATATATAGATATAGATTAACGGTAAGGCTACGTCATAAGGTCCTGTGAAATCGCGTTCCTGATTACCATAACGGGCTTATAAACATTCTTTCACGGGGAAGGAAATAATCTGACGCGTCGATCTCCACCCAGGCACAATATTATTCCACTTTGTCAGAATGTATTTCCAACGTCACGCCATCTTGATCTAGAGGCCGTAGTGGAATGCATTGCCATTGTGGCATACGAGATCTCGCGTAGCTTACTTTAGATAAGCAGATCGCGCGAGAGCTATTGTCGTGTGGGATCCTAGGAACACGATCAGGCCACCTCAAGAGTTGAACACAAATAACGACCACTCGTTCTTCCCTTTCTCGTAGCAGAACGATCTGCCTTTCCCTTACACGTTATCTGGCGTTTCATCCGTGAAGACAGAATTCTAACGTTACCTAGTTGGTAAGACGAGGGAATCACGAGCGGCTGAAACCAAATAAAATTATTTTAAAATACGAAGACGTGTATTTTTTTATCACTCTTCAATGACATGTTTCTGCAAATGTTGAGTGTCACCTAGTTAATAACTGTTGTGCAGCTTCGCTAAGAGATGCGGTTTCCCTTAACATACCAAACCTGTGTCATCAACGGTGTTTACCAAGTTGGGGACCTCTGAGGATCCCTCGTTCTTTTTTATTTTCTAAACATAGTGGTGTACGAGGTTACTGTAATTAGGTTCTTTCGAAGTCTAAAACTATATTTCAGTGCCATAGTCATTTTGACATCAAATAATATTTCTATTTTTCTGTTTGTAACATCTGCCCCGAAATGTGACAAGCTGCTTATCCACTGCAATGTCTTCAAACTGTTCGAAAGGCTTCTAACAATTTTCAACAAAACCAGTTCCAAACTTCGCGTACGGCTACAAGTGTATCACTTTCCTTTCGCTGAGCACGTGTTGCTTTATCGTCAAACCTGATAAACTGCAGGATATGAGCAAATCGATTCCGTGAGATAGCAGCAGTGAAAACTGCACGACGACTGCTTTCGTCTGTTGTCCACATTTCAGAAATCGATTCCTTTCGGCAACGGAGAGCTCCAGCAATAAGTACACACCAAAATACACTCTCAGTTCGACAAAATCTACGTCTGTCCAAGTTCTCATTCGAGTCACTGCAGTATTTACATTGCAATGCTGAAGAACAGGTGACGCTTCAGCATTGGTGAAGGTGCAGATAGTATTTACAATTTTGTCTTCAAAGAACATGTTGAAAACATCAGACATTGTGGTTGCAAGATCACTTGCTTGCGTTGTACTGGCAGATCCGTTCACAAACCCGTCAGAATTTTCGCCGGCAATCTCACTTTCGTCTGAATTGACTTCATTGTTATCTACTGATTCTGATGCATCTCGTTCTGGAATAAAACTCTCATCAGATTCACTCAATACATCTTCTAGGTCACTGAGATCACTTTCATTTAGCATCCGAAGAATTTCATCGTCTGAGATTTGCTTGTGGGCCGTTTTTGTAAATTTACAACGCTCTGAGTCTGAAAAATAGAAAAAATAAATATATAACGTAGTCTACCAAGTAGGGTACCGCCAGGACTCCAAGTATGTTTATATTTTTTTTTACTATTTTTAACAAACACATCATAGATGTAATTATGAAATATGTATCTCAAATAGATGCAAGACACATAAAATCAAGAATGAATTGGCTTTTATAGCCTAGTCGTAGTCAGAAAGCTAAGAGCAGTACGGTCAAAGTCTGAGAATCCGGCACAGTCGCCACGTGTAGCAAGCCGCTCCGAGATTTGCAATTCATCCCGCGGTTGGCCGGCTCAATATATTCACAGCTATAAATCGTTTCAGCGCCAACGGCGACTCTTTATAGCAGCTACTGCGCGATGCATATTTAGAAAGGAATTTCTGGCGAGCGAAAGGTCGGCGACCTGCTTTCGCGCGTAGCCAGCTGAATTTGAATGATTACGCAGTCTAGAAGCAGTAGAGAGACAGCAAGAGAAATAGAGAGAGAGAGAGAGAGAGTTCCGTCTAAGTAAAAGCTGGTAAGTGTTGGAAATATTCGCTGGTAAACGAAAGCTACTAGTGTCAGAGGCACATCCGAGAACAGTGTTTTGTTGTTTTCCCTGTTTGCTACCTAGTTTCTGTTCTGGTACTGTGAATATTCTGCTACAACTACTGCAACGTGTATCTCACATGTCATGAATATTCATTTTCCTTTTCCTTTCATCTAGGGCACGTACAACAGTATCTACTAAGAATTCGATAAATTTCCTTTGTGTCGTGGAGGTGTGTTTGTAAAAGTAGTATATCATCAGAGTATTTTTCAATTTTCTATTTACCTGTGGTACTTGGAAGCGAAATCTCTGTCTTCTGTGGCTGAAAGTATTGTGGAATCTCTTCATGGTTATTGTGTCACATACATGGTTAATACTACGCAGTTGAAAATGTGTCAACGTAAACGTGTTTCATTGATCTAGGTTATTGAAGACACAGATTCTTTAATCATTTCCTTGACTAACAAGTTCCATCACTTTTGTGGTATCTTCACTGGGATTTGTTATTTTTTAGTCTAAAAATATGATGATACAGCAAGATTTCAATTTCAAGTGTGTTTTTGTGGCCATCTTCCATAGCAAGCGCCGACTTTTTCGAGGTAATTATTTTTCCAACGCGGGTTTCGATTTTTTAATTGTGAGGGGTGCTCATTTGGTTCTATAATTTACAATTTTGTGTTAAGATGTAGTATTTATAGATTATAAACAGTTCTCGTTTTTTTTTCTAACGTAAATAAGTAAGTACTTACTTTTTATCGTCATTCGTGTTTAGATTTTTTTGTTTCTTCTCAAGTGGTCACTGTTATTTTTGAGAATTATTTACGTTGTGAACTTGTTCAAAATTTGTTCAAATGCTTGTAACCCTATGCGACGAAACTGGAGTGGTCATCGGTCCCTAGACTTACTTAATGTTCAAACTAATGTTAGGAACAGCACACACACACACACACACACACACACACACACACACACACACACAAAGAAAAAAAAACACTTCCACGCGGCTGTGGACGTGTCATTTATCTGTATCTTATCAGATTATATTTGTTTTGTAGGCGTTGTGCGACTTTACACTTTATCATAAACCGCATTTATCACAGCTAAGATTAAAGCAAGTGTGACTAGACGCTGTAAGGAGCTGTGTATTGGGCTATGTACGGTTCTCATTCATAAGTTTGGCTCGATGTTATCTTAGGGTCGAACCGTACATGCTTTCATGCACCAGCAACTACTTTATTTGCAGATATTGTCTTTTTCCTGTGAACATGTAGATAAAAACACACAATGTATAGACTATAGTTTGCGAAACAAATAAGAAAATATTACGTAAATTAATTGGTTCATTAATAGAAAGCGTTTTATTCTGACATATGCACCGGCCGCGATGGCCGAGCGGTCTGCGGCGCGCCAATCACATTTGCACGGTTACTGCGGTCGGGGGTTCGAATCTCCCCTCGGGCATGGATATTTGTGCCGTCCTTAGTATTAGCTAGTTCATAAGTTTGTAAGTTTGCTAGTTTGTAAGTTAAGGGACTGATGACCCCGTAGTTAAGTCCCATAAGCTCTACAAACGTTTGAACATTCTAACATTTGCAGACGATGTACGCAAAGTCAAAGATTTAGTGGAATGAGGTTCATTCAGTCAAATTGGTTCCTTCTTGTAAGTGGTCAGATGAATTATTAATCAAATAGAATATAGTGGTTAAACAATTCCATTGAAGACTTCAGTTGCATTTTGTGTGTGGACATCTGGTAAATTTCTCTCTGAAAGGGGTTTCTGTGTGAACACTTTTGGAAGTAACTGCTGTGGAAAATTGAAAACTATGGGTACACCATAGTGCTTCAGCCACACATATCTAAATTTTTCTCTACCATAACATTCCTCCTCAAAATGTTTATGAGACATTCAGGATATTTCTTATAGAGAACATTATTCCTACTCATCCATATCTTCACTCTTTATTATCCTTCAGGAAACTAGAACTAATTTAGATAGAATCGTTCTACGTTCCACAGGCACACACAGATTGGTTTCCTATTGTGAGGATAAGAACTCTGTCTTTATCTTCGTATTATGTAAGTTTCTAAACCATTTCGTATGTTTAAGGCAAATCACAAAGTGAATGTAAAATAAAGTGGTCAGTGTTTGAATGTAGTACAAGCTATACGTGTCCAAAATATTTGAAACATACATAATGAACTTTACTCTCCTCTCACAATTGTGCTTTGCATCCATAACAACAACAGTAATTCACCATTGCTGTTGCAGAATAAACACACCTCGAAAACGCAACAAACACGTGTAAAATAATAAATTGCGTTTCCTCCTAACATGTAAACAAACACAGGGATACCCAGGTCACGTGATGAGCCCAAGTTTATGATGACAACATGCTCAGATCGCAGTGCTCGCTCCAGAGATATTTGTACTCTACGGCTAGCACACGAGACTCGTCATTTTCAAGGCCCTGAGTCGCCCATCGGAGGGCATCGTTGCCTCGGCCTCCCTTCTGCCGCCATCTCTCTCTCTCTCTCTCTCTCTCTCTCTCTCTCTCTCTCTCTCTCTCTCTCTCTCTCTCTCTCGCCTATCGGACGCGCCTGGTCGGTGATTGGAGAACGATTGCGCAGAGTACCGCCCCCGCCGCTACTCCAGATTAACTCTGGGAGTAGAAGTGGCATGGATTGCCGTATCCCAGCAACACAACCAGAGCCACCTCAATAGCGACGCGAATAGCCGCGATTGTAGCCAACAGTGGCGACAACACTCGGTACTGATTCTATCTGACGTTTTGTCAACACACGTAATAGCCACAACTGTCTTTCTTTTCTTTCTTGCTGCTTCACTGTATGTTCTAGGAAATGTTTGTATCTAGTCGTCATGTTACAACAAGAAAGTATCCCATCCTCACCAATCCTTTGCCTCTGCCACGCCTCCACTACTGTATCCCTCCCTCCCTTGACCTCCACCCTTTCCACATCCTCTCCCAGGGTAACTTCCGACACCTCCGCCTTCCGGATGCCGCCCTCCGTCCCGAAATCTATCCTTCCTACCAGCCCAGATCCTCTCCCCGTGGATTCAACGTCACCCTCTCCCCTCCCTTTCCCTCCAACGCTTGGTTGTCCCGCCCCTCACCCCCCCCCCCTCTGAAGTCCCTATACTCCCTCCCACTCCTACCCCCTTCCTACACCTCCTCTCGCGCTTCCGACCCCACCCCCCTCCCTTCCTCTATGGGTTTCTCCCATCTGGCAAGTGTTTTAACTATAGTCGAGCCGAAATAGCATGATCCCTGGTGCTTGCGCCAATCAGCTTTTAGCGCCGGCTGCGGCAGCAGACCACTGGAGTAAGTGAAACGCGGCTTTGCTCTGCGCAAGCGCGCGTTCGGCTGCGCTCTGCACTTTTGCCAGTTCTGTCAAACAGCACGGACCGTTACGCTATACTGTCAGGCAGCGAACTAACTACTTGGCAACATGGTTGCATTCTGTTTCCGCGGTAGGGTCGATCTCTCAGCCCAGTAGGCGGAGCCAGGGATCATCGTATTTCGGCCCGACTATAAATGCTTCTTCCAGTGTTGTGAATATCGTCGTGTATTTTGATAGTGCATCCACCGATTTCCAGACAAGTGTTGCAATCATCGGTTTTTAGTTGTTTTTGTCGTGTACAGTTTGTTTTTATCTTCGCCACAGTACAGACTTTTATCTAACTATATGTGTTTCAACTACCTTGCAAATTTGCGTACTTCAACATTGCTATATGTCAATTTTTAATGTTCTTCCATTTTAACTTCTGTTCTATTATTTCACACTATCTTCATGTCCATTATGTAAAACCACATGGCTAAAAAGCAGCGTAGGAGGCTGCTGCCAGCGTACATGGTTGTGAAAATAATAATAAAGGAAAAAATATACAGCAAAGTAAATTAGGTAAACTGGCCAAAACAGGAAGAAAAATGTAGTGTCTAAATCAAGCTGTAGCTCCCGAACAATTTAACATTTACTTATTTCGAGTTTATATCATACTAGTCCAAGAAATGGGAAAGAAGACCGGAAACAAACATTTTAAGTTTGACCCGTGACATTTAAAACGAGTATTCGGGGATTCGTAGGTGATTCTCTTGCAAAAAATAAGTATACATTGCTGTGTGCGGCGCATGTAGCGTCAGCTATTCAAATCGTGTCTGTTACAGTCCAAAGAAAGGGAACATGCAGGGAAGTATTAAGTACAAGGAGAGACATTGAATCAAAATTTGTGCTGTGGCCGGCATTCGAACGCAGGACCTCCTGCTTCCTCCGCTGGCTCAGCTAACACAGCGTTACGGATAAATCTACTACACGGACCGTCTTCAAGCACGTATCCCTCCTGAATGTTCCCTGTGAAACACGTATCAAATTGCCAGGGCTCTCCTATATTGGAGTAGCACCCCAGCAAAGAACGTAAATGGGAACAATCCCGCATTTTTCCTCAGGCAGAGGAAATTGGCAATTTTACACACATTTCACAGGGAACATTGAGAGGGAATTAAAGTATGTGGTGTGGAGGGAGACGTGCGTGAAGTCCGTCCGTGTAGTCGCTTTGTCCGTAACGCTGTGTTAGCCGAGCGGTGCCGGGCGCCGTGGCTCAGCACGCCCGGTGGAGGGGGCTGAACGCCCTGTGTAATGAAACAGCTGAGCCGAATATTCAACGAACAACGAACTGAACCAACGACCGCAAAGCAAAGATCTATCTGAAGAAGAAGAAGAATTTTAAAAATATATATTAAAATATAAATTTAAAAAAGTTGTCTTAAGCGCCTGACTGTTCAACAGGAGATCCTGGGTTCGATTCATGGCCACAGGACAAATTTTAATTCAATGTCTCTCCTTATATTTAATACCTTTGATATAATGAGACAATATTTGTCTGAAGGAACTGAATTATTGTTGATATTTATGCAGACAAGTATTGGTATGGGTTGTGTTGGTATGTGTTGAGGAAACTGTGAAACCTCTGTGCTATAAACAAAATTATCAAAATCAAAATCGTTAGATGTTCCAGTTACACATTTTAAGCAAGTAGACTTGGTTAATTGCTGATGCGCACGATACGTGAGTCCACGTCACTGTGGTGCCGATGAGACGAAGTAACCGAGCGAGCGAGTTCGTGCAGTGACAACATCCTGGACTCTCATTTCGATGGTCCGCGGTTCAAACCCGCCTCCGACCTTCTTGATGTAGACGTTCCCAGATTTCCAAGAAAATTCTTAAATGGTTTCTTACCAAAGGCATGGTCGACTTACTTCCCCATCCTTAGCAATCCGAATTTGTCCCCCAATCACGGTTATTGTCCAGAAATTTAAAGATCAGAATATGGAAAGCTATTTTTCTTCCAGTTGTGTTGTATGCGTGTGAAATTTTCTCTCTCACTTTGCAAAATGAAAAATTGGTAGGGCACTTAGAGAGAAAACTTCCGGTGGGAAGACCAATGCGTAGATGGGAGAACAATGTGAAGGCCGATTTGAGGAATCTAGGTACTGAAGGCGACTGGAAGGAAATAGTTCAAGACAGGGACAGATGGTGAAGCATGTTGCTGCGGTAATGAACTTTCAAGTCCGCTATGACCAGTGAGTAAGTAAGTAAGTAAGTAAGTATGTTTTCTCTAATAACAACGATGTGCGTGGGACGTTAAACGCAATATATATTTTTTTTCCTTCACACAAAGCTATACGTCAGTTGTAGTTAAAAATTCACAGAGAAAATACTTACAAACCGTGTAAGACGGTATGAAGAACAAACGCGATAAACAAGGATGACTGCACAGGCCTGAACACACGTTCAGTGGGCTGTTAACCAAAGTACGATTCCAGAATGGCCCTCACGAATGGCAGTTAACTACAAAATGTCCAAATGTTTGTTAAGCTTAAGGGACTTAACTGCTGGATCATCAGTCCCTAAACTGACAAACTACTTATCAACTACCTTATACTAAATACGACACAAACATCCATGCCCGAGGTGGGGATTCGAACCCCGGACCGTAGAGGCCATGGCGCCGCAGACCGCTCGGCTACTGCGGCCGGCCAATTAACTACAGCCAAGCAATCGTAAGAGGGCCATATTGTGGCTTTTGTACAAATTATAAAGTGGATTATGGTAGATACTGGGACAACAAAATACGTACCATTTCTAGAATATGGCCCCTCGTGTGATAACAATAAGTCGTTGGTGACATTTTACATCCTCGTGCGAAACGACTGTCACGGCGACAGCCGCTCTCAACATACGTAACGAGTGGACATTGTCAGCGACTACTCAGCTCGTAAAGTGGTCCATCCAACCTGGCCAGAACAACTCTTCTCTCTCACTAGAAGAGTGAGAGCGTGTTCACACAAAGAGTTTGCCTTCGTTTCCTGTAACGGAATAGACTTAGCTATTTCAGGTAAACTTCACGAAAGAAACCTGGAAGTCTCATATACAAATGGCGTTCGGGAAGGACTTTTCTGGTTTGCAACCATCGATAGTGTATCTCTGTGATGAACGTTTACTGCCACGCGTAAGGCAAATGTCGTAGGTTCGAATCACTGTCGGGCGCGCACTTTTAATCTTCCAGGAAGTTTCATATCAGCGCACACCCAGTTCAGTGCAAGAACTTCATTCAGGATGGAAGTTATTCACAAAATTACGCCCAAGCCACCGTATGATGTATGGCGGACGTCGCCTTGCACTGTCACTTTCACAATGCACTTGAATTTGTGGATAATAGCAACAGAGAAGTAGGAAAAATGTTGGAATACGTGAGGTAATAAATTACGATTTATCTTGGAAGGTAAGTCAAGGAAAGGCAAACCTACGTTTATATCCTTTGTAGATTTGGAGAAAGATTTGACAATGTTGACTGGAATACACTATTATAAATTCTGAAGGTAGCGGGGGTATAATAACAGGAAAGAAAAGTTATATGCAACTTGTGGAGAAAGCAGACTTCAGTTATAAAATTACATGGGATTCAAAGGGACATAGCGGATGGGAACGTAGTAAGTCAGGGTTGTTCCATTCCGCAATAATTAAACATTAAAAATTGAGCAAACTGTGAAAGGAAACAAGGGGAAATTCGGAAACTTAAGTAAAGTTCACTGAGAAGAAATAAAAACTGTGCTGTTTGCCGCCGATATAGCAATTTCTCAGAGGCGGTTAAGGACGTGCGAGAGCAATGGAACGTAATGGACGGTATCTTGAAAGAAGCGTATAATATGAACCTTAACAAGAGCAAATCAAGGCTAATGGAATGTTGTCGAAGAATCTCAGGCGATGCTGTAGTAATTACGTTAGGTTCGAGTCAATAAAAGTTATAGATGAATTGTTATTTAGGCAGTGAAATAACTTATGATGCCCGAAGTAGAGAAGGTATAAAATGCGGAATGGTTATGGGAAGAAAAGCAGTTCTGAAGAAGAGAAGTTTGTTAGCTTAGAATATTTATTTACATGTTAGGAAATATTTTCTGAAGTTATGGTTGATAATTAGTGAAATGGTCGATAAATATTTCAGACAAGAAGAGCATATAAGCTATTCAAATGTAATGCTAGAGACGAATGCTTAAGATTATATGGATACATCGCATAAGTAATGAGGAGGCAGCGAATTAATAATCTGCCAACCGGTTTGCAATAATATTGGTTTAATAAACTCTGACCGAGGTTTAGACGGATATGAATCCGTCTTCTTCAGAAATACCTGTATGACCTAAGACAAAACATTGTTAAAATTTATTAAACCTTTATTATTGCAACTGGATGGCTGATTATTAGTTTGCTATAATGTAATTGTTTCGGAGGCGCAGTCTTGTTTAAAATAGTAATGAGAAGGTAATGAACAGAAATTAGGGAGAAAAGAAATTATTTACGAATCTTGACTAAAAGAAGGGATGGGTCGGTAGAAGACATTTTAAGAAATTAAGGAATCGTCAGAGAAGTGTGTAAGGTAAAACTCGCAGAGAGAGACGGGGAGAGGAATATTGTAAGCAGGTTCAAAAGTTTGTTGGTTGCTATTATTTTTTGAAGAAGCTCGCATAGGGTAGCGTGGAGAGCTGTCATACAGTCTGTAGACTAAAGACTACAACAGTAGAAATGAATACTTTTCTTCCACAAAATACGTTACGTATTTGGTGCATTTGCAGTATGCACTGAATGTATTAGTAGCTGCGTTTGTCAACAGACTGGATGTTCTTAATGCAATACAATACTAGATTCAGTGACTTTGATACGGCTTTGGTAACTTATGCAGACGGCTAAGACACTTGTCCTACTCGGAGGCAAGAGCGCTAGCCTGTGACTAAGTTAAGCAACAGCTTTGCGATGGGAACCAGAGTCTAACTCAGTCCAGAACGACGAACACGAAGACTAACTTCACTACAGATGAAGGAGACGCGCTCTGCTGAGTCTAATAGACGGAGTTCCTAGCAGACTATCTGCAGAACTGCGACGAACACTAAGCTTATTTTAGACTGAAAGTCTTGTTAAGGTATGGAACCGTTATGATCAAATTTTTCAATGATTCTAAAATTGCTTATAGGGTTCTTGAATAATCACTTAGTAGATTAATTATTGTAAATACACAACAAGTTTCGGGCTTAGCCCATCATCTGATGACCTGTCAGTGAGATACATATACAGCCAATAAGTAGATACACAAAATAATTTGCAATTTAATTAATTAAAAAACAAAATATTTTTATCTATAGCATTTAATTTTACATACTATGGAATTACATACCGATATAATATACATTGAGCATAGAGGCATTTAAATTTGTTATAATGTTAATGTTTGTTAAGCTTATGGGACTTAACTACGGGGTCATCTGTCCCTAAACTTACAAACTACTTATCAACTACCTTATACTAAGGACGGCACAAATATCCATGCTCGAGGGGGGATTCGAACCCCCGACCGTAGTCGCCATGCGGACCGTGACTGAAGCGCCTCAGTCCCCTCGGCCACCGCGGCCGGCTTAAATTTGTTCTTTAGTGTACTGTTTTTATGTACTGCCATATAAGAATAAACAACAAATGTTATCAAGATAATGTTTATATAAAATAAAGATGCTGTATATATAAAGTATTTTAGAAAATGAAGATTCTATGGCACATTATCATGCGAGTAGCATGGAAGTTACAGATGAGGCCGAACAGTTGTCTTATTTATTGAAGGTCAAAATAAAGTGGCCTAATCTGCATCACTTTAAAAAAATCCAAGAAATAAAATAAATCCCACAGGCCTATGCTATCCACGTAGGTTTGTACCAGGATTTTAGAAGAGATACTTTCCTCAAACATTATGCACTACCTAGATCAGAATGACTAATTCCTCCATAGTGAACACGGATTCAGAAAGTATCTTTTTTTACTCACATGATAAGACATCTACTATCACCAAGGGATGCCAGATAGATTCCGTATTTCCAGATTTATAGATGGCTTTTGGACGCTGTACCTCATAAGGCGTCTTCTTATCAAATTGCTTGCTTAAGGAATATCACCACAACTGCGCGACTGGATTTGTTATTTCCTGTCAGAAAGGACACAGGGCATTGTATGTGACTTGAAAGTCATCAAGTAAAACATGGTGCTGTCATTTATCGGCTAGTAAAGTCACCAGGAGATCAACAGCAACTGCAAAATGATTTAAATAAGATAACTGCATGGTGCAAAATTTGGCAATTAACCCTTAATAGTGAGAGGTGTGAAATCATGCATAGGAGCACTGAAATAAATCTGTTAAACGTCATTCACATGATAAATCAGTGAAATCTACAGACCGTAAATTTAACACAATACCTAGGAATAATAATTATTAATAACTTTAATTGGGGTGGAACAGAAAGAAAATATTGTGGGGAAGGAGAACAAAAGACTACGTTTCATTGGCAGAACACTTACGAGGAAAGTACTTGGGCTGGAACAAACACATATACACCAAAATCGTATGATAGATAATGTAAAGATCCCTTATTGCATTAGTGATACTCCCGCCTCTGCGTGTGCGTGTGCCATGTCGCATTGCACTTTGACCTGTCGGTTCGCCAGTGTGGACGGTGCAGTGTGCCTCCGAAGTTGCATTTTGTGATGTTATTTGTGTGGTGAAGCGTCAGATGGGGCGGCGATTGCTAATCAATCCTGCTAATGTATTGCGATTAGTTGAGATGAAGTTATGTAGAACCCTTCTTCGTGAAGATGGTACAGAAATATGAGCATAAGTTAGATACTGTTGTTACAAACTCATAATAATGATAATAGGGATGATAATGACGAACAACTCATTGCAAGCGGTAGTGCTACGGTAAGTGCGGGAAGAGGCGATGGAAGCAGTGGCAGTGAATACGAACAGTCTTTCGGAAAGAAGGTTAAAGTTGCAACTATCATCACGGCTTTTGATGACAATACGTTAGAGAACATGTACGACGATTATTACATAAGTTATAGTTAAGATATCTGAATTACGTATGGCGTCTGCAACTACATCTACAGTGCTATCTAAGCATGGTTGAAGAGCTTTGCAGAAAACCGACACCCACCAGCACATTGAAGTGTACGTAGAGATCCTGTAACCAAACGTTGATACAGATGTGTTTGTTCGAGCCCATATACTTTCCTTGTTAGATGATGCGACAGTTGTACTAAAGAAATTGCCTGCACAAAACCCTTGCGTTGTATTTAGCAATATTTCAACACATTGTGGAATCCACACCAGGTGGGACTGACGGACGATGTAGAGAAAGATGAGGGTAGGGCACGTCGTTTTGCATTTTCGCTATATAGGTTATATGTTCAAATATTTGTAATTCTATCGGACCAAACTGCGTGGTCATCAGTCCGTAGCTTACAAACTACTTAAACCTAGGTAAACTAACCTAAGAACAACACAGACACCCGTGCCGTAGGGAGGACTCGAACCTCCACGGCGAGCAACCGTGCGCTACGCAGCGAGACGCTTTAGACCGTTCGGCTACTCCACCGCGGCTATAGGTTAGAGAGTGTCACAAAGATTATGATGCACGAGTTGAGGTGAAAATCATTAACAGAAAAGCGGTATTCGTTGCGGCGAGACCTATTTGCGAAATTTCTTTCAGCAAGTCTCTCTTCCGAATGCGAACATATTTTGTTTGCGAAATATGGAGACGTGATGATCATAGTAAAATAAGAGAAGTCAGATCTAAAACCTAAAGATTTGGGCGTTTTGCCACGCGCTATTACAGAATGGTACTGAAGAGAAATATTGAAGCGTTCCAGCACTTCAGTCACTACGTTTACATGGAACACATTTCCGGAAGACGAAAACCGATTTTCGTAAACTGTTTTCCGCTGTCGTGTTTACATGGCATACAGCCTGAATCGGATTTCCTAATCCACTTGACATGGCGGCTGAAAAACAGCTGATTCCGTTGCTGATTTAGTCAGCAAAATCGCTGTTTTTCTTTATTTAAATACAAAGATTAATGTTCAGTCTAATATTTATACTTTTATTTCACATTAGAAAATATCACTCTTTCAATATGTGCCGAAAATTCTTAACAAGAAAACACAATATGACAAGCCAAGAACGCTTCAAAAACGGTTGCGTTTACATGGGCACGAAAATCGAATGTGGCACTGGAAAAACGCTTTAGAGAAGCGGATTTCCGGAATCGATTTTGGAGTGTTTACATGACCAACCAAAAGCGGAATTGGGATATCGGTTTACGAAATCCGGGTTTGGGGGCCCATGTAAACGGGGTGAGTGTCATTTGCAGGTGTGAAGCTCAGGTTCGTCGAGACCTAGTGAGTCAGCAATAGCTGCGTCACCAGACACCAGCGTCGACCAAAGTCAGCGGTCACGGAGCCTCAATGTCTGGACCCCTGGCCGCCGCTACGCCACCTCCAGCAGGTAGCAGGTAGCTGGTAGCTGGTAGCTGGCCTCGGGCGGCCGCTACTTGTGACGTAACCGCGCCGCCTCGCGGAAGAGATGGCTGTCAGCCGCGCGGCCGGCCACGCTTTCTATTCCCCCGCGATGGCTGAGCGCTCGCACGGCCGCTTCTGTTGCTCTCCCCGCCTTCTGCAGGCCAGCAATACTCCCCGCCACTGTTGGTGTCGAATATACTCGCATCAAAAGAACTGGGTTAGAAGGTCTCATGACCCGCTCTCCGTGACATACACCCCGTTTACATGGGCTCCCAAAACCGGATTTCGTAAACCGATTTTCCAATTCCGCTTTTGGTTGGTCATGTAGACACTCCAAAATCGATTCTGAAAATCCGCTTCTCTAAAGCGGTTTTCCAGTTTCACAATCGATTTTCATGCCCATGTAAACGCAACCGTTTTTGAAGCGTTCTTGGCTTGTCAGATTGTGTTTTATTGTTAAGAATTTTCGGCACATATGGAAAGAGTGATATTTTCTAATGCGAAATAAAAGTATAAATATTAGAGTGAACATAAATCTGTCTATTTAAATAAAGAAAAATAGCGAGTGTGCAGACTAAATAAGGAACTGAACCAGCTGTTTTCCAGCCACCATGTTAAGTGAGCTAGGAAATCCGATTCAAGCTATGCCATGTAAACACGACAGCGAAAAGCGGTTTACGAAAATCGGTTTTCGTCTTCTGGAAGATGTGTTACGTGTAAACGTAGTGATATAGTATATACAATACTGGCCTTTAAAATTGATACACCAAGAAGAAATGCAGATGAAAAACGGATATTCATTGGACAAATATATTATACTAAAACTGACATGTGATTACATTTTCACGCAATTTGGGTGCATAGATTCTGAAAAATCACAACCCGGTACAACCACCTCTGGCCGTAATAACGGCCTTTATACTCCTGAGTCAAACAGAGCTTGGATGCCGTGTTCAGATACAGATGCCCATGCAGCTTCAACACGATACCACAGTTCATCAAAAGTAGTGACTGGCGTATTGTGACGAGCGAGTTGCTAGGCCATCATTGACTATACGTTTTCATTTGGTGAGAGATCTGCAGAATGTGCTGACCAGGGCAGCAGTCGATCATATTCCGCATCCAGAAAGGCCCGTACAGGACCTGCAACATGCGCTCGTGCATTAACCTGCTGAAAAGTACGCCGGCCGCGGTGGCCGAGGAGACTGAGGCGCTTCAGTCACGGTCTGCACGGCCACTACGGTCGGGGGTTCGAATCCCCCTTCGGGCATGGATATTTGTGCCGTCATTAGTATAAGGTAGTTCGTAAGTAGTTTGTAAGTTTAGGGACTGATGACCCCGTAGTTAAGTCCCATAAGCTTAACAAACATTTGAACATTTTTTTGCTGAAAAGTAGGGTTTCGCACGGATCGAATGAAGGGTAGAGCCACAGGTCGTAACACATCTGAAATGTAACGAACGGCCACGTGTAACCAGTGGCACCCCGTACCATCAAGCCGGTGATAAACCAGTATGGCGACGACGAGTACACGCTTCTAATGTTTGTTCACCGCGATATCGCGAAACACGGATGCGACCATCATGATGCTGACGGTTTCATCCGAAAAAATAACGTTTTGCCATTCCTGCACGCAACTTCGTCGTTGCGTATACCATCACAGGCGCTCCTTTCTAGCAAGGGTAACCGCAGGCATGGTATCCAAGGTGATAGTCCATGCTGCTGCAAACGTCGTCGAACTGTTCGTGCAGATGGTTGTTACCTTGCATGGATGTTTGTGTTGTCTTTAGTATAAGCTAGTTCATAAGTAGTTTGTAAGTTTATGAACTGATGAGCCCCGCAGTTAAGTCCCATAAGCTTAACAAACATTTGATCATTTTCACCCACGATATCAAGGATTCTAGGTAGATGCCGTGTTTCTTGACTTCCGGAAGACGTTCGCAACGGTTCTGCACCATCGCTTGATGAACTAAGTTCGAACATTGGGAATTTGAGACCAAAGCGTATAACTAGTATAAAGAGTTTCTAGGTAGCAGAATACATCATGTAATTATCACCGGAAAGAAGAATGCTGGCACGTGGACCTTACCAGGAATGTACACGGAAGAGTCCTTTTAGTTTGGCAGGGGTGTGTGAAATGTCTCGACTCAAAAAGTCGTAGCGGTCTGAGAGACCGCATATAGTAGTTAAGGGTTAATATACAAGTCTTCGTTACATTAATAGCTAGTATTTCATACCCAAATGTATTCAAATGTTCAAATGTTTGTAGAGTCTATGGGACTTAACTTCGGGGTCATCAGTCCCTAAACTGACAAACTACTTATGAACTAGCTAATACTAAGGACGGCACAAATATCCATGCCCGAGGGGGGATTCGAACCCCCGACCGTAGTGGCCGTGCAGACCGTGACTGGAGCGCCTCAGTCCCCTCGGCCACCGCGGCCGGCACCCAAATATAACTTAATACGATTGTCAACAGTACTTTCATAATTAACAGTAAGTATGGAAAAACTAATGACGGCAAAACTTTCCTAACATTAATTGTGAAACACAATAATACCTACTTTAATGTTATGAGAAAAGAATTTACTTAGTTTTATCAGAAATAGTAATTGGCATACTATTTGAAATATAACAATACGCCTCTGGCATTAACTAATTAATATTTGCTAATTAAACAAACTTTTGCGACGTCAAATAATAGAAAATAACTTCAGGTAGTCACGTTAGAACACAAGAGTGACAAAAATTTCGGGGAAAAATGATAATAGATGGATTACATTCCTATCTATTATTATGCCACAGTGGTATCAGGGGGTAGAGTAATGCAAGCACATGGGAATAAATTCCAACGTGCTTCGTTACGATACTGAGAACATACTACGGACAACAGTAGGCTTCATTACAGGCTTCTTTAGTATGCGCGAAAGCATCACAGAGACGATTTGGAGACTCCAGTGGCAGGCGTTAGAAGAGGAACGTTCTGTATCGCGATACTGGCTTCTGTCAGAGTTGCGAGGGTGTAATTAGTCATGGAGTGAATCATGCTTAGTCCTAAGTATGTCTCGAGAAAAGATCACAAGGGTAAAAAAAGACGAAGGTCCACGCGGAGGCTTAGCGGCGAACGTGATTTCTTGTCAGAGAGGACACAGTTCATAGTAATCGATGGTAAAGCATCGACTAAAAGAGGTGATATCGGGCGTTCCACAGGGTAGCGTTATTGGTCCTCAGCTGTTCCTTATTTACATAAACGATTTGGGAGGAAATCTAAGTAGCTCTCTTAGGTTGTTTGCAGATGATGCCGTCATTCATCGTCTAGTAAATTTATGTGAAGATCAAAACCAACTGCAAAACGATCTGAAAAAGATATCATTATGGTGTAAAAATTGGCAATTGACTCTAAATAATGAGAAGTGTGAAGTCGTCCACATGAGTACGGAAAGAAATCCTTTAATCTTTGTTTACAAAATAAATCAATCAAAAGTGAAGGCCGTAAACTCTACAAAATACCTAGTAATTGCTATTACTTCAGACTTAAATTGCAAAGAACACGTAGATAATGTCGTGGGAAAGGCGAACCAGAGACTGCGTTTTATTGGCAGAACCCTTAAAAGATGCAACAGAACTACTAAAAGAAACTGCATACACTACGCTTGTCCGCCTTTTTATGGAGTATTGCTGCCCAGTGTGTGATCCTTATCAGATGGGTTTGACGGAGGACATCGAAAGAGTCCATCGAAGGTCATCTCGTTTTGCATTGTCACAATACAGGGCAGAGACCGTCAAGGAAATGATACGGAATGTGGGACGGGAATCATTACAACGACGGTTGTCGCTGCGGCATGGACTACTTACGAAACTCCAATCGTCAACATTCTCTTCCGAATGCGAAAATATATTGTTGACTCCCACTTTCATAGGAAAAATAAAATACGTGAAATTGGAGCTCGAACGGAGAGATTCAGGTGTTCTTTCTTCCCGCGCACTATTTGTGTATGGAATGGGAGAGAAATAGTATAAAGGTGTTTCGATGAACCCTCTGCCAGGCACTTAAATGTGATTTGCAGATGTAGATGTAGAACGCTCATTTCCGCGAACCATAGGTGAGTGCATAGGAAGTGGAAGTGACCATTATATACAAAGTACACATATTGAGTTGACTTTGGAGTAAGGGTGTAGCTGTAGAATAGGTGTCATAAAATAACCAAGACACCAAGGAACTTAGGTGACAGGTTCCTTACACCAAAAGAAGACGAAAATGTGTGGTAAACATGGTCTGTAAAAGGCACGCGTTAACAGGTATGACGGCCTGTGCACCCTCTGTACATAGGGTGTCGTGTACCTGCTATCTGAGTGTCAGGCCTGTCGGCAGGCTAGCAGACACGTCAGCAGGCAGGTAGGCGTGACCCGCGGACATCCGGAGGAGCCCCCCACCCCACCCCACTTCTGGCGCACACACAGGGCGGACATCGACCAGTAGAGGGTGGCAGGAAACTGGACACCGCACACCACTCAGCGTCGGATGCCACGCACCCTCCCCAAAAACAAGCCCCGCCGGAACGGGGACACCACCACCACCCCTTCTCTCTGTCTCTGTCTCTCCCCGGACAGTCAGAGAGTTAGGAGGGCAGTCTCTAACGGGCGGCAGCCACGCACTACGGCAGAAACCGAGCGCCAGCAACCCGTTAAAGCCGTCGACACACGGACTGCCCGACTGAACGAGACCGCGAAGAGTGCTGAGTCCACCGAGTGTACGTTACCAGCAAAAAAATACCACCTCCGTTTAAGGGGAGACGGAAGGCAATTTTTATCCCTATTCTGCCAATGCTATTTTACCCTTTGAATAGGTACACTTTTCAAAGGAACTATAAGTGATAAAACAACGAAATTTTTACTGCATATATATATATATATATATATATATATATATGTCTCAATTTACAAGTAAAATGATCATAATAACTCTAATGGTTTTGAAGAAAATTTTTTTTATTCTTTCAGCAGTAAAATTTAACTTTTTAAGTACATTAATTATTATAAAAAAAGTTGATAATTGTTTTGTGGTTCGCAATTTACTTGTAATGATATATTACCATCTTCAGTACAAAAATACCTAATTTCATCTTTCTAACCCCAATAGTTTTTATCAAATAATGGCACCTGAAAGTAAAAAAAAAGTAGTTTTGACAAAAATCAATTTAAAGTTTAATATTGCAATTCTAGTACAGTTATTGATAAGAATGACTTACCACTAATATTTTCCTGCAATATATTGAGCATGATCTGAATCATACTGATCTTCTTTTCTTCTCTTGGTCCCTCTTCTTTTCTGTCTAGCTTCTTTTGTGTATTTTAAATTAGCAATATCGGCTTTGCTGATTCTCTCTTTATCTATTTGCACCAAGGATTTTGCAGTATTTCCTCTAGATTGTATGCCCAATAATTCCAAAACATTCCATATTCTAGTTACACCATCATTGAAGCATAAAATAGCTTCATAAACACCAAATTGGAGGGTTGTGATCTGAAGAAATACGGTTTTTGGTAACCGGGTCCAATAACATTCGAAAACAATAACAAACACGATCGGAACAAAAAGTATCGATAGTAGATACAGGGTAGGAAACACTGAAGCGATAAAAGCAATAGAAGAATGAAATATTGTACAAGGAGTAAAATAATGCTTTGTGCATTTTCTCCCATGGTGCAAAACGGAAGGCGTGGCCAGATTGCACAGAACGTCAGGAAAACCGTCACAACTCACGAAAAAATTGTCGGATTTATATGAAACAAAAACTGTTTCACGCAGGAAATACCAGTTATTTCAAATACGCTTAAACCTAAAACTAAGATTTTTGAGCCCAGTTGCCTTCCGTCTCCCATGAACACAAGGAGGTTAGAATAAAGGGATTTGGCGTCAAGGAGGTTAGAATACGGAGAAACGCCTTTGCGCTGAAAAAGTGCAGCCTGTCTCCGCCATATTGCTAAGTTTTGGAGAAGTGTTCGTATTGTAGAGCTAATATTTAATGTCACTTAAACAGGAATGAAACGTTCGACGGTTTTGCCGTGATGTACAACGACTTAAAAGAGCGTAAATTAGCAGTTAAAAATTAAGTTTCCAAATATATTACGATGAGTATTTATTACTATTTATTCAAAACAGTGTATGTTTGAAAGTACTTACTTTGCCGTGACCGCACTAAGAGGTCGACTTAACGCATAGTTTTAACGGATAAATAGCATTCCAAAACTGACCTAGATGGCGGACAGGCTTCAACTGATATATGTGCTTGGCATAGATAATGCCATCTCCCTTTATTCTAACCTACTTTAGTGGCGTTACCTCTGCTCAGAACATGAATAGTTGAAGCCGGAAGGGCCATGTTTTTGTGTCCGATTTCTCAGTTAAACCCTGTTTGAATACTGCCCTCTTTACGTAATGTCAATAAATTGACAGTCGCATCGGTCTATTTACTTAGATATGACATACATTTCAACGACTACAATTACTATATACACGCACTACGACAAATATTTTGAGCACAAACAAATAGTGGAGTGCCTAGTTTGCTGGCTTCAATATTTCAGTGTTAGGGCATCTCCATAGATTCTAACCTCTTTCGTTTAGGACCAGAGACTATATTCAGCACAGGTAGGATCTTCGACGCGACGTTGTAGATGCTATTTTAAATTCAGCATATTTAGAAATGGTGAATTACAACTTTCAGCATGCCACTACGAAGCCTTTAAAACTTATCAGGAAACGTCTGCTTTACAAATAAATATCAGTCTGCAATAAATCAACAATGTAAATCTTCTTCAAGCATACCAGAATGAAACTTTCACTCTGCAGCGGAGTGTGCGCTGATATGAAACTTCCTGGCAGATTAAAATTGTGTGCCGGAACCGGGACTCGAACCTGGGACCTTTGCCTTTCGCGGGCAAGCGCTCTACCGACTGAGCTACCCCGACACGACTCACGATGCCGCCTCACAACTTCACTTCCGCGAGGTACTGGCGGAAGTGAAGTTGTGAGGCGGCATCGTGAGTCGTGTCGGGGTAGCTCAGTCGGTAGAGCGCTTGCCCGCGAAAGGCAAAGGTCCCAGGTTCGAGTCCCGGTTCCGGCACACAATTTTAATCTGCCAGGAAGTTTCTTCAAGCATGTTTATAAGTACGTAAAATCGACATTTTTGATCAGGAGGCTGTTGTAACAGCAAGGATAGCGTTCTGGACTACGATCATAAATGTAGTGCGCGTTAGTTCCGAACTTCTCCACAGCTATATATATATATATATATATATATATATATATATATATATATATATATATTTTTTTTTTTTTTTTTTTTTTTTTTTCATTTTTGCATTTCAATTGTACATCTCTGGATATATCAAAAATTTGTTCTTCCATTCTGTGTGTTATTTACATTTTCATCTCTTTAGAAGACAGAAGGACGAAACATATTTGGGCAGTAATTTCGGAATATGTCACGATTTTGGAGTGTGTGTTTACGAGTAATAAAAAATGTTCAAATGTTTGTATAGCTTACGGGACTTAACTACGGGGTCATTAGTCCCTAAACCTACAAATTACTTATGAACTAGCTAAGACTAAGGACGGCACAAATATCCATGCCCGAGGGGGGATTCGAACCCCCGACCGCAGTGGCCGTGCAGACCGTGACTGGAGCGCCTCAGTCCCCTCGGCCACCGCGGCCGGCTACGAGTAATACTCTGCCAATAGCAAACCAGTGTAAATGTAAGTATCTTCTGTGATCGGTAACACCGCTTAACCAAGTACACTGACAGTGATAAATATTTCTGTATTATTCATCGGGGGGATCATTAATAAAGAAAAACGTTGCTACCCTAATCCATATTTGTCTACTGTGTACAAACGAAATTTATAAGCAGCTTCTTCTCCAACTGCAGAAAATGAAATAATGAATGACAGAGTAAGCATTAACGCTTTAATGCACAGTGTAGCTGATCAGCTACATACCTTATTTTTCCCATTATCTCTCAAACTGATCAACATTTTACCACTAATTTACTTGTACCTGCTTCTACAATAATGTTACACATGCAAGTAGCTCGTCCTAGAAATTACAAATTGTAGAGTGCTATGGAATCAGTTAGACAGCGGCATTGATTGACTCCTAACATTTGCGTTTGTTTACTTTAGTATTCCTCCTTTGCTATGTAAAAGTAGTCAATCACACACTCCTATTGTATTATGAGCTACGTTCTGGGAAGATGAGAAGCATATTAGTGACATTTATTGCAACGGGTACATCATTGAAGCACTATATAGCTGACCAGCTAGGAACGTTTTGTTGCTAGTAGTGCTTGTTGTACAAGTAAGACACGCTTGAGATTAGTGCATTCCAAAACAAGACAATAATTCTATGCTCATTTCTGCGTAAATTGTGGTACATATAATTCACTTGCGTTGTATGCTTAAGTTCTTATTACGAAAATTTTCTGATGCGTTGGTCAAGGCGAAAGAATGTCTGAGAATTGTTTCTTTCTTAACTATGATTTCTCGGGCTTTCTAATGAATATCGATTAAGATGTTACAGCGTTATAATCTTACACAGGTCACCCAAAGTAAGGTTACAAACGATTTTAATAACGAATATGAAATGTGTCGTAAATTTTCTAGTTGAAAAAGCATCTAAAATTCCTGATTTTTCAGTATTTATTAGTGGTATTATTTCTTAGCTAGCAGTTCCATTTTGTTGTAAGCCTTATTATGTCTGACTAGAGAACATTATATAAAATACGGTATAATAAATGTTCTCTGTTAAGTTTGGTTACCAACCCATAGGACCCCAAGCATTCAAAAAATCAAGAAAATAAACATGTTATACGTCTAATGTTTTGTCATGGGTATGACATGAAAGTATTTCAAGTTTAATTTTGGACATTTATAGCACTGCCCTGTAAAGAGTTAAGTAACGTTTATGGACCGCAGATAGGTCCCATAACTTTACAAACATTTGAACATTTTTGAACGCGGCCGGCGACGGATAAATCAGTGAAAAATTCCTGATTACATTTGCTCTATGTTTGTTTGGATTTCGTATTAACAGCATATCTCTGTATTCAATAAAAATTGTACAGAGGTTAATTAAATTTTTTATGTAATTTCTCTATTGTATCACCTCCTAAAATACGACTGAGTTGAAAAACTACGTTCGTCCGAGTAGGAGACAAGTACACATTCTCAAACAAATTCCCCACATGGCTTCGTTTGTCAGCTAGGTTCCCCAATCGGTCGTCTGCGCATGCGCCAAGCACTTTCCAACGCGTAAGAATATGATCCATCCTATTCCGCCTACTAGTGATCGTATGCGTGCATCTTGTGTAAGTGGACGCATCTACACGGTACTCGGCTGGCGTGACCAATGCATCATGGCTAATTTCGTAAGCTCCCACTTCCCGTGTAGAAAGGGCTTTTAAGTTCGGTCCGGATCCCTAGTAGGCAGTCGTCGACTCACCTCTGAAGATGTTGCCCGCAGTAGGTAACGAAACGTCAAGAGTAAGAAGTTTAAGGGTATACGGAATGAGATGAAAAAATCGAGTTTTGGGTAAATGCATTTTCGAAAAATTTAGACTCTCCCGTATAATACCATGTATAAAATATTTGGATGACGTGAATAGAACTATTTTAAATAATTTTGATACACGATGTTCCGCACCTTGTATATGAAACGCGAAATATACCTTATATAGACAGCGTTGCCAGAGATATAATTGAGCACAAGAGAGTTAGCTTTTCTGTTAGCTACACTACTAGACAGTTGACAATAGATTGGTAACGATGTGAAAATTTCCAAACTGGAGTGTGTTGGCCATGTTCAGAAAAGGATGGGATCAAGACTTCGACGGCTCAAGGCTAGCATGAAAGGCAAGAAATTGAGCGATGGAAAAACTTTAAATGGGAAAAATAGACTGACAGATGCTACAATAGATCATATTCAGAAGTGCTATTGTCTAGCGATAAGACAGAATACAGCAGATGCAGAATTAATGAGATGAGCAGTCTGGGCTCTGTTTTTTCATATAGCTTCAAACAATGAGAATCCCCAACATGGACTGTGTCCAAAAGGAGACGATAGTTGGTACAAGTACAACAGAGGCAAGATAACTAAGAAACAATACAATCACCATCACCTGCCGCCTGCCATAATGGATGAAATAAAACCAATATTCCGAGACCTCGCAGAAAGAAATGTCTTCATGGCCGGACTCAAAATCCAAATGAGCGTGTGAACCATGTGATATGGAATAGACTACCTAAATCTGTGTTTGTGCGTATAAACACACTTCGCTTTGGCGTTTATGATGCTGTTTCATCATTCAATCAGGGCAATATAACAAAGAGCAAAGTTCTGCAGAAGTTGGGGCTCTGTGTAGGACTACGAACTGCTGCAGCTATGCTTTGTTTGGACAAGGAAGGGCACAGGTCTTCAGATAATGCCATAAAAGTATATTCAAAGATGGCTAGACAGCATAGGAGATCCATCAAGAGGAAGCTGTTTGACGATTCTGACGATACAAGCTATGGAGCAGGCTTGTACTGAAGTAAAAACTTTGAAGCTAATTTCCCGTAACATTAGTTTTTTTGTGTATAAGGTACATTTTCTCAGGGCCTATTTATAGCAGAAAGATGAAATTTTCTGTAGTTGTTCCTTAAGACCTTCTAATATATCTGAATTAAAAGATATGTGGAATTATTTTGTATTAATGGATGTAAATTTTAAAATGTTTGTTAAAATGTGTAACTTTTCTTAACATTTACAAAAAATAAAACATCTCAAAAACTATACATTATTTATTCAAAATTAATAATTCAGCATAAAAGCAGAACAGATCTCTGCGTTCTGTGAAAAAATCAAGAGTGTCGTCCAAATAACAAATGAGAAAATGTTCCTAATTTTAGCTCAGTTTAACATTGTAAGCATAGGGCGTTCCGTATACCCTTAAAGAAGTTAACTGTTTCAGTTTAATTTCTGATTAACGGTGCGCAGCACGTGTAGTGACTGCTTGTGGTCAGCCGCCGTCAGCCAACCGCTGCATTGCCAGTTGCCTCTGGCCCCCATCCCCATTTGCATGCGCGAGCCGCCGCTAACGCAGTAAATGGTCCGCCTGCACCGCCCTCTAATACTTCCGGCGTGGTGGCGGCAGCGCCGGCTGATAAATCTGTTCGCACTGCGGCAGCGGCGGCGGCAGCGGTGGTGGCGCCTCTGCCGGGTATCGACGGCACTACAGCCACAGGGCGCGGCGGCCAGGGGCCAGGGGTGCCTTCTCAGGGGGTCAGCACAGTACTAGCAGGCGCTAGCGATATACTTAGCTTACAAACTACTTAAACCTAGGTAAACTAACCTACGGACAAACACACACACACCCATGCCCCAGCGAGGACTCGAACCTCCACGGCGAGCAACCGCGCGCTCTGCAGCGAGGTGCTTTAGACCGCTCGGCTACTCCACCACGGCTAATTCTCTCCCCTTCGCTCGCATTGACTGGGTAGTCTGCATCGCTTGTTTCTACTTCCAAATATAAATCTTCATAGATTTAGCTTTAAAAATGTTTTCCTAATCAAGTATTCTGATACAACTTGTCATCGCCTATTGCACCATTGATGGCAGAATTCAATTCATTCCAAAACACATTTTATTAAAAAAATTCTTATCATGATTCGAAATCCAAATTTTCGCATTTCTAGCATCAAAATAGTCTCAGAAGCACCCTTAAGAGATTTTCCCTTATTTCACCACCTTAATGGTTGAAAAAAAAAACACTTTCTTTATTACAATAAAAAATCCTAAGTTTTGTATTTCTTGCTTCAAAATTATGTTTAATAGCAACGTATTTTCAAGAAACCGTCCATCCTCCATTTCACCCCTTTAGGAATGGGAATAGCGAAAAATCGCTGAGGCCTGCACTGTAACATAAACAACACAAATTTCAGGTTTCTATCTTCTATAGATTCACTTTTTAGCGCCGTTTTCTGTCTTTTAGAAATATTTATTTTTTTCGATGACATAAAAGTTTTCTGGGTGTTGTACCGCGTCATGATGTAAGGCTATTACTTAAATAACCGACGTTTCGGCCAACGTTACAGTGGCCTTCATATGAGCATACCCAGATGAAGGCCACTGTAACGTTGGCCGAAACGTCGGTTATTTAAGTAATAGCCTTCTTACATCATGACGCGGTACAACACCCAGAAAACTTTTATGTCATCTGACTCTGGCCGCGGAAGCCTACGTAATTTTTTTTTTTTTTTCCTCTTCCGTTTCCTTGACGTTTCTAGTTGTTTCATGTTAATTCAAGTACAATATCCGATATTCGCTGTTATTTCTTCTTAAGATGACGTATTAGCGTGGTGGTTAGCGTCGCGAGCTGTGGAGGAAAAAGAGATGTAATTAACAGGTTTGCGTCTACTCTTTCGCAGATATTTTTAACCATTTAGTTTAATTAAGTTTTATGAAACTTTTTTGTAACTTTAATACAATTATAATAACCGATATTCGACTTTATTTGTTAGAAACATGAACGAACTCTGTCAACGTGAGAATTTGTTGAGTTCTTTGTGCTACGGCTCAGAAACAATTAAATTTCAAGACAGTTTCCCGTCGCAGCAGAGTAGCTGTGCGCACTAAGGCGCCTTGCTGCGGTGCGCGCGGCCGTTCGCCGTCGGAGGTTGGAGTACTCCCTAGGGCATGGGAGTTTTTGTTGTGCTTAGCATAAGTTAGAGTAAGTAGTTTGTAAGTTTACGGACTAATGACCACCGTAGTTAAGTCCCTTAGATATTCAAACATTTGAACATGTTGTTTATTTTTATTATGTTTACTTATTTATTTATTTATTTTAATTTATTTATTTTTTACATTTTCCCACGTGACTCGGTTTTTTTCTCGGTGTTTGAATTCCGTTGTAGTTCAGTACAGGTTGGAACAGATCAGTTTTACAGTGGATATAGAATGTGGGTAGCGTATTGTTACGGAAGCAGATTCAGTAAAGGACGAACAGTGCTTTATGTACAGTACTAAAAGAAAAAATTATCACAGTGAACATTGCCAAGCTGAGGCGCTGTCCCGCGTGTATAAACAAGTAAAATGTATCGGGTAGAGTCTATTATCTCCGAAGGAATTCCAAAGTAAACAACTGGAGCTGATGCAGATGATTATTTCACCGTTGACAATTTTTTTGTGAGTTTTTGCCAAAAGTGATTTGGTCGTACATTTTGTTATCATTATCAACTGCTTTCAGTTAAATGTATCGACTTCGTGTTCCTTGTAAAATTTACAATTTCTGAAAGAGTATTGCATGCCACATGAAAGCATATAAAAGCTACGGTTTCAGGTTTTATTTATTACTAGCTGAAAACCCGGCGTTGCCCGGGTATTTATTTATTTATTTATTCCTGCCATTTTTCAGGTATAGATTAATTTGTATAAGGGCTGTATGTCTGTAAAATCTCTTGGGAATAGAATTAGTAGTAAAGAAGTAATAGATTAAAACTTGGTGCGTGATGGGGCGGTTTTCCATGAATGTTACTGTTTATGTGCTCATATCTCATGAACGACGTGTCTTAATGTGATACACTTTAGAAGTTACACTCAGCTATACGCGTGAATACTGTCTGTAAAATTTCCTGCGGCTACAATTTATAGTTTTCAAATTATAAATTGTAACGTCATACCGAGAGGCGTAGTTTTACTCCACAAACAGCGGAAAAGTAGTAGGCGAGAAACTTTTTTCCTTTCATCATTTTACTATGCTTGGCAGCTAGAAAAAGTTTAATAAAGGTTTGAAATTATGTTTAAAGTTTGTTGCAAGTCACTAAGTACTGTCATTCTCATACAGTATATTTCGAAAGTCTCGCCGCATTATATGGCATTTTTTGCCATTTCTATTGTATGACGTAATATCTTTTGAACCGTGTGCCGTATGTGATTCTTAACCATGCAGCAATTGTTACCTCACGGTAAGGAATGCGTGTACCAAATTTAGTTGAAATCGGTCCAATGGTTTAGGAGAAAATGAGCAGCATTTTCGCAAAATGCAGCAGTTTTTCGCGCATCACATTGTTTATGACGTCATATGTCGTGAACTATATATCGTATATTATTATTACACTTGCGGCGACCGTCCTCATGGATTGAAGCTAACGTGTACAAAATTTCAGAAGGATTGGAACAAAACTGTAGATTTGTATGCAACACGTACAAACACACGGACACTCTGATTTATATATTAGATTATTATTATTATTATTATTATTATTATTATTATTCGACGATCGCTAAGAGAGATACCGTGTAATTTTACACACAGCCGTCCTGTAAACACAGTGATCTACGTGCCAGCCCGCAACAGGCGCTGGAGAGCGCTGCGGTCGCAAAGCAAATCACGATGAGCAGCACGTTGTGTTCCGTGGGATGTAGCGGGTCGTTTCAGAGCGTGCTATAGCTACACTATACTAGGTAGACAGCACGTCCTGCCTGCACCACGCTGGGACAACACGTCACGTGTGAGAACGGCTTTACGGCAGAGCTCTGGTGACGATGCAGTGCTGCTGTAGATCGCTTGAACAGGCGCTCAGCGATCCACAGGGCACTGTGTGCGGCTGCGACTGCAGTCGTAGCGCACAGTGCACCGAAGAAGGAAAGAAAAAACCTGCAAGGCGGAAAGATGGCGGCCACGCCACGGCTACGGCCGCTGAATTGGAATTTCCCGCTCGCTATTGCGGCGCTGGGCGGAATACACAATGGCCTGCAGTGGCTGGCATTGGCAGACTGCTGCTGCACAAAAACACCACTGGGGGGGGGGGGGAGGGTAGCGGGGGTGAGAACGGCCGGCGCGGCTCAGCGAGTACTAGTAAAAAAGTCCACTACACACGCCACGATTTATCGTCCGACCCACCAACTGACCAACAAACCAAACAAATTCGTAGCGGCCTACACGCGTTCCGACCAACTGCACGCAACGATTGCAGCGCCTCCTGTTCTCTGGTGTCCGTTTGTGGAACTGTTTTTGTTTTTGCGTGTTCGCTATGCAAACAACAGACGATCTCAGGCAGGACGTTGGTCGGGTAGCGCTACACGCGCACAATTTGTTGGGTGGAGTGGTGGGGGTCGGATGTAGGACGGCCAGGCCAGACCAGACCAACCATTTGACAAGACAAAGTTCGGGAAGCGTCTCCACACGTCCAAACTTATCGGACCACCGATAAATTGGTCCCGACAAATCGGATTGTGTGTAGGAGTCTTAGGGTCTAGACGGCCAGACACCAACTGCCAGAATTCGTGAGGCCACCATTTTAGCAGATAATTTTAGCGGATAATAATAATTTCGTGTGGCTCATTGGACTGGTGCAAGTCTTTCAATTGGACGCCACTTCGGCGACTTGCTGGTCCCTAGCCTACCCCAGTTATCCAACCGCGGAAAGGGGGCCTACAGTTTAACGTGGAATCCGAACCACGTGTCGTTTATGACGACGCCTCACATCGTTGAGAGGTGAAGGATGGTTTAAAGTGCAGACTGAAAAAATCCGAGGTCCGACCGGGTTTTGAACACGTGACCCTTCGGTATCTACTCGAGCACTTTACCCCAAGACCACCGGGCCCGACATCCGCTGCGAAAAAATAAGAACGGTTCTGTTCTGCCGTGCTCCGAGCGTGCTTAGTAGACGAGCTGATTCCGCGCAATGAAAACAACGCACCATTATGAGCAGACATTTGGCCCCTACACAAATTCCGATTTATCGTTCGACAGACCAACGAACCAAATGCGTAGCAGACTAGACACGTTACGTCCAACTGGACGCAGCGATTTTATTTTGTTTTTCTGCATGTTCGCTGCACAGACAGCAGACGATCGCAGGCAGGAAGTTGGTCGGCTGGATTGGTGGGGCGGGGCGGTCGGATGTCGGACAGCCAGGCCGGTCACAGCCAACAAGAAATGTTGGTCGGGAAGCGGCCCACACGGCGAATATTTAGGACCGCCGATAAATTGATCCCGACAATAATGAACTAATTTACCCTAATAAGCTGTCAACGTGAATGTAAACAAAGATTAATAACCATGCACCCAATAACTTGCAGGTATTTTTATTTTGATTTTCATAAACTTTTCGACCCCACACTTGGTGTCTTCTTCAGAAAGATAGAAATTTTTTACCTGAAATTGATACTTCCAGACCCAAGGTTGTAGGTGACATGACATTTATATAGAGAGGTACGTTCATGATACAAAATACGTACAGTACATCAATAAAAAAAAAAAAAAAAAAAAAAAATTATTTTCAATAATTTTGTACCCATACAATTGTCTGTTTCGTACCTTCACTACAATTTTTTTATGATATTCACCATCTTACAGCAACATGCTTTTCAAAGAAATGACGTAATAACATCACAGGATGATTTAAAATCAACTGGCTGTCAAATATGATAGTTCGACATGCCAAAACAAGGCTATGAGCAACTTGTCATCAAGTCTTTCCTGCCGCCATTGTAAGCGTACTAAAATTTGCCGACTGCTGGTGTCACACAGTGTAGAAACGTGTAAGTAAACCAGGTTGTGCGCGTTACCACAGTCCATCCACGATTGTGTGATGCAGACCTAGCGTGAATCACAAAGAAATAAAGCGAGAAAAACCAGGGCCTGAAAGAGTAACGTCTGACCGCTACGTTACTGTAGTCAATGTAAAGATTCACATTAAATAACTGCTTATATTACATGTTTGTTCCACAATAATATTTATATTATTGTACACTACCTTTCGGCTTCTTAGGCCTTCTTCAGAGAAATTACTACTACAGATTATCCACATCACACCAGCTGCTGTGTTTCGAGTACAAAGATTTTAGAAAGATACGTGTCTGTCATAGACCGTGTAACCTTTAATATTTTATAAGGAACAAAGACGGCCAACCAATTATAACTGTAACTAAGAAATAACTGTAAATTAATTTTTAATAAATAAGCTGAAAGAAACATATGGCTCATGACATTTGTATCAGACTGTGTCTAATGTAACTCAGTAAGAAACATGTTTTTAATCTTATCATAAATTTCTACTCTTTGTACTACGCTCGTCGAAATAATTAGGGGATCTGTTGATATATCGGTTTCTGCCCCAACTTTTCTTTCGGTCGGACTCTAAAAGTCACTATATTGGGAACCATCCATTGAGACAGGCATTGCTGGCTTCGATTAGTTCTGGGACGTTCCTGTGCAACAGCACGCCGTGGCCGAGCGCATTGAGGTGCTATGCTCCGATTCGCGAGGCCGTTCCCCCTCGGGGGTTCTAATACCCCCCCCCCCCCTCCCTCTCGAGCATGGAAGTTTGTACTGTCTTTAGTACAAGGTAGTTGATAAGCAGTTCGTAAGTTTAGGGACTGATGGCCCCGCAGTTACGTGCCTTAAGCTGTACAAACATTTGAACATTTCAGTTCAACAGCACGGCCGGCGTGGCACGTGTGTTCTTGGAAGTGGCGCTGTTAGTGTAGAGCGCTCCCACAGTGTTTTCAGGCACGCCGGTTTCCATGGAAACGCGACGCGTCCACTTCCGCTGCCGTGCTGCGCCCGAGAAAATGCACGCCGTTCCAGCTGCACCTCTTCTTACGTCATCGTCCCCAGCGGTGGTGGCCGCCCTCTGGCCTTCTCATGCGTCCTGTGAAGCACTCCTCATCCGGCAGATCTCGACCACAGACACTTCGTAACTGTCGCTCAAGTATAACAGGCGAAGAAACCACAAAACACACTTCGCTTTCTCCTGCGCTGTCGCCACTGCTACACACACACACATATATATATATTACGACGTTACAGCGTTCATTTATAATGAAATAAATCGCAATTTGCGATCACTTATGGCTTCACTGTATTAGGTTTAGAAGTAATAGCAATGTGTGGCGAATGAAAATTAGTCTAAAACTAGTACAGTGAAGACATAAGTGATCGCACAGTGCGATTTATTTCATTATAAATGAACGGTGTAACGTCGTCAAAAAATATATAATTGTATACAAGCCGATGCTGAGCTCCTGACGACAATCAATTGTTTCTCGATACCTCATGGTCTGTTCTTCCTGATGCGGGAATACAGTATTGTGACTGCGAGTATTACAGAATTAAGAGGCTGTGGTAATAGGGAAGAGACAGTGTGGCGAATGGAGATTTGGCTGTGGCGGGAGACGTGCAGGAAAGAGTCCTCTGCAGTCGGGCTGGTCACTGTGTCCTCGGTGACGGAGTGGTCAACGCGTCTGCCTAGTAAGCAGGAGATCTCGCGTTCGAATCCCGGCCGAACACAAATTTTCAATCGAACGCTCGGCCATCGCGGCCGACAATCAAATTGAGTTCCGCTGTCTGCTGCTTTCTAGATTTCAGGAACAAACGGAGTGTGTGAGTACGCAGGAAATACGCATTTTGTTATCACGGAGGTCTGCGGGCGAGCAGAGGGGCGCAGGATCCATTCCTCCCGCGGTCAGAAAAATAGGACTGAATCCTCCCGAGCCTGCAAGGGTGTGGAAAAGGACGGCACTGAATCCTCCCGAGCCTGCAAGGCTGTGGAAAAGGACGGGACTGAATCCTCCCGAGCCTGCAAGGGTGTGGAAAAGAACGGCACTGAATCCTCCCATAATCTGTTTAAGCAGGCAGTTGGTGGCGGCCCGGGACCACAGTGTGTGGCCAGACCTTTATGAATATTCCAGGCGAGCAAAGCTATCTAGCTTATGTTCCTGTGTATGTTCCTACGTTGTACAGTAAAGTAAGAGTGAGAATTAAGCCCCAATTAACTTTAGAGTCAGAGTAAACGTACAGTAATATCACTTTGGTTGTTACAATCTAAAGATTACGCTTTACTCGCAATTGATAAATCTGTGCAACATTTTCAGCAGTTGGTATACAAGTTTATTTGATACAGCGTCGAATTACAAACAGAGGACAAGGCAGTTTTTTTTTTTTTTTTTTTTTTTTTTTTTTTTTTTTTTTTTTTTTTTTTTTTTTTTTTTTTTAATAGGTACTTTTGCGCCTCGGGTTCGATTCCCTCTAGAAGCTTAATTTCATTTATTAAATTTCTTGTAATATTAAACTTTTAATTATAAAAAGACTATCTTCAAAATTGGAGGTAATAAGTAGAAAAAGGTAACACGAGAAAAAAAATCCATTAATCTATGCCGAAACGTGGAAGAGATATAAGGAAGCATGAGGCTGTTATAAACAAGTACAACGAAAACATCGGGTAGGAGATTTTCTGCACTCGGGGACTGGGTGTTGTGTCGTCCTCATCCTCATTCCATCATCATTGACATGCAAGTCGCCGAAGTGGCGTCAGATAAAGAGACTTGCACCAGGCAGGCTGAACACGACCCCAGTTGGGGTCTAACGGCCATAAATGCCACACGATCATCACCATCAGCACGAATAATGTTGCGACTTTGGAAGAAACGGTAGGAGCAGTAGAGAACTTACGCATGGAGACGAGATATATAATGCCAAACTTCAACACTTGTTATGTAATCACCACTGACCATACCGGATGTAGGGTTGCCAGATCTCCGGGCGCCGCCCGGAGTGCCCGGATTTGGAATGAATTCTCCGGGTCTACGTGCCAATGACTCTCATCTCCGGGCTTGAAGGTAATCTACATCTGAACATTTTTTACTTTTTCACGACGCTTTTTAAGTACTACGCTCATGTAGCGACGATCTACATCGAAATTAACGTAACTTAAACTAAGGACGAACACAACATCCATGCCCTAGGGGGGGATTCGAACCTCTGGCGGGAGCAGCCTCGCGCACCGTGGCAAGACGCCTCAGTGCGCTCCGCCATTCCCGGCCGGCTCCTCTCTAGTAATTATGAATAACTGTATATAAATGTCAATTTCTTATTGCAACAAAACGCTACTTTTCTATTTTTCCTCTAAAAACTTTTCATTGTTGCGTCGGTAGTAATCGGATAGCGCATTATTAAGCAAACGCTGTTGCGGCAACGTGTCAACTGGCGCCGTCTATTATTTGTGTTCGTTCGTTCATTGTTTGTTATCAGTTTACCGGCAATTTTTGGAATACTCGGATCGTGTGTGAACAGACAAGCTTACATTAACTCAGATTAGTGAGTAGTAACAGTGAAATGAAGAGACGATATCTACGTTCGTTCCGTGAAGAATGGTTGCAGGAAGAAAATTATAAAGAGTGGCTACAAAAAGTCGATACTCTTGGAAGGCGCAGCTGTTGTGAGCAGCTTTGATGCTGCCGCCACTTCTGCTGCCACGCCGACTGAAGTGTGCCGATTGTTGATCAACAGCAACTGCGGCATGTGAAGGCCACCCCTAGCAATGTTCCACCGGGGGGATACTTGCTGGGAGCGAGTAGATGGTTTTTATTTATTTATTTATTTATTTTTTATTTTTATTTTTATTTTTTTTTTTTTTTAATTCACGTGTAATCCTGGGAGGGGGGGGGAGTTGGTCGCAGTTGGGGGGGGGGGGGTGAGTCACTGGCCAAGGGGGAGGGGGACACGTCTGGTCTCCGGGCCTGCCTCGAGTTCAATCTGGCAACCCTAACCGGATGACAGTATGAATCAACGCTGAACACTGGTTGGTATACAAGGATGCGGAGACCTTTTGCCAATCTTGCAACTAGCACTACTTATTGTTTGTACCATTAGAAAGATGGAAGATTAATTTTTAGTGTCCCATCGCCGTCATAGGACATCTTGGCTGTTAAGCGATCTGGTGTGGAATGAAGTGACAGGTAAGGCCGGGAACGGCTTGGGGTGGGGGCTGGTACCTGCAGGAGGCGCCACTGTGCTAGAATAGTTGGGGAGGATTCAGTGCTGTCCCCTGTTCGCCTACCTGCCGTTGGGAGGATTCCGTCCCGCGCCCGAGCAGAGTGTCGCCACAGAATAAGGAGTATACAGAAAGGAAACTCCCGCTGCAGTCTGTCGTCCAAAATTTAGTGCGCATGCGCGGAATCGGCCATATTGAAAAGCAGTAAACGTGTGATCACTCCCTACTCTGTGGCGTGGTAATGCGCCGTCTTTGTTTGTTAATTCTGTATTTTAACTGCCTGAAGCGCATAAAAGTAAACAAGTATTTGGTACAGTGAAAAGAAAGAACTGTGTGTCAGTGGTTGGAGCTGTTCCGTTTTTATTATGAGCAGCAATAAAAGAAAAGGCGGCCGATGGTGTTCAGCACCTAATTGCCGCAATAATTCGAATACAAATAAGGATATAAGTTTCTTCACCTTCCCATAAGATGCTGAGCAGTAAGTGAACGTCGCTATATGTGTAGTCAAAGTTAAATGTTATCAGTTTCGAATGAGAGTAATGTGTGCGTAATTGTTAAAAGTAGCCTTGCTTCTTCTCTTGACGATAACTGTCGCTGTTGCTGTTGCTGCAGCAGTTCAACAGCATCGAAAAGTTGTAGTACATTTACATTTTATAAGTTTCACGTTGCAGGGAATAGTATAAAATGAATGACAAAGAATAGTGCGTAAGTAGGCAGGTAAAATTTTACTTACGGTATTGGAGGCGTAGTGTGCTAATGTTGGCAACGAATACTCTTTGGATACTCAAACAAATAGATTAAAGGGAATAATTATTTTATGCTGTTCCTGTTCTGTGATTGACAGATTCCTCTATATGCCCTTCTCTGATCAGTAAATTAATGATACTCCTAAAGCAAATACAACTTTTATATATGCCCAGATGTCATTAGTTCTGTGTAATCACGTTGTACTGCTAAGTCTGACTCAATATTTTGTGCGAATTTATTCGTGTCAAATAAAACCTGGCAGTTGTAAAGTCACTTTCTTGTTTATAACTAATTTCCCACACATAACTACGCGTTATTTGGAATTTTTCAAGAGAAAAACACCAAATAAAACGATCATCGATTCCACTGTACATTTTCGTAGTTGTACGAAAATGTAGGCCTATTTTTTTTCGTTGGATTACAATTAGGTGCAAGAAGATGGCGCAAAATAGATTAAAGCCGTTTCCTTTCGTAAAAGTCGGCGAGATTAGCTGCAGTTCGTAAGAAGTCCATTTCCAGCCAAAGTACTAAGTGGCTATAGTTCCGCGTTTACTGCTTTTCAATATGGCGTCGAGCACAACGCTTGGTAACATACAGATCAAAGGCGCCGCCCCCAGCTTTCCCTTCTGTATGCTCCCTATTCTGTGGTGTCGCCTCGGCAGCCGTCAGCAGGTGCGGCAGGTGGCGGCCAGAGGGTGGCCATTAGCGCGCTGACCCACCTCAGCTGCCATTAGCGCTGAAGCCCTCACAACTGTGTCACCGGGCCGCGCCGAGTCACTGGCTAAGTAAGGCCGCGTACACAATGCCGCCGACAAACCGTCCTCAAACGACGTCGCTCCAGTTTGACTGAAAACATCGGCCGACGGCGTGGTCACACTGCAACCGATATACACTACCACCACCAACACCATCATCATCATCATCATTAGACTGAATATGCCTTTCAGCGTTCAGTCTGGAGCATAGTACCTCTAATAAAATTCCTCCATGATCCCCTATTCAATGATAACATTGATGCCTCATCTGATGTTATGCCTTTTACTTCAAAATCATTCTGCACCGAATCTAAGTACTTTCTTCTTGGTCTACCTCGACTCCTCTTTCCCTCCACTGGCTAGCTCATGAGTCTCTTAGGTAACCTTGCTTCTCCCATGCGTATAACATGACCCCACCATCTCAGTCTGTTCGCTCTAACTGCTTCATCTATAGTGTTCATTCCCAGCTTTTCTTTGATTTCCTCATTATTGACACCCTCCTGACAATGTTCCCATCTATTGGTACACTACCTGACATTAAAATTGCTATGCCAAGAAGAAATACAGACGATAAACGGCTATTCATTGCACAAATATATTACACTACAACTGACATATAACTGCACTTTCTTGCAATTTGGATGCATAGATCCTGAGAGTGCGCCTCGGTTGCACAGTGGTAGAGTGCCAGACTACAAATCCAAAGGTCACAGGTTCGATCCTCGCCAGTTCCTAGGATTTTTATCTGTCGCTTTCCACTTCTTTCACCTCTGGCAGTATTGCTCATGTGAAAAATACCGAGTAGCACCGTGGTTCGGAACCCACGTTAAACTGTAGGTCCCCCTATAACTGACTGGGTAAGTCAGTTCGAAGGTCGGAGGAAGGCAACGGCATACCACCTCCAAACAGGACCATGCCTAGTAAAGCACTGTGGTGTTCAAACCAATCTTCGGATTGTTGACTGCTTTATCTTAGATCCTGAGAAAACAGTACCCAGAACAACCACCTCTGCCGTAATAACGGCATCTATATGCCTGGCCATTGAGTCAAGCAGAGCTTGGATGGCGTGTACAGGTACAAATGCCCATCCAGCTTCAACACGATACCACAGTTCATCAAGAGAAGTGACTGGCGTATTGTGACGAGCCAGTTGCTCGGCCACCATTGACCAGAGGTTTTAGCATGGTGAGAGATCTGCAGAATGTATTGGCCAGGGCACCAGTCGAACATTTTCCGTATCCAGAAAGGTCCGTACAGCAAATGTAACATGCGGTCGTGCCTTATCCTGCTGAAATGTAGGGTTTCGGAGGGATCGAATGAAGTGTAAGCCACGGGTCGTAACACATCTGAAATGTAACGGCCACTGTTCAAAGTGCCGTCGATGCTAACAACAGGTGACCGAGACGTGTAACCAATGGCACCTCATGACATCTCTCCGGGTGATACGCCAGTATGGCGATGACGAATACACGCTTCCAATGTGCGTTCACCGCGATGTCACCAAACACGGATAAGACCATCATGGTGCTGTAAACAGAACCTGGATTCATCAAAAAAAAAATGACATTTTGCCATTCGTGTACCCAGGTTCGTCGTTACGTACACCATCGCATGCGCTCCTGACTGTGATGCAGCGTCAAGGGTAACCGCAGCCATGGTCTCCGAGCTCAGTCCATGCTGCTGCAAACGTCGTCGAACTGTTCGTTCAGATGGTTGTTGTCTTGCAAACGTCCCCATCTGTTGATTCAGGGATCGAGACGTGGCTCCACGATCCGTTACAGCCATGTGGATAAGATGCCTGTCATCTCGACTGCTAGTGATACGAGGCCGTTGGGATCCAGCACGGCGTTCCGTATTGCCCTCCTGAACCCACCAATTCCATATTCTGCTAACAGTCATTGGATCACGACCAACGCGAGTAAGGATGTCGTGATACGATAAACCGCAATCGTGATAGGCTACAACCCGATCTTTATCAAAGTCGGAAACGTGATGGTAAGAATTTCTCCTTCTTACACGAGGCATCACAACAACATTTCACCAGACAACGCAGGTCAAGTGCTGTTCGTGTATGAGAAACTTTCCTCATGTCAGCACGTTGTAGGTGTCGCCACCGGCGCCAACCTTGTGTGAATGCATTTTTAGTGGCCAGGAGTGTATTATAATATAGAGCTTTACATTTACTTACGGTTATGTCTAGACGGACTGACATACAGAAGGCATCTGTACGTAGACTGTCTAATTTGGTTGGTACTGTTAATTCAGATTTAGTATTTTGACAGTTACAGCCACGATGTCGTTTGTTTACAAATGATGTAAATGTCGTATTTACGTTATTAGAAATTGTATAATCTTTGGAAGTATTTTGTGTGCTAAGGATTTATAAGTGCTAAGAACATGGACGCGTTTTTGGTGCTTTATTTTATACGTCTATATCAATTTTGTATTCTTCCGTAATTTATTCAACCTAAATATCACCCAATTTGTACCGCAAGTCACATGAAAATAGAAGTTTTCGCCGAAACGGGACCGTCGTGTTCAAATAAATAATAGTAAATAGCAGCCTTTTGGTCAATTATTATTATTATATCACTTGCTGACCTGTACTACGCTCCGGACACTATTTAATATTATCTTTTTTGACGCTGCTTGGTAGAAGGATTTCACATCTAAGAATTAAAACGCAAAGTCTGAATATTCTGCTGTATTTATCAATTTAACTTCTTAATAGAGTACATCGAAAGTCAGTTTGCAAGACAAAGAAAAGTTTTGTTACATTCACGGCTTTTGGTTTTCATTCATGAATATTAAGAAGGCGCTGCATGCAAATGAATCTCGCTACAAGGCAGCAGACAGCTGACTGGAGATTGTCTTGGCACCTCCCGCCGGAAAAGGGGCGTTGTGAAATAGAGCACGGGGTAAATCTCTTTACGTCCTGCAAAATTACACCCTTCTGGTCGAAACTGAGGGCTAATTACAACTCTGTCGCATCTCACGTAGAGGGGCCTGAATCTATACGCCCACAACTTCACGCTGCCAAATGGAAGTTGGTCTGGCGTTGGAATAATCTGTGCTCAAATCACTCAGTCCCGTTGCCGAAGCATCTGCGTTATGTAGTACAGCTTTTTACATGATTTCTTTAGAGACCCCTTTTAGCATTTTCTTCTCATTTTACGTGAATCAAAAAGCAACTACAACAATCTTGAGATTCTCCTTTACTCATTGCAAGGTTGCAAGCTAATAGAATAGCTTTCGAATAACGTAAAACATAATCTCTCCCATTAGATGAAATTGAATTGCCCCTTTTTTCAGGTACTGTAAATGTTGACCTCCAACTGATGTTCTGATTGCTGTTTCTACACTACGGGAAATAAAAATTAGTACTCCTCTCAGAGTTTTCCAATGCACTCAACATTGTGTTATAGGACCCCCTACTGTTCTTTATTCTTATTAACGATTTAGGAGACAATCTCTTAGACTCCAGAATGAAACTTCACTCTGCAGCGGAGTGTGCGCTGATATGAAACTTCCTGGCAGATTAAAATTGTGTGCCGGAACCGGGTTCGAACCTGGGACCTTTGCCGTTCGCGGGCAAGCGCACTACCGATTGTGCTATCCCGACACGACTCACAATGCCGCCTCACAACTCTACTTCCCCCAGTACCTTAGACTTAGACTGTTCGCGGATGATGCTGTCATTTAACGGTTAATAAAGTCACCAGAAGATCAAAAGCAACTACAAAATGATTTAGATGTCTTCATGGTGCAATAATTGGCAACTGACTCTAAATAATGAAAAGTGTGAAATCATCCATATGACCAGCAAAAGAAACCCGTTAAACTTCAATTACACGATAAATCAGTCAAACCTATAGGCCGTTCATTCTACTAAATACCTAGCAGTAAAATTAAGAACAATTTAAACTGGAAAGAACATATAGAAAATATAGTAGGGAAGGCCAACCGTAGACTACGTCTCATTGGCAGAACACTTAGATGATGCAACAGTTCTACTAAAGAAACTGCCTATAATACGCTTGTGCGTCCTATTTTGGAGTGTTGCTGAACATTGTGGGTCCTACACGAGGTTTGACTGACGGACGATTTACAGAAATTTCAAAGAAGGGCAACTAGGTTTTTAATATCACGATATAAGAAATGTTGCACGAGTTGGGATGGAAGTCGTTAAAAGAATAGCGTTATTTGTGTGGTGTCGCACAAGTCCAAAGTGCGCGCCACCTACTTTCGCTGCGCGCCGCCATGCACGCACGGCGCGGCGTTCTTACGACGACAGCCACGAGCGCCCTCTGCGGCAACTCCGCTCGTGGCCACCAGTGAACGACATCGTTGACTTGGGACTGAGATAGCAACCAGTTAGGGCCTTCGTAATCAGATAGGCACCAGTGAAGACTTGGCTATCGTACAGGCACTAGGCAGGCCTCTAGCTCAACTATGTATTAGCATTCTGCAGTACTGACCAATGTAAAAGTTAAGTATTGTATAAATTCTGTGCAATATATATCTCGTTCTAATTTACTCTAGTGTTTCTAGTTTCTGGCTGCTCCCCTCCGTACCTGCACCAGCGTGTTATCTTTATTCCTGTGTCGGTCTCATTCCACTCGGCCACCGATACCTACGACGAGGCTGGGACACAAAAGCGGCGACGAAGTTGGGACACAAAAATTTGTTGCGGCGAGATCTATTAGCGAAATTTATTTCACCAACTTTCTGTTCAGAATGCGAACATATATTGCTAGCACCCACCTACATAAGAAGACATGATCATCATAATAAGAGAAATCAGATCGAAAACAGAAAGATTTGGGTGTTCCTTTCCCCATCGAGCTATTAGGGGATGGAACTGTAAAGAAATGTGATAAAAGTGATCGGATGAAACGTCTGCCGTTCAGTTCAGTATGACTTGCAGAGTATTCATGTAGATGTAAAAACAATTATACGTTTCTTTTCACGGTCTTCGTGGAAGATAATAAAAAGTCCTAACCAACAAAATCCATTACAAAAACTGATTAAACTTATTACACAGATTATGAAAATTGTTAGTACCATGTATACAGGTTTTATTTTCGAAGTTTTATATAATCATGCAGTTACTAATTACAGAAGTTTAGGTTTACATGGTTATAGGATCTCATGGTATCGACAATAACTGTTTTTACAGAATATTCCATCAATTAAGCGTGTCAGCACGTGGCTGAATCACACCGGTGGCTGACCTGGCCAGCGAGAAAGACAGGCCTGGGCACTCAGCCAGGTGACGTGGTAAGAGTAGTGCTGCACCGACGCGATTGCGGGTTTGACTGGTTACCGCTGGGGCACGGCCCACCGCCTCTTAGCGGCTAACCAGTCAAATCGGCGATCGCGTCGACGCAGCACTACTCTTGCCACGTCACCTGGCTGAGTGCTCAGGCCTGTCTTTCTCGCTGGCCTCGGGTGGCTGACTGGTCAGCCGGCTAGGGCGGCCGCTCTGCCACTTCCAGACCGCTGGGCGCCGCTCACTGCCGCGCATTGCGCATGCGTCAACACAGCACTGCTGCAGCTGGCCAGCGTCAAAAGGGTGTACCTGGTCAGGTGGGGCCCGATGGTTATGCAAGGCGCCGTGGCTCAGCGCGCCAGATCAGGGGGCTAAACACCCTCTGGAATAAATGAAACTGAGCCAAACACTCACCAAACAACCCAGAACGACCCGAACCGCCGACCGCAAAGCATGGATCAACCTCACAAAAATCAGGGTAAATCACTCAACTGGGAAACCGAAGGGTTGGGCGTGGATCCGGGATTTTTTTCAGTCTGCGGTTTAAACCAGCCTCCAGCTCTCAACGATGAGAGGAGTCACCAGAAACGACACGTGGTTCGGATTCCACGTTAAACTGTAGGTCCTCTTTCCCCACTTCAGTAACTGGGATAGGCTAGGGACACGCAAGTCGCCTAAGTGGCGTCTGAAAAACTTGCACCAGACCAATTAGCCACACAAAATTATTATTATTATTATATGGGCAGAGTGGAACGCTACTAAGCCAAACGCAACAGGTATTTTGCAGGTTATTATCATACTCATGCTCTCAGCATTAAAAGAGCGGTTCTCTAAAAGGAACTACTTTCCCCATTTCTCCTATGTGGCAACACTGTAGTGCCACGTGACAAACGTCAGCCAGCAAGTAATTTTAACCGGACTTCGTTAACTTATGCTGATAGACATGTCCTGTGAATATGAACTTGACTTTGGAGATGTTCAGCTTGTATGTTTTTCCTAACGCGAGTGTAAATGTAGCTGACTGGCAGGTGAGGTATTCTGTCAGATCAGCTGGCGCGTCCACCTGTATGAACCAGCTAGCGGCGTCACGGACAGGCCCGGGGCGGCCGCGCATGTCGTTGCCATGGCGACGGCTGAGGGCCGCCCTCCACGCGCAAACACAGCTGGGCGGCGCAGCGCAAACTGCGGAAAGCCAACCAGCCGTTCCTCGCTACAGAGCTGAATGCTGTTGGTCGTGACAGTAGCATATGCCTGTTTAGGTAGGTTGACCATGATCGATCATCGACAAAAAGTCCTGTCGTAGCGCGTCATGTCGGTTTGGGCACCCCATGACTCCAGTATCAAGCAAAATTTAATTTTCTGCACATAAGGCTTCATAACATGATCCAAATATCATTGATAAGGTTCGGAGGTCAGGATGTGTGTTGACCATGGTGTGAGAAGTAATCCTGTTTTGGTTGTTTTTGTGGCAAGTTTCACCCTACTAGCTGTGACAACACTGATGAAGAGACGGCCAGTAGTTGAAATTACGTAATAAAATAATTTAAAAGTTTTGAATTTTATTTTATAAGGGGTATTCAAAACGAAACGAGCCGGAGGTGTAATTACAGTAACCAGTACCCGTATTATTACGAATATTAAATGAAGCAGCATTGGCCAAAAAAATATTTTTTTTATTTTTATTTTTTGTCTATCTCGACGGTGTGAAGCTCACACATAATAACCACCCAAAATATCTGGGAGTAACATTGGATCGCTCTCTTACTTTTAAAAACCACCTTGAAAAAAAGAACTGCCAAAGTTAAGACCAGAACTAACATCTTGCAACAAATTGCTGGATCACCCTGGGGAGCAAACGCACAAGTCCTGTCCCAGATTTATTCATCGACTGAGTATTGTGCTCCTGTGTGGCTGAACAGTGCCCATGTGCGAGAGGTTGGCGTCTAGCTTAACAGGGCCATGAGGACAATTAGTGGTACCCTCTTAGCTACACCTCTTCCGTGGCTCCCAGTTCTGTGCCATACATCTCCCCCCACAGATTCGTCGGCAAGAAACACTCATCAGAGAGTATAAGAAAATATTAGCTACCCCAGAACTTCCAATCGTGCAATATGTTCCACAAAACCACAGCCGACTTAAGTCCAGAAAGCTACCTCTACGCTTAGCTTTCCAGCTGATAACAGAGGATTTCTCGGCCACCCCAACCTGGCCAGCCTTGTGAGACATGTTTGAAGGGCGAAACAAACACCTCACCCCTAGCCCTTCCACTAAAGTCAGCGGCATAAACCTCCTAGCAGAGAGTGCACTTTGCTGAATCGTTTTCGCACGGGAGTGGGTAGATGCAATTATTGGAAGTATAAATGGGGAATGACACTAGATCAGTCATGCGATTGTGGAGCAGATATCCAAACTATGGACCACATAGCAATAGACTGCCCTCTGCGTTCTTTCGCTGAGGGGTTGGCTGGTCTTCACAGCATAAATGAAGTAGGACTGAAATGGCGAGTCACTGCTCCTGACTCTGTGACGAGAGATCCTATTCACACAATTTTTAATCACCTGAACGCAAGTACTATTTACTGTAGTAACAATAGTTTAATGTGGTGGCTGACAAGAACTCCAATAATAACTAAGCGCGTGAGAATGTCTCATGGCTATTGCAGCCAGCATCGTTGTCATAGGCGGACCCAAGAGGTGGGGGGGGGGGGGGGGGGAGCGAAGTGTCGTTGGTCCCCCCAGCAGCTTTTTTATTTTTATTTATTTATTTGTATGTGCTTGCCCATTTGTGTGAATCAACCGCAGAAAACCCAGATCCTGATGGCCGGCAGTCGAACTCGGAACCCCTAGAATGCGAAGCTATCTGCTACCGCTGCGCTAATCCCGCTGCGTAAAGTGTGAGCCTTCAAAACTGTGACACTTTTGTTTGATTGGGCGTTTGGTAAAAAGAGATGGCCGGTACCTAGAGTCTTTCTACTAAGCCAGACTTCAGCAGACGATGAGAATTCCTGGATCCGCCCCTGATCGCTGTACAACTGTGGCAGAGCCTCCAATTCTCCGGAAGTACCATCCCGCACATGTCTCCGTGACATGGTGTCTGTTGATGTTAATTTTAAACACATTAAAATCTTGTATGATCTATGTAATTGTCAAATACAAATTTAAAAATAGCCTCTACATGTACAGACTAAAATAACTTTTGTTGTTTAATTCGAAGGTACGAATGATCCTTTGATGATGCTGCAACTGCAGTGAAAAATGTATGGATAGCAAGAAAAGCCTGTGTTGCTCAAAGCAAACCCATTCAATAAAAAACGAAACATTTCTTAGTACCTCTACTACACTGCAGATGGCATCTGCCGTCTCCGTATCAAAATCGATGTCATCTTTCCAAGTGAACAAACTTTTATTAATTGTGGCCATGATGGCTAAGTTAAGTAACCGTGACTGTATCAAATAATAAATGTTTGTAATTTCAGCCACCAGTCACTTTATTTTGTTCTTGTCTCTGTCATAGTCAATTTAATTAGTCTTATTAGTTTCGCACGTATGCCAATTTCTTCCAGTACTCTATATAGTTATTGTCGATTTATACTGTCAAATGTTTGTTTGAAGTCGATGAAGAGGAAATGGAGATCTATAAGACTAATTAAAATGACAATGACATAGACAAGAGCAAAACTAAAGGTCCTCAACAAAACAAGTGAAAGCTTTGGCTTTAATAAAGGTGTGAAGCAAGGGGACAATCTCTCCACTGTTGTATTTAATATGGTTTTAAATAGTGTAGTAAATAAAATCAACAAAAGATGTACCATTTTTACGAAAACAAGCCAGATATGTGCGTACGCTGATGACGTTGCTATAGTAGGAAGAAATATCAAAACACTCCAAGAAACAAACCGGAAAATGGGAAGAGAAGCATTAAAAATCGGCCTCAAAGTAAATGAAAGCAAAACAAAATACACGGTAATGTCACGATCTGAGGCCAGAAGAACCCCTATGGACCTAAACATCAATGGAAAATTCTTTAAAGGAGTATCGTCTTTTAACTACTTAGGAACCCTAATAAGAGAAAGAATACAAGCAGGAAATAGGACCTACTTTGCAAATATACAACTTTTCAGAAATAGCCTTATTAGAAGGAAAACAAAATCTTTAATATACAACCCCCTAGTCCGACCAGTTATCACATATGGGTCAGAAGCATGGACACTGACAGATCGTGACAAAATGCTGTATTGAGTGGAAAATACTGCGCAAAATCTATGGTCCAGTAAGGGAGGAATACGATAACACACTGAGTTACAAGTATTAATACAGGGTAGGGACATTTGTGAAATCGTAGCGAATACGATGACTAGGACACGTGGAGAGAAAGGCAGAGAACAGAATTAAAAACAGAACGATGGAGGGTGAAATTCATTCGACTAGGCGAAGAGGGAGACCGAGAAGAAGATGGACTGATGATGTTGTAGAGTATCTCACCACTATGGGAGTAAGAGCAGCAAAAACCGAGAAATGTGGAGGAAAATTGTTGAAGAAGTCAAGGCTCACCAAGGGCTGTAGCGCTACTAAAGAACAAAGAAGAAGTCACTTTATTTCTTACACTTTTAATCTAACATAAAGCTGGATGTTTCGAGCACGATCTGCTCATCATCAGGTGTTGATTACATACAGAAGTCATTTGATTACTTTCAAATGTTCAGATGTTTGTATAGCACATGGGACTTAATTATGGGGCCATCAGTCCCTAAACTTACAAACTACTTATGAATTAGCTAACACTAAGGACGGCACAAATATCCATGCCCGAGGGGGGATTCGAGCGCTCGACCGTAGTGGTCGTGCAGACCGTGACTGGCGCGCCGCAGTCAACGTTCAAACAAATGTTTGTAAATCTATCGGACCAAACTACGTGGTCATCAGTCCGTAGCTTACAAACTACTTAAACCTAGGTAAACTAACCTACGGACAACACACACAACCATGCCCCAGGGAGGACTCGAACCTCCACGGCGATCAACCGCGCACTCCGTAGCGATACGCTTTAGACCGCTCGGCTACTTCACCGCGGCAGTCAATGTTCAAATGTCTGTAAATCTATCGGACCAAACTGCGTGGTCATCAGTCCGTAGCTTACAAACTACTTAAACCTAGGTAAACTAACCTAAGGACAACACACACACGCATGCCCCAGGGAGGACTCGAAACTTCACGGCGAGCAACCGCGCGCTCCGCAGTGAGGTGCTTTAGACCACTCGGCTACTCCACCGCGGCGCGCCGCAGTCCCCTCGGCCACCGCGGCCAGCTTGGATTACTTTACATTAACTAATGTAAGTCCATTTCTTATTGTTATTTGCTGGTGGTAGTTGAGGGGCAGGGGGTATGGGAGGGCAGTGAGTGGCCGTAAACTGAAGTGCAGAGATGTCTTCTGCTGGTTTCTGGTATCACCACCACCTGTGTGGGATGCAGACAGTATTGCATCAGATGTTGTGATGACATATGCGTGTGTTTCACTTTCATTAAATCTCAGTTGTAGACAAGTTTTGGTCTTTTTTGGCAGCGGTGAAGCATAGCAGTACGCACACGAGGATTGAAAAACATGTAACGACAAGAATAATAGCAGAAGAAGGAGAGTTGGAGAGCGAACACTGCGTATAGACCTTGCTCACGGGCTCTCCACTGGTATGCCCCCCCTCCCGCCGGCTACCGGAGGCTGAGTGAGCTGTTCACGGAACGCGCCGGACACGAGTCATGCCGGTCATATTGACTCGCGCCTGCCGGCCGCCCGGGCCATCGCGTGCTCCCGCCCCTCCCCCCCCCCCCTCGCCACTTGTCGCAGACACCGCCTCTCCCCCCCCCCCCCGGCCCAACGCCGCTGCTGCCGGCGTCATGACCGCTCCGTCCGTTGCCATGGAAACGGCATGCGCCGCTCGCCGGCTCGGCGTTCACTGCCCCGAACCGCTGAACTGCTGCTCCGCTCGCTCCGTGTTTACTGCGTCGCATTATAAGATCACGAGCGGAAAGAATTCTGCCAGAGCAGCAATAAAGGTCGAAACAGGGGAAAAATTCCTGGAGTTCAAAATACTAAACATAAATTTATCCATGTTATGTGGATTGTTCCGAGGTCTGCGACTGTATTATAAACTTTTTGAAATAATTTACACTGCAGCAGTCATTTTTTACTAATATTTTTATTAGTACGACGCGTTTCGGCAGCAAGCTGTCATCATCAGGTGCATTTTACAGTTACTGATTCATTATTGTTTTATTATGTTTTGTGCTGTGGGTGCCAGTGAGGTCCAACCATAACATCACTGGCAGCCAAAACACAAAACAACAAAACAATAATGAACCAGTAACTGTAAAATGCACCCGATGATGGCAGCTTGCTGCTGAAACGCGCCGTGCTAATAAAAATATTAGTAAAAAGTGACTGCTGCAGCATTAATTATTTCAAAAAATGAAAATACTAAATTCATTAGAGGCGGAATTAATTTTTTATTTGTTTTCAATTACTACCCCCAAGGCCAATTAAATGAATGAAATTGAGTGTAAAAACAATGATAATAATTTTAATTTAAAAAATATATATATTTTTGGCATACTGCAAAGCACATATCAATTAGGTTTTGTTGAAGGGAAAGGACCTCGTGAATGGATCCTCAACATAAGACAAGTAACATAAAACTCGCGTGAATTCTGTGTTCCTGTTTTTCATCAGGTTCCTTAGCTATAGGAAAGCCTTTGACTGTGTTGTCTGAGAAAAGCTGTGGCAGGTGCTTGCAAAGTTCGATGCCCCACCCCGCTCGATAGCATTGATCAAAAGTCTATTCAATAATTACTTCGCAGTTGTAAAGACAACTTCTGATTCATCAAACGGTGTAAGACAGGGATGTGTCCTATTCCCACAACTATACAGAACACATCATTAGGACAACTCTTCATTGTTGGATCAAAGGTTTCTCAATTGGTGATAGAAGTATCACACATGTTTCGCTGGTTGAGTCAATAGCCCGACGGAATACGAACACAAGGGACGCGAGTTCGAGTACCACTGGAGTCAACTTTTTGCCTCGGTGGAGTGTATAACACCCCTTTTTTCCGTAAAAAAATACATAATTACCTTATTAGTTACGTTTGGAAGGAAACAACGGCATTCCCTTACAATTCCATGCCCCTGATCCCATATTTAGCACGGTGATTAATAAAATTGCAGGTTCGATGCCATGGATTTGGGACAGGCTAACACGTATTGGAACAGGGGAGTATTAAGTACAGTTGGTTACTGTCTGAAACTGAGAACATAATATTTTGATAGCAAGTAAGCATCAGTGCGCAACACGCGCGGTCCATACAAAACTGGCATAAACTACAGCTCATCATTTGCTAACTATATATATAAAAAATAGTTCAACTTAGACAAAATGATACTAGCAGCAATCCAATATCTAATTGCAAGTAAAAACGCCTGCTAATAGATCTCAACAGCAACTGAGAACGACGGAGAGCGCCTAAGAGAAAGGCTGTGGCCTCAGCCTCAGCAACCCCCTACACGTGAGCGCTCTGCTCACACTCGCGGGCGCCCTCTAGCGGCCCGTATCAAAAAATGTTCGAATGTTTGTAAATCTATCGGACCAAACTGCGTGGTTATCAGTCCATATCTTACAAACTACTTAAACCTAGGTAAACTAACCTACGGACAAACACACACACACACATGCCTCAGGGAGGACTCGAACCTCCACGGCGACCAACCACGCACTCCGCAGCGAGGTGCTTTAGACCGCTCGGCTACTCCACCGCGGCGGGCCCGTATCGCCACCGCTCACGTCGACCACTGTTTGTGACCTTTCCAGAGATGTTACAATTGGCCGAGCGTTCTGAGGCACCTTGCTGCGGAGTGCGAGGTTCTCGCCGTCGGAGGTTCGAGTCCTCCCTCGGGCATGAGTGTTTGTGTTGTCCTTAGCGTAAGTTACTTTAAGTTAGCTTAAGTAGCTCGTAAGCCTAGGGACTGATGAGCAAAGCAGTTAAGTCGCTTAGATTCATAACCATTAGAACATCAGGAGAACCTCCGTCTTGTTGATGATACTGTGCTTTCAGCCAACAGTGAAGATGAAGTTGCCGAACTAGTAACAAGAATAAACGACATTAGTCTAGCTTATGGATTAGACATCAACCTCAGCCAGTCGAAATTCGCGATAATCGATCGAGAAGAACAGATGCAGCTCACAGATCGATTTAAGGAATTGGAAGGTGTGCTTGGGTCAACCATCTGCAGGATGGGAATTTGTGAAGATGAGATAAGAAGACGGATCAGGTTATGGTGAGTGGCTACGAAGAAGCTCACCAAGATGTAACACAGCAGAGCAATAACAAATAGCGCAAAGATCCGGCTACTTGAAACACTCGTGTTTCCTTTCTTCTTTTTATGGGTGCGAAACATGGACACTCAAGACCAGAGACAAACAGCGCATTGGTGCGTTTGAGCTTTGGTGCTAGCGTAGGATGCTACGCATAAAACGGACCGAAAGAAGAAGTAATGTCTCCGTTATATAAGAACTCGATACCTCCAAATACCTTTCTTTTCGAGTCATCGAAAACAGTTTGGCCATATTGTGAGAAGAGATGGAGAAAATCTAGAGAAAACAATGTTACAAGGAAAGATCGAGGGCACGAGACCAAGAGGAAGAGCAGCGAGCAGATGTATAGATCAGATCAAGATCTCCGATACACATCTTCAGCAGGCTCCAAGAGGAACTGGCAGCCGTCCAGGATGGAGACGCTTCTTTCATGGATGACGACGGCAGAACTAGGCAGTTAGGGGAACTTATTTACCACATTCACGCAAGCGCTCAATTGTAGGTACGGTATGGTTAGATTTATATGCATAATTATTTTTACAGTGTAACATTGACAAACTTGCAGTTATGACAAAAGGAACCTCTATTTTATACGGTACATAATTTTCTAGAGCAACAGTTTGCTATACATGCACCACGGATGTAGTCTAAGAAAATCATGCGTTGCTGAAGGAATTAGATTCGGTAACGAAAGAAGAAACGCGCTAGATGTGTCAAACGGAGTAGCTAGCAATGAGCTTGGAGTGGTAAGGTGCCAGGAAACAAGAGTTAATATTTTATGCCAGAAAAGACATTCTTATATTCACATTTAACAGGTCAATGTGTCAAACGGAGTAGCTAGCAATGAGCTTGGAGTGGTAAGGTGCCAGGAAACAAGAGTTAATATTTTATGCCAGAAAAGACATTCTTATATTCACATTTAACAGGTCAAATAAATATCTGATTTCGTATGCACATTGGCGTACATCAACTATACAAAATAGACCAAAAAAAAATTTTTCTTGAATTAAAGAAAACTTCCATAAGTGTGGTATCCTTAACTGAATAAATAAAAAAGCCACATTCACAACTGATATAATTATAAAGAGCCCAAATATATTGTTGTTGTTGTTGTGGTCTTCAGTCCGCAGACTCTCTCAGAGAATTTCTATGTCATCGGCAAACCGCAATGTTTGTATTCCTTCTCCCTGCACTTTAATGCCCTCTCCAAATTTCTCCTTCCATTCCTTCAGTGTCTGCTGAATGTACAGATTGCACAACATTGGGGAAAGGCTAAAACGCTGTCTTACTCCCTTCCCAACCTCTGCGTCCCTTTCTAGCCCTTCGACTCTAATAACCGCTGTCTGTTTTCTATATAGGTTGAATATACCTCTTCGCTCACTATGTTCTACCCCTGCTACGTTCAGAATTTGGAAGAGTGTATTCCAGGCGACTTTGTCAAAAGCTTTCTCCAAATCGACAAACGCTAAAAACGTAGGTTTGCCCCTCCTTAGCCTATCTTCTAAGATAAGTCGTAATGTGAGTATTGCCTCCCATGTTCCTACATTTCTCTTAAATCCAAACTGATCTTCCTCGAGGTCGGATTCCACAAGTGTTTTCATTCGTCTGTAAATAATTCGTGTTAGTATTTTGCAACCATGACTTCGATAAAGAGTGAGATAAAATCCAGTCGATTATTAAAGGTACTACAAAGTAAATGGCGAGTTTAAAAACACATGTTTTAATATCCCCCCTTCCAACCCTCTCTCAAAACACGGAACATTTCACGAGCTTAAAGTCTCCTCTGCAATAGATATTTTAAGCCCTTCAAACGCATCTGCTGAAGCATAGACAATATAAACAGAATTAGAGGGCGAACCACATCAAGGGATTTGGTAGCATTATATGTACTAATATTTTATGAAGATAAAAGACAACACGTTAACGATATGATCCAAGAAATCAGCTGAATTTTAAATTACGTGAGACTTTTTCCCCATATTTTTGTTTCCATTATTATAACAATATGCAGTCATTTTTTAATTTCCAGAAATCTTTTTTGATGTCACAAGCTTATACGTGACATTTATTACAGTTTCAGGCAAACCGAACTGACCAAACATCATGCAAATGAGAGCCACCAGAAGTACATCAAGACGAATCAAGTCGTGCCACATAGTCATTTGATGTTCGCCACTATAACACGCAATAGACACTTTAAAAATTGTAGACTTCGGTTGCCTTTTTGTGTGTGAACATCTGGTAAATTTCTCTCCGGAGGGGGTACTTTTGGAAGTAACTGCTATGGAAAATTAAAAACTATGGGAACAGCATCTTCCTTCAGCCACACATATAAAATTTTTCCTCTACCATAACATTCCTCCTCAAAATGTCTTCTAAGATAAGTCGTAATGTGAGTACTGCCTCTCGTGTTCCTACATTTCTCCTAAATCCAAACTGATCTTCCCCGAAGTCAGCTTCTACCAGCTTTTCCATTCTCCTGTACATAATTGTGTTTATCATCTGCATTTCTACTTGCTGTAGCAATTTTAATGGACAGTACTGTTTAAGCAACTACGGACGTTGTGGCCACACAAGTGAAGTACTTTATTTTGTTACTTTAACGTCATGTGCATTGAATGTTACGCCCAGCTGTGCAGTCTTTTGCAAGTGCGGCTACTTGTTAGGCGACCTCGCCGTAACGTTCAGCTGCCATATGCTCGCCGGCTCCCGCTTCGTGTTGTGAGCGAACGGTCGGCACGGTGGCGTGCTATATATGCACCGCTACTGCTTCCGCGCGGCCCGCCCTGCTCGGCAGCCACGCTAGGCTAGGCTAGTCTGGTCTAGGCTAGGCTAGTATATGCCAGTTGAGGCCAGGGCGCTGGTTTATGCATGAGACCGTGAGAGCGCGCTGCTGCCCGTCTCCCCGCAGCAGAACGGGACGTTCCGTCAGAACCAAGCGTACACTGCGGTCAGCAGCCGGTCTACTGGAAACCCTCAGCTCACCTCCCAGAGGGGCAGCCGGCGGCAGGGAGGTTCTGTGCACAAACTTACAGGGTGTCCAGGAAACGATTCCCGGATTTCAAAATTAAATATCTCGAAAACAAAAATCGATACAGGAATGCAGTAAACGGCATGTTTATTGTGAAAGCTGTAAGAAGTTTATACAGCAGTTTGAAATAATAGTTACAAAAGCTGCTAACAAATGGCGCTGTAATCGCCATACGTAATGCCTAGTATAAATAGTGATTCGAAGCCCAGAGCGATCAGTTCCACTATTGAAACGTGAAAGGAGGTTAGCGTACCGAAGGAAGAGATTAAAACCATGTACTCCATTGAACAACGCGTTTTTTGGTGCTAGAGTACCACAGGTTAGAAGAGAGTCCTACGGCAACAAGGCGAAGTTTTCAAGCACGATTTAATGTTCCAAAAGGATCCGATGCGAAAACCATTCGTACGCTCTTCTCAAAATTACAACGAACAGGCAGCGTAACTGATGATCTAGTGGGGCATGTTGGCCGCAAGCTAACCGCAGTTACGCCTGAAAATATCGCCACAGTTTCTGGAATTATTCCGCTAAATCCAATGCCATCCGTCCATAGAACTGCATCTGAGACTGGTTTGAAACGTTCCAGCACGCAGAAAATACTGAGAAAGAGCCTACACATGTTTCCATTCAAAATTCAAACGCACCAGGCCTTACCCGTACGATCTGTGCAACAAAGGGTTGCCTTTGCTAATCAGCTGCTCACAATGATTGATAGTGAAGGATTTGATGTTGGCTGCATCTGGTTTACAGATGAAGCACACTTCCACCTGAATGGATACGTGAATAAACAGAACTGACAATTTTAGGGTTCCGAAAAGCCATATTGGTGTGAAGCGAAACCCCAGTACTCTCCTAAAGTTGCTGTGTGGGCTGCAGTATGCAGCAGAGGCATTATTTTCCCTTTTTTATTCAAGAAACGGTCACCGGTGCACGTTACGTTGCAATTTTGGAACAATTTGTCGCCACACAGCAAGCGTTAGATGATCGACCAGGTACTGAATGGTTTATGCAAGATGCAGCCCGACCACATCGGACCGAACAAGTGTTTCGCTTTCTTAAGGAATACTTCGGGAATTGAGTCATTGCTTTGGAATATCCCAAATTTACTGGTGCAGGCATGGATTGGACTCCATATTCGCCGGATTTGACTCCCTGTGACCTTTTTTGTGGTGTACAGTGAAAAACACGGCCTACCCGAAGCATCCCGTCACGCTGGACGAGCTTGAATCGGCGATCTCTGTGGCGTGTGAATTCATTCGGGTTCAGACACTACGAAATATGATTGCGAATTTCATACTTTGTTTTCGCCACCTCTGTAGTGCCAGTGGTGAACATTTTGAAAACATTGTGATGTGATTGTTTGCAAAGAGTGTTTTCATACGATTATTTCACTTATGTATGCTGATATGAGCTGTACAGCGTACAGAGCCATCTGTTAGCAGCTTTTGTAACTATTATTTCAAACTGCTGTATAAACTTCTAACAGCTTTCACAATAAACGTACCGTTTACTGCATTTCTCTATCGATCTTTGTTTTCGAGATATTTAATTTTGAAATCAGGGAGCCCTTCTCTGGACACCCTGTACTTGCTTCTGCGCATGCGCATTCTGCAGCACACCCGAAAATTTAGAACTCTGTACGCGGCACAATGTATAGCCCATTGACATCCCCACATTGAAAGTGACAGAAGCCGCCATTTGCAGGGAAACCGTGCGTAAACAAGGTTCGTTCGTGTAGTGCTTTTAATTATAACCAGTGCACTTTAAAAAAAAAAAAAAAAAAAAAAAAGTTAAATAAAATAAAAATAAAAAAATAAAAAAAATAAAAATTGGGGGTACACAGACATTAGATATAAAGCTGTGAAAATTACTTATAACTGAAGCATGTCAGTTTTTACCCATAAAATAAAAAAAAATAAAAATTGGGGGTACACAGACATTAGATATAAAGCTGTGAAAATTACTTATAACTGAAGCATGTCAGTTTTTACCCATGACGTTACCATATCGCACTACAATAAAATGCTATCGGACTCTTCAATTGACTTTACCACAGCTCAAATGAAGCCGGTGATACAAAGAAACACCCACACATAGAAGAGAATGTGGTATCGAACACTGCGGTTTACAACGTATCAAATGGAGCATGTGAATCGCATCAACCCCTGAACAATAAAAAGAAAATGGTACCGAACACTTCAGTTGACCTATACTATACCTCAAATGAAACAGGTGATTTCAATCAACCCTCCGTCATACAAAACAATACAAAGAAATATTACCGAATACATATTTTGTCCTATAAAACACCACTAAGAGACACAATACAACAAAAACCATCCACCCCCATCATCAACAACAATAAAAACTACACTATAAAAATTTTTTGTAACCTTGTTTGGCTCCCGAAATGGCAAAGATGATGGTGGTGTTCCGTGCTTCAAATGAACCAATTTTTAATACAGCTGAAAACTTATTTAACTAATAAACTACAATGTAACTAACATCAATAGCAATACAAAAGTTTCAAAACTGACTTGAGTTCATGGATGCTGTAGGCTTTGCGACTTCGTACCCTACAAGTAGAGTGGTTTGTTATTTTTCTGCTCATCTCCCACCTAACTTATAAGATGCAACAAAAGATAGGACACATTGTAAACCTTCGCACACCCGACAAGAAAGGAACAGCAAACACAAACGAATAAAGAACAAAATAACAAAGATTGCAGTGAATCGTGAAGGATCATGGTATTGGGACCATAGAGACATCTATCGGTAGCTCGGTGTTTGAGCGCACGTATATCCGTTTAGCACTGGAATCAGCTACTAGTAGCGGGCGAGGGCACTATATTCTTGTCGAATTGTCTGCCAGCGATGTAGTTGTTGAGAATCGTTGCTGGAGCTTCAAAATGCTTGAAACAGTCAATGACATTGCTTTTCCAACCAAAAACTGAACTTGTTTCGTCCATATTGCAATTACCAACACGAAAAAATGAAATAAAAATTTTTCGTCTGTGAAATAAATCTTCGACTTCCTTCCAAGTTCTCAGTATCGAAAAAAAGTTACTTTATGAACGAAAAAGTTTAGGGGTACGCGTCCCCAGCGTTTCCCCAGAAAAAGAGCACTGATTAACAGTAAGAATGAAAGCAAATGCGAAGACGGAAACAATGTTATATTTCACAGATCAGTCATTAATTGTTTACCGTATAGTATTTTCATGCAGAAATAATAAACCATGAGCGTTTGTTTTTCTTTAGGTTTCTTCTTACAAATGATTTTCCAATAGTGAGAAAAGTACTTTGTTGCATGTCAAGTACTTATATTTTATTTGCATATTAATTACTAAAAGTACTAAGTTGATCTGAAAGAAGAACTATGCGTATTAGAGGTATTTAGATTTTTAATCGAATATATGTATGATGTAGAAGAAGGACGAATAATTGCTTTTAGACACTTTAAGAGGTGGTGATTGTACTTCGTAAATGGTGATTATTTGATCAAATGTTGCATACTCTACCACTTTCAGGAGTACTATCTCTGTTAAAAAGTAATATGCGAATGATATGCCTATTTAAAGTTGCATGGATTATTACTGTTATTCATACTCAAATTCGAGCAAATCGCAAGAAAAATTTTATGTAATATGGAAAGGAATGTAGGCAAAAATGTGGTGTACAAAAATATGCGTGCAAAACGGACAGAATAGTCGGCAAAAAGTAAACAGGACCTGACGGAAAATAACGTGGATTAAATAATAATCGCACTCTGCGCTATTTCTACGTTTCATGCAGTCGTCTTAAATGCAAATAACTCGATACAACATCGTTCCACCTTGTCAGGAAGAGCCTTACATTCTTCTTCTTGTCTCTCTGCAGACGTATTTCGGAAATTAGGAAACTTCATTCATTTAAGAATACTTTTTAAACAGTCTGCAATAATCAGTATTTTTTTAAACAAACATTCCATTATTTTGTGCTTTATTTTGCTCTTGTTGCATCTCATGCACTTGAAAACACAGCCCCAGTACCAGGATTCTTCCCTGCAAATGGCGGCGGTCAGCTGCTTCAATTCGGGGACAGTTGGCTCGCTTCTCCGCTACGGTGTGGTAAGGGCTTGGTTCTGTGCACCTACGCCACGCCGACTCCGACCGCCGCTACTTGCCTACTTTCTGTAAGTTCTCGCGCGTTTTGATTTACCTGCCGCCGGCCTCTCTGCACATACATTACGCATGGACTGTGAAAGTTTCTCGCTTCTCCTTCTCTCTTACAACATTTCCGTCTGCTGTGTGTTTGAATTTGTTCTAGCCTAATGCCTTTGTACAGCCGGCCGCGGTGGCCGAGGGGACTGAGGCGCTCCTGTCACGGTCTGCACGGCCACTACGGTCGGAAGTTCGAATCCCCCCTCGGGCATGGATATTTGTGCCGTTTTTAGTCTTAGGTAGTTCATAAGTAGTTTGTAAGCTTACGGACTGATGACCCCGTAGTTAAGTCCCATAAGTTCTAAAAACATTTGAACAGTTTTTTGCCTTTGTACAACGTTATGTTAATCTGACTGCGTATTTTAACTGTATTCTATGTGCATGTAAAAGTATTGCAAAACCTATCTGACTGCGTAATGTTTATTATAATGATGAGGTACAAACTGCTAATTGTTTCTGTACGAAAATGTCGTAACAAAGTTAACTGTCTGAAAATTACTGATAATAAAAATCACTGTGTTAATAATTCTGGCCCTATAAACTTGTTTCTGAGTGAACTAACAATCTTTAACGGAATGTAACGAACACAATATTTATCAATGTAATCTGACTCAGTGCAAACACTTGTTAACCTGAACACTGTATGAATTGTCCTACCCTGAAATCTGTAAATCATACTGAACTGTAAGCTTGACAAAAACTGATTCTTTCTCACCTTCACTTACTGCATAAATCTGCGCCACACCAAACTGCTTCCTGCTGTACGAACTACTAGAAAACTAACTACAGAAAACATCTACGGCACTTTTAATAAAAATGTGAGGTGAGATAAACTGATAATCTTTTTAAGAAACTCGAACTAATTATTAAAAATGAAATATCTGATTTATTACTAACTGATGTAACTTCATGAAAATTACTAACAATTTTAAAATCTTTCAGAAAAAATATAACTAAGATATTTAACCTGCCTACAAAATTATTTTTAAACAAAGATAAACATTTCTTTACTGTTAATAAATTTAACTCGATTTACACAAACAACGTTACAACAATACCATAGTTCAAGAACACTACCCATAAAATTCCTATTTCATAAAAAAAGCAATTTAAAAACTAAACTATTAGAATAAATACTTTTCCTAACACAGAAAGGGGTCCCTAGCATGAATCGTGAGACCACAAGCTAACAGCAAGATCTTTCCCGACCGTTACTGTTACCATGAGTTGAGCCTAACAATGCGAAGTTGTGCGATAGAAACATGCCAAGTATTTCATGAAAAACTGTACCTTATAAAAACTTCAAAAGATCGTTTCTCCAACGTCGTTTAATCATTTTCGTCTCCATATCTTAAACAAACAGCTTGGCTCAGCATTCAAGTCTCAAAATGTCATCTCCCCGGCTATCCCGCCGGAACGACAACTGCACACAACCACGGTCCCCACGCTTCTGCAATCTCATCCGCGCGCCTAGCAAAGACTACACTCTCAATAATCACAACAATACTATGTTTAACTTGCCATAGTTGGTATCTTACAAGTGGAAGGGCAGAAGCTAAATTCTTTTTAAATTTGGTGTTATACATCGCAGGCTCAAAATAAAGTGGGTCGACAAGGTCACAAACGAAGTGGTTTTGGAAAGAGCAGGTCAAAAGAGAAGCTTCCAGAGTTTCGTTGTTAAAAGAAGAGTGCAATTTACATGCCATGTATCATGACATAAAGGACTCCTGAACACAATCATAGAGGGATATGTCGAGGGAAAAACACCAAAAGGAAGACCACGCCTGAGGTACATAGATCAAATCGTGAAAGATGTGGGATGTAAGACCTATAAAGAAATGAAGAGAAAAGTGGAGGGACGTACAGAATGGAGAGAAGCTGCCATCGTGGCTGTTGCAAACCGATCCTTGGATTGACCACTGCAGAAGAAAGAAGAAGACATTACGCGCAAGGACTGATCTCCAATGTTTCGTACCCTAAAACGGTTGCCTCTGCAGGCTCAGCCAACAGAAACCAACAGCAGATAAACGTTTCATACTTCTACGTGACCTAAAGGGATGAAATTTTGGTGAATTATACAATTGTTTAAATAATTAAAAGTCACTAGAGGGTTTGGTCCTACGAAGAATATATGGCGGGTAGGGATCTGGAAACACACATATGGGTCAAAAACAGAGCTGCACACGGGGGGGGGGGGGGGGTTAACAATTAGTACTTTCGGCCAGTCCGAGAAGCGGGCTTTATAAAACAATTTACAAAACGTGAAATACAAGATATTTAATTTCAATATTAAATGGCAAAACCATATTTATCCAGGACCTAATGTCTCGGGTGGGGAGGAGGGGTGAGTCGTTGACCAAGTGGGGGGCGGGGCACGTTTGGCAAAAAATGACCCGCGTACTACTTCTGGTGTTGAGTTGAATTGCATCGAGAGGATTGCCCATATAAGTGTGACAGCGTGTGCGCAGAAAGTCAGCGCGGTTCCGCGGCAGTTATAGGCAGGCGCGCACTCGAAGCTTCCGGTATGGCGGTCGGAATGTAGCGGCGGGTGTGGAAAGCAGCTCAGCGGCTGTACACAGTAACAGTATGTAGGGGGGAGAGGGGGAGCAGACAGAACTCTGCCCACGCCACGCTACGCTACAGTCGCGGCTTTCTCCCGCGGACGGCGGCCAACCTTGCTGAGCGCGCATGCGCAGCCGGAACTGGACGCGCATGCGCAGCCGGAACTGACACTTGCTCGCACAGCGCGCCCCAGCACAGGGACGCACACGGTGTTCAGAGTAGCGTTGCCGCCAGATGCATTCCTCTTACACGGATGAGTACATTTCCTCTGCTGGACTTTACTCTCCGACAACTTCGCAGACGACACGTTGAAGTGCAACTCACGACAGTATACTATTTTACGACATTAAATGTCAGTTAAAAGTGAATATCGATGACTGATAAAATAGATAAGAGATAAGTTCATGGCTTATAGAAAACAAGTTGATGTTAAATCACAAAAAAACTCAGTTTTTACAATTTCTAACACATAATTTGACGAAAGCTGACATTTTGATTACACATAATGGGCATCTGATAAGTGAGACTGAGTAGTTCACATTTCTAGATATTCAAATAGACAGTAAGCTGTCGTGGAAAGCCCATGTTCAGGATCTTGTTCCAAAACTAAATTCTGCTATATTTACCATTAGAACAATATCTGAAATAAGTGATTTTTCAACACGAAAAGTAGTCTATTACGCTTACTTTCACTCACTTACGACGTACGGCATTATTTTTTGGGGTAACTCGCCTGATGCAAAAATGATATTTCTGGCTCAAAAACGGGCGGTTCGAGCAATATGTGGTGTAAGTTCACGAACGTCATGTCGATCCCTTTTCAGTAGTCTGGGAATTTTGATATTGGCGTCACAATGCGTTTTTTCTTTAATGTCGTTTGTTGTTAATAATATCAGCTCATTCCCACGAGTTAGTAGCTTTCACTCGGTGAATACTAGATACTAGAATCTACATTTGCATCACACCACCTTAACACTTGTGCAGAAAGGTGTACAGTATTCTGCAGGATCCACTTTCAGTAACCTGCCACAAGAACTAAAGAATCTTAGTACTAACCCACACGCTTTCAAATATAAATTGAAGAGTTCCCTCATGGCTCACTCCTATTATTCTGTCGAGGAACTCCTAGAAAAGTTACACAATTAAGCTAATTCATTTTTTTTTCTTTATTGATTCTTTTCACTTCGTCTTAAGATTGTCGTGTGCATAGGACTACTTAAAAATTTTCTATTACCATTCTTGTGTAAAAATTCATGTATTGACTTGTTCCATGACCATAGACTGACTCCTCAATTGGGTCCTATGGAACAGAAAACCATATTATTATTATTATTATTATTATTATTATTATTATTATTATTATTATAACTAGGAAATGCCTGCACAGTGATAGTGTGGCAGACTATGAATCCAAAGGGTACGGGATCTATCCTCGCCACGTCCTAGGATTTTTAGCTGTCACTTTCCACTTGTTTCACATCTGGCTGTGTTGCTGATGTGAAAAATATCAAGCAGCACCGTCATTTCGAAGGTTGGAGGAGGGCAACGGCATACTACCTCCGAACAGGACCATGCCTAGTAAAGCACTGTGGTGTTCAATTTTAGGATTGTTGACTGCTGCCTAAGTGTCATATAAAGTGTGTCCCACTCAACTACTTTTTCACCCCAGATGTCTCTGGAACTACAATAGATAATGAAAGACGACATTCACGGTCATGAACGTACGGCAGGGGCTTATGAAAGTAAGTACTATGAGACAGTCCGAAACGTAAGCAAATCTATCTTGAAAAACACATCCATGTTTCTCTGGTGACGTCATACAAGACGAGCGTGGAGTCATTACACAACGCGTAGGGGATCAAATATTGTAATTTAGAAGAATCGTTGAAATCAAATAAATCACAAGGCATAGCTAACAGTCTGTCCGAATTTCAAAAAGCATTCGGGCAAATGGCAACTAAACGACCATTCCGGTTGGTTTATAGAATCTGTCGCTTTGGCGATATATCGTCAGACACTTGAAACAAGTATTATAGATACAGTTCCAAAGATAGCAAGGACAAGTAAGCGTGATCATTGCCCTACGATCAACTTAACTGCTTATGTGTGCAACATACTGGCACAAATTATATTCAGAAGATTGGAAAAGCAAATGGAGGATCAGTTTTATGAAACATAGTCACCAGAGGAGCACAACTGATTTTGCGCTTAATACTAGAAGCAATATTATTGAAAAATCAAAACACGTTGATAGGATCTGTCGACTTAGAGAAGCGTTCGACAGTGTTAAATGGAACACGATGTTAGGAGTAATATAGGAGTGAAATATAGGGATAGTCGTGTGATATACATTATGCACAAGAGCCATGCGAGAACAATAACACTTTAAGTTCAAGAACGAAGCTGTAAAGAGTGTCAGACAAAGATGCAGTCTTTCACCGTTACTTTTTAGGTATCGAAAGAGCGATAACTGAAATAAAATAAATGTTTAAGAGTGGAATTAAATACTGCGTCAAAGGATATCAATAACAACATTCGCTGATGGCACTGATATCCTCAGTGAAAGAGAAGAAGAATTACAGGATTCGTTGAATGGAATGACTAGTCTAATGAGTACGGAATTTGATTTTTGAGTGAACTGAAAAAAGACAAAGCTAATGAGAAGTGGCAGAAATGAAAATAGTGAGGAACTGAAAATTGGAGAACATAACATAGATGAGGAGAAGGAATTTTGCTACCTTTGAAGCAAAACAGACGAGGCAAGGTGGAAATAAAAAGCAGACTACCAGAGACAAAGAGAGAATTAGGCCAATAGGAGTCTTCTGGTCTCAAATTTATGTGAAAAAGAAATTTCTGATAATCTGCGTTTACGTGCACAGCTTTGTATGGAGTGAAACATGGATAGTGGGTTTTGTGTCTCGTTGCCGCCGGTTGCCCTATGTGTCGGTGGCCGAGTATAGAGAGACCGACACAGGAAAGTAGGATGCACGCGTATGCGGGTACAGAGTCTGAGGTGACTAGCCAGGGACAGCAGAAACTAGAAACACTAAGCTAAATTAGATCAAGATATATATTTCATAGAAACATGGTACTACTTAACTTTTACATAGTTCTTGACTGCAGACTAAGTGTAATGCTAAGACAAAGTTTAACTAGGTAGAGGCCTGCCTACTGATGAGAGTCTGTTCTAGTGCCTGTCCTAATCCCAAGTGTCCGATGCAGTTCAGTGGTGGCCACGAGCGGAGTTGCAGCAGAGGGCGCTCGTGGCTGACGCCGAACGAACGCCGCGTCGTGCTTGCATGGCGGCGCGCGGTTAAAGTATGTGGCGCGCACTTCAGACTTGTGCGACACCGCAGTGGGAATATCGGAATATAAGAAAATCGAAGCGTTTGAGAATGTTAAAAATTAGGTTGACTGGCAAGATGACGGATGAGAAAGTGGTTCACAGAATTCGCGAAGAAAGGACAGAATGGAAAGAAAACGACAGAAAGAGGAGAAAGGATGACAGGACACGTGTTAAGACAACAGGTAATAGCTCAGGAAGGGGCTGCATAGGGAAAGGGGACCTAGGGGGCAAGTGGTATCCTTAGATGAATAGGAGAGAATATTTCTGCAAAACATATCCCACTATAGGACTGACGAGAAAAAAAAGACAACAACAGGAAATTGGGAGAAGTAATTGCAGGTGACCGTGAACTTCGTGGTTTGCTGTGATATCATTATATAAATACGCTAACACGAAAATTGTGGTACATATTACTAATTTATTCGTAAGAGAAGGTCAATGAAAGTTACATAATTCGAAAGATTGTTTGTCGTAGATTTCACGAATATAAATATTGTGTGTGCATTTAGCCATTAAAAGTGGTACAAGGAAGTAGGAATTTTCCTATCTCAGCTTGGATCAAGTTCTACATTCTCCAACAATCAGCTCACTGATTGGCTATTTGCCTCGACCAAAGACGCTGTAATGGAACGCATCTGCAGTATAATAAAAAAAAAAAAAAAATAAAAAAAAAATTAAAAAAAAAATTAAGTGCTCCCAACTCACTTTCTTGTGCCGTTCAAATGCTTCATTTTCGCAGTGATTAAGAGTGGTTAAAGGAAATGGATGTTTTCATATGAATGCCGATATAAGAGATGAAGCGCCGGGAGAGGCATCTAGCGGTGCTCGGGTGGAACTACGAAGTTGAGAATGCCGATATAAATGATGATGCGCCGGGAGAGGCATGTAGCGGTTCTCGGGTGGAACTTCGAAGTCGACATGTTGTCAGATCTAGAATTCTGAATATCGCAGTATCGAAATAACATTATTTCTTGGCGTTGTATAAATATACGAACACCGAAATTGTAGTTCCATGCCGGCCGCGGTGGCCGAGGGGACTGAGGCGCTCCAGTCACGGTCTGCACGGCCACTACGGTCGGGGGTTCGAATCCCCCCTCGGGCATGGATATTTGTGCCGTCCTTAGTTGTAAGTAGTTCATAAGTAGTTTGTAAGTTTAGGGACTGATAACCCTGTAGTTAAGTCCCATAGACTCTACAAACATTTGAACATTTTTTTGTAGTTCCAGTCCAAGTATTAGGATAATGATAGTTATATAATTCGAAAATGGCATGAGAACTATATACTTCCGTTTTTATTTGTTGTTATTGTGTCCGGCATTTTCCTTAACACGTAAAAGATACCGTTTCATACCTCCCAGTTCCGGTTAAATTTTACCAAATATCCCAGCGGCCTCCTATGCTAATGTTGGTAACAGATGCTGAATAGTGAGAATCCTGTGAGTCTTCATATTAGCCAATCGCTTGCCAACGCTGATGTTTCCTCATGTAATCTTCGCTTTACGAGGGCAATTATTTTTATTGAGCGGACGAGGGTACATACAAGAACCTGTCAACCATAAAGCAGGAACCGCATTATTTGTTTAGTTCATGGTCTGTACGATACACTAATCAGGTCATTCTATGTGGTTCGAACGAATGGGCAAAGATTTTCTATTGTGTTGTTGATGTTGCCAACATAATCACGCGAGGCCGCCGACATGATACGTAAAATTTTACCCCCCAGTGACTATTGTAAACACAACTGGTCAATTTTCGACCACAGGCAATACTAGTCTTTAAAATTCTGTCGGAGATATCGAAGGACCTGCAGGTAGAGAATATGTGAATTAAGGGAAACTCTTTCTCGTAATTTGACTGAAAACCCAAAGAGATTTTGGTCATATGTTAAATATACTCGGGGAAAGTCACAAACAATACCTTCACTACGTGATAGTAATGGCGATCCTGCCGATGACAGCGCTACTAAAGCTACTAAACTTAGCTTTTAGAAACTCATTCACCAAAGAAGACGAAACCAATATTCCAGATTTCGAATTACGAACAGATGCCGTAATGAGTAACATAGAAGTAGATATCATCGGAATAGTGCAGCAACTAAAATCACTTAATAAGATCAAGTCTTCTGGTCCGGATTGTATACCCATTAGATTTCTATCTGATTATGCTGAAGCGATAGCTCCTTACTTAACAGTCATATACAACCGCTCTCTCATAGAAGGATCTGTACCAAAAGATTGGAAAGTTGCACAGGTCACACCTATATTCAAGAAAGGCAGTAGGAGTAACCCACTAAACTATAGGCCTATTTCATTGACGTCAATTTGCAGCAGGGTTTTGGAACATATCCTGTATTAAAATATTATGAATTATCTCGAACAGAACGATCTATTGACCCAAGGTCAACACGGATTTAGAAAATATCGTTCATGCGAAACACAACTAGCTCTATATTCACACGAAGTGATGGGTGCTATCGACAAAGGTTTGCAAATCGATTCCGTATTTCTTGATTTCCAGAAAGCTTTTGACACCGTACCTCACAAACGGCTTTTAATCAAATTGCGTGGTTATGGTATATCGCCCCAAATTTGCAATTGGATAGGAGATTTCTTGTCAGAGAGGACACAGTTCGTAGTAATCGATGGTAAGGCATCGACTAAAACAGAGGTGATATCGGGCGTTCCACAGGGTAGTGTTATTGGTCCTCTGCTATTCCTTATTTACATAAACGATTTAGGGGAAAATCTAAGTAGCTCTCTTAGGTTGTTTGCAGATGACGCCGTCATTTACCGTCTAGTAAAATCATCTGAAGATCAAAACCAACTGCAGAACGATCTGAATAAGATATCAGTATGGTGTAAAAATTGGCAATTGACTCTAAATAATGAGAAGTGTGAAGTCGTCCACATGAGTACGAAATGAAATCCGTTAAACTTTGTTTACAACATAAATCAATCAAATGTGAAGGCCGTAAACCCCACAAAATACCTAGGAATCACTATTACTTCAGACTTAAACTGGAAAGAACACGTAGATAATATCGTGGGAAAGGCGAACCAGAGACTGCGTTTTATTGGCAGAACCCTTAAAAGATGCAACAGAACTACTAAAGAAACTACATACACTGCGCTTGTCCGTCCATTTTTGGAGTATTGCAGCCCAGTGTGGGATCCTTATCAGGTGGGTTTGACGGAGGACATCGAAAGAGTCCAAAGAAGGGCAGCTCGTTTCGTATTGTCGCGATACAGGGAAGACAGCGTTACGGAAATGATACAGGATCTGGGATGGGAATTATTACAACAACGGCGCTTATCGCTGAGGCGTGGGTTACTTGCGAAACTCCAATCGCCAACATTCTCCTCCGAATGCGAAAATATATTGTTGACTCCCACTTACATAGGTAGAAATGATCATCAGAATAAAATAAGAGAAATAAGAGCTCGAACAGAGTGATTCAGGTGTTCTTTCTTCCCGCGCGCTATTCGAGAATGAAATGGGAGATAAATAGTATAATTGTGGTTCGATGAACCCTCTGCCAGGCACTTGAATGTGATTTGCAGAGTATCCCATGTAGATGTAGATGTAGAATGAAAGCCGAACATAAAAATGACATGATACGTACAATTTTACCCCCAGTGAGCATTGTGAACACAATTGGTCGATTTTCGACCACAGGCAATACTAGTCTTTAAAATTCTGTCAGAGATATCGAAGGACCTGCAGGTAGAGATTAAGTGAATTAAGGGATCGAGGAGAATTGAGGCGAACATAAAAATACGGAAAAATGGGTAATGAGTGAGAATCAAGTTATCTGAGGGAACGAGATCGAGAAATTAGACACTGAATGCAGTAGATGTGTTTCGCCGGTGCAGCTTCAGTCGCAGTTTTCGCGCTCTATTTGCAACACTACTCGTGGAGGCAGTAAAGGACTGTCTTCGGGAGACAGTGAGTGCGATACAAGTGGTCCACCTGCCAGCCTGTGGCGACAGTCTGTACCAGTTGCGGGCGAGTTCAGATAGTGAAAGCACCCTCCATTAAGCCACGCCACAGCCTAGGCACGCTCCGCGGACCCCCGGCTGGAGAAAGTCCGCCTCCATCTCCTCGCTTACTGGATCTGCGCGGCTCATTATGACGAAACAGTTTTATCACCCGAGCTAAAGACCGACAGCTGCGCAGTTTGCGGGGAGAAACTTTCACATTTCCCTTGCTGTTGTTGTTGTGTTCTTCACTCTTTTCTGCAAACCTCTTCACGTGGACGTAACAACTGCAACCGATTCCCGTAGTGCCGTCAGATAGGGTGAAGTCGATCAGGTGGGGGGGAGTCAACCAGCAATACAGCATAGTAATTTACACTGCTTCCTCCTGGCGGTACATCCGGGAACTTCACGCTGTACATACTTGTTGGAAGCCAATGAGTTGCAGAGTAGTGTTATGTGTAGAATTTTCTCTCTGAGCATTCGTTCAGCGGGATTGTGGGATAAAAACAAATGCATTTTGGTGGCCTGTGAATGAAGCAAGACTAAAGCTGTCACAATACGACCTTATAGTCATATAATTCTGCTGTTTTCGGACTGTTAGTTGGTAAGTGAACTCATTGTCATTTGATTTATGTATTTGCCAAAGCAGAAGTTTGTTGTATGGACGAGTAGTAATCGAAAAATTGAATTGTCGTATTTTGTAGGGTGAAGTCGATCACGCTGCGAACATACGTGAAGAAGGTGGGAAGAGAGGGAAAAAGGAACTACAATCCAGTATATCTGGAAAATGCCGTCCAGAAAGTGAAGAAAGGAAAGTTTAGAATTCGTAAAGCATCTGAGTGTTACGGTGTGCCCTATACAATATTAAATGATTGGGTGAAGGGCAAACGTAGATATAAATATGGTGGGCAACCTGTTCTTAGTTCAGTAGACGAAGAATGTTTAGTTAATGGCTTGATCAAGTGTATTTACAGATGTTACTGGTGTACAAAAGACTCCCTTCACGCAAATTGTAACAAAAATGAAGCCTAAGGGCATTTGTCGTAGACGCTACAGTTTCCCAGATTTTGACATTTCAAATATTGGGTGAAAATTCTTTACGATGCAAGATAATTTTATGTACCGTGGTTATTTTTTAAGGACAATACAATGTTCTAACTATAAAAAAGGCTATATGTTAATTTTAAGATGTTTGGTCCCTGAGAAAGACCCTCTACTACTTTAAAACTTCATATTAACATAGCCTACCATGCCTTGGGAGATATTTCAATCAAAAAGACGATCGGTTTCACCCCATTGTCGGGGTGAAGCCGTTATAAGTCTTCAAAAAATGAGTGATCGGCTTCACCCCACTGACTGCACAATAGGCTATTTCTATATTCGACATTAGATATAATGTCGAAATCGTAAGGATTACACATGATATTTTTGAAACGAATTCTTCTAGAGGTTCTCTCGAAAACAACAGAAAAACTGAATTTTGTGATCGACATCATCTCTTCTGACGGTAACCTGCTAACGGTATTCATTTCTTGGTCCTCCTCTGAAATTTCCATCTCTATCCCCATCAACAAAACTAAATGGCGATTCCTCGATTTCTCAGAAAGTGTAATACCGACTGTTCCGTCCTTTTAAGGCAAGATATTTCTTTCCTCGCCACTTATAATGAGTACTTCTGCATTAATTGCTAGATTGACCCATGTAACCATCAAAATTATTCTACAGCAGCACTTTTCATAGCATTTATTCATTTTTCGTCTGAATGCGCAGAAGGAAAATAAACAAATAAAAATCGCATTGACGTGTTTTACGGCCCACTTTAGATTTGTAGTTTTATAAGTTTTTATAAACATTTTGGACCAAAATAATAAAAAAATTAATTGAGGTAGCGGCGGGTTCCGAACCACTGACCTACAGCGTCACAGACCAACGCGTTGCTCACTACGCTACGGCTTTAGTCTCATACTATTGATCGTCAGTGTTAACTGATGCTATATGGCATTTGTAGACACTAGATTATCATTTATCGTACGAAGAACGACGTGTTTTTGTTAATTCTTCTGTGTGCCATTGGTTTGAAATGACAACGTGTAAGTTACAACAAGAAAATCATTAAATACGCAACGCAAGATGGTGTATGCCACAGAGAGTTCAGGGCGAGGAATGTCACGTGCCATCTGCGAACGGCTGCTTTTCGTTAATTCAATGGAGGGTGTCAAAACTCCGTTATTTTTGCAAATATCTCTCAAACGATACGAGATATGACAAAAACATAAGGGAACAAAGTTGTAAAGAATTTTCTCCTCTAGAAATTCGTATATTCAATTTTCGCGTCAGATGAACGGTTTATTTGCAATTAAAATTACATTACAGACAGCTTTTATTTTTTGGTATTACTAACGTATTTCTTGTCCGAAATATTTCAAAAAGCGAGGTTCCGGTCTCTGGTAGCCAACAATCATGTCTCTAAAATTTGGCGCCGATCGGTTGAACGGTTCGTACTAAAAAGTCACAGTCAGACAGACGTCGTCAAATAGCCGTTATTTTTGCAAATATCCTTGCAACGATGTAAGATTTGAATAAAAAAAATCATAATAGAGCGAAGTCGTAGAGAATTTTCCACTCTACAAATTAGATTATTCAATTTTTGTGTTCGTTTGCAATTACAATTATATTGCAAACGGCTTTTTTTGTATTACTAGCGTATTTTTTATCCGAAAAATTTGAAAAAGGAAGGTTCTGGTCTCTGGCAGCCTACACTTATGTCTGTAAAATTTGGTGCTGATCGGTTGAACGGTTCGTCTTAAAAACAAGGAACACGTTACGGAAAGACAGACATCCCAAAATCGTCGTTATTTTTGCAAATATCTGTGAAACGATACGAGATATGAAAAAAAACATAACAGAGCAAAGTTGTAGAGAATTTTCACCTCTACAAATTCGGTTATTCAATTTTCGTATCAGATGAATGGTTAAGCCGTTATTTTCATTTAAATTTCGAGCTGTCAAAAGACAATCGCAAAGGCCCACTTTTAGTGTTACTACCGTAACCCAAAGGGGGCAAAAAAAAAAAAAAAACCAACAGAAAAGAATTCTTGCCACTTAAATTACTATTAGATGTTAACGATTTCCTTTTGGTCAGAAAAGATTTTCTTGAAAATGACGATCTCCATTTTATATCTATTCAGATGCGACCATCATAACTTATTTTAGTGCGCAGTGTTCTAGTAGTGTGGTCTTCACACGGGAGACATGCGATGTCGCTCTCCTCGCGGCTCTGTCCCCTGCAGGCATCTTCGTCTACCTCACCCCACATCCAATGAATCTTACTAACTATATTTATCTCTTAGCCTTCTCTCCCACGTATGAACCTCAACTTCCCTACAATACTAAATTCACGTTTCGTGATTCGTCAGAATCTACACCTACATGGGATACTCTGAAAATCACATTTAAGTGCCAGGCAGAGGATTCATCGAACCACCGTTATACTATTTTACCTCCCATTCCATTCTTGAATAGCGCGCGGGAAGAAAGAACACCTGCATCTCTCCGTTCGGGCTCTGATTTCTCGTATTTTATTCTGTTGATCATTTCTACCTATGTAAGTAAGGGTCAACAATATATTTTCGTATTCGGAGGAGAATGTTGGCGATTGTAGTTTCGTAAGTAGCTCACGCCGCAGCGATAAGCTCCGTTGTTGTAATGATTCCCATCCCAGATCCTGTATCATTTCCGTAACGCTGTCTCCCCTTTATCGTGACAATACGAAACGAGCTGCCCTTCTTTGGACTCTTTAGATGTCCTCCGTCAAACCCACCTGATAAGGATCCCACACTGGGCAGCAATACTCCATAAAAGGACGGACAAGCGTAGTGTATGCAGTTTCTTTAGTAGTTCTGTTGCGTGTTTTAGGGGTTCTGCCAATAAAACGCAGTCTCTGGTTCGCCTTTCCCACGACATTATCTACTTGTTCTTTACTATTTAAGTCAGAAGTAATTGTAATTCCTAGGTATTTTGTGGAGTTTACGGCCTTCACACTTGATTGATTTATCATGTAAACAAAGTTTAACGGATTTCTTTTCGTACTCATGTGGACGACTTCACACTTCTCATTATTTAGAGTCAAATGCCAATTCTTACACCATACTGATATCTTATTCAAATCGTTATGCAGTTGGTTTTGATCTCCAGATGATTTTACTAGACGGTAAATCACGGCGTCATCTGCAAACAACCTAAGACAGATACTTAGATTTTCCTCTAAATCGTTTATGTAAATAAGGAACAGTAGAGGACCAATAACACTACCCAGTGGAACGCCCGAATCACCTCTGTTTTAGTCGATGCCTCACCATCTATTACTACAAACTGTATTCTCTCAGAGAGGAAATCCCGTATCCAGTCGCAAATTTGGGGGGGGGGGGGGGGGGGGGATATACCGTAACCACGCAATTTGATTTAAAGCCGTTTGTGAGGTACGGTGTCAAAATCCTTCTGGAAATCAAGGAATACGAAATCAATTTGCGAACCCTTGTCGATAGCACACATCACTTCGTGTGAGTAAAGAGCTAGTTGTGTTTCGCATGAACGGTATTTTCTAAATCCATGTTGACCTTGGTCCAATAGATTATTCTGTTCAAGATAATTCATAATATTTGAATACAGGATATGTTCCAAAACCCTGCTGCAAATTGAAGTCAATGAAATAGGCCTGTAGTTTAATGGGTTACTCCTACTGCCTTTCTTGAATATGGGTGTGACCTGTGCAACTCTCCAATCTTTTGGTGCAGATGCTTCTTTGAGAGAGCGGTTGCATATGGCTGTCAAGTAATAGATAGAAATTTAATGGGTATACAATCCGGACCAGAAGACTTGTTCTTGTTAAGTGATTTTAGTTGCTTCACTACTCCGATGATATCTACTTCTGCGTTACTCATTATGGCCTCTGTTCGTAATTCGAAATCTGGGATATTGGTTTCGTCGTCTTTGGTGAATGAGTTTCTAAAAGCTATGTTTAGTAACTCTGCTTTAGTAGCGCTGTCATCGGCAGGATCGCCATTATTATCACGTAGTGAGGGTATTGTTTGTGTTTTGCCCCTAGTATATTTAACATATGACCCAAATCTCTTAGGGTTTTCAGTCAAATTTCGTTCTGCTTTTGCGCTATTAGCTGATTCCTTGGTTTAATCAGTCAATTTCTTTTCTCCCCAATTCCATTCAGCAGATGTTCGTCATTTACGCGAGTCATCCATTCTTTTTTTATTTTTTATTTATTTTTTTTTTTTCTGGCACTCCGTTTCAGAAACTTCTATTGTGAACTGTTTATTACCCACGTTATACATTCGTGCTAGCCTACTAACAAGGCAAAAACCTTAAGAAGACACTTCCTAACACTAAAAATTATATTAGATGTTAACAAACTCCTCTTTTTCACATACGTGCCTCTTATGCTGTTACCAAACATAATTTTATATACGATCAGTTTCGACGTCCATAATATTGCAACTTAAATAGCAAAACTCATTTACTACTTTGAGTGACTCGTTTCTGAAAATAATTCCATCAGCATAGCCACATTTAATTCGACTAAATCCCATTACCCTTTGTTTTTGGTGTTTTTCTTACATCCTGTTTTGAAGACACTATCGATTACATTAAATTGCTCTTCCAGTTCATCTCCTGACTGAATTACTGTGTCCTCTGCAAACTCAATCCAGTACACGATACAAAGAACAAACATGCAAAAAGGAAAGCAATCTCTGCAAATTTAATAGGCATCTTAGAGGAAAACATCCCCCTACAATAGTCGTTATCTACCAGTTTTCCATAGGGCGAAAGTGATTTATATGAAAATGGACGGTTAAAGGTATGAAACTAGTGTCAAAGAACTGTTTTTAATAAATACAGCTTGGCGATTAAAATAAATAAAGGAATTGAATACCAAGTTGCTGGTCCTCAGCCCAGCATGTTCGAACGTCATAAAATAAATAAATACTGTTCACGGTAAACTAAATATCATCAGTAGTTTCTAATGGTGTTGACGTAATTTGAAAACTGTTAGTTGTTTTGCCTGTCACAGTTTATTATGTTGTGTTTCTTTAGATAATTCTGTGCAACCTCTTACGAGGAAAACTCTTTTCTGTTGCAGGTACGTTTGCGGTCTACGAGGCAGCAGGGACTGCATTGCAGTTGATGCATTCAAGGTAGGACTTTCAGTCTGTGCTCTTACAAAAACTCAAACATCGTCAAAGCGAAATATAATGTTCCCCTGATGTCCTCCCGCCGAGCATAATAACAGAACGACAAGTAGCCAGAAAATACACTAACGTGTAAACTAGGCACTTATTTTGGTGATTTTTCCAAATTCCTTCCTAATAAGGATTGACATTTTCAGTTACTGATTTCTATCTTACTTTACTGAAATTGCTGTTATGTTGTAAGGAAACATTTACCAACGCGTTCACAATTTATGCTCCACTGTCTGCTTTAGTGTTTAGCAGGTGCAACCCCCTCGTTCTTATCTGTGCTTCAACGGGAAGTTGTAAGGAAACGTTCATGCCGAAATTTATTACCCACGCGTATGCGTCATGATAAAAGATCTCTTGGAAGTATTTCGGGGTGAACCGCATGGCACCCATCAAAAAGCGGTGCCAGAACATCACTTCCTCAAAAGGTTAAGGAAAATAATTGTACGCGAGCGAGAAGCAAACTATAAAATGGTTACTGGAATGACATAGTCACAAATCTAAACAACAAAATAAAAAAAGCAGAAAACACTAAATCATACACAGCAAAACAGAACTACACACAAACACCAAATACCATAAGAACTACCCAAAATAACCAAAATTATATAAGAGAAGACATAAGATGGTATACATTTACAAACAGACACAAACTCATACAAAAAATAACCAACATTTTCAAACGACGGGGCATAAACGTGACATACACAACAGACAATTCAATTCAGAAATACACCCCGAAACTGACACAAGACACAGACATATACCAAAAGCTGGAATATATCAACTGCAATGTAATACTTGAGATGGGGAGATACATAGGGCAAAGCAAGCAGAAGGTTCATATCAGATATAAAGAACACATTACCGCCTGGAAATATCTGAGATTACATATGCACACACATACAGGACACCATCTTTTTCGTACATACTATAATGCAAACGTCACATACACAACTTCATTTAAGTTGGCAACACATATAAAAAAACGAGTTTTGTTCAGGAGAAGCATTTGAAGTGTATACATCTAGAAGTGGCTCATCGACATCTTATATAAACACACAGCTACTTGCGTGCAATGAACCCGTCTTTTCTATGGAAATTGTCGATTGGCCCCTTCTTTTCCCTACAGGATTTTTACTTTTGTCATTTTCTGCGCAAGGAACTCCTTTTCTGATATTAAGAATAGTCCTTATACACATTGACGGCAACATATGGTAGAGAGATCAGCATTCTGAAAAAAAAAAAAAAAAAAAAAAAAAAAAAAAAAAAAAAAAAGTCGAAGAGCCGCTTCTTTCCATGTATCCTTCGATATTAACCCTTTAATGCATAGCGTAGCTAATGAGCTACAAACCTCATTTTTTATTATCTCTCAAACTGATCAACATTTTACCACAGATTCATTTATAGCTGCTTCTATAAATTGTGTTACACATGCAAGTAGCTCGTCCTAGAAATTATAAATTGCAGAGTACTACTGAATCAGACAGTAAGCTGCATCGAGTTACTCCTAAAATGTGCGTTTGTGTTCCTCCTTTGCCATGCAAAAGTAGTCAATCACATACTACTGTTGCATTGTGAGTTACTTTCTGGAAAGATTGGAGGTATAATAGTGACATTTAGTGCATCGAGTATATCATGGAAACACTATATAGCTGACCAGCTAAGAAAGTTTTGTTGCAAGTAGTTCATAATAATTTTAGGATTTTAAAACATATTTTTCTCAGTATACACGCACTATACATAGCTTTTATAGAATCAAAAAAAAAAAAAAAAAAAAAAAAAAAAAAAAGTCATGCATTAAAGGGTTAACGTCACCGAGGGGCATCTTTCGTTTGTCTGGACGATGCTGTCTCGTATTTTTAGTACGTTCAGCAAGGCCATGACGATATACAATTAGTATTCAACTTCACTCCATGTCTTGATATGTACTTGACTCCTTGTATTTACAGTCTATTATTTTAACAATTCTCTTCTTTGTAACACCCTGCTTACTGACGGCTATAATATTGCAGATTCTCATGATGATGATGATTGTTTCGAAACGCGTTAATGAACAGCCGCATCAGCACCTGTGGCGTTTATATTTCTGTTTAACCCTTTCATTCTCAGTGTTGTTTCTGGACAATAACGTATTGAAAGCTGATTTATACCGTATGTTCTGCAACAGTCTTCAAAGTCACATGGTTGATGATGAACAACATGCTTCTAGTACATTTTGTCCCTTGGTACGACGTGTAGCCACTTCTGAGGCATTAATTTATCCGTCTACGTGGCTGTGAGTGTGGTTCATGTTATTTTAATTCAGCAGTGAATTTTCTTGTATTTGTTTCTGAGGCGAAAATTATGCTTGCAGTATTGATCTGGCAGTGTTATCTAACAACAAAATAGATTCCCAAGTAATAAGATACCTCGATACAAACGTCTGTGTTGGGCATGAAGTACATGACATAAAAAAAACAATAGTCTGATCGAAAATTTTAAAATACATGGAATTTTCAAACAGCTTTCGGGTATGCTGCCGAGTGACGTCCTCGACAACTGTCACGCACTTCCACCTTTTGGGACAGTGTTGTTAAGGAAGCTGTTGAAATTAAACTCGCTGGTGACGTTATTAACAGAGATGGTGGTTTTCATATAAAATCTGCTTGGAATCCGGCACTGTCTCTCGTCAAAAACAGAGGAAGAGAATTAAAGCTGCCTCACCTGTCGATTAATAGTCACTACCGATACTTTTGATGTTTGGTCATCTTTGGTTGTGTTGACTCTGTAGTGACTTGTACTGTGTGTGTTATCTTCTCTATTTACCCTTTGCAAACCGAGGTATTAAATACGCGTGTACATTGCTTCCTTGAGTGCAGTTGTGCCTTGATAATGGCAGGGTGTCCTGTCGAAATATCGGCGGTTGTCGACGACGTCACCCGGCAGCATACCCGTAAGTTGTTTGACATATTTTGATGTTTAGTGCACTGTATGAATACAGAAAACACTGAATTTTAATTTTTCCAAAGCTGAATCCATAATTTGGGAATGAAAGGGTTAATAAGTGAAACCGTTAATTTTATTTTATGATTCTTTCTCCCGGCGTATTTGATAATCAAAATTTCCACGGGTGTACTGCCGGTCGATATTGTCTACGGGCACTATAGACCGGCAGTACACCCGTGGATATTTTGATTAATTTTATTTTAGTTCTGTTTTTCACATCTCACAAGATGAAGCGGCGATACAAATAGTTCTGATGAGATCGTGAGAGGAAAAACTTTGCGCCTAAAGCTGTCGGCACACGAAACAAGGCAGTTAACCTTAACGTGCACGGGGACGGGAAACACGAGGCTACGAGGCACAGCTTCGTCGGCACTCGGGACAAGCTGCTTAACGTGATTTGGGCTTTCCGAGATCTCTAGCGACAGTTTTCAGCGCGCAATCGTCGACTGCTACAGCTCATTCCGAACGCGAAGCACGCGCATCGAAGAGTACGTGTTTATAACGGATCCTACTGAATTAGATCCGCAGAAGATTATGGGTACGGGAGTGGATTCAGCTGCGAAATAATGGCAGCAGAACCATTCATCACAACGTCATGGCGATAACCGACATTCATATTTCAATGCGAATGTAATGTGGCGTAGATAACAACATGAAATAAATAACTACACAAATATAAATGAAGCAAAAAAAAAAGTATAAGAATTTTACGGGACTACCACGGGAATTAAGAGGTTTTGGGCGGGGAAATTCTAAATAGAAAAACAATAGAAATAGCAATATTGACATAAACTGAAACACGAAGATTTTCGTAGCACTTTTTTGAATTTTTTTTCTAAACAGACTCCATTCCCTCGGTTTCATTGGTTAACAAAAGAACATCGCAAAATGTAACTGCACCTTTACACTTCGGTAGTCTCTCGCGCGGTATTTCACCAACTGTCATAATTGTAAGATTACCTGACATAGTCGCGTTTGGAGGCGATCTGATCGTTTTATAATTTTCAAAATGAAATGCCAAGATCGCACATTAATAATTTATTCACTGACTACCGGTTTCGGTGAACTGTGTTACCATCATCTGGTCACATACAGATTACAAGATGATCATCTTGTTAAAAATTTGGTGTATAATAACAAGTGCAACATTGCTCTTAGTCACTATATATAAAATACACAACTCAAAAACATGACAGCTTACAAAATACTCAAAGTTTGTATTGAGTATTTTGTAAGCTGTCTTGTTTTTAAGTTGTGTATTTTTTATATAGTGACTAAGAGCAATGTTCCACTTGTTATTTTACACCAAATTTTTAACAAGATGACCAGCTTGTAATATGTATCTGACCAGATGATGGTGACACAGTTCACCGAAACCGGTCATCAGTGAATAAATTATTAATGTGCGATCTTGGCATTTCATTTTGAAAATTATATTTCGTAATTGAACTTCATTATTACGAAAAAAAGCACTCCTGACTCTACATCGTATTCAAGAAATTCAAAAAACGTGCCGTTTTCAGGATGATTTTGTGCCCTACATTGACAGGAAACGTTATCAGTGCAGTTATTTTTTTTTTTATTTTTTTTTTTATTTATTTATTTTATTTGTATATATTTCTTTTTTTGCGATGTCTCATCTGTGTTTCAATATTACTATTTCTATTTATTATATAAGGACTGTTCTTCCATCGTGACTTCATTTAAAACACACATTTGTTAGTCCACGCAGTAGCCATATTGCTAGAAGTAAACAACAAACCGAACTGAAGCAGGAAAGGTCGGAACACGACGTAGAGAGTTTTCTTGCTTCCTATTGGTGCGGCTTAACGTGGCGCGTTACCGAAATATCGCAGAACTTATTTTGCCTTCCACGGAAGAAATTGGCTCCTCGACGTGGAAAATCAGGATGTGACGTCAGAAATGTCGGAGAGCAACACGTTAACGTTAGCCATCCCGTTCCGTGTGACGACGGCTTAAGTCACTGTCGTCAAGCTTAACCTCTTCAGTCCCAGTGCCAAGGTTAATTAAAAATTTTGAAAAGTCCATATTTTTTGTTTATTAGGTTGCATATGCATTAAATTTCTTTATTTTGCAATTTGGAAAATTTTCGTTTTTGAACGTTTATAGTACACATATGTCTTAAAATTTTCTTAAGGGAACATACTGTATTTTTGGGTAAAACTAATTACAGTATGTTGTATTTGTACAATCTACATATTTTATTTACAATAAGAAATTTTACAATACATATTTACAAGTATTTGTTACTGCCAGATAGTTTTGTATGAGTCCCCATGACAACTTTAATCCGAACATAATTCAAAATTTCTGATGCGGTTGGTGTGAAACAAAGTGAACTGGTCTGAAGAGATTTGAGTTTTGTCTAATATGTCACGACGTCTCAGAATTCACTTGGAAAGAATTCATTGAAAGATTCCAAGTATCCTTTGGGTCCATTGCAATCACTTTCCTCAACAGAGATGCGTCAATGACAGAGATGTAAAAAAATAAATAAATAAATAAATAAAACGTCCTAACAAACCATGGATAGGCACCGAATCTACTTTTAATATCACCATTAATTAAATATTGTTTTTTGACACTGAATTTCGTTAGCATCATCACATGGGGACTCAGAATTCGTACGCTGTCGATTCATTACAGCAAATAAGTCATCCTCAGATACAGAATTTGAATATTCTGTAACACTTTCATTTAGTATGCGTGATATCTCTTCATCACTTAGCATATGAGCTGCCAAATATGGTACGTTATGAAGTACAGAGCTATTGTACAAGTGCACACTTAGAACCAAGGTACACAGACGTGCACTATGAAAACATCGGCAGGAAAGTTGAAATAATTCACATTTGCTGAAACTTCACTTATCACTCACTACAATGAATATAAACACATCAAGCTTTACGTATTATTTATTTATTACTTGATGTCATAACGACGCTGCCGGGTTGCCAGCTTCACAAACATCAAACTTGTGATTCGTGTAGCTCCCGAAGTACTGCTGCAAGGGCTATACAACTGGCGTCATTTGAAAGCACAAAGGTACACGATTGTGCAATCGTGGTCTGAGCACACAAAATAGGCCACAGAGACAGAAAATAGTTTAGAAACCAAGGTGCACATACGTGTGCTTACGGATTGAAATGGTTAAGGCGCACGCGTCGAACACACCGCCTCGCCTGCGCGCCGCTGAATCGGCTCGTCACCCCCGAGAAACTGCAGCCCCGCGTGTTTATTTGCGGCTGCGGTAATCGAACCCCGGCCCTCTGGACTGGCTCCAGCAGCTGCCGCTAGGACTCCTCCAGAGCCGAGATAAAAGCGCGCCGCGCTGCCCTTCTCAACTTCTCTCTCTCTATCTGCCTCTCTGCCTCAGGCGGTCAAATTACAGCCACTCAGACGCCAGGCAACTCGAGCCCCCGCCACGTGCCACACAGATCCTCCAGTCCCAGCCCCTCCACCACTTATTTGTCAACAAACACCCACCCATTTACTTCGCGACTTCGGCACAGCGTCTGGGTGCGGCTTTGGCCGTCGGAGGAAATGGTGTTCTGCTGTCCCTGCAAGTCCAGTTCACCAGTCACTGCGACTAACTTTTCCGTTTCTGCGATTACAGCGCATTCTGGTAGCCATCCCCGAGACTCCAGATTTGTTCTGACACCCAACCTTCAGACGTCAGACAGTCAGGTTGGTGCCAAACGTATATCGATAGAGAATCGACCAAAATTCCGATATAAATCGTGCTATGTGCTGTCGTCCAGAAGAACGTGCATAAACTACACTCCTGGCCATTAAAATTGCTTCACCACGAATATGAGGTTCAAAAGACGCGAAATTTAACCGACAGGAAAAATATGCTGTCATATGCAAGTGATTAGCTTTTCAGAGCATTCACACAAGGTTGGCGCCGGTGACGACACCTACAACGTGCTGACATGAGGAACGTTTCCAATCGATTTCTCATACACAAACAGCAGTTGACCGGCGTTGCCTGGTGAAACGTTGTTGTGATGCCTCGTGTAAGGAGGAGAAATGCGTACCACCACGTTTCCGACTATGATAAAGGTCGGATTGTAGCCTATCGCGACTGCGGTTTACCGTATTGCGACATTGCTGCTCACGTTGGTCGCAATCCAATGATTGTTAGCGGAATATGGAATTGGTGAGTTCAGGAGGGCAATACGGAACGCCGTGCTGGATCCCAACGGCTTCGTATCACTAGCAGTCGATTGACAGGCATCTTATCCGCGTGGCTGTAACGGATCGTGCTGCCACTGAGCAACAGATGGCGACGTTTGCAAGACAACAACCATCTGCACGAACAATTAGACGACGTTTGCAGCAGCATGGACTATCAGTTAGGAGACCATGGCTGCTGTTACCCTTGACGTTGCATCACAGACAGGAGCGCCTGCGATGGTGTACACAACGACGAACCTGGGTGCACGAATGGCAAAACGTCATGTTTTCGGATGAATCCAGTTTTTGTTTACAGCATCGTTATGGTCGCATTCGTGTTTGGCGACATCGCGGTGAACGCACATTGGAAGCGTGTATTCATTATCGACATACTGGCGTATCACCGGGCGTGATGGTATGGGGTGCCATTGGTTACACGTCGCGGTCACCTCTTGTTCGCATCGACGGCACTTTGAACAGTGGCCATTACATTTCAGATGTGCTACGACCCGTGGCTCTACCCTTCATTCGATCCCTGCGAAACCCTACATTTCAGGAGGATGTTGCATTACCGCATGTTGCAGGTCCTGTACGGGCCTTTCTAGATACGGAACAATGTTCGACTGCTGCCCTGGCCAGCACATTCTCGAGATCTCACACCAATTGAAAACGTCTGGTCAATGGTGGCCGACCAATTGGCCAGTCACTACTCTTCATGGTATCGTGTTGAATCTGCATGGGCATCTGTACCTGTACATGCCATCCGAGCTCTGTTTGACTCAATGCTCAGGAGTATAAAGGCCGGTATTACGGCCAGATGTGGTTGTTCTGGGTACTGATTTCTCAGGATCTGTGCACCCACACTGCGTGAAAATGTAATCATATGTCAGTTGACATATTTGTCGAATGAATACATGTTTACCATCTGCATTTCTTCATGCTGTAGGAATTTTAATGGCCAGTATCGTATATTTACGCTAGTATATATACACAGTGTAGGCTTTTCCCCAGTAAAACGAAAATATTTTTCTGGTTGCAGATATTTCGTCTCTTTTATAGGAAAAAACTAGTAGAAAAAAATAATAGCCTCTGCTGCAATATTTTGGGTGTGATGAAAACACAAAGCAAACAGGAGAATTAAGTTAAAGAAGATTCGAAAACATTTCTGTTACATGAACGCGCTCGATCAGAATAGGTTAACTTCGGATGTTAGCAGATCCCACTACCGTTACTTGCTTCTGCGCATGCGCATTCTGCAGCACACTAGAAAATTTAGAACTGTATCCGCGGCAACACGTGTAGCTTATTGACGTCACAGACGCACTCGCGATAGGGTTGGCTGCTGATTTAAGGCTACTATACACGACGAGACTAGATTGCGAAACTCGTTACATGAAATGAATTGCGCGCAACTAATTTCGTGTATTTCTGTAGACACGGCACCAATACTGTACAGTTCAGTTTCGTTGTTTTGTTAGTGCCGCAGTCGCCGTAAAATGAAAGTTTTGGTATCTGTAAGAGTTGTGGCGGAGGTATTGCTTCTCTGTGTGAAGTTGCAACATAAGACTAAACATAAAAAGAATAATAAACGAGTTTGGGTTCGTAACTGAATTAAAAAAACGTCAGGTCGGTTGCTCAGCAACCTTGTTGAAAGAAATTGTGATTGAAGACCCTAGAAGTTATTTTGATCAACTTAGAATGTCACCAGAGCAGTTCAAGTTCTATTCAAACAGAGTTAGTAATGTAATAAAGGAACAAGATATTGTTGAATATCAAGCACTGTGACCAGAACTGAAATTACAAATTGCATTACGATTCTTGTCACGTAGATATTTGTGCCTACAGTACATGTACCGTCTTCCGAAATCACAATTGCCATAGTTGGTTTGTGTAGGTATTTCCAATTGAATGTATTTTAGTCTGCAATTCACTAATCGTCAACCCATATTTAATTGACGAATAATTTCTTCACGAGCACTAACTCGCCGCGGCTTATTCCTGAAATTTTCATCGTTAAAATCGCACAAACACCTATGCATCGCATATATGTTCAAAAACCGTATTATTTCTTCTGTTCCCTCCTTTGTGTTGTATTTTGTTCTGTATGGTTATAACCTAATCTAAAAACTAGCGCAATCAGTTTCGCCAAAGTTGGTAGGTGCCAAAACTGTTTAGTTTCGCCAACGAGTTGCGCGAACGCCTGCCGCGCATGCGCACTGGCCAGTAGCGCAGTTACATGAAACGCAGTGTCGTCGTGTAAACCAGACTTTACACGCAGGCACGTACGGAGCACGCACTTCGAGTAGTCGATTTCTGCCACAAAGTCGATCGTGTGAATCGGGCTTAAGGAACATCGGCGTCTTCTAGAGACTTCGCGCAGCGCAGTTCAGCGATGTGCCCGTCGTCCGCGCCCCATGTTTTTGCCGCCGCGGCTGGCCATGTAGAGCGCCGGTCACCAGTGGCGGCGGACCCGCTGTCCTTGCGTGGCGCAGACCCGCGCTGCTCCCGTTACCCCAGCCAGGACAAAAACAACTGTCAGCCGCTCCTTCCAGAGCAGGCGGCCTTCGCCAGCTGCCTCAAGCCTGAAGGTCTCTCTCTCCGTTAAATGCCGCTACCTCTCCACTCACCTCTGTCCTGATTCACCGGAATGTCAGCGTATTTACGAAGAGTTTATGTAACTAGCAATTGTTCTGCGCTGAAATTAAACGTTCGCTGATTGAAAGAACTGCAGAAAAAGTGTGCTGAAGGATCAGGAAACTCTGTGGCAGCATTCTAGAGCGGGAGGAAACTACAAAGAAGAACGCAGCCTTTCGGAAACGCTTCCAACAAACAACAGAGGAATCAAGGAATGAATACATGGCGAGGAATAAGGTAGCAAATGAAGTATTAGCAGAAGAGAAAAGGAAATGGATGGAATAGTGGACCAAAATGATGGAGAGCAACAGTGACGGTAGTGCTAAAGATAAGAAGAGAGGCATGACTGAAAATGTCACCTTCCTATTGCCAATTGAACCCAGCTGAATTCCTCAGGTCTCTGTTCCATCTATATGGTGTTATTCCTGATGGTCCTTTTTTGCTAAATCGGGCTTCAGGCTAGAACTTGTTTTGACAATAGTTTGTGCGAACAATGCCATTCCATTCACTTTTTTCCCATTATTTCTGTGACCTTTACTGTACGTCTGATCTCAGCTGCTGCCTTTCTGTCTTTCTTTGTGTAATCCAACAGGTACCTTTCCAAAATGTTCAAATGTTTGTATAGCTTATGGGACTTAACTACGGGGTCATCAGTCCCTAAACTTACAAACTACTTATAAACTAGCTAACACCAAGGACGGCAGAAATATCCATGCCCGAGGGGGGATTCGCGCAGACCGTGACTGGCGCGCCGCAGTCCCCTGGGCCACCGCGGCACGCGGTACCTTTTCATTCCTCTTTGTGTACTGTTAATTTCCTGGCAATTAACTCATTTAATATCCATATATTTAATATATTTAATATCCATATATTCCCAGATGTTTTTTTCTTCCTTTAGGACAATAAAATGCATATTACGTTTGAATTATATGTACTTCACTTCTGTTCAGTTTCTAATAGCTGTAACAACAGCTATTTTGCATTACTGGCAGCATATTTATCAACTGATCGAATTATTAAAGTACTAAAGGGCCACGGACTGCTACTTCTGATATTGTTCGACGTGTTCCAGTGTTACGCCCTCTATCAAATTCACTGATTTGACGTCTACGGGGCACCTTGCCCGTCTGCTGAAGCCACGCTACCTTCGATTTTCGCCGGTAACGAGAGCCGCAGTCTCATGTTACCGCCAGGTGGAGCTACTCCGCGATATCCGTGTTGACCTTGAAGCCGCGAGCCGACGACATGCTGTGAATAGGAACTCCCTGTCTCAATAGTCCGGTTAAAATGAATCGTTAGTCGACGTTTATCACGTGGAGCTGCAGCGTTGCCACACAGTCAGTCCACTACCGCTCTGCTAAAAGAGAGCCTCAAACGCTGCTGGCCACTTCACAAATGCTGTTTGTAACAAGTGATCAAAAAGTCAGTATAAATTTGAAAACTTAATAAATCACGGAATAATGTAGATAGAGAAGTAAAAATTGACACACATGCTTGGGATGACATGGGGCTTTATTAGGACAAAGCAAAGACGATGTTATTTACAGGAAATGCTCAATATGTTCACCATCATTCGTCAACAATAACTGTACTCGAGAAATAATATTGTCAACAGCACTGTAAGCATGTCCGGAGTTATGGTAAAGCATTGGCGTCTGTTGTTGTCTTTCAGCATCCCTAGAGATGTCGGTCGATCACGATACACTTACGACTTCAGGTAACCCCAAAGCCAACAATCTCATGGACTGAGGTCTATTGACCTGGGAGGCCAAGAATGACGAAAGTGGCGGCTGAGCACACGATCATCACCAAACGACGCGCGCAAGAGATCTTTCACGCATCTAGCAATATGGGGTGGAGCGCCATCCTGTATAAAAATACAACGTTCCAGCAGGTGTTTATCAGCCACGCTGGGGATGACGCGATTCTGTAACATATCGGCGTACCTCTCACCCGTCACGGTAGCAGTCACTGACGTTTTCTGTCCAGCGCCTTCTGTCGAACATTTTTATTTTTATTTTTTTAGGCTCTAATAAAACCCCATGACATTCCAAGCATGTGTGTCAATTTTTAAATGTTCAAATGTTTGTAAAGTCTATGGGACTTAACTACGGGGTCATCAGTCCCTAAACTTACAAACTACTTATGAACTACTTACGAACTAGGACGGCACAAATATCCATGCCCGAGGGGGGATTCGAACCCCCGACCGTAGTAGCCGTGCAGACTGTGACTGGAGCGCCTTAGTCAATTTTTACCTCTCTATCTACATTATTCCGTGATTTATTAAGTTGTCAAATTTATACTGACTTTTTGATCGCCGTGTATATTTTATAGCGCCGTGAAGTGTTTCAGTGGCGTACCAACAGTTTCTTTAGAGGATGGAGGCGGGGGGGGGGGGTGCAATAAAATCTACTTACTGACTTCGTCTTACCGATTGCAGAACTTTGGTCTGGGAAGAGGGGGCGAGGTCATGGAACTTTCATTTAGCCGAGATGTTCCAGTTTCTGTCAGGGGAAAAAAAAAAATAGAAGCGTCCCACCAGTACTGATGTTATCCCCTATTTTCGATCACAGACTGAAAAATAGAACGAAAGGAGAAGACTGGATGTAATAGTTGTTACAATATGCTTCAGTCAAAGGCGAAAATTGCTGCCATCAAAAATACTGGGAGGGGGGGGGGGGGGAGGTTCAGAAAACGTGTCTTGCCCCTCCAAACTTTCAAGCGGGAGGGGGGCGGACTGCCTCTCCTGCCCCCACCCTCCACCCCCTCGGTTGATACGATAATTTTAAATCATGAATCAGAGAAATGCAGCAGAAGGCGCGTTTTGTTGTCCTCAGTTTAATCCAACGTTGTAACCTAACCACACGTGACATACCGTGTATCCAACAAAAAGGCGGCCAACTATCTCCAACAAAACTGAAAAGCACGATCGTTTCCTTCACGCAAATAAAGCTTACCTCTATGAGCAAACCCACAGAAAATCGCACTGACGTGTTGTACGGCCCACTTTAGATTTGTAGTTCTATATTTTTTTTGCAAACATTCTGGACCAAAATATAAATCTAAATAATAAAAATCAATTAATAAGAGTGTCTGAAACCCTTTAGGGAAAAAAACTTCAGGTTGTGGTGGGTTCCAAACCACTGACCTTTAGCATCACAGTCCAACACCTTAACCACTACGCTACAGATATCAAAGGAAAGTTGTACCCTTTAATCTCATACTATAGATGGCGTTGTTAACTGATGCTGATATGACATTTGTGTACATTAAATTATCATTTATCGTTTTTGTTAATTCTCCAGTGCGCCATTGCTTTGAAATGACAACGTGTAAGTAACAATAAGAAAATCATCAAATACGCAACGCAAGATGGCGTATGCCAGAGAGAGTTCTGGGCGAGGAATGTCAGGTGACATCTCCGAAAGGCTGATTTTCCTTAATTCAATGGAGGGTGTCAAATCTCCGTTATTTTTGCAAATATCTCTCAAACGGTACGAGATATGAAAAAAACATAATGGAACAATTTTCTCCTCTACAAATTCGATTATTCAATTTTCACGTCAGATGAAAGGTTTATTTGCAATTAAAATTACATTACACACGACCTTTTTGGTATTACTAACGTATTTCTGGCGGCCTACAATTATGTATGTAAAATTTGGTGCTCATCGTCTGAACGGTTCGTCTTAAAAACAGGGAACACGTTACTGACAGACAGACAGACATCCCAAAATCGCCGTTATTTTTACAAATATCTCTGAAACGATACGAGATATGAAAAAAGCATAAGAGAGAAAAGTTGTAGAGAATTTTCTCCTCTACAAATTCGGTTATTCAATTTTCGTGTCAGATGAATGGTTAAGCCGTTATTTTCATTTACATTTCGAGCTTTCAAAAGACGATCGCAAAGGCTCACTTTTAGTGTTACTAGCGTAACCCAAAGTGGGCCAAAATTCACATACAACGGTAAAAGCAAACTGTAATTTCTTGCTTTCATTGGTTACTTGAAAATATCCTCACACCGGGTCAGTGGCGAATATAACATGTATTTGGGGGTGGGGGAAGGAAGACTAATGTAAGGATAAGTTATCCTGCAACAAGGTCTAAAATTGTTGCAGAATGTCACAGGGTTCTGGTGGAGCTAGGGGAAAGCAATAGGGTAAACCTATTGTGGGTCCCTTGCCACTCGGGGATCAGTGGCAACGAACATGCCGACAGATTAGCCAGGATGGGGGCAGAGACTCCATTTATTGGACCGGAACCTGCCCTGACAATCACCAAGGCAATGATCAAATTGGAGCTACGTAACTGGTTCAGAAGACAGCACGTAGAATATTGGACCAAAGTCCATCAACAAAAACATGGCAAGGTAATGATGCCAAAGCCATGTTTTAAAAGAAGGTCTGCAATCCTGGGCCTCAACAGGAGAGAGATTAGACTCATGGTTGGATTGCTGACAGACCATCGGAATTTCTAAAAACACCTACATACAATGGGAATAACAGAAGAGGACCCTAAATGTAGGATCTGTGATGACGGTGATGAAACTGCATCACATCTAATCTTCGAATGCATTGCATTGGAGAGTAAAAGGCACAGAACATTTGGGACAACCAGATCCGAAGAAATTGTGTCTAATAAAGAACTGGTAAAGGGACTCCTTGCACTGTTCAAGGGCATTGGTTGGCTTTACTAGATATACAGGGAGCGATACCGCACAATAAACTTAGTTTCGGTGCGGGCAGTGGCGGGTTGGACCAAGACTGTTTTGGCTTCCCTGGAAAAATCAAATCAAATCAAGGATAAGTTAAGTAGTTTTAAATAGACACATCATGATATTTTGTATCAGTTTTGCCACTCATATTCAGAGGACAATTTGCGCTGAAGCCCCTTTTGCTTTACCGAAATCAAAATTTTTCATTGTCGACATTAAATTATAAAAATGTAGCTATTTTTTCTTAACATTCATTATTTCAGGAGGGTTGGCAGGCCCTCTCAGCTTCCTCCCCTCTTATAGACCCCCGCACCGGGTAGTGGTTAGACGAGCTGCCGTGTTACGGACCAATCGACAGTCCTGTTCGCACAGTTAATTGCAGGTTACCAGCGAAACAGGCAGAATCCATACGAAAAAAAGCATCACAGGATGATAAAATAAGAGCAAATAAAAAAAGTCAATACTAATATGAAGAAGACGTAACAAGCCTTTAAAAGTAATTTTGATTAATAAATTAAAATTATTGCACACAATAGGATTCGAACCGCACATATTCAGTATGGTAAGCTGTGCTCAGTATCCACCTTGCGATGTGCGTCTGATTGTGGAGCCTACGCAACCAGGAAGATCACTGAATTGTATCCTTCGAAGATCGCACATTCGTATTTAATATAATATGCCACCACATGAACACTTTTACTAGACTTAGCGTAAGCCGGCCGCGGTGGCCGAGGTGACTGAGGCGCTCCAGTCACGGTCAGCACGGCCACTACGGTCGGGGGTTCGAATCCCCCCTCGGGCATGGATATTTGTGCCGTCCTAGTTCGTAAGTAATTCATAAGTAGTTTAGAATAAATAATATAGTGAGGACAGTTACAACTCACCGCAAAGACGTGGCGACGAGATGCGACAGGCACTACAAAAGACACACACATACAACACATTCAGCTATCGGCCATGGCCTTCTTCAGAAATAGAGCACTCACGCAATCACACAACACAGTCATACAACCATCACCTCCGACTGCCACACTTCGAATTCGAAGTATGACTGTGTTGTGTGATTGCGTGAGTGCTCTATTTCTGAAGAAGGCCATGGCCGATAGCTGAATGTGTTGTATGTGTGTGTCTTTTGTAGTGCCTGTCGCATCTCGTCGCCACGTCTTTGCGGTGAGTTGTAACTGTCCTCACTATATTATTTATTCCAACCTGGACTTTCCATTATTATATCATAAGTAATTTGTAAGTTTAGGGACTGATGACCCCGTAGTTAAGTCCCATAAGCTTAACAAACATTTGAACATTTGAACCTAGCGTAAGGAATATATCTAATGTAATCTGGAAAGCAAGTACTCGGCAACTATAGGTTCTTAGGGTCGTTCTTTTGCAAATAAGGGAAATTCGTTGCTAGCTCAACTGCATTGAAATGGCGATTAAGATTTTTCTCGTTATGCGCTCCGTTGTAAACGTGTTATGGTCTGCTAATATTTAAACAGTTTCTGATGACTGATGTTAGTTTTCATTTGCGTACAGAACACACGTAAATATAGTTTGAATCGCTGTTGATATCACAAGGACATTATCGATTTACCGTAACAATTGAAGTTGACACTGCACTGCATTTGACTTTAATCGTGTCTGATACCATTTTTATGGCAACAAAATGTCCGTACTACTATTTTACAACTGTTCTGACTTTAAGAAAATTCCGGCAAAGGAAAGTATCTTTTCCCACCCCATAATACTTCATTTAGATCATGAAACATAAATGATTGAAATCGTAGTTGAACTCCAAATATATGTATATATTTGTAAAATACTACTTCTCAACTAATGAAATGATAAATGAACACTTTTAAACTACTTTTCTCTATATTTTCAAATATTCGTCATAAATACACATTCACATCAGGTATCAGTTATACAACAGAAGATTTCATTAGCAATGCCGGAACAGAAGTTCCCGACAATTTTTATAGTTCACTGCGAACTACTTCAATCACAGAGTAAATTACTCCTTGTTAACAAGTATGACTATTCTCAGATATACATAATTAGGTATTATATTTCTCCATTAATACAATTTTGACATTGTATGAATTTTCGAAAATAATTCTGATCAGATGAAATTTTACTAGAATATTTCCGCTAAATATTACGTATAGTATTTACTAGCCAATGCGATCGTCATGTGCGACGGAGATATGTTACATGCATCACTTGAATATGGCATAAGCCGAAACGGTCGTCGTGAAACAATAAAACATTTCATAAAATGCATTTTTAAAACTATCGGCTGTTTATTAAAAACCTTATATATCAACCAGTTTCGTTCAATAGGCCATCTTCATGGATAAACTATAAAAAAAAAAAAAAAAAAAAAAAAAAAAAAAAAAAAAAAAACTATGTTATCGATATTGGTAATTCCATTAATGGATGCACAATACGTTTGGATGAACATCTTTGGACACAGAATTTGACAAACTTACAAGCTGCAGCCGCCAACAAGTAAGTGTTTTAACTATATGTTAAATTGACATGATTCTCCGTTTTCAATCTCACTATATGTAAAATGAAACTTTTCCCTCTGCAGCGGAGTGTGCGCTGATATGAAACTTCCTGGCAGATTAAAATTGTGTGTCGGAACCGGGATTCGAACCTGGGACACTTGCGTTTCGCGGGCAAGCGCTCTACCGACTGAGCTATCCCGACACGACTCACGATGCCGCCTCACAACTTTACTTCCGCCAGTATCTCGCCTCCTACTTTCCAAACTTCACAGAAGCTCTCCTGCGAAATATGCAAGACTAGCACTCCTGGAAGAAAGGATATGGTGGAGACATAGCTTAGCCAGAGCCTAAGGGATGTTTCCAGAATGAAACTTTCACTCTGTAGCGGAGTGTGTGCTGATACGAAACTTCCTGGCAGATTAAAATGTTTTCCGGAACCAGGATTCGAAGCTGGGATCTTTGCCTTTCGCGGGCAAGCACTTTACCACTGAGCTATCCCAACACGACTCAGGATATGTCCTCATAACTTTACTTCCCCCATTACCTCACCTCCTACTTTCTCGGCTGTGGCACACAATTTTAATCGGCCAGGATGTTTCATTATATGTAATTTTGCAGGTTATTTCCTCTCTTTGTTTGTGCACATTAATTAAGATTATTTTTTAAAATTTCTTTATTTTATTTATTTATTTATTTTGTATAGTTTATCCATGAAGATGGTCTATTGACCGAAACTGGTTGATGTATAAGGTTTTTAATAGAAAATATTCAAAATGTTTGTACAGCTTATGGGACGTAACTACGGGGTCATCAGTCCCTAAACTTACAAACTACTTATGAACTAGCTAATACTAAGGACGGCACAAATATCCATGCCCGATGGGGGATACTAACCCCCGACCATAGTGGCCGTGCAGACCGTGACAGGCGCGCCGCAGAACGCTCGGCCACCGGGGTCCGCGGGCTTTTAATAAACAGCCGATGGTTTTAAAAAATGCATTTTATGAAATATATTACGGCTGTCGACTCTCGCCTCACCAAAGCATTCAATAAAATATTTTTAGCAATGTGGATAATTTCCATATATTAAAACGTCTTATTATGAGTGTTGAAATATTTAGGAGGAAGTGATGCAGGTTCAGCGCTAAAGGTACGAACAGTGGATTCCTCAAGTCCAAAACAATGACAAGTGGACGAATTTCGCGAGGCTTTCTGCGACTAGCGGGCCCAGACAAAAGCTCAGTGTGTGTGTGAGTGAAGTTTACGGCTCAGCCGTGCCTGGCAGCGGGCAAGTGGTAGCGCCGTATTGTTGGCGGATTTACGTTCTCGTCGCCTCCCAGAATGCATTACAGGGGGCGCGGCCGGCCGCCGCCCGCTGTTATGAAAAGCTGGCCGCGGCAAGTTTCTGCATTAAAAAAGTCCCTGCCCGCCCGCCGCTGTTTCGTGTTTTGTGTTGGCTGGCCTGCCGTGTGTCGCGGTGTAGGCGAGCGCCCTGCTGCCAGGGCCGCGTGAGCAACAGCAGGGACGTGACAAAAGGGACACCGCAAACCACCACCGGGTGCTGCCCCTATTAAAACTCCTCACCCCAGATATCTCTGGAACTACGAGGCAGTGGCGTAACTATGGGGGGGGGGATGAAAGGGATAGAACCCCCCCCCCAGAACCCGAAAAGAAGAAGAGGAAAAAAGAGAGAGAAAAAGAAAGAAATCGTATAACAGCAATCCGGTAAAGGTAAAGATTTGAAACTTGGGGTGTTTTACCATAAGCTTTCATTGGAAGGGAGTGAATTAGTTTCTTCAACGGGTGTGGTAGATGGTAGTCTGTCTGGAAACTGAAACTGACTGAAATTTTGCTCGTTAAGCAGATCTATCCCCCCCCCCCCAAAGCCAAGTACTAGTTACGCCACTGCTACGAGGCGTGGTTTTTAAAAGTAAGTACTGTTTCGCCATAGCGCGGCCGCACCGTTATGATCGGCGTTCTGCGCATGCGCAGTGGGTAAGGCTCCTATAAACCCCGAGCTGAACTATCCGCCCTTTTTCCCCAAGCTGTAGGAGTTGCACGTTCCAGACGAAGCTCACACGTTACCGCGCGTTTCATTCAACTCGCTCACTCTCGCAAAGTACTCACTACATCAACGTGAAACTTTCATCAATGTGTACTTTAAGAACTATACTACGTTTTCATTTTAGTTTTATTTATGGCAATAATTTATAAACAGCATATACTGATACTTTACGACCATGCACTTTCTGACGATGTCGGAATTTTCGACATGCGAGGAACTTTTTTTTCTGTTGAAGTTAGGTGAACACATTAAGCAAATGAAATGTTCAAAATACATAAAATTTTCATCCTCTCCAAACATAAACTCTGTGAGAAACATATAACTTGAGATAATGTCAGTTAAATATGACTCACTGGGATCCGCCCACCCGTCGACTAGTAACACGTCTTCCGTATTAGAGCACCTAGTAATTAGGCACAAGAAACTTCCTGGCAGATTAAAATTGTGTGCCGGAACCGGGACTCGAACCTGGGACGTTTGCCTTTCGCTGGCAAGCGCTCTACCACTGAGCTACCCCGACACGACTCACGATGCCGCCTCACAACTTTACTTTCGCCAGTACCTCGCCTCCTACTTTCCAATTAGGCACATGTTACTGCATAATCCATTCTTGAAGATACTGGTACGGACTTATTTTAACCCATTAAAGTTAATAGTTGCACACTACAAAAGTGCTGTGTCTCTATGTAATATGCAATTTCAATTTGTCAGTTATATGAAAAGGATATTCTAAATATCTCAATACAGAGTGCTTTATTATGTGAGGAAATGAGAACAAGTCAGTACGTTAGCTAGTGAAGAGATCCTTGCTGTCTTTCATTTTCAAGTATTCTCACACAAAATCCTCATTAGATCTAGTAACTTCCGTTCTGTAACTGCTAGGCTTTAAACTGAAGGAAATGTAACTCCTATTAGGTGTTGGAAACTGAGTAGTAGCTCTGAAACACAGTAGACAAGGAGCAAAGAAATAAACATTTGTGAGTGACGAAGGAATATCTGAAAATCGAATAATAAATCACTAACTTTACTCTTTTTCATTCTACAACTATGTGTTTCCTTGAATAACGCGACAATTAATGAAGTTTGGCGTAGTAACCATGTGGCCGAATACTCCCCTCTTTGCATGTTAAGTTTGTCAAAATATCATTTTCATACCTCTAACCGCGTTTGAGATACGCAATGATTCATTCTGGACTTATCGCCATCGGAAACGAGTGCGCTAAATAAAATAAAGTTTAGCGGTATGAGTGAAAGGTAAAAATCTCCTCCTAAGTCGAAAATAAAATTCAATTCCTTAGGAAAGTTCCATCCGCAGCAACATATGGTGCAACAAGCACCAAACGGAATATCATAGCAACCTCTATTTTTTTACTGCAAACTTTTCCTAATGTAGCGCAGTCTCATATTTCGAAGCCAATATCTTATTAACTATGACCATTAACGAAATGACTAGCATTTTGTCACAATGCTGTACATCAACCTCCGATACAACTTCCGTTTAAAATTTATCGGAACCGGAATCGGAATCGACGGAGCAAAATGAATCGGAAGTTCCGAATTTTCGGTATCTGAATCGAACCTCCGTAACATCCCTAGTAAATAGACTGCTGAAAACAATTAGTGGATCAGGAGAGATATCATACACAATATACATAGGAGCAATTTCATTCAGATATTGGTTACAATTGTAATTTGTGTGTCATACAGAACAATATTTTGTCTCAAGTCTTACTTGAGGGTTTTTTGGAGCTTACTTAGAACGAGGCACCATGATGCTAACCACAATATTGAAAAAGTCATTGTCGTTGCCTTATAATATAGTGTGTCATCACCAGCACACTTGCACTCCTGCATGGCATGGACAGTATAAGGTTATCAATCACCTCTTGAAGGATATTTGGCCATTCTTCCATGAGTGCAATATCGAGCTCTGCAACTGTTGTGGGGGGTGCTGGTGTGGTTGCAGTGCGTCAGCCAAGTGCATCCCAGACATGATCATTCGGGCTTAAGTCCCATGAACAATCTCATCAATGTTCAAATGTTTGGGATTTGATTCCATTTTCTTGGATGATTTCTGGTTTATTCCGCCACGATACTCTCCTTTACATTTGTTAGCACAAAACCACACTACCTTGTACTTCATAAGACTTCAGCTTCATGTTATATGCGTAATCTATATCTATTCTGTTTAATGTAACGATTTTTCTGCTGTAGTAATAACTTTGTGAACACTCTGTAAAGTGCCTCACGCACGAGAAACGAGATGTCGCTGCACTTAACATTCATTACAGTATCCTGCAACTGAAAACTCTGTATCTGCGTGTTTTTACTAAGAAAGTAAAGCATAATTACGTTTAAAGCATAAATGTTACCGCCCTACATGAGATTTTCCATTTAAACTGTCTTTTTTGGAAATGACATACCAAAATGTTCAAATGTCTGTAAATCTATCGGACCAAACTGCGTGGTCATCAGTCCGTAGCTTACAAACTACTAAAACCTAGGTAAACTAACCTAAGGGCAACACACACACACCCATGCCCCAGGGAGGACTCGAACATCCTCAGCGAGGCGCTTTAGACCGCTCGGCTACTCCACCGCGGCAAATGACATACCACGTCATTAGTATGTACAGCTGACGTAAGGCGCCTAGCGTCATATTTATTTTATTTTTCCTAATGTTTCTATGTTCTGTCCTTTCATTACATATGTAATCCATTTTGTACACTTCTGTATGTAAAACTACTTTACATTTTTTATTTATTTTAATCATTCTATAATAAAAATAAAATGTTTAGTATTGTTGGAATATCAGCGTACTAGAGGGCGTTAGTAGCGCTCTTGTAAGCAGTTCGCTCACTCCATGTCAACTCCTAGCACTGCAATGTTCGGAAATTTCTTTCCAACCCACCACAGTTGTATTGTGATTTCATTCACATGCCTCATATGTGTCTGTACTGTATGTTTCATTTGGGATTCTATTAAACTTTCTATTGTATTTTAATTATGTACTGATTTTGTTATTTATTGTATATAGCTTGAGGTGCATTGAAAATCGTCACTACGTGATCGAAATCGTTCTGCTGCTACAGCAATAAAGCACGTAGTAATAATCAAAGGAGCATGCTATATTTGGTTTGTTCGAAAGTTTCTAAAGTTATGGGACCTAACTGCAGTGGTCATCGTTCCATAAACTTACAAACTAATTTACTAACTTATCCTAAGAACAACACACACACACACACACACACACACACACACACACACACACACGTGCCCGTGGGAGGACTCCAACCTCCGACGGCGAATGCCGCGCGCTCCGCGGCAAGACGCCGCGGCCTATCAATTACATCTTGAAGGATATTTGGCCATTCCTTCATGAGTGCAATACCCAGCTCTGCAACCAATGTGGAAGATGCTAGTCCGGCTGCAATGCGTCTGCCAAGTGCATCCCAGACATGCTCAATCGGTGAACAAGCTGGTCACTCGTTTCGTTCAATTCCTTCAGCTTCAAACATGTTGTTCACCAGTAAAGATCTGTGGAAGACGACCATTAACGTCCACCAAAAGGAACCCATCTCCTATGGCACCAGTGTAGCACACAAGAAAATGTCGAAGGATCTTGTCTCTATATATCTTAACAGTCAAAAGCATTTCTAAATGATATAGAGGTCCGTACGTCCGCTCTTACTGACTCCTGCCTACAGCATTCGTTCACCACCATGTTTCCTCCACATAAGTTGGATTGTTCAGAGATCTACTTTCTCTCCGGATGACGGAACGACGACGGTCCGGCTGAACACTAAATCCTGAACAGAACCCGGCGCCATTCGTTTGTACTGATATTGCGCGTCCTGTTGCTGCTTGGTGGGTGCGTTGCAGCTGCAGCTCAGTGATATTCAGCCTCCTGTTTCGACGGGCTGTGAACCGAGGAGAACGGTCATTTCTTGCTGATGTTGCCCATGGACAATCTTGGCCTTGCCTTATTTGAAAGGTTTCTGTTGTCTGAAATAAGGCCCAGGTCCTGGAAATTATACTTTGGGACACTCCAATAGCTGCAGCAATTTTCCTTTTTTTGTGTCGCGATACCAACACACAATGTTGTTGTCACCACTCTTTAGAACAAACAGAAATGTGTCGTATCAGTTTAGTTCATTCTGCCGATGACAATACTTCAGAAACTAGGTATCTCAACTGATCCCCTGTTTGTTTCGGATAGTGTACTACGATTACGGACAGTGTGATGTTCAAATGCTTGTAAACCTTCGCACCAAACTGCAATGATCATCAGTCTTTAGTCTTACCATCTCCCGATAGTATACTCACAGCCTCCCCACTTCGGGAAAATCACCGAAAGTTGATAGTTTCAAGCTTTTTGTTTGGAAGTCGAATGTACAATTTTTATACTAGAAGTTTCAGTGCTGACAAATTTGGCAGCTTCACACACGAAATCATACACAATGTTCACAATCCACACCAGTAACTCTGAATGATAGTAGAAAACATTGTTTGTGTGTTGTTTAAAATAATGTCCATTAATGAAGAACCACTGTTTTCTTGCTGAATAACACTTCGGCGTGATTCGCAAGTAACTTTTCTTATTTCATTCATATCAAAACCTCCAAGGAAAGCAAGATATGCATGTTTAATAGATACAGTCTCCAGAGATGTAAAAGAAAAGTATATTAGACGATTTTGTTATTCTGACACTGCTGTGAAACAACTAAAACAAAACTGATTGCCATTTCATCCACTATCAAAGAACGAAATCTTCCAGCCTCGTTCAGACGTTTAGCTTGAAGAATACCCTCTCTTTCAGACTCTTGCTAGTCTGGGTAGTCAAACAGCAAGAAATCACACCGTTTACTTAGTTTCTATTGTTCATTACAATGTTCGTGAAGCGCGGGTTTAGTGCACACTACTAGCGCCGCTGCGGCCAAGGCGGTAACTGTTTGATGTACGCTCCAAAACACGCAAGCCGAGCGAATTGGGAAGGCTAGGAGTATATTAGAGCGATTGTCTTATTCACTACAATACTGATCATAGCTTTAGATCCACCAGTACCTCGTTCCTACTACCAAACTTAGGAGGCACAAGTGGATTTAAAGCTGTGATAACTGGCCGTGAAGCGTTCACAGGTAGCTCAGTGTGTAGAGCTCTTTCCCACGATAGAGACCCGCTTTGGGTTCGAATACCGGTGTTGCACTCAGTGTAAATCTGTCATGAAGTTTCAATATCAGAGTACACTCCGTTGCAGAATGAAAACTTCATTGAGCAAATTGGTTAGCGACAAGGAAGTTGTCCAGTCTCACCTACGCGTTGTGCAGCACAGTCCCGCTGTCGACTCGTGGCTTGTGACGTCACGGCGCCGCCTGAGCAGCCACGCCACGCGGCAGACAAAGTTCAGAGGCGCCGCCCACACTTTCACCGCAGCCGCAGCCTCTGCCGCAGCAAACAGCCTGCAGCCTGCGATGCTCGCGGCCTTGGCTCGGTTGGGAAGCAAGCGCGGTGCGCCCCACACAACACCGGTCTACACGCCGTACCAGGGTGAACGACGGATACTCTGAAGAGGGAAAGATACTGGTACAGACGTCCAATATCTTGGTAGGGACCCAGCAAGCACGCGGAATTAACACTCACACAAACAAAGGACAAACATTATTTTTATACTAGAAGACAAATCAGTTCAAAGTACAAAAGATTCCTCACCCCCCCCCCCCCCAAGCAAATGATTGATTGATTGATTGGTGATATAGGGCGCTCAACAAAATGTTCAAATGTTTGTACAGCTTATCAGTCCCTAAACTTACAAACTACTTATGAACTAGCTAACACTAAGGACGGCACAAATATCCATGCCCAAGGGGGAGATTCGAACCCCCGACCGTAGTGGCCGTGCAGACCGTGACTGGAGTGCCTCAGTCCCCTCGACCACCGCGATGGCGGCGCTCAACACCTAGGTCATCAGCGCCTCAAGCAAATGACTCTTGTGAAGGCTGTTTTACACTATAGTATGTGATTGGACATCATTTGTTTACGCTCACGACCGACTGCCACGATAGAGTGGCCAAGGAATAGTAGTTTTTATTCATACTCCAAGCCCTATTTAAATATTACCATTTTTTGAATGGCTGATTTCAATAATATAACAACACAAATATATAAATTCGCAGACTGAAGGCGATTTTTCGCGGCTGCACAGTACTGTTACGAGTTAACTTCCGTTAAATGTTCAAATGTTTGTAGAGTCTATGGGACTTAACTACGGGGTCATCGGTCCCTAAACTTACAAACTACTTATGAACTAGCTACAACTAAGGACGGCACAAATATCCATGCCCGAGGGGGGATTCGAACCCCCGACCGTGGCCGTGCAGACCGTGACTGAAGCGCCTCAGACCCCTCGGCCACCGCGGTCGGCTTCCGTTAAATAGTCCGCAGAGTACCGCTTTAACGTTTAACGAAGTTGACTATTTTAGTAAGGGATTAATGCTTAACGAAGTAAAATGATTAACGGTGCACAGTTCTGCGCTTACCACTATCATAGCGGCCGGACGAAGGTTCAAATTATCCCACGACAGCAGCTCCGTTAGGGAGTCTAGTTACTTTTACAAGGTGTTTCATCCGATACTATTACAGAGGAAGTTTCGTAGACCAGGCAACATGTTTCCAGTCAACAACAGTCCCATGTCGGCGTTGACGGACACAGGTGAGACGTAAAGCTCTGTTTCGTGTAGTCAGCAAGGGGACACCCGTGGGCCTGGGAAAGCCCGTATCGATGATGTTTCGTTGAATGGTTCTCACGCTGATACGTTTTGATGGCTCAGCACTGAAATCCGCAAAAGTTTGCGGAAGGGCTGCACTTCTGTCATGTCGAATGATCCTCTTCAGTCACCGTTGGTCCTTTTCGTGCAGTATCCTTTCCCTGCCGCAGCGACGTCGGAGATCTGATAGTTTATTGGATTCGCGATATTTATGGAGCACCCATGAAATGGTCGCCCCGGAAAATCGACACCTCATTACTATATCGGACATTCTGTGCCCCGTCTATCGCACTCCGACTGTAACACCACATTTAGACTCACTTAAATCGCGACGACCTGCCGTTGTAGCAACAATAATCGATCTAACGACTGCGTCAGTCACCAGTAATTTAATATACGCATTGACGTAACGCATGGTTTCAGGAAAGGGCGAAGTGGTATAGATCTCATCTTTGCGGTAAGGATTTTGGTAGAGAAGTACTGGGAACACGGAAAGAACTCAGTGGGGGTGTTCTTGGACTCTTAGAAGGCGTATGATAGTGTCCCTCGTAATAAAATATGGAAATGCCTGGAAGATGTAAAATTGCCCATTTACTTGATTGACAAAGTGAAGATGCTGTATCAGTGCAAATAGGAAATGTAGTGTGCAAATAGGAAATGGTCGCTCTGAATGGTTTGAGACGAAGAGGGGAGTTCAGCAGGGAAGTGCTCTATCACCACTCTTGTTTATTATTGTAATGGACAGAATTCTAAAATCTATTAAGGAAACTGCAAATGAGTCGAGATCACTGGTATTTGCAGATGTTGTTGTAATATGAGGAGAAACAGAAAATGAAATGCAGAAGAGTCTGACTGTGTGGAACAATAAATTTAAAGAATTTAACCTGAAAATCAGGATGACCAAGACTGTTGAGATGACCATAAACATAGAGAGAACAAGTTCAAACATCTACTTGGAGGGAACAAAAATTGCAGTACCTTGGAAGTAATTTTCCAAGGACGACACCATCCGGCAAGAAATCCTCAACAGGACACAAAAAGCATCAAATTTTTACATAAAAGTTCGGAACCTACTCTGGGACAAAAAAGTACCCCAGGTAGCAAAGTTAACTTTGTATCACACTTACTTTACTCCAATCCTTATATATGGCATGGAAACTTGTACATTGGTAAGAAAGGATTACAGCAGAATCCAAGCAACAGAAATGAGATTTATCATGACTATGAATCAAAGTACCAGGAGAGACAAGATCAGAAATGAGGTACACAGAGAAACAGCTGGTATCAGGGTCCCTATTGCGAACATCTTAGGGAAACGAAGACTGCAGTGGTATGGCCATGTAATGAGAATGGATAGCACAAGAACAGCTAAAAAATGCTTCAGAATGGAAGTGGGAGGAAGAAGACCAACAGGAAGGCCAAGGAGACGATGGATAGAGGCAGTAAAATCAGACGTAGAGAAGAACGGTTTTAACTGGGATGACGTCCAAGACCAAATGCTATATCAATATCGTATGAGATGGAGAGTGCTTGTTAGCCACAGCCGGGAAACTGGAGATGAAAATGATGATGATGATGTAACGCAACGGCGTCGTCTGAGTGTTTACATCTCTCTGTATTTCCATACGCATGCCTGTACCTTTCTCTTTGTCCCAAATGTTCAAATGCCTGTAAATCTATCGGACCAAACTGCGTGGTCATCGGTCCGTAGCTTACAAACTACTTAAACCTAGGTAAACTAACCTACGGACAAACACATACACCCATGCCCCAAGGAACCGTGCGCTCCGCAGCGAGACGCTTGAGACCGCTCGACTACTCCACCGCGGCTTTCTTTGTCTCTTCAGTATATTTTGACACGTGATCGTATAGACAAATTGTAATTAAAATGCCATACAACAAGTGACTAATTTTTATTGAGTACACAGATAGAGCTGTTAGTATGCAGCGGAAACAACTACAGCCAACTGCAAAGCACTTCTGACTTTTCTCGATAGCAATATGTGTACATCTTCTGAGATGGTCGTTGCGTACTTTTATGAGTCTTACACTACTCATAATCTGAACGATCAAACTGACTCTTCTATTATAGTACACCAGAATGGTGCTGTTTACGATCTTAATTAAGATAACATACAATTAAGCTATGCCGGCCGCGGTGGCCGAGGAGACTGAGGCGCTCCAGTCACGGTCTGCACGGCCACTACGGTCGGGGTTTCGAATCCCCCCTCGGGCATGGATATTTGTGCCGTCCTAGTTCGTAAGTAGTTCATAAGTAGTTTGTAAGTTTAGGGACTGATGACCGCGTAGTTGTATTGTGAACACATCCGAAATAGTGAACCAAACCCTTATTTCTACCACATAAAAACGGAAAAGCATAACATAATCAATTTCGACCATGCTGTAAAGTTTCTACACATAATACCCAAAGGCCCAATAATGACCCTTTTGGAAGAAATTGAAATATATCCACATACACGTAATTACCCAGAAAAATTTAAACGAACAGACACAACTAAAGCATCAAAACTTTATTGAAAATTTTATCAAAATATTCAAACGTTGACAGCCGACAGAATAACAAAAGACAACACACAAACATATATAAGGAGTATCTAATACACAACACTGTCTATATGTAAGGAAACATGTAAGATAGATATAACCTATGACATGTAACCATAAAACAATCAAATATTTGTCGAAATTATACGACATGATAATGACAACAAGAACATCTGATGTTGCATAAATAGCAATTAATCTAGCTAAAATATGAAACATATATTTGACAGCAATTTAGTCAAAGATGAGTTATGGATCTAAGTATTAATCAGTATGTAATAAAATTAACAAGTATATTGTACGAATTCGCTAATGGTATTACATGATTTATTTCAGATAGCTTGAAAATCGCCTTGGCACCGAAATAAGCTTATAGTTTAATTGTATATATCTTAATAAAGATCATAAACAGCAGCGTTCTGTTATATCATATTAAAATGTCCTTGCAAGACATATATTAAGCTGTAGGTGCAGAAGAAAATTAATTGACATTTTATTTGTAGACTTCGCCCTTCAACCATCCCCACAGGCAAGAATCCAATAGATAAGGTAAGGAGGCGTTGGGGGCCAAGAAACGTGCTTGCATGTACCCATACATCTAGCGGGGAATGTTAGGCTTAAATAATATGTCGTCTGATGACATGAACATGCAGCAGCTGCCCCATGCTGGAAGAATACACGCATCCTCGAATCAAAAGTAGTCTCTTCCAATAGTGCTGGAAGCTCATTTTCAAGAAAGCATAAAAATAGGGGTGCTGTAACACGATATGGTAACAAAAATTACAAAAAAGGGTTGCGAATTAAATCAGAGCTAAACGAGAGCTACGTGTTTAAACGCATTTAAATCGAGCGATTCACGCGCGAATTGGTAACTATCAACAAATGTCCACAAAACACTACTCGACGCATGCAGCTTCTGTTGTATATGAAATACAAACAATCGTTGAGTATTTTACTTACCCAATATTCCTGCTGCGAACAAACAGCAGAGAACCAGTAACATATTACATCGGAATTCAGAGTACAATACACACACAAAATGGTAATCAGAAACAGGGCGTTATGGATTCATGGATTGAATGAAACTTAAACAAATATGGAAGTTTGTAAATAAATCAGCAAGAAACCGATATGAGAGGCTAATAAACTCGCAGCGCTCCAAGTGGCGTAGAGGCGAACGAAGCTCGTGCTATCAGAAGTCCGTAAAATGAGTTGTACCCCAAGGTGTACAGACGTCACACAGAATTATATGAGCATATTCGTAAAAATGTTCCGATTTGTTTTCTGAGTTGTCACTAACGTATTGACGTTCCCATTAAATATGGCGTTGTGTTATAAGAAGTCAATATTGTTGTGGGTCGCCGATCCGCAAAAGTGCACAGATGACCATCCAGTCATACTGCAGTTCCGTAGGTTTCTTCAACAATGATACGACTTTCTTATCGAGATTATTTGTTCGACCTAATTGCTGACAGACATAAAGGTCTGGCCTACAAACCACTTACACCAGATTAAACTAACCTAAGGCCAAGAAACACATCCATGCTCGAGGAAGGACTCGAAACTCCGACAGAGAGCAACCGCGCGCTCTACAGCAAGGCGCGTTAAAGTGCTCGGCCATTCCACTGCGGCACACTTAACGTTGAAAACAAGGGGATCATCACTATCTGCCTAATATTTCATACGGAATATGACGTAAGGTACGTTCCAATAATTCTTATACACCCCTTCACCGGTCATTAATATTACAAAAACAGTCTTGACCGGTTTCGACCTGAGGTAGGTCATCTTCGGAACAAAATGTAGCCCATGTGGCTTGTGCGATCAAGACTGTTTTTCTGTAATATTAATCATACCAAATAGATCGCTGGTTCTCTCCTTTGACAATGTTGTCTAAATCAATGATGATGGAAGTTATTTAGTGTTTCGCAGATGGAGGAGTCAGTGGACTGAAGAAGTGGAGGAGGAGTTGGACAGAGTAACTGACAGAGAAAGGGAGAGTTGAGCAGCGAAGTGGATAGGAGGAGATGAACGAAGGAGGGGGGGGGGGGGAAGATGAGGAGGTGAGGGATTGAGAAACAGAGAAAAGGAGGACAGAAAGAGAAAACAGAAGGTGAGACGGATAAGGACTGGAATAAATATGTACGTGGGAACACCGGGTTTTCAGGTGGTAAGTAATAATTCTAAAAAAAAAAAAAAAAAAAAAAAAAAAAAAAAAAAAAACAGGTTCCGCTCCATACCGGTGGTTGGTACAGCAACAGATTATGAATTTCTCCCGAAAGTCAGTCTGACTTGCAATATTTTCTTTATTTCATTGATGCGTTTCGCCCTTTTGAAGCATCATCAGATTATGTAAACGATATATGGTGAGCCATCTGCCATCATTGCAAAATAAACCATTTAGCATGGAAACGTAGCGTCATTTTAAACGACTATGACGATAGTCTTCCATCCTAAATGGTTTATTCTGCAATTATGGCAGATGGCTCACCTTAAGAGTAACCCATTATCAAAGACGAACATCTGTCGTTTGCCAGATACTGAGATAAACGTCACTTTGTAATTCGAAACGAAGAGCTAATACATTTATAAGCTGATGTGAGCATTACCTACTTTAATACTCGAGGATTTATACCTGGAAGTGGCTAATATCAATTTGATTACTGAAGTACCTTCCAATTGTGTTTGAAAATACAGATGTCCGTGTTTCAAACCAAAACGTGTAGGTGTCCGCTTTTGATGTGAACACGCTTTCAAATGTCCGTTTTTGATACACAGAGGTTTGCTTACTGCTGACGAGAATCTTTTAAAGGTGTATAATCTAGGAAATTATTGGAATATCGACAAAAATTGCAAAATGGTAAATTCTGAATTCTATTACATATTGGAAAAATGAAGAACTACAATAATTATAATAATCTTTTTAATTTTATATACAAAATGAATGATTACGGCACTGAATATCTAAAATTATTATCATAAGGTCTGTTGAAAATGTCGCCAAATTTTTCCTTAAAGATCCTTACGATATTTCTGATATCGGACTTCATTCCAACATGTGGTAATTTCGTACAACAGACCTTACAATAGAACAGTGTAGTTTAGAAATTAGTCTTACCTTTGTTTCTTTTCAATGTTTATTTTCCACTTTTCATGTTGTCTCAACCGATTCCTAGCTTTTCCTTCGAACGCTGGTGTTATATTATGTGCCATTTCACTCGCTTTAAGATGGTTATTAGTAATAATAGTATAAAAATTACTGAAAAACTTAAGTACGGGCTAATACGTCTTAGTACCTGGTACATACTGTCGCCATGTCTGATATTCGAGGTCAAGTGATCGTATAATGTGTTCCCATTGGTGCACACTGCTTCATTGAACAAGTGTCCGAATTTGATATCAAGCTCTTATGTAGGTGTCCGCGTTTGATGTGAACAGTCAAATTTAACGTGTGATTTATCACATTTACATCAATTTTCGAAAAAAAAAGGCTTCAGCTATGAAAATAGAGGAAAAACTTCCTTTAGGATCGATTGCTAACTAAATTTCGACGATTAGGTCAGATGTCCAGGTTTGATATTAGGCTACTCATGTATCATTTACATAATCTGATGATGCCTCAAAAGAGCGAAACGCGTCATTGAAATAAAATAAATTTTGCAAGTGAGACTGACTTTCACGATAATAATTCTGAATTTAATTTTCGCGTTTGTTACACATTTTGGGACCAGTAATGACGATTGTAACGCGTTCTTTGCGGATATGTCGCGGTTTGCGACGGTGTGATTAATTTGAAACGTGTGAGTGCATCATTAGTTGCTAAGAGTGACGCGGTTCAGAAAAGGCAGTCTACATCTACAGCTACATAGATACTCTGCAAATCACATTTAAGTGCCTGGCAGAGGGTTCATTAATCGCTTTCATAACTTTTCTCTACCGTTCCATTCTCCAATAGCGCGCGGGAAGAAAGAACACCTAAATCGTTCCGTTTTCGATCTGATTTCTATTATTTTATTGGGATGGTCATGTCTCTCTAAGTAGGTGGGTGCTAGCAAAATATTTTCACACTGAGAAGTAAAAGTGGAAGATTGAAACTTCGCAAAAAGATCACGTCGCATTGAATAACATATTTCTTTTAATGATTTCCACCCCAATCTGTGCAACATTTCCGTGACGCTCCCCCACCCCCCACCCCCGTAACGTGATAAAACAAAACGAGCTGCCCTTCTCTGAACCATCTTAATATCTTCCGTCAGTCCCACCTGGTGAGGGTCCCACAATGGGCAACTGTACTCCAGGAGAGGACGCACAAGTGTGATGTAGGCTGTCTCTTCTTTAGTGGAGCCGTTGCATCTTCGAAGAGTTCTGCCAAAGAAACGTAATCTTTGGTTCGCCTTCCCCACAATATTTTCTATGTGTTCTTTCCAGTCTAAGTTGTTCGTGATTGTAACTCCTAGTTATTACGACCTTAAGGTTTGACTGATTTATCGTGTACTTGAAGTTCAGCGGATTTCTTTTAGTGGTCATGTGTATTACTTCACACTTTTCTTTATTTAGTGTCAATTGCCAATTTTCACACCACGTAGAAATTTTGTCTAAATGGCTTTGCAGTTGCTTTTGATCCTCTGTTGACTTCACTAACCGATAAACGACAGCATCATCCGCGAACAGTCTAAGGGAGCTATTCAGATTGTCTCGTAGATCGTTTATAAACACAAGGAAGAGTAGGGGACCTATAACGCTTTCGTGGGGAACGCCAGATATCACTTCTGTTTTACTGGATGACTTACCGTCAATTACAACGAACTGTGTCCTTTCTAATAGAAAATCGTGAATCCAATCGCACAATTGGGGAGATATTCCATAAGCACGCAATTTCATTAGAAGCCGCTTGTGGGGTACAGTGACAAAAGCCTTCTGGAAATCCAGAAATATGGAATCGATTTGAGATCCCTTGTCGATGGCACTTAACACTTCATGTCCTTTGTAATAAGCGCTGTCCCGTTCCAAACGTGTCCGCACGCTCCTGCCGCAGACCGCAACAGCGGCTGGTGGGTGAGCTGGCTGCTGGCTGCTGGCTCGTTATACCTGCCGGTGTATACCTAGGCACGGCACGGCGCGCGCCCCAGCCTTGAACCGGCGCTGCTGCTGCCTTGGCCCACAGCCGCTCGCTGTAAGCGATCCGCCTCCATTATAGCGGGGCGTCCTGTTGCAGGACACTGTAGCAGCTAGCCACCAGGAGCCCAACACTCCGGTCGCAGGCGCGCTTCACGGCAGTTCTTATGGCTAGTCTACACGGCGACACTAGGTTGCGACACTCGTTTCATGAAATGAGTTGCGCGCAACTGGTTTCGTGTATGTCTGTAGACACGGCGCCACTACTGTACACTTCAGTTTCGTTCTTTTGTGATTGCCGTAGTCGCCGTAGAGTGAAAGTTTTGGTAGCTGTAAGAATCCTGGCGGAGCTATTGCTCCTCTGTGTGAAGTCGTTGCATAAGACTGAACAAAAAAAGAATAAGGAACGTGTTTGGGTTTATGACTGGATTTAAAAAAAAAAAAAAAAAAAAAAAAAAAAAAAAAAAAAAAAGACGTCAGCTCGGTTGCTTAGCGACCTTGCCGAAAGAAAATGATCGAAAAAAAAGGTATTGTTATGCGTGAAGCATTGTTACCAGAACTGAAATTACTAATTGCTTTTCTTGTCAAATAGATATTCGTCTCTAAAGCACCTGCACCGTGTTCCCAAATACACAATTGCCATAGTTCGTTTGTGTAGGTATTTGGAATTGTATTTAATCGTCAACCCATCAATATTTAATTCCCGAATGATTGCATCAAGAGTACTAACACGCCGCTGCTTATTCCTGAAATTTTCATCGTTAAAATGGCACGAACACCTATGCATTGCATATATGTTCAAAAACTGAATTATTTCCTCCTTTCCCCCCTTTATGTTGTGTTTTGTTCTGTATTGGTTATCACCTAACCTAAAAACACGCGCAATCAGTTTCGTCAAAGTTGGAAAGAGCCGAAACTGTTTAGTTTCGCCAACGAGTTGCGCGAACGCATGCCGCGCATGCGCACTGGCCAGTAGTGCAGTTTCATGAAACCTAGTGTCGTCGTGTAAAGTAGCCTTAACACTCAGGCCAGACAGCACATTCCTCCATTTCCGAAAGGCGTTTACACTGCCGCACTACAGGCAGCTGACCCCCGTGGTACACAAAACAGGTCAGATCACTGTTGCAGAAAACAAAGAAAAACGCAGGCAAAATTTAAGACACAGAATCCACAAGACTGGCAATCTTTTACTGAAACTCGCAACCTAGCGCGGACTTTAATGCGAGAAGCCTATAGTAGTTACCACAACGAAATCCTGTCTTGTAATCTTGCAGAAAATCCAAAGAAATTCTGGTCATATGTAAAGTACACTAGCGTCAAAACACAAACAATACCTTCACTACGCGATAGCAGTGGTAATACTAACGATGACAGTACTGCTAAGGCAGAATTACTAAACTCAGCTTTCCGAAATTCTTTCACCAAAGAAGACGAAGTGAACACTCCAGTATTCACTCCAAGAACAGCTGACAGCATGCGAAACTTAGAAGTAGATGTTCCTGGAGTAGTAAAACAAGTCACTAAACAAAAACAAATCTTTCGGGCCTGATTGTATACCAACTAGATTCCTCTCAGAGTATGCCGATGCAATAGCTCCGTACTTAGCTATAATTTACATCCGATCACTCAGCGAAAGATCCGTACCCAAAGACTGGAAAGTTGCCCAAGTTACTCCAACATTCAAGAAAGGCAATACGAGTGATCCCCAAAATTACAGGCCAAACTCATTGACGTCGATTTGCAGTATGATTTTGGAACATATACTTTGTTCGAATATTATGAAAAACCTCGAAGAGAACGACCTATTAACCAATAGTCAGCACAGATTCAGAAAGTATCGCTCTTGCGAAACACAGCTTGCCCTTTATTCACATGAAGTGTTAAGTGCCGTCGACAAGAGATCTCAAATCGATTCCGTATTTGTGGATTTCCGGAAGGCTTTTGACACTGTACCCCACACGCGGCTTCTAATGAAATTGCGTGCTTATGGAATATCTCCCCAATTGTGCGATTGGATTCACGATTTTCTATCAGAAAGGACACAGTTAGTTGTAATTCAAGTTAAGTCATCGAGTAAAACAGAAGTGATATCTGGCATTCCACAGGGAAGCGTTATAGGTCTCCTTCTCTTCCTTGTGTTTATAAACGATTTAGAAGACAATCTGAATTGCTTCCTTAAGACTGTTCCCGGATGATGCTGTCGTTTATCGGTTAGTGAAGTCAACAGACTAGTACCCACCTACTTAGGGAGAAATGACCATTCTAATAAAATAATAGAAATCAGATCGAAAACGGAACGATTTAGGTGTTCTTTCTTCCCGCGCGCTATTAGAGAATGGAACGGCAGAGAAAAGTTATGAAAGTGGTTAATGAACCCTCTGGCAAGCACTTAAATGTGATTTGCAGAGTATATATGTAGATGTAGAGTAGATGTAATGAATGTAAAAGCATATTCAGTAGGTTGCCATACACAGAGGCGGACAAAAGTATTCAGACACAAGTCAAGAACGCTTTTCTACCCATTGCCATTCTGCATTTTATATCCTCTGTACTACGACCATCATTTGTTATTTTACTGCCCAAGTAACAAAACTCATCTACCTTATTTATTGTTTCGTTACCTAATATAATTCCTTCTGCATTACCTGATTGTCTTAGACTGCACTCCATTACCCTAGTTTTGCTCTTGTTATTGTTTGTCTTATATGCACCTTTCAGCACACTGTCCACTCCGTTCAACTGCTCTTCCAGGTCCTTTGCTGTCTTTGACAGAATTTCTATGTCGTCGGCAAAACGCAATGTTTTTAATTATTTACTCTGAAGTTTAATTTCTCCTCCAAATGTTTCCTTGCTGCCTTTATAGAAAATAATAATAATAATAGACGTGATCTGCAGAGGATATTAAAGAATTTATTTATTTCATTTTTATTTTTATTTCTATATTTATTTATTACTAGCTGAAAACCCGGTGGTGCCCGGGTATTTAGTTATTTATTTATTTCTGCCATTTTTTCAGGTTTACATTCATTTATGTAAGGGCTGTTTGTCTGTAAATTTTCTTGGGAATACAATTAGTAGTAAAGAAGTAATAGATTAAAACTTGGCGCGTGATGGGGTGCTCTCCCAAGAACGTTACTGTTTAAGGGCCCGTATCGCATGAACTATATGTTGTACTGTGACACAATTTAAATGGTACACTCACCTATATGCGTGTATACTGTCTGTAAAATTTCTTGCGGCTATAGTTTGTAGTGTATAAATTAAAAATTGTGACGTCATATTGAACGCTGTAGTTTTAGTCTATGAACAGCGGAACGTTACTGTTTATGTGCTCATATCTTACGAACTGCGTGTCATACTGTGATACTGTCTGTAAAATTTCCTGTCGCTACAATTTGTAGTGTTCAAATTATAAATTGTAACGTCATACCGAGAGCCGTAGTTTTACTCCGTAAACAGAGGAAAAGCAGTAAGCGAGAAACTTTTTTTCCTTTCATTATTTTACTATGGTTGCCAGCGAGAAAAAGTTTAATAAAGGTTTAAAATTATGTTTAAAGTTTGTTGCAAGTCGCTAAGTACTGTCATTCTCATATAGTGTATTTCGAAAGTCTCGTCGCATTATAAGGCATTTGTTGCGATTTCTATTGGTTATGGCGTAATATCTTTTGAACCATGTGCCGTATGTGATTCTTAGCCATTCAGCAATTGTTACCTCACGGTAAGGAATGTGTGTACCAAATTTGGTTGAAATCGGTCCAGTGGTTTAGGAGAAAATGAGCAGAATTGTCGCAAAATGCAGCAGTTTTTCACGCATCTCATTGTTTATGACGTCATATCTCGTGAACTATGTATCGTACGTGATTCTCACACTTACGGCTACCGTCCTCATGGATTGAAGCTTACGTGTACAAAATTTCCCATAGATTGGAACAAAACTGTAGATTAGTATGCAACACGTACAAACATACGGACACTGTGCTTTATATATTAGATTTTATTATTTTTTCACAGTGAGCTTCTACCCCTCCGAGCAAACACGTTCCACTCAGCCAGCGTGCCACACTATGATGTGAACACTTCATTTGCTGTTACGAGACTTGGAACAAACGAAACACCGCCGATTTTGCCCTTGATTAAAATTTCCGGTCACCTAGTCGGCTACAGATTATAAGGTAAAGCAGTCAACAATCCGAAGATTGGTTTGAACACCACAGTGCTTTACTAGGCATGGTCCTGTTTGGAGGTGGTATGCCGTTGCCTTCCTCCGACCTTCGAACTGACTTACCCAGCCAGTTATAGGGGGACCTACAGTTTAACGTGGGTTCCGAACCACGCTGCTACTCGGTATTTTTCACGTAAACAATACTGCCAGAGGTGAAAGAAGTGGAAAGTGACAGATAAAAATCCTAGGACTTGGCGGGGATCGAACCCGCCGACCTTTGGGTTTATAGTCTGGCACTCTACCACTGTGCAACCGAGGCGTACAGATTATACCATTGTATTTTATAAAGATTATGTTTTCCCTCCGTTTGAGCGGGATTGTAATAGTCTGTACACGCTTGCCGGGTGTAATTGGGTAGCGCGTTGTGTCGGCACGCAGGGTCGGCCGCTGCCGCAGCCGTTGTAACTTCAGAGCTCGCCAGACTGAGGGAATCACAGCACGCCGTCCACCGGCTGTGAGTCTCGGACCGCGGCACATCGCATCGCTCACGCCTGGCGGCCGCATTAAGCCCCACTCAGCGCGCTGTTCCCAGCACAGTACAGGCTGCCGCGTGCTACAGCTCACTGACTGTCACCAGCTGCACCGCGCCAATTAAGCACCGCTAAATTCCGTGCGCACAGCCGCATAAATTATACATTTGCTGGTAATTTCCAAGAATGCTTGCAAACGAAATGTCTCTGCCTGAACCGACATATATCGAACGTGCAACTATATATCGATTACGCAGGCATTGATAAAGGACATGACAAAATATAAGCCGGCCGCGGTGGCCGAGGAGACTGAGGCGCTTCTGTCACGGTCTGTACGGCCACTACGGTCGGGGGTTCGAATCCCCCCTCGGGCATGGATATTTGTGCCGTCCTAGTTCGTAAGTAGTTCAGAAGTAGTTTGTAAGTTTAGGGACTGATGACCCCGTAGTTAAGTCCCATAAGCTTTACAAACATTTGAACATTTGAACAAAATATAAATGTTTACAAACTAATTATTTTCACGAGTGGTAATGTAATGCTGCGTTGACGTGAATGTTATTACAGCAGCATCGTGACACATTCATAGAAATTTTCGTAGTAATTTGTTGAATGTTTCTGATATACTGGATACAGTAATGTAGTGTGGCATACGCGTTAGGTCTCCATGCAGTATATATTTCTGAGATGAGCGAGGACAACAGGTCAACAATTTTATTTGTATAAATGAATGACAATTATAGATACCACTTTCATTGCTTAATAAATCGCTGCAGAATATCCTCAGAAAAGTATTTCGAGTACGAGTCATTAAATTAGTGTGACAGTTTTACGTTTCCTTTGCATAGCTTTGACTATGAAGTCAATCGATTTACAGTCGCTCGGTCGATATGTATCGTTTCAAGCCGAGATAGTTCGATTGCAAGCATTCTTGGAAATTACCCATTTGCTGCAATATTGCGGCAGTGCACGGACAACCACCTCAGCCCCGGATGTGAGGGCGAGGGAACTTGGGGTGTCTGCGTTTCTGCCAGATGGTCAAGGAGACCACACGCGCGTCGAATTTTTCTAATTATTATATTCACGGTACAGGAAGTTCAGACAATCCTGAATAACAATCAGCGAAAGCCATTCAATGCAACGCTAAAAAAAAATTCCGGTAAAATCGACTTTGAAGTTTTGTAAACATATTCAAAAAACATTACGACTTATCTTACAAGGAAACTACTTGGGCTCGAACAAACACATATACACCAAAATCGTATGAGAGATAACGTAAAGATCCCTTACTGAAATAGTGATTCTCCCGCATTTGCAAAACTCTGCAGTCGTCCGTTAGAGGCCTCTGCGTGTGCTATGCCGCATTGCACTTTGACCTGTCGGTTCGCCAGTAGGGACGGTGCAGTGTGCCTCTGAAGTTATTTGTGTGGTGAAGCGTCGGATGGGTTGGCGATTGGTAATCAATCCTGCTAATATAGTGTGACTGGTTGAGGAGAAGTTACGAAGAAACCTTCTTCGTGAAGATGGTATTGGTGCAGAAAATTAATCATTCGCATGCTACCTGGTATCTATTAAAGTGTTTCTAATCTATGTTCACATTTCTGCACTATAATATATACCAAAAAACATGTGAATGATTCTTCTTCTATACCAAGACCATATTCACGAAGAAGGACTCTTCGGAATTTCATCTCAACCAATTGCAATACATTAGCAGGATTAATTACTAATCACAGAACCATCTGACGCTTCACTACAGCCGGCCGCGGTGGCCGAGGGGACTGAGGCGCTCCAGTCACGGTCTTCACGGCCACTACGGTCGGGGGTTCCAATCCCCCCCTCGGGCATAGATATTTGTGCCGTCCTAGTTCGTAAGTAGTTCATAAGTAGTTTGTAAGTTTAGGGATTAATGACCCCGTAGTTAAGTACCATAAGATTTACAAACATTTGAACATTTGAATTTGCTTCACTACACAAATAACGTCACAAAGCGCAACTTCAGAGGCTCACCGCACTGTCCCTACTGGTCCAGACTGGTGTACCCGCAGCTCGATGTGCAATGCGGCGTGGCACACGCAGAGGCCTCTAATGGGCGACTGCGAAGTCTTGCAGATGCGAGAGTATCGCTAGTGCAGTAAGGGAGCTCTACATTATCTCCCACACGATTTTGGTATATTTGTGTTCTTGGAGCCCGAGTACTTTCCTTGTTAGAAGATAGGCTACGAAAGGTCAAACCTAAGTTTTTGGCTTTTGTAGATTTGGAGAAAGATTTTGACAATGTCGACTGGAATACACTCTTCCAAATTCTGAAGGTAGCAGGGGTAAAATATAGGGAGCGAAGAGTTATATTCAACCCATACAAAAACCAGACGGCGATTATTAGAGTCGAAGGGCAAGACAGGGACGCAGACGTTGGGAAGGGAGTAAGACAGGGTTGTAGCCTTTCCTCAATGTTGTTCAATCTGTACATTGAACAGGCAGTGAAGGAATAGAAGGAGAAATTTGGAGAGGGAATTAAAGTTCAGGGAGAAGAAATAAAAAGTTTGCGGTTTGCCGATGACGTAGTAAGTTTGTCAGAGACGGCAAAGGATCTGGAAGAGCAATTGAATGGAATGGACAGTGTCTTGAAAGGAAGATATAAGACGAACATTAACAAGAGTAAAACGAAGGTAATGGAATGTAATGTCAGAAAGTCAGACGATGCTGAAGGAATTAGATTAGGTAATGAGACAATAAAAGTAGAAGATGAATTTTGTTATTTCGGTAGCAAGATAACTTCTGATGGCCGAAATAAAGAATATATAAAATACAGATTCGCTACGGGGAGAAAAGCGTTTCTAAAGAAGCGAATCTTGTTAACATCCAATATTAATTTAAATGTTAGGAAGTCATTTCTTAAAGCATTTGTCTGGAGTGTAGCATTGCATGGGAGTGAAACGTGGACAATAAGTAGTTCAGATAAAAAGATGATAGAAGCTTTTGAAATATGGTGCTACAGACGAATGATGAAAAGTAGATGGGTAGATCACGTAACTAATGGGGAGGTGCTTAACCGAATCGGGGAGAAAAGGAGTTTCTGGCATATCATGACTAAGAGGAGGGATAGATTGGTTGGACACATTGTGAGACATCATGGAATTGTCCACTTAGCATTAGAAGGAAGCGTATGGGGTAAAAATCGTAGAGGGAGACCGAGGGACGAATACAGGAAGCAGATTCAAAAGGATGTAGGTTGCCGATCGTATTCTCAGATGAAGAGACTTGCACAGGACAGGGTAGCGTCGAGAGCTGCATCAAACCAGTCTGCGGACTGAAGACAACGACAACAATTCGAATAACTATTGTCATCGTAGCTGATTTGGTGGAGTACTAGATTGTCGATCAAATTACCGTTGGTTTGAATCCCACTGTATTTTCAATTTTTCGTTGTGTTCGAATACTTCAACCATTTAAATCTAAAATCCATGAAATATATGGTAAGAACAAGTTACACCGGGAGATCAAAAAGTCAGTATACATTTGAAAACTTAATAGGCCGTTGTGCACACCACATTAAGAACTCGGTGGATTTCCTACGTTGATTGGAGCGTTTGCACTTGGCTGACTCGGATATTTTAGTTAGTTTTGATGTGGTTTCTATTTTCATTCGCGTTCCTCTGTCTGATTTAACGAATTTATTTCGACACGTCTTGACTTCCACCTACTTTTTATTCAATGACGAGTACTACGAGCAGACAGATGGAGCTGCGATGGGAAGCCCTTTGTCACCCATCATTGCTAATTTATTCATGGAGGACTTCGAAGATCGTGCACTGGAGTCAGCGGCGTTGAAACCTGCTTGGTTTTTTTTCCCCCAGTTATGTAGACGACACTTTTATTGTTTCGCCTCATGGTGGTGAAAACTTGAATTATTTTTTGGAACATCCAAATTCAATCCACCCCTACATCCGATTCACAATGGAAGTGGAAAAGAATGGTTGCCTTCCCTTCCTTGATGTGTTGGTCAGGAGAAAGGCAGATGGTACGTTGGGACTTGCTGTTTGTAGGAAGCCAAGGCATACTGATTTGTATTTGCAAGCTGATGGTTGTCACCACCCAGCTCAACGTGAAGGGGTTCTTCGAACCTTAGTGCATAGGGCTCATGTCATTTCTGACACAGAAAGTTTGCCCACTGAGCTGTCTCATCTGGAGGCCACTTTTCGACAGAATGGCTATGGTGAAGGGAAGATTAAAAGAGCGTTGCGCTATCGACCACATGTGCAACGGGCTAGTGATGATAACACTGAGTCGGCACCCACGTCAGTGGCCTTTCTGCCACACGTTGGCAGTACTTCCAATAAGATTGGTCGCATTTTGCGTAAAAACAATGTAAAATATGTGTTTCGTCCACCTTCTAAATTTAAGGCACTGTTGGGATTCGTTAAGGATGATCTCGTTTTGCGCAAGGCGGGTGTCTATCGTATCCCATGTAGCTGTGGCATGTCATATGTTGGTCAAACTATTAGGACTGTTGAGGACCGTTGTATTGAGCATAAACGTCACACACGTTTACAACAGCCAAACAAATCTGCTGTGGCCGAACACTGTCTTCACACAGGTCACCGTATGGAATACAACAAAACGGATACTCTGGCATGCACTTCCAACTACTGGGACTGTGTTATCAAGGAAGCGATAAAAATAAAACTAGGTGACAACCTTATGATTAGGGATGGAGGCTTCTGCTTAAATTCCGCTTGGGATCCTGCTCTCTCACTTGTCAAAAAACAGAGGGACAAAACTAATCCGACCTCATCTGTCAAGAACTGATGTTTATTATCGATATTCTGACCGGTTCATCTTTGGTCGTGTCGGCGTTGTGTGCTTGCTCGCTCGGTGTGTGTTGTCTTTCCTGTTTACTAAATGAAAACCGAGGTTTTAAAGATCGTTGCACATTGCTTCCTTACTGCAGTTTCGCGTTGAAAATGGCAGGGTGGTCTCCTGCCGCAATATCGGCCGTCGTCGAGTTTGGTACCTGGCAGAATACCCGTAAGTTTTTTGAAGTAAATTTTGTATGGTAAACCTGAGTTTCTTCAGTCACAACAGTATGCAATAAATTTTAGGACTCCAGTATAAATGTAGTGCGATATTCCCAGAAAAGATATATCATGCCAAATAGTGCACCTATAGGAGTGGTGCGAAACGCTTCAGTCAACCGCAGGAGTTCACCAATATGTTGCCAATGAACAGGAGGAAAAGTGATGGCCCTAAGGTGGAGCCTTGTGGGACACGACGCTCCTGGCCCGCCACACGCGTGCAGCGGACAGAGGCGCCGTCGCCGGCCAAGGGCCACCGCAGCGCAGCGTCCAGCGGCTGGTGGCTACCAGAGGCTCTTTGTGGCCGACACCGCAGGCGCGCCACACCGCAGACACGCCAGACACTTGCCGCAGCTTCCGGGTCAGCCCGCCGCGCGGCGCTGCATGCGTTCGCCCCACACACGTAACACTCCGTAAATAATCTTTAAAATGAGGCTTAAAGTAGATTACAAAGCGGCTGTGGAAATCACAATCGTAGTTCCTTTGCCAGTTGGCTTTCTAATTTTGTCGTTTCGGTATCTATGACTTAGAAAGGTATTGAACCCTTGCTCGAGGAAGAACAACATGGATTCAGGAAAGACCGAGGTACTATAGATATTATTTTTGGAATAAGAATGCTGACAGAAAAGTACTAGGAATATGGAAGAAATCTTGTTATTATATTCGTAGACATCGAAAAAGCATATGACAGTGTTCCTCGAAGCAAGATATGGGAATGTTTGGAAAACCTAAAGGTGCCAAAGTATCTGATTGATAAAGTCAAAATGCTATACCAAAAGTGTTATAGCTGTGTCCAGATAAGCAACGGATGGTTCGAAACAAAGAGTGTGCCCTATCACCACTCCTGTTTGTAATAGTAATGGGCAAAAGTATAAAATCTATCAAGAAAATAGACAGCGAACCTAATGCCCTTGTTTTGCCGATTATTTGATGGAGGCAGAAGCTGAAGCACAGAGGAAATTGAATGATTGCAACAACACATTCAAAAATTTCGGACTAAAGATAAGTAAAACAAAGACAGTAGAAGTGACCATCAACAGGCAAGGAACAACATCGAATATATTTCTAGATGGGCCAAAGTAGAAGCTGTTTCTCATTTGAAATACCTAGGCAGTATGATCTCTAAAGACAACACCGTTAAGCAGGAAATACTCAGCAGAACACAGAAAGCATCCAGTTTTTACAGTCAAATAAGAAATCATCTCTGGGATGATAAAATGCCACAAAAAGCAAAAGCAACCATGTACCATACTTATTTCATTCCAGTCCTTACATACGGCTTAGAAACATGTACCCTACTAACCAGAGACCCAGTAGAAACCAGGCAATGGAAATGAGATTCATTAGAATTATGAATCAAACAACCAGACAAGATAAAATTAGGAATGAGGTGAATAGAAAAGTAGCTGGTATTGAGGTTCCTGTCACCAGCATCATAAGGAAACGTACTTCAGTGATATGGGCACTTAATGAGAATGAATAGTGAAAGACCTGTAAAAAGTATTTCAACCTCAACCTCATAGGAAGAAGACCTCGGGGAAGACCAAGGAATCGCTGGATAGAGACTGTGGGATCAGATGTGGAGGAGAAAGGACACAAACGGTAAGACATTCTGGAACGGAAGATCTGTGAAGGCAGGAGGAGATGGCGAGCGCCTGTACACCACACCCGGGAAACTGGAGTTGGAAAATGATGATGATGATGAGTACCTATAAATCTGAACACCACTTGCGGCATAGCCGCGCAGGAATTGTCGTCTGGTCTAAGGCGTCAGTTTACGGACTGGACGGCCGCTCCCGCCAGAAGTTAGAGTCCTCCCTCGGGCATACGTGTGTGTGTGTGTGTGTGAGAGAGAGTGTTGTCCCTCGTGTAAGTTAGTTTAAGTAATTTGTAAGTGAGGGGGGGGGGGGGTGAGAGTTAAGATTAAGTCTTCCCACTCCCTTCACCTTCAACTACACTATGGTTTCACCCGCACGCAATTGTGCAATGACGTCATCAACACAGATTTTCTGTGAACGTTTGGGCAGGAATTGTTGGTGATGTCTTGATTGGGCCTCATGTTCTTCCACGTACGCTCACTGGAGCAGGTTATCATGATTACACACGGGATACTCTACCTGTGCTGCTAGAAAATGTGCCTTTACAAGTACGACACAACATGTGGTTCATGCACGATGGAGCACCTGCACATTTCAGTCGACGTGTTCGTATGCTTCTGAACAACAGATTCGGTGACCGATGGATTGGTAGAGGCGGACCAATTCCATGGCCTCCACGCTCTCCTGACCTCAACTCTCTTGACTTCATTTATGGGAGCATTTGAAAGCTCTTTTCTACGCAACCCCGGTACCAAATGTAGAGACTCTTCGTGCTCGTATTGTGGACGTCTGTGATACAATACGCCATTCTTCAGGGCTGCTTCAGCGCATCAGGGATTCCATGCGATGGAGGGTGGATGCATGTATCCTCGCTAACAGAGAACATTTTGAACATTTCCTATAACAAAGTGTTTGAAGTCACACTGGTACGTTCTGTTGCTGTGTGTTTCCATTCCATGATTAATGTGATTTGAAGAGAAGTAATAAAATGAGCTCTAACATGGAAATTAAGCGTTTCCGGACACATGTCCACATAACAAATTTTCTTTCTTTGTGTGTGAGTAATGTTTCCTGAACGTTTCGCTGTACATTTTTGTAACACGCTGTATATTATTTCCTTCCAAATTTTGTGCTCAGAAGAAACGTCTCTAAATAACGCAGTGAAACTCGATTATATGTTGGCCAACTTCCGAGTTTCTCCTGTCTACTGAGAAACTGCAGTAGTGTTGCGTTACCACTGACGTCGTACTTCGTATAGGTGCCGCGAAAAGAGTTTCACTACACAGCAGCTGTGTACAGAGTTGCCGTTATGATATTTGAAAGGGAATTGTGGGGGGAGGGGGGGCGAAAGACCCGGAGGAGAATTTCTAACCTTTCGGAGGAATACTGGCTGTTAAGTAGCCATAAAATATTGCACCTGCGGTGGATAGGGAATTTCCTGTCAGAGAGGACACAGTCGTAGTAATCGATGGTAAGGCATCGACTAAAACAGAGGTGATATCGGGCGTTCCACAGGGTAGTGTTATTGGTCCTCTGCTGTTCCTTATTTACATAAACGACTTAGCGGAAAATCTAAGTAGCTCTCTTAGATTGTTTGCAGATGACACCGTCATTTACCGTCTAGTAAAATCATCTGAAGATCAAAACCAACAGCAGAACGATCTGAATAAGATATCACTATGGTGTAAAATTGGCAATTGACTCACAATAATGAGAAGTGTGAAGTCGTCCACATGAGTACGAAAAGAAATCCGTTAAACGTTGTTTACAAGACACATCAATCAAAAATGAAGGCCGTAAATTCCACAAAATACCTAGGAATTACAATTACTTCAGACTTAAACTGGACGTCTGTGATACAATACGCCATTCTCCAGGGCTGCTTCAGCGCATCATGGATTCCATGCGATGGAGGGTGGATGCATGTATCCTCGCTAACAGAGAACATTTTGAACATTTCCTATAACAAAGTGTTTGAAGTCACACTGGTACGTTCTGTTGCTGTGTGTTTCCATTCCATGATTAATGTGATTTGAAGAGAAATAATAAAATGAGCTCTAACATGGAAATTAAGCGTTTCCGGACACATGTCCACATAACAAATTTTCTTTCTTTGTGTGTGAGTAATGTTTCCTGAACGTTTCGCTGTACATTTTTGTAACACGCTGTATATTATTTCCTTCCAAATTTTGTGCTCAGAAGAAACGTCTCTAAATAACGCAGTGAAACTCGATTATATGTTGGCCAACTTCCGAGTTTCTCCTGTCTACTGAGAAACTGCAGTAGTGTTGCGTTACCACTGACGTCGTACTTCGTATAGGTGCCGCGAAAAGAGTTTCACTACACAGCAGCTGTGTACAGAGTTGCCGTTATGATATTTGAAAGGGAATTGTGGGGGGAGGGGGGGCGAAAGACCCGGAGGAGAATTTCTAACCTTTCGGAGGAATACTGGCTGTTAAGTAGCCATAAAATATTGCACCTGCGGTGGATAGGGAATTTCCTGTCAGAGAGGACACAGTCGTAGTAATCGATGGTAAGGCATCGACTAAAACAGAGGTGATATCGGGCGTTCCACAGGGTAGTGTTATTGGTCCTCTGCTGTTCCTTATTTACATAAACGACTTAGCGGAAAATCTAAGTAGCTCTCTTAGATTGTTTGCAAGATGACACCGTCATTTACCGTCTAGTAAAATCATCTGAAGATCAAAGCCAACAGCAGAACGATCTGAATATCACTATGGTTTAAAATTGGAAATTGACTCATAATAATGAGAAGTGTGAAGTCGTCCACATGAGTACGAAAAGAAATCCGTTAAACTTTGTTTACAAGATACATCAATCAAAAGTGAAGGCCGTAAATTCCACAAAATACCTAGGAATTACAATTACTTCAGACTTAAACTGGAAAGAACATGTAGATAATATCGTGGGAAAGGCGAACCAGAGACTTCGTTTTATTGGCAGATCCCTTAAAAGATGCGACAGAACTACTAAAGAAACTGCATACACTACGCTTGTCAGTCCTTTTTTGGGGTATTGATTATTAAACTTCCTGGCAGATTAAAATTGTGTGCCGAAACCGGGCCTCGAACCTGGAACCTTTGCTTTTCGTGGGCAATCGCTCTACCGACTGAGCTATCCCGACACGTGAGCTTCTGTGAAGTTTGGAAAGCAGGAGGCGAGGTACTGGCGGAAGTAAAGTTGTGGGGCGTAAATCTATCGGACCAAACTGCGTGGTCATCAGTCCGTAGCCTGCAAACTACTTGAACTAAGATAAACTAACCGAAAGACAAACACACACACCCATGCCCCAGGAAGGACTCGAACCTCCGACGGCGAGCAACCGACCGCTCCGCAGCGAGGCGCCTTAGACCGCTCGGCTACTCTACCGCGGCAACACTAGTATTCCACTCTCCAAAGGCACTCGTAACAAATGATATTGGTTGGTTTGTATTTTGATGGGTCAAACTCCTAATTTCTTCGGTCCCAAAAAAGCCTAATCTACAGCTACAGTACTTTTTACTAAAGGTGAAGAGCGTTTACGTGGAGTTCGTGGATGATGTCCGTTGGTTCTTCTATACTGAGAGAAGTGAGAAAAAATTGAGAGAAACTGAGATAGTTGTATGGCGTAGAAAGTCTGTGACGGTTTATTACACGGTGTAGTAAGTGATATCCATCGAGCAGAGGACTCTCCACAGTAGCTGTTCATAGTCGTAGAGAGGATGTATGTAAGAACGACACCAAATGTACTACCAGACCGCCTAATGTGCTTTCCGCAAGAAGTCCTAAGGCTGTATGAAGTTGTGGGTAGGCACATAGATTCAAAGAAACCTCAATTCGGAATTTTCGTCGAAGATGTTTGAGCTGTTCGTATACACACACATACACACACACGCACACACAGGTAGAACGGCCCCAAATTTGGACTTCCTTCGGAATTCCTTAAGCCGGACCTCCCACCGTGTACCATCTCTACGGATTGATCAGAAGAGGCTGCGGAACGAAAAATGCATCGTTTCCATGCTCGACACCATTTATCTATGCTAATGATAAAACTGAATATAGGTCTGTCGTACCCATAAATCTTCAAAACTGCTGATCAGATTTTCATGCGGTTTTCGCAGAAAACCTGTGGGTATACGGGTCTAATATAGGCAAGATTTTTATCAAAATTACGTCACAGAAGAAACAATTATCGTAATTTGAAGTGTTTTCACTTTTATCTCCAAAATTATTTTAAGAATTCGCATTGGGTTTTCGCAGGTTACTCGAGCCTATCTTGCTGCAACATTTATATCAATTGTATCACTGAAAAGAAAGATAACGGAATTTATATTGTCTTTATGAATTTAAATTGTCTGTAAACAGTTTAATCTCCAAAACTATTGTAAAAGCTTCGAGGGATTTTCAGAGAAAAATCGACTGTATTGCGATTACATAAACACTTAATTTAATCAAAATCGGATCAAAGACATATATGTTTTTCTTTTTTGTTATTTCATTCTGGCAGCGCCTGAGGCCAGGAGCGTAGATAAGTTTTTCCTCTGTGGGGAGGGGGGTGTTTAGAGCTAGAGCTATACTGAGGTGCCCTCGCACATTTGACAGGTGACAAAGCTGTGACGCCGCCCCCCCTCCCCCCATAAAACAAACTTGCTATTTTTCTATGAATTTGGAAAATTCTGTGAATAGTCGATAACAGAATGAAGCAATGACGCGTTATCGAAAAAGATTGTAGAAGATGTCTTTCCTGTATACCTGGTAAAAGACATTGCACTTAGTCAAAATATAGAATACACATGTTATACTACGGATTGGTTGTAAGAGGCTACTAGCAGTCCATGTGTGTATTTTAACTACTACACATGTTATACTACGGATTGGTTGTAAGACGCTACTAGCAGTCCATGTGTGTATTTTAACCAAGTGCAATGTTCAACTTTCTGTTTAACTTCCACCTTTTTAAGATGATGACCACATTGTAAAATATATACAGCCAGAAGATGATGGCGTAACACTTCGAAACCGGTTGTCAGTCAATTAATCGTACTGCGATCTTGCCTTTTTTCCGTTTGGAATTAATTAATCATTGCAGATCGTCTCCATCCTGCGGTGTCGGGCAATTTCAACAAGAGAAGTGATTCTGACACAGCATTGTCCATTATTATGGCAGAAGAGGGTGCTACGGCATGAAGTATGGGCAACAGGACCACACACTAGGAGGAAGCTATAACAGCACATCGCGACCTTAACATTAGAATCACCATATTCCAACATTTTTCATCGTTACGTAATTTTAATTATTTGTTTAGAGGCAGAGATTTCTCATTTTTCAAAATTTTTTGTAAAATCAAATTAGATCTGAGTAATTTAGAATAACATTATCCAAGGAATACCTAGGTCAAAACACCTCGTATATCAAAGATCATTTGTCAGGTTGCTATTATAAAAAGTACCCGCAGTTGAATTATTTTCTCTCTCTCTCTCTCTCTCTCTCTCTCTCTCTACATTACTTGCGCCCTATGTTACTAGATCTCAAAATGTTTAACTCTCTATGTGATAGCTCTCCGTGATTAGTTCCCAAGTATTATACGCGATTTATTTCCAAGATAGGAAGGAACCCGAGAAAAAGTATTTATTTATTAATAAAAACTTTCATAATATGATCATACGCGAATGAGCACATTATCTTTGGACTTTGATCGGGGTAGGCTAGGACGGAAGAATTGGAAACTTCTGCCTCCCGTAATAAACTGATTTATATTCGTGATTTTGGATTTTGAACTTATTGTCTAGTTTAATGAAATAACATTTAAAAAACGTATCTGGGAGAGTTTAACGTTCGTAAGCAATGTAAGATGATCCAGAGACTTCAGTATAAATGAGACTTTGACGAAAATAGTCACGCATTGTGAACTCATAAAGTGTTTTCTGTGAAAGTGATTTTGTTGTAAATATTGATTTCAAAATAGAGAATCTGTGATACTTAAACAAGTCTTAAACAATTATTCAAGTATTTAGTTGCCTAATATTGTCCAAGAATATTCTAAAAGTGAACATATATATGTGAAATTCGTAATGTATCAGTTAATATCTGAAACAAAATATCTAACAGATTTGATTAGAAGAAACTTCTAATGAATTTTTTTCTAAAGAAAAATTCAATAGAAAGGAATTAGCTACAAATATCTTTTGTGACGGGCTTCAGACTGTCTGAACTACCGGAACACAATGATTCAATTATTTCGGTTTATTAAATATCAGCCCCGGTGAAACGGAATTTCATGCTCAAACATTATAAAAAGTCTTTAATTTTAGATGATACACAGAACCAATATTTATAGAGTGAAAAATTCAACAAAGATATAAATTTTATTAATTACGATGAAGTACCGGGTCTACCAACTTAAATTTCATACTGAGGTGACAAATAAAATTTTGAACCCATCCATCCACTACAACTGAGAAAGTCAAGCCGAATCTACAGCTTACAAGTCACAAGCTAAAACCAAAATACAAGACAACCAACGTGAGGTCCCTCTACGAGTCACAAAGCCGTGCGTAGTGTAATAGTAGCTGCCTGGTGCAGCGCGTAAAAAGCAGCCCCTGTAACAAACTATGATTAAACAAATCGTCTCTAGCATGAAAACAATGCATTTCCGGACATCAGCCGACCGCTTTTGTTCCGTAGCCTCTCATCGACCGATCCCTAGAGTATGTATACGGTGAAAAACATCGTCTTTTATACTTGCGATAAATCGCAGTGCTGACAACACAGACGACTGGGCGTTAAATTTATTTCATTATGAAAGCTGTTAGCGGCTTACAACATACTGTAAATACGCCAGACATTTATTAACTTTTACTTGCTTACATACATTACACACATTAACTCATTCGTGAAGTAATCAGACGATTGAAACACGTTTCATAAGTGGACGTTCTTTAGAAAGTTGTTGGCCAACTGGTTCCTTGCTGAGGCTATGTGGTTCGCAGCAAAACCTCATCGCGGACGCACCTCAGGGACTTGCCACCTCTCCCCGTGATATAAGCGGCTTGCTTGGGACATCCGAATTGCATTGCCAAATGCGCGAAGGAAATCCGCTTTGTCACAACAGTATTACTGCGCAAAAAATGTGCACACAGCGACGCATATCTTATAGCTTCTCGTGACGCACCCCCCAACACACACACTAATAATATGCGAGTTTGTGCAGAACACTGGTCAAACCTGTCTCCGAAATATATGAAAATCAGGTGCAGTCCCTGGTTCCGATCAAGGCTATCGGGAGTTTTTCGTCACTCCATTGTTGATCACAAAAGCATCTTCTACGTAAAACCTTACCTAAACATTCCCAACAGTGTAGTTCTGCTCCATTCCTACGCTACTTGTAAGGTAAAAGGTTCTATAACAGTCTACTTAGCTGTAATGAATAGTGGTTAAAAAAATAAAAACAGTTACAAAGAAACGGAGAAAAATACGGCTAGGAAGTACAAGCCTTTTTTTCAACTTTTCCAGCTTATAATTATTCGACACTCTTTGGCCTACTTTAGGTTACGGTAGTAACATTAAAAGTGGGCCTTTGCGATCGTCTTTTGACAGCTCGAAATTTAAATGAAAATACGGCTTAACCATTCATCTGACACGAAAATTGAAAAACCGAATTTGTAGAGGAGAACATTCTCTATAACTTTGCTCTCTTATGTTTTTTTTTCATATCTCGTATTGTTTGGGAGATATTTGCAAAAATAACGGCGATTTTGGGATGTCTGTCTATCTGTCCGTAACGTGTTCCCTGTTTTTAAGACGAACCGTTCAACCGATCAGCACCAAATTTTACAGACATAATTATAGGCTGACAGAGACCAGAACCTCGCTTTTTCACATATTTCGGACAAGAAATATGTTTGTAATACCGAAGAAAAAGCCGTTTGCAATGTAATTTTAATTGTAAATAAACCGTTCATCTGACGCGAAAATTTGAACAACCGAATTTGTAGAGGAGGAAATCCTCTACAACTTTGTTCCCTTATGTTTTTTTTTTTTCATATCTCGTATCGTTTGAGAGACATTTACAAAAATAACGGAGTTTTGACACGCACCATTGAAGTAACGAAAACCAGCCGTTCGCAGATGTCATGTGACATTCCTCGCCCAAAACTCTTTCTGGCATACGCCATCTTGCGTTTCGTATTTGATGGTTTTCTTATTGTAACTTACACGTTGTCATTTCAAAGCAGTGGGGCACTGAAGAATTAACAAAAACACGTCGTTCTTCTTACGATAAATGATAATCTAGTGTCTACAAATGCCATATTAGCATCAGTTAACAAAGGCGATCAATAGTATCAGATTAAGTAACCCAACTGCCAACTGGCAGCTGTAGCGTAGTGGGCAATGCGTTGGACTGTGATGCTGAAGGGCAGTGTTTCGGAACCCGTCACTACTTAACTTTTTTTCCGAAAACGATAATTATTTTGGTCCAAAATGTTGGCAAAAACTCATAAAACTACATATCTAAAGTGGGCCGTAAAACACGTCAGTGCGATTTTTTTATATATGAATTTAAATAAAAGTGTGCTGTTATCTCAAAAGTGGAACAAAAACGTTTCCAAAAATATGTAGTTCATAATGTTGGAACAAAGTACATGATTCATCACGCTGCTGCAGATTGATTTCAGTGGTATGTGCCACCTCCCTGCTGGCGGCGCGCAGGCGTTGTCAGTAGGGTGCCGTTGCCATGGTCCCGGCCACGGCTTCCTAGACGAGAGAGCTGTCCCCTATATTTATCGGCGGGCGACATCTCCAGCAGTTCCGATAAATCAGCACCGCACCTGACTTCTGCGAGGGCCCCCATCTCTCCACCAACGCCGCACTACTCCCACGCGGCTAACTTCGGCCACAAATCATTTACGTCGACGTAATCGAGCCGTATTGTCCTCACCCCAACTCGGCGAGGTTCGTCGCTCCGTGAAGACTTCTTCTGCCTCTGCGGGGACTAGCAGGCGTCTTTCGGCTGCGTACCCAGCTAGCGCAAGTGGTACGAAAGGTTATTATCCTTGAGGCTCAGTATTTCCCAAACAATGGACCTTATCAGGTGGGTCTCTCAAAAAAGTTCAAATGTATGTAGAACTTATGGGACTTAACTACGGGGTCATCAGTCCCTAAACTTACAAGCTACTTATGAACTGGAATGAAAATTTCACTCTGGAGAGGAGTGTGCGCTGATATGAAACTTCCTGACAGATTAAAAAAAATTGTGTGCTGGAACCGGGACTCGAACCAGCGACCTTTGCCATTCGCGGGCAAGCGCTCTACCACTGAGCTACCTCCACACGACTCACGGTGCCGCCCTACAACTTCAATTCTGCCAGGCCCTCGCCTCCTACTTTCAACTGTCAGGACGTTACATATCAACACACACTCCGCTGCAGAGTGAAAGTTTCATTCTGGAAACATCTCTTAGGCTGTGGCTAAGCCATGTCTCTTCGGTCTGCACGGCCACTACGGTCGGGGGTTCTAATCCCCCCTCGGGCATGGATATCATTGCCGTCCTTAGTATAAGCTAGTTCATAAGTTGAAACTTCCTGGCAGATTAAAATTGTGTGCCGGAACCGGGACTCGAACCTGGGACCTTTGCCTTTCGCGGGCAAGCGCACTACCGACTGTGCTATCCCGACACGACTCACGATGCCGCCTCACAACTTTACTTCCGCCAGTACCTCGCCTCATACTTTCCAAAGTGCGCTTGCCCGCGAAAGGCAAAGGTCCCAGGTTCGTGTCCCGGTTCCGGCACATAATTTTAATCTGCCAGGAAGTTTCATATCAGCGCACACTCCGCTGCAGAGTGAAAGTTTCATTCTAGTTCATAAGTTGTTTGTAAGTTTAGGGACTGATGACCCCGTAGTTAAGTCCCATAATCTCTACAAACATTTGAACATTTTTTAAGCCATGACTCCACCATATGCTTTCTCAAATGTGCAAATGTTTGTAAAGATTATGGGACTTAACTACGGGGTCATCAGTCTCTAAACTTACAAACAACTTATGAACTAGCTTATACTAAGGACGGCACAGATATCCATGCCTGAGGGGGCATTCGAAACCCCCGACCGTAGTGGCCGTGCAAACCGTGACTGACGGGCCGCAGTCTCCTCGGCCACCGCGGCCGGCATATCCTTTCTTCCAGGAGTGCTAGTCTTGCAAGTTTCGCAGGAGACCTTCTGTGAAGTTTGGAAAGTAGGAGGCGAGGTCCTGGCAGAATTGAAGTTGTAGGGCGGCACCGTCAGTCGAGTCGGGGTAGCTCAGTGGAAGCGCTTGCCCGCGAATGGCAAAGGTCCCTGGTTCGAGTCCCGGTTCCCGCACACAATTTTAATCTGTCAGGAAGTTTCTTACTTATGAACTACTACTACTACTACTACTACTACTACTACTAAGGACGGCACAAATATCCATGCCCGAGGGGGGATTCGAACCCCCGACCGTAGTGGCCGTGCTGACCGTGACTGGAGCGCCTTAGTCCCCTCGGCCACCGCGGTCGGCAGGTGGGTCTCTAGACGACTTCAACATATCTCAGTAAAATATCTGACGGACTGAAAACTATGAAAATTTGTTTCAAGAGAAAAGTTTTATAATCTGAAAAGATATATAGAAAACCCTATTTAAATAAGAACCCAAAGTAGCTAACAACGTCTTCTAGACGCTACGAGAACAATGCAGTCGTAACACTCGTTCACACATCAACTCCGCGTCCTCTTCCACTAGCTATCTGTGTCACATGAGTGACTATCCAATGATTTATTGTTCCTCTGACGGCGAGTTCGTACCTTATTTGCTTGTTGTTTATTGTATGTACCCGTGGTTACAATGCAGGTTAGTTTTGTTTTATACGGTGGAATGGGTACTTGAAAATGATGATTTATTTTCTGGCATGTTCTCGTGATTAATAATTAATAGTGGGATGAAGCACTTCACAAAATAGAAACAATTTTTCACTCGAGTAAAGTAGAACACTTGTTTTTTATTATTATTACAGATATAGCATTACCTACATCTTTCACTGGCTGGAGCTCAACAACAACTAACTCATTATTAATTATCAATGCTCCCGCGTCGGGGGTTCGAATCCTCCCTGGGGTATGGATGTGTGTGTTGTCCTTATGTTAGTTTAACTTAGTTTAAGTAGGTTGTAAGACTAGGGACTGATGACCAACGTTTGTTAGCTTCCAGAGACCAGAAACTCCCTTTTTCAAATATTTAGTAACACTAAAAAAAAGGGGTATGTGATATAATTGTAATTGCCAATAAACCGTTCATGTGAAACGAAAATTGAATAACTGAATTTGTAGGGGTTAAAATTGTCGACAACTTTGCTCTCTTATTATTATTATTATTATTATTATTATTATTATTATTATTATTATTTATTTTCATAACTCGCACCGTCACAAAGATATTTACAAAAATAACGTCGATTTGACACCGTTCCACGATTTTATGTAGACCAGGCTTTCGGAGATGTCACCTGACATTCCTCGCCTAGAACTCTTTCTGGCATACGCCATCTTGCTTGCTGTATTCAATGAGTATCGTATTATAACATAAGCATTGTCGTTTCAAAGCAATGGTCCTCTGAAGAATTAATAAAAACACATCGTTCTTAGTACGATAAATTATAATCTAGTGTCTAAAATACCATATTAACAGTTAACTACTGCCTCCAATAGTACAAGAATTAAGAAACCATTTCGTAACTGTCCGCCGTAGTGTAGTGTTCAGCGCGTTAGGTCGTGATGCACATCGTCGGTAGTTCGAGACCTGCTACAACCCTTTTATTTTTATTTTTTTTTCGCCTTGGCTCTTAAAAGAGTTTCGGGCACCCTTATTAATTAAATAGGGCTGAGTTTGCTCTATTTCGTGAACTCCCGGAATACGTAACAACAAATTTTTATCATTTTTTTCGAAATGTTTGCAAATAATCTGAAGCTGCCGAAAATTAGGTTTGAATACACAGGTTTCAGACTAGATAGAGTACGATGTCTGGTCGCAAACGCTTTCCTAGCGCGATAGTGAAGACACGAAAGACTAGAAAGGAAGGACCCGAACTGAGCAAGAAAACGTGTTTATTTTGCAATGAAATCTTCACGGGTTATATCAGCCGAGTAGCGTCGTCGTCCAGGTGAAACTTTTCGATGAAATGCGTATCCATCATCTTTAGGCGATGTGATGATGGATTCGCAATTCATCGAAACGTTTCGCCTGGACGACTACGCCACTCGGCTGATAACCCGTGAAGATTTCACTGCAGAAATACGCCGAAAAAAATTTTAATCAAATGTTTACTGTGCTTCATACCGCAAAAACAAGGAAAAAAATAGCAAATGCAACCGACAATCTTCATCAAAGATGTGAGGTTTTCTCCACGAGCCGAAAATGTGAGACCTGCCTCATGGACCGAGGTCGTCATTTAGATTGCATGCTTTGATGATGATCGTTGTCTGTTTTTGATTTCTCGGTACGTAGGCTACAACAAACATGTTTACGCACACTGTTGGTGTTCTGCCTTTCTTGTGGTTTGTGTCGCCATCATCAGCGTACAAGAAAAGCGTTTTCCACATGCACAGACGAAGCTGTTAGCACACCAGTCTGTCATTAGGAGGAGGAGTTTAACCGTTTAATGCATGACTGTTTATTTGAAGCTATAAAAACTACCGCGATTAATTTATAGTGCATATATACTGAGAAAAAATATAGAAAAAATTGCTTAAAATTATTATGCACTACTAGCAACAAGAAGTTCATAGATGGTAATCTATGTATTGACCATGATGTACCCGCTGCAGTAACTGTCACTATGATGCCTCTAATCTTTCCAGAAAGTAACTCATAATGCAACAGTAGTATGTGATTGACTAATTTTACACGGCAAAGGAGGAATACAAACGCGCATGTCAGGAGTAATTTAAGGTCGGGTAATCTTTTTGTCCGCCATTGTACAACAATTTATGTGCGCAACATATCAGTTATGACTTTTGACATCATGGACTGTCCATGGGAGGTACATTTTGTATCTTTAGAGTATTCTTCATGCAGATAACTAAAAACCTACTTCAGAGGGTACATAATACATTCCTGTAGCACGTTTCTGGTGATTAACGATGATATTACTTGAAATGTATGTACTAGTGTCACGAGGGAACGTTTAAGTAGATTGTCTCTCTCTCTCTTTTGTTTTTCTTTTTCCTCTCCTTGTGGCTTTTCCTTTCTGCGTGAATGGTCTCGCGGTTTGAAGTCGGATTGTACGGCCGCTCCCGCTGGAGGTTCGAGTCCTCCATCGGGCATGGGTGTGTATGTTATCTCAGCATAAGTTAATTTAGTTTTTAAATCTAGGAACCGAAAACTTCAGCAGTTCGGCCCCTTAGGTCAATGCTTTAGTTTGAAAAAAATTTTAGGCGGTATACTGCTAAGCGGAAAAAAAAATTGACGCTACTCTGCTCATTTCAAATGGGGTTTGGTGTAGATGAGGATACCACTCATCGGCTTTGGACAACGACTTCTTATCGTAACTAATCAGGAGGGGCGTTCCAGAAGACAATAAGAGTGCGTCTTGCTGCCTGGAATTAAAAGCAGACTTCTACCACACGACAACCATTACAAATTTCGGTCATTAGAACTGCGTGGAAATTTTTAAAGACGGAACCAAGTGTTTACCGCCATACGAAGCTAAACTGGCAGCGTTGAACATCTACACATCCAGCCAGTTGAAGAGGCATTGGCCAAAGAGATTAAAATTCGTTTCTATTTTAGTTCCCACTAGTGCTACGTCACACTATTTTATAATCTTAAACTGACTATGGACGATAAACAGTGCAGACAGAAAGAGGATAGAGGCTTTTGAAATGTGGTGCTACAGAAGAATGCTGAAGATTAGGTGGGTGGACAGCGTAACTAATGAGAAGGTACTGAACAGAATTGGGGAGAAAAGGAATTTCTGGCATAACTCGATTAAAAGAAGGGATCGATTGGTAGGACACATTCTTAGACATCAAGGAATTGTGAATTTAGCATTGGAGGAAAGCGTGAGGTAAAAACCGCAGAAGAAGACCAAGAGATGGATACAGTAAGCAGATTCAGACAGATGTAGGTTCCCGTTCTTATGTGGAGTTGTAGAGGCTTGCTCAGGATAGGGTATTGTGGAGAGCTGCATCAAACCAGTCTCCGGACTGAAGACCACAACAACAACAAAAAACTGATTACATTGTGAAAAAGACGGTTAAGTAAACATAGTATTTACAGAAAATATTTTATCTTGACAGTGAGTAGTTCTGAAAACTTGTGCTAAGCATAAAAACATGCAGTATTTCATGATTCAATCAATGGAAATTAAGTAAAAATGTTGCAATGTACTGTCCCTTAAACTTTTAAAAGAACTGCCGGAATTTTGCACTTTCTTTCTTCAACGGATAGGCAACGATATTGTATACAAAAGACTTTGCGTATGTAGTGGCTTATCTCTTTGGAGCAAGGTTCTTAAACGCTTTGGAGTCGGTAAGAAGCATTTCCTTTGTGTCGGTTCAGACTAGTCGGAAGTCTCCATTGGCTAATTCGAACATTTGATCGCCAGTCACTTTCCAATTTTTCTTTCAAAAATCTATTCGAGAATTTACAGTTGGTCTATGTTTTACAGATTTAAGAAAGAATTTTGGACGGTACGCTAACAGCGAGATTGAATTTTAAGCGTTATGCCGTACCGCCCCGTACCGTCTCAACTAAAGCACTGCCTTAGTTTTAAAAAAATTGAACATTTGATTCTTCTTTTGTTTTCCTTTTTCAGATCTCTGTACATGAAGCGTTTAAATATTTTTATTACTTTAAACTGCCAGTATGATCGCAAAACCTCTACTCACATTGTATACAGCCAGTGCATTCTCGTGTTGAGAAGAGTGTACCCGCTACATCTGCGCTGAGACCTTCCGGCAGCACCTTACGCGATAACCCCCACACCTACTACACTAACAAGGGAAGTACTTGGGCTCTAACAAACACATATACACCAAAAACGTATGAGACATAATGTAAAGATCCCTTATTGCACAAGTGATACTCCCGCATCTGCAAAACTCTGCAGTCGTCCGTTAGAGGCCTCTGCGTGTGCCATGCCGCATTGCACTCTGACCTGTCGGTTCGCCAGTAGGGACGGTGCAGTTTCCCTCCGAAGTTGCGTTTTGTGATGTTATTTGTGTGGTGAAGCGTCAGATGGGACGGCGATTGCTAATCAATCCTAGATATCCTAGTTCAGATAAAGATACGAAGAACCCTTCTTCGTGAAGATGGTATTAGTGTAGAAGATGAATCATTTGCATGCTATCTGTTATGGTACAGAAATATGAGCGTTAGCTAGATACTGTTGTTAAAAACTCATAATAATATTAATAGAGATGATAATGACGAACAACTCATTGCAAGCGGTAGTGCTACGGTAAGTGCGGGAAGAGGCGATGGAAGCTATGGCAGTGAATACCAACAGTCTTTCGGGAAAAAGGTTAAAGTTGCAAGTATCATCACGGCATTTGATGACAATTCGCTATACAACATGTACGATGATTATTACATAAGTTATAGTTAAGACATCTGCATTACGTATGGCGTCTACAGTTACATCTACAGTGCTACCTAGAGCATGGTTGCAGAGCTTTGCAGAAAAACGACACCCACCAGCACATTGAGGTGTACGTAGAGGTCCTGTAACCACACGTTCATACAGATATGTTTGTTCGAGCCCATGTACTTCCCTTGTAAGATCCTCGTCATTTTGCGACAATTGGCCACGCCTCTGCTTCTGTTGTCGCCCTGTTTAGTCTCTACAAGCGCGTTTGGCTCTTCCACGAGCAGTGAGAGAAAAACTCCTTGAAAATGCCGGTCACTCGCATTGGCGAAACGCCACGTTATCGTCTACTGTTGGTCGAAGACCCCGAAGCAGTCGTATGCCGGCAGAATGTTAAGAAGCGACCACGGAAGTCTTACTGCTTACGTGTTTCATACAATTTCTGCATCAGGTTCAATTGTCTATCAAACATGTCCTATTTAGATAAAACTCCCCTCATTGATACAGAAACCGCAAATACCATTACAGCTGCAAACAATTGGGAACGTTCCATAAATTGAAATCGCCAACAGAAAAAACTGTCGTTTTGCAGCGAACAGTAGAAATGCGATGAACTCATGTACATAAATCTACGCAGAGTTTATGCAGAGTGGGTTTATCGTATGCAAATGAGTTTCCACGTCCGCTATACATATAGATCGGCCGCAGGGCAATGTCCGGAAGTACAGACACTGCTAGACGGATGGACGATGTTCTGCTGAAAGGCTGCCAAATGGTAGTGACTCAAATCTGGTCGTCTGACGACCACTATAAGACGTCTCCCAATAACAGCGTTATTAATAACCGGGTCATTTCCAGTATTAGGAGTGACAAGAGTGAACTACAGTTAGTAGAATATATCCTCTGCAAAGCATAAATGTTAATATACAAGTACAATTTGAAAGTTTCTCACTTCTCCTTCTCTCTTACAAAATTTGCGTCTGCTGTGTGTTTGAACTTGTTCTAGCTGAATGCCTTTGTACAACGTTATGTTAATCTGACTGCGTATTTTTAACTGTATTCTATGTGAACGTAAAGGTATTGTAAACCCTATCTGACAGCGCAATGTTTATTATAATGAGACACAAACTGCTAATTTTTTCTGTATAAAAATGTCGTAACAAAGTTAACTGTCTGAAAATTACTGATAATAAAAATCACTGTGTTAATAATTCTGGCCCTACAAACTTTTTTCTGGCTGAACTAACAATCTTTAACGGAATGTAACGAACTCAATATTTATCAATGCAATGTGACTCAGTGCAAACACTTGTTAACCTGAACACTGTATGAATTGTCCTACCCTGATATCTGTAAATCATACTGAGCTGTAAGCTTGACAAAAACTGATTCTTTCTCACCTTCACTTACTGCATAAATTTGCGCAACACCACACTGCTTCCTGCTGTACTAACTACTGGAAAACTAATTACAGAAAACATCTATGGCACTTTTAATAAAAATGTGAGGAGGGATAAACTGCTAATCTGTTTAAGAAACTCGAACTAATTATTAAAAATGAAGTATCTGGTTTATTTTCTAACTGATGTATCTTCATGAAAATTGCTAACAATGTCATGTTTATGATTTTAAAATCTTTCTGAGAAAAATATAACTCAGATATTTAATCTGCCTACAAAATTATTTTTAATCAAAGATAAACATTTCTTTGCTGTTAATAAATTTAACTCGATTTACACAAACAATGTTACAACAATACCATATTTCAAGAATACTATCCATGAAATTCCTATTTCATAAAAAAAACGCAATCTCAAAACTAAATTATTACAATAAATACAAACGACTGGTACACTGCCGGCCGCGGTGGCCGAGGAGGCTGAGGCGCTTCAGTCACGGTCTGCACGGCCACTACGGTCGGGGGTTCGAATCCCCCCTCGGGCATGGATATTTGTGCCGTCTTTAGTATAAGGTAGTTCGTAAGTAGTTTGTAAGTTTAGGGACTGATGACCCCGTAGTTAAGTCCCATAAGCTTAACAAACATTTGATTTTGACTGGTACACTATAGTACAGATAATTGTTGTTGTGGTCTTTAGTCCGAAGACTGGTTTGATGCCGCGCTCCTCGCTATCCTGTCCTGAGTAAGCCTCTTCCTCTTCGAACCAGAATGTCAACTCCCCTCCACTTGAACCTGCTTACCGTGTTCGCCTCTTGGCTTCCATCTTTGATTCCTCCCTTCCCTCCATCCCCCCCCCCCCCTTACACACAAACACAAAATTCCCTCCAAAACTAAATTGACTATTCCTTCATGTTTCAGACTGTCTTTCCGATCGTTTCTTTATTTTTATTTTTGCTGATGACTTAGTTGTAATGGCCGATTCGATTGAATGGTTGCAAACTAATATTTCAGAGCTCGATCAGAGGTGCAAGGATTATGATATGAAGATCAGTATCTCGAAAACAAAAGTAATGTCTGTGGGAAAGAGATTTAAACAGATTGAGTGCCAAATAGGAGGAACAAAGTTAGAACAGGTAGACAGTTTCAAGTACCTGGGATGTATTTCGTCACAGGATGGCAACATAGCGAAAGAACTGGAATCGAGGTGCAGCAAAGCTAATGCAGCGAGTGCTCAGCTAAGATCTACTCTCTTCTGCAAGAAGGAAGTAAGTACCAATACTAATCTAGCAGTGCACCGCTCTATCTTTCGACCAACTTTGTTGTATGGGAGTGAAAATTGGGTGGATACAGGTTAAGTTATTCACAAAGTAGAGGTTACAGATATGAAAGTAGCAAGAATGATTGCAGGTACTAAAAGATGGGAACAATGGCAGGAGGGTGTAGATAATAAGGAAATCAAAGAAAAACTGGTAATGAACACATAGATGAAGCAGTTAGAGCGAACAGACTGAGATGGTGGGGTCATGTTACACGCATGCGAGAAGCAAGGTTACCTAAGAGACTCATGAGCGGAGGGTAAGAGGAGTCGAGGTAGACCAAGAAGAAAGTACTTAGATTCGGTCCATAATGATTTTGAAGTAAAAGGCATAACATCAGACGAGGCATCGATGTTAGCATTGAATAGGGGATCCTGGAGGAATTTTATTAGAACTACTATGCTCCAGACTGAACGCTGAAAGGCATAATCAGTCTCTCATGATTATTATTATTATTATTATTATTATTATTATTATTAGTTTTTTTTATTCAAGATACGCTAGACATTTCTTTCCTCTCCAGTTCAGTCCTTCCGCACTAGATACATTAACTACACGTCCTTGAAAATTCTTCTGTAGTACCAAATATCAGAATCGTCTAGCCTATTTCTTGTCTAAACAGTTCATCGTCCACGTTACAAGGCTACACTTCACACAAACACTGTCTGAAAGTACTTCTCAACACTTAGTGATATCCGAAGTTAGCAAATTTTCCTTTTTCATAGATGCTTTCCTTCCTAATGCGATTTTGCATTTTATACCTTCTGTACTCCGACCATTATAAGCTAAAACCAATGTTATAAGAATGATCTACTACCTTCAGTGCCTAGTTTTCTAATCAAATTGCGTCAGTATCGACTGATTTAATTAGACTACATCTCATTACCCTCGTTTTGCACGTGTCTTCAACTTACACGCGTTCCTTGGCAGCGCCTCAGTAATACAGATCAGCAGCTTGCCGTTAAATTTCATCGAGCTGCTCTTGAGGCGTTCTGTTCTTCAGCTTCACAGAGAAGAAACTCAATCCGCATGTAACGTTCAATTGGCAGAACGTAAAATAGTCTTGAGAGATTTACGGTGACTTACACATGCAAGTGTTAAAATAGACACCTGTGGCAGCAACATGCAACAGATCATAAAATTTACATTATGCGTCATGCATATCGACTGCGTAAGATTGTCCTACAGTTCCTGACTGGAACTTTCTACATCTACATCTTCATGGGATACTCTGCAAATCACATTTAAGTGCCTGGCAGAGGGTTCATCGAACCACCATTATACTATTTATCTCCCATTCCATTGTCGAAAAGCGCGCGGGAAGAAAGAACGCCTGAATCTCTCCGTTCGAGCTCTGATTTCTCGTATTTTATTCTGATGATCATTTCTACCTATGTAAGTGGGAGTCAACAATATATTTTCGCATTTGTTGTAATGATTCCCATCCCAGGTCCTGTATCATTTCCTTAACGCTGTCTCCCCTGTATCTTGACAATACGAAACGAGCTGCCCTTCTTTGGACTCTTTCGATGTCCTCCGTCAAACCCACCTGATACGGATCCCACACTGCGCAGCAATACTCCAAGAAAGGACGGACAAGCGTAGTGTATACAGCCTCTTTAGCAGTTCTGTTGCATCTTATAAGGGTTCCGTCACTAAAACGTAGTCTCTGGTTCGCCTTTCCCACGACATTATCTACCTGTTCTTTCCAGTTTAAGTCTAAAATAATAGTAATTCGTAGGTATTTTGTGGCGTTTACGGCCTTCGCTTTTGATTGATTTATCTTGTAAACAAAGTTTAACGGATTTCTTTTCGTACTCATATGGACCACTTCATACTTTTCATTATTTAGCGGCAGTTGCCAGTTTTTGCACCACAGTAGGATCTTATTTAGATCGTTCTGCAGTTGGTTTTGATCTAATAGCTAATAAAGCTACTTAGATTTCCCCCTAAATCGTTTACGTAAATAAGGAACAGCAGAGGACCAATGACACTACCCTGTGGAACGTGCGATATCATCTCTGTTTCAGTCGATGCCTTACCATCGATTACTACGAACTGTGTCCTCTCAGACAGGAAATCCCCTAAGCAATTGCAAATTTGGGGCGATATACCGTAACCACGCAATTTGATTAAAAGCCGTTTGTGAGGTACGGTGTCAAAAGCCTTCTGGCAATCAAGAAATACGGAATCGATTTGCGAACCCTTGTCGATAGCACCCATCACTTCGTGTGAATAAAGAGCTAGTTGTGTTTCGCATGAACGATATTTTTTAAATCCGTGTTGACTTGGGTCAATAGCTCATTCTGTTCGAGATAATTCGTAATATTTGAATACAGTATATGTTCCAAAACCTGCATCTAATTGGCCTCTAGTTTATTACGGAACGGCTAACGATTTTTCTGACGAGGTCGTAATATCGTCCTGTAGAAGGACGAGGCTTGTAGAATCCGTGGCATTTGTCGCAGGCCGACCTTTGAGGGCAGCGTAGGATGACGTCACGAAAGGGCGGCTCGCCCAGCTATGCACCGCCTGAGGTCACCAGGTTGACCTGTCGGCGCCACGTCATCAGCGTGGCTGTCTCTGCCTCCCCCAACAACAGGGGCTGCACCAGCACATCAGCCACCTGTCTTCTCACGCTTTCCCTCCTCTTCATCACACCCCTTGCTTCCCTTTCTCACTGCAGTTTTTGTTGTGTTCTTATGGTCTTCAGTCCGGAGACTGATTTGATGCAGCTCTCCACCATACCGTATCCTGAGCAAGCCTTTTCATCTCCTCATAAGAACGACAACCCACCAATCTGTTTACTATACGCGTCTCTTGGTCTCCCTCTGCGATTTTTACCCCACACACTTCCCTCCAATGCTAAATTTACGATTCCTCGATGTCTAAGAATTTGTCCTACCAAGCTATCCCTTCTTTTAGTCAGGGTAAGCCAAAAATTCCTTTTCTCACCAATTCTGTTCAGTACCTCTTCATTAGTTATGCGATCTACCCACCTAATCTTCAGCATTCTTTTGTAGCACCACATTTCAAAAGCCTCTATCCTCTTCCTGTCCGCACAGCTTATCGTCCATGTTTCACTCCCATACAAGGCAACACTCCACACAAATGCCTTCAGAAAATACTTCCTTACACTTAAATCAATATTCGATGTTATCAAATTTCTCTTTTTCAAAAACGCCTTTCTACCCATTGCCATTCCGCATTTTATATCCTCTGTACTGCGACCATCATTTGTTATTTTACTGTCCAAGTAACAAAACTCATCTGCCTCCTTTATTGCTTCGTTACCTAATCTAATTCCTTCAGCATCACCCGATTTTCTTAGACTGCACTCCATTACCCTAGTTTTACTCTTGTTAATGTTCATCTTATAAGCACCTATCAGCACACTGTCCATTCCGTTCAATTGCTCTTCCAGGTCCTTTGCTGTATTTGACAGAATTACTATGTCGTCGGCAAAACGCAATGTTTTTAATTCATCCCCCTGAACTTTAATTCCTTCACCAAATTTCACCTTGCTTTCCTTTATAGCTTGCTCAATGTGCAAATTGATCAACAATGGAGAAAGGCTACAACCCTGTGTTACAGTTTTCTCACCTCATTCATGCCGGCCGGCCGCGGTGGCCGAGGAGACTGCGGCGCTCCAGTCACGGTCTGCACGACCACTACGGTCGGGGGTTCGAATCCCCCCTCGGGCATGGATATTTGTGCCGTCCTTAGTTGTAAGTAGTTCATAGGTAGTTTGTTTAGGGACTGATGACCCCGTAGTTAAGGCCCATAGACTCTACAAACATTTGATTTGAACAGCTTCTATGCAGCACATTATCCGCACACAAAAATGGCGTGCTCCATAAATATTGGCTTCCCACACTTCAAAAAACAATGTTTTGCTTTCCTATTTATTTATTTTAGTACAGTCACCACACCTGACATATTTACGAGTCATTCTGTCATTCTTCCTCTCTCTTTTTTTTTTTTTTTTTTTTTTTTTTTTTTTTTTTTTTTTTTTTTTTTTTTTTTTTTTTTTTTTTTTTAAATACAGCAGTAATCCTCTTTAGAATATCCCTTGGAAGATGTACGTTTTGTTGTCTAATGCAAATACTGTCACATATCACATGCAAACCTAAATTATGAATGAAATCTCGGCGCTTCGTGCATGTTTTGCCACCTTTGTTATTTTCTTAGAGGTGGCATTTATGACAGCCATATACTATAAAAAATTGTCATAGGCCAACGTTTGCTGTTCTGGGAAAGATCATAAGTGGCACTCAGTTCCTCTACAACATCGACACCGGCTTCAGGTGCCAATTTCTTCTTCACTCTCGGAGTCACAGGAACTAACACTTGAAAAGATTTCCAAAACATCTTCTAGTAGTTCTTGTAGCTGACGTTCATGTTCTTCGTAAGACATATTGAGAAATATAAAATCTACAAATAAGTAAAAGAATACTATAAATAAATACATATATAGTAAAATTGCTGACAGCTCAAAAATGTGACACGGACTACGAGGTTGGGTATGACGTACCCTAGCCACGTTTGGAAGCGTGTATGTCCTTCCGACACCGGCACAACAATAAACTGAACGCTGCATCTCGCTCACCTCTCCTTATATCCCCAGCAAGATGTGTGTGGCAACAACAACATTCAATAATCAGCATTTGAAAACACCTCGGGTATCACATACCCGACCTCAGTCTCTCCGTGTTAAGAAACTGACAATGTATGCCATCCAGAAGAATTTTATTGATTGTGACAAGCCGGCCGCGGTGGCCGAGGGGACTAAGGCGCTCCAGTCATGGTCTGCACGGCCACTACGGTCTCGGTTCGAATCCCCCGTCGGGCATGGATATTTGTGCCGTCCTAGTTCGTAAGTAGTTCATAAGTAGTTTGTAAGTTTAGGGACCGATGACCCCGTACTTAAGTCCCATAGACTATACAAACATTTGAACATTTGATTTTTGATTGTGACAACAACAGATGAGGCATACGCGTACATAGATTGGACTATAGTTGGGTCGCGTAAGTTGATCCCTGGCAGTTGCCTTGCTGTTGCAAGCTTCAGCAACGAAGTGCAAACTGCTTCAGACTAAATCACCAATATGGAGTTGTCATATAGACTGCCGCGGTGGAGTAGCCGAGCGGTCTAAGGCGCCTCGCTGCGGAGCGCGCGGTTGCTCGCCGTCGGAGGTTCGAGTCCTCCCTGGGGCATGGGTGTGTGTGTGTTGTCCTTAGGTTAGTTTACCTTAGTTTCAGTAGTTTGTAAGCTACGGACTGATGACCACGCAGTTTCGTCCGATAGATTTGCAAACATTTGAACATTTGTCGTATAGACACGTACGAAATTGCATAACACAACTTGTGACAGAAGACACATGAAGGTGTTGCGACCTTGTTAGTGCAACTTTCAGGGATCAACTTACTGCGACTCAACTTGATTAATACTTGTTGCGTAGATCATGAATAAGACATTTCGTAATGATGTGGAATGTGTCAGTATAATAAAAGATGTCTTTACGTGATATCGGAATACGTACAATATTTTTAATATTACTAATTTCTATTAAAAATTCTTCTACCGAGTTAAAGGAGTTGTCATCAAAAATTATTTTAACTACTTTTCCAATGGATTGACTTTACATGTTTTGTCTTGTAATTTTTTCCTCTTCAAATATGTATACATGTTCAAATGTTTGTAGATCTTATGGAACTTAACTATGGGGTCATCATCCCTAAACTTACAAACTACTTATGAACTAGCTAATACTAAGGACGGCACAAATATCCATGCCCGAGGAGGGATTCGAACCCTCGACCGTAGTGGCCGTACAAACTGTGACTGGCGCGCCGCAGAGCGCTCGGCCACCGCGGCCGGCCAAATATGTATACAGTGCTGAATATAGCATTTTTTTTCCTGGGTAGGGGGGTGGGCAGGACTAAAAATTTTGTAACGTCGTATGTCAAACTGATTCCTAAAAAGAAAAAGTTGTTGCATGCTCCGATCCATGCTTGGTTTTGGCGTTTTCAGAAGAGGCATACAACTGTTGTTGTTAAGGAACTTTCACAAGTTAAAATGTAGGTGTTAAAATGAGATTGAAGTTATCTGAGTAAAAGGCCGTTTGTCCACTTAAGCTGTTATTATTATTATTAACAATAATAGGGTCGTGGAGACCCGCACAACCGGTTTCGCAACCTTATAGTTGCATCTTCAGGTACAATTAAATGTTTTACATATAATTTCGCAACCTTATAGTTGCATCTTCAGGTACAATTAAATGTTTTACATCTAATTTCTAGGTTGAAGAAAGGGGATTAATGGACAGGTCCGACCGCTAGCATCTAAGTATTTAAGTATCTAAGTAGTTAAGTAATAGTACAAGCGAGATGCAAGTTCTTAGAAATGCGCGTTATACCGACTTACTAATCAGTGACGACAAGACGGACGCAGAAACGACTAACTGAGAGCAACCGTTTTCGACTGTGATTCACCTTGCAAAATGACGTTAGGTAAGTTATTTAGACTTGCAGTTCCTCCCCTCCCCCACCCCACCCTTTCGATATTACTAGAAGCCTATGGCATGTGTGGGTTCACGTCTGAATAACTTTAGAGCGTTATATCTCACTTATACCGTGTTAATAGACGTTCCTTTCCACATTTTAATTAGGTATGTTTAATTGATGTATAGCTGTCATGTTTCCACTTATGGTCACCCAACCCCCGCAATTCATATTTTCTTTTGTAGGAACAGACTCCAGTGATATAATATCACGTTTGACAACTGGACCTATTTCATTACTTTTTCGCTATCAACTTGAGGACATATGTCCTCCTTTGGTTTATATTTTACTTCGTTGGACACTGAGCTCTCTCCCAGTAGTTAGAGGACAAATTTCAAATGGCGTCATACCAAATATACGGACGTGGCCTCTCCTGTCTTGTGGTATATGTGCGCCTCGATACTGTATTATAGTATTCCCTCACACATTATCAGAGAAAAAAAATGAAATTTACATATTCTCTTTCATGGGCTGTACGTCATATCATAATTCAGATGTGATACTTCACTTCCCACAGTTTTCTGCTACGATAGATCGCGTCTCCAAGCGTTGACAAGGAGACATGGTTCAACTGACCTTTTGAAAGTATATCGCCCCACACACCCTCCCGCTTGTAATCAAACCGAGCTTCTATTTTGACTCGGTGTGACTCTTATACGGAACTGGTAACCAGGGTGGTTAAAATGGATTATGTATGAAGATCATCGTATTACTGAATGCAATGTTCATTTTCAAAGTACTTACTGTTTGCTTCATAGGTGCCAAGCTCATGAAGCTCCCCAGACAATGGCTTCTTTGGCTCCAAATTTTTTCCTATTTATTTCTTGTTAAGGCAAGAGTGTTTATTATTACGCTTTCACTTCAAATACAAGCCTCTTTATTCTACGCCGAAAATGCGTTTTTAGATGAGAAGAGGATTGTGTAATTCTGTCTGAATTGTCATAATTATGAGAACCAGAAAACGACCCTGTAAATCCACTTACCGAGTCGAGCGAAGTAATATTGCTATGCGCTCTTAATTGTGCACAGTCTGAAGATTTAATGAGACTTTCCTGGTTTCCTCGCGAGGATTACGACGTTTCTGACGCCTAAGCGCCCAATAAAGTCTGGAAATGAGAATCAGTTCATAGCTAGGAAGTTTATTTGTCACAGAATCGTGTGTACTTACTCTTTCAGAATCTCGCTTATCCCATTCTTGAAGCCAGCTTCCACATAAAAGAGACGTTAACCACAAAAATAAAGAAGGAAATCAGATAATGATGAATGAAAAGCGATTTTATTCGCAACTTCAAATAATGGATTTTTTATTTTTATTTATTTCTTATTTATTTATTTTCAATTGTAAAACTGTTACGGTTTTCCTCTACAGTTAAAGTTAACCAGTTGAAATTTCTTAAACATATATACAGATGTTTATTCGACTTTGTCACATGTTTCCATGTTCCAGACATTGGCCCTGTTTAAGATAATTTTTTGGTCAAGTTTAATTTAACCAATTAAAATTTTAACATATATTCACAACGCTTCCATGTTTCTAGACATTAGACCTGTTGAAGATAGATACGTTTTGATCACTATTTTTCAGCCAATTTCTATTGTTTCACTTTATATTTCTTAGGATAACGTCATAATCTATTATATTGTCACGTATTTTATCAATTTCAGAAGTTTAGACCACAACTTGAATTGTAATCATTTCCCGCATGTTAGTTATAAATCAAAACACTAGTCTTCTTTGAAAGTTATATATCTAGCACGTTAAGATCTTTGTATTATAAACTTGTAATGTTTACCTGATGATGGCGTAACAGCCGAAAACCGGTTCGTAAACCAATAAATTTGCAGAAAATCTCACAGTTATCTTGTGTATTTTATTCGCAATAAAATGTTAATTTATCTAAAACATGACCGGTTTCGGATTTTCTTATAAATCTATATTCTGGTAGTTGACAGGCTTTCCTGCTGAAGCCTCGTTATATGTCTGTTACAGTTTTTCAGCCCTGTTGTGTACTTGTCTGTGACGAAATCGTCCAATATTTCTGTTACATGTATGGCCGTGAAAGCCACGCACATGATAGTTGACTGATCGTTATGACGTTTCCTCGCACATTATACAGGAACTAATATGAATACATGATCGCCTAATTCTAGGCCAAGAATCTGTTGTACTTGACATTTCTTAGCTGTACGTTATTTTAAAAGCCTCCCCCGCCCCCCCCCCCCCCCCCCGCACGAAGTTAAACGAGCATCTGCCATCGCCCGTCGATTGTCTCTTGCTCGGCTGCCTCTGTGACGTCACGTCTTTTCTGTTTCAACTCACTTCCACCCCGAAAGGCGCTGCACTCTAAATGAGTCTGTCAGGAACACAAGAGGTGTTAACGGCGCGTTCGCTTTGACTACTGGCGCAGAGGAGTCGTCGACCGAGCTGTGAAAAATGACGCGTCAGCTACGACATGAATCACGCGAACATCAAACGTGCCGGCGTTGCGTTTCAGTGGCATCCCATTGACGCACACGTATTTCATTCTCATTGTTTTCGTTACTGAACAGTGCACACTAACGTTTCGTTACATCACACACAGTAGCATCAGTTAGAATAATGGAAATTGGGGCCTGTTGTTTTGTTATGACAATCGGACTTCTGATAAAATAAGATTATAAAGAGGGGACGTTGATGAAATTGACCGAAAAGGTCTATTTCCGATTCTGTTGTTATGACTTAATTTAGCAGTTTTTGGACACCACTTTTTCATTGTACAGGTCTTTGGATATACCACATACTCTCCCATTTTAAGCAAACTTTCCTCTATTACAGATTTATCGGTGAATTTTTTTTCGGTCGTTTCACCTAGTTTCGAATTATTTCCCCCTCTGTTTGACCGATATGAGTTTTTAGGTGTTTTTGAACATCCGTAACGTTTCTCCTGCAGAAGTTCTGAAGCCAGTTCTGCAGTCTGTTTCTTCCAGGAGATTTATGTGTGTTATGTCCGCCTCTGTAGGCCAGCGGACTGCGTGGTGCATTGCCACGCAAGAGGCCCGGGTTCGAGTCCCAGCCGGGTCAGGGATTTTCTCCACTTACGGGTTGGCTGCTGACTTGTTCTCATCATCATTTCAGCATCGACGAGCAAGTCACCCAAGTGGCGTCACCTAAAGTCCTGCACCAGGCAAGCCGAACACGATCATAGCCCGGGTCATACGGCCAAAAACTCCACACGGAATCATCATAATTTTTCTTATAGCAGTGCCATATTTTCGGAAAATATAACAAAATCAAGTGCAAATGCACATTTATTTTATTTCGATCTTTTGCTCTCTCTTCCAAATCTTTAATATTGATTTTCCCCTTCTCGTATTGTAATTAAGAGACGGGAACTAAAATAGCTGGAATAAATATAAACAACCTCAAGATACCAATAGTGCTAAAAGTTTCCGGACTATTATGCCGTTATACCCAACGTTTCGTCTCCATCTGCAGAGGATATTCTCAAGGGCGATCGTGGCACTTTTGTACGTCCAATTCACACCCTGGCTCGCTACTGACTGCAGCCCATTCCCCTTGGTAATGTCCTCCGCAGATGGAGACGAAACGTTGGGTTTCAGTAACAAATCCATAAGACCACGCATAATAGCCCGGAGAATTTTAGTAATATTCATCTCCCTGACCTCAGATACGCAGATGATACCATACTGCTGGCGGAAAGTGAAGAAGAATTAAAAACTCTCTTGCTGAAGGAGGAAAACGAAAATGAAAACGCCGGTCTTAAACTGAATGTGTGAAAACTAAAATTATGGCAATTACATGTATCAATTCATGGGATATAAGTGTACGATTCCTGGAGGTAGAGTCCACGTCCAATAATATCGTTTCCCAGATCTCTGATGACGGCGACTGCAGCCACGTAATCAAGAGACGCTAGTTGTTCGGTAGAAAGGCGATGTCAAACCTTGACAAGGTTACAAGTTCCAGATCCGTATTGTGAAGGCTATGGTCTTCCCAGTTGTGATTTACGCATGTTGAGACCTGGACCATTAGAAAGGCTGATCAGAGAACAATCGACTCTCTGAATTGTGCTGCTGGAGAGTTTCATGGATGGCAAAGGGAACCAACAGATTAATATTCGAGGAAATGAAACTAACAATGCTCCCTGGAAGATCTAATATTAAAACAAGAGCTGCCCTATTTTTGACACAGTCCGAATACATACCTCACTGAAAAGATCGAAGACACTAGAAGAAGAGGACGTCAGAGGGTGAGCAGCAAAGTGTTCCAGCCTGGAAGGTCTACGGGAGAAAATACAGGACAGAGGAAACTGACGTGCTTTGGTTCATGGGGTCCCATAGACTCGTAACCGGCTAAATGAACAGAGAGAAAGAGAGAGAGAGAGAGAGAGAGAGAGAGAGAGTTTCTGTAGATATGTGGTTGGCTATATGCAACAAATTTCCTTACTACATGGTCTGTGCAGTAGCAGTCAGAATTTAGAATTCCATCAACAGATATCTACAAGGTGATTGTGAGTAGTCAACATATATTATTCTTGTAGCACGGTTCTGAGCAATGAAAACTTTCTTTCAAAAAAGGAATGTATTCTTTCGGTAAATTATCCCTAACGATATGTTTTTTGTTGTTGCTGTTGTCATTGTGGTGGTGGTGATGGTCTCCAACCCGAAGACTTGTTGATGCACTACTGTACAGTTCAGCCTTGCCCTCTCCGAACAGATAATACAATGTACTTTTATGGCAAGCTCTTAAAAGTATCTCTAAAAAGACATTACGGAATCAAAATAAGCAAAATAGGTCCAATAATTGATTTGCCTCTCAGTGAGATTTGCGTTGATTCAAAGTGCAAATGTCCTTGTTGAGTTTTTTAGGGCTTCAAGAATGTCTTTCTCCCAGTTAAAATTCTCAGCATAGACACAGACACCGCAATTATTGTCTAACCACCATGTGTTTCATTTATCATTCGTGTAGTACATTTAATTTACTGAATGTTTTGGTGCGTACTGACAAACGTTCCTCACTTGTGGCATCTGTTGATTGAACAGGATGGGTTAACGATAGTGTCCTAGTAGAGAATTCATGGGTGCCAATGCACGCAGATCAGTAACCACCTGTGTTCAAGTGCTGATAAAAATGATGTGTTTCACAGAGGCCATTCATCTTGTTTTCCAACCACTCCCTATTACATACAGAAACAAAAAGAAATAATTGATTATAAAAACTCTCATGCACTTTAAACAAGTATTTTTAGAATCTTAATGCATGTTTAGAACATCTTGCGACAGTTTTGATGAATTCTTGTTTTATTTCTATTTTTCAGGTAAGCCAAGAATCACCTGGAAGCACAACAAAATTAAAATCTCAGAAGGACTGAGTATTTTCCACGGAATTTTCGCGAGTTACTTGTTGTCGCCCTGAAGTTTCAGTATGGCAGAGCCAGCGGAACGAAACACAGGTACCGTAAAAAGATTATTTCCATTTTCAGCACTGTGTACATTATAACTTAACGAAAAAATGTTTGTTAAGCTTATGGGATTTAACTACGGGGTCACCAGTCCCTAAACTTACAAACTACTTATGAACTAGCTAAGACTAAGGACGGCACAAATATCCATGCCCGAGGGAGGATTCGAACCCCCGACCGTAGTGGTCGTGCAGACCGTGACTGGAGCGCCTCAGTCCCATCGGCCACCGCGGCTGGCATAACTTAACGGATACCTAATCCGTATTAGCATAATTATTTAAATGGCACTGTGTGGAAGTCAGGGTGACACACGTGCTGACAAGACGACGCGTGCAGGGAGAGGGGTGAACTGTCAGGGTTGCCTGGGTTTGCCCCACGCAAAACATAAGACCGCGCAAGACTATGGTGGGCAGTGGTGAACCGCAGAATATAGGCAAGACCTGTGCAACTTCCATTTCAGTAGCGAGATTTCATTATGGACCCTTTGGTAGATGCTCAAAACAGGGACAATGTCTTGACTCATAAGTAATAAATCATAGTGTTATGTTCCCATCAATTCTGAAGGCATATACGATGTCAGAAAAATTAGGCGCTTCTCATGAACCAAAAATATTTGAAATATCTTCAAGAGTACAAAAGGTAATGTTCACAATATCGGAATATAGCAAAACTTAACATTACCAGGTTTTGAATGCATCACAGCAATTTCAACCAACTGTATTTTAGATGATAATTTATTGCCTCAAGTTATCGTCTTGAAAGCAACACACTTGTATCTAGACAACTGAAAAGGTGGGGCTTAACAGCTTTTAAATATTTTTAAAAGTGACATGTTGACCACAGCTGCCTAATTTGTTAGCCCAAAGTACCGGTTTCGGTTAATGTACCATTATCAACCGCCGCACTTGCTTTATCACTTTATGATGCCGCGGTGGAGTAGCCGAGCGGTCTAAAGCGTCTCGCTGCGGAGCGCGCGGTTGCTCGCCGTGGAGGTTCGAGTCCTACCTGGGGCATGGGTGTGTGTGTTGTTCTTAGGTTAGTTTATCTAGGTTTAAGTAGTTTGTAAGCTACGGACTGATGACCACGCAGTTTGTTCCGATAGTTTACAAACATTTGAACATTTGAACTTTATGATGGAAATATAGTCAGACCAATAGACCATCCTATCCTCCACAGCAACTCAGCAACTGCAAGAAGCATGACTTGCCTCCGCACACCCCTAGACTCGGATTGTATTGAGTGTAGACGCAATAGGCAGACCTGTGATAGAGCGTCGTAACAGGAGGCGGCTGCGTGCACAGCAAAGTACAGTCTGCCAGGAGGCTCAGGACCTCCCCGACAACGGCCAGCCGTCTGGTTTTTACGGCAGGGCGGGCGCAACCAGCCAGCCGCTAGGGCAGACGAGGAGAGCAGGCGTAGAGCAGGAGAGCAGGCGTAGGCGGACACTTCAAAGAGGCCGGCCGGCAATTACAGCCGCGCGCCTACACCCGCACCCACCCCCACTTCCCAGAGCTCGCTGAGGCGGCCGCCCTCATTCCGGAGGGATTGCACTGAGGGGCGCGTCTCCGCTACTGTGCTGAGGGCAGCCACAGCCACACTTGTAGGGGGCGCCCACTTTACGTCGCATAGTGGCCATCACAAAAACAGGGCCTCAACTATTACAGCCTTGGCATTTAGTGGCAATACCAAATGTTAGTAAACATTAAAAAATAATAATAATTACGCATCTCCACTTTTATTCTACAACAGTGGTTGACCTACGGTCGTTCTGTGATAATACAGGGTGATCAGTCCTCAGCGCAACCGCCTTTGCAGCGTGCGACTTGCTAGCGATGGCAGCTGCGGTTCCCGCTTAGCGGGCCGCGGGACCTCCGCACTAAACTTAATACGGGTTGGCGCGCAAGCTACTTCTGACATACGTAAAGAAGGAAAAGTTCATTACTCAGCTGTATTACGTAAGGAGGTGCTGGAACTGCCTCCCTTAGTTGTTCAAGAATTTCTGATACCTGCTGAGGAAGTTGCTCATTACTGTCTGAAGTTCCCTCTCAGAAATTGCAGTGATTTCATGGCAAATATTTGTTTTTAGTTCATCTAAAGTGTAGAGATTTGATTTGTACACTTTCTCTTTTAATGCTGCCTACAGATAAAAATCGCATGGGGTTAAATCGTGAGAACAAGGGGGCTAAATGTTCTTAGTGATAATTATTTCACCGAACACATTACCAATTTCCCGTAATAATTTTTTTTAAAAAAGTCCCCACCATCCCCAGTACATTACCTTTTAAGCTACAATTGGAACTTAACAAAGTTAACCGAATTGGATTGCATATATGGTACTGATATGTGCTGCAATCCATCGTTATAAACTTTGTTTACAAGATAAACCCATCAAAAGTGAAGGCCATAAACTCCACAAAAGACCCAGGAATTACTATTACTCCAGACTTAAACTTGAAAGAATACGTAGATACTGTCGTACGAAAATCGAATCAGAGACTGTGTTTTATTGGCAGGACGCTTAAAAGATGCAACAGAACTACTAAAGAGACAGCATACACTATGCTTGTCCGTCCTCATTTTGAGTATTTCTGCCCAGTGTGGGATCCGTATCAGGTGGGTTTGGCGGAGGGCATCGAAAAATTTCAAAGAAGGACAGCTCGTTTTGTATTGTCACGATACACAGACAGCGTTACGGAAATGATACAGGATCTGGGATGAGAATCATTACCACAACGGCGCTTATGACTGCGGCGTGGGCTACTTACGAAAGTCGAATCGCCATCATTCTGCTCCAAATGCGAAAATGTATTGTTGACTTACATAGGTAGAATAAAATACGAGAAATCAGAGGTCTAACGGAGAGATCCAGATGTTCTTTCTTCGAGAATGGAATGGGAGATAAATAGTATAAAGGTAGCAGGCACTTAAATGTGATTTGCAGAGTATCCCATGTAGATGTAGATGTTATATATCGGAAAAAAAAGCTCAGGAAATTTCTTCGACAGGTGGAATAGATGGTAATATTCGCTGAGTTGTTTACGTTCATAATTTACAAGATGTGCAGCATAATTCCTCAGCTCTAAAACCAGCAGCGCCTTAAGCGCACTACACTGATAGAACTTTCCTGCCTATGCCTGTGCATCGCCGCTACCGCCTTCATTCAAGAAGCGTGCAGATAACGCGCTCATAGACGTTTGCATTACAGCTCGCGGTAGCCATTTTGAACTCCTTATTATAATCCAATAGTTACAAGTGCAACTGGGTAAATTATTTTATACGGGAAACATAAAATGTATTCCAAGGCACAGCTGCTTGTTTTTTTTTTTTAAATTGCTAGCGCTCTGCGTTGATAAAATTAACCACAATAAGGAAGATGTTGTTCAATCTGTACATTGAGCAGGCAGTGAACAGTGAAGGAATGGAAGGAAAAATTTGAAGACGGCATTAAAGTGCAGGGAGAAGAAATAAAAACATTGCGGTTTGCCGTTTGGCGACGACATAGTAATTCTGTCAGAGACCGCAAAAGATTTGGAAGAGCAATTGAATGGAATGGACATTGTCTTGAAAGGAAGATATAAGTTGAACATAAACAAGAGTAAAACGAAGGTAATGGAATGCAATGTCAGAAAATCAGGCGATGCTGCAGTAACTAGATTAGGTAATGAGACAATAAAAGTAGTAGATGCATTTTGTTATTTGGATAGCAAGATAACATCTGATGGCGGAAGTAAAGAAGATATAAAATGCAGAATGGTTTTGGGAAGAAAAGCGTTCCTAAAGAAGCGAAATTTGTTAACATCCAATATTAATTTAAATTTCAAAATATCCATGTTGGACATGGACATTTAAATGTTAGGAAGTTCTTTCTGAAAGCATTTGTCTGCAGAGTAGCTCTGTATGGGAGTGAAACGTGGACGATAAGGGGTTCAGATAAAAAGATGCTAGAAGCTTTTGAAATGTGGTGCTACACACGAATGATGAAAATTAGATGTGTAGATCACGTAACTAATGAGGAGGTTCTTAACCGAATCGGGGAGAAAAGAGGTTTCTGGAATATCCTGACTAAGAGAAGGGATAGATTGGTTGGACACATTCTGAGACGTCAAGGAATTGTCAACTTAGCATTAGAAGGAAGTGTGTGGAATAAAAATCGTAGATGGAGACCGAGGAACGAATATAGTAAGCAGATTCAAAAGAATGTAGGTTGCCGAACGTATTCTCAGATGAAGAGACTTGCACAGGACAGGGTAGCGTAGAGAGCTGCATCAAACCAGTCTGCGGACTGAAGACCACAACAACAAGGAAGATTTATACAAGTACAAGGTTAAGACAGAACTATGAAATAGGATACATTACAATTACGAAAATGTTCAGAAGAACGTTATAAAATACGATTCTGTAGGTTGGCCACAATGATACCTACAGGATCATAATTGTAATGTATCCTATTTCATATTTTGTCTTAATCCTGTATACATCTTCCTTATTCTGGTTAATTTTAGCAATGCAGAGCACTTGATAATGACGGCGTAGTACGTCGAAACTAGTTGTGCATTAGAATTCAGGTCATTAAAAGGATTTTTTTAAATAAACAACTTTGTCTTGTAATACATTCAATGTTTTCCCTAACAAATATTTTGAGCACCTTCTGTGCGTAGAAAATTACACTGTACCAATACAACTGACCAACTTGCATTGTGAGGTGGCCTGTGTTACGTCCTCGACAACAAATACTTGTGACACGGTAATGGCAGCAAGTAATCCATGTGTGAACAGGTCTTGTTCTGCTTATTGTTAAGTCCCCTATCACAACCCTTGAGCTTTTCCAAATATTAGACTACAAGTAGAGACAGAATGTTAGGGCACTAGAACGTTTATTGAAATGTTTGTGGAATCTATGGGACTTAACTACGGGGTCATCAGTCCCTAAACTTACAAACTACTTATGAACTACTTACAACTAAGGACGGCACAAATATCCATGCACGAGGGGGGATTCGAACCCCCGACCGTAGTGGCAGTGCAGACCGTGACTGGAGCGCCTCAGTCCCCTCGGCCACCGCGGCCGACTAGAACTTTTATTGTTATTGCGGATAGTGATATAGGACAAGATTGTAGGGGAAGAGAGAGAGAGACATTACAGTACGTAAAGGAAGAAATAAGGTCGTTAGTTGTAACGATAAAGTACACTGAGACGATGAAACGTCACGCATAGACCCGGTTAGCGGTCCCAAAACAATTTATGCACCGACTGATAATCGGTTAATGAACTGTTAAAATTTACGGCAGCCATTCTCGCTATTCTGTTAATCGTGGCGTATGTTGTACGCTATCGCCTCAAACCGCTAATTATACACCGAATGATTTCCACTGCCTTGTATTTTCAGCAACGCGTCACGTACCACATAACATTGCTCCTATCACAATACCGATAATTTTATGTAACCCCCCCCTCTCTCTCTCTCTCTCTCTCTCTCTCTCTCTGTGTGTGTGTGTGTGTGTGTGTGTGTGTATGAGAGACAGAGAGAGAGAGAGAGAGAGAGAGAGAGATAGCACGTTTTGCTCTCTCATCGTCAACAGCAGTATTTGACAAGCGTCGACGATGCAGCATGTTGGTAAACAGTGGAAACACAAATCCAGAACGATGGTGATACTGCGTTAGTTACTTATTTATTTAGTTTTCTGTAATTATGGCGTGTTATGTGTTCTTTTCCAAAGGGTTCGCTGTTTCTGTACGCCTTGTAGCAGCACCAATGAATGCATAATGCGCCTCCATGAGCAGTGCTTGCTTCTTCGTCTGCAGGGTAATCAATTGTAAAAGATGCCGTCCTTGATGATTTGTTCTTAGGAATCGGCAGCTGAAGACAAAGTGCGTGTTTGATGCGTCAGTTATCAAAAGTCAATGGGGTCCTGTCTACGTTTCTTTAACACAGCTAATTTACTCTGAAAAATCTGTTCTCCTTTCTTACTGTGTAGTAATCAGGCAAAGATACATTTACAAGGTGGAAGAAATTTTCGACAATAGTAGAGTAAGGTCGATTTCTTCTCATGAAGAAACTTCCTGTCAGTAAAAAATATGAAGAGAATCAGATTGTATTTGCCTATATTGTGTTAAAGAGCGGTTGGTATTATCGACTTACTTCTTGATTTAAGGAAACAAAAATAGGGTAACGATTTTCTTCTCTACTAAATCGAAAGAATCCTTTTCTACAGTATTAGGATGATACGACTTGAATCAAGCAATATAATTATTTATAATGCAAGAAGTATCGCATTTCAACAGTGAAACAACGTGAATACTTTTTGATCGTTACATGGCTACGATTTATAAATATCAGAATTGTAAATCAGAGCGGCGGTGGGCTCTAAGGCGCCTTGCTGTGGAGCGCGCCGTTGCTCCCCGTCGGAGGTTCCAGTCCTCCCTCAGAAATGGATATGTGTGTGTGTGTGTGTGTGTGTGTGTGTTGTCCTTAGGTTAGTTTAAGTAGTTTTTAAGCCTAGGGACTGATAACCACATTAATTAAGTCGCAAAGCTTTACAAATAGTTGAGTTCTAAATGAGACTTGATACGCACACTTCACATTGCAAAGTAAATGATGCTCTAAAACAATATGTATAGGGTCACGTTTATTGCTGAGACCAACCTGAGATTTTAAATGTTCGACGTCAACAACACCGAGTTATTTGCAATTCACTCTCCTTTTGTGCCTTACTCAGTAGTCTTGTGTAGTTCGCGAACGAACTAGTTCGGAAGAGCATTCCCACAGGCGAACTGCCGGCCGCGGTGGCCGAGGGGACTAAGGCGCACCAGTCACGGTCTTCACGGCCACTACGGTCGGGGGTTCGAATCCCCCCTCGGGTATGGATATTTGTGCCGTCCTAGTTCGTAAGTATCTCATAAGTAGTTTGTAAGTTTAGGGACTGATAACCCCGTAGTTAAGTCCCATAGACTATACAAACATTTGAACAGGCGAACTACGCGAACTATTTCGCAGATCCCTCGCCTCTTAGTTCGTCCGCTCCCTTTCAGAAAACTGACGGGTAACAGCGAGAAGACGCGAGAGCGCGCAGAATCGCGTGATTCCCTTTTGGCGGTTACCGTCATTTCGAGCTGAGATGCAGCTCAGCTGTAATATCATAGTTCACTGCCTCAAATCAATTTCTGTAATAAGTGTGAGGTTGACAGGACTGGCTTAACTTTCGATGCAACTGACGCGGCCGCCCCTCCGAAACAAAGGATTTGACTCGCCCAGCACCGAAGACAAAAATGCGTTTCTGCGCGTGGGAACTTAGTTGAGAGGGGGGGGGGTTGACTAATGACTTCCTCAGCACACTTGTTAAGCAACAAATTATAAAAGTTTCTTTTGTTAATATTAAAGGTATATTCTTTGTGCCATATAATACTTGACCTGCACCATAGTAGTAGTATTTTCTGTTGATCACTTCCAAAACTTTATAAAAATTAAAAAGCCATTTATAAACGTGCATTTTTAATCACGAAAATAGTCGCATTTAGCATATTTTGTAGGTATGTTCCTTCAATGACCTATTTAATAAATAAATAAATCCATTTTAAAAATAAACTACTTCGAGTTCTCTGTATGCAAAGTAGTTGAATACCATTGTATCACCCATTCGTGTTAATAACTGGTTTATTTGCGTAAGTATTTGATGTGTAATTGCCCAAACATACGGGTAATAGCACACGCTTGGGCAACACTGATCATTATATGAAAAAGCTGTCATAAATAAAGAAAGAGCTCTTTTAGTAACGGTAGCAAAAGCCAAAAAGAGCGGACGAACTAAAAAGAGCGACCTTTCGCGTCCGAGCTCAGAAGTAGAAGGAGAGCTACCGGCCGCGAATTAAAACATGCGCGATCGGTCGCGAACTAAAATATACGCGATCGGTCGCGAACTAAAATATGTGCAATCGGTCGCGAACTAAAACATGCGTTACTATTATGCCGAACGTATCTCGCTACTTAGCTCGTTGGATTCTTTCCCGAAGACCGACGGGCAATAGCGAGAGGGAGCGCAGCAGAATTAAAAATCACGTGTTCGCCTTCTGCTGATGAGAGCCTCTTCGAGGTGAGCGTCTGGCTGCTAGATTACATAGTTCAGTTCTACAAAATTTCTGCTTTGAAGTATTCTGCACTCTGCAATATCTGACTAATAAATCCCATAATGCCAAGATATAGAGATAACTCTAAACTTAAACGCGAGGAATTATCCACAAACTGTTTCTTTTGGTTTACGTGATATCGTTAGCGGCTCAAGCAGCAAGCGAATGAAGCAGCTAGGTGGGGGAACTTCTCCCTCCACCTGCATGCGCAGACCACGCCTCTCAGCCGTCATTGGAGCGGACGAACTAAAAGAACGAACTACTGCCGCGAAACTAAAGTGAGCGCTCCCGATCACGAACTATTATGCGCAAGTCTATTACTCAGTGATCTCTATACAAACTGGATGTACAACTCTGGAGTCTGACCATAGAACTACAGCGTGCTTGCACATTCAGATGTTTTCTACGCGTTTTCGTATTGTCCGTCATGTTTAAATTTGGCATACGAATTTCCATCAATTATTACGTAACAAATAATTGCTTGCTTACTTTATTATTTGAAACTTATGTCAATAGGCGATGTAACAGGCTAATATGAAAGCGGAATCGTGACCTATTTTCGTTTTCTTACAAGACTTTGTTGCAGCAATATTTGAATTTGGCGAGAAGCGAAATACGAAAATCTACGGCTGTCACTCTCAGATGGCTGAAGGTCAACATCCAGTAGTACAGAGAGATCGATGGCCTGGCTGTTGGAGAAATGCGTCACTGCAGACGAAACCAGCCAAGTTGACACGGCACTTGTGGTGGTGCCTCAAGGCAATGGCGGCTGCAGCTGGACCGGCGGCGCGAAGGCGACTGGAAACAGCCGAGCATCAATTAGCCAGCCAGTCAGGGGACCGAAAAACATAGTAGGCGTCAGGCTTCCAGGAGCAAGCGCTGCCCTGTCTGCTACAGCAGAGCTCCCCGTGGACAAATCCAGAACTACTGGCAAACGTGACGTGTCTCATACTGCTCACTATAGTCAGCTGCCGAGTGTTTATGTACTCCTCTCTTTAGTTTACCCCGTCTTCCACTTCTGCCCATCGACTTCTACCCCACTTGCTATTCAATTCAGATTCGTTTCCGTGCAGCTTAACAGAAACACTGTTCGCGGATATTGCTGTCGTTTATCGGATAGTGAAGTCAACAGTGGATAAAAAGCAACCGAAAAGCGATTTAGATCAAATTGCTACATGGTGCGAAAATTGGCAATTGACACTAAATAAAGAAAAGTGTGAAGTAATACACATGACCACTAAAAGAAATCCGCTGAACTTTAATTACGCGATAAATCAGTCAAACCTTAAGGTCGTAAATTCTACCAAACACCTAGGAGTTACAATTACGAACGACCTAGACTGGAGAGAACATACAGAAAATATTGTGGGGAAGGCGAACCAAAGATTTCGTTTCATTGGAAGAACGCTTCGAAGATGCATCAGCTCCACCAAAGAGACTGCCTACATCACACTTGTGCGTCCTCTCCTGGAGTACTGTTGCCCCTTGTGGGACCCTCACCAGGTGGGACTGACGGAAGATGTTGAGAAGGTTCAGAGAAGGGCAGCTCGTTTCGTTTTAGCACGTTACGGGGAGGAAAGCGTCACAAAAATGTTGCACGAATTGGGGTGGAAATCATTAAAAGAAAGACGTTATTCATTGCGGCGTGATCTGTTTGCGAAGTTTCAATCACCGACTTTTAGTTCTAAATATGAAAATATTTTGCTAGCACCCACCAACTTAGGAAGACATGACCATCCCAATAAAATAAGAGAAATAATCGAAAACGGAACGATTTAGGTGTTCTTTCTTTTCTTTACTATTATAATATTTTTTTAAGTAGCAAATTTATGTTGTAAATTGAATTCGACATGTCTGTTCCCAGCTAACTTTCTTGGATCAAACTGGCTTAGTCTTCGCATAGCTCCAGTGTACGGCACTGCTGTCCGTAAAAGATGGCGGATGAACTTCACATGCCCACAGGGAATTGCAACCCACATAAGGGTAAAAGTAATCTACTTTGAGAATTGTAAGGTGGTAGAGTTGTGATATGGAAAAACCCTGAAGTGTTGCACGGCAGAGAGCGGCCGCGTTCCTGGCCGACTGATTTCGTGTCACGCGACGCAACCATCGGTGCCAGCTGTTGTTCCACACTGAGACATATGAGGACCTGAGGACTGCCATCAGCTGAAAGCGCCGAGGGATTCTCGATGTGGTTCTGTTCCACGACAACGCGAGACCGCAGGTGGCAATCACAAGTGCCGGGAAAGTCCGGGCATTTCCCTTGGATACTTTTGAATACCCGCCATATCCACCAGACTTGGCGGTTTCCACGTTTACTGACCAGGAAGGACAGTGATTCACGAGTAACTACGAAACCGAGGCAGAAGTCCAGACAGTAGTCAGCCTGACGAATTCTACCTCAGGGGCAACTCAAAATTTAGTAATGCGGTAGGATGAATGAGTGAACTAGTTCGGGGAATACGTCCAAAAATAGTATAACGTCCGTAGTATACGGTGTATATGTTTGATGATCTGTTTGTACCTTACTTTGGGTAATAAAAATGTCTGTCAAGCAAATATGTGAAAGTATGCGAAAGGAAAATTGAGGAAAGAAGCAAAGCAACGAAGCTATAGTTAGAAAACACGAACAAAAAAAATGTTTAAATGTTTGTATAGCTTATGGGACTTAACTACGGGGTCATCAGTCCCTAAACTTACAAACTACTTACGAACTAGCTGAAACTAAGGACGGTACAAATATCCATGTCCGAGGGTGGATTCGAACCCCCGACCGTAGTGGCCGTGCAAACCGTGACTGGCGCGCCTCAGTCCCCTCGGCCACCGCGGCCGGCAAAACATGAGCAATCAACAACTGAATGGGGATTTCATTCGAATAAGGAAAGGAACATCAACAGTTCATAGACAGGAAAAGAGGAAATATTACAGTGAAATATTTAACGTGTCACAGACTGACCTCACTCACCACAGGTTTATACAAATGTAGCAAAATGAGAAAATTACCAAAAACTATATAAACAAAGAACAGTTTATTACAGATCAACAGCGAAGAACACTTGTGAATGAAAAAGAAGTAGGGCAAATATGAGCAGCATATTTCACCCAGCTCCTAAACTGTGAAGAACCCACGGAACTTCTTCCTTTCGAGTTGCCACAGACTGTGGACAGTTGTTAAATGTTTGAAAAGCTTATGGGACTCAACTGCGGGGTCATCAGTCCTTAAACCTACAACTACTTATGAACTAGCTTATACCAAAGACGGCACAAATATCCATGCCCGAGGGGGGGGGGGATTCGAACCCCCGACGGGGAACGGTCTCGCGCATCGTAGCATAGCGCCTCAATGCGCCCGGCCGCTCCGCCGCGGCTGTGGACAGAGTAGTGATTACTACTACTACTGAATACGAAATAACACATTGAATAAAAACGGAAAGCAATTGGGAAAGACCGAATTGTTGCAGAGCTATTAAAAATAGGGTACCTGATCGTGTAATAACCATGAAAAGCCTTATAATAAAGGTCTGAGAGCAAGGTCTCCCAGAATATTGGAAAACGGCTATCATCTACCCCTTGCTGAAAAGGAATGACCGTCTGGTATCTGACAATACAAGGCAATATATCAGCCATAAAATACTATCACTGTGAATCTGAAACAGGATACCACGATACTACCACTTGCTGACGAAGTTGTAGGAGACTAGCAATGTGCCTTTATGCGTAACCGATCGACAATGGACCACCTACTTACCATGCGAAAAACAGCTGATAAATGCTGGGAGTATAATAGACATGTACATACTCTTCATTGACTTTAAAAGAGCCTACGACAGAGGTACCATAATCAGACTACTAAAAGAAGTTCAGTTTCCATCTAAAACAATCCGCTTGGTGGAAATATGTCTAGAACAAACATTTTGTAAAGTGCGAACAAGCACCAATCTGAGACAACAGTTTGAAGTCAGAACCGGCCTCAGACAGAGTGACGCCCTCTCCCTTATATAATTCAACCTTGTCTCTGAAAAAAATAGACCGGTACTTTCAGCAAGTCACGGGGTCCACTCAAGGTGAACACTTTTCGTTTCACTAGAGCAAGTACCTTTAAATACTACGGTAGTCTTTTCAATATTGAGAAGCGCTGTGAAACTGAAATAAATGCAAGAATTGTTGGAGGGAATAGAGCATACTTTAGCCTTCAGGAAGTGCTGAGGAAAAAATCCCTGTCGAGAAGGTTAAAATCAGGCTTTATCAAAGTATGATTCGAAAACACGTTTGTGGAACCGCCTATTGGCGAACGCGTTCTGTGACGCATTACATACAGGGACTTACGGAGTACAGTCGTAGCTGCAGAAAGGCAGGTGGAGTCATTAAACATTGCCAAGTACTGCCTGCGTAATATTCACTTTGATGGTGTGATCCTGAATACGAATTTAAATGATGATTCCGAAACTTCTCTATGACTTACGTGTAAGAAAGTTAAAGCTGAGCTTCTGAACTATTGAAATCTCGTTACTCGAGACGCAACTTTTGCGTCCGTCGTCAGGACCTGATTTCTTAAATGGATTTACGCGATACAGTAACGATCTTACACTTACTTGGTCCACTTGCAATAGACTTTACGACGTACACAGCCCGTAAATAGCAAGGAAGAGGCTCTGCGGGACAGTATCAGGAACAACGGTAGCAATTTCTTGTATATTATTGACGCAGTTATTTAATATTTTCCCTGGACCAATACATGAAAAAAAAAAAAAAAAAAAAAAAAAAAAAAAAAAAAAAAAAAAAATAAAAAAAAACCTTTTTAACTGCAAAAAAATTTCTCTGCAAGTCTGCATGCGGCTTATGCCAAATAAATTCTGCTAATTTCGTCAGTTGAGACAACACCAAAATAAATGGGCTGATAAGCTATAATTACAGTTTCACTAGCATAACTCGTTTCGGCGAACTGTATCTCCATTCATAAATCAATTTAAACTTTTAAATCCAGTGGGCCCGCAGCGCAGAAAATTTCTATAAATATACCAATGTGCTGCTATTATCTACGGTTCTTTATTATATTGTGATGGATCAATTTCAGTTGAAGTGCCATCTTCAGACAAACTGTGAAATATACATAATCTTTTACATAAAAACAAAACGGTAAACTTTATGTTAAAAAGCCACGTGTATTCGCAGATTGTCTGAAGATGGCACTTCAGCTGAAATGCAGCCATCAAAATATAATAAAAAAACCTTAAAAGTAGCAGTACATTGGTATATTTAAATAATGGTTCTAAGAGGCATTTAGACCATGTCATTCTAAAATTATGAAACGAAAAAATGTCTCTAACTTTCAACCCCATTATCGTTAACAACTCTGGCACAATGGCCTGAGATTAGAGGCCACACAGAGCCATACCGACAATCTTTCTTTCCGCGAACAATACGTGACTAAAATAGGAGGGAGAACCGATAGTGGTACTCAAGGTACCCTCCGCCACACACACCGTCGAGTGGCTTGCTGAGTATGGATGTAGATGTAGATATAGAGACCACCACATAGAAACACTATTCGTCTGCGACGTGTAGTTTTGGCTGCTGAGTGAAATATCGGCACAAAGACATCAATTTAATATATACCAGTACTGCCTGTGGCGAAATTCGACCAATTGCGTTTATTAAGTAACTTCTCCATCCTTTATGCACTCGACCGATTGCGTACACACGTGAGTTTTGTTTTGTGGATACCTACGGTAAAGCACATTCAAACTATATAAATTCAATGACCTCCTAGTATAATTAATATTAAAAATGTAGACTTCAATTTCCGTGGTACACCCAAAAAGCCGTGAGATTTGACGCCTGGAGTGTCTACATCTACATCTACATGGGATACTCTGCAAATCACAGGTTAAGTGCCTGGCAGAGGGTTCGTCGAACCACCATTATACTATTTATCTCCCATTCCATTCTCGAATATGGCGCGGAAAGAAAGAACACCTGAATCTCTCCGTTCGAGCCCTTATTTCTCGTATTTTATTCTGATGATCATTTCTACCTAAGTAAGTGGGAGTCAACAATATATTTTCGCCTTCGGAGGAGAATGTTGGCGATTAGAGTTTTGTAAGTAGCCCACACCGCGGCGATAAGCGTCGTTGTTGTAATGATTCCCATCTCAGATCCTGTATCATTTCCGTCACGCTGTCTCCTCTGTATCGTCACAATACGAAACGAGCTGCCCTTCTTTGGACTCTTTCGAAGTCCTCCGTCAATCCCACACTGGGCAGCAATACAAAAAAAAAAAAAAAAAAAAAGAAAAGGACGGACAAGCGTAGTGTATTCAGCTTCTTTAGTAGTTCTGTTGCATCTTTTAAGGGTTCTACCAATGAAACGCCGTCTCTGGTTCGCCTTTACCACGACATTATCTACGTCTTCATTCCAGTTTAAGTCTGAAGTAATAGTAATTCCTAGGTATATCGTGGAGTTTACGGCCTTCATCTTTGATTGATTTATCTTGTAAACAAAGGTCAACGGATTTCTTTTCGTACTCATGTGGACGACTTCACACTTCTCATTATTTAGAGTAAATTGCCAATTTTTACACCATAGTGATATTTTATTCAGATCGTTCTGCAGTTTGTTTTTATCTTCACATGGTTTTACTAGACGGTAAATGACGGTGTCATCTGCAAACAACCTTATGTAAATAAGGAACAGCAGAGGACCAATAACACTACCCTGCGGAACGCCCGATATCACCTCTGTTTTAGTCGATGCCTTACCATCGATTACTACGTTCTGTGTCCTCTCTGACTGGAAATCCCCTATCCAGTAGCAAATTTGGGGCGATATACCGTTACCACGGAATATGATTAAAAGCCGTTTGTGAGGTACGGTGTCAAAAGCCTTCTGGAAAACAAGAAATACGGAATCGATTTGCGAACCCTTGTCGATAGCATTCATCACTTGGTGTGAGTAAAGAGCTAGTTGTGTTTCGCATGAACGATATTATATAAATCCGTGTTGACCTTGGGTCAATAGATCATTCTGTTCGAGATAATTCATAATATTTGAATACAGGATATGTTCCAAAATCCTGCTTCAAATTGACGTCTATGAAATAGGCCTGTAGATTAGTGGGTTACTCCAACTGCCTTTTTGAAGATAGATTGACTGTACAGTGCATAATGATAAGAGATCTGGCGATTGTTCCCGCTTTAGTGCTATGCATAAAGCATTTGGACTGATATGAAACAAATCTACAGTACAACAGTCCACTGTTCGACAGTCTGTCAGAAATAAACACATAATGTAATAAATACATAATGAAATTTCCAGATCATAAAAGTAAAAATGTGGTTACGTAAGAGAACATTTATTTGTAAGTCAGCGCTACAGAGGAGAAGTACGGAGACAGTCGGCAGACAGAGACGTATTTACTGCGGTTCGGAACCTCGGCGCCGCCTTTACGCGGCTATATACTGTTAGTACATACTCTTAGTATATGGCGGGCTCGTAAAGCGCTGGGTGGGCGCCGGCACATAAAACCGACTGTCTGCCGGGGAGCGCAGACACTGTGCGAGGCGGCGTCGTGATTTACACGACGGCTCACCCCGCTGTCCGCCCTCCCGTCTGCTTCTCTGTCGCTTCTCCTGCTGACGGACTGGCTGACTGCGCCAGATTCGCTTCGCCGATGGCTTAAACAGAAAAATCGATACCGTACGAGCGAGCTGCGGAAGGTAATGATCGACCACTTTCCGTATGTACGGACTTGACTTCTGACTTTATAATCTTCTGAAGCAAGCAGGAGTAAAATATATTTTGTGTCCCAACTTCGTCGCCGCTTTTGTGTCCCAGCCTCGTCGTAGGTGTCGGTGGCCGAGTGGAATGAGACCGACACGCTGGTGCAGGTACGGAGGGGAGCAGCCAGAAACTATAAACACTCGAGTAAATTAGAAAGAGATATATTGCACAGAATGTAACAATACTTAACTTTTACATAGTACTGCAGAATGTTGATACATAGTTGTTAGAGGCCTGCCTAGTGCCTGTACAATAGCAAAGTCTTCAATGGTGCCTATCTGATTAAGAAGGTCCTAACTCGTTGCTATCTCCGTCCGAAGTGCGAAGTGCGAAGTGCGAAGTGCGAAGTGCGAAGTGCGAAGTGCGAAGTGGCCGATGTCCTTCAGTGGTGGCCACGAGCGGCGTTGTACCAGAGGGCGCTCGTGGCTGTCGTCGGAAGAACGCCGCGCCGTGCATGCATGGCGGCGCGCGGCGAAAGTAGGTGGCGCGCACTTTGTACTTGTGCGACACCACACCCCTCCCCCCCAAACCGCCGCGCCGTCGTGGCGTAGGGCTGAGGGCCACGGCGACGGCACTGGGAGGAGGGCCTGAGCGGGGGCGTTACTGGTGGGACGGGCGTCGTAGCTGAGGCCGGGATCGAGACGCCGTCCGCGCCCCGGCATCCGCCTTGCGATCCTCCAGGGAACCCGCCGAAACCTGGGGAAGGGCGCCCGCCCCCGCCCAGAGGGAGCAGGTCATCTTCTTCTGAGGTGCGTGGCCCAAGCTGGGGGGGGGGGCGCACGGTCCCGGAGTCCCTCTCGGTGACGCTGTCATCTGCGGCGGCGACAGCGGCGGCGACGACTGCGTCGGATGTACGTCGACGTCCATAGGGATCTCGTAGTCCGGGGACGAACGATGTGGTTGTGCTCCCTGGCGCAGAACTGGGTCTGGAATCAAGAAACCGGAGACAGGATCGCGCGGCCTGTGCAGGCGCAATTGGTTTGCGTGGCGCCGCAGCTCCGACCCTGTGGAAGAACGTACAATAAACATATTGCGACCAAGCACGCGCTGAATGGTGCCCGGCAACCATGTCTTCTTGTTTCCAGCAAACACCCTGTACAGCACCGGCGTGGAAACCTGAAAACGCGTAGCGCCATACGAACCGACTCGGTGCGTGGGAGGCTGCAGCAGGTGAAGGAGAGTGCGGTGACGGCGGCCGTGTAGCAGCTCGGCAGGAGACGGGCCGTCACGTGGCATGCACCGATACGTAGACAGGAAAATTTGAAGAGCTTGCTGCCTGGAGTGCTGACCTTTCATCTTCTCCATGTGAGACTTGAATGTTCGAACGAAACGTTCTGCTTCACCATTGGACTGAGGGTGAAAAGGTGCGGTGGTGATATGCTGAATGCCATTCACACGACAAAACTGTTGAAATTCCGCACTAACAAACTGAGGTCCATTGTCACTGACGATAGTTTCAGGCAAGCCTTCGATGCAAAACACTGATGTTAAGGCACTGATTGTACTAGACGCCGTCGTTGAGTTCATGGCAATCACAAAAGGAAACTTGCTGAAAGCGTCTACAACAATTAACCAGCGCGTATTCCAGAATGGTCCGGCAAAGTCAATATGTAAACGTTGCCATGGTCCCTTGGGGCGTGGCCAGTCTGAGAAACGCTGTGGAGGAGCCGCCTGATGCTCCGCACAAACTGTACACTGTGATGTCATGCTCTCTATCTGAGCGTCCATACCAACCCAGGTACAATGACGTCTGGCCAATTGCTTTGTCCTAACAATGCCCCAATGTCCTTGATGCAGGAGGCGTAACACTTCTCGTTGCAGGGAACGAGGAACAATCACTCTTGCTTGGTCGTTGTCGGTATGCAACAACAGTACACCCTGACTTAAAGATAATGCATGACGTTGTGAAAAATAACGTCGAACCAGAGGCCGATCAATGTCTTTGGCTCTGGCAGGCCACCCTGAGCGAACAAAACGTGCTACCACACTTAGGTCTGCATCCGCAGCTGTTTCCTGTGCAACCCGACGAGAGTTCAAAGGAAAGTCTGCGACAGCGGAAGCATCTCTGGAGTCTATCTGACAACATGCCATTTCTGAAGAATCAAATGATACATCCTGGCCAACCGGAAGTCGGGAAAGTGTGTCCGCGTTGGCATGTTTAGTGGTAGGTCGGTACAAAATCTCATACTGATAATTTGACAATATCAAGGACCATCTTTGAAGCTTTTGTGCCGTACGTGGCGGAATTGGCTTTGTGGGTGAGAACAACGACGTGAGAGGCTTGTGGTCTGTCAACAAATAGAATTTTCTGCCATAGAGATAATGATGAAACTTTGTGACGCCGTAAATGATTGCTAAGGCCTCCTTTTCTATCTGACTGTAATTCTGTTGCGTCGGCGTCAGTAGCTTGGATGCAAAGGCAATAGGACGATCGTGACATCCAATACGATGTGAGATTACAGCGCCCAGACCGTACGATGAGGCGTCAACTGCTAACACTACAGGCTTCTGGGGGTCAAAGGGAATCAAACATGCATCACTAAGTAGTGCAGACTTTAATTTGTCAAAGGCAACCTGGCAATCTTTGGACCACACAAAATGAACATTTTTCCTACGTAAGCGATGCAGTGGAGCTGCAATCTGAGACGCATTGGGAATAAATCTGAAATAATAGTTAAGCTTTCCCATTACTGCTTGCAATTCATGCACATTCTTAGGAGGAGGCAAGTCTTTGATTGCTCTAAGATGTGACTGTAAGGGATGTATTCCTTGGGCATTAATCACATGGCCTAGGTACTCTATTTCAGTTTGAAAAAACGAACACTTTGCTTTATTACAACGTAGACCTGCTGCAGTCAACACTTTGAAAAGGCACTCCAGGTTTGCTAAATGTTCTTCAACTGTACGTCCGGATACCACAATATCATCTAAATAGTTCGAACAACACGGTACAGAAACTGTCAGCTGTTCCAAAAAACGCTGAAAAATAGCGGGAGCGGAAGAACTGCCAAAGGGTAGGCGTTGAAATTGAAAAAGGCCCATGTGAGTATTAATGACGAAAAACATTTTTGACTCGTCATCAAGTGGAATCTGTAAGTATGCCTCTGCTAAATCAATCTTGGAAAAGAAGCGAGACTGTCCTAATTTGTCCATAAGTTCCTCAGGTCTGGGCAGAGGGTAAGTGTCTACAATTGTTTGACTGTTCACTGTTGATTTAAAGTCCGCACAGAGACGAAGTTTTCCTGACGGCTTGGGTATAATCACTATAGGCGAGGCCCACTGACTCGCAGAAACAAGAGAAATCACCCCACTATCTTGCCAACGTTTAAGTTCTTCGGCAACTGTATCACGCAAGGCGATAGGCACTGGTCTAGCTTTACGAAATTTTGGAACTGCAGATTCTTTTAAAGTTACATGTGCCACGAAGTCTTTTGCACAACCTAGTTCCGGCGAAAACAGGTCACTATATTTGTCACACAATGCATTGATTTTATCCTGAGGCACTATTGACGAAATTTGAAGCACATCTCTTTGAATTGATAAACCAAACAAGTCAAAAGCATCTAGTCCAAAAATGTTCTGTGTAGATCTGGCCTGAAGAACAACAAAAGCAACTGTTTTCGTAACACCCTGAAAAGAGGCAGGCATGCTACACGTTCCTAGTACGGGAATATTTTCACCTGTATAAGCTGTTAACACTTGCTGTGACGGCGACAATTTTGGCGAACCCAGAAGTTCATAAGTATCTTTATTAATTAATGTGACAGCGGAACCAGTATCAAGCTGAAATTGCACAGTCTTATTTTCTATAGAGAGAGTAACAAACAGCTTGTGCTTCTGGCGCACGACCGGTGCGCGAATGTGGGCAACGTCTAATGCATATTGTTTTCTGCGCTTGCGCGGGTTGCGTGCGGTAGGAAGCGGCGCATACTCGGTACACAGCGGATTAACCTCACTGTCACTAGATGACACTACCGCCGGATCGGCGTCCGCACAATGCGAGGCTACTACAGAGTCACTAACTACTGCACTAAACTTTTGAGTAGCTACTTGATGTTTACTGTCACTAGCTACACAGTACTGGGCACTATTACAAGGAGCAGTTGCAGAAGGCACTATTTTCACTACAGGAATGCACTGTTCATAGTCATTTTGCTTGTCCCGAACCCTTTTCCGTTGCACTGTTTTACGCGCTCGTCGGCGCTTGCTACGTGGTGCACTATATAGGTTGGCAGTAGGCGCAGAAGCACTTCCTTGCAATTGAGAACCAAGAGAAGCATTGTCCAAATCCACGGCGTTTATGACATAGACAGAATGAATCGTTCGTGCACTCGGCAAAGCACTGTTTCGAACGGTACCGTTCTTTGAGTTTTTAATTTGCATACACACAGACTGTACATGTCCTGATTTGCCACATTGATAACAGGTTGCGTTGCGACTAGGGCAATGAGCACGCTTGTGGCGAGACACTCACTGGGGGCAAGATTTACGTACATTTTTCTGAAATGAGCGTTGGCGCCCGTTATTCAAATTACTGTTTCTAACACGACGGGGCGACCTTTGCGTCGCACTTTTACACTGGCTACTGTTCACTGTCTGTTCAGCACGGCCGGTAGAAAAATAAGAATCACTAGTGCTATACTGAGAACTACGGCTAGGAAAGCGTCCGTTGCGGCGCACTGAATTTACACTGTGGCTTTGCATTTCTACATCTGCTAAGTCAAAAGTATCATGCGCTTCTATAAGCTGCAGTACACTGTCTAATGAGGGGTCGGACTGTTTTAGAATTGCTGCTCTAATTCTGGGGTCCTGAATGTTCTGCGTAATCGCATCTCGCAACATAACGTCACTATACGAAAGTCCACAAGAGCAAGTAAATTTACATTGGCGGGTTAAGCCCTTCAATTCCGTAATCCACTCTTGGTGTGACTGCTGCGGTAATTTTTTAAGTCTGAAAAATCGGTATCGTGCAGCGGCTACAAGAACTCTTCTCTCATAATGAGCATTCAGTGCATCTACAATTTGTTCAAAGTCTACATCACGAGGAGATGCGAGAGGGAAAAGTTTTTGCAATAGTACGAAAGTCTGGGGGCCCACAATCGATAAGAAAAGGTTCTTCACTCTCTGACCTGTAATTTGATGAGCCGCGACGAGTTCTTGAAACTGCGCGAAATAGTCGCTCCATTCTTCCTCACGTTCGTTGTACTGGCGGAACGTCGGAAGCGGTGCGGCGGCAGGTGTGGGCTGCTGATGTGACGACTGTTGTTGTTGGTGAGCAGCCTGTGTCGTCAATTGCGACACGGCCTGGAGAAGTTGTGTAATTTGCGCCGTCTGTAACTGAATAATTTCCATTAAGTTTGGGTTCGGGGTAGTGGCCATGCTGACCGATTAGGCGCCGCGTATACAAGTAACTTATAACAAAACACAAATGCAATATGAAAGAGGACGCTCTGCAACAAAAAAGTCCACAAAATACGTAACAGAATATGTTCCCCCAAAAATCTTATAATAAGGGTGGGTGGGCGGGAGCAATTTTTGCGTGCTCCGACTGCTGCTGTCTGGCTGCTGTAAGCGGGCTGGTCCAAGGTTCTATCACTCCTCGTCGCCACTTTTGTGTCCCAACTTCGTCGCCGCTTTTGTGTCCCAGCCTCGTCGTAGGTGTCGGTGGCCGAGTGGAATGAGACCGACACGCTGGTGCAGGTACGGAGGGGAGCAGCCAGAAACTATAAACACTCGAGTAAATTAGAAAGAGATATATTGCACAGAATGTAACAATACTTAACTTTTACATAGTACTGCAGAATGTTGATACATAGTTGTTAGAGGCCTGCCTAGTGCCTGTACAATAGCAAAGTCTTCAATGGTGCCTATCTGATTAAGAAGGTCCTAACTCGTTGCTATCTCCGTCCGAAGTGCGAAGTGCGAAGTGCGAAGTGCGAAGTGGCCGATGTCCTTCAGTGGTGGCCACGAGCGGCGTTGTACCAGAGGGCGCTCGTGGCTGTCGTCGGAAGAACGCCGCGCCGTGCATGCATGGCGGCGCGCGGCGAAAGTAGGTGGCGCGCACTTTGTACTTGTGCGACACCACAATATAGGTAGCGTAAGGTTATTTACAACTTGTACAAAAACCAGACAGCGGTTGTCAGAGTTGAAGGGCATGAAAGGGATGCAGTGGTTGGAAAGGGAGTAAGACAGGGTTGTAGTCTTTCTCCATTGTTATTCAATTTGTACATTGAGCAAGCTATAAAGGAAAGCAAGGAGAAAATTGGAGAATGAATTAAAGTTCAGGGTGAAGAATTAAAAACATTGCGTTTTGTTGAGGACATAGTAATTCTGTCAGATACAGCAAAGGACCTGGAAGAGCAATTGAACGGAATGGACAGTGTGCTGAAAGGTACATATGAAATGAACATTAACAAGAGCAAAACAAAGATAATGGAGTGCAGTGTAAGAAAATCAGGTGATGCTGACGGAATTAGATTGGGAAACGAAGCAATAAAGGAGGTAGATGAGTTTTGTTACTTGGGCAGTAAAATAACAAATGATGGTCGCAGTACAGAGGATATAAAATGCAGAATGGCAATGGGTAGAAAAGCGTACTTGAAAAAAAGAAATTTGTTAACATCGAATATTGATTTAAGCCTAAGGAAGTCCTTTCTGAAGGCATTTGTATGGAGTGTTGCCTTGTATGGAAGTGAGACATGGACGATAAACAGTGCGGACAGGAAGAGGATTGAGGCTTTTGAAATGTGGTGCTACAGAAGAATGCTGAAGATTAGGTGGGTGGATCGCGTAACTAATGAGGAGGTACTGAACAGAATTGGGGAGAAAAGAAATTTCTGGCATACCTTGACTAAAAGAAGGGATAGATTGGTAGGACACATTGTTAGACATCAAGGAATTGTGAATTTAGCGTTGGAGGGAAGTGTGTGGGGTAAAAATCGCAGAGGAAGACCAAGAGATGGATACATTAAGCAGATTCAGACAGATGTAGGTTGCCGTTCTTATGTGGAGATGAAGAGGCTTGCTCAGGATAGGGTATTGTGGAGAGCTGCATCAAACCAGTCTCCGGACTGAAGACCACAACAACAACAACAATCTTCTGGGCCCGCTGCGTCATATATGTCATTTAAAGACATTGTAAAGTATTGACACCAAAGACGCTACTTTTTATTAAATTATTTAATACGAAAGGCCTGTTTTGGCGTGAATGCCATCGTCAAGTGTACTGTAAAATATAAAGAAGGTTTTACTATTTAATTTAAGAAGGTAATTGTACTTTATACATACACTAGCTGAAAACCCGGCGTTGCCCGGGTATTTATCTATTTACTCCTACCATTTTTCAGGTATATATTCATTTGTATAAGGGCTGTGTCGGTAAAATCTCTTGGAAATACAATTAATAGTAAAGAAGAAATAGATTAAAACTTGGTGCGTGATGGGGCGGTTTTACATGAACGCTACTGTTTATGTGCTCATACAGCGTGGACTACGAGTCGCCGGCCGCGGTGGCCGAGGGGACTGAGGCGCTCAAGTCACGGTCTGCACGGCCACTACGATCGGAGGTTCGAATCCTCCCCTTGGGCATGGATATTTCTGCCGTCCTTAGGATTAGCTAGATCATAAGTAGTTTGTAAGTTTAGGGACTGATGACCCCGTAGTTAAGTCCCATAAGCTATACAAACATTTGAACATTTTGAATACGAGTCGTACTGTGATACAATTTAGAAGGTACACTCAGCTATATGTGTGTATACTGTCTGCAAAATTTCCCGAGGCTACAATTTGTAGTGTAGAAATTATAAATTGTAACGTCATACCGAATTGCGGAGTTTTAGTCCATATACAGCGGAACGTTAATGTTTATGTGCTCATATCTTATGAACTACGTGTCTCACTGCGATACAATTTAGAAGCTACATTCAACGGTATGTGTGTATCCTCTCTGTAAAATTTCCTGCTGCTATTATTTGTAGTCTACAATTATAAATTGTAACGTCATACCGAATGCTGTAGTTTTAGTCCATGAGCAGCGGAAAAGTAGTAAACGAGAAACTTTCTTCCTTTCAATTTCCGATGTGGTTATCAGCGAGAAAAAGTTTGATAAATGTTTGAAATTATGTTCAAAGTTTATTGCAAGTCGCTAAGTACTCTCATTCTCACATAGCGTCTTTATAACGTTTCACCGCATTATGTGCCAATTTTTTTGTTGCTATATCTATTGTATATGACGTCATATCTTCTGAACCATGTGTCGTATGTGATTCTTAACCTTGCAGCAATTTGTACCTCACTGTAAGGAATGTGTGTACCAAATTTGGTTGATATCGGCCCAGTGGTTTAGGATAAACTGAGCAGCATTGTCGCTAAATGCAGTAGTTTTTCGCACATCTCATTGTTTATGACGTCATATCTCGTGAACTATATATCGTACGTGATTCTTACACTTACGGTGACCCTCCACATGGATTGAAGCTCACTCGTACAAAATTTCATAAAGATTGGAACAAAACTGTAGATTTGTATTGAACACGTACACACATACGGACACTCTGCTTTATATATAAAGATTGGTAGCTCTTCTTACCCTTGTAAGATCGCTGCATCTCTTACATGCTATATATAATGGCAAAGAAATAATTGCACTGTAAACTTGTAATATCGCTGGCATATCTGTCAAAATAGCTGTCTAACATCGACAACATAAGAATTATTTTTAAAAATTATACATACAGCTATATAAGAACTATAACAACAACAGTTCTTTTACATAGGTAAATAAGAACGTATACATATAAGAGAAGCAGCGATCTTACAGGGGAAGAAGAGCTAACAATGTATGTATAAACTACAATTATCTTCTTAAATTGAACAGTATACCCACCTTTGTATTTTATTTACAGTACACCTGACGACGGCATTCAGGCCTGTAGTATTAAATAATTTAATAAAAAGCAGCGTCTTCGGTATCAATAATTTACAATGTCTATAAATGATTCGTGAATGGCGAAATTTGTGATTTTTTTTTTTTTTTTTTTTTTAAGTTTGCCTTAGCAACGGAAGTACGCTGTAGCGGAATAAATGATACTATCTTCTGCAAATATAAAGTAGTGTGTCCGTGTGTTTGTCTGCTTCTATTGCACATAAAGCTTCATTTTCCTAACAGTCCTTAATTTATACACATTTGACTTGCAAAACAAGATCTTTGGCTGAGTGATCGGTTTTATATGATAGCTAAGTATGGAGCTATTGTTTTAGCATAGTCTGAAAGGAATCTAGTTGGTATACCATTTGGTCTGGAAGATTTGTTTTTGTTTAGTGACTTACGTTGTTTTACTACTCCAGGAACATCTGCTTATAACTACTAAATGTATAGAGGTTTCTCGTCGTATGAAAGCTTATAATCAAGTTCATTGGCTTTTTTGGATTCCTTGTTGAGTTCCCTGAAGTCTGATGATGAAATTAAAGAAGCTGCCCAGAGATTTAGACATTTATTCTGAGGACATCGATGATGAATTTGTGAACGAAATTATCCATTTTAAATTCTTCACCTGACAAGTAGGAGGTTTTAAAGCTGACCAAACTCATTTTTGAAAATATGTTGCAATCAACGTTCCCAAATGTTAGGGCTGCATTAAAAATTTATTAATGTATCATGATTACGAATGTAACGGGCGAGAGAAACTTTACAAAACTAAAACTTATAAAAAATTGTCATCGATCTTCAGTGTCCCAAGAACGTTTAAACTAACTTGCCATTACGGCCACAGAATATGATATCTTGCAGGATATACACTTTACAGATATTTTCAAAGATTTTGCTGCAAAAATAAATAAATAAATAAATAAAAATAAAAAATAAAAAATTGAGGAAAGTAAGTGTTTAATGCGTTTCTTAATTATTATTAATTTCTACATTTTTGTTAAATAATTTCTGTCATATTATTGAATGTTCAAATGTTTGTTAAGCTTATGGGACTTAACTACGGGGTCATCAGTCCTTAAACTTACAAACTACTTATGAACTACTTACGAACTAGGACGGCACAAATATCTATGCCCGAGGGGGGATTCGAACCCCCTACCGTAGTGGCCGTGCTGACCGTGACTGGAGCGCCTCAGTCACCTCGGCCACCGCGGACGGCGTCATATTATTGAATTAATCACCATATATTGATGACAATTGTTTGTTTTGTTAAATAAATAGATTTACATGTTGCACGAAAATGTCTTATTTCACTTTGCTGTCTTACACTCAACATGTTAATTACTTAAAACGAATGCTTCGGTTGCAGATTACCGCAATTTTATTATTATTGTTATGGATTACCTCAATTTTATTATTATCAATATATTGTTTTTGGTGCAAAATTATTAGCTTATTAAGGGATGAGTTGGGAGCAGGGCCCCAAGATTCGGTTTGCCTAGGGGCCTCCACAGGACTTAAATCCGGCACTGAGCATACGAAAAATATATTGCTAAGGTTAATTCTGTAAGTAAATGACGAACGCTTTGTAGTTCTCAATGTGAGACATGGACGTTACAAGAAGTGGAAAGGTTGCCTGAGTCACCGTTAGTACACATGTGGGTCAGAAAAGGTTTCGCGGTCTGGTGTGTGACGTCAGCCGACAGAAGTGAAGGCGGAACCGGAACTGCTGCGGCAACTTGTCTGTTGCGGAAGCAGCGACACAGGCGAGAGCGTCGCGAACTACTGCTGGTTAGGGTGGAGGGGGAGAGAGAGAGAGAGAGAGAGAGAGAGAGAGAGAGAGAGAGAACGGCCTTGCAGGCTACACAACCGCGGCAACTGCAGTGTGGGACTGCTGGAGGCTGCGTTTACACTAAGGACGGGAAAAACCGATACTGGTATTTCAGTTCTGATTAACCGGGTAAAAACAGCGACATAACTACTTTGTTTTTAAACTATAAAAAAAAATTAAAAACTAGTAATATTTATTCCTGAAATTTCTGATGCTCCACGCATCTTTCCCGTACTGTGCGAATAGTCTGGTCAATGTAAGATTTGATACATTGTCAAGGGATCTTATAAATTCCCGCCTTCCTCAGATCCAAATCATCCTTCACAGAGCCAAGCAAAGCCGAGATCTTTACAGGTGGTAGCAGGATCACTCGTACACAAGGCTTCTTTAGAATTCTTCCTATTTTAGAGGAGGTGGTGTTCACATACGACATTTCTTCCTCGTTATAGCTGTGCGGATTTGGCGTGTAGAATATCTATATTCCCTGAAGACTGATTGCAAATGTTCTATCTCTTTAGCAAGGCAGTTCTTATCAGATATCGAAGATGCACCAGCTCCACGAAAGAGACTGCCTACATCACACTTGTGCGTCCGCTCCTGGAGTACTGTTGCCCCTTGTGGGATCCTCATCAGGTGGGACTGACGGAAGATATTGAGAAGGTTCAGAGAAGGGCAGCTCGTTTTGTTTTATCAGGTTACGGGGAGGAAAGCGTCACGGAAATGGTGCACAAATTGGGGTGGAAGTCATTAAAAGAAAGACGTTATTCATTGCGGCGTGATCTGTTTGCGAAGTTTCAATCACCGACTTTTACTTCTGAATGTGAAAATATTTTGTTACCACCCACCTACTTAGGGAGACATGACCATCCCAATAAAATAAGAGAAATCAGATCGAAAACGGAACGATTTAGGTGTTCTTTCTTCCCGCGCGCTATTAGAGAATGGAACGGTAGAGAAAAGTTATGAAAGTGGTTAATGAACCCTCTGCCAGGCACTTAAATGTGATTTGCGGAGTATCTATGCTGATGTAGATACCACATGTGCCCGGTGCACCATAGTACGTAGCACACCTGTGGTTTGTGGAGGGCGGTGGTAGCTTGTCGCTTGCAAATATAGATATGTGTGTGTGTGTGGGGCGGGTGGGGGGGGGGGCTTCCGGTAGACAGAGTAACCGAAAGACCCATCAGTTCTTCGACTAACATGAACATTCAGAAACAGCAGACTTTTGACTTTTTCGACCTCGATGGTAAATTTAATATTTTTCTGGATGGAATTCAGGTCTTTTAAGAATCCTGCCATCTTTTATTGTCCTATATATGTGTCGTCCACATAACCCCAGAAACGTGTCGGTTTAAATTCTGCCGACTCGAGTGCCTTCTCGTCAAATTCCTCCATAAAGAAGTTTGCTACCAGAGGGGACAACACTGTCAATTTTATTTAAAAAAAAAAAAAAGTGTTCATTGTCAAATAAGAAATAAGTTGAGGTCAGGCAAGGATGAAACAATGAAATTAGTGCCAGTGAGTCCATCAGTGGACTCAAAACTCACAAATAAGTCCTAATTGTGGAGTCGGAGAGAGTTCAGTCTGCTAATAAAATCGGCGGAGCTACGAATGTGGTGTGGACATCTGCCCACAAATGGTCTGAGTAACGAATCCAGACGTTGTGCTAAGTCGTAGGCTGGCGCATGGATATTACTGGCAATCGGGCGTGAAGGTAGTTCCTCTTTGTGAATTTTCCGAAGACCATGTTTGTAGAATTTATGTTTGTACAATTTAGGGGACTTAACTACGGGGTTATCAGTCCCTAAGCTTACAAACTACTTATGAACTACCTAAGACAGCACAAATATCCATGCCCGAGGGGGGATTCGAACCCCCAACCGCAGTGGCCGTGCACACCGTGACTGGAGCGCCTCAATCCCATCGGCCACCGCGGCCGGCAGGCCATAATGCATAGGTTGAACAGTGCTGTGCGGATTCAGCCTTTTGATGACTTCAACATACACAACAATTGTCTGTTCTGTGTACAGGCCATAATGCATAGGTTGAACAGTGCTGTGCGGATTCAGCCTTTTGATGACTTCAACATACACAACAATTGTCTGTTCTGTGTACACATCTCATTGTGCAGATGAGCCACGCCGCGCGAAGGGAGTATCCGAGTGGTCTTCCCAGTGGTGTAGTGGTCAGTGGAACTGCCTACCAGGCGCCGTGGCTCAGCGCGTCCGGTCAGGGGGCTACACGCCTTCTGTAATAAAAAAAAATCTGGGCCAAATATCCAACGAACAACCACAAACGAACTGAAAAAAAAATCTGTCTTGAGCTCTACGTTGCAGATCGCTCGGCCTCTCGCGCCTGAGGTTCAAATCCTCCCTCAGGTATAGATGTTTGTTTTGTCTTTAGTATAAGGTAGTTCATAAGTAGTTTATAAGTATATGGACTGATGACCCCGCAGTTAAGTCTGATAAGCCTTACAAACATTTATACAATTTTTTGATGAGCCAGGATTATGAATTGCGTTATTGAAACATAAATTTTAAAACTTACAACAGAGGTTTTTTCTGTACCTTGAATTGAAAATGATGTTGCTGCACCAGGCCATGCAGTGGAGGAACACTTCTACATCTACATCTACATGGGATACTCTCCAAATTACATTTAAGTGCCTGGCAGAGGGTTCATCGAACCACCGTTATACTATTTATCTCCTCCCATTCCATTCTCGAATAGCGTGCGGGAAGAATGAACACCCGAATCTCTTTGTTCGAGCTCTTATTTCTCGTATTTTATTCTGATGATCATTTCTACCTATGTAAGTGGGAGCCAACAATATATTTCACATTCGGAGGAGAATGTTGGCGATTGGAGTTTCGTAAGTAGTCCACGCCGCAGCGATACGCGCCGTTGTTGTAATAATTCCCATCCCATTTCCGTAACGCTGTCTCCCCTGTAACGTGACAATACGAAACGAGCTGGCCTTCTTTGGACTCTTTCGATGTCTTCCGTCAAACCCACCTGATAAGGATCCCACACTGGGCTGGAATACTCCAAAAATGGACGGACAAGCGTAGTGTATGCAGTTTCTTTTGTAGTTCTGTTGTATGTTTTAAGGGTTCTGCCAATAAAACGCAGTCTCTGGTTCGCCTTTCCCACGAAATTATCTACGTGTTCTTTCCAATTTAAGTCAGAAGTAATAGCAATTCCTACGTATTTTGTAGAGTTTACGGCCTTCAATTTTGATTAATTTAGCTTGTAAACAAAGTTTAACGGATTTCTTTTCGTACTCATGTGGACGACTTCACACTTCCCATTATTTAGAGTCGATTGCCAATTTTACACCATACTGATATCTCATTGAGATCGTTATGTAGTTGATTTTGATCTTCAGATGATTTTACTAGACTGTAAATGACGGCATCATCTGCAAACAACCTAAGAAAGCTACTTAGATTTTCCACTAAATCACTTATGTAAATAAGGAACAGCAGAGGACAAATAACACTACTGTGTGGAACGCCGGATATCATCTCTGTTTTAGTCGATGCTTTACCATCGATTACTACGAACTGTGTTACTCTGACAGGAAATCCCCTGTCCAATCGCAAATTTTGGGGCGATATACCATAACCACGCAATTTGATTAGAAGCCGTATGTGAGGTACGATGTCAAAAGCCTTCTTGAAATCAGAGATTTATTTGTCCTTACAATCCGCCGCCAGGCGTTGTAGCGTACAATGATGCTGTTAGAGTGCGTCTGCATTTCTTTAAGTGTACTTCTCCGGCCGCCGGCGACGTCCCCAGTGAATTGTTCGTGTAGTGTGCAGCCTAGCAGCGTCCGGTCGGTAAACGGGTCGCGTGCAGGACGCTGTGGGCACGTAATAGCAGCAGGTGGCGGGGATCCAGGTCGCCGGCAAACGACGCGTGACCGATTGTGGAGGTAAGGGGCGCACGCCTAGCCTGTGCTCGGGGCGACGCTAGCACAGCACAGGGAAAGCAGAGCGGGCTTCTCGTCGCGAACGTGGGGCCCACCCAGCGTGTCGCGAACCACGAGCAGCACGGCACACCGTCAATATACAGGCCGTCCCACTTACACGTCTCACTCTACATATCTCTGGAACAACGTTAGGTATTCAGAAACGATTTTCACAGCCGTCTAATTACGGCAGGGCCTTATAAAAGTAAATACCATGAGATATTCCAACAAGGAGCCCACATGGATATCGGATTACATATATTTATTATACCAGCTGTAAACCCGGCGTTGCCCGGGTATTTATTTATTTATTCCTGCCATTTTCATGTATATATTCGTTTGTATAAGGGCTGTATGTCTGTAAAATCTCTTTGGAATACAGTTAGTAGTAAAGAAATAATAGTGTCGCGTTGAAATGGAAACAGGCTTGACTACGAAGGCAACTAAACACAGCACTTATACTGAAAGCACGTTTATTACGAACTCAGCATACACGCAGCACTGACTGCTTCTCAGGCAGAGTGCTCTGCTATTTATACGCAGACAGAATTTACCAGAAATTAGAACAACAGTTAACATAAGAAACAAGTAGAATTTACAAGTGAACATAAGAAAGATGTAGAACCTTCTGGAATTGTTAATTACAAATAAATAAATTTTTGCCGGTGGGCGGGATTGAACCGGCGACCTTCTGCACCGCAGTCTGTGACGCTATCCCCTGCGCCACGCCGGCAGTTGGTGCTCATGGATTCTCGCGGCAATAGATGAAAACTTGGTGTGGGAAGGCGCGGTTTTCCATTAACGTTACTGTTTATGTGCTCATATCTCATGAACTAAGTGTCGGAATGTGATACAATTTAGAAGCTGCATTCAACTATATATGTGTATACTGTCTAAAATGTCCTGTCGCTACAATTTGTAGTGTTCAAAGTATAAATCGTAACGCCATATCGAGAGCCGTAGTTTTACTCCATAAACAGCGGAAAAGTAGTAAGCGAGAAACCTTTTTTCCTTTCATCATTTTACTATGGTTGTCAGCGAGAAAAAGGTTAATAAAGGTTTGAAATTATGTTTAAAGTGTGTTGCAAGTCGCTAAGTGTTGCCATTCTCATACAGTGTATTTCGAAAGTCTCGCCGCATTATATGGCATTTTTTGCGATTTCTATTGGTTATGGCGTAATATCTTTTGAACCATGTGCCGTATGTGATTGTTAACCATGCAGAAGTTTTACCTCACGGTAAGGAACGTGTGTACCAAATTTGGCTGAAATCGGTCCAATAGTTTAGGAGAAAATGAGAAGCATTGTCGCAAAAATGCAGCAGTTTTCCGCGCGTCTCATTGTTTATGACGTCATATCTCGTGAACTATATATCGTACGTGATTCTTACACTCAGGGCGACCGTCTCGTGGATTGAAGCTTACGTGTACAAAATGTCATAAAGATTGGAACAAAACTGTAGATCTGTATGCAACACGGACACTCTGCTTTATATAGTAGATGTATGGTACGTGAAGTTCAGAACTTAAATAACAATTAGCCAAAGTTATTCGACGCAACTCTCATAAATTACCGTAAGTGGGGGTGACTGCTGGTGTGACTTTGTGACATGTGAACTTTTTTGAGGAGTATCAATATTGCGCCATTTCTGCGCTGGCCACAGGGCTACGAGCGATTCTGTCATATGCCTAACAAGATCAGCTATCTGTTGGTCATCACTTAACACTTCTACGCGAACTGTCGTCGCTGCTACAACGGTTTAGTTAAAAAGTGTTTTCTTTCTTCCCAGGAGAAAACCTGCAAACTTTGTATTGCACAACGTTGAACTCAGCTGCTTGTGTTCCTACAGGCATGTATATTAATAACCATGTTTGTTAGCAATCATTTAATGTTTAAAGAACTTAAATATGTTCTTTTGGTGTAAAGTCATACAGACGTAACCAAAATTTCTAGGGTTGATGCGGTGACTATGTGACAGATACTCTTGTCATAAAGTCACTCCAACTTTTTATTTTTATGTTTGTTTTTTCAATTTATTGTCAATTCAGACAACTATATTAATAGTCCAGCGTGCCGAGGACATATGTGAGAAGGACTCGAAGTCGTTCTTACCGCAATTATACTGAGGAAACTCTGACAGAAGCTGTTAAACAAGTTTTGGAGAAATGCCTATCACTGAGAGAGCTTCCTGCAAGTCAGTAACATACTCATAAATGTAATTACTATGAAAACATGTTATTACAATGCATAATATTAATTTATCTGTCCTTCTCAGGTACAACATTCATAAGAACACACAGTGGCTGTAAACAAAACAGGCCCGTAATGTTCCAGGTCGGCCGCGGTGGCCGCAAGGACTGAGGCGCTCCAGTCACGGTCTGCACGGCTACTACGGTCGGGGGTTCGAATCCCCCCTCGGGCATGGATATTTGTGCCGTCCTTAGTATTAACTAGTTCATAAGTAGTTTGTAAGTTTAGGGACTGATGACCCCGTAGTTTAGTCCCATAAGCTTAACAAACATTTGAACATTTTGTAATGTTCCAGTTGCAGCACCAGTACCTGTGAGGAAACCAGGTGGTCAGCAAGTTATTACAGAAAATGAGGAAATGGGATTTGCAGTACATGCGATTTACATGTCTACATATGGATTTCCAACTACCAGTTTCGATCTTTGCTGCATTGCCTAGCATTTAAAATTCATTTTTATGATTTTTTTACTTGTTCCTGATGTTAATATAAAGTTTTATGGGGTTACATTGTGATTGTATTATTTTCCTCTTAGTTTTAGTAGAAAAACCAGACTGTCACAAAATCACCCCACAGTGTGGTATCGAGAAAATCGACTTTGAAGTTTTGCAAATACATGTATGTACCAATAATTAACAGTTGCAGCATTACCGATGTAACTCAAGTGGTAGCGTTCTGGTCTCACAACCATAGAGTCGGTGATTCGAATCCTGCTGTAACAAATATTGTTGTTGTTGTTTTCGAATATTTACACCACATTTAATATCTAATGGTTATTTTATGAAAAATGCACAACTCTCATGCGTACTCTTGAAATTCCACTGCAAGAGGGTTCTTCAGCAACATCTAATGCCGTCGAAGGACCACGTAAATTGCTGAAATCCGCATTCAGCACCACAATCTTCTTTCTCCTGTTAGAAGGGGCTCTAGCGCACACCACATCAAAACATAATCACCTTCGACAACGTTCCGAATCCCGGTCGTTACCAATCGAACGAGACCGAAAACCAACAAACCTATCAAACTCATGGGCGAGGAGTAACTTCATGGAGGATGTGAACAAATTTAATTTCAAATTCAGTTACATTAAATATTTTGGAATCTCTAATTCCATGTGTTGTGTCAGTCTTTGTTTATGGGTATGTAGACGAACTGATAACCTTGTCGTCACCTAAATCATTGGTTGAGTAAGTTAGCTGCTTCGAAATTCATCAGTAGCTATGGAGCTGATTTTCCAAAAACAGCGTCATAGCTCTTCACAAACTGAACAAAGACTACTGTCGTCAACAAATAGTTTACATTCTGTAAAAAAGGTAAATTGTTATGGTTTTTGATTGCAATCATCAGTATTAACAACGTTTTATAAAATACAGAAAATTACGAATAAACATTACCATTACGTTGTGGAAATAAAATCCGCTACCTGTCACAATTATCGGTGGTTTATTAAAACACTACAGGTTTCGCGCTTGTGCCCATCTTCAGGTGTTTAAATTCAGTGTTGTTACTGTATAAAGAAAACGTGAAGTACATTGTGCTTGTGCATATCAAACGGATATACATACACAAGTATCATATAGATATACATATACAAAAAACAAGTAAGGTATGTGGTGGAGTGATTTGTGTTAAGGCTATAAGTGTACTCACATATAAGTAGGGTATCCAATTCGTGTTCGTACATTTCTCATGGATATCAGTTGAGAATTATGCAGTAACAGCAACGTAATGCTAATTTGCACTCCCATATCGAAGTTTTTGCACAATACACAGTACACTTTATAACTGTTGATCAGTAGTGACTCACAACATCGCCATGTTTACATTCAGAAATTTTGTATTGTCGCGATATGGGGGGGGGGGGAGAGTGTCACGAAAATGATACGCGCGGTTGGTGTGAAAATCATTAAAATAAAGGCATTATTCATTGCGACGAGATCTATTTACGAAATTTCTTTCACCATCTTTCTCTTCCGAATGCGATCATATTTTGTTAGCACCCACCTACATAGGAAGACATGATCATGAAAATAAAATAAGAGAAATCAGATCGAAAATGGAAAGATTAAAGTGTTCCTTTTTCCCGCGAGCTATTAGAGAAAGCAATTGTAGGGAAATATCATAAAAGCGGTTGGATGAACTCTCTCCATTTATGTAGATGTAGACGACGTGTATGGTCTGAAGCGGTTGTGGGTTTTCCGTCTGGTAATTATGCGGTACAAACTGGTCTTGGTTAGTCTCGTGAGGGCCAAATGTGCTCAAAAAGGTCTCGTTGAGTCAGGCGCGTGCTTCCGCTCTCCTGTGGAGTTGTTTGCGCCTCCTGTTGGTATAGCGGCGTTAACTGCGGAGCCTGGCAGGCAGACAAGCGCGGCTGGCGCCGTCCCCTTGCAGAGTCCAGGCCGGCCGGAGCCTGCGTCACCAGACCGCTGTCCACCTGCCCACTGCTGACGAAGAGAAACGACCCACCGAAACGACCGCTCCTCCTCTCTCCGTCCCAGTGTCACACGACGGAAAATCGATTTTGGCAATCCCGCTCACCAGCAGCGAGAGGAGCTCACCAAACCTAGTCCTCGACGTTGAGTCTCAGACATCGATATGTTCACATGCTTGCCACTTGACAACAACTGATTTCTGGAGTGTAAGTTCAAATGTTTGTAAATCTCTCAGACTTAATTTCTTTGGTTATTAGTCCATAGACTTAAAAACTAATTAAGTTATACTAACCTAAGGACAACACACACACACAAGGGTGGACTGGAGCCTCCGACGGCGAAAACCGCGCGCTCCGCAGCAAGGCTCCTTAGAACGCTCGGCCACTCCATCGCGGCATGGAGTGTAAGAAATGAAAATGGGAGACTTTACCTTCATAGGATACGCATAACCGTTTCCCCTGAGCTATTCCTGCCCACAAACCATTGCGTCAGAGTTGCTGTATTATGTTGCGTCAACTGTTACAAGCAATCAATTTCTCCCAACGGTAACTGTAGAGCAGTGTTTTCCAACCTGTGAGTCGCGACCCCCTTGCTCGGAGGAGGGGGGGGGGGGGTGGTCTTCGTCTCCGTGGGAAGTAGTTACACAATAAAATAAATGTACCACTGCATGTCTAAACAATAGCAATTTAATAATATAAAATACAGCTCCAATAAAAGTGTATCTACTTGACATTATAATTACGTAATTCCTTGTTAACAATAATTCTACTTTGGATAGAGCTTAGTACATTTTTCTCCATTAAATAAGTCTTAAAGGTGAATAAACGTTAAGCATGAAGACAGTTCTCAGGAATCAGTTGACAGGTAACTGGACATGTACAATAAGCAGTTGTTGATAAATTAGAATAAAAACCTGTGATATACGTTAACGTGTATAATTCCTTGGTGTGCCTTCCCTGAAATGAGAAACAACTCTCTCACTCGAAAATGATGGAAAGGTAGAATGTGTTTCATTCCACAATAAAAAAAATAAATGAATCATTCTGTCAGATATAATACTGCACGTTGTTTTGGTTTTGAGATCTCTCAAATAGTAGCGTTATGGCTTTATTTACTTATTGTTAAGGACGGTCGCATATTTAAAAAGCTTGGGAAACAGTGCTCTAGCGTACATGACACACAGCCTACGCATACATCCAGATGGCTACACTTCAACACGAAGTTACGTGCCTGCTAGAGGATTTGTGCAACCGCCTTCAGACTACATCTCTTCCGTTCTACTATCGAAAAAAAAAAATAACAATAAAAAATAAAATAAAAAACGAACAGTTACATCTTTCCTTAAGTATCCCCGATTTCTGACATTAAGAGGCACATGACATGTATGTTTTGAGTTAATTTTGACTATTTCCACACTAACTTAATATTTTGACAATGTTAAATAGCCGGCCGCGGTGGCCGAGGTGACTGAGGCGCTCCAGTCACGGTCAGCACGGCCACTACGGTTGGGGGTTCGAATCCCCCCTCGGGCATGGATATTTGTGCCGTCCTAGTTTGTAAGTAGTTCATAAGTAGTTTGTAAGTTTAGGGACTGATGACCCCGTAGTTAAGTCCCATAAGCTTAACAAACATTTGAACATTTTTGAACAATGTTAAATAGAAATGTTATGATCATTCAGTCACCTTGGGACTGTTTACCAACAGTATAAATACTGTATAAAATAAATAAATAAACAAGCCATTTCTCATGTGCTTGACCGCTCGTACTACACAACATTTACGTAAAGATACAGAACAATAGACAGATATTCATTAAATAGTTACATGAACATGAGGACAAGAGGAGCATATCATACTGCTTGCAATTGCAGAGTTACTGCGAAGGATGCGATGATCTATTTTTCATCATAAACTGATATAACAAGGATGAATAAATCCTGCAATAGATAAGAGTGTGTTGCTTTCAGGTACTGTGAATACTAACTTTTATAGTTTTTAAGATATTGAAATATTGTTGGTTCATTAGATGCGCCAAATACGTCTGATATCATAGATGCCTTCAGAATTGATGGGAACATACAACACTGAAATGTATTAATTATTTCTACGTTAAGCGAGTGTCTATCTCTTAAGAATACGCCAGGGCGTCCATTAACAGATCTTCTTGTCACCGCAGCTCCCCTTTGGAAACACGGTTTTCACCACTTCCGACTGTTCGCTATTGTCCACCAGGGTATTTAGCTGCTTGTTGGAGGAGTTCTTATATCCAAAATAAAATTTCTTTCAACAGCTGGGAGTTAACAGCCGTTATATATTTCATATAATGTATATTGAACGATCCGCTGTTTATTAAATCCTTAAAAAACGACTGGTTTCGGTCGTGGACCATCATCATAGATAAAAAGTATTAGATAAAGTAAATCTGGATGATAATTGCAGGAGTCAATTTCAATAAAAAATGTCACATTGGATTATCCTGTCAATCAAACAAACATAAAAGACGAGAATTCCATTCTCGTCTTTTATGTTTGTTTGTATGATAATAAGGTAACTTAGTGTCTGAATGCGCCTTATACGATGAGACTTTCTCCCTGTGTAGCTTTTGAATACTGATACACCTATGGAACTTGGCAAATGTTTGTAAATCTATCGGACCAAACTGCGTGGTCATCAGTCCGTAGCTTACAAACTACTTAACTTAAGGTAAACTAACCTAAGGACAAACACACACACACCCATGCCCCAGGGAGGACTCGAATCTCCGACGGCGAGCAACCGCGCGCTCCGCAGCGAGACGCCTTAGACCGCTCGGCTACTCCACCGCGGTCCTATGGAACTTCCCAGGTTTTGGAAACGGTTCCTTTCTTGTGCGAGTGGTTGTATACGAATGTTAAGTATGCATTTTTTTAATCATATTCTCTGATAGGACCCAATCGGAATACAATCTGCAGCGCAAGGATTACTTCACTACACCGAAATTCCATGTTAATCATTTTGGCAGCTCTTATTAATTGAGGAATTGCGCGGTAGCTACCGGCAGAGGTTCGAGTCCTCCCTCTGGTATGGGGTGTCTGTGTTGTCCGTAGCGTAAGTTAGTTTAAGAAATTTGTAATTTCAGGGACCAGTGGCCTAAGAAGTTTGGTCCATTAGGTCAACAAACTTTCTTTTGTCTGTTTTCAGTAACTCTGCTTTAAGGATCATTGTTATCGATAGCACCTCCATTATTACCGCGTAGCGAATACGTTGATCGTGTCTTACTCCTGGTATGCTTTACACCACAATCTCCATACAATTGTGGAGTTGTTTTTCATACTACTTCGAGGAGATACGCTTTTCTACGTAGGTTCACCCTAACATAATGTAATTTACTGTAAATCGTTAAACGACTTATTAGCACTCATTCGTAAGAACCTTCAATATTAGCAGGACAGGCAAATAGGTCACTCGGTTTTATTTCCCTGCAACATGTTCACCCACCGATCTGCTTATATGGTGCCACGAAACTACATTAACATGAGCCTGCAGTGGGTGTGACAGGTATTGTGGATCACAATATACAACCAGAGTTTGCAGAAACGGGAAAAATATTATTTTAAGTGGAAATATTAGCTTCGATGTGAAGCGGTGCAAAACGTATTTACGGGGTATCAGGATACGTCAGAAGCCGCGTCGTCTCTCTTTTTTTCTGTTTTGTTACATCGTCCCCTCCGTGGGTCGTTATACGGTCACCTTTGATCTCAAGGCTGACATGGAGCTCAAGAGTAGTTGTTATCGTCGACTTACGGCCTTTGATCTTCCGAGGGCAGCGGTCCTAGTTTTTGCTTTGTTCAAACCTGTGTTATGGCGAAGGATGCCCTAGCCTTCTTCTAACAAGGCAAAATTCCACTAGTTAGTAAATTAAGCTTTTCGCCTTCTGTTATACACACACGCTCTCTCTCTCTCTCTCTCTCTCTCTCTCTCTCTCTCTTACACACACGCACACACACACAAACACACACATACACACAACAGTAAAACAGGCTTCAGGCACTCGAATATCACTGCACGATTGCAGAGAAGCTATTTAAAAATGTCGGTAGCAAAAACCCAAAAATTCGCACTGGCATATTTTTCTGAAAGAAACTGACACTTTGTCAAGAGCGTAATTATATTTAAAGGTAGTCTTCTCATTGAAGACCTGAATTACGATGGAAATTCTGTACATGAAAATTGTGCGACGTGATGTACTTAGATTGGTCCTCTGATATTCCTTATTTACATAAACGATTTGGATGAAAATTTAAGCACCTCTCATAGGTTGTTTGCAGATAATGCCGCCATTTAGCGTCTAGTAAAATCATCTGAAGATGAAAACGAACTGCAGAACGATCTAAAGAAGATTACACTATGGTGTAAAAATTGGCAATTGACTCTAAATAATGAGAAGTCGTACTCACGAGTACGAAAAGAGGTCCGTTAAACTTTGCTTACAAGTGAAATCAATCAAAAGTGAAGGCCGTAAACTCAACTAAATACCTAGGAATTGCTATTACTTCAGACATAAACTGGAATGTACACGCCGCGGCGGAGTGGCTAAGTGGATTGAGGCGCTGTGCTCCGATGCGGAGGCCGTTCACCGTCGGGGCTTCGAATCCCCTCTCAGGCATGGATATTTTTGTCGTCTTTAGTGTAAGACAGTTATAAGTAGTTTGTAAGCTTAGGGACTAATGGCCCCGCAGTTAAATCTCTTAAGCTTGACAAACATTTGAACATTTTTTTGAAATAACACGTACATACCGTGGGAAAGGCGAACCAGAGACTGCGTTTTATTGGCAGAACCCTTAAAAGATGTAACAGAACTACAAAAGATACTGCATACACTACGCTTGTCCGTCCTTTTTTGGGGTACTGCTGCTCAGTACGGGATCCTTATCAGGTGGGTTTGACGGAAGACGACGAACGAGTCCAAAGAAGGACAGCTCGTTTGGTATTGTCGCGATACAAGGGAGACAGCGTCACAGAAATGATACAAGATCTGGTATGGGAATCATTAACACAATGGCGTTTATCGCTACGGCGTGGGCTACTTACGAATCTCCAATCGCCAACATTCTTCTCCGAATGCGAAAATACATTGTTGGCTCCAACTTACATAGGTAGAAAAGATCATCAGAATAAAATACGAGAAATCGGAGCTCGAACGGAGAGATTCAGACGTTCTTTCTTCCCGCGTGCTATTCTAGAATGGAATGGAAGATAAAGGTGGTTCTATGAACCCTCTGCCAGGCAGTTAAATGTGATTTGCAGAGTATCCCCTGTAGATGTAGATAATTTGTTTGTTGTTATTTATGGTTGGAAGGGAGATACGTAATTGAAGTAGTTAGTACAATAGAAAGATCAGTACAACAATCGGAAAATAGCCAACACAGTTATTTTCTCTCCCTTATAAGGTAACACTCCACACAAATGCCCTCAGAAACGACTTCCTTACGTTTAAAATAATATTCGATGTTAACAAATTTCTCTTTTTCAAAAACGCTTTTCTTCTCATGCTCATTCTGCATTTTATATCCTCCGTACTACGACCATCATGTGTCATTTTACTGCCCAAGTAACAAAACTCATCTACCACTTTTAGTATTTAGTTACCTAATCTAATTCCTTTAGAATCGAATGATTTTCTTAGACTGCACTCCATCACCCTAGTTTTGCTCTTGCTAATGTTCATCTTATATGCACCTTTCAGCACACAGTCCATTCCGTTCAACTGCTGTTCCAGGTCTTTTGCTGTCTCTGACAAAATTACAGTGTCATCGGCAAAACGCGATGTTTTTATTTCTTCTCCCCGAACTTTAATTCCTTCTCCAAATTTCTCCTTCCTTTCATTTATAGCTTGCTCAATGTACAAATTGAATAACATTGGAGAAAGGCTGCAACGCTGTCTTACTCCCTTCCCAACCTCTGCATCCCTTTCACGCCATTCAACTCAGATAACTGCTGTCTAGTTTTTGTACAATTTGTAAATAACCGTCCGTTCCCTATGTTTTATTCCTGCTGCTTTCAGAATTTGAAAGTGTCTGTTTCAATCAACATTGTCAAAAGCTTTCTCCGAGTCTACAAAAGCTAGAGATGTAGGTTTGCCTTTCCTTAATCTATCTTCTAAGATAAGCCGTAAAGTGAATCCAAACTGATCTTCCCCGAGGTCGACTTCTACCAGCTTTTCCATTGTTCTATAAATAATTAGTCTTAAAATTTTGCAACCGTGACTTATTAATATTAAACTGGTGGTTCTGTAATTTTCACACTTTTCTGCGCCTTTTCTCTTTGGAATGGGGATTGTTATATTTTTCTTAAAGTCTCATACATCTTACGCAGCAGGTGAAATAGTTTTGTCATGGCTGGCTCCCCCAGGGACTTCAGTAGTTCTGAAGGAATGTCGTCTACTCCGGGGGCCTTGTTTCGACTTAGGTCTTTAAGTGCTCTGTCAAATTAATCTCTCAGTGTAGTACCTCCTACATCATCTTTATCTACTACCTCTTCCCTTCCTAAAATATTGTCTTTACGTTCATTTCCTTTGTAGAGCCCGTCTATATAATCGTGCCAACTTTCAGCTAACCCTTCTTTGCTGAGAACTGGTTTTCCATCTGAGTTCTTTATATTCATACAGCTGCTTTTCTTGTCTCCAAATGTCTCTCTTTATTTTACTGTAGGCGGTATCTATTTTTCCCCTATTTAAACATTCTTCTACAGACTTGTATTTGCCTTCTAGCCACTCCTGCTTAGCTGTTTTGCACTTCCTGTCAATCTAATTTCTTAGTCGTCTGTAGTCCGTTTTGCCGGTTTTATTTTCTGAATTTTTATATTTTCTCCTTTCACCAACTAAATTTAGTATTTCCGGTGATATCCAAGGATTTTTGTAGGTATTTTCTTTCTGCCTATTTTGGCCTCTGCTGTCTTCACTATTTTACTATTTTATCTCTCAATGCTGCCCATTCCTCTTCTACTGTTTTATTTTCCCCCATTTCTGTCAATATTGTTGCCTAATGGTGCCTCTGAAATTCTCAAGAACTTCAGGTTCCTTCATTTTATCCAGGCCCCGTCTCCTTATTTTCCTACCTTTCTGCAGGTTTTTTTTTTCTTTTTCGGCGTACAGTTCATGACCAATAAGATATAGTCATAGTTTATATCTGCCCCTAGCTACGTGTTACAGTTTAAAACCTGGTTTCGAAATCCAAATCTTACCATTACAAAATCTGTGACAAATGAAAAACCTTCAACCGTTATTTTTGGTCTTTTAATTACTAGTTTCGAGAATACATTTTTCTCTTGTTCTGGCCCTTATAAGTATTTGTGCCTTAAGGCAAAACTAGGCTTCCATTATGCATATTGCATAACAACGTATCACACCAAGATGTAGCCGGCTACAGAGAGGAAGTTCATATTCAGAGAACATTTTCATTAGTATGCTCAGAAGAAATAATTAGCATTTCAAAAATCAAATCAAAATGTTCAAATGTTTGTAGAACTTATAGGACTTAACTACGGGGTCATCAGTCCGTAAGCTTACAAACTACTTATGAACTAGCTAAGACTAAGGACGGCACATATATCCATGCCCGAGGGGGGATTCGAACCCCCGACCGTAGTGGCCGTGCAGACCGTGACTGGAGCCCCTCAGTCCCCTCGGCCACCGCGGCCGGCATTAGCATTTCAGTCACCGGTTCAGCATACGAGGTGTGTTCAAAAAGTATGGTGACTTTCTATTTTTATGAAAAATAAATTTATTTATTCATCAATATTCGTGTTGGCCCCTTCAAAGTAATGACTCTCAGATTCAATACGCTTGTGTCTACGCTTGTTCAATACACGAACGACTTCTCATAAGCACGTTTTCGTACAGCATTGATAGTCTCCAACGATGCAGTGTTTATTTCCTCAGTCATTGCAAATCTTCATGGTTTCATAGGTCTCTACTGTTTTGGGAATAGGAAAAAGTCAAAGGGGTCCAAATCCTGTGAATATAGTGGCTGAGACAGGAGACTATCAAAATTAGACACTAGAATATAGGAAATCAAAATGTATTAATTATAGCTACTATGATAAAAACCGGTAATTTGACATAAAATGTCAGTCCTGAGCTAATGGGCAGCAGGAAAGTAGTTTATTGCGAAAGCAGTAGTATTGGTGTAGGAAGTATAAAACTGCCAAGTCAGCTGAAGTTTAACTCTTCTCCGATAGTTGCTGTGCTCTTACTATGTCTGAGGTTTTATAGCGATACTTGTATACAATGACGATGGTACAATAAACAGGTACATACTATTACAAAATACATACTGTTTCATGGTTTCGAAACCATTAGATGTTTCAGGTTTCCCATCTCTGCTGTAGAGAAGACACACTATAGACTACGCTTTTCTGGCTGAACAGATCCACTAAAAAAACCGAAATGGCCGCATCAAACCAGTCTTCCGATTGAAAGCGACAGTGTCTAAATGTTGTACAGAAGTTACGTTTTCTCGTAAAACGCCTCTCAGCGGCGCAGCTCGGAGTGTGGGGCTTCGTCGGCCGGGCTGATAGGTGCGCGGGTGGAGCGGACCGCCCGCCATTGGCGTATTTTGCGGCATTGGAGGGGTGGGGGGTGTGTGGGAGCGCGGCCGGGCTGAGCAGTGCAAATCGACGCCCGCCTCTGCCGGCTGAGAGGCCCTCGTCTCGCGGCCCTCCAGCGTCGCCATGGAAACACACTCGCGCTAACGCCGCTCAATTCCCCGGATGGCTCCAATACGGCGGCTCAGCCTCGCCGGCGGGAATTCTGGGGGTGAGTAAACGGGGTGGGCAGGGGAGGGGAGGGCGGGCTGTTGTGCCGCGCGGCCACTCAGAAGGCCGTCGCAGTCGAGCACCGTCAGGCGCTGCTGTTAGACGGCCAGCTCTACTCCAACTGCGCTGCCATCATCTTCCCAAGAAAGGGAGGACAGGGACACATTTGGTGAGGCACCAAAAACGCAAAATGTGTAGCGCGTTCAACGTTAGGAGCCGCCGATCTGTTTCTCAAACTAAACAGGCTATTTCTCATCTTCAGTTACGCACAGGGATTCATATCACCTATTAGTTATTCCTCTCTCTCTCCTTTTTTTTTCTTTCCAGCAGAAGAACTAGGCCGAACAGGAAACTTCGGTTAACGCCATTGTTGGTCAATTACGTACAAACACCAAACAAGCATACACCTTCGCCGCAGTGGAGTAGCCGAGCGGTCTAAAGCGTCTCGCTGCGGAGCGCGCGGTTGCTCGCCGTGTAGATTCGAATCCTCCCTGGGGCATGGGTGTGTGTGTTGTCCTTAGGTTAGTTTACCTAGATTTACGTAGTTTGTAAGATATGGACTCATGACCACGCAGTTTGGTCCGATAGATTTACAAACATTTGAACATTTCATACACCTTCCTGTTGTAATTGATGGTTAGTTATCGAGTAAACCAGAAGTGATATCTGGCGTTCCCCAGGGAAGCGTTATAGGCCCCTTCCTTGTGTTTATAAACGCTTTAGGAGACAATCTGAATAGCTCCCTTAGACTGTTCGCAGATGATGCTGTCGTTTATAGGTTAGTGAAGTCAACAGAGGATCAAAAGCAACTGCAAAGTGCAAGAGCCAATAAAGTTATGCCTCCCCTTTCTGCTAACAAATTTCAACCAATCAGAACTAACCGTGAGGACAGAATTGGCTTTATAAGACAAGCGCAGGAGGAAACTAGGCACCCGGTCGGTTAGCCGTGTGGTCTAAAACACCGCTTTCCGAGACGGGGAGGCGTACCGGCCGCTGTTCGAATCCACCCGGCGGATTAACGAAGGTGGTCGGAGTGCCGGCCACCATGAATGTGGTTTTTAGGCGGTTTTCCACATCCCCCTCGGTGAATGCCGGGCTGGTTCCCAAGTCCCTCCTCAGTTACACGATTCGCAAACATTTCGTGACACTTAACAGTTCCATGCAAATAACAGTATACGCAGACATTTGGGGTAAACATTTCCTCCCGGGGGGCAGGGGGTGGCGGCAGGAAGGCATCCCGCTACCCCGTTAATATTAACATGCCGAAACTGACTTAACAAAGCCGACCCCGCATGTGCGGGAAAAGGGCTGAAGAGAACGGAGAAGGATGAGGAAACTAGTCAATATTCCCTCAGGTAGGCTCCAGTAACGGATCCGGAAATATTTTATCAACATAACGCGGCAAACATCTCAGAAGAATTTTAATTTTAAGAAGAGATTGTTTCATAATATCGAAGACTTTTTCCAGTCTTTTGGAAATTTGCACTCCATCAAAGATTCGCGATAAATTCAGGCTAAGTAAGGGGCGAATGCCGCCGAGTACGATTTGTAAAACCAGATTGGTACTCCATGTGGACCTGGCGACTTGTTTGTTTTCAACTCTCTCAGTTGCTTCTCTTCATCGGCTATACCTATTACTATGTCCCCATTTCGGAGTTAGTGCGACCATCAAATACAAGTATATTTGCATGGTCCTCCTTTGTGAATGATTTCTGAAAAATTTAAAATTTCGGACTTCATTCTGCTGTCTTGTATCACCACCCCAGAATGATCAACTAGTGACTGGATGGAGACCTTTCATCCGCTCTGTTGTGAAGTACCCTCCGCCGTGGATCATACTAAATCTTATGTAGAGAGTGTCCAAAGTTTCATCAAGATCGGAATAAAACGATTTGTTGGTCTTTGGTAAAGTCTGACCAAAGTAAACCCGCTTAGAGGTTAAAAAAACAACTCTTTGATATTACACGTAGTTATTACAGTCTGAATGACGAAACCGTGCGCAGCGCGGAAATAGCCGAGCGGTCTGGGGCGCCAGGTTGCGGATCGTGAGGCCTCCCGCGTCGGAGGTTCGAATCCTCCCCGGGGATGGATGTGTGTGTTGTCCTTAGGTTAGTTCAAGTAGTTTGTAAGACTAGGGACTGATGACCAACGTAGTTTGGTCCCATAAGATTACATATATTTGAACGAAGCCGTGCGGCAGTTGTATTATATTCGAATGTTCAGATGTTTGTTAAGCTTAAGGAACTTAACTGCGGGGTCATCAGTCCCTAAACGTACAGACTACTTATGAACTACCTTATACTAAAGACGACACAAACATCCATGCCCGAGAGGGGATTTGAACCCCCGACCGTAGCGGCCGTGCAGAGTGTGACTGGCACACCGCAGACCGTTCGGCCGGCGTATTATATTCGACAAATGAGAAACGTAACCCATTTCACATAGTATATATATCTTTTCCTGAAGCATCTTTTGCTCCATATTTCACGGATTTTTTAAAGTCCCTTAATAAAATCGTGAGACCAAGGGTTATCTAGTACTACAACCACGAGTGTGTTGCAGTGATTGGAATGGCGAAAATTCTGTCACTACGAACAGGTTTTAATTACTACTTATCCATGAACGAGCACATTTTTAGCAATTGGTTTTGTTTCAAATAGTTTATCAGTTATGGTTGCTGATTTTTACCCTTAAAATTGTTTGTAGTATTAGTACATTGAAAATTAAATTGAGATCACTTGGGTGATAACGTAGATTGCGTAACTTACACTGTATAATGTAAGGTGTGGCTGCTGTACTGATATCGTAAAGAACAGCCGTAGCCATCCACCAGTAATGTCACATGGTGACAGGCACTGCTGTCGATTTATTGGGACCATATGGCTCACACGAATGGTATTTTGACTCTAATAGTAAGGTTTCAATTACGTAATATAGTGTTTCAATTTGTTTTTTGTATAAATCAATAAAAAATTCTGGAGTTTTTAAACAATTTTTTATATGAGCCTACCGGTTGCGTAATTTTTAACTGCTTGACCTAGGCTTCGTTCCCACTAGGGACAACATCACACCATACTGGTTTCATTTGGATGGCAAAAATGCTACTTTATATTTTAATCGATTTGAACAATCCTGCTCGTAATATTTTTGACGTCATGTTATTTTTTTTCCTTATATTCTTCTGATGAAGTTGTCCCTAGTGGCAACGAAATCTAGGTCAAGCACCTAAAAATTATGCAAACGGTTGGCTGATATTGTTAAAAAAATTGGATTATGGTTGCTGTTACTAGTCATGTTCAAAGTTGTACAAATTGTGTATTTATCCTACACGTACTTTCAGCAGAAAAGATACGGTAGTTATTCGCACTTAAACCTAGATCTCCGACTGTAACAAAAGCCAATGCGTTTGCGACTGATTTCCCTTCACCATGCTTCCTTTATTTTCAATAAATGACAAACAACGCTCAGAGGCATCGTTGCTGTATCTGTACAGTATTAACAGACTACCATTAATTGTGACGATGACGAAATGTGTCTCAGTCCTTTTGTGAGTTATGTCGAATCTAATATTCCCAATATCCCGATTGATCTACTCTGTTCACTAGAGAGACATAGCCTAAGAACGGAGAACACTTTATTCCTTTGCAGCAAAACGCTTGTCGTGTCTGTGAATGAGCTGGATGTTCCTAGGTTTTTTCTGCATCTGCTTCCTGTTATTAACGGCAACGGATAAGCAGTTTTGGGAGTGTCGATCAGTCTTCAAAAACCGAGCTCCTCTCCTTCTAAGCTTGCGTTAATATTTCTTGTACCATTCTCCGATAACGTATTTTAATCATTACTATTGGTTTTTGTGGTATTGCACTGACTGCGTAATACATTTCACGCCCACCCACCTCTCGTTTCTTCGAAAGCTTTACAGTCAAGTTCGTTTCAAAATATCTCGTTGAATGTCTTAAGTCAGATAACGAGCTTCTCTTAATCTTGCTCCTTTTCCTCAGTTTTCAGTGTGACAGACTCTCTCTCTCTCTCTCTCTCTCTCTCTCTCTCTCTCTCTGTTACCTGATTACTGTTTCTTTTCTTCTCGCCTGACTAGTTGAGTGCAGCCTCCCAAGATATCTTCTACAGTGGAAGACTCCTCGTTTCAGAGGAGCACTTGGCCCAACTTGTTCAATTACCTGTTGTAGGGTGGGGGAAGTTGGCACCCTTCTGCCTCGACAGCCAACGAAGGCGCACCGCCAATCGCTAATGACTGCCTGGACAGCCGGGAATAAGACGGCAGTAGAGGAGAAGCAAAGGAAGCAATAAGGGCGGGCTTGTCAATGTCTCGTTAAGTTCCGGTTAAGATTTTAACTTGCGGTTAGCGTAGAATTGCGTTTGTCAATGTTTCGTTATGAGTTAACTCTTTCAGTCACACTTTACAATAGGAACATATTTTTTTTTTATTTATTTTTTTATTTATGTTTTTTATTTTTTTTTTTTTTTCTATGGGACTTAACTACGGGGTCATCAATCCCTAAACTTACAAACTACTTATGAACTACTTACGAACTAGGACGGCACAAATATCCATGCCCGACGGGGATTCGAACCCCCGACCGTAGTGGCCGTGCTGACCGTGACTGCAGCGCCTCAGTCACCTCGGCCACCGCGGCCGGCAGGAACATAATTACCAATGTCTGTTCAACTTGTACAATAGGAACATAATTAACAATGTCTGTTCATAGAAACAACTGTGACAACTGAAATATCACAGACAATAGAGGAAACATAATATAGGTATTCAGGCTTTCAAGGACTGAGGTTGTCACTAACGCTAACCACCATGACTATTGCTATAAATAATACTAGGATGATTGTGAACGTTATTTACTAGACGAATCATCATCACAAACGTACAAAATTAACAAAAGCAAATTATTTTTTTATGAAAATCTGCAAAACATGTTTTACCATTGCGTAAGCAAAGAGGCACTATACATGTACTACACTGCCATACAGTACGCACGGGAGATATTTTAGTGGTACAATTGCAGCATCTTCTTGATGTGCTTCTTTCAGGTTGATGGCGACTGGATTCTAGACGAATTTCCTGTGGGACTGTAGGTTTGTGGCGTTTTATAAATGTAGGTCCCGGAGATGAGGCCGCGGTATTACGGCTGCTGTTCACTGAATCCGGCCTGTGTTTGTCTCTGACATATGCTGGTGCCAGTAGGCCCCGATATACTTCTCTCCGGAAGTCTTTCAGAGTCAGCTTGTCGAGGTCTGGGCGTGAAGAGGACTACAGTTCCCAGTTTGCTTACATTCCCTTTGTAACTACTCAGTGAAAACACAAAAGTAACAGTACCTGCATGCCAACACACATAAAGTAGGTCTTGGGGAATATGTTCAATAAAATACATTACAGAAAACATGTTACGTACCCGTTGAATTGATGTTTCTATCAGACACTCGAGACAAGGTACGTTAGCGCTATGTTCAATGCAACTGGTATGCACAGATATTCATGCAATGTACCCGGAATCTGTCATTTGTTTTGAAGCACAGTCCAAACGGACATACTAATTCAATCGTTTATCGCTAGATGGCGTGGAATAGAAGTACCGTGATCGAAAAGAGGTGGTTAGTAACACTAACCACCAAGACTGAAAGAGTTAACCTGACGTTAAAATACCTCAAACTGGCCGTTAAGTTAATGACTAGAATTCTGCTCGTAACACGGCTAACGAAAATAGCAGGATTCCAAAGCTGAAAATACCGTAATATATTCACGTGATAAAACCGATTTATCGAACAAAATAACAGAAGCACTACATGTATGAAAGCAGCTTCATTGGAAAATCTAATCGTCATATTTCTCGCCCCATCCATGACAGTAGCTTGTAGACGAGTTTGATATATTGCAGTTATACAACATAACCTTAAAATTATTGTTGCGATATCTAAATACAAACTTACGGGTAACGACTAGTTCAGCGAGAATCAGTACGATGAAAATGGTTGGAATAAGAGAATTGGTTGACAATGAAGACGATGTCAATATTTTGGACGTTCTAGAGGTTATTTCGTCATCTAAAGGTCATTTTGGAAACGCTACATGAAAAACTGCACGGCCATCTGAAGAGTCCAGCAGATAGTTATGTATTTTGTAAGTTATCTGTCGAAATAGAAAACAGAATACATTATTTATGTCTGCATTACTTATGCTTGTTGCGCCCAGTGTAAGGCCTAAAATGTGATTTCTTCTTCCGATCTACTAGAACAGCGCACCTTCGCCTATTTACTATTTATAGCTTGCACTAAGGTGCTACACGCGTGACAGTATGTTATCGTACTAAGCCCTAAGCAATTTCCTGTTCTACATGTTCATTGGACAGCATTGAATTCATTTGCCACACGCGATCATGTCGCTTTTTTCCCCTTTCCATATCGTAGCGTCGTTTTTTTTCCATTGCAATGCACCCTAATATTTCTCTATTAAGGACACAACACTCTCGCACTTCTTGTAATATTCGAGCTTCTTTCACTTTCGTTTTCCATAGCGCCAAATAACAACTATCTGCTAACCTCTTCCCTGATAGTTAAATAAGGGGAACAGCTGTTTATTCAGACGGCCCTTTCATTTGTTTCTATTGCCAACCTAGTCAAGATATATCGTACCTTCTCGTTTTCTCGAGGTTAGCAAACGAGAGGTGTATCTGGCAATGACAAACGCAATTAACTTAACGGTCACATTTAACTGGACGTTAAAGGTATCTTTTCATTTACTAACGCATTGATTAACGAGAGGTGGACGAACCGGCCCTAAGAGTTTAAGACGTGCTGTGACGACAAACATGCAACGCGAGGGAGACCACACAGCTTAGCTCGACATAGCTGTCAGACGTATCCAATAGAAGTAGCCGTCGTAAGGAAAAAAAAAGTTACTTATGGAAGAATCTTCAACTTAGCCAGGAGACGGTAAACGTTCTGGCGTCGACGTTGTGGCCTTTCGTCTCTGTGTTGAGCCTTTCTCAGACGATACCGAAGGAAGGAAAATGGTTAAATTGATGTTTCAGCTGATTGCATGAGCTCTGTGTAAGAGACAAGGCATATTCTGTTGAGTTGTGGTTATCGTGATATATTTTTCTATGTTTTTATAATCACAGATTAGATTAAATTAGATTAATACTTGTTCCATACATCATGAATACGACATTTCGTAATGATGGGAACGTGTCATGTTAATGAAGGGTGTATGTTCAAGACGTTACATTACACAAAATATTATGTGACACATTTTTTTTTCCTTTTTTAGATTTAGTAATTTATATCTGAAAACTCATCTAACGAGTAGAAGGACTTGTCATTCAGAAATTCTTTTAATTTATTTTTAAATTCTAGTTGGCTATCTGTTAGGCTTGTGGCTTCTGATGTAGCATAATTTACCCATTTCTGTGCCAAACTCAGATTTAGCCCTACACAGTGAAGATCATCCTTTCTCCTGGTGTTATAACTGTGCATACTACTATTACTTTTGAACTATTGTTGGATTATTAACGACAAATGTCATAAGTGCATATATACACTGTAAAGTTACTATGATGATACTTAAATCCTTAAGTAGATGTCTGCAGGGTGATCGTGGGTGGGCTCCAGCAATTATTCTGATTACACGCTTTTTTGCAATGAATACTTTTTCTCTGAATGATGAATTACCCTAGAATATGATGCCATACGAAAGTAGTGAATGAAAATAGGCATAATAAGCTAACTTACTGAGGTTATTATCGCCAAAATTTGAAATAACCTTAACAGCATAACTAGCTAAACTCAAACGTTTCAGCAGACCGTTTGCTTCTTCCAGGTTAATCTCTCATCAATGCACACACTTAAAAATTTTGAAAATTCTACCTTAGTTACAGACTTCTGTTCAAAGTCTATATTTATTACTGGAGTTGTTCCATTCACTGTGCAGAAATGTATATAATGTATTTTATCCATATTTAATGAGAGTCCGTTTGCAGAGAAACACTTAATAATTTTGCGAAAAATTCATCACTTAGTTCTTGTCTTTTGGATGTGATTACTGTATTTGTATCATCAGTAAAAAGAACTAACCTTGCATCATCATCAAAAGTAGCAAGTAGCAAGTATATCAAGAACATAAAGGCCCCAAGACCGAACCCTGTGACACCCCATCCTTGACAGTCCCCCAGTTTGAGGAATCGGCTGATGTTTTGACATTACATGAACCACTTATTTCAACTTTCTGTATTCTTCCAGTAAAGTATTAATTGAACCATTTATGCACTGCCCAGTCAAACTATAATGATTAAGCTTGTCTACAAGAATTCCATAATTTGCACAAACAAAGGCCATTGAAAGATCACAAAAAATACGAATGGATGATCTCCGGTTATTCAGAGCATTAAATATCTGATCGGTGAAGGAATATATAACATTTTCTGTTGAAAGGCCTTTCTTAAAACCAAACAGACATTTGGTTAGTACTTTGTTTTTACAAATATTGGTTTATGTTCCGAAAAAGAAGAACACCTATGAAGACTAAATATAGCAAGGAAGGAAGATAGGGGTTTAGCGCCCCGTCGAAAGAGTGGTTATTAGAGGCGGAGGTCACGCCTGGAGTGTTTGTTTTGTGATCAGATGGGCAGTGACTAGCAATGATGTAACTAAAAAGTAGATTAGTCCACATATACTATTATTAATAGATGAAAGGAGTACTTAGTTTTGATTTGCTTGTGTCGTACAAAGTTCTTCCTATTATAGAGTTTTACACTGTATGGTTTAGGGTTCTGACAATAGAATGTTGTTCTGGATTGTGCTAAGATGGACTGCTGGCTCTTGTAGATGGAACTCTTCTGTCAAGTCCTGGATCGAAACAGTAGAGCTGCCTCGAACTGTCTACTACTGTCTGTGTGGTGCTGTGGTGCACCGGCATATGTAGGCGAGCCTCCTTCTTCCTATTGGCTGGCGCGCGAAGCACGCAAAGAGGGAACGAGACTGAGGGCGCTCCCGGCGGCCGAAGTACTGTGGAGCGACTTTTCGCTCTTCTTGTAGTGGCGCGGCGACTTCTGTAGACCGCCGGCGTTGTGATGAAAATCGACGCAACAGTTTGGGTACGGGTGGGGAAGAAAATGGACCGCGCCCTTTCAAAGGAACCATCCCGACTTTGCCTGGAGTGTTTTAGAGAAATCACGGAAAACTAAATCAGGATGGGTGGAGGTGGAGTTGAATCACCGTCCTTCCGAAGACAAGTCTAGTGTGTTACCACTGCGCCACCTCTCTCCGTGGACTACAGACAGATAGTTGTTATTCACAGGGCATATACATTAGCATGTTCTGGAGAAAAGATCGTTATTTGAACCATTTCGGGTTACGCATTTAAGGTGGAGACATCACGGGACACCACCACACCTGTAAGATGACTCTTCAGCTCTCGTTGCCGCCGTAAACTGAGCTAATGGATCGATGTGACTTGAACAGATGTGCAGGATGTGTGCTTGAAACATGGCACAATACCGACATGAGAAAATGATGAAGTTCCACCGGGGAAATTGCTGCTCCTATGATGGATCAGACTACCCGCAACCCGAGAAGATCGACATGTCATCCTAAAGGTATTGCAGGACATATTTCTATCATCCTCGTCTCTGGCGCAACAGTGAAACACATCGTAACACTACGTCTGTCCCGGTCTATTGCGGCATTGGTTACGTGCGAGTAGTGCAACATCATTTCCGCTTCTCGCGTCCTCGTGCATCCAGTCTCCTTCATACAATCCCACTTTCTCCATTTCCTCTTCATTTATCCACGTTTTATGTGGCCTCAAATATTTGTGAAGCTAAAGGACCAAAGTGTAGTCACCAATCCCTCGATTTGCAAACTACATAACCTAACATACGGTGCCTCGTGGGATTAGCCGTGTGGTCTAAGGCATCATACTACGGACTGGGCGACTGCACCCACCGGGGGTTCGAGTCGTCCTTCTGGCATGGGGGTGTATGTGAGTGTGTGTTGTTCTTAGTGTAAGTTAGTTTGAGAAGTTTATGGTTCTATGGACTGATGACTAAAGCAGTTTAGTCATTTTAGTCAGGTCCTCCATCGCATATTTCTAACTCCAAGCTTGTAACGGCATCCTTTCTTTTATATACATCGCGAATGTATCATTTCAGTTTATCATTAATGTATCTGTAATGGTGGTTGTACTAGTCATCCTTTCTTGAATTATTTAATGTCTCTTTTTATCAAGTAATGTTAAGCTGTCGCACCTTACTAACTGTGACATCTTTGCTACAAGTAGTTTCTATTTTCCACGTTTATCTGCGACCCTCACTTCTGACGCACACTACATGACTGGTTCTATTATTGCCTTAAATACTTTCTTCTTTGTTTGATTGAAGAAGTTATCATTCTACATTGTCCGATCTGGAGTCTTAATCCCGTTCTTTCCTTTCCCCGTCCTCTTCCTTATGTCGTTCTCACCAACTAATATATAAAGCAGAGTGTCCGTATGTTTGTACGTGTTGCATACAAATCTACAGTTTTGTTCCAATCTTTATCAAATGTTGTACACGTAAGCTTCAATCCTTGAGAACGGTCGCCGTAAGCGTAAGAATCACGTAACGATATATAGTTCACGAGATATGACGTCATAAACAATGAGATGCGCGAAAAACTGCTGCATTTTGCGACAATGCTGCTCATTTTCACCTAAGCCACTGGACCGATTTAAACCAAATTTGGTACACACATTCCTTATCGTGAGGTAACAATTGCTACAGGGATAAGAATCACAAACGAGACATGGTTCAGAAGATATGACATCGTAAACAATTTAACTCACAAGAAACTGTACATAATCCGACGAGACTTTAAAAATACGCTGTACGAGAAATAGAGTACTTAGCGACTTGCGACAAACTTTAAACATAACTTAAAACCTTTATTAAACTTTTTCTTACTGACTACCATACCAAAATAATGAAAGGAAAAAAGTTTCTCGCTTATTACTTTTCCGCTGTTTATGGAGTAAAGCTACGGCATTAAGTATGAGGTTAAAATTTATTATTTGTGCACCACAAATTTTAGCCGCAGGAAATTTTACATGGAGTATACACACATATACATGAATGTACCTTTCTATACCTTCTAAATTGTATCACATTCTGACACGTAGTTCATGAGATATGAGCACATAAACAGTAACGTTCCGCTGTTCATGGACTGAAACTACCGCTTTCGGTATGACGTTACAATTTATAATTTCTACACTACAAATGGTAACCGCAGTAAATTTTACAGACAGTACACACTTATATAGTTGAGCGTACCTTCTAAATTGTGTCACAGTACGACACGTAGTTCTTGAGATATGAGTACATAAACAATAACGTTCATGGAAAAGCGCCCCTTCCCGCACCAAGTTATAATCTACTACTTCTTTAGTACTAATTGTATTCTCAAGAGATTTTACAGACATACATCCCTTATAATATATATATATATATATATATATATATGAAAAATGGCAGGAATAAATAAATAAATACCCAGGTAACGCCAGGTTTTGAGCTAGTCTTCATTAAATTTAACTCCCAGTAGTCATAATCACTCACATTTTATGTTATCTCTCTCTAGTTTTATGTCGTTTATCTCCCATATCCACATACTTTGATTTGTCAATATTAACTTTCAAATCCCATTTACCATATTCTTCAAGCACCTAAGTCACATCCTGCCGATCTTCTATTACTATCATTTGCAAAGAGACGAGTACTTGGCTGCCTTGGTATAGGTTACAAACGTTTGACGTGTGTTCACCGACGCCACCGCACGCGCTTCCCAGGCGTCACATGCACCTTCCGCGTGTGTTTCTTCTGCCTGGTCACGCCTGCTGCGGTCGTTTTGGCAGCGCCGGCACTGCTAGACCCGGAGCTCCCACGCGGCTAACGGTCAGCTGAGGGCGTGAGCCTAGCGCGTCCGTGCGTGGCGCAGACCACGGCCAACGCCCTCACATTACACACACCTCTTGTGCAAAAAACCCCAACTGCCATGGTTTTTGGCCCACTTCAGGTTACGGTAGTAACACTAAAAGTGGGACTTTACGATCGTCTTTTGACACCTCGATATTTAAATGAAAATGACGGCTTAACCATTCATCTGACAATTGAATAACCGAATTTGTAGAGGAGAAAATTCTCTACAACTTTGCTCTCTTTTTTTTCATATCTAGTATCATTCCAAACATATTTGCAAAAATAACGGAGATTTTGGGATGTATGTCTGTCTGTCTGTTCGTCTGTCCGTAACGTGTTCCCTGTTTTTAAGACGAACCGCTCAACCGATCAGCACCAAATTTTACAGACATAATTGTAGGCCGTCAGAGACCAGAACCTCCTCTTTCTCAAATTTTTCGGACTAAAAACACGGTAGTAATACCAAAAAAGCCGTTTTTAATTTAATTGTAATTGCAAACGAATCGTTCATCTGACACCAAAATTGAATAACCTAATTGGTAGAGGGGAACATTCTCCACAACTTCGCTCTGTCATGTTTTTTTCATATATTGCATCGTTGCAGAGTTATTTGCAAAAATTACGGCGATTTGACGATGTCTGTCTGGCTGTAACGTGTTCCCACTTTTTAGGTCGAACCGTTCAACCGATCGGCACAATCGTTAGCTACCAAAGACCAGAACCTCGCTTTTTGAAATATTTCGGACAAGAAAAACGTTAGTAAAGCCAAAAAAAAAAATCATTTTGTAAAGTAATTTGGATTGCAAATAAACCGTTCATCTAACGAGAAAATTGAATAAACGAATTTGTAGAGGAGAAAATTCTCGACAACTTTGTTCCCTTACGTTTTTTTCATATCTCGTATCGTTTGAGAGATATTTACAAAATTAACGAAGATTTGACACCCTCCATTGAATTAACGAAAACCAGCCGTTAGGAGATGTCACGTGACATTCCTCGCCCAGAACACTCTCTGGCATACGCCATCTTGCGTTGCGTATTTGATGATTTCCTTATTGTAACTTACACGTTATCATTTCAAAGCAATGGCGCACTGAGGAATTAACAAAAACACATCGTTCTTCGTACAATAAATGATAATCTAGTATCTACAAATGCCATATTAGCATCAGTTAAGAACGGCCATCAGTAGTATGAGATTAAAGGACTCTTTTTTTTATTGTTAGCTGTAGCGTAGTGGGCAAGGCTTTGGAGTATGACGCTAAAGGTTGGTGGTTCGGAACCAGCCTCTATCTAATTTTTTTCCCTAAAGGTGTATCAGACACTTTTATTAATTAATTTTTTATATTTAGATTATTATTTTGGTCCAAAAAGGTGTAACAGAACTACTAAAGAAACTGCATACGCTACGCTTGTCCGTCCTTTTTTGGGGTATTGATTATTGGCTAACTGTTCGTTGGGATTTCTTGTTTTAAAGTTTACGTATCTTCGTGCTTTATTTCTCTTAAGGCAATTTCATTTATTTTCAAAATTTTTTTGTAGTACATATTTTCCTCCGTACTGTTCCACTTTATTAAATCTTGGTTAATGACATGTGATTTTAAGGTACCAAATAGTTGAGTTACCGTTCTAAGCCATTCACAACCTTCATTGTTTTACTTCTATCCGATTTTGCGAACAGTAATTGGCATGTATTATTTGATACCTTATAAAAGTATTACAAATAATGTCTAGTTGAGTATTCGTTTGTTTGTAATGAATACATACGTTAGCGAAGTTGTGGGATCTCTCTGTAGCTATGCAACCTTACCAGTATAACCCCACCAGTAAAATCTTCTGCTTGCCATTTCGGATTCCCGTTCGAGGTCGACCGTCATTACCGCATCTGCGGTGAAGTAATGAACCGTACGCGCTCGTCGTATACAGAAATGTGTTCTGCCGTTTCAAACGCAGGAAAGACCAGGACTAATTTTTCAGGTTTGATGAAGTGTGTAACCCGTCCCCGCGGCCGTAATGTTACTACAGCCTGCCAGACAGGTGCGTTTTGTTTCAGAACACACACACACACACACACACGCGCGCGCGCGGGTTATTTACTAATTAGCGACTCCACAGCAGGCGGGCGGCCTTTTGTGTCGGGGAAATCGGCAGCTCCGCGAGCCAGCAAGCGATTGCAGAAAATTCTAAAGGCAGAGCCAGACCCCCCTCTCTCTCTCTCTTCCCTCGCCCCCCTCCCCTTCCCTCCCATCCATCATTCATATGGGCATCGGCACCTCCCTGACTCCCAGGTGGCTCTGATCGCTCATCACAGCAACGGTAGGAGCGAGACCTTTTAATTCAGCACAGGCGGCACAGTTGAGCCACATTCCCAACTCGTCGAACTGGTTAGATACGTACTATAGCTGGCGTCATATAAGAAGGCGCTTCCGCGCACAGAGGCGAGGCGACAGGGGAAGCGTGGAGGGGAGGAGGGAGCTACGGCCGAGCGACAACAGTTGCGCTTGCGAGAGAAACATTGCGTAACTAGTGGCCAGCCACGCGCCTACAGAGTGAACGTTATTGGCTGTCATTGCGGTAATGGAGGGGGATGCGCAGAACGGCGGTGACGCAGACTATAGTCATACGTGGAGTTTCCGACTGCTGTAACTACACTATTCAAAACAATTGGGTGGTCAGGTGGCCATTAAAATTGATACACCAAGAAGAAATGCAGATGTTAAACGGGTATTCATTGGAGAAATATATTATACTAGAACTGACATGTCTTGTCGGTTAAATTTCGCGTCTGTAGTACATCATCTTCGTGGTGTAGTAATTTAATGGCCAGAAGTGTATAGATATGGTAACGTATTTTATTCAGATATTCCTGACAACTGAAATTTGTATGTGATGCAGTTGCTGTCTCAACTCTACTTCACTTGAAGTTTACATGGAGTTTACTTCCAGCGAGGCAACATGGGGCTACCTTAATAGTCAATATGGCATTCTCTTTGCCCTCTGATATGGTCTTTGATCACCTCGGATGGCCAGTACAGTTGCACACCTCCTTGGCATGGGCAGTATGAGATCATTAATCAGCTCTTGAGGGTAATTTGGCCACTCTTCCACGAGTGCAATATCCAGCTTTGCAACTGTTGTGGGAGAAGCTGGTCTCACTACCGTGTATCCACCAACTGCGTCCGAGATATGCTCAATGCGGTTAAAGTCCGGTGAACAAGTTCGCGAATCCATTCTTTCAGTTCCCTCAGCTTCAATCACGTTGTCCACCAGTGCAGCTCTGTTGGTGATGAGCGTTATCGTCCACCAGAAGGAATCCATCTCTTACGCCACCAGCATAGCGCACAACCGGTCGCATAATTGAATAAACAATGTTCATACAGCTGCTGGTACGTTCTTCCGCGTTCAAATTTATCAGCTGTAGTCCCAACCCACTGATTATGGAGATATTTAAACTTGGTGTACCACACAATATGATGGGAGACTCCTGTAAATTTCTTAGCAAGAGAATGGTGGTTCAAATTTACCTCCAACTATCCAGATTTAGGTTTTCTGTGATTTTCCTAAATCACTTCAGGCAAATGCCGGGATTGTTCCTTTCAAAGGGCACGACCGATTTCCTTCCACATCCTTACCCAAACACTTCGAGCGTAAGCTCCGACTCTAATGACCACGCTGTCGACTCCAAGATTCCTTCCTTCCTTCCTTCTTCTTAGTAAGAAAATCAAACTGATGAGAACGAAGGCTGCAGTCAGCTTTAACACAAGATGCTTAGCTGAAGGAATTACACCCAAGTATGCTCAACATAAAGAGAGCCCTGAAGATGGTGTGATTATAACGCCGAAACAGGTCGAACACAAAATCTTGGCCTACGTGTGCTGTTCGTTACGACTGCAGTCCTGATGTTCCTTCGGCCAGTTGCTGTGGACTAAACGGTTTCGTGGTTTCAATGGGACACATGCGACACACCTCCGTAAAGTCCACATTACAGAAAACGATTTTGGACTGCTTGTATTGCTACTGTGCATACTGTTGCTGCCTGGAGAGTGGGGTATTCAGCCTCCTGTCTCGAAGGACTGGTAATCGGAGATCACGGCCATCTCTTGTTGATGTTACCCGTGGACGATCTCGGCCTTGCCTTCTTTTAAGCGTTCCTGTTGGCTGAAATCGCGCTCAGGCCCTGTAAATTATACTTAGGGACACCTCCATGCTTTTTCGTCCCGCTTGCATCATTCCTATTGATGTCCGTTTCATAGCTTCGGGTAAGTCATATTGTTTTAGCATTGCATTAAGTACTGACTACACCATCTGAACCCAACTGCTTGTGAATTCGTTTGGTGCAGTAAAAATAAGTCAACAGTAAACCCCTCTGCATCAACTTTCCGTTATTACCACTCTCTCTGTTGTCGTAATGATTTTGCCTGGACTCCATAGAACCGACAGAAAGACTTCGAAACATTTTAGTTCATTCTACCGATGACAATACTTCTGAACCTAGATATCTCATCTGATCCCCCGGTTGTTTTAACCAGTATGGATATTATGTATCAAAATTTACCAAATCAGTGCCCTCTTACGACACTTACAAGGGAAACACCAAGTATGATACAACGGAATTTGATGGGGCGTAGGTATGTTGTGAGGAAATTCCTCCAGACCATCAAGCTAAAAGGATTTGTTCCAGTAGGCCTTGATTTCTAAGAAAATCGAGATCAAAAACGCAGCAAATCACCACGCGTAACGTGTCTACTTATGAATGGCGGTTACCGCTCAGCAAGACAGAGTGGTGTACTCGGCAAGGTGCTAGGCTGCCATGCAGGCGACCTGGGATTAAGTCCGACAAAACTGTTCTGGCACCAGGTATCGAACCTGGGTTTCCTGCATGGGAGCCTAGCACCTTGCCGATTACACCACTCTATCTTGTTGAGCGGTAAACCTCATGTATAGGTAGACACGTTACGCGTGGTAATTTGCTGCGAATTTGATCTCGATTAGAAATTAGAAATTAAGGCCCATTGGAATAAATCCTTTTAGATTGATGGTCTGGAGGAATTCCCACATAACATTGCTGCTACTCATCGAAATCAGTTGGTACCATACTTGGTGCTCCCCATGTTAGTGGTCCATAATGCCGTGTGATATTTTAAATATTGTGGGTGAAATAGTACAAATGCAGTGACCCCCTAGCTGCCGTGTGCCTTAAATTTACCATCTTTAATGATCAGCACACCGTTGGAAGAATTTGAAATTCGTGGCTGCCTGTTCATACACTCCATTATGTATCAGCAAGCACCTATAATGTATTAATGAAAATATAAATGTTTATTCGAAGAGATTTCGGGCCTTCAGCCGGTCGTCGTTAAATCGAGTCCACTTTATTTCTGCTGGACACCTGCAAGCCCTCTTCAAGTGAGCCACGAAGGCTGAGGAAGGCGTTCTCCGTTCCGTCTTATGGAGCGTGACCGCATGCGCGAAAATTTGAGTGACAGGTGGAACTCACTGCCCACAGCAGCGCCCCAGGTGGTTGACGTGCAGAACTAAGCCTCGCCGGAACTGCAGCTCGCCGTGGCTATTGAAGTCCTGTGGGGGGTCTTCCTCTGGATCAAGTCTTGGAGATGACGGGATTCCATACAGTGTCCAGCTGCTAGATGCTGTCACCGGTTATCGAATGAATGCTACGCGCATTTCCACTGATTCTTTTATGAAGGAGTAAAAAAAGTATGTTGGCGAGAACTGAAGTTTTGTTGTACTCCATCGAATTTCGAGTAGAAATGCAATGTTTCGCCACTGAAGATTTGCCGAGTTCCAAAATGCGGGTGCATCGCTTATGTTCCGTGCAGCGTTTTCCCACTGTGCGCGTTGTCTGTCCTATGAAATCAACACCACATTGGCAAGGTATCTTGTAAATTCCCGCTTTCCGCAATAATATACTATTCTTCACTGGTCCCAGCAGCTCTGACATTTTAGCTGGTGGGCGTAAAATTACTCTCAATTGGAAATTGTAAAGGCTTCTTGCTATTGTTCAAATGTTTGTAAATCTATCGGAACAAACTGCGTGATCATCAGTCCGTAGCTTACAAACTACTTAAACCTAGATAAACTAAGGACGAACACACACACCCATGCCCCAGGGAGGACTCGAACCTCCACGGCGAGCAACCGCGCGCTCCGCAGCGAGACGCTTTAGACCGCTCGGCTACTCCATCGCGGCTCTTGCTATTGTAAACGAATGGATTGCAACGAAGGGGAGAAAAGTTAATGACTTTGCCGACGTATCCTCCGCCTTAACCTCGTGCTGGGACCTGCGTTTAACTGTTAATTTGCCGAGACAGTATCGACTTTCTTAGAATACAGCTTCTTTTTTTTTTTTTTTTTTTTTTTTTTTAGGTGGTCAAGCTCCTGCATCTGCATTTTCTCAATGTAGAAAAATGTAAGGTGATGCACATGAGTAGGAAAGACAATCCCATAATGTTCGAATGCAGCATTTGTAGTGAGCTTCTTGATGCTGTCGCGTCGTTCAAATATTTACGCGTAACATTGCAGAGCGATATGAAATGGAACGAACATGTACGGACAGTTGTGAGTAAGGCGTACAGCCGACTTCGGTTTATTGGGAGAATTTTGGGAAGATGTACTTCATGTGTAAAGGAGACCGCGTATAAAACGCTTGTACGACCACGTCTTGAGTATTGCTCAAGTGTTTGGGACCCACAGCAGATCAGTTTAAAGGAAGACGTAGAAGCAGTTCAGAGGCGAGCAGCTAGGTTTGTTACTGGTAGGTTCGACCAATGCTCGAATATTACGGAAATGCTCCGGCAACTCAATTGGCGATCGCTGGGGAAAAGACGACGTTCTTTTCGTGAATTTCTGTTCAGGAAATTTAGAGGGCCGGAATTTGAAGCTGTAGTACGATCTTGCTGCCGCCTACTTATATTTCACGTAGTGATCACAAAGACAAGATAAGAGAAATTAGGTCTCGTACGGAGGCATATAGGCATTCTTTTTTCCTCGTTCTATTTGGTAGTGGAATAGGAAAGGAAATGCCTAGTAGTGGTACAGTGTACTTTCGCCACGCACCTTACGGTGGATTGCGGAGTATGTATGTAGATGTAGATGCGACGCTACATGGGCACTAGGTACAAGGGTTTGTAGGACACCCATAGTTTGTTATGGATGATGGTAACTTGCAACTCTAAATCCTCCATTGCCACCAAGGGAGACAAGGGGCTGACCGTGTCGACGATGTCGACCTGTTCAAAATATTCTTTGTTGAACATAAAATAATCCGAGGAGAGATTAGATTAATACTTCTTCCATAGATCATACATACGACACTTCGTAATGATATGGAATGTGTCAGTGTAGTAAATATTGTCTACACTTGCCAATCAATATTTTAAGGATTCTTTATTACATTTTTTGTTCTTTTCTATTATTTTTTAAAGTTTTATCTAAAAATTCATCTACATTGTAGAAGGAGTTGCCATTCAGAAATTCCTTTAATTTCTTTTTAAATACTATTTGGCTATCTGTCAGACTTTTGATGCTACTTGGTAAGTGACCAAAGACTTTTGTGGCAGCACACTTCACCCTTCTCTGAGCCAAAGTTAGATTTAACCTTGAATAGTGAATACCATCCTTTCTCCTAGTGTTTTAGCTGTGCACACTGCTATTACTTTTCAATTGGGTCGGATTGTTAATAACAATTTTCATGAGTGAATATATATTGTGAAGCTATAGTGAAGATCTCTAGATCCCTTAAAAAGGTCTGCAGGATGCTCCTGAGTGGGCTCCAGCAATTATTACACGCTTTTGTACAATGCATACCTTTTTACTCAATGTTGAATTGCCCCAGAATATGATTCCATATGAAATCAGTGAATGAAAATAGGTGTAGTAAGCTAATTTACTGAGATGTATATCACCAAATTTTGCAATGACTCTGATAGCATAAGTAGCTGAAGTCAAACGTTTCAGGAGATTTTCAATATGTTTCTTCCAATTCAGTTCCTCATCAATGCAAACACCTAAAAATTTTGAATATTCTACGTTAGCTACACATTAATGTTCAAAATCTAAATTTATTATTGGTGTCATGCCATTTACTGTTTGAAACTGTATATACTGGGTTTTATCAAAGTTTAATGAGAGTCCATTCGTAGAGAACCACTTAATAACTTTCTGGAAGATATCATTTACAATTTCAGCAGCTAATTCCTGTTTGTCAGGTGTGGTAGATATACTTGTATCATCAGCAAAAAGAACTAGCTTAGCATGTTCGAGAATGTAGAATGGCAAGTCATTAATATATATTAAGAACAGCAAGGGACCCAAGACCGAACCTTGTGGGACCCCATTTTTGATAAGAGAGAGAGAGAGAGAGAGAGAGAGAGAGAGAGAGAGAGAGAGAGAGAGAGAGCCGAAACGCAGCAGTGACACCCCGCCCACCAGCTGGGCGCTGCTACAGGGCAGAGTGTTCCACCTCTGCAATTTCCGCGCATGCGCAGATCACTCTTAGCGCGCTATGTAGGACGGAACGGAGAACGCCTTCCAGGGCTCCGTCCTCTCGCCTCTCCTTTACCTGACGTAGGGGAGAGTAGTACACTGTGAAACACGATACACAGTGAAACATTCCATCACAATTCTTTTTAGCTATTTTTTTTTCCTCTCGTTAGTTTCCTTCTATGTTTATTATGGTAAGATACATCTTTGACTGTAATGGTGGACAATTTGGTTGATTATCCTTGATTCTATACGTTATTATTGGTTTCCGTTGGTCAGAAGTAACAGTTAACGTCTCTTCGTAAGTTTAATATTTTCGATATATCATACAGCTAAAAGAAGTATTAAGTTTTGTGATACAATACACATCTTTAGCTATATGTTGACCAGTTTTAAATGTGGTAGATACGTAGATTAAGAATTGTGACTAACTTTTTATTTTATGGTGACTTTGGTACACAGTGATCACTTGTATGTGGTACACAGTGAAACAGGACCACTGGCCTCAGATGCATGTATGACTTCTCCTAACACCAGAGCGAGCAGTTATTGAACAGAAGACTGAGAAAAAGGACAGAGCTGGAAGAAAAGGAGAAAAGAAGTATGAAGAGAGTCAACAATAAAAAAATGGTGTGTAAGTAAAACAGTTTCAAGTGAAGTGATGAAGAAAGTGACAAAGATCCAGTGAAACAGAGATAAGTGTATCAACACATCTTTTTAACTTGAAACGGGACGTTATGATTGGTGACTGCATTTTGGTGAAATTCCAAAACAATGTGTATTTTGAAGCTAAAGTCTTGAAGTCGGTAGTTTGTGGTACTGAGTGTGAAGTCTCGTAACTTCAGAAAAAAAATGGTTTTGTATTCCCAGTTGCAGAAGACATAGTCTGTGTTTCACATGACCTTGCAACCATTTTGCTACCTGCGTTGCCTATGGTTACTAAGACACTCTTCAACCACTGGTATATTCGTGAAACATTTGCAGAGATTGTTTAAAATTGTTATTTCACTTACTAATTAGTAGCAAAATTATTATTTTCTGTTCAAAAATATAGACAAAGTCTGTTCTTTCAAGTAAACAAAAAAAATTTTTTTGTGAGTATTATTTTATACGAAACAATCAAAAGGGTAATTTTTGTTTTACTGTGTACTACTCTCCCCTACTCGGCAGACTTGCCTCGGCCGCCCTTCCATCTCTCTCAGTATGCTGATGACAGTGCCTTCCTAGCTCTCGACCCTCCCTCGCCCGTTCCCAGCACTTTCTCCAGTCTCCCCTCTCCCAATCCACCACCTGGTGTAACCAGATCTTTGTATCTCTTACTGTTAGGGCGGCACAAGGGGTGTTATGACTTAACTGCCTCACTCTGTATATAATCACCATAAATTAAATTCAATCGATACTTCACTTGCTTTGCCATCATTTAAAGAACGTCAGTATTATCGTGAGATAATTTCGACATTTTGTTTCCTTAAATTTACAAAAATTTTCTCACTTGCTTACTTTGTAGTTTGTAAGTTAATTTAACATAGCTGTTTGAAAGCGATGAATCACGAGAAATATTCTAGTTTTATTGGAGTTGAAGACCAAGAAAGGGACGCAGAGGTTGGGAAGGGGGTAAGACAGGGTAGTAGCCTTTACCCAATGTTGTTCAATCTGTACATTGAACAGGCAGTAAAGGCATGGAAGAAGAAATTTGGAGAGGGCATTAAAGTGCAGGGAGAAGAAATAAAAACATTTTGGTTTGCCGATGACATAGTAATTCTGTCAGAGACTGCAAAATATCTGGAATAGCACTTGAATGGAATGGACAGTCTTGAAAGGAAGAACATTAACCAGAGTAAAACGAGGGTCATGGAATGCAGTGTCAGAAAATCAGGCGATGCTGAAGGAATTAGATTAGGTCTTTCTTTCAAATGTTTGTAAATCTGTCGGACCAAACTGGGTGGTCATCAGTCCGTAGCTTACAAACTACTTAAACCTAGATAAACTAACCTAAGGACAAACACACACACACCCATGCCCCAGGGAGGACTCGAACCTCCACGGCGAGCAACCGCGCGCTCCGCAGCGAGACGCTTTAGACCGCTCGGCGAATTAGATTAGGTAATGAGACAGTAAAAGTAGTAGATGAATTTTGTTATTTGGGTAGCAAGATAACTTCTGATGGCCGAAGTAAAGAAGATATAAAATGCAGAATGGCTATGGGAAGAAAAACGTTTCTGAAAAGCGAAATTTGCTGACATTAATTTAAATGTTAGGAAGTCCTTTCTGAAAGCATTTATCTGGAGTGTAGCATTGTATGAAAGTGAAACGTGGACGATTAGGAGTTCAGATAAAATGTTGATAGAAGCTTTTGAAATGTGGTGCCACAGTCGAATGATGAAAATTAGATGGATAGATCACGTAAATAATGAGGAGATGCTTAACCGAATCGGGGAGAAAAGGAGTTTCTGGCATGTCCTGACTAAGAGAAGGGATAGATTGGTTGGACAGATTCTGAGACATCAAGGAATAGTCAACTTAGCATTAGAAGGAAGCGTGTGGCGTAAAACTCGTAGAGGGAGATCGAGGGACGAATATAGTAAGCAGATTCAAAAGGATGTAGGTTGCCGAACGTATTCTCAGATGAAGAGACTTGCACAGGACAGGGTAGCGTGGAGAGCTGCATCAAACCAGTCTGCAGACTAAAGACCACAACAACAAACATTCTAATTTAGGCAACAACGCAAACGTGTTCCTTTTCTACAGTATTAAGTTGGTAAGATGAGCCCACTAATTCCGGCAGATAACTGGTTACAGGGGTTGTAAAATATTACGCTCGGGGAATAACAAGCTACACGCAGTAGGGGTAATTAAATTTCCGGCGAGAGTGCGGAAGTCCGTAAATAAATCCGGGCAAATGTTTGTCTGCAGCCGCCGAGCCTCCTCGTGGAGTGTAATGGCGCGCGCGCGCTCGCAGGGTTACCAACTTCAGTGGGCGACCTGAGCGGGGAATTCCCCGCGGGCTGCGATCTCGGCCGCGAGTATTTTCCCGGATGTAGACTACGAGCGTGTGCCGCGCGCATATCGATTAGTCGCCTGCAACAATGGCAGAGGGGAGGGGGGCGAGGGGGTGTACAAGGGCGGGCTTTTAGGCAGATTGTGCGAGTTGCGGCCTAATTACTGAGAGGTGGCGGCCCTGCTCACCGTAGCCCAACTTAAGAGGGGCTCTTCTGTTTGTGTCGAACGGGACTGTGATGCGGCCTCGCTGACCTAATCACATTATTGTCTTGATAGACTCTTCCGATGACTCGTAAATGTTTAACCTGTAACTAACGTGGTGGCAAACATGCGACACTAACGCCGTGGTGCGGTCAATCTGACCTCTCACACTTTAGGTGGGTGTATTGTTAACAATTTGAACACCTTCGAAATTCTCTGTTATGCATATGAAAGAGACTTTAATACTAAGTAAATAAACATGAAAATACAATACAATAACATTACATAATTATTGTTCAACTGCCATTCAGATTGTTTATTGCATTTCTCGTACACTAATACATTTATATCTACATCTACATAGATACTCTGCAAATCATATTTAAGTGCCTGGCAGAGGATTCATTAACCACTTTCATAACTTTTCTTTACCGTTCCATTCTCTGATAGCGCGCGGGAAGAAAGAACACCTAAATCGTTCCGTTTTAGATCTGATTTCTCTTATTTTATTGGGATGGTGATGTCTCCCTAAGTAGGCGGGTGCTAGCAAAATATTTTCACATTCAGAAGTAAAAATCGGTGATTGAAACTTCGCAAACAGATCACGCCGCTATGAATAACGTCTTTCTTTTAATGATTTCCACCCCAATTCGTGCAACATTTTCGTGACGCTTTCCCCCCCGTAACGAGATAAAACAAAACGAGCTGCCCTTCTCTGAATCTTCTCAATGTCTTCCGTCAGTCCCACCTGGTGAGGGTCCCACAAGGGGCAACAGTACTCCAGTAGAGGACGCACAAGTGTGATGTAGGCAGTCTCTTTGGTGCATCTTCAAAGCGTTCTGCCAGTGAAACGTAATGTTTGGTTCGCCTTCCCCACAATATTTTCTATGTGTTATTTCCAGTCTAAGTTGTTCGTAATTGTAACACCTAGGTATTTAGTAGAATTTACGACCTTAAAGTTTGACTGATTTATCGCGTAATTGAAGTTCAGTGGTCATGTGTATTACCTCACACTTTTCTTTATTTAGTGTCAACTGCCAATTTTCGGACCATGTAGAAATTTTGACTAAATCGCTTTGCAGTTGCTTTTGATCCTCTCTTGACTTCACTAACCGATAAACGACAGCATCATCCGCGAACAGTCGGAGCTATTCAGATTGTCTCCTAAATCATTTATAAACACGAGGAAGAGTAGGGGACCTATAACGCTTCCCTGTGGAACGCCAGATATCACTTCTGTTTTACTCGATGACTTACCGTCAATTACAACGAACTGTGTCCTTTCTGTTTTCCATTAGCTAATAATGACAATAAATCTTTGATAGATTTTGTATATTTTCTTGAAGAACTAATGAAACAAAAAACGTAACGTTTTTAACTCTAAGAAATACCCCTTGAAAAATCAGAGCCGTCCAAATCACAGATTTTCACAACAGTCCTTGCAGACCTGATATGTCGTTAGTCGTAACTCCTGCGGCAGTCGTGGGTTCTCAGCTCGCTTTTGCATATGTTTCCACACAGGACTACGGGCCAGCTCTTTCAAAATGTTCAAATGTTTGTAAAGCTTATGGGACTTAACTGCGGGGTCATCAGTCCCTAAACTTACAAACTACTTACATGCTACCTTACACCAAAGACTGCACAAACATCCATGCCCGAGGGGGGGATTCGAACCCCCGACACGGGAAGCCTCGCGATCCACAACGTGGCAGCTCTTTCAGAAGCATACCTCTGTCGACATGAGCTTCATCTGATCTAATCTTCTGAAGAACATAGACATTACTCATCTTTTCTTCTAAGTTTCTGGCCGACCGCGGTTGCCGAGGGGACTGAGGCGCTCCAGTCACGGTCTGCACGGCCACTACGGTCGGGGGTTCGAATCCCCCCTCGGGCATGAATATTTGTGCCGTCTTTAGTATAAGGTAGTAAATAAGTAGTTTGTAAGTTTAGGGACTGATGACCCCGTAGTTAAGTCCCATAAGCTTAACAAACATTTGAACATTTTTTCAAAGTTTCGGTCTGAAGTGTTCACACATTCCTACTTGCAGCAGATCCTTCACCTGTAAAATTACTCTGTTCCTCCACGTTTCAAAAGCTTTGAAATGGAAAATATCGAGATCATGTGAGAAAAGTAATAGCAGAAAAAATTACACAAACTACGTAGTGGGGTTAAAATTACCGTGGGCAATTTTCGAAAGGAGGTCACTCATGTTACAGAAGCTCTGGCATAACATCACATGCTTTGCCGGTCCACTCACAACTAAACTCGAAGCTAACGAGCCGATGGGCGCAATAATGGGTAGGGAAATGGCTAAATCGCAATTGTTGCGGAAAGCGCGTGGTTAGATAGACCGCACCACGTTACTTAAAGGTTAAGTACAAATCCTTGCAACAGGGATATAGGGATTCGAGTCCGACACCATGCTTTCAATGGTATTCTTCCCTGTTCCATACATCTTAAGTGCCCAAACCATAACATTTTTATCGGTAACTAGCTGAAAACCCGGAGTTGCCCGGGTATTTATTTATTTATTCTTGCACTGAGTTAGTACTTTTCCTATCCCCTTCTCTGTCTGTTCATTTCTTTTTTCCTGATAATCAAGTTATATTTAGCGGAGAATATATTACAAAATAACGCTGTCTTGCATAATATACAAAATTATAAGTGCATTATCCAAACAAAGAAAGGTGGTAGTCAAAACACAAATGACACATGAAATTTGTACGATCTCATATTTATCGAATAATATGTTGTATAATTGTATATTTTTTCAGGTACATATTCATTTGTATAAGAGCTGTATGTCTGTAAAACCTGTTGCGAATACAGTTAGTGGTAAAGAAGTAATAGATTAAAACTTGGTGCGTCATAGGGCGGTTTTTCTGTCAACTTTACTGTTTACGTGTTCGTATCTCATGATCTACGTGTCGTATGAACTTTCAGCTATATGTGTGTATACTGTCCATAAAATATCCTGCGGCTACAATTCGTAGTGTACAAACTATAACGAATGATGTAGTTTTAGTCCATGAACAGCGGAAAAGTAGTAAGCCAGAAACTTTTTTCCTTCCATAATTTTGCTATGGTTGTCAGCGAGAAAAAGTTCAATAAATGTTTCAAATTATCTTCAAAGTTTGTTGCAAGTCGCTAAGTACTGTTATTCTCATGCAGTGTGAATAAAGTCTCATCTCATTAAATGGCAGTTTCTTCCAACTACATTGTTTATGACATCGTATCTCCTGAGCCATATGGATGGTGTTGAACAGCAACCTCGTATGTAAAAAAAAAATAATCAATTTTACAGTTATCACGATAGCATATAAATAAAAACAATTATTGTGACTATAAATTATTTCATTAATAAAATATTCCATGATAACATACTGGAAAATAGTTTTCAAGCCATAAATTAAGTAAAACATGTTAACGATGTTCTTACATGAACAAACTGACATACAAGGTCACAGTGCAACACCATCGATATGTCGTATGTGGTTCTTACCAAGACAGCATTGTTATCTCACGGTAAGGAATATCTACACTAAATTTGGTTGAAATCGGTGCAGTGGTTTAGGAGGAAATATGCAACACACTCGTTTGTCGCAGCAGCTTTTCTCGCATCTCAACTAAAAGTTATGCATTAAAGGGTTAGGAACAAAGTTGCTAAATAGTTGTGCTTCCGATGGTCTTTGTCAGGTATGCAAAAACATCAACGCCAGCAAAGCCGCCAGTATAAACTAGTCTTTACTATAAAACATTTTTATAAAGAAAGAAGCCAGTGTCAACGATCTAAGTTTATACTAACGTTCTCGGAGCATTAATTTGAGTTAGATGGGTCCTTTTAATGGAACAGTTAAAACTTGCTCACACCTTGATTTGATGCGTCGCTCGCGAGTCGTCGAGAGAGTAATTGTCACTTCGTTTCACGCTTCCCTCCGTTGCAGTACGCTAGGAGGAGACCATATCTCGAAACTTCCCAGCTCCATTTATAACAGGAGCCTACTTTTCGAGTGGTAGCACCCGGGGTTAAAATTGAAATTGCGGAACCCCTTCCTCGAGATGGGGCCTCGGAAGTTGGAATTCGGCCTGCGAGGGGGCAGAGAATTAACGCCTTGGAGACGGTTTGTGTCTCCCCCTCACCACCCCTTCCCCTGACCCCTGGGGGGATCGTTTTCCGCCAGGCAGCCAGTGGTTCCTCGCGCCGTCGGCGGCGTTATCTGCAGTAGGCTCCGCGCGCATGCGCACAATGCGCGAATGCGTCTCTAGCCGCGCGCAGTTCTCGCCGCGCCGCTCCCCTTATTTGATTAACGCGGCGGAAACACAACCCCAGGAGTTGGTAATCGGCGCGGGCGAGAGCCAACTTAGCTCGACTGTTAATTGTCACTTACCCTGCCGGAGACCGCCGCTGTTTCAGTTCCGCGGCTTCGAGAGTAACGCTGCCGTATTTATCGAGCAATCTAGATCCCTGCACTACTGCAGAGGTCCTAACCATTACGATTTAATCGTAATTGTTACGAAAATTATTTAAAATCACGAGTTTACGATTGGTCTGGTTCGAATTCCGATTTTCAGATTTAAATAACAAACAGGTGTCACTTGTTTTCCGTCATCAAAATTCGGTTCCTTTCGAGTTCCTTTAGATTAGATTAGATTATGTATGTAAACAGCCTTGGTTGCAGATTTTTATTTATTAATAACGCGTTTCGCCTACAATAGGCATCATCAGATTATCTAAAAGGAAAAGGAAAAAAGACTTTAAGTAAGATTTTAACTAAGAAATGTGATGGTCCTAACTCGAGCTAGCATGCATTAGCGGAAGGAAGAATGTACTCCTGACTTAGATTTTCTAGTCCGGGCATGAGGCGTTCTAAGTTCTGGAGTAGCCACCGTGTGAAAGCAAAACAAAGCCTGGATATCGACATATGAAAGATAACATTGTCGGTAGCTTCCTACAATAAGAAAGAAACCGAGGAGGAATGTAAAAAAGAGCCAAATGGATGAAACCAAAGGAAACGACACACCTTGTCAACAGGTCTTTATCATAAAAATTGACATTAGACTCACATGCACAATTTTTCATGTGCTAAAGTTTCAGTTTATACCGCCAATAATTAAAAAAAAGGAACAATTTAAGAGATATTTACGTAAAATGATCTATCTACAGTAGATATGTGTCATTAAAATGAAAGAAACCAAATTTATACAACACCAATACACAAAAACCTTCGAACCTGCGCTTTGTTGCCGCTATAGTAAAGTGTATGGAATTTTGCAGACTGCTGGTGCCACCCAGTGCAGAAACGAACTAAAACACGTCGCGCACGTTACCACAGTTCGTCCACGGTTGTGTGATGCATGCCTGAGCTTCCTAGTCTGAATCACAGAGTATGAAAACACGTGGTTTTGTGTCGAAGAACTCGTCAAACCATGTTCCGACCGCATCTTCATCCGGAAAGGAAGTCACTTGAAGGTTACTGGGTAGAGAACGGTAAAGGCGTTAACCTGAAGACCTAAGACCAGGCGAATAAAGTGGATGCAGACTGACTTCCCAACCCAACTCCTGTACATGATTTCGTCAGTCCAGCACAATGCGGTCGGTCGTTATCGTGTATTGGGATCACGTGATTTCTAATGGTTGCTGTACTTGGATTGCATCTTCAAAATGTATCAGTTTAATTATTTGTTTATATGTGTCATGTTCCGCAGGTCGAAATCGAGGAACAAGTCTCCGTGGTCATGGAATGAGTCATTACATAAAACAGTAAAACAACACAGTAGTATCATCGCCTGCCATTTCCAGAAGGAGGTGATCTATTGGGACAATCAACAACTTACTCCCCCCCCCCTTTTTTTTTGCTACCAGTTTTTCAGTTAACTATATTATCATCTTCAGAACAATTGTCTACAAAATGACGGTGTTTTAGTTACACATGTTTGCAGTGACGTTAATATCTTTATGTGCAAGCATTGCACGAAGTCATGAACGAAAATTAAAATTTTGGAGATATTTATGTTACAGCTCTACGTAACTGACTCAGTTACCTACAGTTAGAGCTGTAACTTGAATATTTAAAAAAAAAATGATTTTCGTTTATGACTTCGTGCAATGTGAGCACAAAAAGATTTAAACATCATTCTAAACATGTCTAAGTGAATGACCAACATATCGTACACAATTGATCTGAAGATGATGACATATTTCATTGAAACCGGTAGTCAAAAACGTAAATGATTGCAAAATGCGATCTTGGCTACATCCCGTTAAGGACATTCTTGATTAATAGCTTAACATATGAAGTGAAACGTATAGTAGCTCTATGCACACCACAGGCGTAAGCATAAGTGGAAGAACCTAAACATAACACAGAAATTAGCGTAATTTTTCCACGAATTCCTCGACACAATAGAAAGAGTGAGCCATGAGGCAGTTTTTCAGTTTAGTCTCAAGAGTGCGTGGATTACTACTAAGAATTATGAAATCGTGTACTTAAGTATTCTGCTAGGAACCCCATTATATTTATAAGAGTCATTAGTCTTTATTGATAGTGTATGTCAGCATCCATGGTTACTATAATTATTATTATTTGTATTTCTTAGAGTATTTTCGAACTCTGCGGCAATATAAAAAATCACGATGAACTGAAATAAAAGCATAAATAGAGTTAAAAATATCATTCGTGTCAGGTAAATGATCAAATTTGTCTGTCCAACTTCCTATTCAATCGGATAATGCGAAGGGGCTTTTACCTTAGTATCTGAATCAAGATTTATTTATTTATTTATTAACAAAGGAATAGGTGTAGCAACCCTCTGATTGAAATTTTCCACTGTTTCAGGTACGGTCTGCGACGCTGTCACGTGACGCGCGCTCTTGCTGTTGGAGTTCCTCCGGTTTGGTGAGCTGAGCTTCCGTGTTTGATGGCATCGGCCGTTTACTGCTGCGCCTTGCATTCAGTCGCTCAAGAGTTCCAAGAGTACCCCAGCGAACCCTCCTCTTTCAGTAGTGTGGTTTTTTGTAAAGTGACGAAAGCTTAGTTTTGCTGCACAAGTTGACGGAATAGGGAAGGAGTAGACAAGAATGCCGCCGGAAGAACCCTCAGCCGTGGACACACCTTCAGGTGGCTGAACATGAAGGCTGAACTGCAGTTCCAATTATAAAATTTAGGGAGTACTTTCTGCATATTTTGGTATAAATATCCGTAGTTTGCACGTTGCTAAGTAACTGAGTTACGATTGATTAGTTACCCCTTATTTTAGTATCCTGAAAATGCGTGCTGACCGGTGGATAAATAGACGTTACGCGTCTTTTGTCTGTCTTGTTTGGAAACAGAATTGTTTTTTTCCTCGCGATATTTGTTGTCGACAACGGTAATTCTCACAACACTTAATGGTAAAATTTGCATTCGCTTACGAAAACTAGGACGTAATTAAACGATTTTATTTTCGGAAGTTCTGATTTCTTTATTAAATTCATTGTATTTAGAAACGGTCACTAATAAAACATGGTTATTAAAGAATAATTTGGAAAATACACTTTTACTTTTACCTATAGATCACATTTATGAGTCCGAAACAGTTTTACATAGGCTGAAGTCAGTTACACTAACGTGTCGCGAGTGTAAGGTTGGCTTACACGCCTTCGGAGGGACGAATGAGCTCACAATAGGATACAATATTGAGAAAAAGTAAACCTTCCAAAATACGCAGTGAAAAAAACTTTCAGTGTTACTGATACTAATTAACATGGTAAACCTAAATATAGCCGGCCGCGGTGGCCGAGAGGACTGAGGCGCTCCAGTCTCGGTCTGCACGGCCACTACGGTCGGGGGTTCGAATCCCCCTCGGGCATGGATATTTGTGCCGTCCTTAGTTGTAAGTAGTTCATAAGTAGTTTGTAAGTTTAGGCACTGATGACCCCGTAGTTAAGTCCCATAGACTCTACAAACATTTGAACAATTGAACCTAAATATATTTTTGGCAATAAAGAAATTTTGGTATACTTGGGCCCGTTAGCGTAATATAAACATACAAAACAGTTAAAATGTTAATTAAGTCTACTCATCATCATTGTTGCATCTGCACACAGAACTTGTATGTTGCCGTGACACAATGTCTTGAGTCAACCTCTTACATTCTAAGGCACTGCACCCGATTTAGATTTTTTTTTTTTTTTTTTTTTTTGTTTGGTTGCTTTGTTTGAAGCCGCAGACACAAAGGCAGTTTTAATCTTAAAACTTCCTGGCAGATTAAAATTGTATGCCGGAACCGGAACTCGAACCTGAGACCTAGGAGGAGAGGTACTGGCAGAAGTAACGTTGTGAGGACGGACTCTGAGTAGTCTCGGAATAGTTCAGTAATAGAGCGCTTGCCCAGGAAAAGCAAAGGTCCCAGGTTCGAGTCCGGGTTCTGGCACATAATTTTAATCTACCAAGAAGTTTCACATCAACGCACACTCCGCTGCAGAGTCAAAGTTTCATTCTAGTTTTAAACTTCATCATCAGATGAATGCAAGGTTACATATTCCATTGTTCTTGCTTTTAGTTGTTTCTTCCTTTTATTAATCCTTACTCTCATAGAATTAACAAATTAAGCAACAATAGCAATATGAGAAATGTATTTATGAACTACAGAAATGACTGATTTTACTGGTGTGACGGTGCGTTCCTTCACCGTAAGGTTGTCGTCTTTGAAATTTGCCTCTTTTTTTCTCTCAAGGTCAAGAGGAACAGTTGCCTCATGTATTTAAATATCTTTCCTACTACCAAGCTCTTTAAAAGACGCTCAGTGAAGACCATTTCTTTTCAAGGTACTGTTAATGGTTATTGCAATGCCAACGACACACCAAATTTTTAGTTCAAATAAAATTACAGATTTGATTAATAAATTTATCACTGTTTCTTTAACATCACAAAAAGAATTTTTCCCACTTTTCTGAACTAGTAATCTTTCTGGTTCACCAAGGAACATGAACTTACAAAAATGTGTCTGATGAAATGATCTGGCATACAATTCATGAAATGAAAATCTATGAAAGAAACATGGTCCTGACAAACTAAAGTATTCAGTTTTACCCTGTTCGGAACTAATGATCTTTATTTTCTGCGTAACGGAACACGTTATGTAATTCCATTTCTCTAAAATGAACACTGCTGAAATAATCTACTCTGTCCGCAACTTCAACAATATGCAGATACGCGTTTCTCATTTAAACTTCTCACAATAGCCATGTTCTCAGATCGAGAAGGAATAATGCCATTCACCCTTTCTTAAAAGGAATCCTAAATCTTTAAAGAAATCCTGAGAATAACTCTCCAGTAACATGATAACAGAATATTGTTGCTATCACTTTTTCATAGCAAATACCTAACACTTCACTTTTCACAGAATGACGCCTTTTCAAACATTTCCATGCATCATAGGGATATTTTCTAACTACTGAAGAAGATAAAGATGAACTTCTAGTAATAACTTCATTCAAGAAACATCAAACAACAATTGAACTACAATTTTGAGTTATGCAATAATCTTTGCAAAACTGACTACACACAAATATTATTAATATTTTACAGGTGTTAATGATCACGTTCTTAAAATACCTAATGTTTTCTTTTTGTTATAACACGGCTTTAAATTATTATAATTTAATTCGTGTGTGTGTGTTTGTGTGTTTGTGTGTGTGTGTGTGTGTGTTTCGATTATTTAAATACTACTTCTTATCGAATATTGTCGTCATCCTCTCTGAAATATGGATTTAAATTAATTTGTGGATAAGCCAATGTAAATTCAGCTCTAGTAATTTGAACTGACTTTATTTATCTTAATCCACTGAAAAACATAAGAAACGATTATTTACAGAATCGGGGAAAGTGATAGAACGAATGTTAAGACAGATAGCATGTAAAATGTCTGAAATTCTATCAAGTGAATTTGCGCTAACCGATTATAATTTAATGTTTTATTATATTGCTTTAATTCTGATAATCGAATAGTAGAATAAGTGGAACAAAAACGGCAGAACACAGCAGCAAATGTTTGATACTGCAGCCACTGATGCTGACTGCGGTCACTGGCAATGGCGTTTGTTTTTCACTGTAAAACAGTATTGGCCGCCATTAAAATTTTTAGAACATTTCCCTGTCCCACTCCCTCCGCAATCAAATGGCGTGGTTTTACCAGCCACAAAATAATGCGTACAGCAATCTGTTGCAATCGTTTGCAATTCAGACATTTTTCCATACATGAATAAACAATCGCTTTCAACTTCTGTGCACATTGCCTGAAAGAGGCAGAATACAGTCACATCGAAAAAATATCCGAAAATTTCAAGAGTTGTCATTCATTTTAACGTTTCTTATAAATCCTATTAGTGATACATATGAGATACATGTAATTGGAATAATTGTTAGTAATTTGATAAATTGTATGGCAGCAGAAAATTACCGGGGTTGATCAAAAAGTCAGTATAAATTTGAATACTTAATAAATCACGGAATAATGTAGATAGACAGGTAAAAATTGACACACATGCTTGGAATGACATAGGGTATATATATATATATATATATATATATATATATATATATATATATATATATATATTTGGTGATGATCGTGTGCTCAGCCGCCAGATCCCCAGATCTCAGTCCGTGCGATTATTGACTTTGGGGTTACCTGAAGTCGCAAGTATATCGTGATCGACCGACATCTCTAGGGATGCTGAAAGACAACATCCGACGCCAATGCCTCACCATAACTCCGGGCATACTTTACAGTGCTGTTCACAACATTTTTCCTCGACTACAGCTATTGTTGAGGAATGATGGTGAACATATTGAGCATTTCCTGTAAAGAATATCATCTTTGCTTTGTCTTAATTTGTTATGCTAATTATTGTTTTCCTGATCAGATGAACCGCTATCTGTCGGACATTTTTTTTTTGTTCTAATAAAAACCTATGTCATTCCAAGCATGTGTGTTAATTTTTACCTCTCTATCTACATTATTCCGTGATTTATTAAGTTTTCAAATTTATACTGACTTTTTGATCACCCGGTATATAACTGGCTGTATTTTTGTGGCAATAACATTCAGAATCCAATGGAAATGTTACAGTACGCATCGTGGCTGATCAAAGGCATCTATTCAGGTCCATTGTGCATTATGACGGACTTGTGTAATTCCATCAGGGCAATACGACACCCCATACGAGTACAGAAAGCTACAGCTTGGCTCTAGGAACGCTCTTCTGAACGCTCTTCTCACTCAGAAGTGAATTGTAATGAGCATATCAGAGATGCCTCGCAAGATACTGTTCAGAATAGATCTGCACTCCACCATGCGGATTTATGGATACCAGAGTCCACGCCACGTTGTTTCGCGGCACTGCTGTGATCTCGGCGGGGCCCTAAACGATATTAGGCAGGTGTTCTGTTTTCTTTGTCTCGAAATTGTAATTCCCGGATATTCACTTTAAAGAATGTGATATTGTTACTTCAAACGATATACTCTATACATAAAAAAGATAAAAGAGAAACTGCAATCAACAATCTGAAGATTGAAACTTCTTGGCAGATTAAGATTGTGTGCCGGAACCGGGACTCGAACCTGGGACCTTTGCGTTTCGCAGGCAAGCGCTCTACCGACTGAGCTATCCCAACACGACTCACGATGCGGCCTCACAACTTTACTGCCGCCAGTACTTCGCCTCCTACTTTCCAAACTTCACAGAAGCTCTTCCGCGAACCTTGCAAGACTACTACTCCTGGAAGAAAGGATATGGTTGAGACATGGCTTAGCCACAGCCTAAGGGATGTGGTTAGGAAAGTAGGAAGTTAGGTTATGCCGGAAGTAAAGTTGTGAGACGGCATCGTGAGCCGTGTATGGATAGCTCAGTCGGTAGAGCGCTTGCCGGCAAAAAGCAAAGGTCCCAGGTTCGAGTCCCCGTCTCGGCACACAATTTTAATCTGCCAGGAAGTTTCATATCAGCGCACACTCCGCTGCAGAGTGAAAGTTTCATTCTGAAATCTGAAATTGGTTTGAACACCACAGTGCTTTACTCGGCACGGTCATGTTTGGAGGTGGTATGCCGTTGCCTTGCTCCGATCTTCGAACTGACTTACCCAGCCATTTATAGGGTGACCTACAGTTTAACGTGGGTTCCGAGCCACGGTGCTACTCGACATTTTTCAAAAATATGTTCAAACGTATGTAATCCTATGGGGCCCAACTACGTTGGTCATCAGTCCTTAGTCTTACAAACTACTTAAACTAAGTTAAACTAACCTAAGGACAACACACACATCCATGCCCGAGGGAGGATTCGAACCTCCGACGTGGAAGGCCGCGCGTTGCGTAACGTGGAGCTCCATACCGCTCGGTTACTCCCGCACGGCGATATTTATCACACCAGCAATGATGCCAGAGGTCAAAGAAGTGGAAAGTGACAGATAAAAATCCTAGGACCTGGCGGAGATCGAACTCTTGACCTTAGAATTTATACAATTATATATTTTCGACGACGTTACAGCTTTCGATGAATGAAATAAATCGCAATTTGCGATCAGTTATGGCTTTTCTGTACTAGGTTTAGATGTGGTATAGGAAAGAGACAGCGTGGCGAATGGTGATTTGGGTGTGGCGGGAGACGTGCAGGAAAGAGTCATCTGCAGTCTGGAGGGTCACTGTGTCCTCGGTGGCGGAGTGGTCAAAGCGTCTCCGTAGTAAGCAGGAGATACCGGGTTCGAATCCCGGCCGGGCACAAGTTTTCATTCGCCGTACTTTGGTATTACATCTAAACCTAGTACAGTGAAGTCATGACTGATCGCAAACTACGATTTATTTCATTCGAATTTATAGTCTGGCACAGTACCACTGTGGTACTAAGTCACAAACTCTTTACATAACACTTTAAAAAAATAATTTTTGTTTGTTTTGTTTTTATCCCTTACAGGACACTTAAAAATATTGATTTTCTCAGTCATAAAGGCGTTTAGATGAAAAGGAAAAAGGTTAGTGCGCGAGTCACTGGATTCGATAGCTGCCTGGTAGTTTATACGGTGCCTCACAGATCGTTACGCATTGCTTCAGCTGCTCAGTGGAGTTTGCAGATGTGGCGTTTCGCTGCTAGCAATGCGGACTTTACTAGCGGCATCGATTTCAGTGCCCAGTGTTTAACTTGCCCTACTCGCATAAGTGCCCTAAATATGGGCCCCATAAATTAGACGGCAGATTATTTGGGCGGGAAGCCGGATTTAAATTGCAAAATGCGATGGGACGGGAAATCTCCTGCATACGTATGGGCGCCGCGCTGCAAATCCCCGTAGAGCTCTGGTGTAATTGTTCGGCGTTTTAGCCATATCTCTCCTCCCTGTGGAGAACACGCTACTTTTTACAGTGGCGTGACCGTAGAATTCCAACGCAGCGCTATGGATTTTGAGATGCTCCGCTTTGTAGCTCCTAATGTAATATTTGTCAGGTAAAGTAATATAAACCATTTTTGTTGGTGTTTTGGTTTCATACATTAATTACGCATCAAGCCATGATGGATGATTAAAACATCCTACACTCAATACAACTTTTTGGAAACTTCTGATACGTATCTCCTTCTTTGACACGTAACACCCAAGTCTTATACGCAGGGGAAAATGTATGTTATCAGATCTATTGCACACGTGGCCAAGTGCTAGGTTTCGCTTAGTGTACTGGATAAGACTTGCTTAGTGCCATCTCCGACCACAAGTAACGAAAAATGCTGTTGATATTTGGGACGTTTTTAATACTTTGTAGGATTGCACAGCCCAAACGTTCGCCCGTTCGAATTCACACTGCTTATCAGCATGGATTGGTTTTTTCTGCTGTGTAAGGATTGTGATCAACAGAAACACCAACCTTCTGTGCGCGAATTTTTATCACTAATTGACTAGATATACGACCACAGCAAAATTGATGGAAAATTCAAGTGTGCTAATTTACAACACTATGATTTGTACATTGACATAATACAGTAGTCGCAAAAATATTATTGTGATTTAAAAAATGTTACTAATATTACATCACGTTGTTGAACTCAGTAACCAGGATATAGGATTCAGTTGTCCAAACATCCGCACCCGCATCTACTCCCGTGTTGTGGCCCAGTGGTGCGTATGTCAACGTGTGCTATCAGTGACGTAGTACATTCCAAAAATGTTCAAATGTTTGTGAAGCTTAAGGGACTTAACTGCGGGGTCATCAGTCCCCTAAACTTACAAACTACTTATCAACTACCTTATACTACAGACGGCACAAACATCCATGCCCGACGGGGGGGGGGGGGGATTCGAACCCCTCGACGGAGAACGGCCTCGCGCATAGCAGCATAGCCGTTCCACCGCGGCTAGTAGATTCCACTGCATAGTCTCTCCACGACAGTGTTGCCACCTTTTAAGTTCCAATCCTCGTATAACAGGCAGTACTATTTGATCGTAAGCATCTTAATAAGGAAGGACGCCGCTACTTACAGTTTCCCTGAAGACAGGTGCTGTATTTATGAATTACTAGCTGTAAACCCGGCGTTGCCCGGATGTTTATTTACTTTACACTCTCGTAGTCCACATCCCCTTCTCCCCTCTTTCTGCATCCACCTCGTTCTCTCCCATCTCTCTGTCCGTTTCTACCTTTCCCTCTGTCGGCAAAGTTTTCTGCAAGGTACTCTCTGTCATATACCATAAAAACATTTATGTACCCAGTGATGTTCCTCTTGGTTTCAAGGTCATGTGTGCAAAAATTCATAAAAATTGGAGTAAAATTATGCATTTTGTAAAGTACCGTAAGTTAAGTACCCTCCACCGTGCACCGAACGAAATTGTATACAGACAGTTACAAAACGCTTCATAAACGTCCGAAATTACATGCAAACTTTGCTTCAGGTCCTTGCCTATCCCCATTTTTCAATAATTGACGCGTAAATCTGGGTATTCTCAGGCGATGGCCTCTCATTATTTATGACGTCATATGTCCTGATCTATGTGTTTTATCTTTTGTTTTTGGATCAGGAACCTTCGTGGGCGTATAGTGAACAGTCGCCCAAAGTTTCATTGCAATCGAATGAATGGTTTATGACCACATAGAGGACATATAGAAGGCCTATACAAAGGAAATAAACTTGAAGGCAGTAATCTAGGAAGGGAAGACGAAGTGGAGGAAGATGAGATAGGAGATATAATACTGCGAGAAGGACTTGACAGAGTGATGAAGGACTTGAGTCGAAACAAGGCCCCTGGAATAGATGATATTCCGTCTGAACTGCTGATTTCGTTAGAAGACCCAGCCATGAAAAAATGTTCAATCTGATATGCAAGATGTATGAGACAGGGGTGATACCCTCCGACTTCAAGAAGAATATCGTAATTCCAATTCCAAAGAAAGCAAGTGCAGACAAGTGTGAAAATTACAGAACTATGAGTTTAATAAGTAATGGTTGCAAAATACTAACACGAAGTATTTAGAGACGAATGGAAAAACTTGTGGAATCTGACATCGGGGAAGATCAGTTTGGATTTAGGAGAAATGTAGGAACACGGGAGGTAATACTCACATTACGACTTCTCTTAGAACATAGGCTAAGGAAGTGTAAACCTACGTTTTTGGCGTTTGTAGATTTGGAGAAATGTCGACTGGAATACAGTCTTCCAAATTCTGAAGGTAGCAGGCGTAAAATATAGAAAGCGAAGAGTTATATTCAATCTATACAAAAACCAGACAGCGGTTGTTAGAGTCGAAGGGCAAGAAAGGGACGCAAAGTTTGGGAAGGGAGTAAGACAGGATTGTAGCCTTTCCCCAATGTTGTTCAATCTATACATTGAGCAAGCAGTGAAGGAACGGAAGGAGAAATTTGGAGAGGGCATTAAAGTGCAGGGAGAAGAAATAAAAACAATGCGGTTTGCCGATGACATAGTAATTTTGTCAGAGACGGCAAAAGATCTGGAAGAATAATTGAACGGAATGGACAGTGTCTTGAAAGGAAGATATAAGATGAATATTAACAAGAGTAAAACGAAGGTAATGGAATGTAATGTCAGAAAATCAGGTGATGCTGAAGAAATCAGATTAGGTAATGAGACAATAAAAGTAGTAGATGAATATTATTATTTGGGTAGCAAGCTAACTTTTGATGGTCAAAGTAAAGAAGAATGAAATGCATAATGGCTATGGGGAGAAAAACGTTTCTAAAGAAGCGAAACTTGTTAACATTCAATATTAATTTAAATGTTAGGAAGTACTTTCTGAAAGCATTTGTCTCGAGTGTAGCATTGTATGGCAGTGAAACGTGGACGATAAGGAGTTCAGACAAAGAGATTATAGAAGCTTTTGAAATGTGGTGCTACAGATGACTGATGAAGATTAGATGGGTAGATCAGGTGACTAATGAGTAGGTGCTTAACCGAATTGGGGAAAAAAGGAGTTTCTGTCATATTCTGACTAACATGAAAGTACTTGGGCTCTAACAAACACATATACACCAAAATCGTATGAGAGATAATGTAAAGATCCCTTATTGCACTAGTGATACTCCCGCATTTGTAAAACTCTGCAGTCGTCCGTTAGAGGCCTCTGCGTGTGCCATGCCGCATTGCACTTTGACCTGTCGGTTCGCCAGTAGGGACGGTGCAGTGTGCCTCCGAAGTCGCGTTTTGTGACGTTATTTGTGTGGCGAAGCGTCAGATGGGGCGGCGATTGGTAATCAATCCTGCTGATGTATTGCGATTGGTTGAGATGAAGTTACGAAGAACCCTTCTTCGTGAAGATGGTATTAGTGTAGAAGATGACTCATTCACGCTTTCTCGTATCTGTTATGGTACAGGAATATGAGCTTAAGTTAGATACTGTTGTAACACCAACACATAATGATGATAATAGGGGTGATAATGACCAACAACTGATTGCAAGCGGTAATGCTACGGTAAGTGCGGGAAGAGGCGATGGAAGCAGTGGCAGTGAATACCAACAGTCTTACGGGAAGAAGGTTTAAGGTACAACTATCATCACGGCTTTTGATGACGATACGCTAGAGAACATGTTCGATAATTATTACATAAGTTATAGTTAAGATATTTGCATTACGTATAGCGTCTACAATTAGATCTACAGTGCCATTTAGAGCATCATTGCAGAGTTTTGCATAAAAACGACACCCACCAGCACATTGAGGTGTGCGTAGACATCCTGTAACCAAACGTTCATACAGATATGTTTCTTCGAGCCCATGTACTTTCCTTGTAAGAGAAGGTATAGACACATCCTGAGACATCATGGAATTGTCAATTTATCATTAGAAGGAAGATGTTGGGGTAAAAATTGTAGAGGGAGACCGAGGGACGAAAGTAGATGAAAAGGGATGTAGGTTGCTGAATGTATTGTTAAATGAAGAGACTCGCACAGGACATGGTAGCGTGGAGATCTGCATCAAACCAGTCTGCGGACTGAAGACCACAACAACAACGAGGACATACAAACATTCATCTATATCTATAAATGTGAATGTCTGTTCGGGGTACGTTTATCACGTCTGAACCACAAGACATAAAGAGCTAAAAATTTATACGGTTACTAATGTCTACCCGGGGAAGGTTTTAGGCACGGTTTTATGGCGATCGGATACCTATTTATCTATATATATTAATGTGAATGTCTGTTCGGTGTACGCTTAACACGTCCGAATGACAAGATGCAGAGAACTTAAATATTTGTACAGTTACTAATTTATACCTGAGGAAGGTTTTAGGCACTGTTTTATAGCGATCTGATAGATATTTAGTAATTTGAAAAAATATGACGCGAAATGCGGAACAAAAATTACTCTTTGAAAAGTATATCTACTCTTTGAAAATGGTTTTATTGGTTGCATTGTTGCTTGAGGTTAATAATGGTAAAAGGGTGGAATATATTGGGATGGAAAGTTATCGGTGTATATAAAATTCCACGTGTGTGTGTTTATATTTCGCTCTGTAGCGAAAACTATAGAACGCAAACGAATGGTCTGTGTAATTGTTGTCCGAAGTCTCCCGTTGTTCACCATAGCAGTTCCATGGCGATAGCTATAAGGGGGTGGAAGATATGGTGGTTGAAAGACGTCAAATTATTTTAAAAAAATAAAATAAAAAAAATCGGACAGAAGGCCAGCGATGACGTTTGCGACTCTATAGCAAGGAGGTTACATACAGGGAAACGTGATGCCACAGACCATATCTTTGGTCTATGCGTGCTACAATGTCTTCAGCATTTTCTCTGCAAGGATAAGCATACGAATAGGGAAATATAATAATAAATAAAGCAGTAAAAAAGAAATTTCTTTTAATACAGACATACAGCACTTTTACAAATGCCGCGGTGGAGTAGCCGAGCGGTCTAAAGCACCTCGCTGCGGAGCGCGCGGTTGCTCGCCGTGGAGGTTCGAGTCCTCCCTGGGGCATGGGTGTGAGTGTTGTCCTTAGGTTAGTTTACCTAGGTTTAAGTAGTTTGTAAGCTACGGACTGATGACCACGCTGTTTGGTCCGATAGATTTACAGACATTTTTACAAATGAATACGTACCTGCAAAGTTATACAATTATACAACATAGAAGTGAATAAATATGAGATCGTACGCATGTTATATGTCATTTGTGTTTTGATTACGATCTCTCTTTCTTTGGATACTTATAATTTTGTAAATAATGCGAGAGAGCCTTATTTCTACATCTACCTAGATACTGTGCAAATCACATTCAAGTACCTGGAAAAAGTTTTATTAACCACTCTCATAATTTTTCTCTACCGTTCCATTCTCTAATAGCGCGCGGGAAGAAAGAACACCTAAATCGTTCCGTTTTCCATCAGATTTCTCTTATTTTATTGGAATGGTCATGTCTCCCTGTGTGGGTGGGTGCCAGCAAAATATTTTCACTTTCAGAAGTAAAAGTCGATGATTGAAACTTCGTAAACAGATCACGCCGCAATGAATAACATCTTTCTTTTAATGATTTCCCCCCGAATTCGTGCAACATTTCCGTGACGCTTTCCCCCCCCCCCCCCCCGTAACGTGATTGAAGAAAACGAGCTGCCCTTCTCTGAACCTTCTCAATGTCTTCCGTCAGTCCCACGTGATGAGGGTCCCACAACGGGCAACAGTACTCCAGGAGAGGACGCACAAGTGTGATGTAGCCAGTCTCTTTGGTGGAGCTGGTGCATCTTCGAAGCGTTCTGCCGATGAAACGTAACCTTTGGTTCGCCTTCCCCACAATATTTTCTGTGTGTTCTCTCCAGTCAAAGTTGTTCGTAATTGTAACTCCTAGGTATTTGGTAGAATCTACGACCTTTAGGTTTGACTGATTTATCGCGTAATTGAAGTTCAGCGGATTTCTTTTAGTGGTCATGTGTATTACTTCACACTTTTCTTTATTTAGTGTCAATTGCCAATTTTCGCACCATGCAGAAATTTTGTCTAAATCGCTTTGCAGTTGCTTTTGATCCTCTGTTGGCTTCACTAACCGATAAATGACAGCATCATCCGCGAACAATCTAAGGGAGCTATTCAGATTGTCTCCTAAATAGGTTATAAACACGAGGAAGAGTAGGGGGACCTATAACGCTTCCCTGTGGAACGCCAGATATCACTTCAGTTTTACTCGATGACTTACCGTCAATTACAACGAACTGTGTTCTTTCTGATAGGAAATCGTTAATCCAACCGCACAATTGGGGAGATACTCCATAAGCACGCAATTTCATAAGAAGCCGCTTGTGGGGTACAGTTAAAACTTATTTAATCTCCGATAAATATAGCATGTTTTTAGCAAAAAAAAGGAGATGGACAGAGAGAGAAAGGATAGGAGAAGCACTAACTCAAAGCAGGAATAAATAAATAAATACCCGGGCATAGCCGGGTTTTCAGTTAGTTTTTATATATAAGGAAGAGGCGGCTGGAGTGTGTTTTGAATGCCACTGGTTCCCCTACGCCCTGTTGGCGCTGTGCTGGAGGTGTGTCCAGAGCAAGCCCCCACAATACCGTAGGCGGCCGACTGCGAACAGCGGACAAATTGAAGAGCGCCTCGGCGGCCATTGTAGTGGCAAACTTCCGCGCGAACTTTAAATGTACGTAAGATCATTTTTATTAGAGAGAGTATTCATTTGACTTAAGTAGCGAAAACTATGTCTAATTGAAATATATAACTACAAAACAGTTTCAGACTCCTTGAATATACCTCAACTATCGGTTGTGTGTAAATTTATTACACATACGGTGTACAAACTGGCCAACAGTGTTTCCTCTTCTTAACGAAACCGAACTATAACATGTAGTTTTTGTCAGTTCTAAGTGTAGCATGTTGTTGTTATGGTCTTCAGTCCGGAGACTGGTTTGATGCAGCTCTCCACCCTACTCTATCCTGAGCAAGCCTTTTCATCTCCTCGTAAGAACAGCAACCCACATCCACTTGAATCTGCTTACTATACGCGTCTCTTGGTCTCCCTCTGCGATTTTTACCCCACACACTTCCCTCCAATGCTAAATTTACAATTCCCCGATGTCTAAGAATGTGTCCTACCAAGCGATCCCTTCTTTTAGTCAGGGTATGCCAAAAATTCCTTCGCTCACCAATTATGTTCAGTACCTCTTCATTAGTTATGTGATCTGCCCACCTAATCTTCAGCATTCTTCTGTAGCACCACATTTCAAAGGCCTCTATTCTCTTCCTGTCAGCACTGCTTATCGTCCATGTTTCACTCCCATACAAGGCAACACTCCACACAAATGCCTTCATAAAAGACTTCCTTACCCTTAAATTAATATTCGATGTTAGCAAATTTCTCTTTTTCAAAAATGCTTTTCTTCCCATTGCCATTCTGCACTTTATATCCTCTGTACTGCGACCATCGCATGTTATTTTACTACCCAAGTAACAAAACTCATCTACCACCTTCATTGTTTCGTTACCTAATCTAATTCCTTCACCATCGCTTGATTTTCTAAGACCGCATTCCATTATTTTTGTTTTGCTCTTGTTGATCTTCATTTTATACGCTCTCTTCAACACACTGTCCATTCCATTCAACTGCTCCTCCAGGTCTCCTGCTGTCTCCGACAGAACTACAATGTCATCAGCAAAACGCAATGTTTTTACTTCTTCCCCCTGAACTTTAATCCCTATTCCAAATTTTTCCTTGCTTTCCTTCACCGCCTGCTCGATGTACAAATTGAATAACATTGGAGAAAGGCTACAACCCTGTCTTACTCCCTTCCCAACTGATGTTTCCCTTTCATGCCCTTCGAGTCTAATAACTGCGGTCTGGCTTTTGTACAAGTTGTAAATAACTCTCCTTTCCCTGTATTTTACCCCTGCTGACTTCAGAATTTGAAAGAGTGTATTCCAGTCAACATTGTCAAAAGCTTTCTCCAAATCTACAAAAGCTAAAAATGTTGGTTTGCCTTTCCTTAATCTGTCTTCTAAGATTAGACGTAAAGTGAGTATTGCCTCCCGGGTTCCTACGTTCCTCCTGAATCCAAACTGATCTTCCCCGAGGTTCCTTAATCCAAACTGATCTTCCCCGAGGTCAGCTTCTACCAGCTTTTCCATTCTCCTGTAGACAATTCGTGTTAAAATTTTGCAACCATGACTTATCAAACTGATGGTTCTGTAATTTTCACACCTGTCTGCGCCTGATTTCTTTGGAATGGGGATTATTACATTTTTCTTAAAGTCTGAGGGCATTTCGCCTGTCTCATACATCCTACACACCAGTTCAAATAGTCTTGTCATGGCTGGCTCTCCCAGAGACTTTAGTAGCTCTGAGGGTATGTCATCTACTCCTGGGGCCTTGTTACGACCTAGGTCTTTCAAGGCTCTGTCAAATTCATCTCTCAGTATAGTATCTCCTATTTCATCTTGATCTACTTCCTCTTCCCTTCCTACAACATCGTCTCTAAGTTCATTTCCTTTGTAGAGCTGCTCTATGTACTCTTTCCACCTTTCAGCTTTCGCTTCTATGCTGAGAACTGGTTTCCCACCTGAGTTCTTGATATTCGTAGAGTTGCTTTTCTTGTCCCCAAATGTCTCTTTTATTTTCCTGTAGGCAGTATCTACTTTTCCCCTTGCTATACATTCTTCTACAGATTTACATTTGGCTTCTAGCAACTCCTGCTTAGCCATTTTGCACTTCCTGTCAATCTCATTTTTTAGACGTCTGTACTCCATTTTGCCTGTTTCATTTACTGCATTTTTATATTTTCTCCTTTCATCAATTAAATCTAGTATTTCCTGTGATATCCAAGGATTTTTTGTAGGTCTTGCCTTTCTACCTATTTTGTCCTCCGCTGCCTTCACTATTTCATCTCTCAATGCTACCCATTCCTCTTCTACTGTTTTATTTCCCCCTGTTTCTGCAAACTGTTGCCTAAATCTCCCTCTGAAATTCTCCAGAACATCAGTTTCCTTCAATCTATCTAAGTCCCATCTCCTTATTTTCCTACCTTTCTGCAGTTTTTTCAGCTTCAGCCTACAGTTCATGACTAACAAGTTATGGTCAGAGTCTATATCTGCCCCTGGGTATGTCCTGCAGTTTGTAACCTGGTTCCGGTACCTATGTCTTACCATTATAAAATCTATCTGATATCTTCCGGTGTCTCCTGGTCTCTTCCATGTATACAACCTTCTTTTGTGATTCTTAAACCACGTGTTTGTTACGATTCAATCATGTTCCGTGCAAAATTCTCCCAGGCGACTTCCTCTTTCATTCCTCCTGCCCAGTCCATATTCACCTATTATTTTTCCTTCTCTTCCTTTTCCAACTACCGAATTCCAGTCTCCCATCACAATTAAGTTTTCCTCTCCCTTAACTGTCTGAATAATTTCCTTTAGCTCCTCATATATTTCTTCGATCTCCTCATCATGGGCAGAGCTAGTTGGCATATAAACCTGTACTACTGTTGTCGGTGTTGGCTTCGTATCTATCTTGACAATGATAATGCGATCACTGTGCTGCTCATAGTAGTTTACCCGCATTCCTATTTTCTTATTCATTATCAGTCCTACTCCTGTGATACCCCCAACTGATTTTGTATTTATAATCCTGTACTCACCTGACCAGAAATCCTGTTCATCCTGCCACCGAACTTCACTAATCCCCACTACATCTAACTTCAACCTATCCATTTCCCTTTTTAAATTTTCTAATTTTCCTACCCGATTAAGGGATCTAACATTCCACGCTCCGATCCGTAGAATGCCAGTATTGTCTTTACTGATGACAACATCCTCCTGAGTAGTCCCCGCCCGGAGATCCGAATGGGGGACTATTTTACCTCCGGAATATTTTACCCGAGAGGATGCCATCATCATATGTTCATACAGTAGAGCTGCATGTCCTCGTGAAAGATAACGGCTGTAGTTTCCCCTTGCTTTCAGCCGTTCGCAGTAGCTGTGTGGCAAAGCCACATTAGCTGATGTTACAAGGCCAGCTCAGTCAATCATCCAGACTGTTGCCCCTGTAACTACTGAAAAGGCTGCTGCCCCTCTTCAGGAACCACACGTTAGTCTGGCCTCTCCACAGATACCCCTCCGCTGTGGTTGCACCTACGGTACGGCTATCTGCATCGTTGAGGCACGCAAGCCACCCCACCTCGGCAATGTCTGTGGTTCATGGGGGTGGAAGTGTGAACGGAATTTATCGTCCAACACGATTTTTTGGTACTTTCTCAGTATATTCTACGATTGTAAAACTTTTGTACAAACATTAATTTCGGGAGAGATTTACACTTTACGTCTCTGCTTTAATGCTGTATTCTCCAATATTTAGATATTTCATAGCATCAAAAAATCAAACAGGGCTGACTGAAATAGCTAATGTTAAAAATCGATTGTGAATGTGAAATATGCCATCAGATACATACCTTTATATTCTGCCTTACAAGTTGCTAATATTAATTTCACAAATAAAAATTCGAACTGCAGTCAGGCAACTAATTTCGTGACCCCAATAGTTATTTTACACATCATAAAATGAAACTGCCTAAAGTAGCTCCTTTTTAACAGCTACTAGTATTATAAAAGCCTGTTATTTATTTCATTCAATCCTATATTGTCTTGACTAACAGTCTCTTAAGCAAGAGTAACTATCTCTGAACACAAGTAGTAGGGCTACTTGTATTCCTGAGAAATATAAATTGGAATACAGTATTCGATCTTTTATTCCTTTCAATTGATTTATTTATTTAAATGCCGAGAAGCTCTTCGTCGTCGTGCTTCATGTACACCGCGATAGTCAAACAGTAGAGACTATCAATTGTGTAGGCCTATATATCCCGCACGACTTACTTGCTAATAACACTCGTATTTATCTGACGCTTGCCACTACCATGGCGGCCGGGCGAAGGTTCAAATTATCCCGCAACAGCAGCGCCGTCAGGGAGTCTACTTATTTTTACAAGGTCTTTGGTCCAGAGTTTGGCGCGTTGCCTGCTCCCCCCCCCCCCCCCCCCCCCCCGTCGACCCCAGCAACTCTGCAGCCACGGCAGACGAGACTGGTGAGCTGTTTGAGCTGTGAGGCGCCACAGTCCACAGCCGGCCCTAGCAGCCAGCAGCGTGGGCGTAGGCGGCGGCCGCGTCTCGTGCCGGCCGTTGCCCTCGCTGCCTCTGCTTGCCGCCCGCTTGCCTCTGCTTGCTCGCCACTTGCCTCTGCTTGCCCTCCTACGCCCCGCTGCTCTCCATCGCAGCCGTAAAAGGCAGCTACTCGCCTCCCGCCAGACAAACTGGTCCTCGTAAAAGCGACGCCGCCTGCAAACAAAGCGTACACACTCTTAAGGTTTTATGTCCAAACTTTCTGTGTGAAAGAAATGTCTTAAATCCCCCAAAATGTATGCCGTGTTTAAAATTCAGTGCGACATTACTTTTCTTATGAAAGCTGAGTGTCAGTACGGACTGGAAAATTTTGCAAAAACAGTAATTGGCATTTTGTAGCAAAATAACTTGATATCGACGATTTTATCATCTACAAGGGAATCTGTAAGTCACATTGAAGTGTATGTCAGAGAATTCATCGAACCGCTTTTATGATGTTTCTCTATAGTTCCATTCTCTAATAGCTCGCGGGAAAAAGGAACACCTAAATCATTCTCTTTTAGATCTGATTTCTCTTATTTTACGCCCGCCGCGGTGGCCGAGTTGACTGAGGCGCTGCAGTCACGGTCAGCACGGCCACTACGGTCGGGGGTTCGAATCCTCCCTCGGGCATGGATATTTGTGCCGTCCTAGTTCGTAAGTAGTTCATAAGTAGTTTGTAAGTTTAGGGACTGATGACCCAGTAGTTAAGTCCCATAAGCTTAATAAACATTTGATTTTCGTATTTTACTGTGATGATCATGTCTCCCTATGTAGATGGGAGCTAACAATGTATGTTCGCATTCGGAAGAGAATGTTGATGAAAGAAACTTCTCAAATAGATTTTGTCGTAACAAATAACACCTTTCTTTTAATGATTAAAAATGCTCAGTCTCTGTTGCAATATTTTTCATTCCCCAATAACCCGTTTCGCGCTGTTAGCGCATCGTCAGACTGGAAAAAGACAAATGTTTTGTTACAGTCCGTGTACCTGATGGGCAGCGAATCTAATGTGGGTAAGGTGAGTAAATTTGAAAATTCAGACTTACTTGGGCGGAGATGGAGCCACATGATTTCCATCCCAACTCGTGCATCATTTCCGTGACACTCTCTCCCCTATATCACGATAATACAAAACGACCTGCCCTTCTCTGAATTTTCTCTAAATCATCCGTCAGTCCCACCAGACGTGAATGCCAAAAACCGCAGAAATACTCCAAAATAGGACGCACAAGTGTGGTTTACGCAGTTTCTTTAGTAGAACTGTTGCAGCATCTAAGTGTTCTGACAATGAAACGTAGTCTTTGGTTCGCCTTCCCTACAATATTGTGTATATCTTCTTTCCTATTTAAGTTGTTCGTAATTGTTACTCCTAGGTATTTACTAAAATTTACGGCCTGTAGGTTATCGTGTAACGGATCTTTTACTGCTCATGTAGATGACCTCACATCTATCATTATTAAGGGTCAATTATCAATGTTTTCACAATGCAGATATCTTATATAAATCATTTCACAGTTGTTTCTCATCTTCTAGTGACATTACTAACCGATAAATGACACCATCATCCGTGAATAAACTAAGAGAGTTTCTCACATTGTCTCCTAAATAAATATAAAAATAAGGAACAACAGGGACCCATAAACATTTTCCTGTGGAACGCCAGATATCACTTCTGTTCTACTCAATAACCTACCGTCAATTACAACGTAATGTTTCCTCTCTGACAGGAAATCACGAATCCAATCGCACAACTGTAGCTATATTCCATAAGCACGCAATTTGATTAGAAGACAATTATGAAGTACAGTGTCAAAAGCCTTCCGGAAATCTGTAAACACGCAATCTATTTGAGATCCCTTGTCGAACACGCATCACATCATGTGAGGAAAGAGCAACCTGTGTTTAAAAAGAACGATACTTTCTCAATCCGTGTTGATTATGGGACGATAGGAAGAATCGTGAAATTAATCATATTCCCACGATAGAAAACGTTATAAATCTGAGGACGACATTTGGCCAACGGGTAGTTACTGATTGTTCAACATACTTGTCGTCTTCAAGGCGGCACATCATGTGTAATCACAATTGATAGCTGATTTCCCGAGTAACGAAATATGAATAATGTCAAAAGTAGTACTGACATTGGCAACCAAGTAGCATCGAATCTAGCAAAAAGATAGCATATAATGTGATACCGATTTATATATATATATATATATATATATAAGAGAAGGAGAGAGAAAAAGAGAGGGAAAGGCGACGCAGTGGTAACATAGTGGACTTGAATTCGGGAGGAAGCCGGTTTAAATTCTCCTCTTATCTCTCCAGGCCAATATTGGGACGTTTCCTTTTAAAGGACACCACCGATTTTCTTCCCCCTTTTTTTTAACAAAAACTCTTAGAGTGTGTATTCCGTCTCTAACGACCACATTGTCGACGGGGCGTTTAACAGTAACCGGAACTAGCTTGGTTTCTTGTAAAAATGACAGCTCATTTGGCAAGGTACAGTATAACTGTACCTGTTTGATTACGTGAGCGAAATGGGACAAAATGTCTGTTTAATAAAGTTCTCGTCTAATCTAACAATGGTGAAGTACGACTTGAACTGAAAATGATTACCGATTGTGCAATTGATTGACAAAGAAATTAATGCTGGGATCTGATTGAAAATAATCTGCAAAAAGCGACAAATTCTGAAACCAGTTACCGTTATAAAAAGGCAAGATTGTACCTATTGATAATTGCATCTAGTCGTTGGTCTAGTGGACAGATGTTGATTCTGTTTCTAAAAACAAAACAAAAATGGCTCTAAAATACCCAGAAATCCTTACCGTAGTAACGGCATTTGAAACCAGATCGTTATTGCAACTCGGTCTGGTTTGTTACTATTGAGATCCGGTGGAGTGGCCGTGCGCTCTAAGGCGCCTTGGTTCGGAGCGCGCGGTTGTTCACCGTCGGAGGTTTGAGTCTTCCCTCGGGCGTGTCTGTGTGTGTTTGTACTTAGGTTATTTGAACTTACTTTTCAGTCCTTTGTAAGCCTAGGGATTGGAAACATGAGCAGTTATGTCCCATAGAGTTACAAACGCTTGAAAATTTTTTGGTGCTATTGACCGTGCGATACATGAAATTAAAATCGTGAACGCGGAGCGCAACATATGCTCACACGTAAAAATTCGGACTCCATAAAAATAGCAAAAAGAATGCAGGTTCTATGAAAACGTCCCATATGAAAACATGTTCCTAAAGGAGTGATTAATTTCGCGGCACGAAAGTAAACTTTTAAAATGGCTTCTAAATCACACCTACACGGTAATAAATAGAGAAGCAGCGATCCACCCATCATTTTGCACGACAATGCGTGGGCCCATACAGCGCAAGCTGTGGCTACTCTTTTCGGTTGATGCGACTGGGTAGTATTTTATCAGCCACCATACTTCCCGGACTTATGATCTTGTGACTTTGATTTGATTCTGAAGATGAAGGAACCTTTTCGTGGCATTCGCTTCAGAACTGTTCCAGATATTCGACAGGCAGTAGACCGCTCCATTAGCACCATCAACAGCACAGGCTCTGCTAACGGTATACCACGCCTTCCACATCGCAGGCAACGGGTTCTACACAACGCAGGTGACTGTGAAGGACAGTAACAGGTGCAAACATGTAATACTTTTGTATTGGTTGAGAATAAATAGATGTGTCTTTGTAATTTCCAGTCCTCGTACACAGAGCTACTACTGAATTGAAAAATTTTCGTATTCCTTTCAAAGGATTTTAACGTAATTAATAGAAAATGTTCTGCAGTTTCTTGAAAATAAGTACGCATTACATTAAACTGCGACTTCCGTAGTTACAAAAGTTGTTTAGAATGCGCACTCCTCCTCCCCCCACCCGTTCATTTCTACTGTGATATCTGGCGTTCCCCAGGGAAGCGTTATGGGTCCCCTACTCTTTCTTGTGTTTATAAACGATTTAGGAGACAATCTGAATAGCTCCCTCAGACTGTTCGCGGATGATGCTGTCGTTTATCGGTTAGTGAAGTCAACAGAGGATCAAAAGCAACTGCAAAGCGATTTAGACTAAATTTCTACATGGTGCGAAAATTGGCAATTGACACTAAATAAGGAAAAGTGTGAAGTAATACACATGACTACTAAAAGAAATCCGCTGTACTTCAATTACGCGATAAATGAGTCAAACCTTAAGATCGTAAATTCTACCAAATACCTAGGAGTTACAATTACGAACAACTTGGAATGGAGAGAACACATAGAAAATATTGTGGGGAAGGCGAACCAAAGATTACGTTTCATTGGCAGAACGCTTCGAAGATGCACCAGCTCCACCATCACACTTGTGCGTCCTCTCCTGGAGTACTGTTGCCCATTGTGGGACCCTCACCAGGTGGGACTGACGGAAGATATTGAGAAGGTTCAGAGAAGGGAAGCTCGTTTTGTTTTATCACGTCACGGGGTGAGGGGGGGGGGTAGGAAGCGTCACGGAAATGTTGCACGAAGCGGGATGGAAATCATTAAAAGAAAGACTTTATTCATTGTGGGGTGATCTGTTTGCGAAGTTTCAATCACCGACTTTTATTTATGAATGTGGAATGTGAAAATATTTTGCTAGCACCCACCTACTTAGGGAGACATGACCATCCCAATTAAATAAGAGAAATCAGATCGAAAACGGAACGATTTAGGTGTTCTTTCTTCCCGCGCGCTATTAGGGAATGGAACGGTAGGGAAAAGTTATGAAAGTGGTTAATGAACCCTCTGCCAGGCAGTTGAATGTGATTTGCAGAGTATCTATGTAGATGTAGATGTAATTGGGCTGAGCGCATGTCTGGCCTGGTGGCGGCTGGCTGGTGCTGATGTCGCGTGCGCGTGCGCGTGCGCGTGCGCGTCTCCATTTAAGTTGGTGGCTGCTGGCCTCCTGAGGATGTCTGCTGGCAGAATGGCCGGAAGGCGCGGTTGGCCCACCACTGCTGCTGCTGCTGCTGCCGATACCAGAGGAGAACCCAGCAGAGGAGAGGCGCTCGCATATTCGCCGTCGCTTGCGACACGACACGCCCGCCCCTCCTGCATCTTCATTTGGGGCCGCTTGCCTGGCGGCGGGTTGCGTCTCACGGGAACCTCGCCGTGTTGGGAAACGAGGCAGCCGCTCGCCGTCTGTATTGTGGGGCCGCCACAATGGACAGACACGCGCTCTCCCTCCCACACCGCGACCGGCACCAGCCACACTGCCGTCCTACTCTGTCCAGGCGTGGCGATACCCAGCCAAAAAACACCCCACTGACGTGTTTTACGGCCCACTTTAGATTTCTAGTACTATTAGTTTTTGCAAACATTTTGGACCAAAATAATAATCTAAATAATAAAAAAAATTAATAAGAGTGTATGAAATCCTTTCTGGAAAAAAAATTAGGTAGTGGCGAGTTGCGGTGGAGTAGCCGAGCGGTCTAAAGCACTTCGCTGCTGCGCGCGCGGTTGCTCGCCGTGGAGGCTCGAGTCCTCCCTGGGGCAAGGTTGTGTGTGTTTCTTCTTAGGTTAGCTTACCTAGGTTTAAGTAGTTTGTAAGATACCGACTGGTCCGATAGATTTACAGACTTTTTTAGTGGCGGGTTCCGAACCACTGACCTTCAGCGTCAGAGTCCAACGCATTGCCCACAACACTACAGCTAACAATTATAAGTTGCGTTATTTAATCTCATACTATTGATGGCCATTGTTAACTCATGCTAAATGGCATTTGTATACACTAGATTATCATTTATTGTACGAAGAACGACGTGTTTTTGTTAATTCTTCAGTGCGCCGTTGCTTTGAAATAACAACGTGTAACTTACAATAAGAAAATCATCAAATATGCAACGCAAGATGGCGTATGCCATAGACAGTTCTGGGCGAGGAATGTCACGTGAAATCTCAGAACGGCTGGTTTTCGTTAATTCAATGGAGGGTGTCAAAACTCCGTTATTTTTGCAAATGTCTCTGAAACGATACGAGAAATTTAAAAAAATCTTAAGGGAACATAGCTGTAGAGAATTTCTCCTCTACAAATTAGGTTATTCAGTTTTTGCGTCAGATGAACGGTTTAATTTCAATTAAAATTACATTTCAAACGGCTTTTTTTGTATTACTAACTAACGTACTAACGTACTAATGCCAAAACTATTGTGTTACAACCGTAAAAATGGAGGACTAGGTGTCGTTGACATAAGAAATAAGACTTCAGCGTTATTTCGAAAAAGAACATTGGATATTATTAGAAAACACCCAACCAGCATCCCAAGTATGAAAATCGAATTGTGAAACCCCAAAGTCAGCTATTGACATAAAAGAAATAAATCTACGATTGCGACATAACAGAATATTCAATGTAGACACCATTTACCTCTGTGATGTTATGATGAACTCTCAGAATGTCACTGCAAGAGACATTATAAGTGAAAGAAAGGAAAAGGGGGGAATGAATAAAGTAATAAACAATGTCAAATGGGAGACTGCGTGGAAGAACACCAGTCTTTAGTGTCTGCCAAGTGATGTAAAATCTGTTCAAAAATGTTCAAATGTTTGTTAAGCTTATGGGACTTAACTACGGGGTTATCAGTCCCTAAACTTACAAACTACTTATGAACTACTTACGAACTAGGACGCCACAAATATCCATGCCCGAGGGGGGATTCGAACCCCCGACCGTAGTGACCGTGCTGACCGTGACTGGAGCGCCTCAGTCACCGCGGCCACCGCGGCCGGCGTAAAATCTGTCTGGTACAAGACTGTCAATAACATTATCACCTCTGTTCTAGGTGCAAACTAGCAGATACGTCACAACATACCGAGCGAGGTGGCGCAGTGGTAAGACACTGGACTCGCATTCGGGAGGATGATGGTTCAAATCCACCTCCGGCCATTCAGATTTAGGTTTTTCGTTATTTACCCAAATCACTCCGGGCAAAAGCCGCGATGGTTCCTTTCAAAGGGCGCGGCCGATTTCCTCCCAAATCCCCGAAAATCTGAACGTTAGCTCCGTCTCTAATGACCACTCTTTCTCCTTCCTTCCGTTACAACGAAGATTTATCGTTGTGGCAACATCGAAAACTGGCAATGGATCGGAAGCAGGAAACCACTTCTTTCAAGATCGTCCGCCGAATATATATCTCCTGATACAAATTACAGGCCCCAAACAATGTACTACCCAGTAACAAAAAATAATACAATACTCTGGCTAGTTGTCAAATATATCAGCTACGTGATTCACAACTTAGGCACTCACAACATAGAATTCAAGGCACAACACAAAGAAAAAAAAACACAAAAAACAAAACCCGAATATGTTGAAAGTTGCATTCGAAAGAAAAGTTGTTGGCCAAATAACACAAAGAGAAATCCCTACATTGTCTTCACCGGAAGTAAATAATTCTTCAGCACATCACAACAGAGACTGCTTTTAACTCCATTTGAATTTATACATGAACGTATTAAATTGATATCACAGAAGTATTTTAAACTCTGTTGGAAAATTCAAGTAATGTTATGGAGAGCTCATATTGAAGGAACTCATTTTACTGTACGCCAACAAGCTAAGCAGGCAATAATAACAACAAAGGCGTAATTGACGGAAGAACTACCAGCAGCAAGACAATCAGAATTGATAAAGGGATGAAAAAAGCATAACATGAAAGATAATTTTAAAAAAGGAGGGGGGGGGGAACTACACATTTTTTTCATTAAACTTGAGAAGTTCGCCATAGAAAGCATCGCTGGAGAACGCAAGGATGGGCTAGAAGGGGAGATGGGAGGCTCAAAAAGGAGAAAAAAAAGTGTATAAGTACACAAGAGTACGTGCACACCCTAAAGTCTATCCGAAATACGATGGTCCCTGGTGCTTGCGCCAATCGGCTTTGAACGCTGTCTGCGGCAGCAGAACATTGGAGTAAGTCAAACGAGAACGTTGTTTTGCGCATGCGCGTGTCCGGCTGCCCTGTGCACTTTCGCCAGTTCTTTCAGACAAAAGCGACCGTTGGCTATACTGTCCGGCAGCGAACTAATTATTTGGCACCACGGTTTCATTCCACTTCTGCGAACGGGACTGTATTTCAGCCCAGTAGGCGAAGTCCGACTGTAATTTCTGATTCCATGTGCATTTATTTATATTACTTTGAAAATTTTTAAACGTGATATATTTACGGTAATCGTAAATAAACTGCATTTATATCTACCGCGCTGTGCTACATCGCTGCTCGCCCAGACTACGTCAAACTTCAAATTTTTACTGAGGTGTATGGAAACAACCGCAATATACTTTAAAAAAGGTAAAGCAGTCAACAATCCGAAGATTGGTTTGAACACCACAGTGCTTTACTAGGCGTGGCCCTGTTTAGAGGTTGTATGTCGTTGCCTTCCTCCGACCTTCGAACTGAATGTTCCTGGCAGATTAAAATTGTGTGCCGGAACCGGGACTCGAACAGCGCACACTCCGCTGCAGACTGAAAGTTTCATTCTGGAAACATCCCCTAGGCTGTGGCTAAGCCATGTCTCCACCATATCCTTTCTTCCAGGAGTGCTAGTCTTGCAAGTTTCGCAGGAGAACTTCTGTGAAGTTTGGAAAGTAGGAGGCGAGGTACTGGCGGAAGTAAAGTTGTGAGGCGGCATCGTGGGTCGTGTCGGGGTAGCTCAGTGGTAGAGCGCTTGCCCGCGAAAGGCAAAGGTCCCAGTTTCGAGTCCCGGTTCCGTCACACAATTTTAATCTGCCAGGAAGTTTCATATCAGCGCACACTCCGCTGCAGAGTGAAAGTTTCATTCTGAATGTTCAAATGTTTGTATAGTCTATGGGACTTAACTACGCGGTCATCAGTCCCTAAACTTACAAACTACTTATGAACTACTTACGAACTAGGACGGCACAAATATCCATGCCCGAGGGGGGATTCGAACCCCCGACCGTAGTGGCCGTGCAGACCGTGACTGGAGCGCCTCAGTCTCCTCATCCACCGCGGCCGGCTTTCGAACTGACTTATTCAGCCAGTTGTAGGAGGACGTACAGTTTGACCTGGATTCCGAACCACTGTGCTACGCGATAATTTTCACATCAGGAACATTGCCAGAGGTGAAAAGTGACACATAAAAATCCTATGATCTGGCGGGGATCGAACCCACGATCTTTGGATTTATAGTCTGACACTCTACCATTGCCCTACCGAGCAGTACTATGTACTTTAAAAATGCATACTGCCAACCATGAGGTATTTATTATATTTACAACTTTACCGGTTTCGTTTGTGAACCTTCATCAGAAAAGTAAATTTAAAGTCTGCTTACGATGTAGATTTTGTGTCACCATATCCATGTCGGATAATGAAAGCCACTTAAAATTTTTCACTTGATATTAAGTGACATTATAGTGAACCAGGGTGTAGGAATTCAAAGAATATGTAACAAACATATTAAGAACTACATAGTTGATGTGATAAAGTTAGCAGAAATCGAAGTATTCACGGACGTATTCAGTGAAATGTTAGAAGTTTTTGAAATTAGTTGATACAAGAAAGTGCTTGAAGATTAGTTGGGTAGATCAGATAATCAGTGTTGAGGTAATGAATGAAGCCTGCTGCGGCGGTGGGGGGAGGGGGGGGGGGAGCGGGGGGGGGGGCGGTGAAAGAATTTTTCATCGTAAGCTAAACTATGACTCAGTGTAAAGACTCTGGTAGCGGCCTTCCATTTTTACCCCATGCTCAATGAAATAAAAGTCTCACAGTTTTGAAAACTCGGTGCAGTGATAGCACGCTAGTTTCCTGGCATACCTTCATTTATATGATTTGACCGGTAGGAAACATTTTAGGACATCAAGGAATCAAAAGGAAGTAGGATGGCGTTGTTATTCAGAGATAAGAAGGCTTACACAGGACAGGGTAGCGTGGAGAGCTGCATCAAACCAGTCATTTGAATTAGGACCACAACAACAATTCAGAATAAATACCTCTTTAATTAATTAATTCGATATTAGGTGAACTTCAGAATTATAAGTGAAGGATGAGGAACGGCAACACCAGTTTAAAAGTTTTTCAATTTGTAGACAATGTTTTGTGTAATATTCGAAATTTCGCACAAGTACTTGAACTGTCCTGCTGGTTTAAAGGCAGCTCTTCGTGTTATAATTTCTGACCTAAGTGGGTTAATATAGCAGTAAAACAGGTATCGCAAGTAGATGTAAATAATAAATTCCTACCGTCATGGAACCTCGACAATAAATTTCATCACAAGCAGTGCTTTCCTGAACAGTATGATGAAAACTTCCTGGCAGATTAAAATTGTGTGCCGGAACCGGGACTCGAACCTGGGACCTTTGCCTTTCGCTGGAAAGCGCTCTACCGACTGAACTATCCCGACACGACTCACGATGCCGCCTCACAACTTTACTTCCGCCAATACCTCGCCTCCTACTTTCCAAACTTCACAGAAGCCCTCCTGCGAAGCTTGCAAGACTAGCACTCCAGGATGAAGGGATATGGTGGAAACATGGCATAGCCACAGCCTAAGGGTTGTTTCCAGAATGAAACTTTTCACTCTGTAGCGGAGTGTGCGCTGATATGAAACTTCCTGGCAAATTAAAATTGGCAAAGGTCCCAGGTTCGAGTCCCGGTTCCGGCACACAATTTTAATTTGCCAGGAAGTGTCATATCAGCGCACACTCCGCTGCAGAGTGAAAAGTTTCATTCTGGTATATGATGCAAGCCCAGCAGAGTGGAATAACTTTCGTTTAGAAGCTGTTGGGAAGGAGAGGGACCCTGCCACTGTAGTTGGAGCATTGACCTCTCGCTCCGCCGCCTCTCTATTACCGACGTTTCGACAGCCCCTCCCCACCTCCACCCACACGCGCAGTGGCGTGTTGCAGTAACACACGTGGTACCGTAGGCCGTACCTTGACCTGGTTCCCCGCAGCCTCTGCGAAACCAGAGGGCTCACCCAGCACACACATCTGCCACGCAGGCGTTTCTGCCAGGACTCCTCCCCTACGTAGATACTAATACAGGGGTGTCCACCGAAATTTCGAAGTGGACCACATTATTAACCCGCCGTGAATGAGGTGAGAAATTGTTACACCAGCTATGAGGTGGGTATGAGATCCCCGGAACTCTGATTACGAATTTTTGATACTACAATCGTGTATTGAATATGTTTTCTACTTGGGATATTAATAATGCAGTCTATTAAACAAGATGAATAACTAAAATACTGTGTTTACGAGGTACTGCTCTTTATTTTCTGGATATTTCCCCCTGATATTCCTTATTTGATTATTTGGTATGTAGAATTATAGTATTCAACATACTGTTTGTTATAAAAAGACTCCAACATTCAGCATGTCTTTTGGCTTTGTTTGCAGCATCTTTTACGCCTAGAGAATTGATAATAATATTCTCTGAACGAATATGAACACTTTGTCTAGGAGTACCCTTTATCCATATTGTACCACCTTTGGAAGTATAAAAGGTCCCACGTAACTTAGATGACTGACAAAGAGCCGCTAACACAGATTTTGGCTCTTCCAAATGATCCAAAATACACTCCTGTTCCGAATCACTTTCTTCACTTCTTTGAGAAACGTTGTCAATTTCTTTTTCACTCTCGGAGTCACAGGAACTACCGTTCGAAAATTTTTCTAAAACTTCTTCTAGTAGTTCTTGTGGCCGACGTTCATGTTCTTCGTAAGACATCTTGAGAAATCTAAATTCTAAAAATAATTCAAGGAATACTATAAATAACTATGTATCTCGTAAAATTGCTGACAGCCCAAAAATGTGACACCAACTACGAGGTCGGGTATGAAGTACCCCAGACACATTTCCACTCGTGTATCTCCCTCTGACACTGGTGGAACAACAATCTCAACACTCCATCTTGCCCCTTCTCCCTTACTTCCAGATACTGTAACAGCAAGATCTGTGTGACAACAATGACGTCCACTAATCAGCGCTTAGAAACACCTTGGGTATCACATACCCTACCTCACTCACGCCGGGTTAACTGTGGCGGAACGGATCAAGAAACCTTTCGTGAAGGTACCAATCACTGAACGAAACAAAATAAAACACAATTTTCCTAGGTGGCTAGGCAAATGTGTTTATATTATAAAATTACAAACTTATAATGAATTATTAATTTAAAATAAACTGAAAAATAAACGACAAGTTAATAAAAAAAATGACATTGATTTCGTTTAATGTAGGTCTATAAACACGGTGCAAAGTTTGCTGTAAACACCTTTTAAATATGTTCATTAATAAGTATTTATCTTAGTTTATCGGACTGCAACATCGGAATTTGTAAGAAGAAGAAAAACATTGACGTAGCAAAAGGGGCACAATTTTCACATGTCGCTACATGTCAGAGAATATCACACCCGAAAAGATTCTGAATTTCATATTGATTAAAAAATCTCTAGTAAGTCATATCTGCCGCGGTGGTGTGGCCAAGCACACTGAAGCGCTATGCTGCGATGCACAAGGCCGCTCCCCGTCGGGGGTTCGAATCCCCACCCGGCATGGATGTTTGTGCCGCCTTTAGTATAAGGTAATTTGTAAGTTTAGGGACTGATGACCCCGCAGTTACGTCTCATATGCCTCACAACCATTTGAACATTTTAAGTCATATCTACATCTGTTGTCTTTATTCCTTTTGTCTCTCTATCTATCTATTATCTGTCTCCCACTCGCACAGTATTTTCCAGACTGTGCCAGCAGGTATTTTTAACGCAGTTTCTGCGCCGGCAGTCAGCACAAATCGAAATCCCGTGGCGTTCGCGGCTCTGCCCGGATTCCGCTTCATCTGGGCGGCCGCTGAATGCCTTCAATTTCGTGCTGCGCGCCGAACTGAAAATTGAAAAGATAAATCGTCCTTTTTCCGAGCCACTTACAAAGAACCATTGATCGATACTGTTTCATTAACTTTTGCTATTAATATTGCCTCTGCTCAGTGGGATATGCAGGCACTTTCAGTTTTTTTTTTTTTTTTTTCCTGTTTAGCGTAACTCAGTTTATTTAAAAATGGATCCCTATTTGCCTTGGTCACACCATAACTTGATAACGCCTCAACTGATTTGGCTGAGCTTTTCTGGTCTTTCTTTCTTTTTCTTCCAGTGTGTTTTCGTAGTTTTCAAGACAAGATTTATAAGCAATAAAATTTTAGAGAAATCTACCGGAAAATTTGAGAAAACTAGAAAGTGCGTTTATCAATTTGTCCGACAAAAAAAAAAGTATAACATGCGATGGTCGCATTACAGAGGATATAAAACTCAGAATGGCAGAATGTTGATTGGAATAAACTCTTTCAAGTTCTCAAGCAAGCTGGAGTAAAATATAGGGAGCATAAGATTATTTACAACTTGTACAAAAACCGGACAACAGTTGAAAGAGTTGAAGGGCATGAAAGGCATGTTATTCAATTTGTACATTGAGGAAGCTATAAAGGAAAGGAGAAATTTGGAGAAGGAATTAAAGTTCAGGGGGAAGAATTAAAAACATTGCATTTTGCCGATGACATTGTAATTCTGTCAGAGACAGCAAAGGACCTGGAAGAGCAGTTGAACGGAATGGACAGTGTGCTGAAAGGTGCATATAAGATGAACATTAACAAGAGTAAAAGAATTTTAATGGAGTGCAGTCTAAGAAAATCAGGTGATGCTGAAGGAATTAGATCAGTTAATGAAACAATAAAGGACGTAGATGCGTTTTGTTACTTGCGAAGTAAAATAACAAATAATTGTCGCAGTACAGAGGATATAAAATGCAGAATGGCAATTGGAAGAAAAGCGTTTTTGAAACAGAGAAATTTGTTAACATCGAATATTAATTTAAGTGTAAGGAAGTCCTTTCAGAAGGCATTTGTGTGGAGTGTTGCCTTGTATGGGAGTGAAACATGGACGATAAACAGTGTGGACAGGAAGAGGATAGAGGTTTTTGAAATGTGGCGGTACAGAAGAATACTGAAGATTAGGTGGGTGGGTCGGGTATCTAATGAAGAGGCACTGAACAGAACTGGAGAAAAAAGGAATTTCTGGCACACCTTGACTAAAAGAAGGAATCGATTGGTAGTACACATTCTTGGAAGTTAAGGAATCGTAAATTTAGCATTGGAAGGAAGTGAGTGGGATAAAAATCGCAGAGGGAGACCAAGAGATGAATCCAATAAACAGATTCAAATGGATGTTGGTCGCAGGTCTTACGGGGAGATAGAGTAGGGTGGAGAGCTGCATCAAACCAGTCTCCGGACTGAAGGCCACAACAAAAACAAATATATAAACTTTATAACGTATTCATTCACATAACTTTGTTACTTTAGGACGCCAATGTAGACCTGAAATCAACATTACTGTCTGATGATGGACGCAGACCCGAAAGTAGTAACGGTGAAATAAATTTATTTACAAAATTCTTGTGGCTGGATGCAGTATTTATTTACGACAGTATTATTAGGAAAACAACTGCAGTGTTCTCAAAACAAAAATGGATAATGTAATGTTATTGTTTTTATGTTTAACAAACAAGGAAAAACTTTTGATTAAAGTTTACTTGTAGCTTGACACTGTTTATTATTCTGTCACATTGTGGTCTCTTCTCACATCGATGAAATAAACAGTCTGCAAAAGTTTGGGGCGCACTGATCTATATTTAACGCCATGACTTTAACACAAAATATGTTTTCAGTTTAATATATCAGTAATACACGACCCTGTTGCCGAAATGTGGTACATTCGTAACAGTATGGCTGTTTCTCGGTATATTTGACATTCAGCAACATTTTAATCTATATCTATAAATGTGAATGTCTGTTCGGTGTACGTTTATCACGTCTGAACCACAAGACATAAACAGCTACAAATTTGTACAATTACTAATGTCTGCCGGCCGCGGTGGCCGAGGGGATTGAGGCGCTCCAGTCACCGTCCGCACGGCCACTACGGTCGGGGGTTCGAATCCCCCCTCGGGCATGGATATTTGTGCCGTCCTTAGTTGTAAGTAGTTCATAAGTAGTTTGTAAGTTTAGGGACTGATGACCCCGTAGTTAAGTCCCATAGACTCTACAAACATTTGAACTAATGTCTACGCGGGGAAGGCTTTAGGCACGGTTTTATGGCGATCGGAAAGCTATTTTTCTCTATATACTAATGTGAATATCTTTTCGGTGTACGTTTATCACGTCCGAACGACAAGAAGCAAAGACTTAAATATTTGTACAGTTACTAATTTACACCTGAGGAAGGTTTTAGGCGCGGTTTTATAGCGATCTGATAGATATTTAGTAATTTGAAGAATATAACACGAAATGCGGAACAATAATTACTCTTTGAAAATTATATTTATTCTTTGAAAATGGTTTTATTGGTTGCATTGTTCCTTGAGGGTTGATAATGATAAAAGAGTGGAGTATATTGGGATGGAAAGTTATCGATGTATACAAAATTCTACATGTATGTGTGTGTGTTACTATTTGGCTCTGCAGCGAAAACTACAGAACGCAAACGAATGGTCTGTCTGTAATTGTTGTCCGAAGTCTCCTGTTGTACACCATAGCAGTTCCATGCCGATAGCTATAACGGGGTGCAAGAAATTGTGGTTGAAAGTCGTCAAATTATAAAAAAAATTCGGACTGAGTCCCAGCGATGACGTTTGCGACGCTATAGCAAAGAGATTACGTGCAGCGAAGCGTCATGCCACAGACAATATCTTTAGTCTGTGCGCGCTACAATGTCTTTAGCTCTTTCTTTGTAAGGATAAGCATACGAATAAGGGAATATTACAATAAATAATTAAAGCAGTAAAAAAGAAATTTATTTTAATACATCTCTTTAAAAAAATCTATTTGACGTTACGCGCATTACATCAGGTGACTGAAAATGTTTGTTTCTAAAGAAGGTATTGTATTTCATTTTATCCTTCAAAACCAGTGTCATAGCACACTACAGAAAGGTAGCTTGTCTATCATAATCAGCCAATACGTGAGCGCAGCCGCGGGTTTAAGCTAGTCAGTCTATATTTGTCTTCGTATATTACGCGATACTACGTACGTATACGTTTGTGACTATTACAGCGCCATCTATCACAAAGCGAAAAAAGTGTTCCAAATAAGACATTCATATTTATTTACGTACTAGACGAATATGTAATAAAAATGGGGGGACCTATTTAAAAAAAGGCAGTTTATGTCCGTTTGACATTATGGCAACGCCATATAGCGGGACAACCAAAGCGTCACTTGTTTTCCCAATTCAAGTTAGAAAAGTTTTATTCTTTGTAGTCTTTTCGTTTGATGCTTATTTCGTGAGATATTTGGACCGGTGACTATCAATGGACCACCCTGTATACTTATACATATTAAAATCTTGTATATTCTTTCTAATAGATAAATGCCAACTTAAGAATAATTTATGGATGTACAGACTAAAATATTTTTCTGTTGTTTAATAGAAATGAATAAAAGACCCACTGATGATATTGAACTGCTGAGAAACATGTATGGGTAATGTGGAAAATTACTCTGTTGCTCAAGGTAGACCACTGCAATTACATAACGAAATATTTATTAAGCAAACATGTATCACAGTTACAGGCGTAGACAGGATTTCATTTCGGGAGGGGTTTTCAACAAACGGACATCGTAAACAACAACGTGGTATTTATTATTAAAATGGCCCAAAAAAGATCTCCATGGCTCTCCATTTGATTCGAATGAACAGGTGCACTGCTGGGTAGATTCGTGGTTCCATAATCAATCGAAGGCCTCCATGGAGGCTATGACCGTTTTGTCTCACAGTGGGATAAATCTGTTAACAGTGTCCGTGTTGTATTCTGGACATTTGTTTTGTGCAACAGCAGAAGTGAATAATGATGAAAACGAACGTGTTTAAAAATACGGAGAACAATGAATATGATACGTGTGTTGTATGTGGACATTTCATACGAATTGTTTTCACGCTCAAACCTGTAGCGCAACGATAATTGTTACACTTTTGTAACAGTTGATTATTGTTTATCCCGTGGGGCAGGCAGCTCGCGTGTAAACCAACGTAACGTGTGTTTTGACGAAAGCATGAAAGCCGCCTGATGATGAACTGTATCGCTCGGAAGTCGTGTGCAGGCACGGGCTCCCAGGGGAATGTTCCAAATAACGGGCCGCAGGAGGGGATGGAGGGGGTGTTTTTGTTACCCTGCCGCCACCCCCTGCCATTCAGCTACATGTTCGTTAGCGCAGTTGGCGGCTGTTGGCGGGTCATTGTTTATGATGCTCTGATTGGCGCATTCATCGGGCGCCCGGCAACGCGAAAGAGGGCTAAGTTGTGACGTCACGGCGAATATGCACGGTCGCCCGCTGCCAATTACAGCCTCTTGTGCCGAAATGGCTGCTCGCTGATACACGGCTGCCGTCATAAAGAGAAAACACGTGTCACTTTCTACATTTCAAATTAGAGATTTACTCTCAGCAACCGCGAGATTTCATCGCGAAATGAAATACTCACATTGATGTAGACGCTGCTGGGATCATGGGCGCAGCCAGAGGGGAGTGGATGGGTTTAGGGGTTGAAACCCTTCGTGAAACTTTGACAAAGCTAATAAAAAAGGGAAAGGTATGGAATCATTAGGAGGCCTATGTCAAACTACCGCATATTCAAACAGGAAGGAACGGAAAATGTGTGCAATGTGATCATCCGATAATTTTTTTCCGTTTTCCCTCGTCTTTCAATAATCATCTTGGGACAGCAGATATCCTTTCGTTATTCCTCCGACTTCAAGAAGAATATCGTAATTCGAATTCCAAAGAAAGCAAGTGCAGACAAGTGTGAAATTTTCAAAACTATCAGTTTAATAATTCATGGGTACAAAATACTAACACGAATTATTTACAGACGAATGGAAAAACTTGTGGAATCCGATCTCGGTAAAGATCAGTTCGGATTTAGGAGAAATGTAGGAATGCGGGAGGCAATACTCACATTACGACTTATCTTAGAAGATAGGCTAAGGAAAGGGAAACCTACGTTTTTAGCGTTTGTCGATTTGGAGAAAGCTTTTGACAATTTCGACTGCAGTACACTCTTTCAAATTCTGAAGGTATCAGGGGTAAAGCATAAGGAGCGAAGAGTTATATTCAACCTATACAAAAACCAGAGAGCGGTTATTAGAGTCGAAGGGCAAGTAAGGGACGTAAAGGTTGGGAAGGGAGTAAGACAGGGTTGTAGCCTTTCCCCAATGTTGTTCAATCTGTACATTGAGCAGGCTCTGAAGGAATAGAAGGAGAAATTTGGAGAGGGCATTAAAGTGCAGACAAAAGAAATAAAACCATTGCGGTTTGCCGATGACATAGTAATTCCGTCAGAGACTGCAAAATATCTGGAAGAGCAACTTAATGGAATGGACAGTCTTGAAAGGAAGAATATTAACAAGAGTAAAACGACGGTAATGGAATGTAATGTCAGAAAATAAGGCGATGCTGAAGGAATGAGATTAGGTAATGAGACAATAAAAGTAATAGATGAATTTTGTTATTTGGGTAGCAAGATAACTTCTGATGGCTGAAGTAAAAACATCCAATATTAATTTAAATGTTAGGAAGTCCTTTCTGAAAGCATTTGTCTGGAGTGTAGCATTGTATGGGAGTGAAACGTGGACGATAAGGAGTTCAGAGAAAAAGATTGTAGAAGCTTTTGAGATGTGGTGCTACAGACGAATGATAAAGATTAGATGGATAGATTACGTGACTAATGAGGAGGTGCTTAACCGATTTGGGGAAAAAGGAGTTTCTGGCATATCCTGACTAAGAGAAGGAATAGATTGGTGGGACATATTCTGAGACATCAAGGAATTATCATTAGAAGGAAGTGTGTGGTAAAAAGTCGTAGAGGGAGACCGAGGGACGAATACAGTAAGAAGATTCAAAGGATGGAGGTTGCCAAACATATTCTCAGATGAAGAGACTTGCACAGGACAGGGTAGCGTGGAGAGCTGCATCAAACAACAACATTTATTTGCGACTGCTTTCTTCATACTCAGCATTTTCCTGTTTGTTCAACTGCTGATTCTTGATATCGGACACAATTGTTCCCTTACTAGCATACGCCACTGTTGATGTGTCCAGCGTATGGGATTAATGGATTTGTGGTATGATGTTCGTTATGTCATGAAATGGGATAATTTCTTTGTTTCAAGTAGATATTAGGGAAGCAGCATTGAAACCACTTGTCTTGTTTATAAGAATGTTGGCAATAGATACAAATAGCAGAAATCATGGGAATTCTAAATACGAGTTGCGAACAGAATTAGGTAAGGATAAAGAGAAATCGAAAGAATTATAGCAGTGGCTGTCTGTTTCGGCGACAACGCCTGAAAACATGCGTCAGCGCATTGTCAGTGCACGTGAGAACATTACTGAAGGTGAACTACTCGCTTTTGAGAGGAATTTCGTTACGCGTATTGCCAAATACATTGCAGTTGAAGGACATCATTTTGGACGTTTATTGAAGTCATGAGGTAATTACAGGTAATCACGCAGTAACAGCATGCGTTCTCATAATGTATGATAATTTCCCAAAAGTACATGTATCACAATAGAACAACAGAAATAAAGTTCAAACGTACCTACATTATGTGTTTTAATAAAAAATAAAAAAATTAAAAAACGTACCTGTTACCCACTGTTCGTCTGAAATTGTGAGCAATATTTGTGACTATTAAAGCGCCATCTGTCACAAAGCGAAACAGTGTTCCAAATAAAACATTCATATTTATTTACGTACGAAACTAATATGTAATAAAAATTGAGGTACCAATTTTTTTTTTTTTAAATCCGTTTGACTTATGGCAGCGCCATCTAGCGGGCCAACCATAGCGCCATCTGTTTTCCCCCTTCAAGCTAGAAAAGTTTTGTACTTTGTAGTTTTTTCGTTTGATGTATATTTAGTGAGATATTGGGCTCGGGCACTATCATTGTCCATCCTGTATATATCCTTTTTATACCGGTGTAAAGAGGTTCACCAACAGTAATCATATATAACTATACGTTTAAAAATAAAACTGACACGAGAAAGAATATTGGACGGGATAACAGATGTGCACAAGTACATTTAGTAATAGGGGGATCAAAGTCCAGAGCAGCCTATAAGACGATAAATGATTTAAAGGAGAATTGCAATCAAACAAAGAAAATAAATCCAATAACAACTGATGCATGCAAATATTACTACAGCAATTTATTGACGAAAAATAAATTAGAATATTTGGATACTAAATTAAGTGGTGAAGAATTAGAAGCTGACACAATAGAAGATAGGAAAGTGTGCTATCTAAAATCTCTGCCAAGTCTTTTGGAGTTGGACAGTGTTAGTGTATAAAAGCCATCAATTACGAGCTTGTACTAACGACCAATATGGCATCTCTCTACCGAAAAGAGCTGCCCCCCCCCCCCACTCTGAATAGCCACGTGGTGTGACGTCGGTGGCGTTCTCCTGGTAAACGTTCAGACACACGTTGAGGATTTATGATAAGCTTGATATTGTCCCACGCGTTGGGAAAGCCCCGCCAACTTGCGGTTTGCACGCTGTGACGTCAGAAACTCGGCACTTTGGCGACACCTGTTCAGATACATGCTCCGTGTGCCGACGGCTATAGGGGGAGGGAGAGAGGGGGGACGAGCAACGTCACATTGATACGTGGTATCGTTGATATTCATGTCGGGTTTCCAGCCGGATCATCGAGTCATCGTTTGGCATGGGTCTTCGTCAGTTGAAACCTGTGGAATAAAATGGCAGTTCCGTCGCTAGCGCTGGTTTTTTCTGGATGCTCGACATTCTTGCCAGGCAGAGGAACTATTCTCGTAATGCAGGACTGACGCCAGCCCAGAGCGAGTGCCGCATTGCAGAATGGTTGGCTGCAGCCAGGCGACGTGAGGTGAGGTGAGGTAACGGTGCAGCTAGCTGGACTGCAAGGTCGCGCGGCACGCGGCCTTGCGCGGTGCTGGCGAAAGTGAGGCGCGCGGCTGCCAACTGCCAACTGCCAGCTGCCAACTGACAGCGAGCAGGAAGCGGGCGCCAGCCGCACCCAGTCGCAGCGCGTTGCGAGCAGCAGGCGAAAGTAAACTTAAGCCACTATTACACGACGAACTTCCTTGTCTCATAAGGAGGCCACGGGGGTACCGGATTTTAGAATTTCGTTATATTTATGCTACATTACGTTCATAACTCAAATAGCAATCAGACAAAGTCATTCGACGCAACTCTCAAAAATACTCGAGAAAATCGACTTTGAAGTTTCGCAAGTTCACGTAAGTATCAATAATAACATTTGCAACATGTGTCAGTGTAGCTCAGGAGCAGCGTTCTGGCCTTACAACCGTAGGGTCGGTGGTTCGAAACTCGCTGTGACAGATTTTTTTCCGTTTCCAAATTCAATTACATATAACATTTTGCGTTCTCTAATTCCCCGGGTTATGTCAGTTCTTATTTGTGTGTATTTAGACGAGCTGAACATGTTGCCGTCACCTATAATGATGGTTGGATAGGTTAGCTACTTGGGAAGCCATTAGTAGCTAAGAAGATGACTTTCCAAAGACAGCGTCGTAGCTGTTCACAAACTGAACTACCGTCATCAACTAATAGCGAAGACGATTTTTTTTTTTTTTTTTTTTTTTTTTTTTTTTTTTTTTTTTGAAACCGTCATTATTAAAAAACCTTTTATAGTGTAGAAAATTCGAATATACAAAAACTCGTGCATTTTTCGTAAAAGTAACCAATGGATATTAAAAGTGTGCCGGCCGGGTGGCCGAGGGGATTGCGGCGCGTCAGTCACGGTCAGCACGGCCACTACGGTCGGGGTTCGAATCCCCCCTCGGGCATGAATATTTGTGCCGTCCTTAGTGTTAGCTACTTCATAAGTAGTTTGTAAGTTTAGGGACTGATGACCCCGTAGTTAAGTCCCATAAGCTATACAAACATCTTTTTCATTAAAATTGTGTACTATTGTGAAATACATAGCAATTTGCGAACAGTTATGGCTTCACTATTCTAGCTTTAGATGGAATACCCAAGTGCGGCGAATGAAAACTTGTGCCCGGGCGGGATTCGAACCCGCGATCTCCTGCTTTCTAGGCAGACGCGTAGACCACTCCGCGACCGAGGACACAGTGACCAGCCCGACTGCAAAGAACTCTTCCCTACACGTCTCCCGCCACACCCAAATCTCCAGTCGCCACGCTGTCTCTTTCCTACACCACAGCCCATTTGTTCCGTAATGCTAGCAGCCACAATACTCTATTCCCGCATCAGGGAGAACAGACCATGAGGTATCGAGACACAATTAATTGTCGTCAGGAGACCAGCCTCGGCTTGTATACAATTATATATTTTTGACGACGTTACATCGTTCAATGAATGAAATAAATCGCAATTTGCGATCAGTTATGGCTTCACTGTACTAGGTTTAGATGTAATACCAAAGTGCGGCGAATGAAATCTTGTGTCCCCCTATTTCTTGATTTTCAGAAGGCTTTTGACACCGTACTTCACGAACGGCTTTTAAACAAATTGCGTGATCATGTCAGAGAGGACACAGTTTGTAGTAATCGATGCTTAGGCATCGACTAAAACAGAGCTGATATCAGGCGTTCCACAGGGTACTGTTATTGGTCCTTTGCTGTTCCTTATTTACATAAACGATTTAGGGGAAAATCTAAGTAGCTCTCTTAGGTTGTTTGCAAATGACGCCACCATTTACTGTCTAGTAAAATCATCTAAAGATCGAAACCTACTGCAGAACGATCTATATAAGATATTACTATAGTGTAGAAATTGGCAGTTGACTCTGAATAATGAGAAGTGTGAAGTCGTTCACACGAGTACGAAAATAAATCTGTTAAACTTTGTTTACAAGATAAAAAAATCAAACGTGAAGGCCGTAAACTCCACAAAATACCTGGGAATTACTATTACTTCAGACTTAAATTGGAAAGAACACGTAGATAATGTCGTGGGAAAGGCGAACCAGAGACTGCGTTTCATTGATAGAACCCTTAAAAGATGCAACAGAACTACTAAAGAGACAGCATACACGATGCTTGTCCGTCCTTTCTTGGTGTATTGCTGCCCAGTGTGGGATCCTTATCAGGTGGGTTTGACGGACGACATCGAAAGAGTCCAAAGAAGAGCAGCTCCTTTCGTATTGTCACGATACAGGGGAGACAGCGCTACGGAAATGATACACGATCTGGGATGGGAATCATTACAAAAACGGCGGTTTTCGCTGCGGCGTGGGCTACTTACGAAACACCAATCGCCATTCTCCTCCGAATGCGAAAATATATTGTTGACTTCCATTAACATAGGTAGAAAAGATCATGACACACTGCACGGAGTTCACGCTGGGGACAACTTACGCTGGTGACAGTCCCATGTGCCGGATTACGGGGCTTGGTAGTCTCATGATAGTCGGTGAGAGAGAGAGAGAGAGAGAGAGAGAGAGAGAGAGAGAGAGAGAGAAGGCCACGTCTAGAAAGTGAACGTTTTCGGAATGCTTCTAATTTTAAGTGCAGGCCACAAAGGGAATATACAGTTAGAGGAAAATGTAGTTATTGCGGCGGAACTTATTATTTTGTTATACATATATTATTCCATGACATTTACGATGTAATTATTTCTGTACGGTGTTTTTGAAAGAAAAAGGAAGTGGACAATCAGGAATTGAACTTGAACCGGCAGCGTGACAGACGCGAAGCGTATCCGTCGATTGTTACAAACCGGAGCTAATGTCACGGATGTAGCATCGATTCGTAAAGCTTCGACGCCGATTTTCTCGCTAACTACGTTGAACGAAAAGCCGCTATCCAGGTACTCACTGCGGGTCCCTCTGCAACATCAAAATCCTGTAGTAACAGGTTGTTTGGTGATGTAGAATTCAGTTTCTCTACATAAAAGGCAATGTCCCGATTCACCTACGGATTGACTCATCGCCCAGTCCAAACCACTGATGGTAGGAACTTGATAGTTGCAGAGGGCGTCTGAACTCATACTATAGGTTTGGAAATTCCATTCATAAGGGAGAGAAAAACTGGAATCCAGGCATTTTTTATAATACGTTGCTGGTAAGGTAATTTTGAAGCCGGAATAACAAAAATTGGTATTATTTTGGTTTATTGGTAAGAGTAGAGGAAAATTCAACACTTAACGATGATGAAATAGAGAATGAAAGGCATTTGATATTATTTCGTCATTAAATCAATTTTTCTTGTGCATTTGCGAATATTTATATTTGTATTCTTGGTTATAATTTAAAAAATTCTCTTTCGAAACTTTTCGAACCACTAAGGCATTGCAAAGTTTGATGAAAAAAATTATGAAAATGTTCATTTTTCAAACATATTTAAAACTAAAGTACAGGACTCTTACAGTCAGAACCAGGTATTTGGCTTACGGCAGATAACAGCGAAGTGCTTTGAGTGGTTCAAATGTTCAGTTGTTTGTAAATCAATGGGATCAAACTGCTGTGGTTAGCAGTCTCTAGACATACAAACTACTTAAACTAACCTAAGCACAACACACGCACACAGACACACACACACACACACACACACACAAATACAATCACACATGTACACTTAACAGTCACACAACCGTCATCTCATGCTGTCGCATGGAGTGCCTGTGTGAATGCTCTTCATTCTGAAGAAGGCCATAGCCGCAGGGTTGCCAGGTTTTTCCACTGCTTTGTCGCCAAATTTTAATAAAAAAATAGCCAAAATATCGCCATCTTTCTATAAATAAAATGCTAACATATATCCATCTTTTCATCAGTAAATATAGCCAAATATCGCAAATTTTAACCAGCTAAATTAATTAAATTAATTACGCTATAGTAATTATGCCGTGTGACTCGACAATAATAATCCTGAAATACAGGGAGTAAGTTGGTTACTGAGTAACACAAACTGTGGCGCTCCCACATTCACAGCCACCAGACTAGACATTCCAAGGAACCCCGTTCTGCACGGAAAATTATTTCTGAGCCCAGCCGGGAACTGAACCCAGACATACCACCAACTGACAAATGAGACCAGACAAAATTTAGTTATATTGTAAATGTAATAGAGAAACTTGAGAAATTCAGTGGATATTAAACTTTAATGTAACTGAGTTTAACTATCACATCTATTACTTACAGATCTTATAAGAATTGTAACTTACAACTGTTCAAGAGTCATTCCATGAAACTAGCACAAATGATGTTCTCATGCATAGCTTCGATTACCAATCACTTTCATCTTCTTCGAAACTGATATTTACAGACTATAAATAGAGTTGTTGAATCTTTCAAACATTTCTTTAGTACAGACAAAATCATTTTGAGTTGAGGTGGATAGAAATTCATAATAACCCAGTAAGCATTTCAAACTTCAATTTTTGAAAGCATTTTTTTGAAACAGCGATCTTAAAATTTTTAAATAATTAAAATAAGACAGTCTACTTCGCGGCAGTTGATGCCTGCTCCGGCCACCGCCACCGTCCACCAACAAGGTGCTAAAGGTCTGAAGATGGTTCTACAGAACCGAAACCGATTGCCAGTAATACACGCAACAACTTGTGATCTAGACTGTCTTATTTCAATGATTTCATACTTTGATGGGATACTGACCTCTGTGAAGTGCATGTCAGAGGATTTTTCCCACTGTACCAGTTATTAGGGTTTTTCCCCCATTCCATTCATGCATTGAGCGTGGGAGGAATTATTGTTTAAATGCTTCCATGCGTGCTGTAATTAATCTAATCTTAACCTCACGATCCCTACGGGAACAACTTGTAGGTGTGCGCATTGCCAAGGAACAGAAAAAATTTGCCGTCGGGTGGAGTTGTACTCTCAATACGAATCCGATCTTTTACCGCTGAACCAAACACTGCTTCCTAAACACCCCTTCACAGGGGTAGTTGATAAGATGCATATGGTGATAGATGCGTATTAAACTTCATTTCCTAGACGCTTGACCATCTGGAGTTCCCACTTGAGTCACTTTCATTTCTGACCACGACCTAAATGTACCACAAATTTGGACGAATTCGGCGATGACGATTAGGCGTCCTCGTAAGAGAAAGATAGCCAATAACGCGAAAAATCGCTAACCTGGTAATCCTTCATGGCCGATAGCTTAACTGTTTTGTGCGCTTCTGTCTTTTGTATGTGCTTTTCGCAGCTCTTTGTTACGTCCTTGCGGTGGGTTGTAAACTGTCCCTATTATATTGTTGAATTCCGTCCTGGAGTTTTCCTTATTAGAACTGCGTTGTTGTGATGTATCGGCTCAGGACGCGTGTGGACAGCGGAAGCCGTGCTGGTCCAGTGATGGGGTGTGGTGGGAAGCACGGCCGCCCTCTCCCCGGCAGCAGGGTGGGGTGGGGTGGGGTGAATCAGGCCCTGCCGCGACCCAGTCCCCGGCAGCCAGCACGCCTAACCTGATTGGGCGGCCGCGGTGGCTGCCGTGATGAGGTTACCGCCAGCCACCAGCAGATGCGCCTCCCCTGGCCCCATTCTTCCCTCCACAGACGAGGTGTCCGTGCCGCCGCCTTCATACCGACTGCTCTTCCCACCCTTCCTGGAGTCGTCCAACTTCTCTGCGTCCTTTATTTACGTCTGTCTGCGTGTCAGCTTAAAAAAGTCTCCTCTCCTGCCGTCCACTCTGACAGTACCCCTATCCGCTGCTTCTGTCCGCCTCCGTAGCTCAGCGGTAGCGTCGCTGACTACCACGCAGGGGGCCCGGGTTCAATTCCCGGCAGAGGACTAGGTGTTGTGTGTTGTCCTAATCATCATCATCTCATCATCATTGGCACGTAAGTCGCCCACGCGGCGTCAACTAAAAACACTTACACTAAGGCGGCCGAACAGTCCCGCAAGGGATCTCCCTGCCAAGAAAGCCATACGCTCATTTCCACTTTTTCGCTCCTTCTCTACACCATACCGTCCCTGATGACCAGGCCGTCGACGGGACGTTAGAACCCCAAGTTTCCCTTCCCCTTCTCTACACCATATGATGCATGACGGGGACTACCTCGCACTAAAGATCCTATATAGGGAGAGGGTAGCCATTCGTGAAATCGCTGCTGATTCGCTGAGATCCCAGGACGCCATGTTTTTACCAGATTTACAGGGCTTTGTATATGTCTGAAAAGCTACAGTGTGCATTTCTGTACTGTAGAGGGTCTTTATCGGTTCTGACAGCGATTTCGCTGCACAGTTTGATACAGATTGTGTTACGGTAGGCACTGCTGCACTTTCGTGTTTTTTTACATTTTTGTGTGCTTTTTATTAAATTCGATAATTAACAGTTCTCATAGTACGGGTTTATTTTATTCTGTATAAAATGAACTATTAAGATTACTCACGTTTGCCTTTTTAATGTTTTCCTTGTAGCACATTGACACTTGCTGCCACTATTTACAATTTCACTTTTTTATGAAGTTGACGAAAACTCGCCGTTTCTGATGCCTAGCGGGCTGTGTTTGTCTTTTGTTTTCTTTATCGTTTGTATGTGTGTTATTTGCTTACATGTTCTTTTGTTCGCAGTGTGAGATGCGTTCCTGGTTTGTTTCTGTCAAAATAGGCGTCTGATAGCAATTAGTGTGTGATATTTTTTAGTTTTCTTTTGGGGATACTCTTAAGTTAGTCAAAAGAAATATAGTCGCACTCTGTATTTTTAGTGGTTAAACTAGCATTAGATCACATTGGTCAATTGAACTTGGACATAATATTTTCCGAATTTCAAAAACTGTATAAAAACATCTTATTTCTGTTGTTTATGTCAAGAAGTAGGAAATTCATAAATAAGTGGTTGCTCAGATCTTCCCGCCTAACTATTTTATCGCTCACCTGGAAATTATGGTTTTGACAGTCAGACGGATTTATTTTCCCATAATAAATTTCTTTACAGTGCCCAAATTGGCTTCGATAATTTCTACATCAAAATATGTTTGCCGCCACGGAACCGTGTTTCTCAAGTTTGTGAGTTTGGAACTGTTGCAAGTTGGTGTTATATCGTTGAGGCGCTCTACGTAAATGGACTATTTCGAGTATATTTTCACCTGTACGTGTTTTAAATAACCGAAAATCACAAACTAGTGGTTGTTTGTGCTGAGGTATCGTGGGTATCATTTAAATCTCTTGCCTCATCCATGATGCTCGGTTCCCCTCACTTTTAGATACAGCTCTCTTATTCTTCTGACTCCTTTGAATTTCTTGTAAACCGCGGCAAGTACTTTTCCTGTGCTGAGACGGTCGTTTCCAACCAGAGACAAGCATGACGTCGTGCACTTCCGTTTTTCCCGTCTTCCTCGGGATCCTGGAGTTCGCCTGCCCTTTTTCAGCCGAGCTCCCTGCAAAACAACTGGCGACGTGGACCAGGATTTCGCAACAGCTCGTTGCATTGCTAACTATCGCGTCCAGCCAGTTACGTACCCTGCAACAATTTGAAAAAATTGCTCCGAGTTACGAAATCCCTGGCACACTTGTGGCGGGGAACCAGTTTCCATTTAGCGATTCTCGCTCCGCCTACGGCTGAACGAGTAAACTTCGACGCGAAAACTAGGAGCAGGTGCACGACTGAAGGCAAAATTTGTGCGGTGGCGTGTACAGGATCCTACAGCAACAGATAGCCCAATGAAGTTCACGCAGTTAATTTTTTTTAAATTATTATAAAATGTACTAAGTCGCTACAATTAGAGAAATCTACCTGTTTCACTGTAATGGGATAATTCGTATACTAGTATTATTAAGTAAGCTTAGGGTTTAACGTCTCGTCGACAGCTTGGTCATTAGAGACGGAGCTAACGCTCGGAGTTTTGGGTAAGTTTGGGGGAGGAAATCGGCCGTGCCCTCTGAAAGGAACCATCCCGGCATTTACCTGGAGTGATTTAAGAAAATCACGGAAAACCTAAATCTGCATGGCTGTAGGTGGATTTGAACCGCCGTCCTACCGAATGTCAGTCCAGTGCGTTACCACTTCTCCACCTCGCTCGGTTATACTAGTACTCATTATATGAGTATCTTACGAAAATATCTACATAAGCAGTGCCCCATCTGCATTCGTCATGTTCTTCGTGTTCTTCTGCTTGTCCATTAATGAATGTTCGCGATCAGACGATGCATCTTACTCTCATAGTCGCGCTGTTTTACAATGCGTAATAGTTAGTACTCTTGGCCACTGCTTATCTTAATCTAACCTATACTCTTCTTAACCATTTTCTTATTTATCCCTTCTGTTCTATTATCATCAGTGCAAGCATGTAGTGTTTCGTAATATACGTCCTACGCAAACAGTTTTTGTTCCTTTAGCCGTTGTTAACGTGTATGTCCATGGCATTAAAAACATTCTGCAGTAAATTCGCTTTTCAAAGTCATCCATCTCCCTTCTGTTTCATATTTACTGTCAATCCTTCAAAACGGTATAAAAGAATAAGCCACAAATAGAATCATACGAACTCAACTCTGTAGTTATAGGTATATACTTTTGAGTTGTTAGTTTTGCGACATCTTAAGTCCATGTGTGATCTCCAATGTAGAGGGAGCCAAATTCCAAGCTATTTTATTAGTCTTTTTTTTTAAATTATTATTAAGAAGCCCTTCGATCTAAGATTTACATTTGGAAAAAAGACGCACTGTTGTGTGCAAATAATTAATTCCGAGACCTAGATGATTGTTATTACCTGACGACTCGGTGACAATCATCTAAATTGTGAATGGTCAGTACTGTGCAATCAAGGCAGTCAATGTTGTTGATGTAGACTCTTGTTATCTTTTATTCCTTGATCTAAATTACAAGTGCTTTTTGAAAAATAATCTGTGAATAGAAATTGATTTCAAAAATGTTCAAATCCTTGTAAATCTAAGGTACTTATCTGCTGCGGTTATCAGCCCCTAGGCTTATCAACTGCTTAAACTAACTTATGCTAAGAACAACTAAACTTAAATGTCAGAGGTAGGACTCGAATCTCCGACGGTGAGCAACCGCGTGCTCCGCAGCAAGGCGCCTTAGAGCGCTCGGCCACTCCACCGTGGTACAAATTGATTTAAAGGTGAGCCAAAATGTAGTCTTGTAGGATTCCTTTACAGATGTTAGCAACATCGGTGTACTCATTATCGAACTCAACGTGTGTTGTGTGAATCTTGCCTGAAATTTACCACGAATCCAACAGTGCCTTTCCGATTACTCTGCTGAAGTGCTGAGTGGTCCTTTTACGACTTAAATTCTGTTACGTTGTGTAGGCATGGTGTTGAGTGTAGCGCCAATAATAAGAAATGTAGATTCTCTAATGAGTGCGATAAGTCATGCAAGGTGCGTGTGAAAGGTTCGGTGAGTGGTCCCATATTTTACAAACCGCGCTGGCGAGGATGAGGGACCCAAGCATACACATACACAAATTTGCGATTGGTTAGGGGATTTCCTGTCAGAGAGGACACAGTTTGTAGTAATCGATGGTAAGGCATCGACTAAAACAGAGGTGATTTCGAGCGTTCCACAGGGTAGTGTTATTGTCCTCTGCTGTTCCTGACTTACATAAAGGATTTAGGGGAAAATCTAAGTAGATCTCTTAGGTTGTTTGCAGATGACGCCGTCATTTAGCGTCTAGTAAAATCATCTGAAGATCAAACCCAACTGCAGGACGATCTGAATAAGATATCACTATGGTGTAAAAATTGGCAATTGACTTTAAATAATGAGAAGTGTGAAGTCGTCCACATGAGTACGAAAAGAAAACCGTTAAACTTTGTTTACAAGATAAATTAATCAAAAGTGAAGGCCGTAAACTCCACAAAATACCTAGGAATTACTATTACTTCAGACTTAAATTGGAAAGAACACGTAGATAATGTCGTGGGAAAGGCGAACCAGAGACTGCGTTTGATTGGTAGAACCCTTAAAACATGCAAACTGAAGTACAAAAGAAACTGCGTACACTACCCTTGTCCGTCCATTTTTGGAGTATTGCTGCTCAGTGTGGGATCCTTATCAGGTGGGTTTGACGGGGGACATCGAAAGAGTCCAAAGAAGGGCAGCTCGTTTCGTATTGTCACGATACAGGGAAGACAGCGTTACGGAAATGATACAGGATCTGGGATGGGAATCATTACAACAAAGGCGCTTATCGCTGCGGCGTGGGCTACTTACGAAACTCCAATCGCCATCATTCTCCTCCGAATGTTAAAATGTATTGTTGACTGCCACTTACATAGGTAGAAAAAATCATCAGAATAAAATACGAGAAATCAGAACTCGAATGGAGAGATTCAGGTGTTCTTTCTTCCCGCGCGCTATTGGAGAATGGAATGGGAGATAAATAATATAACGGTGATTTGCAGAGTATCCGATGTTGATGTAGAACATGTCCACAAGTGCCCCCTATCGTGCAAAGCACTGCAGTGAAGCGGTGGTACACGCTGTGCCCCAACTAACAGGGTCAGTGTGAGAACTCGTGTCACTGCAAGATGGAGCGCAAAACGGAGCAATGCATTAACATCAAATTTTGTTTCAAATTAGACAAATCGAAGACGAAGACCTATGGGATTTTAGTGCAAATGTAAGATGTTGAAGAGGGAATAAAAGTGTGTGTGAGTGTTTGCGTAGATCCAACAATGGGTGAGCTTAGTGCTTCGATCAACTACACAAGAAGCGTTTGCTGACATTTTCCAGCAACTGTACAACCGATGTCAGAAGTGTATTGTAGCCAATGGCTATTACTTTGAAGGACAGTGAAGGTATTTTCACGGGCGACTAAAAGTAGTAGATATGCAGCAGATAATGTATATATAAACAACTAGCTAAACCTGCGGTTCCACTCGCTCTTGGTCCTCACGTCGCCTGTTGTCACGTTGTAATGGTGATTCAACGTTCGCCATTGCTGTCCTCTTGTCCCTCCTTTGTGAAAGTCTTATCTCGCGCTGTTCTTCATTTTCGTTTGCTCTTAATCTTTTAATACCTTTTGCTCCAATAGTGTTTCTTGATAATGACATTTTCCTTTTCCTAGGCATGTTGTCTGAATGTGAACTATTAAAAGTAATGTACTGTTGTAATATGTGTAAAGTAACGCAATGTACATTTATCTACGAAGTGTAAACAACAATAAAATTAATGTAATTTCACTCGTTTTTGAAGAAATGTCGCTACCCAATCACGAAATTCAACAATAATGATTGTAATAATATCACAGATCGATCACTTGATGTAATGCGCGAAACGTCAAATCGATTTTTTAAAGAGATGTATTAAAAGAAATTTCTTTTTTACTGCTTTACTTATTTATTCTTATATTTACTTATTCGTATGGTTATACTTAGAGAAAGAGCTGACGACATTGTAGCACGCATAGACCAAAGATACGGTCTGTGGCATCACGTTTCGCTGTATGTAAACTTCTTGCTATAGAGTAGCAAACGTCATCGCTGGCCTTCAATCCGAATTTTTTAATAATTTGACGACTTTCAACCATCATATCTTCCACCCCCTTATAGCTATCGGCATGGAACTGCGATGGTGTACAACGGGAGACTTCGGAGAACGATTACACACAGAGCATTCGTTTGCGTTCTGTAGTTTTCGCTGCACAGCGAAATATTAACACACGCACACGTAGAATTTTATATACACCGATAACATTCCATCCCAATATACTCCACCCTTCTATCATTATCAACCCTCAAGCAATAATGCAACCAATGAAACCATTTTCAAAGAGTAAATATAACTTTCAAAGAGTAATTATTGTTCCGCATTTCGCGTTATATTCTTCAAATAACTAAATATCTATCAGATCGCTACATATCCGCGCCTAAAACCTACCTCAGATATAAATTAGTGACTGTACAAATATTTAAGTCTCTGTCTCTTGTCGTTCGAAAGTGATAAGCGTACACCGAACAGACATTCACATTTATAGATATAGATTACACGAATTATCTACAGGAGAATGGAAAAGCTGATAGAAGCTGTCCTCGGGGAAGATCAGTTTGGATTCAGGAGGAACATAGGAACCCGGGAGACAATACTCACTTTACGTCTTATCTTAGAAGTTAGATTAAGGAAAGGCAAACCTACATTTTTAGCTTTTGTAGATTTGGAGAAAGCATTTGACAATGTTGCCTGGAACACACTCTTTCAAATTCTGAAGTCATTAGGGGTAAAATATAGGGAAAGGAGAGTTATTTACAACTTGTACAAATGCCAGACCGCAGTTATTAGACTCGAAGGGCATGAAAGGGAAGCATCAGTTGGGAAGGGAGTAGGACAGGGTCGTAGCCTTTCTCCAATGTTATTCAATTTGTACATCGAGCAGACGGTGAAGGAAAGCAAGGAAAAATTTGGAATAGGGATTAAAGTTCAGGGGGAAGAAATAAAAACATTGCGTTTTGCTGATGACATTGTAATTCTGTCAGAGACAGCAAAGGATCTGGAGAGCAGTTGAATGGAATATACAGTGTGTTGAAGAGAGCGTACAAAATGAACATGAACAAGAGCAAAACAAAAATAATGGAATGCGGTCTTAGAAAATCAGGCAATGCTGAAGGAATTAGATTAATGAAGGTGGTAGATGAGTTTTGTTACTTGGGTAGTAAAATAACATGCGATGGTCGCAGTACAGAGGATATAAAATGCAGAATGGCAATGGGAAGAAAAACATTTTTGAAAAAGAGAAATTTGCTAACATCGAATATTAATTTAAGTGTAATGAAGTCTTTTCTGAAGGCATTTGTGTAGAGTGTTGCCTTGTATGGGAGTGAAACATGGACGATAAGCAGTGCGGACAGGAAAAGAATAGAGGCTTTTGAAATGTGCTGCTACAGAAGAACGCTGAAGATTAGGTGGGTAGATCGCATAACTAATGAAGAGGTACTGAACAGAATTGGTGAGAAAAGGAATTTTTGGCATACCCTGACTAAAAGAAGGGATCACTTGGTAGGACACATTCTTCTTACAATCGTAAATTTAGCATTGGAGGGAAGTGTGTGGGGTAAAAATCGCAGAGGGAGACCAAGAGACGCGTATAGTAAGCAGATTCAAGTGGATGTGGGTTGCCGTTCTTATGAGGAGATGAAAAGGCTTGCTCAGGATAGAGTAGGGTGGAGAGCTGCATCATACCAGTCGCCGGACTGAAGACCATAACAACAACAGATATAGATTATAACTATTTGTGGACAATAACTGAAGATATTTGTATAAAAAGCCATGATAAATTAAATATTAATTGTGTGACTATAGTTCGACGGCGGCAGTATATTTGAACAGTGAGACGCCACGCTTAATGGTTATCTGAGCAAAGAGCTTCAGTCTCAACCGTTTTTAGTATTGTTAAATATATACCTGTTTGTTAAATGTAAATAACACTTGTAGGGAAGTCACAGTCTGCACGGCCACTACGGTCGGGCATGGATATTTGTGCCGTCCTAGTTCGTAAGTAGTCCATAAGTAGTTTGTAAGTTTAGGGACTGATGACCTCGTAGTCAAGTCCCGTAAGCTATACAAACATTTGAATTAGATTTGTAGGGAGGTGTCAAATCATTTAACTCTGTGATATTCAAATGGAAGGGAACTTATATTTTAAAGATGAGGCGTTAGGGTGTGTGGAAGGATACAATTTTGGGGCAGGGAGAGCACGATTTTTAACGCTCGGGAAGGAACTTGTAACTTGGACCTGTAGTGGTGGTGAAAGGTTGTGACGCTGGGCGGTCTGGAGCCGCATTACGAACTTGTGATTTGAAGAGATAGGCAGGTGTGAACTTAGAAACTCTTGTTTCCTACATTTCTTGAGACCATTCACCGCTTTACAGGCTCACCTTGTACATTTTATACGATATCATTAAGTTAATAGCATTGCCGTTTTGTAAGGTGTCTTGCTTCAGAATTTTGTAGGCAATATAAAAATAGATGATGCTTTCCACTTCCAAAATATCTATCTTCCTTCCGCAACTATATTGAAGCTAGAAGATTATGAAAAATAAACGGAAACTTGAGATTTACTTATAACATAGACTTTAAAAAAATGCGACATGAAGACAATGAATAATAGATGATTAAACTCATATTTTTTTTATATTTACGTAATGTATGACATTAACTGCGAATGCGTAAAGTTTAATATGTGTAGCCAGCCGGAATTCAAACTCGGGTCTCCTGCTTTCTAGGCAGCTGCGATGACCCCTACACCACGGGGGACACAGCGATCATCACACCTGCACGGAATTACTCAAGCACGCCTCCCGTCAGATACAAACTTGCAACTCTACCCTGCCAACTAGACCTCAAACTCGTAGTCACTGCGTACTGATTCCCGTAAGAATAAAGGACTAGGAGTGCCTCCGCACTGAACAAAGGGTCATTGTCCGTCATTGGCATATTGTATAAGTTATACATATGTGGTGTCTGTTCTTTCGTACATTTTAGGAACAACAGACAATGGTGTTACAAAAGGGTACAGCCAAACTCAGGAAACATTCCTCATACACAAAGAAAGAAAATATGTTATGTGAACATGTGTCCGGAAACGCTTAATTTCCAGGTTAGAGCTCATTTTAGTGTTTATCTTTAAATGTAAATTGAAATAATTCGTGCAGACAATTGTCAAAATACCCAAAGGTTTCGTTAGTGAATACTGTACTTCCTCGATTCACGCCATCAACACAGATTTTCTGTGAACGTTTGGGCAGGAATTGTTGGTGATGTCTTGATTGGGCCTCACCTACGCTCACTGGAGCACGTTATCATGATTTCAATACGGGATACTCTACCTGTGCTGCTAGAACCTTTTTGTAACACCCTGTATATATATATATATATATATATATATATATATATATATATATATATAACTTATATCATATTTTTTATTTTGTGGCATTCAATCTAAGAAACCTGTAACGTGAGCAGGAGAATTTTTTGGGGGTGCTGAGCACCCACATAAAATTGAGGTGGAAAATAAAATTGTATAAATTTCAAAAGACATCGGAAAAAATCAAAACCTACCTTATGACTCAAGAGGCGATTCAAAACGTGACCACAGCGAGAGACGATATTTCATACGTGAAAGAAATGATCAGTTTTGTACGCGGGTCCCCAAGCGAGTAGTAATGAGCGTCCGTGTTTTACCCACTATGCTAGCTTTATTCATCCTGAAGCACGTCGGTCCTTTTGACCTTTCAGGTATACATATTTATGAACATTCACTTGTGTTCTTTCAGGAATGTAGCTTAAAGAATCTGATGCTGATGCTAAAGTTAATCGTTTCTCATTTATCTTTGACACTTCCCTTGTTATTAAAATCATAGATTCAGTTGAAATTTGTAACGCTTTTCTCTCAGGCTTAAAAAACCTTGGACTATATTAATACTGTCAGAGATGTCTTGAGGTTAACTCGAAGTTATAAAGGTTTCGATGAAGTATACAGCTCTTACTTGGAACTGACCAAAAAAATTTGATGTCGGACTTCAAAATATCAAAATATGTCAAAGGTTTCTTTAAACCTTGGTGATGGTGTTCTACCAAATGCTTTTGTAAGAAAGAAAAGCTTCACATGAAAAGTGTTAGATTAGCGTACAGTGAAAAATTATTTCATTAGTCGTGTAGAAGTTTTGGGGTGTTACTTATATCGAAACATCCACTTCGGTCAATTAGATCGCTTTATTGTAGTGTCCTAATGCAGCCATGCTTTCCTTTTCTTCCTCCTCCTTCTTCCTTCTATCTTTAACAGGCCAGACAACTGCCTATTTACTTTTATTAAGTGTTATTCATTCAAAACTGCATGAACATTTGTCAACCGTGATATAGAGCACCCACACTGATTTTGAAAAGTCGGCGCCTCTGAACGTAAGAAACAGTATTGTAATAAAATATTAGTTGCCGCGTCGCACTACAGGAATAATATTAGCTGAGTGTCAAGTGCCGTTTAGTATTCGTGCGTACAGAGTCTTCAGATGTACTACTTTATTGAGCATTCGAGGTCAAATCTATGTCCCTAAACTGTTGACTTAGTACGTCGTTTGTGTATAGCAAGTAGCCGTCGATTGACTCATTGTAAGAGCACAGGCGAAAACATTTTCTGCGGTGTTTTGTAGGAAATATTCTTTTTACTCTATGTAACGACAGTTTTGCTATTGAATGTTTTCTACCACATACGCTAGTTTCCCAGTTACGCGGAATAAATTACGGAGTAATATTGCAAATGTCTCTGAAAAAAATAATTGGAAAAGCCATGGGAAATCACTTTTGAATGGATAACTACAGATAACACGAACGCAGTCCGCAAACATGTTTTAATTAAACGTGGATTTATGAAGCACTTACAGAAAGAAATTGGTTATTCATAGGATGCAAGAGTAATAGAAATATACGCGTTTGAGCGTAATTCAAATTATTCCATTAATTGAAAACAGATCTGGCAGATAGGAAGTTGGCTTACAACTTTACGCGGCTACATATAGCCATCAAAAGCCAAAGAGTGCGTGGAGATGTATTCGTGTGAGTGTGTGTGTGTGTGTGTGTGTGTGTGTGTGTGTGTGTGAGAGAGAGAGAGAGAGAGAGAGAGAGAGAGAGAGACACACACACACTTACACACACACACACACACACACACACACACAGAGAGAGAGAGAGAGAGAATTTTTATCGGCGCTAAGACATTGAGACGGCTTTCTCTCGTTCTGCTCCTGAGCTGTTCAAAGATCGTTCCATGCTACATGCTGTAAAAGACACAGGAATCAAAATTCTTAATGCTTTTCGTGCTTCGAGGAAAAATTTTTCAGTTTCTTTCAGGATATCAAGAAGAGCTCCCCCTTGTGTCAGCGTCCTTCATCACAACTTCCTTTTATTTTTATTTATACGAGGAGGGTTAAAATGACAAGGTACAAAACGGCACTGTGGATATAATAGAAGTCGTTATTCAAAAGTAATCACTAGAAGGCTAAGCACAATTTCCCCACTCTCTCTGTATCATCACATAACACTTCAATCTTCTCGAAATCATTTTCGGTATCGGGAACACGTGTGTGGAACAATCTTCCTCAAAAGTTAAGGGAAATAAAATGAATTCCAAGCTTCAAAAGACGGCTAAGGGTCCACCTTCTGTCACAATAGCCATATTTTTCTCCACTTACCGGTCTGTAGCTCACTGTTGTCAATTCCTCCTCCCCCCACAAATGTTCACTGTCCTTTCGTCAGCAGAGATCTCTATTCATATATATCTCCACTTCCTCACATCCATTGGCACTGTCATTGTTCAATCTTCCTCTCTTTCATTAATCATTTTCCCCCCCTTCTATTTTTATTAAAGTTAATTCAAATGTGTTAAACATCTATTGATGTGAATATTTCTTGTTATTATTAGTATTACTGTGTTTTTTGTGTTATTATTGTCATTATTATTATTAGTATTAGCATATATTGTTATTAAATGCTTTGTTTATGTTGTTCCTGGTCAGATGTAAGAGAGGGCCCTATGGCCTTAATCTGGTCAGGTTAAATAACCAAATAAATAAATAAACTATTTAACAAGCCGAAAGATTCTCTGATAACGGAATTACTGTGACAGGAGCCAGTCCTTCAGTTTGTCGTCAGAGTAGAATCGCTTTCCTTTGAGTTTTTGGCCCACTTTAGGTTACCGTAGTAACACTAAAAGTGGGCCTTTGCGATCATCTTTTGACAGCTCGAAATTTAAATAAAAATAACGGCTAAACCGTTAATCTGACACAAAAATTGAATAACCTAATTGGTAGAGGGGAAAAGTCTCTACAACTTCGCTCTATTGCGTGTTTTTTTTTTTTTTTTTTTTTTTTTTTTTCTCCATATCATGCATCGTTGCAGAGATATTTGCAAAAATAACGGCAATTTGACGATGTCTCTCTGGCTGTAACGTGTTCCCACCTTTTAGGTTGAACCGTTCAACCGATCGGCACCAAATTTTACAAACATAATTGTTGGCTACCAGAGACCAGCACCTCGTTTTTTGAAATATTTCGGACAAGAAATACGTTAGTAATACCAAAAAACCCGTTTGTAATGTAATTTTAATTGCGAATGAACCGTTCATCTGACGCGAAAATTGAATAAACTAATTTGCAGAGGAGAAAATTCTCTACAACTTTGTTCCCTTATGCTTTTTTCATATCTCGTATCGTTCGATAGATATTTGCTAAAATAACGGAGTTTTGACACCCTTCTTTGAATTAACGAAAACCAGCCGTTCGCAGATGTCACGTGACATTCCTCGCCCAGAACTCTCTCTGGCATACGCCATCTTGCATTGATAATTTTCTTATTGTAACTTACTCGTTTTTATTTCAAAGCAATGGCGCACTGAAAAATTAACAAAAACACGTCGTTCTTCGTACGATAAATGATAATGTAGTATCTACAAATGCCATATTAGCATCAGTTAACAGCGGCCATCAATAGTATGAGATCAAAGAACGCGACTTCTAACTGTTAGTTGTAGCGTAGTGGACAATGTGTTGGACTGTGACGCTGAAGGTCAGTAGTTCAGAACCCGCCACTACATCTACATCTACATCTACATACATACTCCGCAATTCACCGTAAGGTGCGTGGCGGAGGGTACACCGTACCACTACTAGGCATTTCCTTTCCTATTCCACTCCCAAATTGAACGAGGAAAAAAAAGAATGCCTATATGCCTCCGTACGAGCCCTAATTTCTCTTATCTTGTCTTTGTGATCTTTACGCGAAATGTAAGTAGGCGGCAGCAAGATCGTACTACACTCAGCTTCAAATTCCGGCCCTCTAAATTTACTTAACAGAAATTCACGAAAAGAACGTCGTCTTTCTTCCAGCGATCCCCAATTGAGTTGCCGGAGCATTTCCGAGACACTCGCGCATTGGTCGAACCTACCGGTAACAAATCTAGCTGCTCGCCTCTGAACCGCCTCTATGTCTTCCTTCAAACCGATCTGCTGCGGGTCCCAAATACTTGAGCAATACTCAAGACGTGGTCGTACAAGCGTTTTATACGCGGTCTCCTTTACAGGTGAAGTACATCTTCCCAAAATTCTCCCAATAAACCGAAGTCGGCTGTCTGCCTTACTCACAACTGTCCTTACATGCTCCTTCCATTTCATATCGCTCTGCAATGTTACGCCTAGATATTTGAACGACGCGACAGCATCAAGAAGCTCACTACTGATGCTGTATTCGAACATTATAGGATTGTTTTTTCTACTCATGCGCATCACCTTACATTTTTCTACATTGAGAGGTAGCTGCCATTCTTCGCACCAACCAGAAATTTTGTCTAAGTCAACCTGTATGCAATTACAGTCAGTTACAGACGACACCCTCCCATACACCACAACATCATCAGCAAACAGCCGCAAATTACAACTTACTCTGTCCATCAGATCATTTATATAGATACACTGTTATACACCTACACTGTTATTCTTAAAAGGGTTTCAGACACTCTTATTAATTGATTTTTTTATTATTTAGATTATTATTTTGGTCCAAAATGTTAATAAAAACTTATAAAACTACAAATCTAAAGTGGGCCGTAAAACACGTCAGTGCGATTTTTTAAAAAAATTTTAAAGCGTACTAGACAGAAGGAAGTGATAGGGCGACATGTCCGGACTGTAGGGCGGATGCTAAGGCTGCTCCCACTTGAACTTGGCGAGTACACTCTGTGTGACCCTGGAGACGTGTGGACGCGCGTTATCATGACGCAGAACCACTCCCTCCATGAGCAGTCCAGACCGTTTGCTCTTGATGCACTTGCGTAGGCTAAAGTACACGTCACTGTTAATGGTTTTTCCGTGCTCGAGAAATTCGAGAAGTATCGAATCTCGGTAAAAGGCGGTGAGAATTACCTCGCTTGCTGAGTGCACAGACTTGAATTTTTAGGGGGAAGTGACGACGCACGCTTCGCGTCTCTAGATGTCGCACTACGTTATCCCAAAGCGGCATCTTCAAATTTCAGCCGGTTTTGTTGTCAAGACGTTTCGTACCTTTTCTTTTGAACACACCTCGTATTTATTTACTTAGAATTATCACGGTCCGCAGGATCAAAATGAAGAGTGTTCATGGTGAAGGAACGAGTCAGTACATCAGACTGCAACAAAAGAGTAGTTATAGATAAAGTGAAACGTATAGCATTCCTAAACATACAGCAGACCCAAGTAAAAAGAACTTATAATTTAACACAGAAAGTAGCTTATTTTTAAGTTTTTACCAGGAATTACTCAACGGAACAGAGTCAGCCATGAGTAAACTTTCAGCTTAGCCTTGAAAGTCTTAGGATTGCTATTAAACATTTTGAATTCTCAGGAAGCTTACTAAAAATGGATGCAGTGCAACACCGCACACGTTTCTACACAAGGTTCAAGGAGGTGTGATCCAAATGCAGCTTAGATTTCTGCATAGTATTAACTGAGTGACAGATGGTAACTTTTGGGTGAATATGAAGATAAATTTCAAGTTTCTGGATGTTCTATTTCAATACCCTCCAAATTTCGATTTCTCTTTTTACGCTCGATCTTTCTCCTGGCTTTTCTTTTTAAAACAGTATACACCTGATTGGGCTGCCTTACCGTTCTCTCTCCTGTGTGATTTGAGGAATTGTACAGTTTTGTGACATATTCGAAAGCGTGACGCGTTTCCAAAATAGTCGAGCCATCTTTTTTATTTTCTACAACTTCTTTCCTTTCTAGAACTAGGTTGGTCAGAAGGTTTTTCTCAGATAATTTTTTTTCCTCACTTGTCGCCCCCTGCGTCAACGATTTCCCTCAGTAATCGATTAAATTCGAGTAATTGCAAGTTTCGTTGGTAATGGCATTTGTGATCTGTTGAGACAAGGTAGTACTTACAACGCAGCTATCAGTTTTACGTAGGTGGTCAACCAGGCATGTGCACTATGGTTATTTCTGACTACACACCAGCACATGATTTTACGTATAAATATCAACCAGCTCACCTACCATATTTTATGTGGAGCATTATTACAAGTAGTTTTTTGTCAATTAGACCAGATGATAACATCATAGAGAGTCGAAACCAGTCGTCTTAAATAAAACATTGCGACCTTCTCATTTATCCTTCCATTTATATTTTTAATTCGAATAACGTCAAATCGCTCTGGAATATAAAAGTAAACGCTCGAAATACTAGCCATAATTTTTTTTTCCTTTAGGTTGAAGCATTAGGGTGAAGTCACCTGTTAAAGTCGAGAATAGTTTTTTTTTTTTTTTTTTTTTTTTTTTTTTTTTTTTTTTTTTTTTTTTTTTCTTTTTTTTTTCTTTTAAATCTGCAGTTGGATGAAGTTACTATAGTTTCCTTCAGTCCAGAGAATTGTATAGTTTCACTGATTTTAATGTACTTTGCAGCTATAACGAATAAAAAAATTCAAATTTTTGTAAATCTATCGGACTCAACTGCTGGGTTATTAGTCAGTAGTTTACAAACTACCTGAATTAAGGTGAAATAACCTAAGACAACACAAACACCCATGCCCAAGGGGGGACTCGAACCCCCGACGGCGAACGGCCGCGCGCACAGCAGCACGGCGCCACAGTGCGCACGGCTAATCCGACGCGGCAAGAACTGTAGTATGAAGACTGTGTGATTAATTTCATAGCAAAATTAGTCTTGTGGACTTCTGTTTCTTCACATTAAATTTGCAGCTCCGGTTGTTGTCGACGTTTAGCGTTACACGTACATGATGATTTTTTACGTAATGAATAGGACGAAGATCACCCACAGAAACGTACTTAAGACCTTGTTTTCGAATTGGCATTACTGCAAAACTGGCATCATACATGTCCGACAAGAACAGACACCTTATCAATAATTGTGTATATATGCCCCCAACAGGAAATTGACATTTTCGTTGCAGACGCATAATATGTTCGATCCCTGTCGGGAATACAGTATAGGCTGCGAGTAAGATGAACCAAAGGACACGTGCCATTACAATCATAGTGTGCTACAAGTAGCAGTGAAACCCGGCCGTTAGCTTATACAACGACATTTAGCTTATACAACGACATGAAAGTGCTGCCACCCATACGCGTCCCGCAAGGTGAGACACGCGGACATTGCGGACACACTGAATAAGCATTATGTAATGAGGCTGTGAAGGAGTAAATTTGATGTGTGTGTGTAGGCCCGGTGCGCTGTTTAATGGCAGAGTTAAATCAGCAAACTAAATTCAGCTGTGTCTCTTGTTGTTGTTGTGGTCTTCAGTCCAGAGACTGGTTTGATGCAGCTCTCCACCCTACTCTATCCTGAGCAAGCCTTTTCATCTCCTCATAAGAACAGCAACCCACATCCACTTGAATCTGCTTACTATACGCGTCTCTTGGTCTCCCTCTGCGATTTTTACCCCACACACTTCCCTCCAACGCTAAATACACAATTCCTTGGTGTCTAAGAATGTGTCCTACCAATCTATCCCTTCTTTTAGTCAAGGTATGCCAGAAATTTCTTTTCTCCCCAATTCGGTTCAGTACCTCCTCATTAGTTACGCGATCCACCCACCTAATCTTCAGCATTCTTCTGTAGCACCACATTTCAAAAGCCTCTATCCTCTTTCTGTCCACACTGCTTATCGTCCATGTTTCACTCCCATACAAGGCAACACTCCATACAAATGCCTTCAGAAAGGACTTCCTTACCCTTAAATCAATATTCGATGTTAACAAATTTCTCTTTTTCAAAAACGCCTTTCTACCCATTGCCATTCTGCATTTTATATCATCTGTACTGCGACCATCATTTGTTATTTTACTGCCCAAGTAACAAAACTGATCTACCTCCTTTATTGTTTCGTTACCTAATCTAATTCCTTCAGCATCACCTGATTTTCTTACACTGCACTCCATTACCCTAGTTTTACTCTTGTTAATGTTCATCTTATATGCACCTTTCAGCACACTGTCCATTCCTTTCACCTGCTCTTCCAGGTCCTTTGCTGTATCTGACAGAATTACTATGTCGTTGGCAAAACGCAATGTTCTTAATTCTTCACCCTGAACCTTAATTCCTTCTCCAAATTTCTCCTTGCTTTCCTTTATAGCTTGCTCAATGTACAAATTGAACATTGGGGAAAGGCTACAACCCTGTCTTACTCCCTTTCCAACCACTGCATCCCTTTCATGCCCTTCAACTCTGATAACCGCTGTCTGGTTTTTGTACAAGTTGTAAATAACCTTACGTTCCCTATATTTTACTCCTGCTTGCTTCAGAACTTGAAAGAGTTCAAAGGCGAAATGGCGTACAGCGTTTCGCTACTCAAGGCGGGCGCCTGCCGAGCGTCGGACGCAGCCCGCGCAGCAGCAGCAGCAGCTGCAGCAGTGGCTCTATATAGCGGTCTGCTTTCGCTCTCGCTTTCGCCCTCGGCTGCCGCGTGTCCCGTTAGCTATGCGGTCGCGGCTCGCGGCCTTGGACACCACTGCAACACTTGCGCTCTCCGCCGCAGCCGCAGCCTCATACACACACGATGCTTCCACAGTGTGCAGAGTGCACTAGAGCGCCTAAGAACACAGGCTGGCGCATCCGCCATTTTCATTCCCTGCGAATGATAAACACAACAGGAAGCTCATACGAAGTGTTGTTTTGTTCGACTTTAGTGAAATATTTTAGAAGCGCCCAGCACAGAGTCTTAGATCGTACTACTTTGAGCTTGCATTCAGCTCTCGTCACATCGCTAATGTGTATCAGACAAATCTCGCGTTTTCTTTACTTATTGGTGCTTTTCTTTGCTCTCCGAGTAAAGAAAAAAAGTGCAACAAACAAATACATTTCTGTGATAAAAATCGCGCACTAACTTAAATTCTGCCGGAAATGGTCATCCAGATAAAAGTTTTAAGTGATCTTGGCTTGTATTTGAGTAATGACTGTCAATATGCGAGGTTTGTGTGCCGTCTTGCAGTATTTTTGTACTCATATTGTTTAACTGTAGTTTAGCGGGTTACTCCTACTGCCGTTTTTGAATAAAGGTGTGATCTTTGCTACTTTCCAGTCTAATCGCTAATGTGTATCAGACAAATCTCGCGTTTTCTTTACTTATTGGTGCTTTTCTTTGCTCTCCGAGTAAAGAAAAAAAGTGCAACAAACAAATACATTTCTGTGATAAAAATCGCGCACTAACTTAAATTCTGCCGGAAATGGTCATCCAGATAAAAGTTTTAAGTGATCTTGGCTTGTATTTGAGTAATGACTGTCAATATGCGAGGTTTGTGTGCCGTCTTGCAGTATTTTTGTACTCATATTGTTTAACTGTAGTTTAGCGGGTTACTCCTACTGCCGTTTTTGAATAAAGGTGTGATCTTTGCTACTTTCCAGTCTAATCGCTAATGTGTATCAGACAAATCTCGCGTTTTCTTTACTTATTGGTGCTTTTCTTTGCTCTCCGAGTAAAGAAAAAAAGTGCAACAAACAAATACATTTCTGTGATAAAAATCGCGCACTAACTTAAATTCTGCCGGAAATGGTCATCCAGATAAAAGTTTTAAGTGATCTTGGCTTGTATTTGAGTAATGACTGTCAATATGCGAGGTTTGTGTGCCGTCTTGCAGTATTTTTGTACTCATATTGTTTAACTGTAGTTTAGCGGGTTACTCCTACTGCCGTTTTTGAATAAAGGTGTGATCTTTGCTACTTTCCAGTCTAATCGCTAATGTGTATCAGACAAATCTCGCGTTTTCTTTACTTATTGGTGCTTTTCTTTTCTCTCCGAGTAAAGAAAAAAAGTGCAACAAACAAATACATTTCTGTGATAAAAATCGCGCACTAACTTAAATTCTGCCGGAAATGGTCATCCAGATAAAAGTTTTAAGTGATCTTGGCTTGTATTTGAGTAATGACTGTCAATATGCGAGGTTTGTGTGCCGTCTTGCAGTATTTTTGTACTCATATTGTTTAACTGTAGTTTAGCGGGTTACTCCTACTGCCGTTTTTGAATAAAGGTGTGATCTTTGCTACTTTCCAGTCTAATCGCTAATGTGTATCAGACAAATCTCGCGTTTTCTTTACTTATTGGTGCTTTTCTTTGCTCTCCGAGTAAAGAAAAAAAGTGCAACAAACAAATACATTTCTGTGATAAAAATCGCGCACTAACTTAAATTCTGCCGGAAATGGTCATCCAGATAAAAGTTTTAAGTGATCTTGGCTTGTATTTGAGTAATGACTGTCAATATGCGAGGTTTGTGTGCCGTCTTGCAGTATTTTTGTACTCATATTGTTTAACTGTAGTTTAGCGGGTTACTCCTACTGCCGTTTTTGAATAAAGGTGTGATCTTTGCTACTTTCCAGTCTAATCGCTAATGTGTATCAGACAAATCTCGCGTTTTCTTTACTTATTGGTGCTTTTCTTTTCTCTCCGAGTAAAGAAAAAAAGTGCAACAAACAAATACATTTCTGTGATAAAAATCGCGCACTAACTTAAATTCTGCCGGAAATGGTCATCCAGATAAAAGTTTTAAGTGATCTTGGCTTGTATTTGAGTAATGACTGTCAATATGCGAGGTTTGTGTGCCGTCTTGCAGTATTTTTGTACTCATATTGTTTAACTGTAGTTTAGCGGGTTACTCCTACTGCCGTTTTTGAATAAAGGTGTGATCTTTGCTACTTTCCAGTCTTTCGGTACAGGTCCTTCTTTGAGGGATACTCCTGCCTTTCTTGAATATAGGTGTGATCATGGCTACTTTCCAGTCTCTCGGCACAGATCCTTCTTTGAGAGAACGGTTGTATATGGCTTTAAGTAAGCAGCTATCCTTTCAGCATAATGAGAGAGATGTGAGGACTACTGGATGACGCTTCTTACGGCGGTGTAGGAGCTGCGTGTGCCTGTCTGTGCCACTTGTCGCGTTCCCCCCGCCCCCCCCCCCCCTGCCGCTGCCACTGTCTCTGCTGCTGACAGCTCTGCTCAGCCGCTGTCGCCGCCTCAGCCAGGAGCTCCAGAACCCCCTCCCCCCTCCCCCCCCAGACAACCGCAGCTGCAGCGGCCACGCCCACAGCCCTGCACCGCCTTACGGAACGCCGGCCTGCCACTCAGCTACGTCACTAACAGCGGAAACTACCCGCCTGACAAGGACCAGTCCACAACTGAACGCAGATGCAGCACGGAAACACCAAGAAGGTGCGTGGAACTGTGAAAAAAATATGTCAGCGGACTCACAGTTCATAATTATGTAACAAAAGGAAAATTAATTATTGAGCATGAGGAAGATTTGTACAGCAACGTACCGTTTAAGTATTCGAAGTACTGCACATCTCGACCATTTCAGGGCATTGAGAGAAATTCAACGGCGAATTTGAAAATTTGTCCTCGACTGGGATTCGAAGCTCGATTTCTCAATTCGGGCCATTTTCCGCCTTATTCCTGCCCAGTTACAGCGTCCTCAAAATGGAAAATGATATCCGGCTTGTGTTCCTGACGTGACATTAGGGTGCCTCTGACGTATCGTATGAAACTCTCTCTGGTCGAGATTGTTCAGTATCACTGCTCACAGACAGCAGCAAACAACGGCCTGTTTTACGCCTGTGTGCACGATTTCAGAGGCGAGTTTTGTTCTGAAGTATTAAAATGCCAAGATCGCAATTAATTTATTTATTTTTCTGACGACCGGTTTCGATACACTTAGGGTACCATCATCCGGTCACTTGTGTCCTATGCTTTCCATTTCGTGAAGGCGCACGACATTAAAATGGTACGTCATGAGAAAAATAAATTAATCAAATGCGATCTTGGCAATTTATACTTCAAAGTAAGAAGATCGCTGTCCTACCATGAAAAAATAAAAGAGTTTTGTTGACACAAAAGGACGCAGTTGTGACTTCTCACGTTGGTAATTTGGTTTCGTATTGTTTTAGGTAATGGAAACCGATATTATTCAAGGGATAGAGTTCTTTTTATTTATATAACGTTCAAAACTGTGCCGGGACGTTTTTAGTACTGGCAGTGTATCAAACGCATTTTCATCATCCTATTTTTGTAGTTGTCTTTGTTGGTACGTGTCAGTAATAGATGGTTGTAGTTTTGTTTTCTTTTGTTTATGAAATACGTTTTCTTTTTTCCCATCTTCAGTTATTGTTGTTGTTGTGGTCTACAGTCCGCAGACTGGTTTGATGCAGCTCTCCACGCTACCCTGCCATGTGCAAGTCTCTTCATCTGAGAATACGTTCGGCAACCTACGTCCTCTTCAATCTGCTAACTGTATACGTCCCTCGATCTACCTCTACGATTTTTACTCCATACACTTCCCTCTAATGCTAAGTTGACGATTCCTTGATGATATTTCAAGAGATTTCCTTTACAACTTCAGTTAATGTCATTCAATGTTGGCAGAAAATCGCAACTTCCTCAGCATTGTAGAGCAAGAGTAATGTGCACCGAAAGCAAGGCATGAAAATGCAGCCCATTCAATTCCAGGCCTCTTAACACAATCAAGTTCTTCTGATGTGAAGTTCGAGGAAGCAAAGCTGAGTATGCAACTGGCTTTAATATAATTACAGCAATGTAGTCAATATAATAAAGCTTATAGGTGAAGAGGAAGAAGTGGAATATGACCCTAATTATTCGAATTACTTTGGTGCACACTTTTGATATTAGAGATATTTGTGAATTTTTGTGATTCACTTATTTATCGCACGGCTTTGCAAAGTGGAGGTGCAGATATTAAATGATTAAATATATAACAAATAAACAGTATGTTCGAATATGAAACACATAAAATACAAATACAAAAAACACCAATACATTTGAAGTTCATGTGACAGGTTCGTTGTGGCAGAAGGGCATCCGTAATCCGCTGTACAGCTACATCCAACTTAGACAGTCACTCAACAGCAGCCGGGCTTGCCTTTGTAATATCCTTACATTGGCCACGAAATCTTCGCAGGGGGCAATCTTCTCTTTACGTAATTTCCGTGATAAACATTTTCTAGCACTGAATATCTCCAATGTTGCATATATCTTTAGATTCAAAATCATTGTTACATTCAAATTTACTGAAATACTGTAACACAGTTGGAAGGTGCCACTCAACTAGAATCATGAGAGAAACTGACTTATGCTATAAATAGGGACATTTACATTAAATTTCCGGAATTAAAAATGGCTGAAACATTCACAAATATTACATCGACGAAAAAGAAACATTGATTCTAGTTCAGTGAGCTAACAATACATGCTAGAAACAACTTTCAAAATTTCTGCGTTCTAGCTTTAAAACGTTGCGACGAAAAGGATACAAGATATTAGCAGATTTGACACACTTCGTTGGAGCCTTATAATTTGACGACAAAGATGTATGGAGTGTGAATGTTGATCAAACAGCAACAGGATAACAGCGAACCGTTGTCTGTCTGTCAGAAGAGGAGGTACCACGTGCGCCTGCCATACGGTTAGCAGTCACAGTCAGTTTGACGTTCCACACACCTTTCTTATGATTAACTGCAATGAATTCGAACGAGCCTTTTCCGTTCACATGCGAAACTAATTTTTTAATTATGATTCTTCATTTTTATGAGGGCAATTTTTAGGGTAATAACCTATTTTTAATCGAGTAAAATAAACATTATTTATGAACATGAGCATTTAAACATGACAAATGCACATAGACATTTATTTTTCCCTCGTTCTATTTGGGAGTGGAGTAAGAAAGGGAGTGCCTTGTGGTGGTACAGTGTACCCTCCGCCACGCACCTTACAGTGGATTGCGGAGTATGTATGTAGATGTAAATGTATCGTAGCAGTAGCTTGTAAGTAGCAGCTTGAAAGAATTCTCCCGCCTGACCATTACATATCGTTTGTAGTGAAGAATGTGAGTAATCAATGTGATAAGTTCTGATCTTGAAATTTGTGATTTATCTCGTCTATAGTGAATCGCTGCTCTTATTTGGGTGGCGAACCGTCACGGATAAACACCTGACTCAAGAACTTGCTGAAGCAGTTCGCCAGAACAGGCACTTCACTGTTGACGTGCAGTTCATTTTTCAACAGGATAATGTGCTATATCGCAAGGCCAGGAGTGTGGTGCAATGTTGAACGCAGTGGGCAGTTTCATTTCAGGTGCTGCCCCTCCAAGTCGGAAGATCTGAACCAGTTCGACTACATCTGGGATGACCCCTCACCGGAATTTACGGTATTCGGGTGACTTTTGTGTACATATGCGGTACCAAGTCCCTCAAACGACCTATCAAAGATCGTTGCTTCTATGTCGAGACGCGTATCCGCTGTTATCCGTATCGAAGGTGGGCGTACGGGCTTTTAGGAAGGTTCTGGCTGATCAGTCCTTAGTGAAACAGTGAAAACGATGTCAGCTTATTGATTTGTCTCCTCCCAGCATTTGTATTAAGCTGCTTTAGGAGTTCCAAAATGTGCTTTTTCCAGTTTTAATAGTCATTGATATGTACATCTTACATACATTAGACTTGTAACGTCCTTCATATTTCCTCACAATGTGTTACACTTAGCGCTGCTGTAGATCCTCTGGATGTGCAGACCGCAATATGTTGTGTCTTTCTGAAAGTGAGAGTGACTCGTATTGTATGTGTGCTTGGATTGATCTGCCACCCGAAAAACGAGGTAATTCTAATTGTTACATGTTAGGTCTACACAGACGGTCCTTTACACATATCAAGAAAAATAGCGCATCTCAGATTGCGACTTGGGGATTCCTTCCTTCATGTTTTCCTAGTTAGAAGCATTTCACCGTATTAGTCCTACATTGCCTGAGTTATGAAGTACAAGTGTCTACAATGGTCGCAACACCACCAATTTGAAACATTTTCCATTGGTTCACTATACCGCCAATTCTATAACTCATCATCTTATTTAGGAGAATATTGTATGTCAACGGCAAAAATGTGAGTGCGGCTAGAAAGACTGACTTGTACATAAAGTTGTTTATTAGCACTTCGGATACAAGGCAGTGCTTTTCCTGCCTGACGTAAGACTAGAACAGTCTTGTTAAGTGAAAGCATATTAGCAGGTTACATGTCTTCTTGTACATGTCTTAGTACTTTCTAACAGTAATTCTCTCTCTGTTGCAGGTACGTGCTCACGGGCCGGTAACGATGTGCTTACGGGAGGGAGGTATGTTTTCACTTTTGATGCACACGAGAAAACGGTAAGCCCCAAAACTTGCATTGGAATGCTCGGAACCGCATGACACATGCCAAGAATAACACATGACCAAAAAAGTACAGTGTTCTGAGTCACTTTCAAGCAAAATGTTGATTCTGAGTCTTCTCTGGGGCATGGGTGTGTGTGTTGTCCTTAGGTTAGTTTACCTCAGTTTAAGAAGTTTGTAAGCTACGGACTGATGATTACGCAGTTTGATCCGATATATTTACAAACATTTGAACACTTTTTTTTTCGTTGCTTTCTAACACAAGTGACATTCTAATAGACAGAAACAAGGGCAACAAGATAACCAAATCAGCAGGAGGAAAATTATATCTAGTTCAATGACGTCAATCTATCTTTCTATTTCCAATCAACAATGTCAAACACCTTATGCTTTATGTAATTAAAGCAGCTCAAAACTCACATACCGTAAAAACCTGATGGAGCTTATATGACATCTAAGTATAGATGTCGGATTTCGATGAAGTAGTTACTTAAAACGAAATGTTTGTTAAGGTTATGGGACTTAACTGCGGGATCACCAGTCCCTAAACTTACAAAGTACTTATGACCTAACTTATACTAAACGTTCATGGGCGTTTAGTATAAACGAGGGAGGATACGAACCTTCGACGTGGGAGACCGCGCGATCCGCAAACTGGCGCTCCAGATCGCTCGGCTACTCCCGCGCGGCTCTTAAAACGAGATGGAACACAGATACCATTGTAATTGCCTCTGGTTTATAATGAATTTTCTGTACCAAAATATGTCTGTATTCCAATATCTGTAGTGAAAGCAGGTATGAGATGACATTAACTCTAATATAAACATTCAAATGTTTCTAGATATAAGGGACTTAACTGCAGCGATTTTCGGTCCCTAGACTTACTAACTACTTAGGCCCTAAGCTAAATTAAAGCAACTAATGATAAGGACAGCATAAACACCCATGCCGTCGGAGAGAAACCTCGCGCTCCGCTAAAAGGCGCCTTAGAGCACTTAAAAAATGTTTGTGCAGCTTATGGGACTTAACTACGGGGTCACAGTCCCTAAACTTACAAACTGCTTATGAACTAGCTAATCCTAAGGACGGCACAAATATCCATGCCCGAGGGGGGATTCGAACCCCCGTCCGTAGTGGCCGGGCAGACTGTGACTGACGCGCCTCAGTCCCCTCGGTCACCGCGGCCGGCTTAGAGCACTCTGCCACTCCATCACGACCACTAATATAATCACTTCGTGTATTTTGAAACTTGGAACTCGGGAGAAACAGAGATCTGAGATCAAATTTATGTGGTTAAAATAACAGTCTAGATTGCGACAGTTCAGAGAAGGGCAGCTCGTTTTGTACTATCGCGATATAGGGGAGAGAGAGTCACGGAAATGATGCACGAGTTGCGGTGGAAATCATTTTTAACGTATCTTTATAATGATCGTGCAGGATAGGACCGTATCTTAATGCCTTCGGTATCTCCTATGTTATTTATAGGATTCTGACGGGTTTTGTGGCCGTATCCTAGTTTTAGTGATTTGACGCTGCCAGACTGTGGCTAGCAAGGGTTTTGGTTCTACCCATCCGATGTGAAATTTTAAGGTCAGTAAACATTCTATTAATTTTAGTGGGATTGTGAAGGTTGAGATTGGGCTTTTCCACACTTTCTGAGTATGCTCCACAAGAGTGAAGTGCATCAAAAATAAATAAAAAAGTTGCAATCACGACTGTCTTTTATTGCTAAACGGTTTTTATTGTGTTTACAACGCTGATTTCGTGAAAAATAGTGAAAAAAACTATCACGTGCAGGTATTTCACAAACTGCTTGTCTAGTATTAGCTTTTTACTATACTTTTATACATATTTCACCACTCTGGGGAGTTTGAAGTTTGGTTTTTAGGATCTACATCTACATACATAGTCCGCAATTCACCGTAAGGTGCGTGGCGGAGGGTACACTGTACCACTACTAGGCATTTCCTTTCCTATTCCACTCCCAAATAGAACGAGGAAAAAAGAATGCCTGTATGCCTCCGTACGAGCCCTAATTTCTCTTATCTTGTCTTTGTGATCTTTATGCGAAATGTACGTAGGCAGCAGCAAGATGGTACTACACTCAGCTTCAAATTCCGGCCCTCTTAATTTACTCAACAGAAATTCACGAAGAGACCGTCTTCTTTCCTCCAGCGATCCCCAACTGAGTTGCCGGAGCATTTCCGTGACACTCGCGCATTGGTCGAACCTACCAGTAACAAACCTAGCTGCTCGCCTCTGAACTGCCTCTATGTCTTCCTTTAAACTGATCTGCTGCGGGTCCCAAACACTTGAGCAATACTCAAGACGTGGTCGCACAAGCGTTTTATACGCGGTCTCCTTTACAGATGAAGTACATCTTCCCAAAATTCTCCCAATAAACCGAAGTCGGCTGTCCGCCTTACTCACAACTGTCCTTACATGTTCGTTGCATTTCATATCGCTCTGCAATGTTACGCCTAGATATTTGAAGGACGCGACAGCATCAAGAATCTCACTACTAATGCTGTATTCGAACATTATGGGATTGTTTTTCGTACTCATGCGCATCACCTTACGTTTTTCTACATTGAGAGCTAGTTACCAATCTTCGCACCAACTGGAAATTTTGTCTAAGTCATCCTGTATGCTATTACAGTCAGTTAAAGACGACACCCTCCCATACACCACAGCATCATCAGCAAACAGCCGCAAATTACAACTTACTGTGTCCATGAGATCATTTATATAGATAGAAAATAAACTGTTATTTAGCCCTTTTATTCTAGATATATGTCAAATAAAAATTAGCAGAAACCAGCAGTATTTTCATGTCAGTGCTTCCTTTCCACATCCACTTGCTGATTCATTGCGCATCCCTCATGTCATCGCCTGTCTGTCGTGCTGCGCCTTCTCTACATCTACATAGATAATTTGCAGATCACATTTAGGTGCCTGGCAGAGGGTTCATTAACCACTTTCATAACTTTTCTGTACCATTCCATTCTCTAATAGCGCGCGGGAAGAAAGAACACCTAACTCGTTCCGTTTCCGATCTCATTTCTCTTATTTTATTTGGATGCTCGTGTCTCGCTATATTGGTGGGTGCTGTACCAGCCGTCCCATAATGGAGTGGAGAGTATTTTATTACTATAAAATCACTTATTAAATTTGAAACAATTTTTATGTGGCAGACCAGTGATAATCGGAAGTCTAAACTGTGGATGCAGGGTGCACGTCATAACGGCGTCACGCAGCGGTGTGATAGCGGTTCACCCGTGCTCTCCTCCCCGTAGGCGCGCCGCTCCTACATACACCCCGCGCGTGCCCCCGCAGCTGGTGGGCTTTGGACCGCCGCCGCCGCCTGTTTGCCCTGCGATGTCGGCGCGCCTGTTCCCTCCCTGCCCTGCCCCCTCTCCTCTCCTATCCTATCTGCCCTCGCCTCCTTTCCTCTTGTTCCGCTTGTTTACCCAGCGCTGCCGGCTACGCAGCCACCCACTCACACCGCCCGTGCCTCCGATTCCCGCGACTGTTTTTCTTCGTAAAAACCGATCTGTTCTAGACATTCTCTCCGTTTATTTGCTTTAAAAATAATTCTAGACTGAATCGCAAATAAATTACTGACCTTTTTTTCACACAAATATCTCTTCGGTTTGCTGAAACAACAAGCCAGTTGTGATAGCTATGAAAATTGGCCAAGCGAAGTTGTTTGAAATACATGAAGATCGCAGCTAGGGCGTCCGGAAACTGAAGCGAGATCCCGGCTGAGTGTCGGGACGCGCTAGCAGCGCGGTCATGCATGTCGAATGTCAACTTAGCTTCGCAAATATTTCAGATGCACGCAACGGATATGTGACAATTGCACCCAGTGACATTTGCACCCAGCCCCAAATCTGCGACATTTGCACCCAGTCTGACCTGATTACTACGTCACGACCTACCTGCAACCCGTACCCTCGCTAATCCGCCACTGTGCCCGCGGCAATGCCACGCCGCCCAGTCCTCGCACACCGGAAACGCTCTCTCGACACAGTCTGCCTGCAGTCCCGAGGTCCTTGTCCACCTCAGCGGATAACAGCTAACTGTCAGTACGATTCTGAAGATCGTACGTTCGGTTCATGCAGCTTGTGTGTTTGTGAGCTTATAGGTTCGATATGGAGGCATCAACGACCAACAAGAGTAAGCCATGTGGCCACTATGAAGGTTACTCTTACATCATAAAAATAACCGAAGCAGACAGAACAGTGATTTGATGCTATTCAAAACAAAACAAGCATGTCCAGGAAACATTGAGACAAAGGACTGTGTGGTGCTTAGTGCAAACGAGCGTCAGTGTGGAGCACTTAGAAGTAAAGAGAATATTAGTCAGGCGAAGAAGAGATCACGAGAAGAACAGGCTTCGATTGCAAAAATATACACCAAAGAGTTAGGTGACTTGCACAATCGTAGATATGATTTTATGACTGAAATGCCCCAACAGCAGGCAGCGAAGAGGACATCATACCGCCACCGGGCCAAAACTCACACAAATAAGAAAGAACCAGAAACGAAACATGAAATTGATGTTTCGGAAGCGTTATTAACAATGATTGATGGTTCCAATTTTCTTTTAAGTGACGACAACTTAGTCCAGTCAATATGTATTTTTGCCAGAAAACTTTTGAGGTAGTTTTGATTTCTTCGATTCCGTATGTTTTTTGGGGTGCTAAATCCGAATCTGGCATTTCCCTACAAACTTTCTTGACGCAACGCTGAACAGTATGCAATAATTCGAAAAATAGCATTTTTCGGCGGTTTTTGCTTATAATTGGAAAACTGTCAACTTCACAAATGACCTCCCAGTCCAAAATTGAAGTCCATAAAATTTCCTACAGATTTCACTGTTTATGTTTTCCTGTCGGACGAGCCGTTCCGAATCAAGCGGTAATTGAAAATTGGCGTATTTTGGCTGTCTACGCTAAAATCCACTTTTTCCACTCAAGAAGTGTAATTCATTATTAGAAGCTAACATTTAGTGAATTCCTGCAAGTTCTATGTCGATTAGAATGTAGACTGGTATAGACTGTTTCTTCCAGTTGTCTATGCACACCTTCTTTGGATCACACACCTTGCCCATTCGCAGTTCATGTCATATATTCTGTGAATATGAAAGAATAACTGCAGGATCAGAAGTGATGTCTGTTCTTTCGGAACAGACGCCACGTATATATGCCGGAGACGGGCAATGATCCTTTCGTTAGAGGGGAGGGAAGGACAAGTTTAGAACCTTACTCTTACGGTAAATAGTTTCAAAAATTACGAGTTTGAGTATTGTGGGCAGGGCGAAGCTGGGAATTTGTATCTGACGGGAGAAGTGCTTAGGTAGACCTTGCAGCTGCGGTGATCACTGTGTCCCCAGTGGTGTAGTGGTCAGCTTAAATTCCTAAAAAGCAGGACACCAAGGTTCGAGTCCCAGCTGGGTACACATTATCAGCTGTGGCCATTCGCAGTTGATGTCATATATTCTGTAAATAGCTCTGTTGTTGTTGTTGTTCTTTTTTTTTTTTTTTTTTTTTTTTTTTTTTTTTTTTTTTTTATAATGTAACCACACATTCAAAAATTGTCACTTATTCGGAAATAAACACCCAAATATTTGTTTCTTCCTTAGTTTTCTAATCATAACATGCAATACTGTACAACATCCTTTTAATATACAATTAAAAGGATTAGAACCAGGATTTCGACTTTTATCTCCGATACATCGGCGATATATCAGCGGTACATCGCTGTTCAAACCATCAATGTTTTTGGGCAAAACATCTGTGTTTTCAGCACATCGATGTCTCGTTTGTATCCCTAGTCATCAGTCTTCTGATTGCTTTGAAGCGACCTGCGACTGTTCATTTCAGAGTAGCATTGCAACCTACATCCTCAATTATTTGCTTGATGTATTCCAATCTGTTTTTCCCCTAGTGATGTAAAATGCCTCGACATTTGCACGTTGGGGCAAATGCCCAGAATAAATGCCTGGGCAAATGCCAAAAATTCATAAATACCCAGACATTTTTGGATGTAAAAGGTAAACTTACAAGCAGTACGTACAAAAAATAAATAAATAAATAAAAATAAAAATATTTTGTACCACTCTCTAACTACATCTTAAATGTTTCAATTCTCTTCTGATCTCATTTCCCAGCAGTCCAAGTATCGCAAACATAAAATGTTGTGCTGCAAACGTATGCACGGAGAAATTTCTGCCACAAGGCCAGGGCGATGTTTGACAGCAGTAGATTTCTCTTTCCCATGTATGCCCTCTTTGCTTGTGTTAGTCTACTTTTTATGTCCCTCTTGCTTCTTCCGTCGTGAGTTAGTTTACTACAAAGGTAGCAGAATTCCTCGTCTTCGTGTACATTGTGATCACCAATTCGGATGTTATTTTCTCGCTACTTTTATTTCTGTTACTTCTCATGACTTTCATCTTTCTTTGGTTTACCTTCAGTGTTCATTACTCTTTTCATTCTATTCAACAGGCCCTGTAATTTTCCTTCAGTTTTACAGACGATAGCAATATCATCTGCAAATCTTATCATTGATATCCTTTTACCAAGAACTTTTATCAGAGCCTTGAACCTGTTCTTTATTTCCTACATTACGTCTTCATTGCGCAAGCTGATGGCGACAGACCGCTACCTTTTCTTACCCCTTTTTTAATCTTAGCATTTCGTTCTTGACTTTCGACGCTTATTGTATCCACTTGGTTCTTACACAAACTGTGTATTACCCGCCTTTCCCTACAGCTTACTCCTATTTTTCTCAGAATTGCGAACATCATGCAGACCTTACATTATCGCAGGCTTTTTCCAGGTCACAAATCTTATGACTTGGTTCTTCTTTAGTCTCACTTCCAATATAAATTGCAGTTATGCTATTGCGGCCAGGCATTGTCGTTAAGTACGGCCCGTGTCAATGCGACCTCACAGCCCCCGGCTCTTCTCCCTGCCGGGCAGAGACCGGACAGGGAGATTAGCAGACCGCCCCTCGACCAGAACTGGCTGCTAATGTCACTGGGTGCATTTGTCACTGGGTGCTTTCGTCAGGACACTGCTCGCAACGCATTCCTTTTTGGGATTTTTCATAGTACTGATTGTGTAAGAAATAGTATGCGGTATCCATTTAAAGAATCATGTTTGTGTTGAAAATAATATTTGTTTACATTTCAGACTGTCTCATTGTGCTTGTAGGGTCCTACCATACGTTCGTGAAGGTTGAAGTACTTTTTCAACATCTTTTGTAGTTCCACAAGTATCTGGAACGATAAAATTCAATAATCCACTCTGCATAATGTTTCATTATAGCTTGTAAATCCATTTTTTTTTTTTTTTTTTTTTTTTTTTTTTTTTTTTTTTTTTTTTTTGTACCAGTAAATAAACGTAATTGAGAGGGTGGTTGTGGAAGCGGTGGATTGCTGGTGGATAAAGTTAAGCAGGCATAGTTCAGGTTCCATTTGTTTTAATGATGTTACAATTAAAGGTTGAAGCCGCGTCGGAGCGGCCGAGCGCATTGAGGCGCTATGCTACGATGCGCGACGCCGTTCCCCGTCAGGGATTCGAATCCCCCCTCGGGCATGGATGTTTCTGCCGTTTATAGTATAAGCTAGTTCATAAGTAGTTTCCAAGTTTAGGGACTGATGACCCCGTAGTTAAGTCCCATACGCTCTACAAACATTTGAACATTTCTGAACAATGGCTGAAACCCAACAAGACAGTTCAGATCATTGATGCAAGGCAGAAGGCGAAGTTGTGAAAAGCAATTTCTGATAATTTACTAAGGCTCCAAATTTAGTAAAACAACTCTTTAAAATGCAAAGACACAATTAACCCAGTAATTTAGACAAGAGTGGAAAATTTTAAATGAAAAGCAAGCCTCGTAAATACAATATTAATTACAAATGACCCCTGCCATTTAAATGAAACAGCTCAGGTTAATTATCAAAATCACAGTAAAGTGGGACTCCCTTTGAAAAATACACTTACCAAAACGCACTAAAGACGAGCTCAAAAATTTAAGTAAGGTCTTGCTGGCAGAAGGACACTGTGCTCAATGATACCAATAGGTAGGAGACCAATAAAACAACATACAATAAAATCTACAAATGAGCTCTGCACTATAACTGAAAAGAGCTAAGCCTACTTATCAGAATCACACTAAAGTGGGGCTCCCAAATTTAAGTGAACACAGTCCTTCAAAACGCAATTACCAAAATACACTAAAGACGAGCTCCAACATTTAAGAAAAGTTTGAGTTTGATTATAAAGGCTGGTAACAGGAAAACGTTCTCAGTAATATCAATAGGCAGAAGTCGAATCAAACAACACACAATAAAATTTACAAATGAGCCCTGCACTTTAAATGAAAAGCGCTCAGCTTACTTATGAAAAACACACTAAAGTGTGGGGTGGGGGAGGCTGGCAACTCGTTAATTTAATACACCCACACAGGTAAAACAGATGAGCTGACTCAAACATGAAGGAAAGGAATAAGGCCCCCAACGGTCAACGAGAACTGCAACTCTGACACGAAGGGGCTTACACAAATGGATAGAACGCCAAATTACAGCCGTGGGGTGGCGATGCCTAACGGAGGGAAAAGTTTGTGCAAGGAGAATATAAAAAAGAAAAGAAAAAGAAAGCTATACAACTAGCGCCCGTGTAGATACGACCTCTCAAAGGGGCACAAACCAGATAAATTGCCCAGTTACGATAACCAAGTTAATGTTAAAAATGTTCAAATGTTTGTTAACTACGGGGTCATCAGTCCCTAAACTTACAAACTACCCATCAACTACCTTATACTAAGGACGGCACAAATATCCATGTCCGAGGGGGGATTCGAACCCCCGACCGTAGTGACCGTGCAGACCGTGACCGGAGCGCCTCAGTTCAAATGTTCAAATGTCTGTAAATCTATCGGACCAAACTGCGTGGTCATCCGTCCGTAGCTTACGAACTACTTAAACCTAGGTATACTAACCTACGGACAAACACACACACCCATGCCCCAGGGAGGACTCGAACCTCCACGGCGAGCAACCGCGCGCTCCGCAGCGAGACGCTTTACACCGCTCGGATACTCCACCGCGGCGAGCGCCTCAGTCCTCTCGGCCACCGCGGCCGGCCCAATTTAATGTATATAGAGTACTTGCTAATCAGAGCAAAGGCTAAAAGTTCGGCATAACACATGAATAAACAACTAACGACGTAGGCAACGAAGGCACCTGGGGAACGACCACCGATCCTGACAGACATACAAATTTGCGGAGCATGTTTTATCAGTTACTTAACTCCACGACAAGTGCAGGCACCCTCGCGATAGTGTAGTAGGAGGTTGTCAACCACAACCAACGCCCGGAAACAATTCATACATCCCAGATGAAAAGTGGCTGGAACGACGCGAGGCGCAGCCGGGGCTGAGTGCGGAGTAATCTGGCAGTTGCTGACAGCTGCGGCGCTTGGCGAGGGACGGACGCGGTGTCGCACGGCCGCTAGGAACGCGAACACATAGCCGGGAGACGAGGCGAACAGCCCGCACCGAGGTGCTGTTAAGACTTGACAGAAAGGCCTCTGAGAACCAACCTCTTCAGCTCATGGCATGCATGGTTCCCCACGGACAGACAGAGTGCCAACCAAAACAACTTCGTTGCACACGCCGGCCGCGGTGGCCGAGGAGACTGAGGCGCTCCAGTCACGGTCTGCACGGCCACTACGGTCGGGGGTTCGAATCCCCCCTCGGTCATGGATATTTGTGCCGTCCTAGTTCGTAAGTAGTTGATAAATAGTTTGCAAGTTTAGGGACTGATGACCCCGTAGTTAAGTCCCATAGACTATACAAACATTTTTTTTTTCGTTGCACACGCCAGGCCCGGCAACAAACGACCCCCTAAAATCAAAATAGCTCGACCCTGGCGACGCCATGCATCGTATCAAGTCATGTTTGTACGGAATTCGCGTCTAATAATTTCCAAATCATCCAACATTTTGTTCATTTACTTAAAAACCTGCGGATACTCTTTATGACTGAATATTAATTTCTGATAGTCTTCCTTTTATTATCGTGCTTTTTGTTCTGAATCTGTTAATAAATGGTTTGTCGAAACACGCAATTAGTCTTTTTTACTCATTAACAAGTACAGTAGCTAATCGTTAATTTCTGTGAATACATCCTCAGAATATATGAGATGATAACTGACGTGCTTCTCGATCGAATCAAGCAAGCCTTATCTTCTTAGAAATAAGTATGGTTTGTATCGAAGTCGGTTACATAATTATTAAACGGAGAAGCGGCCTATCCTCCAACCTCATAGATCCCTGGACGTCTTGAAAACAGGCATTAAGGGCGAAAAGGGTGTCAGATATTTTAAAAAAATGTTCAAATGTTTGTTAAGCTTATGGGATTTAACTACGGGGTCATCAGTCCCTAAACTTACAAACTACTGACGATCTAGGACGGCACAAATATCCATGCCCGAGGGGGGATTCGAACCCCCGACCGTAATGGCCGTGCTGACCGTGACTGGAGCGCCTCAGTCACCTCGGCCACCGCGGCCGGCCAGATATTTCCATCTTGACATAAGAAGAGCTAAATGACTTACTGAATTCTGCATGAAGATGTCAAGGACTATTTCTCTAGTCGCAAAGCTTATTACATTAGAAAAGACATATAAAATTATGCACAGTATGATGTTACGCCAATTACAGACTGATGGAAGATATTTTACACGGGCTTCTGCCAGGCCACCAGACACGGAATAATGTAAATGTATTTGTGTGAGTGAAATGAAATTAGGAAGTTTTAGGGGGAAGGAGCAAAGTTTCAGGTTGTTAAACAGGAGGACCAGACAATATGGAACGAAGAAGTCAGCAAGAACTAACGAGGTGGCAATAAAGTAAGTGGAGCTGTCAGAGAGGCGGCGCTGACAGAAATACTGAGAGGGGCGCAGCGCCACACGCCGTGTACAGCCAGGAGCGACGTTAAATGCCTGAACAAGCTGACTGAACAAGTCGTGTCTTCATATTAACTGCTGTTATTTTGGACTAATGTCTCCTGACATTCTCGAGGAGAAGATAATCGGTCTAAAAATTCTAACGAAGTACAAAAACAATTTCCGACAATATCTTTTATTAGTCTACTAGCTGAAAACCCGGCGTTCCCGGGTATTTGTTTATTCCTACTATTCTTCAGGTAACAATTTATATGTGTAAGGACTGTATCTATGTAAAATGTGTTGGGAATACAATTAGTAGTAAAGAAGTAATAGATTAAAACTTCGTGCGTGATGGGGCGGTTTTCCATGAACATTACTGTTTACATGCTCATATATCATGAACTACGTGTCGTACTGTGATAATTAGAAGACACACTCAACTATATTCGTGCATACTGTGTGTCAAATTTCCCGCGGCTACAATTTGTAGTGTGCAAATTATAAATTGTAACGTCATACCGAATGCCGTAGTTTTAGTCCATGAACTGCGGAACGTTACCTTGTATGTTCTCATATCTCATGAACTTCATGTCGTACTGTGATACAATTTAGAAGCTACATTCAACTATATATGTGTATACTGTCTGTAAAATTTCCTGCGTCTACGATTTGCGGTGTACAAATTATAAATTGTAACGTCATTCCGAATTCCGTAGTTTTACTCCATAAACAGCGGAAAAGTAGTAAGCGAGAAACTTTTTTTCTTTCATCATTTTACTATGGTTGCCAGCGAGAAAAAGTTTAATAAAGGTTTCAAATTATGTTTAAAGTTTGTTGCAAGTCGCTAAGTACTGTCATTCTCGTACAGTGTATTTCGATAGTCTCGCCGCATTATATGGCATTTTTGCGATTTCTATTGGTTATGACGTAATATCTTTGGAACCATGTGCCGTATGTGAATCTTAACCATGCAGCAATTGTTACCTCACGGTAAGGAATGTGTGTGCCAAATTTGGTTGAAATCTGTCCAATAGTTTAGGAGTAATGAGCAGCAGTTTTCGCACATCTCATTGTTTATATCGTCATATCTCGTGAAGTATATAACGTATGTGATTCTTACACTTATACGGCGACCGTCCTCATGCATTGAAGCTTACGTGTACAAAATTTCATAAAGATTGGAACAAAATTATAGATTTGTATTCAACGCGTACAAACACACGGACACTCTGCTTTATATATTAGATATCACATCTGTAAAAACATTCACTAGTTATCAGTTTCAGCCGGATTTTACCCATCTACAATGAGGTACAATATCTTCTTAGAAACAAACATTTTTAATCAATATTCAAAAAAAAAAAAAAAAAAAGTTATGTGAAGTGCTTAATGAGTTACAATAAATAATACATACATTATTCCTTATAGCCTGTGTTGCAATATCTCAATACGTATGGCGAGACTAATGTCCAAATTCATTTTCATTTCATTTTAGGGCATTCTGGTAAACTATGTTATTTGTAGTATTGTTTGGAGCGTAAATGCAGAGATTTTTTGGGGTGCCCACCCTTGAGCAAGCGACGTATATTTGACCATGTGAAAAACATGAGGGCTGCATATGGATTCCTGCGACGTCTGATGACTGTTCTTGAGCTTTGTTAATTGTAATGGCAAAAGCTAGACGAACTGGAAACTGAAGTGTTTTCAACTGAAACGTCCTTTTTTAAAGAGATGTATTAAAAGAAATTTCTTTTTACTGCTTTATTTATTTATTCTTATATTTCCTTATTCGTATGCTTATCCTTAGACATTGTAGCACGCCAACCTCCTTGGTAGCACGCATAGACCAAAGATATGGTCTGTGGCATCACGTTTCGCTGTATGTAACATCCTTGCTATAGAGTCGCAAACGTCATCGCTGGCCTTCAGTCCGAATTTTTTTATAATTTGACGACTTTCAACCACCATATCTTCCACCCCGTTATAGCTATCGGCATGGAACTGTTATGGTGTACAACGGGAGACTTCGGACAACAATTACACACAGACCATTTGTTTGCGTTCTGTAGTTTTCGCTGCAGAGCGAAATATTAACACACACAAACGTAGAATTTTATATACACCGATAACTTTCCATCCCAATATACTCCACCCTTTTATCATTATCAACAGACAAGCAACAATGCAACCAATAAAACCATTTTCAAAGAGTAAATATAATTTTCAGAGAGTAATTATTGTTCCGCATTTCGCGTTATATTCTTCAAATAACTAAATATCTATCAGATAGCTATAAAACCGTGCCTAAGACCTTCCTGAGGTATAAATTAGTAACTGTCCAAATATTTGAGTCTCTGCGTCTTGTCGTTCGAACCTATTAAGCGTACACCGAACAGACATTCACACACACACACACACACACACACACACACACACACACACACATATATATATATACATATATATATATATATATATATATATATATATATATATATATAAACTGTGCCTAAAGGTTTCCCCGGGTAGACATTAGTAACTGTACAAATTTTTAGCTCTTTATGTCTTGTGGTTCAAACGTGATAAGCGCACACCGAACAGACAATCACATTTATAGATATAGATATCACATCTATAAAAATATTCATTAGTTATTAGTTTCGGCCGGAGTTTTAGCCATCCATAGTTCAATCAGCAAAGTCTGGTTGTGATATTAATGTGTCTTTATCTAAATTCTCACTCCCATTGCTCAAATCTACTGCCTGCCCTACTTTAAAAAGAATACCACAAGTATGGAATTTTGTATTTAATCAATGAAACATGATGTAACGCTTGGGTCAGTGAAGAATACTTTAAAAAAGTTATTTATTTATTTATTTTTATTTCAGATGAGTATAATTTAATAAATGTTCGATATAAACCCCTCCAGACACTAACATCAACCTGATACTCGAACGCGTTCCATATTTCTTATAACATTTCAAGCGTAACAGTTTGGATAACTGCAGTTTTGCCTTCTTCTAGGTTCGAAGTGTTTGTTAGCTGGTGGAAGTGGTCGAAACGCCATACCTTTAATATACCCTGACAGTAAAGAAAATCACAGATGGCGAGCCCGAGCATCTTGGATTTCAGTAACGAAGTGCTGCCTGGCGGGCTATCCAGTGGTTTGGGTGCCTTTCGTTCAAACAGGCACGGAGTGGTAGGTGCCAATGGCGTGGTGCCCCATCCTGTTAGAATACAAATTAAGGAACACAAATTGGGGGAACACTCAATCATGCAACATTTCCATGTAGATTTACCCAGTTACAGTTGCACCTCTGAAGAAACGAGGACCAAAAACCTGTACAAGACCACGCAGTTTAGCCAATGTAAAAGCACAAAAAAAAAAAAAAAAAAAAAAAAAAAAATCGGTCTAACTGACCGATGTTTCGTGATAATTGTTAAGTTCCAACCCTCGTATATCATAATCGGACGCGATAGAAGACAACTACACCCGTCAAGTGTTCTGCATTGCTAGTTCAAGTAGCGGCAAGTGCACGTAGGTCATGGTAACGTAATTGTGGGAAAAGGGACTGAAAACGGAAGGAAGTTTTGTTTAAGGTGGAAACTGTTAATTTTTTAAAGCGTCGATATCACATGTCTAAAGCCTTTTTTAAATGATGAACGAAGGTGAAGAAGATAGGTAATAGTCTACTGAAGCGCTCCTAGCGTACTAGCCCTGAACTACAAACTCAAGCAAGATCTTGTGGCAGCGTGTTTACACGATAAACGTAATCGAACAGTAATACCCAATGTTGAAAGTGAGGTTATAACAGGCGATTTGTTATGCAGTAAGTCATAGTTTAATACTGGAATTGAGGAAACAACGCTAAAGAAAACCTTGCAGTCTATCTTTTTGGTCAACTTAGTGTGGTAAAGTTCTGCGAAATGAAACAACATTTCAAAACATTCACATCTATTTTCAAGCGAAAAATTAATCTTATGAACACATCAAGCCATATTTATAAGACCTTCTTTACTTTATCTACTACGATTTGCCCACTGACATTGTTAATAACGCCATGCACAACTGAATTTTTGTCTTTCATTTGGACTGACTTTCTCATTTGAAATGCTATTTAATAAAAATTGCATCATCAAAGTACAATCTCATTCAAATAAACAATTGGCTTCAGTCTTTTCTGTTACGATATTGCAAAACATAAACTATTTTTCGGTTTCAGATGTAGGCCTACGACCTCGCTTTTCGGTGGACAATAATTGACATAAATATTTAAGTCTTCATGAAACATTTGCAATTTACCGCTAAACCAAAGTATAATAATAAACTAAAGATTAATAAGACAAATTTGCGTGAAAACCGTGTAATTGACGACTACAATATGAAAATCGCCTGACGAAAATAGGTTAACTTCCGATGTCAGCAGACGACCCTTCACTCAAAACAATCTTCTCGAGAATGTTTAACATGATGTTGACGTTAGGTGACGGTCTGGTGACGGACAGTGTGAATGCCGTCATTAGAAATACATTTTGTAATACATTCTGATCATAAACTTCAACAAAACGCAAAATATACGTAAATAGGAAGGAAAATGGCGGACTAACTGGAGCGGTGACTGCAGGTGACAGCTGCTAGCTCGCTCATACGCAGTGAACCCACTAGTACCGAATTTAGAACAGGCCCTATTTCTTTATCGCTATAATTATCGCGCTTCGATACTAGCGCGATCATACTAGTGCAGCCGTTCAAACAACTGACGGCCGCCATTAACGCAACTTGTTATCAATCTATTACAAGTTCGTTGATCGTTTAAAACGGGCTTAACGGGCTAGTTGCGGTGGACTAGGTACCAGCCGTCCCCCCAGTCCTGCTTGCACAGCGTCAGTAGTAGTAGTGGTTAGAGATGGGCAAGAAATCACGTACTCGTGAAAAATCACGGTGATTGAAAATTCACTGTTTTCACGGTCGCGGCGATCGGGAATCTGACCGTGATTTCAGTCACGGTCACTGTTGAGTGTTGGGTAGCGACGAGCAGGAATAGCAGCGAACAGCAGTACAAACTACAAAGAGCCATCTGGTGGCCGAAATGAGTACTAAAAGCACCAGCGAATAGCAGCTATAGCAGCGAATAGCGGAAAGGCGAATAGGAGGTGAGGGAAAAGAAGCAGCAAAGGCTAAAAGAGCCATCTGTGGGTCGAAATCTGTAATAACATCAATGCAGCAAATAGCGGGTATAGCAGCGAATCACCGATAAGCTAAGAACGGGTTTAGCAGCGAATCACCGATTAGCGAATAGCGGGTGTACCGGCTAAAAGCTGATTATGGACAGTGACCAGTTCGCATAAACTTGTCCGTTTTTCCTAGAAAATCGCCAGGGCCCGGCAGGAAGGGGTTAAAAACTGAAAAACATATCTCGTCCATTTCGCCGTTCGTCGTCTAAAAGTGTATATCTTGTTTCTGCCGAGATGAAGCGATCGAGGACGAGCGAGTTGTGTCATTTCACCGCTCTTAATAGCGACTATGCGAAATGTAATTTGTGCGGCATACAGTTGTCGCATAAAACTTATATCTCCAACTTAAAGAAGCACCGTGAATAGGCCCGTGTAACCGAAATATGCGACGACTTCTTCGAGAGCTATCAAACCTGTGGTGCCAATCAGAGTCCGAGTTGTGCGCTCTCTGCTGCCGTTACCAACGCATGAGCAACTCGAAAAAACATGTGCATAAAATCATTCCCCATGGGACTTGCGCTGGAATACTGATATCACATTAAGTGCTTCAATTATAGTAAAGATCTCAGCTTCTTATTTCATATGTATGCATAAATTTTGAGTTAAAAGTGTATATCACTGGAAATGAAACTGCAGTAAATTTAAGCATCCAGTTAGCTGTGCATGATACATCTTAAAAACATATGGCACCTAACAGTAAAACTGATACTATATTACTGTAAGTAATTGAAGCGTGTAAAGTAATATGATAACTATTATAGGCCAGTGTATTTAAATAACAGCACACTCTAATAACTGCAGTATCAATTACATTAAAGAAACAAGTTATTAAAATTGAGGGCATATATTCATTGACAATGAAATAACACCTACCTTGCAAATAATTTTTACACTTACTAAGAATATTTACTATTCTTTCATTGTGTTAATGCGGTTAGAAAGTTTATTGTACAGTTATTTTAAAGTATACTTACTATTGACTTATTTGTTGAGATTTACTTTTCTCGGTTTACAACATAACTTTCATAACAACAAAGAGACGATAAATTACTTACTGGCGGATGAAACATTATAACAAAAGTATCTAACTCAATTTTTTGTCAGTTCCATGGTAAATCATACAAGTCGCCGGAATCGCGGCGATTCAATCACGGAATAGCGAAAAGAGCAGAAATCGCGGAATAGCGGAAAGAGCTGAAATCACGGAATAGCGGGAGGAGTAGAAATCGCGGAGGGATACATGTCGTGAAAACCTCAAACAGTGATTCTAAACCGTGATTAATCACGGTTTAGAATCACGGTGATTTAAAAGTAGCAATCACGGAAATCACTGTTAGCGGAAAATCACGGTTTAGCCCATCCCTAGTAGTGGTGTGCAGACAGCGGCAGGTGTGTTGAGCGCCACGCCGCGCCATTGGCCGTCAGGCAGCGAGGCAGCCGAGGCGAGGCGAGGCGATGTGAGGAGGAGTGAGGCGGAGTGAAGTGGAGCGAGAGCAGCCGACACCGCGCCGCATTCCCACGGGGATGAAATTCCAGCAGCGGCGCAAGGCGACACACTGGCCAGGGTCACGGCCGTGTTCTGCCCCTCACAGCCGTGTCACGGCCGCACGGCCTGCGGGCGTTTTCAGCAAATCGACACCCTAAAACAATTATCCAGTCTTTAAATGTTCTTGTTGACACCGGATGATGCAGCTCTCCACGCTACCTTGTCCTGTGCAAGCTTCTCCATCTGTGAATAAGAATGCCAACAATAATACAATACCTGGAGACAACATTGTCTCGTTATACCAAAGGTATTAAACATCAGGACAGGCATTGAATTAAAATTTGTTCTGTGGCCAGTATTCTAACCCGGGACCTCCTACTTATTAGGGAGGCACTTTAGAGTAAAACAGAAGTGATATCTGGCGTTCCACAGGGAAGCGTTATAGGTCCCCTACTCTTCCTCGTGTTTATAAACGATTTAGGAGATAATCTGAATAGCTCCCTTAGACTGTTCGCGGATGATGCTGTCGTTTATCGGTCAGTGAAGTCAACAGAGGATCAAAAGCAACTGCAAAGCGATTTAGACAAAATTTCTACTTGGTGCGAAAATTGGCAATTGACACTAAATAAAGAAAAGTGTGAAGTAATACACATGACCACTAAAAGAAATCCGCTGAACTTCAATTACGCGATAAATCAGTCAAACCTTAAGGTCGTAAATTCTACCAAATACCTAGGAGTTACAATTACGAACAACTTTGACTGGAGAGAACACATAGAAAATATTGTGGGGAAGGCGAACCAAAGGTTACGTTTCATTGGCAGAACGCTTAGAAGATGCACCAGCTCCACCAAAGAGACTGCCTACATCACACTTGTGCGTCCTCTCTTGGAGTACTGTTGCCCCTTGTGGGACCCTCACCAGGTGGGACTGACGGAAGATATCGAGAAGGTTCAGAGAAAGGCAGCTCGTTTTGTTTTATCACGTTACGGGGGGGAAAGCGTCACGAAAATTTTGCACGAATTGGGGTGGAAATCATTGAAAGAAACACGTTATTCATTGCGGCGTGATCTGTTTGCCAAGTTTCAATCACCGACTTTTAGTTCTGAATGTGAAAATATTTTGCTAGCACCCACCTACTTAGGGAAACATGACCATCCCAATAAAATAAGAGAAATCAGATCAAAAACGAAACGATTTAGGTGTTATTTATTTTTTTTATTTGTTTTTTCTGTTCCATAGGACCCACTTCAGGAGTAAGACTCCATGGTCATGGAACAAGTCAATACATTAATTGTTACACAATAATGGTAATAGAAAAATTTTAAGTAGTCCTTTGCACACGACAATCTTAAGACAAAGTGAAAAGAATCAATAAAGAAAAAATAAATTAGCTTAATTGTTTAACTTTTCTAGGAGTTCCTCGACAGAATAAAAGGAGTGAGCCACGAGGTAACTCTTCAATTTAGATTTGAAAGCATGTGGATTAGTGCTAAGATTCTTAAGTTCTTGTGGCAGCTTATTGAAAATGGATGCCGCAGAATACTGCACCCCTTTCTGCACAAGTGTTAAGGTGGTGTGGTGCAAATGTAGATTAGACATCTGTCTAGTATTCACCGAGTGAAAGCTACTAACTCGTGGGAATAAGCTGATATTATTAACAACAAACGACATTAAAGAAAAAACGTATTGTGACGCCAAAGTCAAAATTCCCAGACTACTGAAAAGGGGTCGACATGACGTTCGCGAACTTACACCAGATATTGCTCGAACCGCCCGGTTTTGAGCCAGAAATATCCTTTTTGCATGAGGCGAGTTACCCCAAAAAACAATGCCGTACGTCATAAGTGAGTGAAAGTAAGCGAAATAGACTACTTTTCGTGTTGAAAAATCACTTATCTCAGATATTGTTCTAATGGTAAATATAGCAGAATTTAGTTTTGGAACAAGATCCTGAACATGGGCTTTCCATGACCGCTTACTGTCTATATGAACACCTAGAAATTTGAACTGTTCAGTCTCACTTATTACATGCCCATTATGTGTAATCATAATGTCAGATTTCGTCAAATTATGTGTTAGAAATTGTAAAAACTGAGTTTTACTGTGATTTAACATCAACTTGTTTTCTATTAGCCATGAACTTATCTCTTGAACTGCATTATTTGATACTGTGTCAATATTACGAGCAACATCCTTCACTACCAAGCTGGTATCATCAGCAAACAAAAATATTTTACAATCACCTGTTATACTCGAAGGCATATCATTTATATAAATAAGAAACAGCAATGGTCCCAAAGCAGACCCCTGGGGCACCCCATACTTAATTGTGCCCCATTGGGATTGCACGTCATAGCCATTTTCTACACTGCGGAGAATTACCTTCTGTTGTCTATTATTAAAGTAAGAGGTGAACCAGTTGTGGGCTACTCCCCGTATTCCATAATGTTCCAACTTCTGCAACAATATTTTGTGATCAACACAATCAAATGCTTTTGTTAAATCAAAGAAGACGCCTAATGTCCGTAGCCTCTTATTTAACCCATCAAGTGCCTCACAGAGAAACGAAAATATAGCGTTTTCGGTCGTTAAACCACTTCTAAAACCAAACTGTACGTTTGACAGGAAATTATGTGAACTGAAATGATCAATTAATCTTGAATATACAGCCTTTTCAATAACTTTGGAAAAAACCGATGGCATAGAAATAGGTCTATAGTTGTCTACATTATCCCTTTCTCCTTTTTCATAAAGCGGTTTCACTACTGAGTACTTTAATCTGTTAGGAAACTGACCATTCTGAAAGGAAAAATTACAAATATGGCTTAGTACTGGGCTAACATATGGAGAACAGTACTTTAGAATTCTGCTAGATACCCCATCATATCTACAAGAGTCCTTAGTCTTTAGTGATTTAATTATTGACTCAATCTCACCTATGGAAATATCATGAAGGATCATTTCAGGCAACAGCCTCGGAAACGCATTTTCTAAAAACGTTATATGATTACCTGTAGAAACTAGAGTTTTGTTTAGTTCCTCTACTATATTCAGAAAGTGATTATTGAATATTGCACATATATCTAACTTGTCAGTAACAGAAACATTCCTACTACGCACTGACGTTATATCTTCTACCTGCTGCTCCTGACCAGACACTTCATTCACGACTGACCAGATAGTTTTAATTTTATCCCGAGAGTTAGCTATTCTTTTTGCGTACCACATACTTTTTGCATTCTTAATGACATTTTTCAGAACCTTACAGTACTGTTTGTAATGAGCTACTGCATCTTCATTCTGACTGCTTCTAACATTTTGATACAACTCCTGCTTAGTTCTACATGATACTCTTATCCCCTTTGTCATCCACCCTGGCTGTCTGTTACTGAAAGTACCCTGTTTTGAGCGTTCTAGCGGAAAGCAACTTTCAAACAGCATAATAAATGTGTTGAGAAAAGCATTATATTTATCATCTGCATTATCAGCACTATAAACATCCTGCCATTCTTGTTCCTTAATTAGGCTTAAAAAGGTCTCAATTGCAACTGGATTAACTTTTCTGAGTAGTTGATATTTATGTTTAACATTTGTTTGAGAACAAATACTTTTTAGAATTAAAAGTTGGGCATCGTGGTCTGATAGGCCATTTACTATTCTGCTGACAGAGTGCCCCTCTAATAATGAAGAATGAACAAAAATATTGTCAATGGTAGAACTGCTATTTCCTTGCACTCTCGTTGGAAAAAATACTGTTTGCATCATGTTATAGGAATTAAATAGATCTAACAGCTGACGTTTCCTTGAGCTATCACCTACACAATCAATGTTGAAATCTCCACACACAATTAAATTTTTATACTTCCTATACAGTGAACCCAGAACCAATTCCAGCTTGGGCAGAAACATTTTAAAATCTGAGTCAGGGGATCTATAAATAACAACTATTACTAGTTTAGTTCCATTAACATTAACAACTCCTGCACAACATTCAAATATCTGTTCTGTGCAGTGTTTAGAAAAATCGATTGACTCCGATGAAAAATCGTTTTTTACATACATGGCCACTCCCCCACACTGCAAAGAACTCCTAGAGTAGAAGGCAGCTAACCTGTATCCTGGCAAAGGAAGTCTCTTAATTGTCACACCACTTAAAAAGTGCTCTGAAATTCCAATAATGTCAGAATCAGTATCAATAAGCATTTCATTAACTTTATCTCTGATACCCTGTATATTTTGATGAAAAACAGTAATTCCCTTATTACTTATATTCTTAGACTTTGTCAAAGGTGGTTCATTTCTTAGAGGGACTTCCTTTAAGCAGGAATATCTATCAGCTGTCTTCAGTCTAAAAAAGGTGCAGCCCTAACACCAACTACTACAGGAATTTTTCCATGAGTGAAACCCCCACCCCCTACTACACTGTCACCTATGAGCTTTGCCAACCTCCCCTTCCCATACCTATTGAGGTGCAGACCGTGCCTAGTAAAATCCGACCTTTGGATAGTTTCAACTGGCACCACTGCAATGTGATCCATACCCTCCGTCATCAGCGCCTTCTCAAGCCCCATGTTAAGACGGCTGACAGCCGTATTAAGACAAGGCCTATCATGACGCTGAAACAGCTGCACGAAATGCACATTCGTGCCACCAGTTTCAGTTGCTATCCTTTCCAGATCACCACCTATATCATATTCCCCGTCCCTATCAAGACTGTTCCCGGCCCCACCCACTATAACTACCTGATCCTCTTTTGAAAAATTCCTACATAAGTCCCCTATGTTACAAGTGACCTGATCTAACCCTGCACTAGGCTTCACTATGCTGGTGACCTGGAACTCACTCCCAAGTACTTCCTGCAACTGTTGGCCAACACCTCTGCCATGAGAACTACCTAGCAGCAGAACCTTCTTCTTCCTAAGAGACCTCTCTACAGATTTCGGCTTACCAAAAGCTGAGGTCTGCTGCGTACTTCCTACACCTACAGCTACAGGAGGTTCATCTCCACTCAACTCTGACAGTTGGTCAAACCTATTTGCAACTTGCAATTTTTGCCAACTGCCAGTTCCCATTCCCCAGCCCCCCTTCCCCTCCTCAATCTACCTAGTTCCTCTTCAGCGTTTTTCAACTGCACCTGAAGGGCGCAGATCAAACGCTCCTGCTCCTCTATCAACTTATTCCTGCTGCAAATCCTACAGTTCCAGGAGAGAACCTCACCACAATGCCCTCTGTCTTCCCCACTGCACTCCCCCCCATGAAAATACTTACTACAAATCCCACACTGCAGCCCACTACGCACGACCCTACGACAGAGCCCACACTTTTCACTCATGGTAAAATTTTACAATAATTTGTTAAGAAAAACTAGACGTCTACGTTATGAAGTTAAGTTTCTACAAAATAAGTAGGAAGTACCTCTTAACTACAGCAATCAACAAACCTCAGTCTCTACAAATCAAGTAACAACAACTAATAGTATCAGAAAAGAGCAAATAACACCACCACAGAAACTTTACACTGTTGCTTGTATAAACAAGTTCAAATTCAAGCGTCACTAATAAAACAACTAAACACTGTGAGAGTACAAGAGTTATCAAATACCGTAACTTAAAGTTTCCCAACCTCAACTACGTTAAAAACAGCAAGTCACCTGTTGAAAAGTACTAAAGTTAATAAACAACTAGCGCGATAACACCTCCTGAAATCTAAAACTTTAATAATTTAACTACAATACACAAACACTTATTAGAACTTAGCTTTCGGAGACCGCTACGGCTGGAACCGGCTTTCTTCCCGCGCGCTATTAGAGAATGGAACGGTAGAGTAAAGATGAAAGTGGTTAATGAACCCTCTGCCAGGCACTTGAATGTGATTTGCAGAGTACCTATGTAGATGTAAATGCATTCCCTTGAGACAATATTGTTAAGTAAGAGTGGAAACTGCCCATCGCATTTCACTTACGCGCCGCTGATTTTTATTTGTGTGATAGAAGAAGTAAGAAAAGAGGAAGAAGGAGTTCTGAAGTGTGTAAAAAGAAACAAAACAGAAACAGGTACGGGTCGAAGTTGAGCTGTTCAACATGGAGTGAAGTCAAAGGGCAGAGGCCTCGTAGTTTTGCGGTCCCGTTGATATACGGCGGAACAGTACATTTATTTATATGGTGTCTGTTCCTTCGGACACGTCCAAAAGAACAGACACCATTGGTTGACATTAATGGCCATAATTTTACGAATTAGAAATAATGAAACATCTCGACCTTGTCAGGGTATTGAAGTAAATTCTAAGGCGAAGTTGAAAATTTGTGCTGCACGAGGATTTGAACCCGGATTTCTCGCTTCGGGTCAGTGGCCGTCTTAATCAATTGAGGCTATCCAGGCACACGTCACTTCCTGCCCAAATTCTAGACTTACAACACACTATGGTGATAGGGCGTCCTGCCTCTCACTTCCTCACCGGAGTGTGATATCAGTTGAGAATTTGGGACAGCGTACTCGGTTCATTCATGCTCATGCAATCAAATATTCGAGCATATAACATCATATTTGGTTATTTTACTAGAAAAGTTAATAAAAATATATTAGTGTATTCACACATTTTTGTTTTTCTTATTTGACGCAAAAAATATAAAATTAAAAGACATTATAAAATGTATTAAACATAAGGAGAGGCATTCAATTAAAATTTGTGCTATGGCCGGGATTCGAACCTGGGACATCCTACTTACTAGGAATGCACTTTAGACCAGTCAGCGAACACAGCATCGCAGCCACAGCGACCTCACGGACTGTCTGAAAGCACGACTCCCTCCACACCACATACTTTAATTCTGCCTCATGTTCCCTGTCAATTAACGTATGTGTTGTGGAGGAAGACGTGCTTTAAGACAGTCAGTGTAGTCGCTTTGGCTGCGACGCAGTGTTTCCTGAGTGGTCTAAAGTGCCTACCTAGTACGTAGGAGGTCCCAGGTTCGAATCCTGGCCACTGCACAAATTTTAATTCAATGCCTCTCCTTATGTTTAATACCTAACGAGACAAAATTGTCTCAAGAAAATGTATTATTGTTGATATTTATATCACCTCTGCCTGACGAACAAGGCGGGAGGTTCCCATTCGCGTTCGTTGCTGGGGTGCTATTCCAATTTAGCAGAGCATTACACTGAGACAGGTATTCAGCATAAAAGCCGCTTCAGAGGGTAAAAGAAGGATAAAAACTGTTAGGGTACTGGCACTTTAACCCCTGACGCGGCTTTTATGCTGAGTACCTGTCTCAGTGTAAATTATTATATAGGATGTAGGCCATTGGCTGATGAAAATTTACCGTTTTAGGTATGGGATTTTATTCGGTTTGTAATACAAATTTGACGGAGCCCCACTTTTTGGACAAAAGGGATTTTATAGATGGTTTTACAGGCAAGTTGATTAAAACTCGAGATTAATGATATCAGCTACTTTAAAGTCAGTTTAACATACGGTTATGACCCGAATGAAATAAGCACCTGATGATGCTAATTTAATTTGCGAAACCGGTCGTGAGTTCTTAGTAAAGAATTTTTAACAGTCGCAGCGGTGTGTTGTCAAGAAAATGAATCAATTCTACTGTGGTTGTCCGACGAATAAATGTGATTCGCAGGGTATTTACGCAGTTGAAGGTTCTCGTCACTGCTGCCCACTGTACTCCCCCAACTGCACGGGCCTTCGTCCCTACATCGCGAGACAGTCCAATAGGGGTGCAGCACACCGTGTGACGTCACGAGGTCCGCGATCTTCCCTCGGCAGCCTCTTCCATTCTCTGAGTCTCCTCATGTCCTGGTGGGCCTAACCAGCAAACTGATACCCCCTTCCCCCGTCGCTGGAAGGAGTACATACGGTCACGGATCATATGCGTCACCTTCTCAGGTAGATACAGGTTGTCCGATGAATGTAGCACACTTAGGGAATCAGAGCTAAGGAGAAGCCGGATGTGCGAAATACTTTCCATCTTCTGCAGTTTCTTCACGTAGTCGTAAATTAAAGCACTAGTCACGCTGAGATTCACTGCAAGAATGCTAAGGAAATTTTTATAAAACACTGTTTCTGGAAGCAAGTGCACTTAGTCGGTTTTTAAGGTAGAGAAATCTCGCCACGTGCCCGATAGCATGCGTTGCAGTTTCACTCGCTATAACCATTTGGATATCAAGAAAGAGAAATACGGAGGGAGCGTACACGGATGGTTTTGTTACCTTCCAATTTTCATTTTTGAATAATTGAGTCGTGGTTGATAGTGACCAGTGAATATATCGACAAGTATTGTTAGCGAATTCAGGAGTGTTTCCTCAATTGTGCACATTGCACGTAAACACCAGTAAAATATTAAAATTTGTCGTAATCTTAACTGATAACTTCATTAATTATTGCCTGGTTATAGTAACTAAGAGGGTCACTCCGAAAGAAATGCACATTATTTTTTATTCTAGATGTTTGGAAGTTTTTCAGTGTGTAGATACATCATTTAGGAATAATATTTTCATTTCTCCACACAATCAGCAGTCACCAATTCGTTAACTCTCTGCACATTGTCTGGAGTGTGTGCAGTACAAGGCCTGCCGCTGCGAGGACGATCCTCAATATCTCCGTGCCCGCTTTCATCACGTAACCTGCTGGCCCACCGACTAACTGTACTGCGATCGTCAGCAGCATCCCCATACTCTTTTTTCAACCTCTCGTGGGTGGCCGGCCGCGGTGGCCGAGGGGATTGAGGCGCTTCTGTCACGGTCAGCACGGCCACTACGGTCGGGGGTTCGAATCCCCCCTCGGGCATGGATATTTGTGCCGTCCTAGTTCGTAAGTAGTTCATAAGTAGTTTGTAAGTTTAGGGACTGATGACCCCGTAGTTAAGTCCCATAAGCTATACAAACATTTGAACATTTCTTGTGGGTGTTTTCTACTGTCTAGTTTTCACAGTACAGGAATTCGATCACAGCACGTTACTTCTGACGAACGTCAAGTGTAGCAGCCAGCTTGAAGACTTGCTGTGACGGCGCCACTGACGGGAACAGGTTGAACTAAGTTTGAAAACAAGCGGGAAGGATGTATCTACACACTGTAAAAGGTTCAAACATGCAGAACGAAAACTGTATTAAAAAAAATAGTGAGCCTTTCTTTTGGAGTGATCCTGGTAATATAATTAAATTACAGTAAAATGAATAATTAAGAGAGAGATAAATCCGGTTTGTTTGAATGTTGAACTAGACTTAGCCTAGTTGGTAACAAAATATGGCTGCAATTCAAATTATGAATTTAGTCTCTTGCTTTGATTAATAGTTTTACGTCATTAATGATTCTTATCTCAGTCTTCATGAAAGAATGCTTCTTATGGCCTTAGTTTCCATTGACTGTCTACTGTCTTGATATTTCTCTTGAAGACAAAAATCTTCACGAAGCTCATCCACGTATCAATGACAATGATGACTTGGTGACTTTTCCATTGTAAATTTTCCAAATTTATCAGTTACGAATTGCACACTCTATCAAGGACAAGTGCTACGCACACCATAAAATTTAAATAATGCATGTGGCTAGAGCATTAGCCGTAGAAAATGTTAGTTATAAATTTTTAATGAATATTTCGGCTTGATGGGTACACAAATCGGCATGAAGAAAGAAACATGAAACGGAAAGGTTTTTTTTTTTTTTTTTTTTTTTTCTCAACTCATTTTGAACTTAGCCAAAATCATATTACGACATCGTTAGCTGGAGTACTACGTTACCGCGACTATATTTTACAGCCTCCGGCTTAACATTCTGCTATCATATCTATATGCTAATTCAGTGTAAACATCCGGCGTTACGAGGATTGAGAGAAATTTCTCCGCGTGAAGTTTCGTTTAATGAGCCTCTCTAACTCAGTGGTTTACGAAGATTGAGCTTTATTGCTTGAAGGTGCTCGGGAGAATAAACTTGGCACGGCTTCAGCCAATTCCCTCCAGATTTTGTCTATCTCCCAAAACAATGTTCTTGGAAGTGCTTGGAACAGATGCGTGGCCTTGTATTTCGATAAATACATCAGATTGTAATGAGTGCCTCTAAATACACTACCGCTTATTAATTTTAATACGCCCTGGTATTTCAGATTTACAATACAAATCAAACGCTATTTCTCACAAAATATAATTATATTAACTTACACTTACATAATAAAATCACAAGCATTATATTTTACTTTCATCAAAGCATCTTCCTTTGGATTTAATGATTGCCTCACAAACTCGAGGCATGCGGTCAATCAGTTTTTGTAGGTATCGTGAATCTATATGATTCCATACACCTTTAACAATATTCCAGAGATGTTCCTTGCTGGATATATGAGGCGCGTTTTTTAAGTAAGTTCCGTTTGAACAAAAGTACACAACGTAAGGTTATTTTAAAAAAGTAAATTTATTTTCAGAAAGTACTTCAGTTTTCGACATAGTCGCCAAGTTTGCTCAAACACTTTCATGCCTCTCAACCAATTTTAAAATACCCTCTTCATACAATCTTGACGCCTGTTCCGATAACCAAGAGTACACTGGCGTATTGTAAAGCACTGATCTCGACACGACATGAAATTCGTTTGAGACACCTGTTATTGTGAAGCTCCTGTTCTCACGAATCCTCGCTTCAGCTGAAACCTCCAAATCGTCTGTAATCGAAGATGGGCGACCGGAGCGGTCCTCATCATAGAGGCTGTCATAGTTATCATTGAATTACACACTTTGCCTTGACTCATAACAGTATCACCGTAGACATCGCAAATCTGTCGATAACTTTCTGTAGCAGACAGGTTCCTTGGTGACAAAAACCATATCACTGAGCGGACCTCACAGGCGGTGGGCGAGTTGATAGTCTTCAACATTTTGAAAGCTCAGAACAGAACCGTACAGGTTAGCTGTAGAACTGAAACTGAGCACACTTGTTCCCGAGGCATGCCGGTACACGAGGCACGCGCTCGTTGCGATATGTGCGCGAACTACTAGTGTCTACAATAAAACGGAACTTACTTAAAAAACGCGCCTCGTATTAATTTACTTAATACGTCTGTCCACGTCATCCCACACCATTTCAATGGGAACGGCCATACCATATCTTTCAGTACTTTCTGTTTTTCCTTAGATTCATTGAAGTTCCTACAGTATGCCGACCGATGATTTGGGTCATTATCCTGTTGTAAGGTGAACCCTTTCGCTATTAAGTGCAATCAACTTGGTATTGCATGATTTTGATGTAAGCGGTGGTACTGCTTCTGATCCATCCGCCATCTCTATTTCCGGCAAAACATCCCCAAACCATAAAAGAACCTCCACCGTGTTTAACGATAGGTAGAACACACAGCTGGACTACCATTTCCCCTACAAATCGGCTAACAAATATTCTCCTTCTCGTTCCAAAAATCTCGACCTTCCATTCGTCGGAGAATAACACATTTGCCCACTCTTCCTATGTCCAATTACGATGTTTCCTAACCCATTCAAGTCACTTGTCTTCATTTATGGGCTTTAGAAGGGATTTTATTGCTGTGACACAACCTTCCACACTGGCTTCAGTTAGTCTCCTTTTTTCTGTTGCATCAGATATTGTTGTAGCGTTCATTTCTACCAATTCTGCACGAATTTGGTGCGCTGTTTTGAATCTATTTCTTTTACTGGTAATTCTGATATATGTATCATCACGTATAGTTGTTTTACTAGGTCGTTCTTGTGGTGTCGCACAAGTACAAAGTGCGCGCCACCTACTTTCGCCGCGCGCCGCCATGCACGCACGGCGCGGCGTTCTCACGACGACAGCCACGAGCGCCCTCTGCGACAACTCCGCTCGTGGCCACCACTGAAGGACATCGCACTTCGGACTGAGATAGCAACCAGTTAGGACCTTCGTAATCAGATAGGCACGAGTGAAGACTTTGCTATCGTACAGGCACTAGGCAGGCCTCTAACAACTATGTATCAACATTCTGCAGTACTATGTAAAAGTTAAGTATTGTTACATTCTGTGCAATATATATCTCTTTCTAATTTACTCTAGTGTTTATAGTTTCTGGCTGCTCCCCTCCGTACCTGCACCAGCGTGCTATTTTTGTTCCTGTGTCGGTCTCGTTCCACTCGGCCACCGACACCTACGACGAGGCTGGGACACAAAAGCGGCGACGAAGTTGGGATACAAAAGTTCTGGTCGTGGTATGTCCGTATTGATACCTGTTGTCTTCTGGCGGCGAAGTTCGTATTGCCCTCCCCCTATAGACACACTACACTGTTTCGCAAATTGGCGAATGGATAAACCTGCTTGACTAAGTGCTACAATTGCAGCACGTTTTTTCTATGGATAACTCCACTCGTGGAGCCAAACTAACCATGTCTACACTTCAACTGTCACGAAGGAACTGACATGCAGGAACCAGCACCTCCTCATTAGTCACGTCATCTACCCATCTAATCTTCATCATTCGTCTGTAACACAACATTTCAAAAGATTCTATCATATTTTTGTCGGAAATCCTTCTCGTCCACGTTTCACTGCCATACAATGCTACAGACAAATGCTTTCAGAAAGGACTTCATAACATTTACATTAATATTGGATGTTAACAAATTTCACTTCTTTAGAAACGCTTTTTTCCCAATAGCCATTCAGCATTTCATTCTTCTTTACTTCGACCATCAGAAGTTATCTTGCTACCTAAATAATAAAATTCATCTACTACTTTTATTGTCTCATTACCTAATCTGATTCTTTCAGCATCACCTGATTTTCTGACATTACATTCCATTACCTACGTTTTACTCTTGTTAATATTCATCTTATATCTTCCTTTCAAGTCACTGTTCACTCCATACAATAGCTCTTCCAAATCGTTTGCAGTCTCTGACAAAATTACTATGTCATCGGCAAACCGCAATGTTTTTATTTCTTCTCCCTGCACTTTAATGCTCTCTCCAAATTTCTCCTTCCATTCCTTGACTGCTTGCTCAATGTACAGATTGAATATCAATGGCGAAAGGCTACAGCCCTGTCTTACTCCCTTCCCAACCTCTGCGTCCCTTTCTTGCCCTTCGATTCTAATAACCGCTGTCTGGTTTTTGTATAGGTTGAATATAACTCTAATGCCCTCTCCAAATTTCTCCTTCCATTTCTTCACTGCTTACTCAATGTATAGATTGAACAACATTGGGGAAAGGCTACAATCCTGTCTTACTCCCTTCCCAACCTTTGCGTCCCTTTCTTGCCCTTCGACTCTAATAACCGCTGTCTGGTTTCTGTATAGGTTGAATATAACTCTTAGCTCTCTATATTTTACCCCTGACCTTCAGAATTTGGAAGAGTGTATTCCAGTCGACATTGTCAAAAGCTTTCTCCAAATCTACAAACGTCAAAAACGTAGGTTTGCCCTTCCTTAGTCTATCTTCTAAGATAAGTAGTAATGTGAGTATTGCCTCCCGTGTTCCTACATTTATCCAAAATCCAAACTGTTCTTCCCCGAGGTCAGATTCTACAAGTTTTTCCATTCTACTGTAAATAATTCGTGTTAGCATTTTGCAACCATGGCTTATTAAACTGATAGTTCTGTAAATTTCACACTTGTCTGCACTTGCTTTCTTTGGAATTGGAATTAAGATATTCTTCTTGAAGTCGGAGGGTATTTCCCCTGTCTCATACATCTTGCATACCAGGGAGAATAGTTTTTTCATGACTGACACTCCTAACAAAATCAGCAGTTCAGATGGAATATCATCTATTCCAGGGGCCTTGTTGCGACTCAAGTCCTTCAGCGCTACGGGAGTGTAGATTCGCTTGAGCTCAAATGGTGCGGCAGCCGTGCTGTGGAGCAGTCACTGGTGACGTCACTGTGAATGCACGCCGCGTGAACGGGCGGGCGTGTGTGATTCATGCGCGTGGCGATATCTAACGGTCGCGCGCCTAACAGTGGGGGGTATGGATTGATGTCGCTGCTGCGTCCGCTGAACGCAGCAGCCACACCGGGGCTGCCAGCCAAGTCCGCTACAGAACTGACGGCTGCGACTGGGACACACCACGCGGTCATCCCAGTGACTGGGCCAAGCATTCTGACCAGTCTTATAGTTGCAAAAATCATCACCTGGAGAAAAAAATGTAAGTGGATGGGAAGTACAGTTTTACATGTGGTTTCTATTTCATAAAACGTGAAGCAGCTGAGAGAGCTAAATACGAGAAAGTCTGCTGGTTCAGATGGAATACCACTTCGGTTTTACAAAGACTATTCTAGGACATTGGCCCCCTACTTAGCTTGCATTTATCGCGAATCTTTAATTCAGCGCAAAGTTCCTAGTGATTGGAAAAAAAGCGCATGTGACTCCCATTTATAAGAAAGGAAAGAGAACTGACCCACATAATGACAGGCCAATATCGTTGACATCAGTTTCCTGTAGAATTTTTGAGCATATTCTCAGTTCGTATATAGTAAATTTCCTTGAGACGGAAAAGCTCCTTTCTACGAACCACCACGGGTTCAAGAAACATCGTTCATGAGAAACTCAGCTTGCCCTTTTCTCACATGACATCTTGCGAGCCATGGACAAAGGGCAACAGGCGGATTGTGTTTTTCTCGACTTCAAAAAGGCGTTCGACGCGGCGCCGCACTGCAGACTGCTAACGAAGATACGAGCTTATGGAATAGGTTCACAGATTCGTGACTGGCTGGAAGACTTCCTAAGTAATAGAACGCAGTACGTTGTTCTCGACGGCGAGTGCTCATCAGAGACGAGTGTGTCGTCAGGCGTGCACCAGGGGATTGTGATAGGACCGCGATTATTTTCTATCTATATAAATGATCTGATGGACAGAGTTACTTGTAATTTGCGGCTATTTGCTGATGATGCTGTGGTATATGGGAGGGTGTCGTCTTTAACTGACTGTAATAGCATACAGGGTGACTTACACAAAATTTCTAGTTGGTGCGAAGAATGGCACCTAGCCCTCAATGTAGAAAAATGTAAGGTGATGCGCATGAGTAGAAAAAACAATCGCATAATATTCCAATACAGCATTAGTAGTGAGCTTCTTGATGCAGTCGCGTCGTTCAAATATCTAGGCGTAACACTGCAGAGCGACATGAAATGGAACGAACATATAAGGACAGTTGTGAGTAAGGCGGACAGCCGACTTGGGTTTATTGGGAGAATTTTGGGAAGATGTACTTCATCTGTAAAGGAGACCGCGTATAAAACGCTTGCACGACCACGTGTTTAGTATTGATCAAGTGTTTGGAACCCGCATCAGATCAGTTTAAAGGAAGACATGGAAGCAGTTCAGAGACGACGAACAGCTGGGTTTGTTACTGGTAGGTTCGACCAATGCGCGAGTGCCACGGAAATGCTCCGGCAACTCAATTGGGGATCGCTGGAGGAAAGACGACGTACTTTTCGTGAAGTTCTGCAGAGGAAATTTAGAGGGCCGGAATTTGAAGCTGAGTTAGTACGATTTTTCTGCCACCTACTTACATTTCGCGTAAAGATCACAACACAAGATAAGAGAAATTGGGCTCGTACGGAGACATATGGGCATTCTTTTTTCCTCGTTCTATTTGGGAATGAAATAGGAAAGGAAATGCTTAGTAGTGGTACAGTGTACCCTCGACCACGCACCCTACGGTGCATTGCGGAGTATGTATGTAGATGTAGATGAAACTTGATCCAAGAGTGCGAACCTGACCAAAAGAAATCGCACATTTGGAAAAATGGATTTCATTTTGTATATAACTGTAATTCCGATCGCAAAATGTCAAATTAAATAAGTTGTAGAGCTTCAGGAGATATATCGAGTCTTTTATTACAAATATCGACTCCATTGTTACCTTTCGAGGTGTATCGAAAACATCAAACCGGCGTGTTTAACGGCCCACTTCAGGTTTTATTATAGTTTTATGAAGTTTGCAGACATTTTGGACATAAAAATAACAAAAATATATAAATAATGTAAAATTAAATATATAAAATTTAAATATAAAGGTGAAGCAATGAATTAAAATACGTGATGCGGCCGGGAATCGAACCTGGACCTCCGTGCTTACTAGGCAGACGTCTTACCACTTTCTTTTCTTTTTTCTTTCCTTCATTTATGTTATTGCACAAAATAAAATGAATTACACAGTAGTAATACATGAAGCAAACTTAAATAGTTGAAATTGTTACATGGACAAGGAAATAAACATTTTAAAAAAATATGAAAATTCCAAAACTGATTTCTTTCAGATAATTTGTACTATATGTAGGTATCTTGCTTGCAGAGCTTTAGGGATCTTCATTATTCCGGATTTTTATTTCTGCCTCTGGAATTTTCTCAGGTATGGTTTTCTTTTTTGATGACTGTTGTTATCTTATGCATATTCTGTCAAATATGACTTGTAGCTTGTTTCCGAATTTCTTTTTATGGTCTGAATATCCGATAATTTTATGCACTTCATACTTCAAATACATGTGAAATTCAATTATATTAGACCACCGCACCACTAGCGATTAAGGCACCTCGGAATAGTCTAAGTACGACTTCCCTCCACGTCACAAACTCTAATTCATCTTCTGTGTTCCATAAAACATTGTCACAACTGCCAAAGCTCTCAGTGCAGCAGAATAGCACCTCGGCAATGGACATATCGGAACATTCCTGCCTTTTACCTTAGGCTAAGGGGATATAAATATCATTACAATTATAAAATATATAAACATTATAATACAATATTTTAAATATATAATATTTTCCATATTGTTTACGTTTACATTTTTTGGCCGAAATACTTGGTAAAGTGGTCCGTAAAACAGGTCAATGCGATATTTATTGTTGTAATTTCTTCAGTCAAATTTTCTTTGACCTTTCGCATCAAATTTACATGTACTTAGTTTACTTAGTCTATTATGCGACGCAAATTTGCATCTTGAGTTTCAACGTAATTATTACATTTTGATGTGCTAATTTCAAAGAGGATCCTCCTCCATCCCTTTATATTGGTCTTACAACATTCTTATTTTTATCCTCTTTATTTTTCTATTTCATTATACTTTCATCTTCCCTGTGCAGAATAATTTTTTGGTTACGTTCTGAAATATTTTTAAGCCTTTTAAAAAGGTGTTTTTCTGAGATTATTCATACCCAGATGAAAAATCAGCCACAAACCATTCTTCGATCTTTCATTAAATGACTTAACACCAAATGAATATGGCGGTAGAGCCTTGTGAATAATTAGTCTTTGTACGTGTGTACCTACCAACATCTACAATCAAAATAAGGAAAATTTCAATGAAATCTTTCCTGATTTTAATTCTGATCTCCTCGGTTCCGTCATGTGTGTAACATGACCCCACTATGTCAGCTTGTTCGCTCTAATTTCTTCATGTATAGTGTTCATTTCCAGTTTTTCATTGATTGTACTCATCATGGTAATTCTTTCCATCTGTTAGTACCTGCAAGCAGCCTTACTAATTTGTACCCTCAACCTTATTAATAAGGTAACCTGCATCGACTCGGTTTTCAGTACCATACAATGAAGTTGGTCAAAAGAAAGAGCGTTACACTGAAGTCTTGGTACTGACTTCCTTCTTGCAGGAAGAGGATTAAAAGAGTAAATATAAAATAAAATATGAAATATATAAAATAAAAAAAATCGCACTGGTGTGTTTTACATCCCACTTTAATTTTTTCTGTAGTTTTAGGTCTTTTGCAAACATTTAGAACTAAAATAACAAAAATGTAAATAATAAAAATTATCGACGATACGATTACGAGTGTACTATTGTGGTAATATCTATGCCCTCAACACGTAATATTCTCTCGGGCCGTATTTTAACAAAGAGTCAAAATTATCTGATATTTAAGTTTACGTTTGACAAACATACTCTTTTTTTAACTTTAATCTGTTTAAAGTATTATTTTAATTTCTCTCCGGTTTCTTCATTATCATCTGTCATGTCGTGGTAGTTCGCCTTCTTTTCCTAGTGTATTTTCTTTGCCTGTACTGCTATACGTAAAATCAAGTGACAGTGTCAAATCGCCATTAATATTGCAAATATCTGTGAAACGGTAAGAGTTGTGGAAATAACATAACAGAGCAAAGATGTAGAGCATTTTCTCGTCTACAAATACGTTTATTCAATTTTCGTGTCACATAAACGTTTAAGGCTTTATTTTCTTTTAAATTTCGAGCTGTCAAAAGGCGATCCCGAAGGCCCAGTTTTAGTATAGATTAGATTAGATTAATACTTGTTTCATGGATCATATATACGACATTTCGTAATGATGTGTAACGTGTCAGTTTAGTAAATGTTGTCTATACATGACAATCAATATGTTAAAGAGTTTTTATTTACATTTTTTTATCTCATTATTTTTTTAAAAGTTTTATCTAAAAATTCATCTACATTGTAGAAGGAGTTGCCATTCAGAAATTCTTTTTATTTTTTTTAAATACTAGTTGGCTATCTGTCAGACTTTCGATGCTTCTTGGTGAGTGACCGAAGACTTTTGTTGGAGCATAATTCACTGCTTTCTGTGCCAAAGTTAGATTTAACCTTGAATAGTAAATATCACTCTTTCTTCCAATGTTGTAACTATGCACACTGCTATTACTTTTGAAATGGGTCGGATTGTTAATGACAAATTTCATGAGTGAATATATATATATATATATATATATATATATATATATATATATATATATATATATATTGTGAAGCTACAGTGAAGATCCCTAGATCCCTAAATAAATGTATGCAGGATGATCTTGGGTGGGCTCCAGCAATTATTCTGATTATACGCTTTTGTCCAATGAATACTTTTTTACTCAATGTTGAATTGCCTCAGAATATTATCCCATATGTAAGCAGTGATTGAAAATAGGCATAGTAAGCAAATTTACTGAGATGTATATCACCAAATTTTGCAATGACCCTAATAGCATACGTAGCTGAACTCAAACGTTTCAAGAAATCTTCAATATGTTTCTTCCAATTCAATCCTTCGTCAATGCAAACATCTAAAAATTTTGAATATTGTACCTTAGCTACAGATTTATGTTCAAAGTCTAAATTTATTAATGGTTTTATGCCATTTAATGTATGAAACTGTATATATTGGGTTTTTATCAAAGTTTAATGAGAGTCCAGCTGCAGAGAACCACTTAATTACTTTCTGAAAGATATCATTTACAATTTCAACAGTTAATTCCTGTTTGTCAGGTGTGACAGCTGTACTTGTATCATCAGCAAAACCAACTAGCTTAGCATCTTCGTGAATGTAGAACGATAAGTCATTAATATATATTAAGAACAGCAAAGGACCCAAGATCGAACCTTGTGGGCCCCATTTTTGATAACTTCTCAGTTAGAGGAATTAATTGTTTCATCTATATCATGTGAACTGTTTATTTCAACTTTCTGCACTCTTCCAGTTTAGTATGATTTAAACCATTTTTGAACTGTCCCTCTCATAGCACAATACGTTCTGTACCTAGATTAAAGCTAAATAACTGCTCTATAACTTTGCTTTGTATGAACTTCCCCGTGGAATGATCATTAGAGCCAATATTATATCCGAAAGATGACTAAAATCGGAAATTCGAACTTTTTGGAGAAATAAGTCAATTTTTGAAGTCCAATATGTCGGGAACTATTGGACTTACAGAGCTGCGGTTTGACTTAAATTTTAGAATATTTTATCTATATTAATAGAGATGCCAGTGACTTTTCGTCAAAAAAAAAAAAAAAAAAAAAAAACACCATTCACGAGTTATATGCCAAAACCAGAAAAAAGTACGAAAATTTCGAGGTTATTTGGCTCTTAAACGTTAAGCTAAAGGATTTCGAAGCTGCAAACTTGGTTTAATACTACTCTAATATATCCTAACAACATACCAAAAATTCAGCTACCTGCAATTTTTTTGGACCTAAGGTCATTTTTTTTGTCTACGACGACTGGCCTATTAAGCTTATCTAGAAGAATTCCATGATTTTGAGAGATCACAAAAAATCCCTACTGATGATGTCCGGTTATTTCATCAGTGAAGGTAAATTTAGCATTTTCATTTGAAAAGCTTTTTTGAAAACCAAACCGACATTTTGTTAGAACTTTATCCTATACATATTATAAATGTGAAAGTTTGTATGTTTGTTACCGCATCACGCTAAAACTGCAGCATTGATTTAGATGAAATTTGATATAGAGATTTCTTATGTCTTGGATTAGGACATAGGTTACTTTTCAAAATGTTTATTACAAGTTATTTATTTGAAATATATCCATAGAAATACGTAACGGTTGTAAGAAGCTTCTAATACTACAGCAGAAGTGCTCTGTAGCGTATGTCATGTTTAGCCGCGAGAGTGGACGTGTCATCTCATAAACTTCCATTATTTTTGGCAATGGTTCGTGTCCTGCTATAGTGAAATTTTTTTTCTTTGTTATTGTTATCTTTTTTACTTTCGAATATACAAAAAAGATTCTGTGATACTTCCAAAACGGCTTAACTGAGATATAATTACATACACAAGAAATCTGAATGTTGGCGTTTATGCCGCATTCATTTTCATTTGTTGTAACAAATGAAGGAAGTATGTATATAAATTGAAGACTTTAAATAAAATATGCTCTAAGTACCATGGCAATAAAAAAACATTGACGTTTTGTGTAGAATGGGATCTAGATACCAAGCTCTATTTTGTGTACAAAGCGCGAACTGCCACGTATAAATAGCGTACGTAACCTGCAACGAAAGTAGTAGCAAATGCACTCAACAGATGGCAGGCGGTACGCTGCAGTTAACATATGAAACGTTGTGTTTCCGGCCAACTGCAACGAAAGTAGTAGCAAATGCAGTCAACAGATAGAAGGCAGTATAACACTCATGAAAATATTTCTCAGGACGTATAATGTGTATTCAATTGTGGTATCTCCATTACTATAAACAAGAGTCAAGGACAAACATTAAAAGTGGCCACCCCATGTTTCTCTCACGGACATCTATCTCTACGTAGGCTGCTCCCGTGTATAGAGAGCTAGAAATCTCTACGTATACTCGGAGAACAAGAAGTCTCGAAACGTCGTTTAGAGGGACACATTGCAATAGATTTTTGGCTCTCCATCCGATCCAAGACAATTATATATTCCGTGCTAACAATGTCGCAAACAGTCATGTAGTTATTTATGCCCTTTCTTGGGACTTTAATGTCTGAATATTGAACCGCGGGTAACACCGCGGGGTGCAGCTAGTTTTTACTAATATGTGAAGCAAGTCGAGAATACATAACTTTTTCATCAAATTTTGGATAAACTTAAAGTGTACCAAAGGTTTAGAGAAGCCCTGGTGGAGGTCATATGCAGAAGCCTGAGAATTCGCCACTGACGGTAGGGGAGAAAGATGCAGCGCTGTCACGGGGTGGGGGGGGGGGAGGGGAGGAGCCGTCGGTGTTGCGGGTGGGGGGGGGGGGGGGGGCGCCTCAGCCTCAGCAAGTGTCGGCGAGCATCCTGTAAGCGGAAGCTCTGCCGCATGTCACGACAGCAGCGGCGGAATATTCAGCAGGCGCTGCCGACGCCTCGCCTCGGCCAATTTCATTGAGGCGCAGGCTGACGGCCTGGCAAGGCGCCGTGGCTGCCGCGGGGTGGGAACACTCCACCAGAGAGAACGGAACGACCGGGCAGCCACAGGCAGGGAACTGTGCTTCATCTCGGTCCTCTTACAAAGGGATCCTACTACTATCTGATCACGGATTTTCTTCAGACTTCGTACCCTGCCGGCCGCGGTGGCCGAGGTGACTGACGCGCTCCAGTCACGGTCAGCACGGCCACTACGGCCGGGGGTTCGAATCCCCTCCTCGGGCATGGATATTTGTGCCGTCCTAGTTGGTAAGTAGTTTGTAAGTTTAGGGACTGATGACCCCGTAGTTAAGTCCCATAAGCTTAACAAACATTTGAACATTTTGAACTTCGTACCCTTTTAACAGACATGCCAACCATTACGAATCAATCGCAATAATTACGAATTTCCTCCAATAATTACGACATTACGAATAACACGGCTAAAATTACGGTTTTTTTCGAATATCTAAACTCGCTGATGCTCCAGGAATCAGAAAGTACCTGTCAGTAAAAGCATTATGGCTATTCTTCTGGTGCCTTACAGTAATACCCCCGCGGGAAGAGTTTAGTTTGGTGAGGAAGAATGAGACCGAGTTTAAAGCTAATATGAACACAGAACTGTTACGTGCTCTGTTAGTGCAGAAGATGCATATGACGTCACATCCAAAGCATTTTACCAACGTAGTTCCTGCAAACAGGGACTGCTGGCAGCGAAAGGGGCAACTGAAGTATTCAGTTCTAAAAATGAACCTCATACTTATGTAGTGCAGATACAGATTGTTACTCAATTATCATGTGTTCAAATGTTCAAATGTTTGTAAATCTATCCTAACAAACTGCGTGGTCATCAGTCCGTAGCTTACAAACTACTTAAACCTAGGTAAACTAACCTAAGGACAAACACACACACCCATGCCGCAGGGAGGACTCGAACCTCCACGGCGAGCAACCGCGCGCTCCGCAGCGAGACGCTTTAGACCGCTCGGCTAATGCACCGCGGCTGCAGATCTCAGATTAGAATTTAGTGCCAATGTAAAACGGAACTGTTACGAGTTGTTAGTGCAGAAGATGCAAACGATGCAAAAACAAAAAGCATGTTACCAGTGAAACAGGAGCAGTTAAGGAGGCAACTAGTGTTCAATTAAAAAAAAAAAAAAAAAAAAAAAAAAAAAAAAAAAAAATCGTACTTCGACAATTGAATTGCAAATCTGAGATAACATCAATTTGCAGATAAGAAAAAAAGACTCTGTACATGTCAAGATTTGTTATTATTTTATTTGCTTCAATATGTGTTAGTTTTCCCCCCTCCCCCGTAACAGCTCTCCCCGGCTCCCCAGCCTGACTCGGCCATTACTAATTGCCTTTCTCGAAAGTTGGCATCACTGCATTAGAACTAGATTTTGCCAGGATATTCGAGCGAAGGAGTCGGCATGGAGTTAAATGAGAAAGGCGTGAAGTTGTGGTAACATCGAAATGGAGGTCGACGCCTGTCCCTAAAGATACATCGTAGAGGAAAATCTATGGTATGATCGGAGCTCAAGGGAGTACGTCTAGCCACGTTGGAGGCCTGAGCAAAAGAGAGCGTGCGTTCCTTAAAAAATCTATTTCCCATTCCTATGCACCCTGCGGGGGAATCGTCGCCCTCGTACAACATGATGTGCAACGACTAAGGCGCAATAGTTCAACGATTTCGACAAAATCGTTGTAGTACTTTCACGAGTTTTGCTACTTGGGCAGTAGAATAACGTATGATGGTCGCAGTACAGAGGATATAAAATGCAGAATAGCAATAGGAAGAAAAGCGTTTTTGAAAAAGAGAAATTTTGTTAAGATCGAATATTAATTTAAACGTAAGGAAGTCCTTTCTGAAGGCATTTGTGTGGAGTGTTGCCTTGTATGTGAAACATGGACAATGAACAGTGAGGACAGGAAGAGGATCGAGGCTTTTGAAACGTGGTGTTACAGAAAAATGCTGAATATTAGGTGGATCGCGTAACTAATGATGTAGTACAGAACAGAATTGGGGAGAAAAGGAATTTCTCGCATACCTTGACTAAAAGTAGGGATCCATTGGTAGGACACATTCTTAGACATCAAATAATTGTGAATTTAGCGTTGGAGGGAAGTATGTGGGGTAAAAATCGGAGAGGGAGACTAAGAGATGAATATAGTAAGCAAATTCAAATGGATGTAGGTTGCTGTTCTTGTGAGGAGCTGAAGAGGCTTGGTCAGGATGGAGAGCTGCATCAAACCAGTTTCAGGACTGAAGACCACAACAACACCTCCTTTGAAATGTAATATATATCAACTAATATGACCAGCGTTGAAGAAAAAGGGAAACGACGGTATAATCTAGGGTCGAACTGGCGTTGCGCCGAATAAAGACCCAGAACGCTAACCACTGGACCACCGCTTTTTCTTGCTTGTGGCTTTCTTAAGCTGCAACACACGCTTACATGTTCGACGCGTGAAACTACTGCTGAGATTTTGTCGAAATCGTTTAAATATCGCGCCTTAGTACTTGCTCATTATGTTATCCTAACGGTCTGCTAAAAGAGTTTTAGTACAACGGAAAACCGATGGGCGTCTCCGCCACTCTGTATACCGCAAACTAACGCACACGGATTTGTATCCTGCCGGCCGCGGTGGCCGAGGGGACTGAGGCGCTTCTGTCACGGTCCGCACGGCCACTACGGTCGGAGGTTCGAATCCCCCTCGGGCATGGATATTTGCTGTCCTTAGTTGTAGGTAGTTCATAAGTAGTTTGTAAGTTCAGGGAATGATGACCCCGTAGTTAAGTCCCTTAAGCTTAACAAACATTTGAACATTTGAATTTGGATTTGTATCCCAGCGCACAGAGTTTCCACCACCCATTTCAGAAAAGAGCCATTCTAAACACGTGAATATACAGAGCAAAAACTGTTTCTGACGAGGACCATTTGGAATCCGAAATTCATTATCTCAAGTATATGTTCCGTAAGAACGGCTATGGTGCACGTGATATAAAGACAGCGTTTGCAAAGAAACGGAAACGGGATAATATTGAAGATCCAAGTGATGGACAACTGACGGCTTTCGTGCCTTTCTGTGGAGCCACATCGAGCAAAATAGGCAGAGTTCTAAAAAAATGTTTAAATGTTTGTAAAGCTTATCGAACTTAACTACGGGGTCATCAGTCCCTAAACTTACAAACTACTTATGAACTACTTACGAACTAGGAGGGCACAAATATCCATGGCCGAGGGGGGATTCGAACCCCCGACCGTAGTGGCCTTGTAGACCGTGACTGAAGCGCCTCAGTCCCCTCGGCCACCGCGGCCGGCGGCAGAGTTCTGGGGAGTCAAGGTATAAGATCGATTTTCCGATCACCTAGGAAAATTAAGGAGATGCTGCGCCCTGTTAAGGATAGCCTCGGCCTTAGGATCCCTGGAATATACAACGTACCGTGTGAGTGCGGAAGTAATTATATTAGTGAGTCCATCCGTACCGTTTCCGAACGCTGTACAGAACACCAGCGGCATATCAAAAACCGAGAACTGGGGAAATCAGCGGTCGCTGAGCACAGCCTCACGAACAAACATAAAATTTTGTTCGACGAAACAAAAATTTTGTCCCAGGGCTCCACATACTGGGACTCTGTAATCAAAGAGGCTGTAGAAATAAGAATATAAGAATGTGTGAGAACAACTTCAACCGTGATAGCGGGTATAATCTTCGCAGTGCTTGGAAACGAGCGCTCGATATCTTCGAAAGCTTGAAATTTTGTCAATAATTGACGCGGCAAGAAGTCCCAGAAATTTTTATACAGAAGTTTCGCCGTGAAAGACTTCGTACTCAAAAGGGTAGAAAGTTTGAACAAAATCTGTGATCCGGAAGTCGTGGCCTCCCCTTGTTAGTCTGTCCCATTCGGCGGTGTCGGTCCTGAACGCCGGAACGGTTGCGGCGACTTCTAGTTCCAGGAACTGTCGCGTCGTCGTCCCCATCCCAGTTCCAGGAAGGCCGGTCATATTCCTGTAACTCTGCTTCGATTCTAGCGCGGTATCGAGTTATCATTCATTTTGTTCACTGCACTCGCCCATTATGTTGCGTTTCACACTGCTTCTCATCTTTGGACCACCGGTTCTTTACGTATTCTGTCTAGCGTCAATCGCCCATAATCTACTTTTATAATTTTGTAACTTACCGGGCACATAACCACTCTATGTGATACGCACTTTTTTCACATGTAACATTACGGTAAATCTGTATATTTTCGAAATTTTTAATCAACGACAGAGTACGACGTTACGGACATGTCCGAAAAGAACAGATACCATATAAATAATTGTGTATCTGCCTCAACAGACAGTTGACATTTTCAATGCGGACGCATTAATACGTTCGATCCCTTGCGGGATTCCAGTATATGCTGCGAGCAAGTGAAATAATATTTGCAGTGAGCACTAACCATCATAGTGTGCTACAAGGTGAGAATTTTGGTTGGAAAGGAATAGTGCCTGGATATCCTAATTGTTTACGACGATCGCTGACCCAAAGCGTGAAATCCGGGTTCGAATCCCTGGCCAGCACAAATTTTCATCTTTGCCATTGGATTTAATTCAGTGGTCTGAAACGGTCGAAATGTTTAAATATTTCGAATTCATAAAATTACGGCCGTTAACGTCAACAAAAGGTGTATTTTCTTTCAGACGTGTCCGAAAAGAACAGACACCATATAAATAATAGTTGTAAGTGACTGCAAGTTACCATGGTGCTCGTATATGTTAAGCTTTCGAGCAGCGTTCGTCATAATGAGAAGCCAAAGCAACTAGCAAATTAAGCAGCGAAAAAGTTGCGCTTATGGCTCTACACAGGCAGATCGGGCCCGACCGACCGCCGTGTCATCCTTCGCCATCTGCGTTATTGGCTGCGGTGTGGAGAAGCACGCGCTCAGCACGCCACTGCTCGATCAACAAGCTCCCCAGTTAGCCTCCCTAGGCTGAGTGCACGCTTTTCCAGTTCTACCATAAACGATAAATCACTCGTACTCATGGCAATCGAACCCAGGTCTTCAGTATGGGAGTTAGCCGCCATGTTCACTCAGCTATAGAAACATACAAGTGGCCTCTAAAGGACAGAACCACGATAACAAAATGCTGATAAGCTATATCATGTCACACTAAAATTAAAATATAGTTAGGGGAGTAGTACAACGTTAATACACAGATAAAAGCGTGTTTCAGAAAATATTATCCAATAACTTCGAGGCTAAAATTTAATCTAGTGAGCTACAACAGTATACGCATAGAGAATATTAAAACTTTCTCCTTCAGCGGCAAGACATATGTGTATCACATCTCTTCTGGGTTCATAAAACTGTCAACGTAAATCAGCTGAAGTCGTAAGACGTCCCATGAGTTTAAATTGTGACCCTGAATCGTGCGCGAGAATGCAGTTGTTTTCCGGAGGCATTCACATTTAGGGAGCAATACTTGCTTATTTAAGTAACCTGACGTACTACATTAACTGTGCGTCAAGTGGTAAGTACGAAAATAGTCTCAATGCTTGTAACTGCCTACCACCTTCGCACTGACTTACCAAGACGGTTTTAGGGCGACTTACAGTTCACTGTGATCTTATCATATTTACGAATCATTTACGTGCGTTCGCGAAACGGTTACAAGAGTTAAGAGTAGTAATTTTAAACAGTATCATAAGCTGAATGAAATGAAAAGTCTAATGAATGCAGAATATACATTTACACTAAACCGCAAAAAAACAAAAGTAATGCGGAGTAGCATAATTTCAAATGCTGCGTAACTTTCCATGAAAATGTTATGAGCTAAAGTAGATGAAGTTAAGGAATTATTCTGCGTTGCGATTAAAATAAGGCACGACTGACGAAGCAAGTAGAGTATAACAAGTGTACACTGACAAAGGCAAAGAGAACATCCATAGCAAAGAGGAGTCTACCTGTATCAAAAAATATACGCCGCAATATGAGGAAGAACTTTCTGACAGTGTGCGCTGTAAGGAGCACAACTTTGGATGGAAGTGAAATATGGTCTGTGGGACAAACGGAACAGAAGAGAATCGAAGAGCCTGAGATTCGATGCTACGAAAGCATTTTGAAAATTAAATGATCTGATAAGATATGAATGATGAGGTTCTCCGAATGATCGGCATAGGAAGAAATATATGGGAAACACTAACGAAAGAAGAGACAGGATGATACGGCGTAGGTGAATGGTTCGCGTACACTGTACTACAAGATGTGACGCACCTGGGACTCTATGAAAACTGCGTCTTCATCTCTGAGTAATAATGGTGTAAGGAAAGAAAAATATTTATTGAGGGAATATTGGGTGAAAGGTGTTTATTTTATTTAAGAAAAGTGTGAGTGGAGGTAAAAAAAAATATTTTGTTTTACGTGTTATTAACTGTGGTGGCTGTTGTTGTGATGTTTGAGCAACATAACAAACCTGACTTTAATTTTGTGGTTGGTTACGTCAAACTCGTCATTAATGCAAGTGGTGTAGTTAAATTTTGAAAATATTAAGCAAAATAATTAGTGTAATTAACAAATACTATGGCCCTATCTGACAAACTTTTCAAAAGATCTCTCACCTTTCCTTTCCTTACAAAACCTCCTACAGAGACTATGCACACACCGATAGCAGAAATTATCTTACTCCGCCTCTGCAATGCGTACGACTCAGTTAGTACGCTAATGGTAATGATAATTTAGAAAATTATGAATAGTAAGATTTTTAACATCAAGTGATTGGCAAGTGGGTGCAGTCCAACCACTAAACTCAGTATCTGATAAAATTAATTCACTCAAGCAAATAGGAAATTTAAGTAAATCAGTCTTAATTAATGCTATGCATACGACACCAGTACGAGTTTGGTTCTTTATAGGATAGATGTGGCGGTGGCTATTATTGTTGAACTCAGTGCAAATCGAAATAGAATAATTATTCATTAAGTCAACTGTTACCTTTTACCATCAATTTTACCAAAATTGTCTCTAACAATTAATGACACTCACTTGATTGTAAAATTGTATAGTAATATTATTCTTGCATTATTGAGGATTGTCATTAGTTGTTCAAATAAGATAGCAAAAGTACTTTCTAATGTTCTTGTATTTTAACAAAACTTAAACATGCATTCACAGTGAATTACAACCAATAACATTTAACTTATCTTATTTATCAGTCCAGCGACATGGTACTCTGCAGTCATATAAATGGTACATAAATTCATACATAAATCATTTTGATGGTGGCTCCTCCTTTGGCAGCTTGCTAGCAGTTCGCCGTGATGCTTCGCGAATCGCGTAATTAATCGCGACCGTTAGCGTCCGCGATGACGCTACCGCGTTTCGGACATCTGAGACGGTTACCGAACACGTAACGAATTTCTGCCTCATCAGAACGAACGAATAAATGTTTCATTACGATCAATTCTTGCTTCACTTATGTTCACTGGTTTCACATAAACTTTCATATCGTTGCACTTATAACAAATTATAACTTTATCTTTGTTCGACTTTATTGCTTATATTGTTTGAGCACTCCGCGGACCGCGTAGGAACGTCTGATCTACGTTACGGGGCGGCAGATACTGCTGCTTGCCTGCTCTCCCACAGGCGAGCGCTGCTGTACGATAACGTCTCTGACCTAAGGAGCCACGTCGATTACTATTCAGATCGATATTTGATCTCGTTTACAGAGAAGTATTTTACATTGACAAATTAAACATAACAAGTAATCACACTCATAAAGAAAACATACAACGTACAAATAAAATAAAATAAAATAGACATAAAGAATGACAATACAAATAATTAATAAATGACAGAAAATGTTTCCAGTTAAATTAACTACATACATGGTGCATCACAATAATTAATTGAGTCACATGAGAAGGTAATCACTACATTTCACTATAAACAGGTTCAAACGAATAAAATGTTTCAAAATAAAGCTCATTCCTCGTTATAATGTAAGGCTTACCTTAAGCTTTACCTTACAATGGAACTCCACATACATTTTAGTCTGCTTACTTTATTCGTCTCTTGGTATCCCTCTGAGATCCCCAATACTAAATCCCCTATTCCTTCATGTTTCAAAATTTGTTATACCTATCGATCCTTTATTTTATTGAAGATACAACACAAATGTCGTTTCTCCCCAATTCCGTTCAATACCTCGTCATTAGTTACGTGATCTACCCACCTAAACTTCAACATTCTTGTGTAACACCAAATAACAAAAGCTTCTATCCTCTCCTTGTCAACGTCTCACTCTCATACGAGACTACACTGCGAACAAATGTCTTCAAATGTTCAAATGTGTGTGAGGTCTTATGCGACCAAACTGCGTGGTTATCAGTCGCTAGACTTACACACTAACTTAAACTTTGACTAACTTAAACTGACTTACGCTAAGGACAACACAAACACCCATGCCCGAGGGAGGATTCGAACCTCCGACCATAGCGGCCGTGCAGCCGTGACTAGCGAGCCACGGACCGCTCGGCCACTGTGGCCGACAAATGCCTTCAGCAAATACTTCGTTAACCCCAGTATTAATATTCGATGTTAGAAAAGTTCTCTTCTTCAGGAATGTGTTCATTTCCATTGCCATCTCCATTTTATATTTTCTAGTCTGGCCAACATTAGTCATTTTACTGCCCAAATAACAAAATTCGTTTACTGTCTTCGTTGCATCCTTTGCTAATCTACTTCCATTAGAATCGTCTGATTTAACTCGAATACTTTCCACTACCTTATTTTGCTCTTGTTAATTTTTATCTTGTACCCTCCTTTCAGGAGACTGTCCATTCCATTTAACTGCTGTTTCAGAATTACAATGTCATCGTCAACTCGCTTTTCCTTAACCTCTATTCTAAGATTAGTCGTAAGTTGACTATAGCGTCAGTGTTCCTACATTTCTTCTGAATCCAAAATGATCTTAGGTGAGGTCGCAATTTTTCTAGTCTTCTGTGAATAATCGGTGTTAGTAATTTGCGACCCTGACTTAGTTAACTAATAGTTCCGTTAATTTTCATACATGTCTGCACTTGCTTGGAATTATTACACTGTTATTAACGTCTGACGGTACTCCACCTCTCACAATTTCCTTACACACTACGTGAAATAGTTTCATCGTAACAACTGTTCCAAGGAATCAGAAGTTCAGAGGGAATATCATTTACTGCAAGGACCTTTCTTCAACTCGTATCTTTCAGGTCTCTGTCAAATTTTTCTGGCAGTATCGTATTTCTTTTGCAATTCACTTGCTCTTCTATTTCTACAATACTGCCTTCATTTCTCTCTGTATATTTCTTCCGCCTTTTTCCCTTCTTCGCTTCTTAGTTCTGATTTTCGACCTGAGCTCTTCATTCTCATACAGTTGCTTCTCTTTTCTCTAAATATATGTTTCCTGTATGCGTTATCTGTCGTTACCCTAGTTATAAATTCTTCTGCGAACTTTCATTTGTCCTCTAATAACTCCTACTTAGGTAATTTGCACTTCCCGACAAACCTTTTAGCCGTACTTCATTTTCTCTACTTTATTTACTGCAATTTTATATTTTCTCCCTTTATCAGTTAAGTTCAGTATCTCCTATGTCACTGCAGGATTTCTACTACTCCTTAACTATCTAGCCTTTATTATTTGATCTCTCAAAGCGATCAGTTCTTCTACTCTGTTACTTTCCCTCGTTTCATGTGTGATATGACAGCACAGCAACTGTATAATTTTGTGTCCAGAGTTTGGCTGGCAAATATGTACCTGATTCACAGCAGGCTCCTGATATCGCTGAATGCTTGCACTGTTTCTATGTGTATGACGTTCTCATAGTACTCGTTAAAACTAATTTTATCTAAACATTGCGGTTGCTAAGCACCATTAAGAGCTAATTATAATCTTTCTGTTGCAGGTACGTTGACACCAACCAGATAATGCGTACCGGTGAGAGGAGAGAATGCTTCTCGTTTTGATTCGTACAATATCACGGTAAGACCGAAAACACGCAACTCTTCTTCTATACTGAAAGACTGCTTTTAGAGGATTCCAAGTTGTTTACAGTATTATTAAATGTATTGAGAGAATAATATGACGCAGACAAATTCTTCAGGACATGTTAACGCCTTTAAATCTGTTACCAGCATTTCACAAAGAGCACAGAATTATCTGTTTATATTTATTTCTATACATAAAAACTAGAGAACATACAAGTGGTATAGTATCAAAAAGAAAGGCAAATCTGATAGATTGAGGGGCCTTTGAATCGAAAATAATTCTCACCTAGTAACTGTGTTAGCCTGTGCTATTCATGTTCTATGTTATTCTCGTATCACCCGTAATGGTAGGAGAAAATCGCATCTTCAGCAACTTCGTGGTCAAATGTTTTGACGTTAAGTTCCTCTCTCTCTACTTCTAATCAGGACCGGCGCAAGCAAAACTGACGCTTCATGCGAGATACAAATTTCCGACTCCCTTCGCGCTAAAAATAAATAACTAAAATTACGATTTAAACAAATCTAGGTTTTAAAAGTAATCTTAACACACCATATGAATGTATAAACACCATAAATTAATTTTTTTTCTTGTGTATCGATAATACATTCTACGGAAAACAAAAAATAAAAGAAGTAATTACAACAAAATTTAAATTTACAAATTAATTTGCTTTGAATAATGTATAAAATACTAATTTGCGACAAAAGAAACGAGAAAAAGCGGTTAAAATTTAGGAAACTGCTCATTAAAAATATAAAATAAACTAGACAAATCTAGCTCTCCTGTCGCAGCGGAATAGCCGTGCGCACTAAGACGTCATGCTGCGGTGAGCGTGACCGTTCGTTGCCGGAGGTTCGAGTCCTCCATAGGGCATGGTTGTGAGTGTTGTTCTTAGGATAAGTTAGATGAAGCAGTTTGTAAGCATAGGGACCGATGTTCACAGCAATTAGGTCCCATAACTTTACAAACATTTGAACAATTTTAACTAGCTCTCCTGGGTTTTGATTTCGCAAACTCTTTCACTCCATCTGCGTAAGTTAACTCCTCTGCAAGCTGGTGCTTAATAGATATTGTTGCAAGTTCACTTGAACGAGTTTCTTCCACTATTTTTACAATGAGAGCACTTAGAGAGAGAACAAACTAAACATATAACTTTAAACATATACGAAAGTTTTTCTCACGGATGATTAAAGGAAAGAACTTCATCTCTCACTATTTTTGTACTATTCAAGCAGTAAAACTAAACTTTCGGCATCACGTTACAATTTATTACTTCTACGCCATTAGCTGTATTCGCGAGACACTTTACAGAAATTATTCAGATATACTGCTGAATGTATCTACGGAGTTATATCATGGAATGACACGTCTACATCTGCATCTACATTCACACTGCACAAGCCACTACACGGTGTGTGGTGGAGGGTACTTTAAGAATAATTTTCACATCCTCCTATTCCAGTCGCATATGGTTCACGGGAAAAGTGATTGCCTGCATGTTTTTGTGTGGGCCCTCATCCCTCTGTTCTTACCCGTGTGGTAGCTTCGAGAGATATACTTAGGAGGAAGCACTGTATTTGTTGACTCTTCACGAAAGGTTTGGTTTGGGAACTTCGATAAAAGCGCATAACGCGTTACAGAACGCCTCTCCTGCAGCGTCTGCTACTGTAGTTTCCTGATCACCTCTGTGACGCTTTCACTCCTACTAAATGAGACCGTAACGAAGCGTGCTGCTCTCCGTTGCATCTTCTCCATGTCTTCTACTAACTCTACCTGGTATGGATCCCACACTGATGAGGAATAATCAAGCGCTGGCCGAACTAGAGTTTTGTAACCCACTTCCTTTGTTGACGTACTACACTTCCCGAGTCTTCTTACAATAAATCTCAGTCTGACTTCTGCCTTACTCACAAATGGTTTTATATGGACGTTCCATTTCAGATCGCATCACTTGAGACTTGTTTATGTTGAGGTTCATTTGCCGTAGCCTACACCATACGTCAACACGCTGCAAAATCATCTGCGAAAAGACTCATTGAAGCTCCGATGTTATCTACGAGGTCATTTATACATACTGCGAAAAGCAAAGGTACTATAACACTTCCCTGGGGCTGGCTTGAGATCACTTAAACGTCTGAATACTTCTGTCTTGACAATGACATGCTGCGTTCTGTTAGCTAGAAACGCCTCAATCCAGTCATGCAGTTGAACTGTTAATCTATATGCCCGCGCTTTGTTCACAAGGCGACGCTGCGGAACGGTATGATAGTTCAGGAGATACGACATCATGAACAATGTGATCTATGAATAAACAGAGCCATCACGCATCAGGCTTTAATTTATTGCGCCTTTACACAATTCGCTGTTTCCTAATACTACACCGCATGTATCTGGAACATTAGTTATATTATTTTAGGGAACACTTTTGTGGAGGTATGACGTCATAATGATTGAACTCCGTAAAAACGAAAGTATGGACCGAAATTCGTTAAAGAAATTGTGTCAGAGTGCAGAAGAAGGCGATGGACAGAAAAGTAATAAGGAGAGGGACAATATGACAATGGAATAAATTAAAAAAAAAAAAAAAAAAAAAAAAACCGGAGAACACTGAGTACTAAGGTTAGTAGGAAAACATTGACTCGCCACACTGCGGCTGCTCATTTGAAAGAACTGCCACTGAACTTATGTCATCCTTATTATCTGATTATTCAATGAAAGATAACAAGTTGTCTTCATAGGCGTAGGATTTCACTTTATTTTCTTTCTAGCTATTGGGACGACGCTTGCTTGTTTGCCGACTCCCCAGTTTTTCAAGTAATAGATCATAAGAAAATAAATCTTACTATCTGCAATGTTGAAAAATATTTATTTGTTTGTAGAGCTTATGGGACTTAACTACGAGGTCATCAGTCCCTGAACTAACAAACTACTTATGAACTAGCTAATACTAAGGACAGCACAAATATCCATGCCCGAGTGGGGATTCGAGCCCCCGACAGTAGTGGCCGTGCAGAACGTGACGCCGGCCGCGGTGGCCGAGGTGACTGAGGCGCTCCAGTCACGGTCAGCACGGCCACTACGGTCGGGGGTTCGAATCCCCCCTCGGGCATGGATATTTGTGCCGTCCTAGTTCGTAAGTAGTTCATAAGTAGTTTGTAAGTTTAGGGACTGATGACCCCGTAGTTAAGTCCCATAAGCTTAACAAACATTTGAACATTTTTTGAGCAGAACGTGACTGGCGCGCCACACACCGCTTGGCCGCCGCGGCCAGCTGCAATAACGACATAAACGCATGCACAATACTAACTGTACTGTAAGCAAAAAGCATCCTTCCTATTACATCCCAAGTTACAAGAGAGTTAGTTGCGCCTTCTGATCAGTCTTCGTCTGGGGATATGTTTTCCAAAGATGTTAAATCACGCATCTCAGCGATACAAATTGTTTTAAATGGGGATAAGTTTTAACCGGGTTTTTGTAAGTGTAATGTTATTTGTAACTTATTTAGATGTTTCAACAAAATGTGTAATGGAATACTGATACCAGAATCTTTTTCTAGGCTTCGATAATGACGACAGACGAAACTTCAAGTCCATCCTAATGAAATTAAACATTTTTATACCATTCCTATATCGAATTTCAAGGAAGAAATGCCTAAAAATCTTAATTATATTTACTATCAAAAAAGTAAGTGAAAAATTGTGACTTTTTTCATAATTTCTTCCACCGTCTCCCCTTATGTTACAGTCAGTGATCTCTATACTACCTGGATTTCTGAGCGTACCAGCCAAAGATGTTTGTATCCTGTTTCTTGACTGATTACAACATGAATCTATGAAGTATCACAAGAATATTTAAATGAAATATGTTCCAATTCTGTACTCACGTCAGTGTGTTACTTCGTATATTGACCGAAATTTCAAATACAGAGGTAATCTAGCTATTATTTGTCACGTAATAACTGATGGAAATTCGTTTCACTAATTACAACATGGCGAACAATACAAATACGTGTGCAAAACATATGAATGTGCAGCCACGCTACGTTTCTATGCTCCAATGCCAGAGTTATACATCCAGGTTTTATGGAGATCACTGGTTACAGTAGATATAACACTGAAATATGCTTCGTATATAGTAACAGCAATATATAGGGGACTGACGACATTTGATGACACAGTCACTTATTCAGTTTCGCTGTAGATGGCGACAGGTAAGGCACAGTAGAAATCTTTTAAAGGATAACCAAAACCGGATCCCTGAAGCCGGTGCTTGATTAGTAAACTAAACACGTACACCCGACGCGAACCTTATCAACGAACCGCACTGTCAAATACAGGGAATAAAGGGGTAATTTGCTTTGCACGACGGAAGAGGAAAATGCGGACATGATCAAAGCAGGTTAGTAACAAAGAGAGAAAAAGGGCTACGCAAGCACACGCTGTGCTTGTAAAAATTCAAAATAAAGAAGTAGGGCTAAATTAAATGAACAAAAAATTGACAGATACTCGTCAAGAGAGCTGATAAAAGCACTGCTGCGAGCGAGCAACATGGAAAACGCGCAATGCCAATTACTATGCAGGCTTTGATCGCCACCTCCCTCCCCACTACAGTATTATTCCACAGAGCCACTTAGCGAAACAGTTAACAGTTTTGTTAGTGGGGAGTGTATTTTAGTATGCAGGCGAAATGTTAGATAACACGATTTTTTTTAAATATTTACTGCAGATATATGGGTTTAAAGTTCACTATAAGTATAGGACCTATGAGTTAATACGTAATCAGACTTTTTGTTAGTACCCAAAGGCGCAGTTTTACATTCATCACACTCCAGATGTAGGTCACGCGGAATATGTAGACACCATTGACATATTTTTAGTGTGGCGATACACATAGGAATAGACGTAAAAACCAGAAGACATTCACAGACAATCAGAGCAGAGTCGCTTATCACAATTGTATAATTACCACTGTGACTGTTAAAATTCTTCATTGCAAGACTCGAATGGTTTCGCAAATTAAGTCTGAAGAAGGAAAAATGATGTAAGGTTTTTGTTTAACGTTCCGTCATTAGAGACGGGGAAAACGCTCTGATAGCTTTTGTCCGGAATGGAGAAAGAAATCCGACGTGCCCTTTGGAACCATCGAAGCATTTGCCTGGAGTGGTTTAGGAAAACAACGGAAAAAAATAAGTCTGCATGGCTGCAGGCAGATTTGAACCTCCGTCCTTCCGAATGGGAGTCCAGTGTGTTATCACAATGACTCCTCGCTCTGACCAAATGAGTTTTGCATCATCAGAGTTCATCTTTATACAAGGGCGCGAAACCAACGATTAGAACTGCAGCAACTGTGTATGAGTTAATCAACCGAACAATTATTTTCAGGAAGTTGGTCTTCTTGCACAATTCTGCCTTTGAACCTAGAAATATAGATTCATAATACAGTGACTTTCATATACAACACGGCAGTGTTGTAAAGAAGGCTGTGGAGCCATTTTGTGGCATATAAGGCTGTGGAGTCGTCAATGAGCAGATACTGCAAATCATCGATGAGCAACAAATCGCGAAGGCAGAGACTTCAGGATAGAATATAGAAAAAATGCTGGGCATAGGGGCAGAGGAGCTAAACGAGCTGCAGAGGATGATGAGGAAGAACTGGAATATGGATATGAGCAGTGTTAGCTAAGGTATGATAGAATTTTTATTTATTTATTTATTTATTTATTTATTATTTTTATTTTTTTTTATTTATTTATTTTTTTATATACAAAGTTTGAAGGGATTCTGCAATTTAAGGTATTCTCTTTTCAGGATCACGTATATCAGAAACTATTGGAAGGATTGAGAGGGATTCTGTTACAATTTAATGTAGACATAAATACTTTCATGGTTGATAATATATTGAAAAAAATGTGCGTAAAAATGTTCGAATTCAAAATAACACAGAAAAATACCATTAATTTACCAATAAGTTACTGCACTTAATTATAAATTCATTAGCGTAGATCACTTTACCATACAATAAAATTGCCAAATTTGTCAGGAAATAATGAAAAATTGTATCTTAAAATATTAATGTAAAAATAATTCAAAATTCTCCTAAAGCATTAAAATGTTATTACACTTTTTTCAAAGTATATTGGATCCGTATACGTAAGTGTGCAAAATTTCAGTGTGATTGAACAAAGAATGACAGAGATATTAATTTACAAAAACATCAGTGCAAGACTGCCACCATCTCCCCTTAATAACTAAAATACACAATTCATTCCATGCATTTGAGAATACCGTTTAATTTTCATAGAAAGCAGAGAAGTAATTTTGGACTTGGGAACGCTGTTCAATATCAGGTTGGATTTGAATAGAAAAACTTGTTGTCCTCATTGATTAGAAATGGTTTTTGAGAATGTGAACTGGGAACTATAGAACCAAGGACATGAGGACGGGTTAATTATTAAGCAGCTTTGCCGGAATTAAAGCACTAAAAAAACGTCAATAAGGTAGAGAGAGAGAGAGAGAGAGAGAGAGAGGCCAGTATCTGAAAAGGCGTTAGTCAAGGAAGCCGTCCTGTATCCCAATTTATTTAAAGTTTTATTTTACGTACCTACGCTGATAATGAAGGAGAAAACAAGGGCAATAAAAACCGATGGTGAAAGGATACATTGTATCAGATTTACTGAAGACGTCATAGTGGCAGACACTAAAAAGGAAATGAATATAATATTGCAATTCCAGCATTCTTAAACTGCAGAAATTAAAAGTGAAGTAGCGGAAAACAGAAGTAATGCTAGTACGAAAAATATGGGGGGAATTAAAAGCAATATAAATATGTTTTGGCATCAGTATTGAAGAGGTGAAACAATTGTTATCTCTGTAGTGTAATCACAGAGGACGACATATGCTTAAATAAAGTGAAGCGATTGATTTAATTGGTGAAACAGGTATTCATGAATGGTAAAAACATTTTAATCGGCGATCATGTGAATATAAACTTCATAAAATCCATTAAAACGTCAATAGGATGGAGTACACTGCTCTGTGGATGTAACAGTTGGTCTGTGTGTAAATTGGAAAGCAATCGAAGCTACTGAAATGTGGATTAAACGGAAATCAAGAATGTTCTCATAAAATGAAGCTTATATTTTCACATCTACTTGTAAGTTACCTGTGAAAAGCACTTACAAATTCGTCTTGTTGTTTGTGTTATTCTCGTTTTCAAATAGACAGACGGACGCGACGCTCACAGGTAAAATTTAAAATCACAGTATCTTATTTTTCCACGAACTGCTTTTAATGAAATTATGCTGGTATGTTGCATGCACTAAACAACGCTCATGAGTGAAAATCCGTGTACATTCGTGCAGTAATTTCGAGATACGTGCGTTCAAAGGGATTAAACAGAGGCGAGACCGTTTTCCAGTTTTATTATAGTGTACATTTTGCCGTAATTTCCTAAATATTTTAAGTTTATTTTGCCCAACAGTTAAGAATACTATGTAAATTTTCTAAGATATATGGTTCAGTGCCACGTGGGAGCGGCTGAGCGCATTGAGCGCTATGCTCCGATGCGCGAGGCCGTTCTCCGTCGGGGGTTCGAATCCCCCCTCTGTCATGGCTGTTTGTATCGTCTTTAGTATAAGGTAGTGCATAAGTAGTTTGTAATTTTAGGTACTGATGACCCCGCAGTTACGTCCCTTAAGCTTTACAATCATTTGAACATTTTTAGGGTTCAGTGACTTTAATGTTAACACTCGTTCTTCGAAAGTCATTGAAGCCTTGAAGCTAAAGCTGCGGCTCAAAATGTACATCCATGCACATATTACAAAAATGGAAGTACATTTGAACGGGCGAGTAAGCAGATCTCAATCTAGCCGGTACGGCATGTGGCAAGGCGTTACACTTTATTACTTTTACACCACTAACAGATTCCCTTCTTTCTGCTGATTACAATATTTCCACCTAAAGTGATCTAACTGTTTTGACTTGCGTATTACTGAATGTATCTTAGAAATTATTTTGTAGACTGACAGACAGTGGGGACTGATGACCAAACTGTTTAGTCCCCTTAAAACAGCAACAACAACAGTCTTCGTTCGACAAAGTTAATAATGAACTACCGCATCTCGTAAGAGATATGGACTTAATACGTCTTTGTTGGGAACTCTATTCGCAACCAATTTCATAGACCGTTCATAATATTCCACTGAACGCACCTGAAAGAGTATATCGTTGTTATACTTTCTATGGCGTGAACGATTAAAGAAAGGGTGGAAAAGATAATCTTTGTCTCACTTAGGGCACTGAAATAATTCATAGTTCTTCTGGTAGATCCTTGTTTTTGTCCTCTATTGATAGTTGCGTTATTCACTCAGGTTTATTGTGAGAGCCGTTGTATGACACCATAATGAATTGTGTCAAAAACGACAACAATACTATTATAATAAATTGTGTACGGAACATAATTTAATCATAACAAATAATTGGTTCAAGAATCATGAGAGTAGGTTGTATATGTCGAAGATATGAGGCGACACAGAAAGATAGCAGATTATAATGGTAATACATAGCATTCGGAACCAGAATTCAAACTGTAAATCCACGGGCCGATATAGACTCTGGCCATAACTTATTGGTTATGAACTGTATACTGAAATTGAAGAATATGCAGAGAAGGAGGAATAGAAGGAGATGAGACCAGGATAAATTGAAGGAACCTGAAGTTCTTGAGAATTTCAGTGGGAGATTTAGGCAACAATTGACAGAACCCGGGGGAGGGGGGGGGGAGGAAACAGTAGAACAGCACTGGATAGCTTCGAGAGATGAAATATTCGAGGCAGCAGGTGACCAAATAGGTAGAAAGGCAAGACCTACTGTACGAGTCTCTGGTTCCACGTACATTAAGTGAAGGCGTGTAAATGTGAGACTAGGATCTCCCCATCGTCTCCACCTTCTCAATAATAATCAAGACGTAAACCTGAATTATATTTAAAGCACTTTATTATTAACAGTTATACAAATAATGTTTCTCCAGCTGCAACCACTGTATTACAATCACGAGGAGCCTACTAGCGGTAGCCCTCTGAGACGTCCGCCATGCGACCGTCAGCGACGGAGCCTGCCGAGTGCCGGGCAGCCAGCACGAGGGCCGGGGCGGCATCGGAACAAAGGCAGTACACCTGCCACCTGCCGGCGGGCCCGCGCTCACTACGTTTACATGGAACATATCTTCCGGAAGACGAAAACCGATTTTCGTAAACCGTTTTTCGCTGTCGTGTTTACATGGCACAGCCTGAATCGGATTTCCAAATCCACTTAAGATGGCGGCTGAAAAACAGCTGATTCAGTCCCTGATTTAGTCAGCATAATCGCTATTTTTCTTTACTTAAATACACAGATTCATGCTCTCTCTAATATTAATACTTTTATTTCATATTAGAAAATATCACTCGGTCCATATGTGCCGAAAATTCTTACCAAAAAAAAAAAATCTGACAAGCCAAGAACGCTTCAAAAACGGTTGCGTTTACATGGACACGAAAATCGATTGTGGAACTGGAAAACCGCTTTAGAGAAGTGGATTTCCAGAATCGATTTTGGAGTGTTTACATGACCAACCAAAAGCGGAATTGGGAAATCGGTTTACGAAATCCGGTTTTGGGAGCCCATGTAAACGGGGTGGGTGGTGGTCAAGCTGCCCTTGGGGTTCCAACATTTTTCCCGGGGGGCAGACCTGACTAGGCGGCATCTTCGCCCAGCTACCAACCACCACCAGATGGCAACTGTGAGTCCAAACACCTACAAAAAATTCTCGGATATCACAGGAAATACTAAATTTAATTGATGAATGCAGTAAAAGAAGCAGGTAAAATGGAGAACAGACGACTAAGAAATGAGACCGACAGGAACCCATGGCCTAGGTCTGTTCCCTATTCCTTTTTCTTACCTTCTCTCCTACCTGATGAAGTAACCCGATTCCGAAAGCTAGTGCTATTATTTCATCCATTTTCTTCTTTGTGTGATTATTAGCGATACAGCTCTAACGTCAGTGGCGTATATTGTGGGCTAACAAAGCTATCACCGAAACCCATATCTAAAGCGAACCAGAAATTAAGAATCAATATTAACAAAAATAGCAATAGAAGCCAGCTTCCGCCATGAAGAATTAGCGCGTAGTGTGGAATGCGTCTCGTTCGCTTCATTCCAAGAGCTTCGGACGGTCACTGCCGCAGCCTTCGCTATGGTGAGGGGAATGGAGGGGTGGGGTGAAATCAAATGATTGTATAGCTTATGGGACTTAACTGCGGAGTCACCAGTCCCTAAACTTACAAACTACTTATGAACTAGCTAACACGAAGGACGGCACAAATATCCATGCTTGAGGGGGGATTCGAACCCCCGACCGTAGTGGCCGTGCAGACCGTGACTGGCGCGCCGCAGTCCTCTCGGCCACAGCGGCCGGCGTGTGGGGTGAGGTAGTGCGGCCAACAGAGCGCCAAGGCTACGGAATTCCTGGTCGTAACACAAGCGCGAGTGCTTCCGAAATGCGAGGAACGAACGCGACTCGCTCTTCGCGAACTCTTCATCAGTTTAAAGCAACAAAGAGCGTCTTTGTGAGTTTGTTACGTTTTATAACAGCTGTATTTCAAATTGTGCGCTGTACTTTGAAAGTTCTTAGTGCTAATACTTAAAATGCTATTTCGTGACACCTCCCACATTCGAACAATCAGTCCGCGGCCAGACAGTTTGTTGTATTTCAATGATTCTGACTGTACCCACCTCTACGCAGTTGTTCCCCGATGTTAACGAAATGTTCAAATGTTTGTACAGCTTATGGAACTTAACTACGGGGTCATCAGTCCCTAAACTTACAAACTACTTATGAACTACTTACGAACTAGGACGTCACAAATATCCATGCCCCAGGGGGGATTCGAACTCCCGACCGTAGTGGCCGTGCAGACCGTGACTGGAGCGCCTCAGTCTCCTCGGCCACCGCGGCCGGCGATGTTAACGATCAACGATTGCAAAGAGAGATTAGATATCGTTTCCTGGTACTATGAGGCCCACAGAAATACTGAAGAAGCTCGTCACAGGTATGCTCCACTTTTATTTTTGTCGATTACAGCGCCATTTATCATGAAACGAAAAAAATAATGTTTCATACGCAAGTTAAATATTTTTTCACGAAGAATCCAATTCTGCAATAAAAAGTAGGCGTTCCTCTAAAAGATTTCAAACTTGTCTCCCAAACACCTGTCACGGGTTTCGGTAGGGGGTGGGCGAGCGTAGTGTCATTAGATGTCCACCCTCAACGCTTTAACATTTGCCGGTAACTGTTTCTTCGTTTGCTTATAATTTCCTGAGATATTTTGGGCGATCACTATCAATTTCTGGATACAGCGCAAGATTTCGATTTTTTTCTTAGCATTTCTTTCTCAGTACAACCTCAGAAAGCGAGATGGTAGTGATAGCCCAAGTTCCACATCCAGCATACGCCACTGACTAAGGTAAGTTCAAATGTTCAAATGTTTGTTAAGTTTAAGGGACTTAACTGCGGGGTCATCAGTCTCTAAACGTATAAACTACTTATGAACTACCTTATACTAAAGACTACACAATAGAGTTGACTACTGAGTTGATGTTTCGACTCAATAAATCGAATCAGCGAACTGTTCGACTGAGTCGAAACTTGAATCGGCGCTGTTTCGAAACAACAAATTTTGTGATTCATGTATCGGACGCTAGATACCGTTAACATGCGTTTTGCTGTCCGTTTGCCTGGGTGAGTTTGACACAGCGCCCAGGCGTGCAACGAGTTTGTTCCAGTAACGCGCCACGCGAAATTTTGAATTATGCTACCGGTACCCTTCAACTGAGGTTTTAAAACTGGGATACCACCGAGAAAAGTTGTGAAGTTCTTCAGTGTTTTGAGGTAGTTTTGCTTGAAGTAAGCGTTGTTATGCATTGTTGCTACATCTGTGCCAGGTGAACGCATCTCTTCGAAGCAAGAGCAAATAGTTTCAGTGAGACGAAACCGCATTCTCAGTAAGATGTCAAAAGTAACTTTTTTTTTTTAATTTCAAAAAAATGTTCAAATGTTTGTAGTCTATGGGACTTAACTACGGGGTCATCAGTATCTAAACTTACAAACTACTTATGAACTACTTACGAACTAGGACGGCACAAATATCCATGCCCGAGGGGGGATTCGAACCCCCGACCGTAGTGGCCGTGCAGACCGTGACTGGAGCGCCTTAGTCTTTTAATTTGAATATAAAGAAACTGTAACTGATTCTCTTTTATTTGACTGACTGAAGATGAATCTGATTCTTAGAATACCTATCTGGACATTGAAAATTGTTAGTTCAGTTTTGTGGTTTCGTCATGTAAATTGTGAAATGTGTTTCCTTGTGTTAATACTTGTAGTAATATCCGTTGATTGCATTAAATATGTCTTAGGAACAAATCTTAAATATTTTGTTTATATTAATTGGTTAGAAAAGTTATTAATTTCTGAATACATATTTGAACCATGATCTTTCTTGTTTTGTTTAAACTTAATTATGGAATTGTGAAGGCTGGAAAAAGTTTCATGAGTTTGGATTTTGAACGTTACTATTTTGTGCTTCCTTTGTTACCATATTTGTTTGTATGAAAATACGAGTAACTTAGGAAACGTTTACGGTTTAACACGATTGTAAAATCTTAGTAGCAAACAAATCCTGTGCCGTTGAATTAAGTCTAGTGATTTTAAATGTGTTTATTTCCGTCAACAGTTGCTATAAAATTGTTTCATAACATGTTTCGATCACTTGGATCATCTTCAGATCTTATAGTTGCGTCCGCAACTCGTCTGAAACGAGTTGCGGACGCAACTATGAGATCTGAAGATGATCCAAGTGATCGAAACATGTTATGAAACAATTTTATAGCAACTGTTGACGGAAATAAACACATTTAAAATAACGTAGTGCAGTTGCGGACTCTCTATAATCGACCATGTCGACTATAATGTAAGTCTAGTGAATAACATATAAAAACCATGTTGATATTCCATAGATGTTTCGTATTTGCTGTATCACCCTATTGCAGCTCTCTCGGCTCACGTGAATCAGCGGAGGTAGCAGGACGCAGGGATGCGGCACGTCAAGTGTTTCGATTGCCGAAGCAGTGAGTCGACTCACTGCGGCGCCCTGCAGCTGCCGCGGTTCACGTGAATCAGGGAAGCTAGCGCGGCACGCCTGATGTTTCGTGTGACGAAACACTGAGTCGACTCACTACATCTACATACATCTACATACATACTCCGCAATTCACCGTAAGGTGCGTGGCGGAGGGTACACTGTACCACTACTAGGCATTTACTTTCCTATTCCACTCCCAAATTGAACGAGGAAAAACAGAATGCCTATATGCCTCCGTACGAGCCCTAATTTCTCTTATCTTGTCTTTGTGATCTTTACGCGAAATGTAAGTAGGCGGCAGCAAGATCGTACTACACTCAGCTTCAAATTCCGGCCCTCTAAATTTCCTGAACAGAAATTCACGAAAAGAACGTCGTCTTTTCCCCAGCGATCGCCAATTGAGTTGCCGGAGCATTTCCGTGATACTCGCGCATTGGTCGAACCTACCGGTAACAAATCTAGCTGCTCGTCTCTGGACCGCCTCTATGTCTTCCTTTAAACTGATCTGCTGCGGGTCCCAAACACTTGAGCAATACTCAAGACGTGGTCGTACAAGCGTTTTATACGCTGTCTCCTTTACAGATGAAGTACATCTCCCCAAAATTCTCCCAATAAACCGAAGTCGGCTGTCCGCCTTACTCACAACTGTCCTTCCATGCTCGTTCCATTTCATATCGCTCTGCAATGTTACGGCTAGATATTTGAACGACGGGACTGCATCAAGAAGCTCACTACTAATGCTGTATTCGAACATTATGGGATTGTTTTTTCTACTCATACGCATCAGCTTACATTTTTCTACATTGAGAGCTAGCTGCCATTCTTCGCACCAACTAGAAATTTTGTCTAAGTCATCATGTATGCTATTACAGTCAGTTACAGACGACACCCTCCGATAGACCACAGCATCATCAGCAAACAGCCGCAAATTACAACTTACTCTGTCCATCAGATCATTTATATAGATAGAAAATAATAGCGGTCCTATCACACTCCCCTGGGCCACGCCTGACGATACACTCGTCTCTGATGAACACTCGCCGTCGAGAACTAGACTCAGATGATCCTGTACGTTTCGAAACAGTGAAATGATCCGAACTGCCCATCACCACTACACAAAGATTGTGTTGATTATTAAGATGTCATCTGGCAATGACCTGAATATAAAAAGAGATGGAGGATACCGCCCCCAGGGTAGCAGCGCCGTGTTGTCAGAGAGGGCGGTGCTCACGCTGCTTGCGGGTGGCGCGGTGCGGCAGCTTCCTGCCTCCCAAGCTGCTTCTGCTGTCGCGCCTGCCAACCCTTTTCCACAGAGGGGGAGGAGGGTGCTCCAGACGCTTGTCGCACCCACCCTTCCTCTCCTACCCCCCGGAAGCTCAAAGAATTCCCCGAGTCACCTGGACGGTAGGCGCGCCGGCAGCTTTCATCTCGGTAATGAAGTTGGCCGCTGCTGCTGCTGCCGCCTCGTGTTATGCTCGCCTTCTTTGTCTGACACTCTAGGGGTGGCAGGGGGTGGGGAGGAGACCCAATTGCCTGGCCGCCTTTATTACGGACCACTACGCAGCACTACAATTTGCCAACTTACCCCACCTTACAGATTTCAGTGGCACGACCAACGTAAATACGCTCACTGCTAATTACTTTCGGCACTCGCGATACTTACTGGTTTGGGATGTCTCCTTAACTCTTCCATGCATGAATTAATTTGAAAAGAAATAAAATTTACTGGGTTATTAAGTTTAATAAACAACAGTTACAAGTAATCAAAATTCTATTTTATGCCACATATATAGTGGTTATGTTCAAATGTTCAAATGTTTGTAAATCTATCGGACCAAACTGCGCGGTCATCAGTCCGTAGCTTACAAACTACTTAAATCTAGGTAAACTAACCGACGGACACACACACACACCCATGCCCCAGGGAGGACTCGAACCTCCACGGCGAGCAACCGCGCGTTCCGCAGCGAGGTGCTTTACACCGCTCGGCTACTCCACCGCTGCTAGTGGTTATGCCACAGTCACAAAAAATTAACCTTATATTCAAATAACGTGTTTCGATTATATTTGTCGTCATTATCAAACGTAAGAATATTGCAAGAAATTCATAAACTGAAAATATCACATGAATACATAATGAAAAATTAAGTAACTGGAGCCAAGCCACCTAGAGGAGTGAAAGTGGCTCCCAACTGTCTGCCATATTCGCAGCATACGGTATCTAAACATATCAGAGGATGGACCTTTGCAGCCTTGGAAAACAGTATCTGAGCTTTATCCTGATATACAACGATGCACTTTTTTGTTAGTTTTGTCAAGATTTTGGGAGGGTTTTCAACCCCAGAAACGCCCCCCCCCCCCCTCTGGCTACGCTCATTGTCCATGGTACTGTAATCAAAATTTATCATTTTACGACGAAACTTGTATGTCTATCTGCTACTAGAACTGTTTAGTCTCTCACACAACTGCATTTACTAAAAGCTGGGGATGGCCATCGCTGACAGAAACTAAATATCGACGGCGTGACAATCGATTGATAATGAACTGTACCCGGCTACGCATTGCTGCGGCCTGTTACAGATTGGATGAGAAAGGAAATATGAAGCTTGCATTGTTAATGCGTTTAATTTCAGACTCCCTGCTCTCCCCCCCCCCCCTCCCCAAGCGCACAGTTCCTCCACTCCCTGTTTCACCGTCCCATCCTGCTTCCTCTTCCTTCTCTTTCATCTCCACCTCCTCTCTCTCCCTCTTCATATCCTCCTCCCACCCCCACCTCAGGGTCAATGTCGTCTTGCTGCTATCTCTTATAACTCTGCCTAAGCCAGAACCTTGTTGAAAGCTGGGATAACATTACATTACTATAAACTAGCACTCCTATATAACTACTTTTTAATATATGTCATATACAAATTTAAGTAAATTTTATAATTTCTTCACTAGAGAATCTGAAGAAAATTCTCCAGAATTCGTATAAAGAATAGCTTCCACCATGCGTAATTTAGAAGTTGATACCCCTGGAGTATTAAAGCAACTTAAATCACTTAACAAAAGTAAGTCTCCCAGTCCCGACTGTATACCAGTTAGGTTCCTCTCAGAGAATGCAATAGCCCCATACCTGTCATGTACAACTGCTCGCTCATCAAAAGTTGCACAGGTCACTCCAATATTCAAGAAACGCAATAGGAGTAATCCGCAAAATTGCAGGCCTATATCATTGACGTCAGTTTGCAGCAAGATTATGGATCATATAGTTTCCTCAAATGTTATGAACTATCTCTAAGAGAACGACCTACTGTTCCATAGTCAACACAGATTCAGAAGGTATCGTTGCTGTGAAAGCTAGCTTTTTACTCACATAATGTGATGAGTGCTATCGACAAGGGATGTCAAATGGATTCTGTATTTCTAGATTTCCGGAAGGCTTTTGACACAGTACCTCACAAGCGTCTTCTAACCAAATTGCGTGTTTATGGAATATCGCCACAGAAGTGCGATTGGATTCGCGATTTCCTGTAAGAAAGGACACAGTACGTTGTAATTGACGGATGAGTCATAGAGTAGAAGTGATATCTGGCGTTCCCCAGGGAAGTATTATAGGGCCCCTACTGTCTCTTATTCTTATATACGATTTAGGAGACAAGCTGAGTAGCTCTCATAGACTGTACGCGGATGATGCTGTCACTTATCGGTTAGTGAACTCATCAGAAAATCAAAAGCAACTGCAAAATGACTTAGATATCTGCACGTTGCAAAAAATGGCAATTGACCCATAATAATGATGTGAGGTCATCCATATAAGCACTAAAAGAAATCCCTGAAACTTCAGTTACGCGACAAATTGTACTAAATTCCTAGCACTATCAATTACGAATAACTTACATTGGAAAGAACATACAGTAAATATTGTATGGAAAACGAACCATTGACTACGTTTTATTGGCTGAAGATGCAACAGTTCTACTAAAGAAACTGCCTACACTACTCATGTGCGTCCTATTTTGGAGTATTGCAACACGTTGTGGGATCCACACAAAGTGGGACTGACGGAATATTTAGAGAAAATTCAGAGAAGGGCAGCTCGCTTTGTATTGTCGCGATATATGAGAGTGTCATGGAAAAGAATTGAAGATTTGGGTTGATAATCATTAAAACGAATTCGTTATTTGTTGCGGCGAGATCTATTTGCGAAATTTCTTTCCCAACTTTCTATTCACAATGCGAGTATATATGGTTAGCACCTAACTACATAGGGAGACATGATCACCTTATTAAAATAAAAGAGATCGAAAAAAATAAGACTGAAGTGTTTCTTTTTGCCGCGAACTATTACAGAATGGAACCATAGAGAAATATCATAAAAGTGGTTCGATGAACTCTCTGCCATGTACTTCTACATCTACATCTACATGAGATACTCTGCAAATCACATTTAAATGCCTGGCAGAGGGTTCAACGAACCACCTTTATACTATTTATCTCCCATTCCATTGTCGAATAGCGCGCGGGAAGAATGAACATCAGAATCTCTCCGTTCGAGCTCTGATTTCTCGTATTTTATTCTGATGATCATTTCTACCTATGTAAGTGGGAGTCAACAATATATTTTCGCATTCAGAGGAGAATGTTGGCGATTGGAGTTTCGTAAGCAGCCCACGCTGCAGCGATAAGCGCCGTTGTTGTAATGATTCCCATCCCAAATCCTGTATCATTTCCGTAACGCTGTCTCCCCTGTAAAGTGACAGTACAAAACGAGCTGCCCTTCTTTGGACTCTTTCCATGTCCTCCGTCAAACCGACCTGATAAGGACCCACACTGGGCAGCAACACTCCAAAAATGGGCGGACAAGCGTAATGTATGCAGTTTCTTTTGTAGTTCTCTTGCATGTTTTAAGGGTTCTGCCAAAAAAACACAGTCTCTGGTTCGCGTTTCCGACGACATTATCTACGTGTTCTTTCCAATTTAAGTCTGAAGTAATAGTAATTCCTAGGTATTTGGTGGAGTGTACGGCCTTCACTTTTGATTGTTTTTTCTTCTAAACAAAGTTTAACGGATTTCTTTTGGTGCGCATGTGGACGACTTCACACTTCTCATTATTTAGACTCATATTGCCAATTTTTATACCACAGTGATATCTTATTCAGATCGTTCTGCAGTTGGTTTTGATTTTCAGATAATTTTACTAGACGGTAAATGACGGCGTCATCTGCAAAAAACCTAAGAGAGGTACTTAGATTTTCTCCCAAATCGTTTATGTAAATAAGTAACAGCACAGGTTCAATAACACTGCCCTGTGGAACGTCCGATATCACTTCTGGTATAGTCGATGCTTTACCATCGATTACTACAAACTGTGTCCTATCTACCACTTCAGTGTAAGTTCCAGATTGCCAATGTAGATGTAGATACGGATAATTTTTGTAGGCGGAGAAATTCGCGCAAGTGCTTGGAATTACGTGTAAAACTTGTTGGTAGGAGGTAAGTGCATTTATTCTGAAATAGTGATGAAGGAAGATTAGCGTTCAACGTCCCGTCGACAGCGTGGTCATTAGAGGCGGAGCTCACGGTCGGATTGTTTGGGTACGGATAGGGAAGGGAATAGGCCGTGCCTTTTCAAAGGAACCATCCCGGCATCTGCCTGGAGCGATTTAGGGAAATCGTGAAAAACCTACATCGAACCGCCGTCCTGCCAAGTATGAATGCAGTGTGCTAACACCGCGCCCCTCGCCCGGTGCTAAACAGCAGGGCCTGGCAGCACACACTGTCCGCGGCAGACAGCTTGCCTCGTTTCGCATGCCGTGCCGCTGCGCTGTATCACGGAATTATAATAACGCCCCGCCCTTAGTTGCCTAATTAAACCAGCAGGCTAATGAAACGGCCCTAATGTTGCTGTTAGGCTGAGTGGCGCATGCGGACAGCACCGCGCCAGCGAATGAGACTCACGAAACGTGCCGGAGTGAATTGCTACAAATTACTGCTGGCTTGCCTTTGTTACCCAAGGTCTGCAAATTTCTGAGTCGTCAGTCTAGAAGTCATTAACCGACCGCAATATGCCCTTATGTTATGCTTTAGGCGATGCCCACTATCAAAAAATCTGCCAAAAAAAATATAAAAATGGACATCGCCGAAACGCGTAAAAAAATGTTCAAATGTCTGTAAATCTATCGGACCAAACTGCTTGGTCATCAGTCCATAGCTTACAAACTACTTAAACCTAGGTAAACTAACCTACGGACAAACACTTACACCCATGCCCCAGGGAGGACTCGAACCTCCACGGCGAGTAACCGCGCGCTCCGCAGCGAGGTGCTTTAGACCTCGGCTACTCCACCGAGGCAAATAACGCGTAAAATAAAGTCATGTTGCAGTCAGCTAATGGCTTTTACCTTGATAACCTATTCAATAATTTTCAACACGGTCACCAGCCTCTTGCGGGACTTTATGTCACGACTAAGTGAAACATGAACGATAAACAGTGAGGACAGGAAGAAGATAGAGGCTTTTGAAATGTGGTACTGCAGAAGAATGCTGAAGATTAGGTGGGTGGATCGTGTAACTAATGAGGAGGTACTGAACAGAATTGGGGAGAAAAGGAATTTCTGGCATACCTTGACGAAAAGAAGGGATCGATTGGTTGGACACATTCTTAGACATCAAGGAATAGAGAGTTTAGCATCGGAGGGAAGCGTGTAGGATTAAAAACCGTAGAGGAAGGTCAAGAGATGGATACAGTAATCAGATTCAGACATATGTAGGTTGCTGTTCTTTTGTGGAGTTGAAGAGGCTTGCTCAGGATAGGGTACTGTGGAGATCTGCATCAAACCAGTCTCCGGACTGAAGACCACAACAAGAAGAAGAAGAACAACAACAACAACAACAACAACAGCTGATTAAAATGTTTTTAGCATTCATAACTGCCTGTTTCACCAATGAAAAAAATCACTTTCATTCAGCATATGTCGTCCTCTATGGTTACACTACAGAGATAACAGAATTGTTTCACCTCTTCAATACTGAGACCTGTGATCGATGGTGCATTCTGTAATAATCTGTAATTTACGAGGGAAGCCACAGATTATTATCTGCAATACGTAAGTGTTACGATGTTATCTGGTATACGGGGTTTCGGACATTTTGATGACGTCATGGGTCAAATCAGACGGGTGGATTCGCGTCGTAAAATAACGCTGAAGGTTACAGGAACAGTTACATCAGTGTGAGACACACAGTTTACGAGATATGACGTCGTAAGCTCTGAGACGCGTAGGAAAATGAGCCATCATGTTTGTTCGTATTTTATGCGCTGCCGTACCGTTCCATGCTATTCGAGGAGCACTTAAGTCTTCAAAACAAGGCAAAAGTCACTGTGTACCCCTTCAGACCATAGTGCACACTGATGCCCAGCTATTTCTATTTATTTTTCGCATGAGAGAAACACATTTTTATGAATTGGTGGTACTGAAAACATCCACAATCGATTCTCAAAAGTCCAAAAAGTAAGCAGATATTCTTTCAATGGATAACAACCTGTTTCTTAGACGTAAAAATAAAAGCAGTCGGGTATAATTATGGACGTCTGTCCTGAAGAAGTTAAAATTTTGTATGGTGCATGGGATACTTCGGCACAATCTATCGTTTTATTCAACTCTTGATGAAATTGTACACGCGTAACCTTCGGAACAAGAAGGTGGCAGAAAGTACCAGCAGCTTTATTAATGTTATTTATTCAATTATGCGACCGGTTTCGGTGTTACAATAACAACATCTTCAGGCCGCCGTCGTGCAACTCACACTACTAGCAAATTTAAAAGCGGCAGCCGTTGAAAGCGGTAGGTGTAAATTTCTAGACGAAAAATCAACACGTCAGGAAAAGGAATAACATGTGACCATACCTACTTCACATGTTATTCCTTTTCCTGTCGTGTTGATTTTTCGTCTAGAAATTTACACCTACCGCTTTCAACGATTACCCCTTTTAAATGTGCTAGTGCTGACAGTTGCATGACTTCGGCCTGAAGACAGTGTGATTATTACACCGAAAACGGTCACATAATTTAATAAATAACATTAATAAAGCTGCTGGTACCATCTGCCACCTTGCCGCGGTGGAGTAGCCGAGTGGTCTAAGGCGCCTCGCTGCGGAGCGCGTGGTTTCTCGCCGTCGGAGGTTCGAGTCCTCTATGGGGTATAGGTGTGTGTGTTATTGTTAGGTTAGTTTACTTTAGTTTAAGTAGTTTGTAAGCTACGGACTTATGACCACGCAGGTTGGTCCGATAGATTTACAAACATTTTAACACTTTTTTCTTCCACCTTCAAATTTATCAGCTGTAGTCCCAACCCATTGATTATCGAGAGAATTAATTCGAATCAATAAGAACATAACCTATTTACTGTGCATGGCGGGGCGTAACTTTCAGTAAACTTAGACACCATTTCAATGGTCAGCATGAAAGTTTATATATATATATATATATATATATATATATATATATATATATATATATATCCACAGATTGAAGAGGCAGTGAACAGGAAGTCGGGAAGTCGAGGATGAGCTCGACAGAGGAACGAGGAGGTGACTGGCAGAGGAAGGGGAAGGTGGAGATTGGCAGGAAGAGGGTAGGGGGAGATGAATACGGGGGAGATGAGTAGATAACAGAGACAAGAGAGAAGGAGAGATTGACAGAGAGAGAAGAAAAGGGAACTTGGACAGAGAGGTATAGGGGACGGAGAGATGGACTAACTTTGGAATAAATAAGTACCCGGGCGACGCCGCCTTCTCAGTATAAAATAAAGGAAGCTATTGAAATCAAAATATCTGAGAACACCATTAATAAGGACGTCGGTTTGCAGCTCAGCACAACGTGGGAACCGGCCATAGCGAGGTTAAGCAGATGCGGTGGACACGGGACAAAGAAGCGATCCCCAGTGACGTCACAGCCAGCAGCCAAAAGCGGACGCAGCCGACTCAGGATGTAAACATTGCCTTATATGGCGAAACAGAAGGCTCCAGTGACGTCACAGCCAGCAGCGCGGCTATATAACGGAAAGGCGACGGCAGTCATTATACCACTTAACAATGGCCAAGGAGAACTTGGCCGAAAGCTCGTCGGTTCACAACCACTTCACGCGTCTGGAAGCTCGAGAAGAATTTACTAAATAAATTTCACTTTTAGAGCCCTATTAAATTGCTTTACGGTGCCGTAGTTGTGGTCTGGTTTCTTACGGTGACCACCCCTCCACCCCCCTCCCCAGCAAGACTTGCCGTCACGCTGCCACCCCTCAGCTTCCTCCCGCCCCCGCCCCCTCACCTACTGGTCTCAGGTGGCCAGAGGCAGCAGGTGCAAAGGTAACTTCATCCAGGTGGTCCCTACCGACTGCCATACCCAGTATGTGTAACTGTTCTTTGTTTTCAGAATTTCGCAATAGTTTTGCTGGGAGCACGTAATGTGTGGTATGACGCGCAGTGCCGGCATTACACAACGCCGCGCCCGCGGCCTGCATTACGCAAGTGCCTGCCGGCCACTCACCTGCACTGCCGCCCCTGCCACCACATGCAGCCACACCCCACCCCAACAAACCTCACTGGGCTGTACGAATGAGTACATGCTCCAGAAAATATCCTCACAACAAAACAACGTTCTCTGAGTACGTTCTCAATCTCGTATGAATAAAAACTTCGGAGCATATGCTCTGAGCAGGAAGTTCATTCTCGCTAGCTCCCCTCATGCTTCAGTAAGTTCTCAGTGTGTCATATCTGGCACAGAACAGCTGTTCAATCGTGTATTTCTTTAAACCAGCCCAATCAGGCAAACTATTCAGTGTACAAATATGGAGTAGGCATCTACGTGTTCAGGAAGAACTGTACTATATTTACATGCTAGTTTGTCCTGCATCAACACTATTAACACTAAATATGGACTTTTTACGAAAATGTATTCTTCTGACGATGTTACAAAATTTTTGTGATATGATAAACTGTTTTGTTACTGAAGTCGGTTTAGCACAATTTGCGAACAAAATTTTAAGAATTCATCACATTTTCATCTGTTTCAACGTCGAAGACTAACAGAGATTCCTAACACGAGATGCTTTTTGTTAAATATGACACCTAAGTGTCTGCTCATAAGCGATAGTCTATGCGATTTTTTACAACTAACAAGATTGGTAGGTATGTAATTAATTAGTTCAAATGTTCAAATGTTTGTATAGTCTATGGGACTTAACTAGGGGGTCATCAGTCCCTAAACTTACAAACTACTTATGAACTACTTACGAACTAGGACGGCACAAATATCCATTCCCATTGGGGGATTCGAACACCCGCCGTAGTGGCCGTGCTGACCGTGACTGGAGCGCCTCAGTCACCTCGGCCACTGCGGCCGGCAATTAATTAGTTATTAATGTTCCTGTCGTGTCTACTTACTTCTAACATCACAGAAGTTACGATTACGAAGTCAGGAAACGCATCTTAAATAAACCAACCGGTTAGGTTAGAATGAACAAGAGCAGAAAAAAAATTGCAGTAATATTTATTTTGTGATATAGACTGTCAAGTCCTGGGATACACTTTATTTGGAATTAACGTCATAAGGCCTTATTAATAGACCCTACTTTAAAACATAAAATATTATTTTGCTATTCGGCTGTTTGCAGCTGTAAACGAGCACTCGAAACAAACGGGCTAAACACGCGGCTAAATCCACCTCTCTTTTGTTTCTGTCTGCAATGAAAAAACTCCATTACATCACAATATAAAATGTTTGAAGTGTCACACTTATTATATTTGTGAACCAATCGACTCGTAAGCGAAATTTTTTTATTGGCATAAACCTTTTGGTTCTTCTCGTATTTCTTCAAAGTAGCTACATATAAAGGAACTTTTTGTTTTATTCTAAGCGACACAAATATTGTCACTTTAATCCTCTGTTGTGAGCAACTTCCCCCACACTTTAACTCACGCTGAGAACACACTTCGTTGAAGTATATTCTCTGATTCGTTTTTTTTTTTTTTTTTTTTTTTTCATGCGAACCTGAGCATGTTCTCTGGAATCCAGAGTATAAAGTAGATACTCTGTTTTATTCACACAGTCGAATGTCTCGCTCTTGTTCACGACATCAGTTGTTTCAGCGTCGAGCACTCATATAATAATCGTCATCATTGTTACTTTTTGAGGCGCCTAAAAATGTCGAAACCTAAAAGTTGATACTGTAGTTCGAGTAACACCACTCGCTAGTTGACAGTTCACGTGCTGGAGCTGGCTTCCTCCAACCAGAGTTCTCATTGTCTCGCCCGGTGCATTCGCCGTTGCCAAACTGCCAGAACTCGTCATTTCATTTCCATTTCCTTGGTTTATAAGGAAAACCTGACAAAGACTGAAGGTAAACGGAGAACAATAAATAATGTTATCCATAAATTGTGTGGGACGACTTGGGGCTCTACAGCAAACACACTCCGCACATCTGCAGTTGGGCTAGTATACTCGGTGGCAGAATACTGCGCTCCTGTATGGATTAACAGCACATGTACAAACGAGATTGATGTGGTGCTAAATGATACCATGCGTACTAACAGCGGTACAGTTAAATCCACAACTACTGTATGGCTGTCAACCCAGAGCCATATTCCACCACCAGAGATACGGCGAAAAGAATGTTCATCTTAGAGATTACAATGTACTAACAACCAGCAGCTCCCCATACACAACGATGTCGCTGACCTAGAACGGAGAAGACTCAATTCGAGAAGACCAGCATTACCCTGGGCTAGAGAGTTAACGAACTCCAACTTTGGTGAAGTCCACGAACTTTGGAAATTTGGCAGAGTCACTGCCCACCAAAATGCCAAAGCTTCTTGACCACTGATTAACAGCCTGGCCTCGACCAACCGCGCAAAGTGTCGGCAACGCTGAACCGCACACGTACTGACCATGCAAATGGGCCTCCACAAATGGCGGAAATATACCAAACCCAAATTGCGACTGCGGTGTTGAAAGGCAAACGATCCAACACACAGTGGAAGAATGCCAGTCTGAGCTGAAAATATAGTGAAGTATCAGAGATCTGAATAAGTGATTTCACTTACAAGACAGTCTAGATCGCCATTTATTTGATGGCAACAGGTCTCGGCCATTGAAATGGTCATCCACAGACCATTGCAACAACAGTGGTGGCCACTAGTGGCGGAGACCAGGAGGTGCCTGAAGGATAGCAGTCGACATCCATCATCCGGGCAGCTTCTTCTCGGCGGAACTGGTAGCTACCGTTATGTTTGCAGTGGTCTTGGGATGGTCATTTAAATGGCCTAGACGCGTTGCCGTCAAATAAATTGCGATTGAGACGGACATGTAAATAAAATTAATTATTCAGTTCGCTAGTACTCCGCTATGTTCAACAATAATTACTTTAATTCTCTGACATCTGCTACTAATCTTGGTGCTGTTAAGTACAGCTTTAATGACGATCTGCCGCCAGTAGAGAAGATCTCAGCAATTCTTTCATACCGTCAGCGTGGGCTCTGTTGCGCAACACCAGTACAAATCTGTGTCTAAGAAACAGGTACATCGTCATAATTTTTCTGCATTTTGTGCAGACTGTTTCGCGATAGAAAATGCCAAATTAATAGAAATAAGATAATGATTGAGCACTGACTACACCGCGAGATCCATGAAAAAGAAAAAAGTAGACTGAGTTTTGACTTCTATGGGCCTTAGAAATGTAATTTTGTTCCCTAAATCATTGACAACGTGTGGTTCATTGGGAAAACCCTCTTATTTTACAATTAGAACCCTCGCCCCCACTCCCTGGTTTTAACTTTTGTAAAATAATTTTATTTGTAGTAATATTATGTCGTTGATGAGGCACTAAATTGTACGTGTCTTCCTATGTGCGTAATCGGCGTAAACAAAAAAAATGTTCAAATGTTTGTTAAGCTTATGGTATTTAACTACGGGGTCATCAGTCCCTAAACTTACAAAGTACTTATCAACTACCTTATACTAAGGACGGCACAAATATCCATGCCCGAGGGGGGATTCGAACCCCCGACCGTAGTGGCCGTGCAGACCGTGACTGGAGCGCCTCAGTCCCCTCGGCCACCGCGGCCGGCTCGGTGTAAACCCTACAGTTGTTGACACCTGACTACTACATTGCTCACCATTAAAATTACTCCACCAAGAAGAAATGCAGATGATAAACGGGTATTCATTGGACAAATATATTATACTAGAACTCTCATGTGATTACATTTTCACGCAATTTGGGTGCATAGATTCTGAGAAATCGGTACCCAAGACAACCACCTGTGGCCGTAATAACGGCTTTGATACGCCTGGGCATTGAGGCAAACAGAGCTAAGATGGCGTGAACAGGTACAAATGCCCATGCAGCTTCAAGTGTAGTGACTGGCGTATTGTGACAAGCCAGTTGCTCGGCCACCGTTGACCAGACGTTTTCAAATTTTTGAGAGATCTGGAGAATGTGCTGGCCAGGGCAGCACTCGAACATTTTCCGTATCCAGAAAGGCCCGTACAGGACCTGCAACATGCGATCGTGCATTATCATGCTGAAATGAAGGATTCCGCAGGGATCGAAAGAAGGGTAGAGCCACGGGTCGTAACACTTCTGAAATGTAACGGCCACTGTTCAAAGTGCCTTCGATGCGATCAAGAGCTGAACGAGACGTGTAACCAGTGGCACCCCATACCATCACGCCGGGTGATACGCCAGTGTGGCGATGACGAATACAATGCGCGTTCACCTCGATGTCGCCAAACACTGATGCGACCATCATGAGGCTACAAACATAACCTGGATTCATCTGAAAAAAAATGACGTTTTGCCATTCGTGCACCCATCGTGCACACCATCGTAGGCGCTCCTCTCTGTGATGCAGTGTCAAGGGTAACCGCAGTCAGCCGATAGTTAATGCTGCTGCAAACGTCGTCCAACTGTTCGTTCAGATTGTTGTAGTCTTGCAAACGTCCCCATCTGTTGACTCAGGGATCTAGACGTGGCTGCACGATCCGTTACAGCCATACGTATAAGATGGTTGCCATCTCGATTGCTAGTGATACGAGGCCGTTGGGATCCAGCACGGCGTTCCGTATTGCCCTCCTGAAGTCACCGATACCATATTCTGCTAACAGTTATTGGATCGCGACCAACGCGAGCAGCAATGTCGTGAACGATAATCCGCAATCGCGATAGGCTACAATCCGACCTTTATCAAAGCCGGAAACGTGATGGTGCGCATTTGTCCTCCTTACACCAGGCATCACAGCAACGTTTCTCCAGGCAAAGCCGGTCAACTGCTGTTTGTATATGAGATATCGGTTGGAAACTTTCCTTATGTCAGCACGTTGCAGGTGTTGCCACTGGCGCCAACCTTGTGTGAATGCTCTGAAAAGCTAATTATTTGCACATCACAGCATCTTCTTCCTGTCTGTTAAATTTCGCGTCTGTAGCACGTCATCTTCGTGGTGTAGCAATTATAGTGGCCAGGAGTGTATTTGCGCTGACCCTTGCGAGACGCCTGTCGTCAGGGGCAGGGCGGCAGCCCCGCGCTACAACTGGCAGTGGTCGCTACGTCATAGCCAGCTGGGCAGCTGCAGGTTTCATCTGCACGTCGCCGCCACTGCTGCGCTTGCGTCACTGCGAGGCGAGGCGTGCTGCTGACAGCCGCTCACTCAGGCACTACCTGCGTGCACACTTTTACCGCAGACCAGTCGGCGTTAATACCCTCAGTAGAAACGCCTGTTTCCATAACATACTTATAACTCGGGGAGTATAGAAACTTTGGGACGAAAGTTGAGTTTTCGTTTGTCTCTCACGTCACTGATACGCAATATGATTCGTTTCTATCACTTTTCTTTAGCCATGAGCCTTACAATTGGGAAACGGAACGAAGGCATACGTCTTGCGCTGTTGCCGTATTGAAGATGCCAAAATCAGTTAAACATTTTACGTAAATTACTTTTCGTCCTTCTCTTGGTAATGGATTTTTGCCAGTCCTGAAAAATGTGTCTTCCGTATTTAACACTTTCATTCTCGCCAAAAACGGAATTACTTTCAGTACTGCACCGTCACAATTGTATCACAGACGTGAAAGGAATTTAACGATTTGTAGTACGTAATGGGTAATATGCAGGGTGTTACAAAAATGTACTGCCAAACTTTCAAAACATTCCTCACACAGAAAGAAAGAAAATATGTTATGTGGTCGTGTGTCTGAAAACGCTTAATTTCCATGTTACAGCTCATTTTATTACTTCTCTTCAAATCACATTAATCTTGGGATGGAAACACACAGCAACAGAACATACCAGCGTGACTTCAAACACTTTGTTACAGGAAATGTTTAAAATGTCCTCCGTTAGCGAGGATACATGCATCCACCCTCCGTCACATGGAATCTCTGATGCGCTGATGCAGCCCTGGAGAATGGCGTATTGTATCACATCCGTCCACAATACAAGCACGAAGAGTCTCTACATTTGGTACCGGGGTTGCGTAGACAAGAGCTTTCAAATGCCCCCATAGTTGAAAATCAAGAGGGTTGAGGTCAGGAGAGCGTGGAGGCCATGGAATTGGTTCGCCTCTACCAATCCATCGGTCACCGAATCTGTTGCTGAGAACCGTACGAGCACGTCGTCTGAAATGTGCAGGAGCTCCATCATGCATGAACCACATGTTGTGTCGTACTTGTGGAGGACACATGTTCTAGCAGCACAGGTAGAGTATCCTGTATGAAATTATGATAACGTGCTCCACTGAGCGTAGGTGGAAAAACATGAGGCCCAATCAAGACATCACCAACAATTCCTGCCGAAACGTTCACAGAAAATCTGTGTTGATGACGTATTGCACAATTCCGTGCGGATTCTCGTCAGCCCACACATGTTGATTTCAATTTACATTTAAAGAGAAATACTAAAATGAGATATAACATGGAAATTAAGCGTTTCAGGACACATGTCCACATAACATATTTTCTTTCTTTGTGTGTGAGGAATGTTTCCTGAAATTTTGGCCGTACCTTTTTGTAACACCCTGTATACAGGGTGTTTCAATAAGAGCGTCCAAAAATTTAACAGGACACGTAGGACGTTCTTCTAAACAATTTGAGGAAGAGGGGACATCGAAGTAAACTTGTCTAGAGATTTGTCTCTATTTCCCAGCTCATTTACAACTAACATGTGAATCCTTTACTCCTCGCAAGGGAACGAGGAGGACGAGTCTGATTAGTAGGAAGTGACGATGGAAATCTTATTATCATCTGGCATAATGTCGGTTATGAGTGCAACTGGATAAATTAGTTGATAGGAAAAACATAAAATGTATTCCAAGCCATAGTTGCTTGTTAAAAAATGTTTTAATGACCTGACCTCTAATGCACAACTAGTGTCGACGTACTATACCTTCATTCTGAAGTGCTCAGGATTGCTAAAATCAACCACGATGAGGAAGATTGATAAAAATACAAGTTTAAAACAGAAATATAAAATAGGACATATTACATGTGTGAAAATGGTCTTAAGAACGTTATGAAATATGATCCTGTAGGTATCATTGTGGAAAGCAGTTGTTCTTCGACCAAGGTGTACAGTAGCCTACGCTTTAGAGTGGTCACTCCTATTCAACCTTGTAGTAATATTGTTCCAATCTAATAAAATAGTCAAGCAACTTTGGTCAATACGATGGTGCGTCCTCTGTGTAAGGAGCTGCATATGCCCGTCTGGCGAAACGGAATACAAGTTTATAACTGACTGTAACACAGAGTATAACCACCCTATGTTCAGCTCACAGAAATCCCTTTTCATTCCTGACGAGAATGAGACCTCACTGGATACGTAGATGATATAAGTTGTCAGAATTGTAGCTACTTGTGGTTTGATTAGAAGAACACAAGAAATATTATTCTCAGTCCGTCAGTATCTTGTAACTCGGTGTCATATTTGCATTGACCACTTTTATCATATTTGTGTAAGATACAGTGTAAATGTTACGTTAATTGTGTCAGTCATGATATTTGCACTTAATTGTAACTGATATAAATAAAAAAAAATACACAGTAATGTGACCGTATTCCTACTGTCTCCTTAAGTTGGATTGTCCTATCCCATCTTGCCTACCTCAAACTGTTGAGTAGAGCATCCTTTATGCTCTGTTAGATTTCTGCACGCTCTTACGGAAACACCCGCTAGAAAACAGGTTATAAGATGCTAAAGAACTAAAATGAGTGGAGTATAGAGGAGTTAACGCAGGCTATGCTCTGGCAATAAGACATGCAAACGAACGCCCTCTGGTACATTTTCGAATAGCCGGAAAGTTTCCATGTTCTGCCACTGGCAGCCTGCTACCGGGCCGGCCGCGGTGGCCGAGGGGACTGAGGCGCTCCAGTCACGGTCTGCACGGCCACTACGGTCGGGGATTCGAATCCCCCCTCGAGCATGGATATTTGTGCCGTCCTAGTTCGTAAATAGTTCATAAGTAGTTTGTAAGTTTAGGGACTGATGACCCCTTACGTAAGTCCCATAAGCTATACAAACCGTATCTCACAAACGGCTTTTAATCAAATTCCGTGGTTATGGTATATCGCCCCAAATTTGCAATTGGATAGGGGATTTCTTGTCAAAGAGGACACAGTTCGTAGTAATCGATGGTAAGGCATCGACTAAAACAGAGGTGATATCGGGCGTTCCACAAAGTAGTGTTATTGGTCCTCTGCTGTTCCTTATTTACATAAACAATTTAGGGGAAAATCTAAGTAGCTCTCTTAGGTTGTTTGCAGATGACGCCGTCATTTACCGTCTAGTAAAATCATCTGAAGATCAAAACCAACTGCAGAACGATCTGAATAAGATATCAGTATGGTGTAAAAATTGGCAATTGATCTAAATAATGAGAAGTGTGAAGTCGTCCACATGAGTACGAAAAGAAATCCGTTAAACTTTGTTTACAACATAAATAAATCAAATGTGAAGGCCGTAAACTCCACAAAATACCTAGGAATCACTATTACTTCAGACTTAAACTGGAAAGAACGCGTAGACAATATCGTGGGAAAGGCGAACCAGAGACTGCGTTTTATTGGCAGAATCCTTAAAAGATGCAACAGAACTACTAAAGAAACTGCATACACTGCGCTTGTCCGTCCATTTTTGGAGTATTGCAGCCCAGTGTGGGATCCTTATCAGGTGGGTTTGACGGAGGACATCGAAAGTGTCCAAAGAAGGGCAGCTCGTTTCGTATTGTCACGATACAGGGGAGACAGCGTTACGGAAATGATACAGGATCTGGGATGGGAATCGTAACAACAACGGCGCTTATCGCTGAGGCGTTGGTTACTTGCGAAACTCCAATCGCCAACATTCTCCTCCGAATGCGAAAATATATTGTTGACTCCCACTTACATAGGTAGAAATGATCATCAGAATAAAATAAGAGAAATCAGAGCTTGAACAGAGAGATTCAGGTGTTCGTTCTTCCCGCGCGCTATTCGAGAATGGAATGGGAGATAAATAGTATAATTGTGGTTCGATGAACCCTCTGCCAGGCACTTAAATGTGATTTGCAGAGTATCCCATGTATATGTAGATGTAGATGAAACATTCATTCAAACATTCCTGCTACCGGTTTTCCGCCAGCCTCTTCTGAGGGTGCGCCTCGCCACTCTGGAGTCGAGCACATTTTCCCAGAGACAGAGACTAGTTTCTTGATACTGTTACTGCCGACTGAGTTTTGTTAACGGAGCCGCAGCATTGCCTCTGTTTTCATCCGTTCACCACTGGAGTCATGGAATGTGTTCTCTAGGCTTTGGAAATAAATGACAATCTAGTGGTGCCTCAGGAGGTTGGTTCTATGCAGTGAACGCATGGTTGCAGAGCCTACGTGTGGTCTGGCTCTGTTGTAGTGAAGGATGCGGTGCTACGTGTATGGATGAGCTGTAGCAACTCGTGGCTTCTGCTGTCTGCGTGGGTCTCACGCGCGACTGAGTTACGTCACAAACAACCCTGTGGCGCGCTGTAATGGGTGGGGGGGGGGGGGGGGGGGGGAGTCTATTCGCAGAAAGCTGCAGCTATCGTCAGTGAAGCGGATCAGTCGACCTAATAAGCCGCATGACACGTGACAACAGGAAAGTAAATTAAATAGCGTTGATATATAGCACGTCCGAGTTACATTGTATTCTGGACGCTGACAGTTTCGTACGATCTAAGTTGCTTGTTATTACTAGTGTTAGTACTGGAGGTCGGTTACGTTACTGAAGGGAGTCCGGGCGTGGTTTAGTCGTCTTTATTATTCACTCACACACCTGTCAGGTTTGACCGGTGGTAGTTCGCAGCGGCTGTTCTCTGTTGGAAGACCGACAGCGGGCAGAGACCCTCATGTGTCATGCTAACAAGGGGGCGACCTCAGACGCGGCCAACCGATTCGGCTCAAATTTGGCAGCCCGCTTAAACTAAAACGAAGAACTCTTAACATGAAACCTCCTGGCAGATTAAAATTGTGTGCCGGAACCGGGATTCGAACCTGGGATCTTTGCCTTTCGTGGTCAAGCGCTCTACCGTCTGATTTTTCCCGGTACGACTCATGGTCCGTCCTTACAACTTTATTTCTCCTAGTACCTCGCCTTCTACTTTCCAAAGTTGCTTATCAGCGCACACTCCATTGCAGAGTGAAACTTTCATTCTGGCAACATCCCTTAGGCTGTGGCTTAGGCTTCCACGAGTGCTAGTCTTGCAAGGTTTACAGGAGAACTTCTGTGTAGTTAGGATAGTAGGAGGTGAGGTACTGGCGGAAGTAATGTAAAGTAAAATGCTGCACAACCGAGACACATAAAATCAATTTTAAGTCAACAAATAACTACAAGAATATACACACCACAGTTCACAAGAAGAGTTTATTCGCGATAGCTCAAAGTTCTATTTATCGATTACACGAAAACATAAAGTATTAAATATTTGGTAATATATATATTGTTACAAGGAAGGTGCTGACGTCATCTCAGATCATTATCTAAGGCGCCTCGCTGCGGAGCGCGCCGTTGCTCGTCGTCGAAGGTTCAGTCCTCCCTGGGGCATGTGTGTGTGTGTGTGTGTGTGTGTGTGTGTGTGTGTGTGTGTGTGTGTGCGTGTGTGTGTGTATGTGTGTTGTTTTTAGGTTAGTTTACCGTAGTTTAAGTAATTTGTTAGCTACGGACTGATGACCACACAGTTTCGTCGGATAGATTTACAAACATCTGAACTTTTTTTTCAGATTATTATCGATCTATGTGCACGCCTTGGAACTTCACCTATGGATAATTATCCTGTGGGTCCCCAGTGACTGCTATTTGTGGCATATCTGGGGTTCATTTTTGTTCGCAAAGTTTCATAGTATGAGAACGAGAGAGATGCGTTTCTAAGTAGAGGTTACTTGCTTCTTTCCATCTTTATAAATAGTAATCGACGGATTACAAAGGCAGTTTTAGAGCGGTGATATCAGATCGTCACTAGATTTGCACTCTTTCTTTGAACACTATCCTAAACAAAATAGTTTCAGATACTTGATAAGTATCATTAACTTTTTCAAACTCATTTGATAAAAATATTACTGGTCGAGTATAGAGTCGCTGACATTCTTTGATGCCGGGACATCACAGAGCGCGCAAGAGACTACTGGTAAATCTACTGTCGACAGTTCATTATCGCTTGTGTTTTTCGGCACTATTAGCAAGTGATTTGAATTTCACATCGTGTCACTGCTGCTAACATGAGTGAGTTAAATATCATTTGCATTGCAGTGCATTTGCATCGTCGAGTTTATTCGTTTCATGCTTATTGATGCTTCAAATTGACTTACCATTTTGTAATTTGGATTTTTTTTGTGTGCAGCCTATACACTGTTTCATCCCACCAAATTAAACGTTACTGGCGTATATTCAGAAGTGTTCAAATGTTTGTAAATGTATGGGACAAACTAACGAGGCCATCGATCTCTAGACTTACAAACTACGTAAGCTAATATAAGAACAACAAACACACACACGTATGTCCGATGGAGGACTCGAATCTCCAAGGAGGAATGGCTGCGCAATCCTTGACAAGGAGCCTTGTTGTAATAAAATATTTAAAAAAGAATTAAATTTTTCATCTAGTGCGTGTCTTTGGCAAGCTTAATCTAGTCGCTCGCCCTGAAAATTCTTCCTGAATGGTGTAACTGGGTCAGCATTCATAATTCTGTGTAAATACGCTATCCCCTGCTTTACTCAACGTGATTGGCGGGATGCTTAATTGCTGTTATTTGGCTTACAGAGTCAGAGACACACATCCTTCATATAGGCTTTTTGGAAATTATCAGTCACTTTTATAGTACTCTTCTGCCCATTGGTTCCTCACACCAAGGTTATCGAAAATCTTTCAATACATTAATTTCTAAGAATGAATTTATCATGGAATCTTATGGGGTTACAACCTTTGAAAAAATACCATTCGGCTATCAGACTGACTTCGGTCATATTGTTGAATGTAACCTATTCCTTCCACATAGCCTTTATATACTACCCAACTGGTGAGTGAGACCCGAACTGTCGATGTAACACAGCCGCGCGGGAGTAAAATGTTCAAATGTTTGTTAAGCTTATGGGACTTAACTACGGAGTCATCAGTCCCTAAACTTACAAACTACTTATGAACTACTTACGAACTAGGACGGCACAAATATCCATGCCCGAGGGGGGATTCGAACCCCCGACCGTAGTGGCCATGCTGACCGTGACTGGAGCGCCTCAGTCACCTCGGCCACCGCGGCCGGCGCGCGGGAGTAGCCGAGTGCTGTAAGGCGCCTTGCTGCGGAGTGCGCGGCTGATCCCCGTCGGAGGTTCGAGTCCTCCCTCGCGCATGAATGTGTATGTGTGTTTATTGTTCAAAGCACAAGTTAGTTTAAGTAGTTTGTAAAGTTTCTAGACCGATAATCGCTGCAGCTTGTTCCAATACCTTTTGTAAACATCTTTTGTGACCGCAGCGGCTACGACCACGTGAAGATGTCGATCAAATCTATCGACGAAGTATTGTTAAGTATTGGTGGCTTCTTGTACCTGCTGACATTTGCTCAAATGTTCAAATGTTTGTAGAGCTTATGGGACTTAACTACAGGGTCATCAGGCCCTAAACTTAAAAAACTACTTATGAACTAGCTAACACTAAGGACGGCACAAATATCCATGCCCGAGGGGGGATTCGAACCCCCGACCGTATCGGCCGTGCAGACCGTGACTGACGCGCTTCAGTCCCCTCGGCCACTGCGGCCGGCGCTCACACTTGGCTGCAGTAGTTCGCCTAAAACGTTACGACCGATAGCTACTAATTTGCTATGACTTTTTAGGCTCTGGCGGTAGACCTGGATTTGCCGCAGGATAAAATTGTCAATATGCCACAATATTTCTTCGACAGAAGTGATCGACATCTACAGGTGGTGCCGGCCGCGGTGGCCGAGGGGACTGCGGCGCGCCAGTCACGGTGTGCACGGCCACTACGGTCGGGGTTTCGAATCCCACCCCTCAGGCATGGATATTTGTGCCGTCCTTAGTGTTAGCTAGTTCATAAGTAGTTTGTAAGTTTAGGGACTGATGACCCCGTAGTTAAGTCCCATAAGCTATACAAACATTTGATTTCTACAGGTGGTGGTGGTGGCACATTGAACAACCACAGCAGTGACTGCAGCGGCTACGACCACGTGAAGATGTCGATTAATTCTATCGACGAAATATTGTGGGATACGAACAATTATATATGAAGACAAACTGGGGAAGTGTATTTGCAGCTATCACTTCGTTACTCGCAGATGGAACATGTAGGCAATCATCACGTCTTGAAACTAGTGCGCGCCTGGCTTATCTTCTCAACTTTGCATTTTAGCAGTTTTAGTAAAAGTATACATTGTTTAGCAGTGACTTGCAGTCCGCATTTTGGATTTTATAGTGTTTCGCAGTCATCTGAAGCCATCAATTGCAACAATCGGGCCTCGCGGGAGCGGCCGATCCGTCTAGAGCGCCACGTTACGGATCACGCGGCCTCCCGCGTCGGAGGTTCGAATCCTCCCTCGGGAATGGATGTGCGTGTTGTCCTTAGGTTAGTTTAACTTGGTTTAAGTAGTTGTAAGACTAGGTACTGATGACCAACGTAGTTTGGTCGCATTGGATTACAAACATTTGGCCATTTCTGAGCAACAATCGGAGTGGTGAGTTTTCACGCTCCGCATGGCGCAGGTGATTTCTGTGACACAGAATATGTCTCTGGACAAAGTTATATTGTTTTACATTTACATATGATCGCTTAATTGTTTTGACCGGTGTTGTGCAGGCAGGAAGAGGATAGAGGCTTTTGATATATGGTGTTGCAGAAGAATGTTGAAGATGAGGTTGGTAGATTGCGTAACTAATGAGGAGTTACTGAACAGAATTGGGGAGAAAACAAGTGATCGATTGGTACGACACATTCTTAGATATCACGGAATTGTGAATTTAGCGTTGGAGGGAAGTATGCAGGAGTAATATGCGCTGAGAGAGACAAGAGAGGAGTATAGTAAGCGGAATCAAATAGATGTGGGTTGCAATTCTTATGAGGAGATGAAGAGGCTTGCTCATGATAGAGTAGGATGGAGAGCTGCATAGAACCAGTCTCAGGACTAAAGACGACAACAACAACACAGTTACAGCACTTGCAGGTAATACTGATCTCAAGCTCTTTAGTCACACTAAGTGATGAATGCTATCGACAAGGGATCTCAAATTGATTCCGTATTTCTTGATTTCCAGAGGGCGTTTCCTACCTCACAAACGGCTTTTAGTCGAATTGTGTGGTTATGGTATATAGCCACAAATTTGCGACTGGATAGGGGATTTCCTGTCAGAGACGAAACAGTTTGTAGTAATCGATGGTAAGGCATCGACTAAAACAGAGGTGATATCGGGCGTTCCACAGGGTAGTGTTATTGGTCCTCTGCTGTTGCTTATTTACATAAACGATTTGGGAGAAAATCTAAGCAGCTCTCTTAGGTTATTTGCAGATGACGCCGTCATTTACCGTCTAGTAAAATCATCTGAAGATAAAAACTAACTGCAGAACGATCGAAATAAGATATCACTATGGTGTAAAAATTGGCAATTTAAATAATGAGAAGTGTGAAGTCATCCACATGAGTACGAGAATAAATCTGTTAAACTTTGTTTACAAGCTAAATCAATCAAGTGAAGGCCGTAAACTCCACAAAATACCTAGGAATTACTATTACTTCAGACTTAAACTGGAAAGTACACGTAGATTATGTCGTGGGAAAGGCGAAGCAGAGATTGCGTTTAATTTTCGGAACCCTTAAAAGATGCAACAGAACTGCTAAAGAAACTGCATACCCCACGCTTGTCCGTCCATTTTTGGAGTATTGCTGTCCATCAGGTGGTTTTGACGGAGGACATCGAAACAGTCCATAGAAGGGCAGCTCGTTTTGTATTTACACGATACATGGGAGACAGAGTTACGGAAATGATACAGGATCTGGGATGGGAATCATTACAACAACGGCGCCTATCGCTGCGGCGTGGGCTAGTTACGAAACTCCAATCGCCAACATTCTCCTCCCAATGCGAAAATATATTGTTGACTCGCACCTACATAGGTAGAAATGATCATCAGAATAAAATACGATAAATCAGAAAGCTCGAACGGGGTGATTAAGATGTTCTTTCTTCCGCGCTGTATTCTAGAATGGAATGGGAGATGAATCCTATGCCAGGCACTTAAATGTGATTTGCAGAGTATGCCATGTAGATGTAGAAGTGTAACGTGTTTGCAGTCTACATACTGCCTATATTACGACTCTCGCCCTTCTCTCGGATATAAAGGCGGCAGCAGGCACAGATCCTGGAGTGGCTGCCCGCGCCTTCTTTTTTCCCTGTGCTGTGGTGAGAGGCGGCCAGACTCCGCCATCTGGCATCCGGCGAGCTCTCGCCGCTCCAGCGGAGCGTGGTCAGGCGCGAGTGTGCGGAATACATTAACCAGCTGACAAATGGTCCTGTCCGACCACAAAAAAGGCACATATGTTCCTGTTTAAAAGTGGCGAACCAGCGCGATCATTCCGTGTCCCTCACAAAAGATTATGGCATGCGCACATATTTGCACTGTTTTAACACAGAGCGTGGTATATTGTTTCACTCAGTTTCTCGCCGTAATGAGGGTTTCATTCACAACATCTCCCTTTCACTGCCTTCTCTCCTGTTCGCACCTTCTTCTGTCTGTCTCTCCCATTACCACACCCTTTCTCTCATTTTGGCTACCTTCTTTTGCCACTGTCTACATCCCATTGTTATCTCATATATCCACTGTCTCTTACTTTCTAACAGTGTGCTGTTTGTCTGTTCAATCACCATTTCCTTCTGTGTACAGAAGACCTTGTCGATTATTTACTCCATCCTATAAAGCCCTAGTTTCTAGTAACTTTAACTCGTGAGTAAAGTGGTAAAGTGGTAAATTGATCTTTTTTTATTTATTTATTTCCTGTCCCTAGCTTTATTTAATGCCTCCCTCCGGTCATCCCTCTTTTTCTATTCCACTGTCTCCTCTCACTTTCCTTCACGCTTCTATCTCAAGGCCCCTGGAGCAGATGACATTCCCTCAGAGCTACTGAAGTCTCAGGGAGAACCAGCCGTGACAAAACTGTTTCACCTGGTGTGTAAGATGTATGAGACAAGTGAAGTACCCTCAGACTTTGAGAAAAATGTTATAATCCCCATTCCAAAGAAAGCAGGTGCAGACAGGTGTGAAAACTACAGAACCATCAGTTTAATAAGTCATGGTTGCAAAATATTAGCACGAATTATTTACAGAAGGATGGAAAAGCTGGTAGAAGCCGACCTCGGGGAAGATCAGTTTAGGTTCAGGAGAAATGTAGGAACACGGGAGGCAATACTCACTTTACGGCTTATTATAGAAGATAGATTAAGAAAAGGCAAACCTACATATCTAGCTTTTGTAGATTTGGAAAAAGCTTTTGACAATGTTGATTGCAATAAAGTTTCTCAAGTTCTGAAGCAAGCGGGAGTAAAACAAAAGGAGCGTGAGGTTATTTACAACTTGTACAAAAACTAGACAGCAATTGTCAGAGTTGAAGGGCATGAAAGGGATGCAGTGGTTGGGAAGGGAGTAAGACAGGGTTGTACCCTTTCTCCAATGTTATTCAATTTGTACATTGAGCAAGCTACGAAGGACAGCAAGGAGAAATTTGGAGAAGGAATTAAAAAGTTCAGGGTGAAGAATTAAAAACATTGCGTTTTGCTGATGACATAGTAATTCTGTCAGAGACAGCAAAAGGCCTGGAAGAATAGTTGAACGGATTGGCCAGTGTGCTGAAAGGTGCATATACGATGAACATTAACAAGAGCAAAACTAGGGTAACGGAGTGTAGTCTAAGAAAATCAGGTGATGCTGAAGGAATTAGATTAGGTAACGAAACAATAAAGGAGGTAGATCAGTTTTGTTACTTGGGCAGTGAAATAACAAATGATGGTCGCAGTACAGACGATATAAAATGCAGAATGGCGGTAGGTAAAAAAGCATTCTTGAAAAAGAGAAATTTGCTAACATCGAATATTGATTTAAGAATAAGGAAGTCCTTTCTGAAGGCATTTGTGTGGAGTGTTGCCTTATATGGGAGTGAAACATGGACGATAAACAGTGCGGGCAGGAAGAAGATAGAGGCTTGTGAAATGTGGTGCTACAAAAGAATGCTGAAGATTAGGTGGGTGGATCGCTGAACTAATGATGAGGTACTGAACAGAATTGGGGAGAAAATTAATTTCTGGCACAACTTGACTAAAAGAAGGTATCGATTGGTAGGACACATTCTTAGACATCAAGGAATCGTGAATTTAGTGTTGTAGGGAAGTGTGTGGGGTAAAAACCGCAGAGGGAGACCAAGAGATGAATACAGTAACCAGATTGAAATGGATGTAGGTTGCCATTCTTATGTGGAGTTGAAGAGGCTTGTTCAGGATAGGGTATTGTGGGGAGCTGCATCAAACCAGTCTCCGGACTGAAGACCACAACAACAACAACAACAACTATCTCAATGAAGTAGGAATAAACCTTTTCGCCTATGCGAACCCCTTCCAAGTAAAATTATTCTGGCTACCCCCTTCCAAGTAAAAATGTTCAGGCGGCTGCCCCACCTACACTTCAACCCTCACGAATCGTAACAAAACTATATTTTCTCAAAGGAAACAAATTTATTCTTCTTTATTTTGCTACAGTTATCTTTTAAAGTGTTGTACGAACTTCTTTTGCATACATTTTTCGGAATGGAACACATCCTATTTTTACATGATTTCCAACATAAAAATTTATTCTGTTTAAAAAGTGTTTCGCATTTCACAAGACTCAGAAACGGATCCCACTGTATAGACAAATCGTAAAGAAGTAGATCTTTATTTTCTAATTGTTCAGAATTAATTATTGTATCATGTTCGTCGACCTATCGATTGGTACACGAAAAACGTTTTCAGGCTTTGCGCTTATTCATAATTATTATACTGTGTGTTGTAAAACAATCTGTGGCCTATTTAGTTCATAAAGAATGTTAGACAAAGAACTCGGTACTTTAAACATTAATTAACTATCACTCAGGCATACGTTTTCGTATTACTGAACCACTAGTTATTTTATGGTGCAAGCACTTTCTGCTGTGACGGCGACCCCTCGAGCAACACTTTGCAACTCCCTTGGGGTTCGCGACCCACAGGTTCGAAAACAATGCTCTGCAGTAATGGTCAGTACACGTGTTGTTGCCGCGGTTACTGGTCGAGCGTTCCAATGCGCCTAGCTGCGGAGCGCGCCGCTGCTTGCCGTCGGAGGTTCGAGTCCTCGAGACCTTACCATAAGTTTAAGTAGTTTGTAAGCCTAGATACCGATGACCAGAGTTGTTAATTCCTATAGATTTTCAAACATTCGCCGGCCTCGGTGGCCGAGGGGACTGAGGCGCTCCAGTCACGGTCTGCACGGTCACTACGGTCGGGGGTTCGAATCCCCCCTCGGGCATGGATATTTGTGCCGTCCTTAGTTGTAAGTAGTTCATAAGTAGTTTGTAAGTTTAGATGACCCCGTAGTTAAGTCCCATAAGCTTAACAAACATTTGAACATTTTCAAACATTCGAACATTTGTTGTTTTTGAACGTAATGAATCGTACCCTACACAAACTTCTTGAGGTCTATGTAGGTAAGATGGTGTCGTCAGACTTCAATAATACTTACGACATCGACAGTTCACTTAATATATGTCTCTTTTGTCGCCTTTGCAAGAAGAACCCAGACGTTTTCCAGTAGGCCGGTACTTCATTTATAGAGTCAGTGAAAGTATCTAGCTGTCCCCATGGACACAGGCAGTGCAAAAGGTCGACTGGTCTTTTACTGTTTTATATCACCACCAGTATTATAAAATGGACATCACTGCAATGAATTCAGTGTACGCATACTGAGAGCTGATAATTGATCTATGGAATTTGTTGGGGTCTTCAGTCCGGAGACTGGTTTGATGCAGCTCTCCACCCTACTCTATCCTGAGCAAGTCTCTTCAAGTCCTCATAAGAATGGCAACCTACATCCATTTCAATCTGGTTACTGTATTCATCTCTTGGTCTCCCTCTGCGGTTTTTACCCCACACACTTCCCTCCAACACTAAATTCACGATTCCTTGATGTCTAAGAATGTGTGCTACCAATCGATCCCATATTTTAGTCATGGTATGCCACAAGTTACTTTTAACCCCCATTCTGTTCTGTACCTCCTTATTAGTTACACGATCAACTGTAACGTATACCCGTCGCACATTTCAACTAGTTGTTTTGCTTTATTTTCAAAAACAAAATCAAAAATATTTATGAAAATTACTGTACTAATAATGTTGAAAGTATAACGTTTCAATGTAATGTAAATTTTCCAAAGTCATTGCCATTACAGGGAATAATGATAATATGACGTCGTGAAGACTATATATAGAACTGTAATTTTATTATTGTGATCTCTGTCTTATTGTCTGCTGTTATGTCAGATCGATGTTAACTATAAATCTGTTCATAATACATGAGTTAAACGTTTTCGAGTGTGATCGTTTCATAGTTTGTAAAAACCTTATTTAATGAAGCGTATATGCAAAGTAATGGAAATATTACGAAATGTGTTATCTTTGAATGTGTCTGCATAACGAAGTGAGGAGTTATTATTGCAGTTATCTGAGCAACATTTCTTATGAGGAAGAAATAATTATCTATGATTTTTAATGCTTCAGATTAAAACCAAACAAGCCTAAAATGATTAGGATCAAATGTTACCAAATACCCAATTGTGACTTACGATCCATAGATACTGATTTTTCCACTGAGCCTGACCAGTTTGCAAACGTGTGTGTACTTGAAAATCGGATCATTAATAACAGCAGTAACTACAGATGATGGCAGAATCTGTATTTCAGGCAAATATTTAAACAGTTTTACGTACAGTGATGTTTGGTGGAATTATTTAAAGATATTCACAGTTCAGTTTTGCATTTACGATACTAAGCGCCAGTGCTATATCAATTGTCACCCGCGGCGTTCAGTATGTGAATATTTCTGGACTCCTTATTATCGCAACCGCCGTAACTAAAATTTAACACCAGCTACAACAGACGTTGTGCTCAGGTTGAAAGCAAGCTTTTAATGCTTGATCGTCGATGTCTTCCCACGTGTCTGAGATATCAAAACCCAAGAAGCAGCGAAATATGCTCTCTACTGATCTGCCTTATAAATATAATAATGAATTTTAATGTGGCGTATTTGACTTCTAGTTGTTTCACCTATTCATAGGAAAAAGATAAAATTTCCAACTGACGAAGGCACGCTACACAACCCACCTAATCTTCTGCATTTTTTGTAGCACCACATTTCCAAAAGCCTCTATCGTTTTCCTGGCTGCACTGTTTATCGTCCAAGTTTCACTTCCATACAAGCCAACACTTCAAACAAATGTCTTCAGAAAGGACTTCCCGACACTTAAATTAATATTAGTTCTTAAAAAAATTTTATTTTTCAAAAATGCCTTTCTTTCCAATGCCATTCTGCATTTTATATCTTCTGTACTGCGACCATCATTTACTGCCCCAGTAAGAAAACTCATCTACCACCCTTATTATGTATTTTCACGGTAGTGTTTTTAAAGAAAACGCCTTTTGCTACTGCGAATGAAGGGTTTTTATTTTTATGGGTGAATTTTAGAAACAACAACTCTTCATTTGCAGTAGCAAAATGCGTTTTCTTTAAAAATACTACAGTGATAATATATTTTATTCAGCTGCCGCTCAAATGGCCACTACAAGCGACGTATTAAACCACCTTAATTGTTTCATTACGTAATGTAATTGCCTTAGCAACGCCTGATTTTCGTAGACTGCATTCCATTACCCTTGTTTTGCTCTTGTTAATGTTGTGGAATGGTCACAACAGTCGGGAATTAAGATACTCTATTCAGTTTTAGCGACTGAGCTAATTTTTGCCACCGAAACTAACTTTGATGCTAAGGGAAAATAAACCTATGCTCCACTTATCGCCACCACACACCATGGCGTTTCAAGCATCGACTTTTACAATACACCTTGACGTCAAAAATGTTTACAGTTGTCGCAAAATACAGTTCATATACAGGGTGTTACAGAAAGGTACGGCCAAACTTTCAGGAAACATTCCTCACACAGACAGAAAGAAAATATGTTATGTGTACATGTGTCCGGAAACGCTTAATTTCCATGTTAGAGCTCATTTTATTACTTCTCTTCAAATCATATTAAACATGGAATGGAAACACACAGCAACAGAATGTTCCAGCGTGACTTCAAACACTTTGTTACAGGAAATGTTCAAAATGTCCTCCTTTAGCGAGGATACATGCATCCACCCTCCGTCGCATGGAATCCCTGATGCGCTGATGCAGCCCTGGAGAATGGCGTATTGTATCACAGCCATCCACGTTACGAGCACGAAGAGTCTCTACATTTGGTACCGGGGTTGCGTAGACAAGAGCTTCCAAATGCCCCCATAAATGAAAGTCAAGAGGGTTGAGGTCAGACGCCGATCAATTGCTTCGAACATCTTCTTGTCGGGGCACCTTGTTCTGGAAATCTGTCTCGATACAAACGTATCGCGCCACGGCTATTGCCCCGTGCTAATCTATACATCAAATGGGCATCTGCCAACTCCGCATTTGTACACATTGCACTGGCTGCAAAACCTCGTTCGTGATGAACGCTAACCAGTTGATGCTACGTACTGATGTGTTTGATGCTAGTACTGTAGAGCAATGAGTCGCATGTCAACACAAGCACTGAAGTCAACATTACCTTCCTTGAATTGGGCCAACTGGCGGCGAATCGAGGAAGTACAGTACATACTAACGAAAGAATTGGGTAGTTTGACAATTGTCTGCACGAATTATTTCAATTTACATTTAAAGAGAACTACTGAAATGAGCTCTAACATGGAAATTAAGCGTTTCCGGACTCATGCTCACATAACAAATGTTCTTTCTTTGTGCGTGAGGAATGTTTCCTGAAAGTTTGGCCGTACCTTTTTGTAACACTCTGTATAGTACAACAAAACGTATTCCAATTGTGGTGTCGCACAAGTACAAAGTGCGCGCCACCTACTTTCGCCGCGCGCCGCCATGCACGCACGGCGCGGCGTTCTTACGACGACAGCCACGAGCGCCCTCTGCTGCAACCCCGCTCGTGGCCACCACGGAAAGACATCGTGCACTTGGGACTGAGATAGCAACCAGTTAGGACCTTCGTAATCAGATAGGCACCAGTGAAGACTTGGCTATCAGTTAGGCACTAGGCAGGACTCTAGCTCAACTATGTATCAACATTCTGCAGTACTATGTAAAAGTTAAGTATTGTATACATTCTGTTCAATATATATCTCTTCTAATTTACTCTAGTGTTTATAGTTTCTGGCTGCTCCCCTCCGTACCTGCACAACCAACGTGCTATCTTTATTCCTGTGTCGGTCTCATTTCACTCGGCCACCGACACCTACGACGGACACGAGACACAAAAGCGGCGACGAGGCTGGGACACAAAACCAATGTTTTCACTTTATCGCAATCTGACCTACTGTTTAGTAGCAGTGGATTCGATGAGAATTCTATACAGTTGCACGAAATCTACGTCCGCGTGAAAATGAGACCACTGTCTTCCTCTGACCATTATATAGCGCATTAGGCCCATCAAATTTACTTACTTTGCAAACTTCCGTTGTAAAGTGCCTATCGATATTCTTCTTTCTTCTTCTTCTTATTTATAATAGACTTGTCCCACGTCAAGTAGGGTTGACTTTGCTCTTATGGATCCTTCTCCTCCATAATACTCTATTCACTGCTTCAGCCTTCTTCCATCCTTTCTCCCTTAGGTCCTCCGCTATCTTATCCTTCCGCCTCATATTCGGTCTTCCTCTCCTTCTCACTCCGTCAATCTTTATATCTTCAACTCTTTCCGTTTCTCTGCAAGTGCCCATACCACCTTAGTCTACTCTCTTGTATCTTTTTCCCCATGGGTCCCACTTTCACAACTCCTCTAACAAATTCATTTCTAATTCTGTCCTTTCTTGTTACACCACACATCCACCTCAGCATCTTCATTTCCGCTACTTCCATCTTCCTTTACTGGGTTACTGTGATTGGCCATAGCAGGACTTCCCCTTTCAACCCATTGCTCACCTTCTTGTCACATAAAACTCCGATCATTTTCCTCCAGTTGATACAACCACAGTTTATTGGGTGCTTTCTAGTCCTCCGTCCCTCTGTATGTACGACAGCGGGTATTTAAATGTACAGACCTATTTCAGTTCCTCCTCCTGGAGGTCTTGCAAAAGTCCTGGAAGAGCAATTAAACGGAATGGACAGTGTTTTGAAAGGAAGGTATAAAATAAACATAACAAGAAGAGAACAAAGGTAATGGAATGTAGTGTTAGAAAATCAGGCGATGGCGAAGGAATTACATTAGGTAATGAGACTATAAAAGTAGTAGATTAGTTTTGTTATTTGGGTAGCAAAATAACTTGTGATGGCGGAAGTAGACTAAGAGGAGGGATAGGTTGGTGGGACACATTCTGAGACATCAAGGAATCGTCAATATATCATTAGAAGGAAGTGTTTGGGGTAGACCGAGGGACGAATACAGTAAGGAGATTCCAAAGAATGTAGGTTGCTGTACTTATTGTTAGATGAAGAGGCTTGCACAGGAGAGGGTAGCGTGGAGAGCTGCATCAAACCAGTCTGCGCACTAAAGGCCGCAACAACAACAACAACAACATCGGTATCGAGGCCTGCTTAGTATTCTTAATAGGTTAAAATTAGTGAAAGGAAAAAAATATTGAAAAGTTTTACAAGAATGTCCTTCCAGAAGAGTTTTCGCAGTTGTTTAGACAACATGCTCGAGTGTGCAGCATGTTCGGAACTAAATATTTGTTTCAAATGAAATTAACGACATTCGACGCCAGGAGTAATCCTTTTGACGTTCAACAGTATGGAGCAGTAAAGTCGCTCCAAAAATCGAGATACTAATGAAACATTTTAACAGAATTACAGAGTGATGAAGACGCACCTTTCTTTCATTTTAATAACTGCTACGTCATTTCTGTACTTCTCGGTAACATTATACATATTATGTTAATAACTGTTTAATAAAAATGCCTGTAGTATTTTGATTTGATTTTCTTCGTTCCGTACTTTACGTCTGTGTTTGCGAGCAGAAAATTAAGTAGTTGGAAACGATAGTTTTTTTCTCCTTTACTGGGTAGTATTACTACCCTTCCCTTCACCTGATCAACAATGACCTAAACAGAATTTTGAACGCAACTGCTGTCAACCTACGCAACGTATTATTTGAGATTCTGCTGCACGATGTAAACATTTGTTCTCTACTTGTTTCTTTGACGTTGTATTGTGCCTCCAACTGATATGATTGTTTTAAGCTTAAATGACTTATACATTCCATACTACCTTTGTGCTACTCGAGATTGGTATTTAAGGCATTTCTCAAATACGATGTTATTTCTTCGTAAGTATTCATTGCATTGTCACACTGTAGTAATTATGACAGTGGGAAGAATACGACTAACGTGACTCGACTATAAACTCAAACGTCTGCTTTGCCGTCTGTTTATAATCGGCAATCTGCAATGCCGTGTAGCTGCGCGCACATCTCGTGGTTAGCTTACGTGGCCAGTCCTGTCCTAAGCGCACAGTGCTTAGGGGAAGCAGTTCGGCGAATGTCGCGTAACACACCACAGGGGCACGGGTCCCCTAATGAGAAACACGCATTGCCCCTCTGATGACAAAAGACCACACTGGCCCTAACGGGTACAATCGAACTGGCACTCTAATGCGAAACACGTATTGGCCCACTTTAGGTTACGGTAGCAACAGTGAAACAGGCCTATTAATTAGTCTTGTGTAGTTCGCGAACGAACTAGTTCGAAAGAGCGCTCCCACAGGGGAACTACGCGAACTAGTTCGCAGATCCCTCGCCTCTTAGTTCGTCCGCTCCTTTTCCGAAGACTGACGGGTAACAGCGAGAGGACGCGAGAGCGCACAGAATCGCGTGATTCCCTTTTGCCAGTTGCCGTCATTTCGAGCTGAGATGCTACGCGTATAGTAAAGATTCAAATGGATGTGGGTTGTCGTTCTTATGAGGAGATGAAAAGGCTTGCTCAGGATAGGGTATTGTGGAGAGCTGCATCAAACCAGTCTCCGGACTGAAGACCATAACAACAAACAATGTTTTAGACCGCCATAAAAAATTTAACTCGCAATAAAGTACAGTTTGAAAAGAGTCCAAAGGATTTTTTAGTGCCCAACTTCTTCTACTCCATTGATTAATTTCTTACCAGAAGAGATTGATTGTAACTTATTGTATGTAAAATTCACAAATATAAATACTGTGTTCAGTTTTTTGACTTCAGTACAAGTTTTGTTGCGTAATGTAATCATTGTAAATCAGTGAAAAAATTAAAAAAAGTAATTGCTAAGAATTTCAATGTGCACCTAATAAAGTATTAAGTAGTAATAAGTTTTGTGTCCTTTAAAATGTAAATATTATTAAGATGATTGTTTTTCCTGACCAATTCCACAGCCGAAAGGGCAATTACATTTGGGGTCTGTGGAAGGTACATTAACACATATGCTCTCTTTTCAAATGTTCAAATGTTTGTAAATCTATCGGACCAAACTGCGTGGTCATCAGTCCGTAGCTTACAAACTACTACTACGTAAAACTAGGTAAACTAACCTAAGGACAACACACACACCCATGCCCCAGGGAGGACTCGAACCTCCACGGCGAGCAACCGCGCGCTCCGCAGCGAGACGCTTTAGACCGCTCGACTACTCCACCGCGGCATGCTCTCTTTTTGTAAGTAGTTTGTTCTAACATGTTCTACATCCAAGAGGATTCCCTCAATTCGGATCTACTGGAACGAGAAATATATCTAATCTAATCTACAAAGTACTTCGAAACTTCAAGTCGCGATCTGACAAAATCGGTCAAGGCAAGTGTCTCGATGGTACCTTTGATAGGTCGATAGCGCTTTCAATCTTCCTTCAATATAAGATTAACATCAATCATTAATGATCTCGTATAGTTGCTCATTAGAAACGTTAGTCACCATCATTCACTTAGGTCCTTTTCCCGTATCGGCAGCGTCCACACTGAGTTAACCACGGAATTGGCATGTGCTAATATTGACAGGGTGGCCGGATGCCCTTCCTGCCGCCACCCGATGCCCCCAGGAGGAAATGTGTACCCCAAATGTCTGTGTATGGTGTTACATGTGTATGCAAGTGTAAAGTGTTACAAACTGTTTGCGAAACGTGTAACCGAGGCGGGACTTGGGGACCAGCCCGGTATTCTCCTAGGGGGATGTGGAAAACCGCCTAAAAACCACATCCAGGCTGGCCGGCACTCCGAGCCCTTTCGTCAATCCGCCGGGCGGATTCGAACCGGGGCCGGTATGCCTCCCCGTGTCGGAAAGCGGTGCGTTAGACCACACGGCTAACCGAGCGCGTCAAGAGAAACCTTATTATGTTCCCTAAAACTTCGAATCAAGGTCAATAAAATTACAAACCTTTCCCTGGAAAAGCAGCAGAGCCCAGTAAGAGAGACTGAAGCAGGCCAACGCAAGGTGCAGCCTTCTGTAGGGTTCCTCCTCGATTCAGAAACCGTTTCCCAGCTGCCACTAAGAAATCGCATTTGTGTGCGGAGCGCCGTCGCCAGAATGTCGGCAGGTGTCTCGTCGTGTTTACACGCGACCGCCCTCGCCATCGCCGTGTATTTTTTGGGGGCTGTTGGCGCAGCAGACGCCCCGCCTGATGCGATTATGCCCCCGGGGCGGGTAACTGCATAACGGCCGCTCCCGGCGCCTTCATTAACGGCTTATTAGCGTCGCGGCAATTGATTCGTTTCATCAGCCGCCCGCCCTGTCTGCCGAATTCTGCCACGCGCTCCCCACGACTAACCCTGCCGTGTAGCGGCTGACGCCGAGGGGGAATGGGCGCGCCGCCGCGACGTCTCGACAAGCGCCGCTTCATGCAATTAATTTCAGCAGCGGGCGCTCCAGACAGCGGGAGATGGCTTTTATGCAAAATCGAAGAGCGCCGCAGGCGAGGCAGTCGAGGTATGTGACGCAAACAGCGGCGACACCCGCTGCAAGCAGACGACGGATATTAAATTCACAAAATACAAAATGTTCAAATGTTTGTAGAGCTTATGGGACTTAACTACGGGGTCATCAGTCTGTAAACTTACAAACTACTTATGAACTAGCTAATACTAAGGACGGCACAAATATCCATGCCCGAGGGGGGATTCGAACCCCCGACCGTAGTGGCCGTGCGGACCGTGACTGAAGCGCCGGAATCCCCTCGGCCACCGCGGCCGGCCACAAAATACAGCGGCGGCGGCTTTGTAATATTTCGCGCTTTCTTTCTTCCGATCGGGTATTGGAGTAGTAGTTGATTTGATTTGATTGTCTCAGGGGAGCCAAAACAGTCTTGGTCCAACCCGCCACTGCCCGCACCGAAACTAAGTTTATTGTGCCGTATCGCTCCCTGTATATCCAGTAAAGCTAACCAATGTAGGGAAACTCAAAATTCACATAGCCTTCATTGTTACCCTGCTCTCAGTTCTTTCTCTCCATCATAGCTTTGAATCTCACCATTCTATTTCTCTTCCTCTAATGAGTCTACCTCTTCTATATTTCTCTCACCACATTCTATCGTCTTATGTTTCTGCTTGGTGTGAATAACTCACAATTTTTAAGGACATAACAAGGCAATTCCCAAATTGTAATAGGGGTGAAGTTCACAAGTTGAAACACGCTTACTGCACTTTGCAAAGTCATTATTATTATTATTGTCACTGTTATTATTATTATTATTATTGATTCTTGTAAATTATCTAAGTATTATTATTACAATTATATTCTATTTATAATCTGTAAATTTTTACTTTAATACTTGTATTATACATTGTCTGTCCATAATGTACTAAAGAAATTGTTCACCTTCAGTAACTCTGGTTTTATCTTGCCAGGTAAAATAAATGCATAAATAAATAAATAAACTTAATTAATTTATTTATTAATTAAAGCCGACATTTTGCCGGTAGGAGAGTGATCTTAAAATTGTTTAAATTCAAATAATTCTTAAACAAGATCAGCCTAGATCACGTTAAAAACAAGTTTGTTTTATTTCACAACTAGTTTCAGCCATTTTCCAGTATACAAAAACGCATTTTAAAAGCTACAACGCATGGAAACACTGCTCAATTTCGTGGTCTAACACGTGAATTTTATCGTAAAAGAACATTAACAAAGGCAAGTGACACAACTGAAGGACATTTCATAAGGCTGCTGATACCAACTGTTGAACAACTGTTGTTGTTTGATTAGCAGTAATTGTCTGGATGTCACATATTAGGCAGACACTCATTCGTTTCTGAAAGTCAGCAGCAGTCTGAACTACAGTTAAATGTTATGCTTCTCACCACTAAAGTTCCACAGGACTGGAAAATTGATGCTGCCCCATGGCAGTGCCCCTGCACACTTCGCCATTTGCGTGCGCCAGTTCCTGGCGCAGAAGATCCTAACCGTTCCTGAACACCGTCCGTACTCTCATGATCAGACTCCTGCCGACTTCTTCCTTTTTCTCCGCTCGAAGACGGCCCAGCACGGTGAGAGTTTTGCGGACGCGAATGCCGTCAAAGATCGTGTGCATTCATTCTGCGATAAATTGCACAGAAGCTGTAGGGACGTTGTCAAAAGTGTGTTGTAGCGCGTGGTGACTATTTTGAAGGGCAATAAGGAACATTTGTTTGTGTCTTTTATTTTGTCTCATAGAATTCGCAGACCTTTCGCTACGTGCGTAATGCTTCCATTACGTCCATACTCTGTTCGTTTGTAATTTAAGATGAGACATGACTGTCTGGTACTGCAATTTCTTCGAGCCAGGAAAAAACACTCTTGGACGTGGTACTCTGTGGTCAGCCAACAGGCCATAAGATTTCTAGATTTCAGATTTCTAGAAGGAGGAAGCCTGTTCGCATTACATTGGACGCTTGGAATTTAACGTCCCGTCGATAGCGTGCTCATTAGACACAGTTGTAAGATCAAATAGAGGTCTAGATGGTCAGTATAGCGACAGAATATACGACGCCAAGATTCTATCAGTGTGTTCTATTGGAGAGAAATAGCAGCCGTTCCGAGGTGCCATGAAGCCGTGCATTTGCGTTAGAGATGACATGCTCGGAAGTGAGGTTTTGGAGCGGTTTTTTTTTTTTTTTTTTTTTTTTCGTGGTTTTGGTGAGCAGACGAAATACAAGCGAGCTGCTGAGGATTCTTCTAATACACGTGACCAATTGAAGTAAACCAAGGCAGTCAATTGGACCTGAGTGTCGCTATTGATTATTTGCGTTCATTTCGTGATTGGATACAAGAATTTCGTAATGCAATATTTGTAACATGTGTCACAGAAGCTCGATTATTGACAGAAAAAAATGGTTACCTAACTCAATCTCAGTTAAAATAAAAAATTACAAATAAGAAAATAAAAAATCTGGGAAAACGAATATTCGATTATCAACAAATTTATGAATGTATACAATCTATTGAAATGCAGTACAGAGATATTCAATGTCAATTCAGAGCTCAATGAATATTTAGTTTTGATAACATTCATATCGGGTTAGCAGCCGGATACCAACGTCAACTAAACACAATATTTCGGCAGTCTAACTGGCTGCCATCTTCAGGTGAGTGCGCTGATACACTTACTCGCCGGAAACTGAGGCAGAACAGAAACAGCGGCCCCTTTATACACCGCTGACGACCCACCGCGCGTGCGCGAAACCGAAGTTATCAGATAAGATATTAAGCAACAACGGTCTTCATTTCGTCCTGCAGTTTCTTTCAACTAGTCTTGTTTCGACCCATCGATTTTCTCCACCGATGTGCTACTGAGACTAGAGGGCCTCTACTTCGGTTTCGCGCACGCGCGGTGGGTCGTCAGCGGTGTATAAAGGGGCCGGCCGCAGTTTCTGTCCTGCCTCATTTTCCGGCGAGTAAGTGTATCAGCGCACTCACCTTAAGACGGCAGCCAGTAGGGCTGCCGAAATATTGTTTTTAGTTGACGATGGTATCCGGCTGCAAACCCGAGATGATCAGTCATTACGCCGGGAAAGTCTATGTAACCACAATATTTGGTTTCATTTAGGATATCAGTTATTTGAAAGCTGTATCCAAGGAAGACGTTCTCAAGCATACAATACTTCTAGAAGGCGAAAATAGTGACGTAGACCCTTTCCTGTTTTTAAAATCCAGTCCTCTGTACTTAGTCAAAGACAAATAACAACTTATTCAGTACTTTCTAGAAAATAATTTGGAAGGAGTATATCCAAATGTATACATAAACAGCAGAATCATGCTCATTGTTCCAGTCAGTACATCTTTGCCCGAGAGAAGCTTCTCAAAGTTAAAACTCATTAAGGTCTACCATGAGGAGCATGGTGAGCCAAGAAGGAGTATCTGCGTTGTAAGTACTATCAGTTGAAACGGAAATAGCGGCTGATATTAGTTATGACGTGATCTTAAATAAATTGTGTGTGGCGAAAAGCCGAAAAGTTTAACTGTTTTAATTCGTGTTTGTTTATTGTAATATTTGTCAGTGGAATCATACTTGTATAGTGTACCAATAAAATTGGAATACAATAATAGTTTCTGTAAAACTCAGTTCTTTTAACATTTTCTTCCTGACTGAATATGAAAGGAGGCTCCTGAATATTTTGTCTAGCGCCACCACTGTTGATACTGCTCGGTTTGTTTGTTTATACGCACCACAGAATACCAAAAATAACAGAAGTGCAAAGATCATGTTATCACACGGAAACACAGAACGACAGCAGCGCTACTAGCGGCCTGGCAGTGAACTTTCAATCCGAAAAATGTTGCGCGAAAATCCATATGTTTACTTCTAAATACACGAATGAGAAAACGTTATATTGGTGTTAGATGACATTATTTTTCATTTTTCTTTGATGGTGGACCTAGCAAAGTAATATATAGCAAAGTAATATATACGAGAAATTTTAATCAAAAACTAACATTAATTGCTTGTGGCTGTTCTTTACAGTCGGCCAAACTTCGTAACTGATGTCGTGGTAATTTTTTTGACCGTAAAATTGTTTGTTTCTAAAACTCGGTACTGCGATTTTCACCATGTGGCGTTATCACATGGAAATAAATGTGATTTTGCACATGTCAGACTAAAAATCATCTGATATTGCATGCATCTATGTAAATGATTTTTCAGTTTTCACATACGCTAAGGCACAATTATATCCACTCATGTGACCAAAAGAGGAACAGTAGGTTGTACAAATAAATAATTTTACAGCCATATACACTGTCCTGCAAACAAGAATGTCGGCCTAATGTAATGTCTACAAAAACCAATTTATTTTTATTTCTGTTGATTACCATTTATGCATCTTCACTCATATGAAATGGAACTTCTGTACAGTTCTATTAAATGAAATTTATGAAACTCACAAAATGCACACAGAAGATCGCAATTAGGAAGACGTTGCTACAGAACCTCAGCACAGAACACCAACTACGAATCAAAACAAATATGGAGGACTGTAAAGCGTAAATTATCCAATAGGAAAGCGAGATGAAAAATCGCAACGCTCTCAGCGCTCTGTGTGACCTGGCAGCGAACCAACGTCTTGTTACCGGAAATCCCTATATGAGTTTCATCCCCCTGATACGCACGCTGAATATGTCTGACGACTTTTAGAAAGAACGCCCAGGACATACACGACGGCCCCATCGGTTACTCGTTAGAGTTCAGTACTGGCCTGTTGTTTAGGAGACGTGTATCGTGGCGGATAGCATCGGCCGTTCCCCACTGCCGGCGATGTGCACATCGAGTCCGAGCGGAAAGGGACGGACGGCCGCTATCTCCGAGATGTCGGCCAAGGCCCGTAGCCCTTCTCTGGGAGACGGGGGGGGGGGGGGGGGCGTTGCTGACATCTGTACGACACACAGCGCCACGAGGCGACCGACAATGAAACTGCGGTCTGCAGCAGACCTTGAAAGGTGGCATCACTACACGTTGTAATTGTCGTCTCTGATCAGAGAGGTTGGTGGCCGTGAACTGTGAGTCGGCGGTGTCGAGTAGTAGTAGGCACTTAGTCGGTAGAGAGTAGTAGGCTGAGAGAGAAGTAGGATAGTCATTGTGTGGAGCAGTTAGGACAAAGGGATTGTTGTAACTTCGATCTTCGCTATGTGTTTTTTTTATTATTATTGTAATAGTGATGGTTTTTGAAAAACAATAATGATAATTTATAATTTTTCTTTTCCTTTTATTCATAATTCGTCACGATCATTTACTTTTCTTATTATTCACGATTCTTTTTTTTATGATAGCTGCATATACAAGTGTGAAAATTACATAACTATCAGTTTAATAAGTCATTGTTGCAAAATACTAACACGAATTATTTACAGACGAATGGAAAAAACTTGTGGAATTCGACCTCGGGGAAGATCAGTTTGCATTTAGGAGAAATGTAGGAACACGGGAGGCAATACTCACATTACGATTTATCTTAGAAGGTAGACTAAGGAAAGGCAAACCTACGTTTCTAGCGTTTGTCGATTTTGAGAAACGTTTTAACAATGTCTACTGGAATACACTTTTCCATATTCTGAAGGTATCAGGGGTAAAATATATGGAGCGAAGAGTTATATTCAACCAATACAAAAACCAGACAGCAGTTATTAGAGTCGAAGGGCAAGAAAGGGACGCACAGGTTGGGAAGGGAGTAAGACAGAGTTGTTCAATCTGTACATTGAGCAGGCAGTGAAGGAATGGAAGGAGAAATTTGGAGAGGGCATTAAAGTGCAGGGAAAAGAAATAAAAACATTTCAGTTTGCCGTTGACATGGTAATTCTGTCAGAGAGAAAGTGTCTTGACAGGAAGTTATGAGATGAACATCAACAAGAGTAAAATGAAGGTAATGGAATGCAATGTCAGAACATCAGGCGATGTTGAAGGAATTAGATTAGATACCCTCAGACTTTAAGAAAAATGTTATAATCCCCATTCCAAAGAAAGCAGGTGCAGACAGGTGTGAAAACTACAGAACCATCAGTTTAATAAGTCATGGTTGCAAAATATTAACTCGAATTATATACAGAAGGATGGAAAAGCTGGTAGAAGCCGACCTCGGGGAAGATCAGTTTGGGTTCAGGAGAAATGTAGGAACACGGGTGGCAACTTTCATTTTACGGCTTATCCTAGGAGATAGATTAAGAAAAGGCAAACCTACATTTCTAGCTTTTGTAGATTTGGAGAAGGCCTTTGACAATGTTGATTGGAATAAACTCTTTCAAGTTCTAAAGCAAGCAGGAGTAAAATATAGGGAGCGTAAGGTTATTTACAACTTGTACAAAAACCAGACAGCGGTTGTCAGAGTTGAAGGGCATGAAAGGGATGCAGTGGTTGGAAAGGGAGTAAGACAGGGTTGTAGTCTTTCTCCATTGTTATTCAATATGTACAATGAGCAAGCTTTAAAGGAAAGCAAGGAGAAATTTGGTGAAGGAATTAAAGTTCAGGGGGAAGAATTAAAAACATTGCGTTTTGCCGATGATATAGTAATTCTGTCAGATAGAGCAAAGGACCTGGAAGAGCAATTGAATGGAATGGACAGTGTGCTGAAAGGAGCATATAAGATGAACATTAACAAGAGCAAAACTAGGGTAATGGAATGCAGTGTAAGAAAATCAGGTGATGCTGAAGGAATTAGATTGGGAAACGAAGCAATAAAGGAGGTAGATGAGTTTTGTTACTTGGGCAGTAAAATAACAAATGATGGTCGCAGTACAGAGGATATAAAATGCAGAATGGCAATGGGTAGAAAAGCGTTCTTGAAAAAGAGAAATTTCTTAACATCCAATATTGATTTAACCCTAAGGAAGTCCTTTCTGAAGGCATTTGTATGGAGTGTTGCCTTGTATGGGAGTGAGACATGGACGATAAATAGTGCGGACAGGAAGAGGATTGAGGCTTTTGAAATGTGGTGCTTCAGAAGAATGCTGAAGATTGGGTGGGTGGATCGCGTGACTAATGAGGAGGTACTGAACAGAATTGGGGAGAAAAGAACTTTCTGGCATACCTTGACTAAAAGAAGGGATAGATTGGTAGGACATATTCTTAGACATCAAGGGACTGTGAATTTAGCACTGGAGGGAAGTACGTGGGATAAAAATCGCAGAGGAAGACCAAGAGATGGATACAGTAAGCAGATTCAGACAGATGTGGGTTGCCGTTCTTATGTGGAGATGAAGAGGCTTGCTCAGGATAGGGTATTGTGGAGAGCTGCATCAAACCAGTCTCCGGACTGAAGACCACAACAACAACAATGAGACAATGAAAGTAGTAGGTGAATTTTGTTATTTGGGTAGCAAGATAACTTCTGATGGCCGATGTAAAGAATATATATAATGCAGAATGGCTATGGGAAGAAAAGCGTTTCTAAAGAAGCGAAACTTGTTAACATCCAATATCAATTTAAATGTTAGAAAGTCCTTTCTAATATCATTCGTCTGGAGTGTAGCATTGTATGGGAGTGAAACGTGGACGATAAGGAGTTCAGATAAAAAGATGATAGAAGCTTTTGAAATGTGGTGCTACAGACGAATGATGAAAATTACTTGGGTAGATCACGTAACTAATGAGGAAGTGCGTAATGAATCGGGGAGAAAAGAAGTGTCTGGCATACCCTGACTAAGAGAAGGGATAGATTGGTTGGACACATTCTGAGACATCAAGCAATTGTCAACTTAGCATTAGAAGGATGCGTGTGGGGTAAAAATCGTAGAGGGAGACCGAGGGACGAATATAGTAAGCAGATTCAAAAGGATGTAGGTTGCCGAACGTATTCTCAGATGAAGAGACTTGCACAGGACAGGGTAGCGTGAAGAGCTGCACCAAACCAGTCTGCGGACTGAAGTCCACAACAACAACATTTACTCTTTGACTGAAGATCTCAATATTTTTAAATGAAGTAGCTCCCAACGGAAAACAGGTAAGTGAATTTAAATTTATTCATGATTCCCAGTCCGAGTAAAAGAGGCAGATTGCTGTGTGTCTCTTAAACTTCTTGCTTGTAGATTGTCAGGTAGCTTCCAGCATTTCTTGTCTATCCTATGAAGCGCTTTTCTCACATAAATATTAATTACGTCACTTGCTGCCAACACAGTAATTACTGCTAAGGTCGCAACCGAATCCATACTTTGTGAGTTTTTCGCACTTAACCCAGATTGCGCTGACGTCCTAAAACATTCATTCAAGGAAACAGGGCAGTATTGAAAACTAATGGCATGATTGTGAATGAAATCGCTTATAACGATCTTGCGCAGACATATGAAGGTAATTAAACCAAAAATAATCCCGCGCTTTCTGGGTTAATAAACTAAAATTTACATAATTGTCGACTTACGCGTCTCTACACTATGCTACATTGTACAAGTTTCCTTTCTTGTTATCATTACTGTTATGCATTGTCTTTCATTCTACATTTGAGCACATTCATATTCGGTATTACTTGGTTTGCATCCTACTCAGCTAATGAACTGTTTTGTTAATGACGTAAATCTTATCCACAGCACGTGTCGTTTTAACAATCCTTACTACGCTCGCAATAGACGCCATGCTCAGTCTGTGTCACATTAGTGATCTAAAATTTGACATTTAATCAATTCACGTATATATAATTGCCAACTTTGGCGTTTTCACTGTGCCGTACCCTTACAAGTTATTCTGCTGCTATCAGTCGGTGTTAGAAATTGTATGTTACTCCATCGATGATCAGATTTATTTTTGGCATCACATTCGTGTTAAGCATTGGTCTGTATTATGTTCAATGAATAAACTAATTGTCTGTCTAATTAACGGATCCCACCTTGATCTACAACCGGACTTCTCTTTCATTAATTAACCAGACTCGTGTTCTGGATAGTTAAGCGTAATAACAGAGCCACACATGTTGCTCTCAGTCGATGCAAGGCTGATTAACTATAATGTTTACTCTTAATTTAATTACATTCAGGTAGGTTTTGTATTCCCAGTGCTGTACCAGTCTGGATAGGCACTGTTGCATCTGAACACAAACAGAAACACAATCCACACACTCTAGTTTCCGATCATCATTTTATTTTATTTAAACATATATGTTTCAATCCCTCTATAATTTTTCGCCTTTCATCCAAATTATTTTCGCCTACTTCACAAGGGAAAGAGCTCAGACATGGGCAACCGATTCCAGTCATATTGCGCAGTTTCCTTGCGTACACCCTAAAACGAAAGACCCCAGCATATCTTGGCTCAACAAGCCGACATTTTTGAGAAGTTTCATGGCGACAACTTGGCTAACAATCGTCGGAATCCATAGATAACTGAAAATTTCTCTGTGTTATACATGAAGTTCACAAACTATTATTTTCCTAGAAACCGAGGGAAAGAAATTTTGGACTAACTTTTGCGTTCCCACAGGGTATACTGTACGCAACGAAAGTGTCTGTAGCATATCGTCCAAGGTATAAGGTTACGGAGCAGAGAATGTGTATTCGATCCCCACGTGTTTTGCTTAATTTATTTATTTGTTCATATCGTTTCTAAATACTACTTGAGGGTTAATGAGATTAGTAAATCAACAAGTAATAATAACCACTGTTTTGTAATAAAGGCGACGAAACACTGTATTGCAGAAGCGAGTCATAGACATATGGACACAAAAAGACAAGGTATACTTGCTAGGTTTCCGACTGCATCCTTAAACGAAGAAGTAAACACACACACTCCCACTCGCGCGCTTAGATTTTCTGGACATTTACAAGGCATAATAACAAGGTAGGCAAATTTCTCAAACGACTTGGATTCGTACAGAGTTAACAGTTTCATCCTGCTAGTTTACAAAGCCTCTTTCAGTCACTGTGTAGCATGTATTCAATTTCCGCCAACAACTAGATGCAGAAACATTTCATACTGATAATAGAAGCAAATAGACTCACGGCACCAAAGGCATTTAATGAATCCAGCCGTCCCGCAACTGCATCGTCCATTCAGAGGATTCGGTGCATATAGGCAGGGTTTGCATTTTAAAATATTCATAGAATCAGTTTTGATTCAGTGTACGCTTACGATAACATTGGCTGAAAAATCAGTGCTGAATGTCGATCAACAATGATGGCGTGAATAGTTATTGCATACGCACGAATGTTCAAATGTTTTTAAAGCTTACGGGACTTAACTACGGGGTCATCAGTCCCTAAACTTACAAACTACTTACGAACTAGGACGGCACAAATATCCATGCCCGAGGGGGGATTCGAACCCCCGACCGTAGTGGCCGTGCAGGCCGTGACTGGAGCGCCTCAGTCCCCTCGGCCACCGCGGCCGGCGCATACGCACGGTTGCGCAATTCTCGCTGGGTTTCCAGAAGCAGAATGCAATTTAGAAACTCTCGAAATGAATTGTTTACCTTGGAGACAAAGATAAACATTATATGAGTAGCACACAGCTGTGCAGCTTGGCAGTATCATTTCTAGCGGTCCTTTGACAGTCGTCATATAAACACGCTGTGATGTATGACGGTATTAGTGTGTCTACGAATGCATTGTCAGGCAGAACACCCAGTCACCAACGCGTGGTCTTAAATGTTCTCAAAATTTGTTCTGTAAATTAAATTTCTCAGTTTATTTGTTAGTACTAGTAAGAGTTGCCGTAAATATTGTTAAGGAGCCGTAAAATGATTGACACCGTCGACACCCCAATACAATACTTTTGGAAACACTTTCGGCATAAACAGCAATCTTATATTTAAATTTATATATAAAAACAATCTAAAGCTCAATGATTTTTATTTGTATCAACTAGTTTCGGTTCTTTTCTTGGACCATCTTCAGGATTGCAACGCCATTGATGTCGTGGAGCTGCACAGGTGCTTGGGAGCCTTCCAGTTTTTTCTGTGACAATGGGGGTCTGTCGATAACACGGTGTTATAGAAACGATTTGGTCTTTTTAGTCTTTCGCGACTGCTTCCATTACGAGCAAGGCATTGTTACCGAGCGGACTACCTGTCTTCTATAAATAAATGCATCCCATTGTTTTCATTTCTATTTTTTCCGCGATTTAATATTTTAAGGGACGTTATACGAAAATTATTCCGACTCTTGCGAAGACCAGCATCGGATTCTTCATCAGAAAGAGACCATATCTGAAACATGCGTCGGCAAACTCCGTTTGTTCTATACTGCTTAAAGGGAGTTAGAACGGAAATATTTCTCACATTTTCGATTTTTATCTTATTATAAAATTTCCAATTTTCCGAATAAAATGATATATACAGATGTAAAAGCTCACATGGGAAATATTTTATTTTATGTTTTTAAACATAACCTATACCGGGTGTAAATTTTAAAATTGTAACGTGCATTACTTCAAGATCTAATAAAATCGGTAATTTTTATATAGAAGGCTTTGGATTGCTGTGTTACAAAGGTTAAATTACGTGTTTGTATTAGTAGCACTGTCAAAAATAGTGTCGTAATGTTTCATGGTATAAACACGCGTTGTATGTCGAAGTGATAACGTTTTTCCGCGGAAAAGTGCCGAAAAGATTGGCAAATCTCTCAAAAAGTAAAGTATGATGCCCAAACGAAATGTTTTTAAGAAACGTTGGTTTCTTGGTAATAGATTTTCGAATAAAGGGAAACAAGTACTCAACCTTTTCCCTCCTAGACCTAATTCATGGTGCATTTATAGCAATGCCCAGTACTCAAACAATCATACAGCCATAAACACTCCATCCCAGCAGAAGTATGGATATCATAAAACCTATTTACAGAGGCCCTGCAAATCTAGAGTTACTTAAGAAGTGTCTGCATGGTCAGACTCAAAATCACAAAGAGTCGTTCAATAATCTTATATGGACTCGCTTACCAAAAAATGTTTCTGTTGGAATGAAGACACTATCAGTGATGCTGTTATTGGTTATAATGATGGCAACTTTGGTAAGGTGAAAGCGCTGCAGAATACGAGAGCATACGTGGAGCATCAGAGAACCAGAGCGGATGGACAAGGTTCCTATTGATAAAGCAGTGAATGCTGCACAGTTGGACACCGAGGAGTCCAGAAAGGAAACAAAACTTGAAAAAAAGACCAAGAGGATGATATACACTAAGGTGCTGGGAGCTTCTGAGTGACTACAAAGAAAAAATTAAGCTTACATTGAGTTACAGTCTTTTGAAACTTTAGAATCCGTTGTGAAAATTTACGTTTTCAGTTTTCCATAAATCTCGGAAACCACTTCGAGTAGAATATTCAAATTTTCAGGGAACAATAACATACATATCCTGAGTTTACTGAACTAAAAGAAGAAGGTAATATTAAGTATAATAAAAATTATTTAGGATAACGTACAAAAAGTACTCAAAATTGTATTACTGAAAGCAGTGGCTGAAATGAAATTCTTCTAGTTCAGTAGACCGACAGTCTAACGTTCTGTAAAAGTTTTATGTCAATGGCTATTGTGCTTCTTGATGTACAGGGAAGTAAAGTCACTAAATTTAACATTGTTGGGATAGGGCGTTCCAAGTCCCTTAAGGCGAATGTTCCTTTATTAAAAAAACCGTCTTGATTGCAAATTGTTTTATTCCTTATTTGATGACGCGTTTCGCTCTTTCGCAGGGCATCTTCAGATTTTCTGCGTGACAGAATTTACACAAAATTACCAGCCGTGATTACAAAACGGGGATAATGGGACATGGGCTTATTTTGTGTTTAGAAGACAGTAAAAATGGTAAACAAAACTTACAATGCGCTCTCCATGGTGTGACCCCGTAAGTTCTTTTGCGTTGTTCCTATGTTTCTGGAATTTTTGGATTTCCTTTTAACCCTACAAATGATCGGATAACAACCAGTTACAATTGGAACATACTCGATACAGGCGTGAGAAGCATAAAACCGATTTTTAAGATTTCCTTAATAGAAACGGCGGTCTCTAATGATACAAGCTAAGCCCATGTTTACAATTGTGCTCACGGGCGGTGGGCGGGCGTGGTGTGCTGCTCCGCCGACTTGTACAGACTAAGGGAATGTGGGTAGGAAGTTACATAGGAAGCCGATGTATGAGACGGGACGGGTGAAATCTAGGTATCTGAATACAAATTTAACGAAAGGGAGGTTATTCAAATAGCTAGATTTCATCCGGTCACTTCTAAACACAAAATAAGCCCATGTCCCATTATCCCCATTTTGTAATTACGCCTTGTAATTTTGTGTAAATTCTGTCACGCAGATAATCTGAAGGTGCCCTGCTAAAGGGCGAAACGCGTCATTAAATAAGGAATAAAATAATTTGCAATCAAGACGGTTTTTTAATTAATGAATATTTATTCTCACTGATTGCTGTACACGATGGACTGGAAATCATTTTAAGGTGAATGTTGGAACAATTCCTGTAAAAGAGCTCCCTTCGATTTGCTTCCAATTATGAGGCTGTGTTCAGTCTCTTAAAGACCTTCTGGTCGCTGAGATGCTAGACTCCATTCTTCCTTGCTTTTGTATGGTTCGTTGGGGCGATCTAAATCAATTAGTACAGGTTTCCAGCCAAGATCGCGTTTCTATTTTTTGGGATGACCGGTTTCGACGTTACTCAGACGTCATCTTCTGATCTGTGTCTCACAATGTCATATCTATAAGGCTTCAGCTGGCTTATATCAGTAAAACACAACATTTTGTGGCGACGCTTTTTTCAGCTGTTTAACACTTTCGTTCTCTTTCAGGTACGTGGCAGACTCATTCTACTGGCGCAGAGGATGGTACGTACTAGCAGCTCCTGCACGTACGCTGGACATCAGACGGAAGTGGTTTGAAGTGCACCAGTGGAGGCGCTGTTGGTAAGAGCACTGCCGGAGAGGAGCAGTGCCGGGTTCGAGACCCGATCCTAAAAATATTTTAAACTGGCAACAAGTTTCATGACTGGAATATATCCTGTTCCAAATTGTTTTGCAGAATACACTAGGGGCTAAAGTAATACGTATCATGTGTTCGGCTAAGGACGTACTCCATTGAGCAACACAGGCCTTCATTTACTCAAACAGCCACTTCTAAACAACTGCCAAAATTCTCATTGGAGAGATGGATTGCGTATTTCTAGATTTCCCAAAGGCTTTTCACCCTGTACCTCACAAGCGTCTCCTAGTGAAATTGCGCGCTTATGGAATATCGCCACAGTTGTGCGAATGGATTCGTGATTTTCTGTCAGAAAGGACACAGTACGTTGTAACTGACGTTAAGTCATCGAGTAGAACGATTTAGGAGACAATCTTAGTTTCTCTGATCGCGGATGATGCTGTCATTTATCGGTTAGTAAAGTCACCATAAGATCAAAAGAAACTGCAAAATGATTTAGATAAGATATCTGCATGGTGCAAAATATGGCAATTGACCCTTAATAGTGACAAGTGTGAAGTCATCTATTTGACCACTATAAAAAGCCCATTATACTTCAGTTATATGACAAATGAGTCGGAGGTTCGAGTCCTCCCTGGGGCATGGGTGTGTGTGTTGTCCTTAGGTTAGTTTGTAGCTACGGACTGATCACCACGCCGTTTGGCCCGATAGATTTACAAACATTTGAACATTTTGATAAATGAGTCAAAACTACAACCTAAGCGGTCTGGAGCGCAACGTTGCGGATCTCGAGGCTTCCCGCGTCGGAGGTTCGAATCCTCCGTCGGGCATGCATGTGAGTGTTGTCCCTTAGTTAAATTTAACTTAGTTAAGTAGTTTGTAAGTCTATGGACTGATGGCTAACGTAGTTTGGTCCCATCGAATTACAAACATTTGCAACATTTTCCCCCAAACCTACAGGCCGTAAATTCAACTAAATGCATAGGAATAACAATTACAAACAAATTAAATAGGACAGAACGCATAGAAAATACTGTAGGGAAGGCGAACCAGAGACTACGTTTCGTTGGCGGAACACTTAGAGGGTGCAACAGTTCTACTAAAGAAACGGCCTACACCACACCTGTGCGTCCTATTTTTGAGTATCGTGCAGCATTGTGGAATCCCAACCAAACGAGACTGACGGACGAGTTAGAGGAAGTTCAGAGAAGGGCAACTAGTTTTGTTTTATCGCGATTTAGGGGAGAGAGGGTCACGGAAATGATACGAGTTGGGGCGGAAATCATTAAAAGAAACATGTTATTCGTTGCTGCGAGTCTTTTTTTTTCGAAATTTATTACACGAACTTTCTCTTCTGAACGCGATCATGTTTTTTAAATACAAATTAAGAAACCTGCGACGGTTTTTTTCTCTTAAATATGTCTATGACATTGAAGATGAAGGTGAAGCAATGAATTAAAATTTGTGATGCAGCCGAGAATCGAACCCGGACTTCCATGCTTACTAGGCAGACGTCTTACGGATAGACCACCGCATTACTAATGATTAAGGTGCCTCGGAATAGTCTAACTACGAGGCCAGGGTACACGGGGAGCAGCCAAGACTAAAGGGTGTCATCTCTCCAGGGAAACTGGCCTCAGTATTCCACGCCGAAATGACAGCCATCAGGGCGTGTGAGGAGGAGAACTGCGTACTTGCTACAAAGACCGTAGCATCTACATCTATTCAGACAGCCAGGCAGCCCCGAGATCACTGGCAGCTCCTGCAACAAGATCTAAAACTGTTGCAGAATGTTCCAGGGTTTTGGTGGAGCTAGGGGAAAGCAATAGGGTAAACCTATTGTGGGACCCTGGCCACTCGGGGATCAGTGGCAACGAACATGCCGACAGATTAGCCAGGATGGGAGCAGACACTCCATTTATTGGACCGGAACCTGTCCTGACAATAACCAAGACAATGATCAAATTGGCGCTACGTAACTGGCTCAGAAGACAGCACGTATAATATTGGACAAAGGTCTATAAACAAAAACATGGCAAGGTATTGATGCCAAAGCCATGTTTTAAAAGAGGCTCTGTATTCCTGGGCTTGAACAGGAGAGAGATAAGACTCATGGTTGGATTGCTGACAGGCAATGGGAATTTCAAAAACACCTACATACAATGGGAATAACAGAAGAGGACCCTAAATGTAGGATCTGTGATGATGGTGCTGAAACTGCATCACATCTAATCTTCGAATGCATTGCATTGGAGAGCAAGAGGCACAGAACATTTGGAACAACCAGATCCGAAGAAATTGTGTCTAATAAAGAACTGGTAAAGGGACTCCTTGCACTGTTCAAGGACATTGGTTGGCTTTACTAGATATACAGGGAGCGATACCGCACAATAAACTTAGTTTCGGTGCGGGCAATGGCGGGTTGGACCAAAACTATTTTGGCTTCCCTGACAAAATCAATCAATCAATCAATGGAGGTCCGGGTTCGATTCCCGGCCGAATCACAAATTTTAATTCATAGCTTCACCTACATCTTAAATATCACGAACATATTTTGTTAGGTATCTTGAATGACAGCAACCAGTCGCCTTTTATGTAACATGTTTTTATTACATTTCCCCCATTACCGGTTTCGATATGCCTAGCATATCATCATCAAATGGTGAACGGTTTTTTTTATTACAGATGGTGTTTAGTGGAATTTGTGCATCAGTTATAATTACAAAAACAAAACAAGTGAACTATGTGGGAGCATAACTGACTGGCATGCACATATTTATTGTTCTGCTAAACACTTTATACATGTTACACCATACGGACTATACAAATGTTAACAAATCAAAGATCTTCGTCAAAGATGTTGCATAGTTACATCACCCTTTGGTTGACACTCGCATTCTTTGGTATTTATATATTTGATTGAGGTTATGTCATGAGCTTAAGTTATATAATTTTTAATAATTTAATAACACAAATGGTAAGTAACAACATTTAGGTCTAAATCAATATTAGTATGTCAGTTATGCTCGACACAGTTCACTTGTTTTGTTTTTGTAATTGTAAGTAGCAACATTTTGGCCTAAGTCAATATTATTATGTCAGTTATGCTCGCCACTTAGTTCACTTGTTGTGTTTTTGTAATTGTAAGTACCAACATTTAGGCCTAAGTCAATATTATTATGTCAGTTATGCTAGCCACATAGTTCACTTGTTTTGTTTTTGTTATTGTAAGTAGCAACATTTAGGCCTAAGTCAATATTATTATGCCAGTTTTGCTCGCCACATAGTTCACTTGTTTTGTTTTTGTAATTATAACAGATGCACAAATTCCATGAAACACCATCTGTAATATAAAAAAAACGGTTCACCATCTGATGATGATATGCTAGACATATCGAAACCGGTAATGGGAGAAATGTAATAAAAACATTTTACATAAAAGGCGACTGGTTGCTGTTATTCAAGATACCTTATTTCACCACAGTCGCAGTGTTCCTCATCCATAACGGATAAAAGTTATATTTTGTTAGCACCCACCTAAACAGGAAGATATGATAATCAAAATAAAATAAGAGAAATCAGTTCGAACACGGAAAGATTTAGGTGTTAGAGAATGGAAACGTGGAGAAACATCATAAAAGCGGTTGGATCAATGCCATGCACTTCATTGTGTTCAAATGTTCAAATGTCTGTTAATTTATCGGACCAAACTGCGTGGTCATCAGTCCGTAGCTTACAAACTACTTAAACCTAGGTAAACTAACCTAAGGACAACACACACACACCCATGCCCCAGGGAGGACTCGAACCTCCACGGCGAGCAACTGCGCGCTCCGCAGCGAGGTGCTTTAGACCGCTCGGCTACTCCACCGTGGCACTTCATTGTGTACTGCAGAGTATTTATGTAGATTGAGATGTAGATTTGCATTTCAACGCGTCGTCTGGAAAGCAGAGACCAGAAATATTACTGCTGCCAGTGACCACAGATATGTCAGGACGGAAATTCGGCGTTGTGGTCCCGCTGGTGTGGCGGCAGAGGGGGCGGGGGGGGGGGTGCGGCTAACGCGTCGCTAATTGGCCGGAGAGCGGGCGACGAGTCGCGGCTGGTTTAATGCGAGGCGCAGCCGCCGCACAGCCGCCACGACCAGGCCCCATGCTAATGGCCGCCACTGCCTGTCTCCAGAGACACCGCTACTGCACTGCGCAGCCACAGCCCGACCCAACCCAACAAATGGAAGTGTTGTCAAGTCTACAAGACATAGTTTCCATTTGGGAAAGGGGAAGTGGCAAATGTTCTAAAAAGAACAATAACATTCAAGTTCACAACAGGTTTCAACAATTTATTTGATAAGGTGACCGGTTACGATCTCTTCGGAGACCAACGACAGCGAGACTACTCGGTGTGATGATGGTTTCATAATAGATCGAAACCGGCACCTTATTAAATAAATTGTTAAAACCTTTTGTGAACTTGTCTGTTAGTCTCATTTTAAAATGTAAATTTGCACAGCGGTCAACTCACTCGTCCATCAAACCTAGATGGTACATCTTCATCAACGTCACCCTCAACGCTCAGTAGCATCATCTCTAACCACCGATGCAAGGTGTCCAGCTCCGATTCCTGGCAGGGGATTAGGTGTTGTGTGTGTGTCCTCATCATTACTTTCGTTATCATCGACAGCAAGTCGACGAAGTGGAGTCAATGAAAAGGGATTGCAGTAGGCGGCCGAACACCTTTGGGTAGAGGTCTGCACAGATGCGGATATCCACAGTATTTCTTACTTTGCGGATAAAATTGTGAGTGACGAGGATATCCGAGTGTTACACGCCGATAAAGAGCGAGGTATCTTCCCAGTAAGTGTTGAAATGTTAGCTGAAAACTTCAAGCCTGTGGACGTTCTTGGAAACCTTGCAGGGCCCAAGTAGAGCGGAAGTCTGTTGTCCTCATCCCCTGCCACAACGGACGTAGATGTATCCGAGGGACCTGCACCTAATCAGTTTAAGCGACCGTGTCTTATCTGCAGTCTGTCAAGGGCTTTCTGGGTGGCAAACCGGCCCACTGTCACAAAGTAACATATACAGAGAAGCAGCCCCCCCTAAACCACTGTCCTATGCTCCCCTCGTAGTTCCGTAAGATGCTAGCAGGTGTCAGGCGGTTCCCTGGCTTAGTACCGGTAGACCACACTAGAGGCACTACTGAGGGTGCCTCTCGCACGTCAGAGGGTAGCGTGGAGGGGAGGGTGAGGGGAGAGCTCATGCCGCCTGCCACGAAGCCACGACTGTGTCCGGCGTGCTGGCGTTTGAGGGGAGGTGGTGGTGGGTACAGCCGCTACCTGGCGCCTGCTCTGGCCAGTTTAAAGGACTGCTTCTGACCGCAGCGCCATCGTGTGACATCTTACGGAACTGCTTCAGCACCCCCAGCCCCGCAGCCCTGAGCGTGGGACCGGACCCTTAAGGAGATTTCCCGTCTGTATATATTTGTCCTCCATACGTGCCATGCCAAATTTCTGCTGCCTTCAGTTAGCGCTTTGTAGTGACCGAGTGACAACGTATATGTGAAGCTTGTGTGCTATAATTGCACTGAGCCTTCAAAACTATGAGACTATTATTTGATTGGATGTGGAGCAAAAAGGGGTGGCTGGTACTAGAGTCTTTCTACTAAGCCAGTGTTTAGCTGACATTGGCAATGGAAATTCTTTCACCGCCCCCTCCTAGCAAGTCGTCCTGGCGCCGCCCCTGTCCGAATAAACGTACACCCGCGCATAAAATACGAACAAACATTCTTGTTTGTGTATTAGATAAATGGTGACGGAAGTAATAAAGATTGACTATTGCATTTTTTTAGCAATTTTCATATCAGATACGGTCTACAGTGAAAGTAACGTATTTACGGATTTAGGAAGATTGTATAGGCTGGCCATAGCTGCAGCTGACATTGTCTGTTTTCGCTGACAGTTACCAATTAGTAGACGGTAGTTTTAACACTTGTAATGACATGCTTTGCTTTGTGTCAAATAACATCTTAAGCGTTAATATGGTGAAAATAAAACTCGGAAAGAACCTTTTTTTTTTTTTTTTTAATGTAAACACAGTAAAATCTCCGATCAGTTTTAAGCACTGAAATTTAAGAAGGCGCCTGTATTAAACAGCTGACGTAGTGCTCCGACCACACAGTCTTCGAAGCACTGCTGTGTGTGTCTGGAGCGTTAATGTTTTTCTGTTTGGAATAAACTGTTTTGGAGTAAGTATAAAACAGTTACCATTATTCGAGAAGTTAAAAGTAGTCAAGTTGTCGCAGAACTGAGACGCTAACTATAATTATATAATAACATACCATGGTTTTAAATACTGCTGTGTATTACCATTACCCATTCAAAACTATGATATCTGCGGATGCCGATAACGTACTTGCGGACACGGACAAAGTGCCGCGGATGCGTTTGCGCATATGGACCTTGCGGATGCGGATAAGTTCTCTTATCCGCGCAGACCGCTACCTATGGCTATATCCTGGCCACGAAAAGCCATACGACCATTTCATTTTCATCGTTATCAACAGGTGCTCCTAAATCTATAAAATCCTGTGTGTTGTGCATGTGTGTGTCTGTGTGTGTGTGTGTGTGTGTGTGTGTGTGTGTGTGTGTGTGTGTGTGGGTGGGTGTGTGGGTGGCTGTTCTCTGTAGCATAAGTTAGTTTAAGTAGTTTGTAAGTTTAGGGACTGATGACCACTGCAGATTGGTCCCACAGATTTAAAAACATTTAAGATTAGAATGTGCGCTGTCGCTATCACGGTTAAAATAATAAAATTTGATAACATTATTGAACTCAGACGTATTGTCGTAGTTGCTCACTGTCAGTTTAAATTTATGTATAACGGTAAACAGATAAATTACTTAAATTAAAAACCACAATTTTGTGTGTGTTCTACAAGTTTATTTTTGCTTACTTAACCGGTTTTCGGCTTATTAGGCCATCTTCAGAGTATTTACTGCTGTGGCAAAGAGGTTACATAGTTTATATACAGTATGGGAAGAGATGACAAATGACTACACTTAGATCGACATACATAGTATAACACTTCTTTGACATTGTGTTATTACAGTTATGAACTTAAAAACTAAACTGTAGTACAAGAATACACAATGTGTGGAGGATAAAACAAGGAATAAATTTGAATATAACTAGGGAACTGAAACTACCTGCTATTACAAATAAACTGATAATGCTAATAAATAAATATATATAAGTGCCTTGTTAATAATTCTGCACTATAATTATAGATGGTGTTGCATATGACAGTTGTAAGGCCAGGTTTGGAGTGGAATCCAGAACTTACAATGACTAGTTACTTCATTAGATTAAACTAAACAAATCTGTCTAATGAAATTAATATTCTAAAAATTCAAGTGGATGAAAATGAGTGTTATGTTGTAAGCTACACTGGGACCAAATTTTCAAAACTTAAAAATGAAACATAATAAATAAATACACAGTAGTTTGAAACTGTGGGGGTAAACAAGGAATCCAGTTTTTTGAATAAAATAAATAAAATGCTAGGTCTACATTTTAGGTTTTTTTGTTTTTGTTTTTTGTAATGGAGGAATGGGACAGCCAGTGTGGGAGTTGATGGGAAAACTTAGGTAACTGACTGTACTATGAGGAAATGTATGAAGAGACTGGAACTGACAGGGTAGGAGGTAATGTGACTCAGGGATGAATTAAGTGAAATCTAATAGGTCACCCCTACTATGTATGTCGATCTAAGTGTACTCATTTGTCATCTCTTCCCATACTGTATCTAAACTATATAACCTCTTTGCCACAGCAGTAAATACTCTGAAGATGGCCTAATAAGCCGAAAACCGGTTAAGTAAGCAAAAATAAACTTGTAGAACACACACAAAATTGTGGTTTTTAATTTATTTGGTTATGTTCTACCAAGAAGCGACGGAAGAATCAGTCAAAAAGATAAATTACTTTTTATTGCTTTTACGTAGCTCAGTGAAAAGAAATTTTAAATCACGCCCTATGAATAGTATACAGGGTGTATAATATATCTTGACGATCCGAATTATGTCCGGAACAACAACAGCTATTGTAAAACTACTTTCACCGATATCAGTGCACGGCTGGGGCCCATGAATGTAAATATTTTCAAACATTGTAAAACAAAAGCATATGGCTTTTTAACAAAAAGTTATGTGTCTTTAAATCGATACCCTATCAATCTATAGCGTGATAAATCACATAAACAATGGCGTTAATTGCATCGCAATACGCCATTTAGAACCAGAGATATTGCGACGCGAAGTTGACGCTTGAAATACGCGAAACGCGCGGCTAGCGCACGTCCTGAGCAGCATGGAGTTCTCGCCTGAGTCTCAGGACGTGCGCTAGCCACACGTTTCGCTTCTCAATATCTCTGGTTGTAAATGGCGTATTCTGATGCAACTAACGCCATTGTTTATGTGATTTGTGATGCTGTAGACGGCTAATGAAATATATTTTTGGAAACTTTTTGGGATAATAGCACTCTTAATTAAATTTATATATAGCGTGAATCTAAATTCACGCAATCTGGCATGACAGCCCGACTCCTCACATGCTAGCAATAAAAAATGTCTCTCACAAAATTTCGACCTGCACATATTTCCGACAGTAAATGGACGTCGAAGATTTAGATGGGTGTGTGTCCCATACGTCAGTGTTTTTCAGAATTACACTACTACATCAACAAACTTCTGGGGGATGTTAGAGATGTCTTAAAGGAACAAAGTGAGCGTAGAAACCCATGCCCAAAACGTCATCCAATGACGCTACAGAGTGTCAAAGTTGCTGGAGGAATGTCTAGCGGCAGGAGCTGGTGCCTGGAAGTTGGACTCTCCGTAGCGTCGTTGAATGGCGTTTCCAGGCATGGGTTTATGCTTACTTTGTTCCTCAAGACACCTCCCACATCCCCTATAAGTTTGTTGGTGTATTAGTGTAATTCTGAAACACACTGACGTTTTGGACATAAATGTTCAAATGTTTGCGTAGCTTATGGAACTTAACTATGGGGTCATCAGTCCCTATTTTGGACACACGCCTATCTCAGTCTTCGACGTCCATTTACTGCCGGAAACATGGGCAGGACGAAATTTTGTGAGAGATATTTTTTATTGGGGTGCGCGAGTTTGGATTCACCCTATTTTTGCTTAAAAAAAAAAAACAGTATAGAGTGCAATGATTTTTATTTAGTCAACTAGTTTCTTTCCTTTTTTGGACCATCTTCAGGACTGTAACTCTGAACTGTATCATAGTTACATTCAGAGGACCTTGAAGCAATATACATCAGTGCCAACATTAACCTAAGTTAATGAAGGGAAATAAAATGAAACGATGTTGTACCCTCTGATGTCGTGGGAGCCCAGCAAGCAGTGACGCACTAGGATTCTCCCAAGCATCTGCCCAGCTCCACAACATCGATAAGTATAATACTGTTTTATTTCTTTTGTCTTTATTAACTTAGGTTAATGTTGGCACTAATGTATATTGGTTGAAGATCCTCTAAATGTAACTATGATACATTTCAGAGATACAATCCTGAAGATGGTCCGAAAGAAAATGACAAACTAGTAAATAAAAATCATTGCACTTTAGACTGTTTTTATATATACAGCTGATAGAATAATAAAGGGTGTCCATTCAATAACTCATAAGTTTGTTTTAAAAACACACATGCTTTCGTTTTAGAATGTTTCGAAATATTTCCATTCATGAGCCCCTGCATTACATTGATACCGGTGAAAGTCGTTATACAGTAGCTGTTGTTGGTCCAGAGATATTTTCGGTGGTCAAGATAAATGGGACTCCCTGTATAGTAAACTAGCTTAAACCCGCGGCTCCGCTCGCGTGTTGGTTGATTATGATAGATAAGCTATCTTTCAGTAGTGTGCTATGAGACTGGATTTGAAGGAACTGAAAAATATTCCCATCAGATTGCAAAAGTCTATGCACTTACCGTTTATTGGGAAAGTAAGCAGTGTATATTAAATCACACGTAAAAATGCACTCGTTTCGAAGAATCCAATCACGAAATTCAACAATAATGATTGTAATAATATCACAGATGAATCACTTGATGTAATGCGCGAAACGTCGAATTGATTTTTTTAAAGAGATGTATTAAAAGAAATTTATGTTTTACTGCTTTATTTATTTGTTCTTATATTTGCTTATTCGTATGCTTATCCTTACAGAGAAAGAGCTGAAGACATTTTAGCACACACTGACCAAAGATATGGTCTGTGGCATCACGTTTCGCTGTAAGTAACCTCCTTGCTATAGAGTCGCAAACGTCATCGCTGGCTTTCAGTCAGAATTTTTTGTATAATTTGACGACTTTCAACCACCATGTCTTCCACCCCCTTGTAACTATCGGCATGGAACTGCTATGGTGTACAACGGGAGACTTTGGAGCACAATTACACACAGACCATTCGTTTGGGTTCAGTAGTTTCCGCTGCAGAGCGAAATATTAACACTCACGCACACGTAGATTTTTATATACACCGATAACTTTCCATCCCAATATACTCCACCCTTTTATCATTATCAACCCTCAAGCAACAATGCAACCAATAAAACCATTTTCAAAGAGTAAATATAATTTTCAAATAGTAATTATTGTTCCTCATTTCGCAGTATATTCTTCAAATTACTAAATATCTATCAGTCTGCTAGAAAACCGTGCCTAAAACCTTTCTCATGTATAAATTAGTAACTGTACAAATATTTAAGTCTCTGCGTCTTGTCGTTCGGGCGTGATAAACGTACACCGAACAGACATTCACATTTATATCTACATCTACATCTACATAGATACTCTGCAAATCACATTCAAGTGACTGGCAGAGGGTTCATTAACCACTTTCATAACTTTTCTCTGCCATTCCATTCTCTAATAGCGCGCGGGAAGAAAGAACACCTAAATCGTTCCGTTTTCGAACGATATTCGGATGATCATGTCTCCCTAAGTAGGTGGGTGCTAGCAAAATATTTTCACATTAAGAAGTAAAAGTCAGGTTTGAAGCCGGCCGCGGTGGCCGAGGGGACTGAGGCGCTTCAGTCACGTTCTGCACGGCCACTACGGTCGGGGATTCGAATCCCCTCTCGGGCATGGATATTTGTGCCGTCCTTAGTTGTAGGTAGTTCATAAGTAGTTTGTAAGTTTAGGGACTGATGATCCCGTACTTAAGTCCCTTAAGCTTAACAAACATTTGAACATTTTTTCGGGATTGAAAGTTCGCTAACAGATCACGCCCTAATGAATAACGTCTTTCTTTTAATGATTTCGACCCCAATTCGTGCAACATTTCCGTGACCCTTTCCCCCCCGTAACGTGATAAAACAAAACGAGCTGCCCTTCTCTGAACCTTCTCAACCTTTTCCGTCAGTTCCACCTGGTGAGGGTCCCACAAGGGGCAACAGTACTCCAGGAGCGGACGCACAAGTGTGATGTAGCCAGTCTCTTTGGTGGAGCTGGTGCATCTTCGAAGCGTTCTCCTAATGAAACGTAATCTTTGGTTCGCCTTCCTCACAATATTTTCTATGTGTTCTCTCCAGTCAAAGTTGTTCGTAATTGTAACTCCTAGGTATTTGGTAGAATCTACGATCTTAAGGTTTGACTGATTTATCGCGTAATTGAAGTACAGCGGATTATAGATATAAATATAGACTAAGCTACTGCTTACCCACGTGAGGTGATACAAATTAAACTAGAAGGCTAGAAACAGTTACCTGTAAACCTCAGTACGCTACAGCAAGATATTTTGTTGATGTGGTGTTCGACAGAAAGCCGTTAATAGTAAAACTGGTTGCTTTGGCAGCGTGCAAACAGAACTAGCTGGACGCCACAGAATGGACTGTTGGCAGTTTGTTAGAGGTGTCGGTCGACTTGCAGCTGCTGCCTCTTCATCTGAGAATAACAACGGCAACCTACATCCTTTTGAATCTGCTCACTGTATTCGTCCCTCGGTCTCCGTCTACGATTTTTACCCCACACACTTCCTTCTAATGCTAAGTTGACAATTCCTTGATGTCTAAGAATGTGTCCAACCAATCTATCCCTTCTCTTAGTCAGGAATGCCAGAAACTCCTTTTCTCTCCGATTCGGTTAAGCACCTCCTCTTTAGTTACGTGATCTAACCATCTAATTTTCATCAGTCGTCTGTAGCACCACATTTCAAAAGCTTCTATCATCTTTTTACCTGAACTCCTTATCGTCCACGTTAAACTAGAAGGCAATAAACAGTTACCTGTAAACCTCAGTACGCTGCGGCAAGATATTTTATTGGTGTGGTGTTGGACAGAAAGCCGTTAACAGTAAAACTGGCTCGCTTTGGCAGCGTGCAAACAGAACTAGCTGGACGCCACATAGTGGACTGTTGGCAGTTTGTGAGAGGTGTCGGGCTACTTGCAGCTGCTGCCTCGCCCCTCGCCCCTCGCCTATAACGCCGGCGTGATGAGGCTCCGCTGCCACGCGCCGGCCGGCAGGGTGCGCTATTAGGGCGAGATAACGCCGCCCCTGATCAGCCACCCCCTCCACCACCCCGTGGGCTCATCACGCCCCAGCGCCTCGCCTCGTTACCAGCCAGAGCGGTCATCAGCGCCGCCTCGCCACCGACGCCTACATCGATCCCGCCAAAACGCTGCCCACCATCATCTCGCAGCACGCGCCAATTTGTCCAGCTACTGCACCAGGCTACAGTCACCGGAGAGGGGGTGGAGTAGAACTCGGGCAGCGGAACGCCCTCCCGTGGACAGTGTGCATCGTTGTTGTGATGAGCTTCTGCTGCCTTGGCTCACCCCGTGACTGTGATGGTAGCAAAGTGGTACTTCCTGCTAACATTTGTTACGAGGACGAACCAAAAACTGTCGATACACTGGTAAACGAAGGAATATTAGGGTGTGACGTCCCGACGACAGCTTGGTCTTTAGAGACAAAACTCAGACTCGCCTTGTTCCGGTAACGATGGGGTAGGAAATTGGCTGTGCCCTTTCAAAGGAGCGACCCTGAAAATTGTTGTTGTTGTTGGGTATTGAGGGGACTAAACATCTAGGTCATCAGTCCCCCTGAAAATTGTCTGGAGTGATTTAGGAAATGAACAGAGGTCGATTAGAATCACCGTCTACAACTTGTATAAAATTTAATTTAAAATGACACTTCTAATGAAATAAGAGTTCATAAAGAGTTGGGTTGGGTTGTTTGTTTGGGATAGGGGGACTAAACTACTGTGGTTATCAGTCCCCCGGTGGGGAGGGGAAGGAGTGAGGATAGGAAGGGAGGAGAGGGAAAGGAAATGCAGTCCGGGAAGTAAAGAAGGAAGGAAGACTGCATTAGCTCGGAGCCCCGTGCTCGCCACGCACGTACTCACGAATGAACCGTGAGCCCTCTGCGGGCAGTTCATCAAGAGGGGAGAAAATTGTCACTCGCCAAGTCTTTATATATGATGTGATTACTGTCTAGTTGGAATGTTCACAACAGTCTCTTAGCACAATATTCCACCCTTTCATAAATTTCCCCTCCTTTACCCTCACTCCTATTACTACGGATGTATGCATTTATGGTTCTATTTGCACTAGGTACCGCATATTGCATGAGCGATCGCAAGTTTCACCAATTCTTCAGACTGGCGAAACAAAGTTCATTTTTTTATTACTGACCTTAGATCTCGAAGTAGATAATGTCCCACGCAGTTTCAGCACACAGGTCGCACATTCTTGATGTCTGAAGCTAAAATTATTTAAGGGCTCTAACTAACAAGGAAAGTACATGGGCTCGAAAAAATATATCTGTATGAATGTTTGCTTACAGGATCTCTACGTACACCTCACTGTGCTGGTGGGTGTCGTTTTTCTGCAAAACTCTGCAATCATGCACTGTAAATGTAATTGTAGACGCCATACGTAATGCAGATATCTTAACTATAACCTATGTAATAATCATCGTACATGTTCTCTAGCGTATTGTTATCAAAAGCCGTGATGATAATTGCAACTTTGACCTTCTTCTCGGAATACTGTTGGTATTCACTGCCACTGCTTCCATCGCCTCTTCCCGCACTTACCGTAGCACTACCGCTTGCAATGAGTTGTTCCACATTATCACCCATGTTATCATTATTGTGTGCTAGTGTTACAACAGTACCTAACTTATACTCATAATTCTGTACCATAACAGATACGAGAAAGCATACAAATGATTCATCTTCTACACTAATACCATCTTCACGAAGAAGGGTTCTTCGTAACTTCATCTCAACCAATCGCAATACATTAGCAGGATTGATTAGCAATCGCCGCCCCATCTGACGCTTCACCACACAAATAACGTCACAAAAAGCAATTTCGGAGGCACACTGCACATTGTTCCAAACGCGGCCACAGCACAAATTTTAATTCAGTGCCTCACCATTTGTTTAATACCTTTGGTATTACGAGACAATGTTGTCTCAAGAAAATGTCGTATTCATGATGTTTTTCTAAATCATTTTACTTCGCAATCTCTGCGAAGTCAACCACCTACACTGTGATCATCAAGAAAACGACTTTATGAATCTCATTATTGGAGTTAATTTTGTGTGAGTGAAAGGAATTGGTCTTTCGCAGGCGTACCAGAAAGACCGTAGGTCAATTGAATATAGGTGAAATTCAGCCGGTAGTGGACAAGTATTAAAATTGGTGGGTGTAGGCAGTGGCACAGGGTGGCGTTGTGGCGATGCAAATGCGCCGCTTTGACAGGCCGTGTTGACGCTGCTCGCCGGCACTGTGCCGGCACGGCGCCACGGCTGCCAACATTGCCAGCCAAACTCTCCCTCTCCGCGGCGAGGTTGGCAGGCGTAGCGAGCAGGCGCTGTTTCCACTGTGCACAGATTCAAGTGTTAAAAGAGTCCACTGATAAATTACAGAACGCAGCCTCAGCACATTTCAGAGTGCATTTCAGATGGTAGCATTTGTAGGGAGCGGACGTTGTTATCACTCCGTTGTAATGGAGCGTCATACTTGTAATGGACATCTTCACGTTTTTGACGACTGAAATCATGTAACACTACACCGCGATCGTGGCAGTAGTATTACCAAATTTTAGACATTATAAACCTTTCTTTGGCGAGACAGAGTTAATTTCATCAATTTTAAAGCAAAGTCAGATAAAGAATCCAAAGTATAGTTACAAGTTGAAGGGTGAAGAGGTCAAAGCACTTCATAGAATTATTTTATCTAAGATATATAAAGCAGTGTGTCCGTATGTTTGTACGTGTTGCATACAAATCCACAATTTTGTTCCAATATTTATGAAATTTTGTACATGTAAGCTTCAGTCAACGAGGACGGTTGCTGTAAGTGTAACAATCACGTACGATACACTGTTGAGGAGATATGACTTCATAAACAATGAGATGCACGAAAACTGCTGCATTTTGCGACAATGCTGCTCATTTTCTCCTAAACCATTGGACCGACTTCAACCAAATTTGGTACACACATTCCTTACCGTGAGGTAACAATTGCTGCATGGTTAATAATCACATACGGCACATCGTTCAAAAGATATTACGTCATAACCAAAAGAAATCGCCAAAATGCCATATAATGCGGCGAGACTTTCGAAATACACTGTTTGAGAATGACAGTACTTACCGACTTGCGACAAACTTTAAACATAATTTCAAACCTTTATTAAACTTTTTTTCGCTGGCAACCATACATCTACATCTACATACATACTCCGTAATTCACCGTAAGGTGTGTGGCGGAGGGTACACTGTACCACTACTAGGCATTTCCTTTCCTATTCCACTCCCAAATAATACAAGGAAAAAAAGAATGCCTATATGCCTCCGTATGAGCCCTAATTTCTCTTATCTTGTCTTTGTGATCACTGCGCGACATGTAAGTAGGCGGCAACAAGATCGTACTACACTCAGCTTCAAATTCCGGCCCTCTAAATTTACTTAACAGAAATTCACGAAAAGAACAACGTTCTTCTTCCAGCGATCCCCAATTGAGTTGCCGGAGCATTTCCGTGACACTCGCGTATTGGTCGAACCTACCGGTAACAAATCTAGCTGCTCGCCTCTGAACCGCCTCTATGTCTTCCTTTAAACTGATCTGCTGCGGGTCCCAAACACTTGAGCAATACTCAAGACGTGGTCGTACAAGCGTTTTATATGCAGTCTTCCCAAAATTCTCCCAATAAACCGAAGTCGGCTGTCTGCCTTATTCACAACCGTCCTTACATGCTCGTTCCATTTCATATCGCTCTGCAATGTTACGCCTAGATATTTGAACGACGCGACAGCATCAAGAAGCTCACTACTAATGCTGTATTCGAACATTATGGGATTGCTTTTTCTACTCATGCGCATCACCTTACATTTTTCTACATTGAGAGCTAGCTGCCATTCTTCGCACCAACTAGAAATTTTGTCTAAGTCATCCTGTATGCTATTACAGTCAGTTACAGACGACACCCTCCCATAACCACAGCATCATCAGCAAACAGCCGCAAATTACAACTTACTCTGTCCATCAGATCATTTATGTAGATAGAAAATAATAGCGGCCCTATCACACTCCCCTGCGGCACGCCTGACGATACACTCGTTTCTGATGAACACTCGCCGTCGAGAACAACGTACTGCGTTCTATTACTTAGGAAGTCTTCCAGCCAGTCACAAATCTGTGAACCTACTCCATAAGCTCGTATCTTCGTTAGCAGTCTGCAGTTGGCACCGCGTCGAACGCCTTTTTGAAATCGAGAAAAACACAATCCGCCTGTTGCCCTTCATCCATGGCTCGCAAGATGTCATGTGAGAAAAGGGCAAGCTGAGTTTCACATGAACGATGTTTCCTAAACCCTTGCTCATTCATGGAAAGAAGCTTTTCTGTTTCAACGAAATTTACTATATTCGAACTGAGAATATGCTCTAAAATTCTACATGAAACTCATGTCAACGATATTGGCCTGTAATTGTGTGGGTCAGTTCTCTTTTCTTTTTTATAAACGGGAGTCACCTGCGCTTTTTTTCCAATCACTAGGAACTCTGCGCTGAATTAAAAATTCGCGATAAATGCAAAGTGATCAAAGGAAAAAAGTTTCTCGCTTACTACTTTTCCGCTGTTTCTAGAGTAAAACTACGGCTCTAGTTATGACGTTACCATTTATAATTTGAACACGACATATTGTAGCCACAGGAAATTTTACAGACATTATACACTCCTACAGTTGAGTGTACCTTCTAAATTGTATCACAGTACGACATGTAGTTCATGAGATATGAGGAGATAAACAGTGACGGTCATGGAAAATCACCCCATCACGCACCAAGTTTTAATCTATTACTTCTTTACTCCTAATTGTAACCCCCAGAAATTTTACAGACATACAGTCCTTATACAAATGAATATATGCCTGAAAAATGGCAGGAATTAATAAATAAATACCCGGGCAACGCCGGGTTTTCAGCTAGTTTACTATAAATACGACTAGCAGATAGGTCTCTGCCTTTCTGTTCGTCTCTCCTTTATGTTCGAGAGGATTCTCCTAGTTACATCAGCTCCTTTTTTGTTCGATCGCGTGACTTTTCTTAGCCGGAAAGAGATGATTTAATCAGTAGGTAAGTTTAGTAAAGGACAGATCACTGGGTCAGTAATTCTGTGAGAATATGCCAATCTATCAATAAATTTCATCATTGTGTTAAAAAGCAAATAAACAATTTTATTTCGAGTTTACTAAGTAACGTGTTATTTGTGTAAACTGAACAACTTTGAAAATACAGTAATTTGCCGGCTGCGGTGACCAAGTGGTCTGCGGCGCGCCAGCCACGGTCTGCACGGCCACTACGATCGGGGGTTCGAATCCCTCCTCGGGCATAGATATTTGTGCCGTCCTTAGTATTAGCTAGTTCATAAGTAGTTTGTAAGTTTAGGGACTGATGACCCCGTAGTTAAGTTCCATAAGCTCTACAAACATTTGAAAATACAGTAATTTTCCCAGTGCAAAATCTGTTAAAATTTCGTTTAATAGATATGATCTAAAAATGATATTTCACTTTTCAAATTATTTCACATGTGAGTAGGAACAAAGTGTTGGCTTCCCATATAACTGAAAACATAGGAAGTGTTGTCATGCAGAAACAATCGGGTATTCTGCAGGTCAAAAAATGTTCAAATGTTTGTTAAGCTTATGGGACTTAACTACGGGGTTATCAGTCCCTAAACTTACAAACTACTGTGAACTAACTACTACTAAGGACGGCACAAATATCCATGCCCGAGGGGGGATTCGAACCCCCGACCGTAGTGGTCGTGCAGACCGTGACTGGAGCGCCTCAGTCCCCTCGGCCACCGCGGCCGGCTCTGCAGGTCATTCGCGTCATACTTGCACCATATATTTCGACTGCGTGTCTCGCAGTCTTCATCAGGTGCTTCCTGAGTCAAAATATATCGTGCATGTATGACGCGAATTGTTTCAGCATGACACGCCTCGCCGGGAAAGCCAGAAAGATTACGTAGAAGTGTTATCTGTGAAATAATCGGTGAACTGCTAGGACCTACGGTAATGTTCTACGCAGTAAGGCAGGAATAGCAACCTACCATTTTAGCAGAGAATCCAACTAAAATTCAGAGCCAATTTATCCTACACGGACTAAAAACTAACTGCAGAACAAGAAACCCGTTACAGTCAAAAGAATGTTGAATGGCCCAAAACGCCGTGTTCGATTCTACAGTGACGGTCACTTACTTTCTGTTCTCCTCCATATGCGAAAATATATTTTTGACTGCAAATTAAATACTTAGAAACGATCATCAGAATAAAATACCAGAAATCAGAGCTGGAACGGAGAGATTCAGGTGTTCGATGAACCCTCTGCCAGGCACTTAAATGTAATTTCCAGAGTATCCCATGTAGATGTAGTATTTTATGCTGGAAAACATTCTTATGGTGTGTCGCGCAAATGTGCAGTTTTGTCTTCTTTCCCTGTCAGTCATGTGTGTGATGGTAGAGCTTTGAAACTATCAAAAAAATCGCTTTTCCAATATATGAAGCGTTTGAAATAAAAACCAGAGCCATCCACTTTTTTCCGAATATAGTTTCTTTCTATTTTTAACTATCGCAATTGGTCCTCTAAAGCTCAGCGTGATTATCCATTTTTCCTAGTGTGACATTAGTTTGTTAGCATTGTGACCTTCGCCTATCAGCTGTTTCCATGTGTTTATGTACGGTTTTGAAGCGAATACCGAGTTTTGGTTTTGACATGGACCGTTCTTTTCTAATGATGTACCCATCCAGTTATTCCGTGATGTGGTACTCAAGTGGCTCCAGAAAACTAAAGATCATTTATACATTACTGAAAACCAATATCGTCAAAGTTCATCTGAACTACAGAATAATGCGTGTAAAACATCGACGATCTGAAAATATGTTCATACAACCTTGTTTAATGCAGTTTCTTACGCACAGTACAATTGTACCTATTTAGTCAGTAATATTTCTTCCTCAGCTTTGGCAGAAAAACCGATTAGATGAGGCAAGGGAAAAGAAGGTAGCATTACTATGAATTTAGCCGCGGTGGAATGGCCGAGCGCTGTAAGGCGTCTAGCTGCGGAGCGCGCGCTTGCTCGCCGTTGGAGCTTCGACTCCTCTCTCGAGCATGGATATATGTGTGTTGTCCTTAGCAGAAGTTAGTTTAAGTAGTTTGTAAGCCTAGGAACTGATAACCCCAGCAGTTAAGTCCCTTAGATTTGCAACCTTATGAACATTTTAGTGCGAATTCTTCAAAACCAGCTTGACCCAATATTAAAATTTCTTTTGTAGGCAAAAAAGAAAATTTAACTTAAAAATTTGTATGCAACCCTCCAGTAAACTCGAACTTACGAGAAAATGTCAAAAATTACTTACCTGGAACCAAAATACGGCTGCAAAAAATTTTCATGACTGCTGTGAAAGGAGGAATTGTGGGGGGTAAAATTGGAGTGGATGACCGAGGGACGAATACAGTAAACAGATTTAAAAGGATGAAGGCTAACGTTGTTATTTCTAGATGAAAGGCTTGTATAGGGAAGGGTAGGCTGGAGAGCTGCATCAAACCAGTCTGCCGACTGAAGAGCGCAACATCAACAACAACCTGTAAAATTTATAATATTGGTTCGAGCTGGTTTTGATATAAAAAGCTTCAAATATTACTTGCCATTATACAAAAATTTTATAGTATAATTTTAAACATAACATTTAACAACAAATGGGAAGGTTATATTTAAAGGTAACTTTGTGATCACATCCGTTTTCAGATTAAAACTATGTGAAATTCTGTCACTGAAACTATTTCGACACAATGACGAACGACTTCATATATTCGTTCCTCACATTACGACGTAACTTTGGTACTTGTCTTCATTTTTGGCCAGTAATTGTGTCCACTCAGAATGAGTTTGAATTCCTCAGTGAAAATAAGACTTCAAATTTAATTTATGAAGTTCAATATTTGCAATCAAAGAATTTTACATGTAAATGTGTTAGTATCATGTAAAGCGTGGTACAAAAATTCATTGCTATATCTCCAAACTGTGGAACTGGTGCATTTTTTAAATCGTGCTGTTTTTCATCAACGTCCCCCCTTAATAACATCTGTTTTTATTTATCTTTCACAAATCTATATAACTTCCTACAGTTTTCGTGCTTGAGCAGTTCTGAGTTTTTAATCCGCTGCATTATCCTACCGCTAAATCTGAAGGGTATTCGATGGGGAGTTTTCCTCGTGAGTACTATAGACATCGGCCTTCAGTCGGGATGGTTGGCGAGCGGTCTGAAGCGTGCCAGTCACGGTCTGCCCGGTCACTGCGGTCGGGGTTTCGAATCCCCCCTCGGGCATGGATGTTTGTGCCGTGTTAGCTAGTTCACAAGTAGTTTGTAAGTTTAGGGACTGATGACACCGTAGTTAAGTCCCATAAACTCCAGAAACATTTGAACATTCGGTCGGGACAGAGGCGAGGGCTCGGCCGACTCTCAGAGCGAGAACAAACAGTTTTCTGCAACTTGGACAAGTTGTGTGTCACGGCGGCGCACAGAACGCGACCAATCGGTCCGGCTCTGAATGCGGCCCCGTGCCGGCAGAAACCGCTAGTAACGCCTGCCAGTAAGGCGTCAGTAAGGCCGCCGGCGTGCCGGGGCGACGCCGCCCCCGCCGGTCATCGACCCGCCGCCACCGCTGCCGCCCCCGGCACGTGGTGGGCGGCGCCGGTCCGCCGTGGGCGGCGGCGCTGCGGGGCGGCGGAGGCGTCTGCCAGGCGGCGCAGCGGAGACCACAATACAGCACCTAGCTGCTGCTGCTGCTGCTGCTAGCAGAGGCACCTGCCGCGCGCGCCGTATCTGCCACACTGCCGGCTGCCGCTACCCGACTCCCATACACGTCAACACAGAAGCGCCCAGTCAACTGGTACATGACAGTAGTATCGTACAAAGTCCCAACACAACGACGTGTTGCGTGGACTCCACTAATGGCTGAAGCAGTGCTACGGGATAGTCCAGAAATCGCGAGAGTACGACAGGTTGGAGACCTGAATAGCAAGTTGCCAGACAACTCAGATACGCTCAGTAATCGACATCTACATAGATACTCTGCAAATCACATTTGACTGCCTCGCAGATGGTTCACAAACCACTTTCATAACCTTTCTCTACCGTTTCGTTCTATAATAGCGCGCGGGAAGAAAGAACACCTAAATCGTTCCGTTTTCGATCTGATTTCTCTTATTTCTTTGGGATGGTCAAGCCTCCCTAAGTAGGTGGGTGCTAGCAAAATATTTTCTCATTCAGAAGTAAAAGTCGGTGATTGAAACTTCGCAAACACAACACGCCGCAATGAATAACGTCTTACTTTTAATGATTTCCACCACAGTTCGTGTAGCATTTCGTGACGCTTTTCCCCCGGTAACGTGATAAAACAAAACGAGATGCCCTTTCCTGAACCTTCTCAATATCTTCCGTCAGTCCCACCTGGTGAGGGTCCCATAATGGGCAATAGTAGTCCAGGAGAGGACGCACAAGTGTGCTGTAGGCCCTCTCTTTGGTGGAGCTGTTGCATCTTCGAACCTTTGGTTCCCCTTCCCCACAGTATATTCTGTGTGTTCCCTCCAGTCAAAGTTGTTCGTAATTGTAACTCCTAGGTATATAATAAGATGGGGACTACCGTGAGGTCGGGGATTCGAATCCCACCCCCCTCGGCCATTGGTATTTGTGCGGTGCTTAGTGTTAGCTTGTTCATAAGTAGTTTGTAAGTTTAGGGACTGATAACCCCCTAGTTAAGCCCCATAAGCTATACAAACATTTGACTGCCGTGACCAGCGGGGATGTTTAAACACAGAAGACTATCGCTGAATCCACTCTGTGGCAATTCTGCAGCTACAGAGAGTCTCATTGTCCTGTTGGGATGCCCAAGTCCATTGGAATGCACATTAGACAAGAATGGATACTGTTGCGTTCGCCATTCGCCACAACGCAGGCGCTCTACACAGATCGCCCCGCCACTTCGAGAAGAGGCGGTAAGTCATCGCATGGTGGTTCGGCAGCCGGGGGCGCCTCCAGTCTCGTTACCTCTCTGCCTCGCTTCGCGCGCCGGCCAATCAGAAGAATAGGCCTCGGCTAGATATGACGACGCACCACAGCCTGGAGTTCAGTCTGCCAGTCTACGACAGGATAGCAGAGTACCAAGAAGTGCTACCGTGCCAGGAGATCCGTCTACAGCGACAAGCCGGAACATTACTATTTACTTTAGCTAGGAGGAGATCATTGCAGAACCGTGTAGGGGAAGGTCTAAGATGACGAATTCCGAATTTCTCCGATAACTCTACAGACTGTGAAACGTGCACTACGGTTGCCCATCCTTATCTCGTTCTGCAGTCGTGTTTCTTGAAACAGAACTGCTCGGTCATTTCGTTATGTTGACTGCAGAGGCTAGGAAGTGCATGTTGTTTTTGTAACAAATTTTCCCGCGGTTTTAATAAGTTTCATACAAGTAATAGTTTTGTATTAATTATATCAGTTAATTCACCTTCATCCTTGTGGATTTGCTAACGTTCTACTAACGGCTTTATTGGGTAAGACTGTGTGAAATCCAAAATGTGTGAATTCAGTATGTCGACTGCGGTTAATATGACGAATTATGTAGTTCATGAGGAAGATAGGGTGACAAAAATGGAGCAAGGAATCAGTGAAAGAGGCGATGTAGCGTGTAAATGTTCAAATGTTTGTAAATCTATCGGACCAAACTGTGTGGTCATCAGTCCGTAGCTTAGAAGCTACTTAAACTAAGGTAAACTAACCTAAGGGCAACACAAACACCCATGCCCCAGGAAGGACTCGAACTTCCGACGGCGAACAACCGCGCGCTCCGCAGTGAGACGCCTTAAGACCGCTCGGATCTTCCACCGCGGCGCAGCGTGTAAGAAATGGTAAGCGTGTTAAAGGCACCGCTAGAAATTCAACTTCCCTGAAGCTACTTTAGGTCACTACGTAAAAAAAAAAAAAAAAAAAAAAAAAAAAAAAAAAAAAAAAAAAAAAAACACAAAAAAAACCATGTTGATGAAGTAGGCTCTACTCAGTGTACGGGCTTAAATTAGAGGGATGCAAAGGAGAAATGTGATGTCTGTGTCTCTTTTGATAAGTAGATAAGCATCAATAAAAGTCTTCGTTTTCTAAATAAAATGTTCACTTCGTCATCTAACCCTACCTGTAGGGCAAGGCGACGAGTGGTATTCTCACTAAAAAATAAATAAATAAATAAATAAAAAAACAGGTCTAGCTAAAAAATCTTCAGTCTTAGGAAACGTTTAAAAGCTTTATTACAAAGTAGATACATTAAGCAATCATTTTTCCATCAATAAAATATCTGATTTCAACATAAGAGCCAGATAAAATGTAATCTAAGTTAATGTCGTCATCTTACTCGACTTTTCCCTACTATGTAATAGGCAGCAGTGTACTACCGTGCCGGCCGCGGTGGCCGAGGGGACTAAGGCGCTCCAGTCACGGTCTGTTCGGCCACTACAGTCGGGGGTTCGAATCCCCCCTCGGGCATGGATATTTGTGCCGTTCTAGTTCGTAACTAGTTCGTAAGTAGTTCATAAGTAGTTTGTAAGTTTAGGGACTGATGACTCCGTAGTTAAGTCCCATAATATTTACAAACATTTGAACATTTGTCCTATCGTAAGCACCTCAACAAACGTTGAGTATTACCTTCAATTGCAATGAAAGTATACGTGAACTAATCACTCCTTTCAGTTGCACACCTTATCCACAATCCTTGCTAGCCACGGCTCACCTCTCGAACTTACCGTTTGCAGTAGCGCATCCCGAGGACACTAAATACACAAGTGGTCAGCCAGAATCCGCACGTACGTGTCACCTTTCACAGTCGTATTTAGACCTGTCAGGGGTTCCATATCATTCCAGCTGCATATGTTGCACGCCACGCAGAGCCTCCACCATCTTTAACAGTCCCTCGCCGACATGCAGGGTCCATGGATTCATGAAGTCGGCACCATATCCGCACACGTTCATCCGCTCGATAAATTCCGAACGAGAGACTCACTAGACCAGGCAACAAGTTTCGAGTCATCAACAGTTCGATGTTGGAGTTGGGCCCAAATGAGGCCTTGGTACTTATGGGAAGAGCACACACAATTTTTAAATGTGCAATAGAGGTATGCACCTCGCTCAGTTGCTCGCTCGAAACGCGTGATACATGTCGTTCTCTGACAATCCGACAGGTGTCGGCACTAGAGCTTGCGGCAAGGCGTGTGGCTGCGCTCGACTTCCTGCACGCTCGTTCGAGCGGGGCACGCTCGACCGGCCCGACCGTCCACACTGCCCGCTCGCCACTCGGTCGCCCACCGCAGCTCCACTCGAGTCCAAGACCTTCACAATGAATACCGCCTAGAGCGCCTCTCGGTGGTATTCAAGAAACTCGCCACACGACTATACAGAAACTCGAGACACTCGAACAACCCCTTCATCCTACGCTTGGGGAACTACGATCACAACCATAGGTGGAAACATAATCGCCCAAAAACACTTCTCCTCAGAGACTAACCACCTACGGCCGTAGGGAACACCAACTCACAAACACGATGAACATGGCAAACCCCTGCAAAACAGCAATCTGACTGGCAATGCCAGCTGAGCCCACAGCCGACCTACAGGCAAAGCAGGGAACCCATATTCATCGCACTAAACACAAACAAACCTAAACAGTCCCGCACACTTAGCCAGTTCTATGACCGAACTGCCTAACTACCTTGACAGACTTGGCTATGTTACAGGTATTCTGCCACAGCCGATGTTAACGGGTAAACTGCCGCAGCCGACCCAGGAGGCATCATTGGAGCTCAGCTGCAGCAGAACCTCGCATCAAAACGGACTGATTCTTTATGACGAACCTAGCAAAGTTAATGGTACTGAGAAAATACCCATTACTAACATTACAAACCCTTGCATGATCTGTCGCAGATAGCATACCGCTACTGCCCTTCATACCTACCCCACTGTCGCAGAGGTTTTTTTCCCTTGGCACTTTTTTTCCTCTGCCCTTACATACCTTTACCCTTCGTATACCTTTCGACCAACTGTATCTCCAGATGCACCGTATTAATGGGTGATCGCGCCCACACGTACGGATAACATCGCGGTTTTCACATCCCGTGATCCACCTTAGCAAACTAACTTAATTACGGAGGTGACAGTAGAACTTTTGTGATGGTCACTACGTTGGTGTGGGCGCGGAGGGGCCCCATCCAAGGCGAGCGTCGGGAGCAAACTAGACGCTAGAGAATACATCCTGACTGCGAAATTTGGAATTGTTTCCTTTTCCGGGTGCTTCGAAAGCTGTCCTATCGATTCAGTTGAACTAGCCATACAGTTTCGCATTTTGTACTTTACCATACAGGTTATTATACGTAATTAATATAAAGTTTCTGTGCTAAGATCATTTACTAAATGAGTTATCCTTGTTCTTTCTTTCTCTCTTTTTCCTTTTTTGTGGACTGTTAGTGCCTGTTTAGTGGTAGGTGTCGCTTGCCTTCTGAATGAGGAAATGATTGTATTTTATATCCATTCCTCTTATCACTCTCAAGTCCTGGAATACTTTGTCCGTATTTTATATTGATATTCAATACACGATACTGATGTACACCCGTTAGGTTAGGTTTGTGCATCTCTCTCTGTTGCACCCTGTTACTATATATTCCCGCAGCATTTTGTCACTGTGCGTGCTTGCTGCGACTCTACCTTTTCCGAGTGAGTCCTTAACGGGAATTTTTCCAATTGGAACATTCATATATCCCCACAGCCACTGTTGTCTTTCTTATCTACATAATAAAGAACGCATGGAAGCTTTTGTGCAATATATAGGATCCGCGCTTTCTTCCGTCGTCAGGGTCATATGCCAGTCTAATGTTCATATATCCTGTACCTGTTTTAAATCATCGTATTCCGTTTACTTTACACAACTGTACGAATTTATGGTACTCCTGCTGTTTCAGCGATATCTGTGTTTTATTTACTTACGGCCGTCTGAAGAATGTCACCCGAGTGCACCAGCCAAAAGAATGAAGTGCATGTTGTCGGAATGGCTGGACTGTGAAATGCGCGAGGCGCAATCCACCAATGAGGTGGACCTTTATTTAGCACGAATTGATGGCGATGACGACGATCTGATTGAATGTTAGAAAGGCAACAGTACTCTCCTAAGCTGTATTGGCAAACAGAGTAGTTTGTCAGCCCTCTTCAAATGCACCTAATGAACGCACTTTCAGTGCGGCAGGGAACCTGCTCTCTGATAAAAGAACTCGACACGATCTACAACGTGCCAATGATATTTTAACAATACATTGGAATTAAAATGCCAGCAACGAATAGTTTGGGGATAATGTTGTTACTTTTCGATGTATACTTTGTTGTACGGCAACATTCACTTTTGAACGTTGCAATTAAAACGTTGTTCTTTCCGTAGTTTCTCTCTGCATCCTTTACATTACTTCCAAATGTTGTAGTTAGTGAAAATAACCTGTTTGTCTCGTTTGCGGTATAATGATATTGCGGTTACATGCTACTGTGCAGGAATACACGTCTACAGCCTAACTGATTTTAGTTCCTTTAGTTAGCGGGGGTGCGTCAGACGCAACAGCAGCCCACACCTCAGAGCCACAGAGCCGCTGCCCTAGCAACTGACAAGGAAACCTACCCATGTGTCACCCTCCGATTTTTATGAAATTTGGATATGTTATAATATATGACAAACTATGGGACCCGTATTTTTTTCTTTTAGTGGCGGAAAAACATATTTAAGGGGTGAAACGGTCTCTCCAAAATTGGGGTAAAATAGAAAAATCGCGATAACGTAGAAATTAGTGAAGCGATTTTAATGATTTTTTATATGAAAGTATCTTTTGATAAGATATCGGCCTAGGTACATTGCAGGGGGAGTGACGATTAGGGGGCACCTACCACTTTACCCCTAAAGTGACCAATTTTTCTGCTCAAAAAATTGTTTTTATATAATCGAAGTTAAATCTATGAAATTTGTCTTTTGTCAAAAGATACTTTCATATTAAAAATTATTATAATCGCTTCACTAATCTCAAAGTTTTCTATTTTAGCCCCAATTTAGGAGGAACCGTTTCACCCCTTAAATATGTTTTTCCGCCGCTAAAAAAATTACTTGTCCCATAGTTTTTCATGTATTATAACATATGCAAATTTCATAAAAATCGGAGAGTGACACCTGGGTAAGTTTTCTTTGTGAGTACAGCTGCAGCACTACGCTGTGCGGCCTCTGCCCGCCCAGCCTCGTTCGAGTGTCAACCCGCTCGCTGTGAGCGTAACACACTCGCCGCGCCACCACCGAGCGTTGCGCACTCGACCGAGTACGAGCGAGCCAAACCGGCCATTTGCAGACCTCTAATGTGCAATAAAGGTGACGATCCACTTTGGTGATGCAAATTTTAACCGTTTGACAATGTTCTTTTTCTTATATTTCAGTTTCACAAGTAGCTCTGTATTTTATGTGAGTCGCAAATGTTGTGTACGTGTTTTGTTAACTTTTATCTCATTTGTATACAAACAAGGACTTTACAGATTTAAAAAAAAAAAAAAAAAAAAAAAAAAAAAACTTTATAATTTTTTGCAGTGAAAATAAGGGAAAATAGTAAAAAAATTAAAAAAATTATGAAGATGATGACATAGTTCATCGAAACCGCTAAAAAAAACAACAAATAAACTAGTGATCTTCGCTGAAGAAAGTGTTTTTGTATGAAAATGTACAGCACAGGGCGAAGGAGCCAGTAAATAAGAGGCTGTCGTGTGGCAAGTAGATTCACGTGAGTGGCGAGCATTCAAGTGTTAGAACAGGGAGTGAGTGGTTGGGAAACTCTGCGTGGGCGTAACAATAGAGCGATTCGTGCCGCTCGACTTGTCTGGAGAGAGGCTGGCGCGCCGCTGTTGACTCCAGTGGCGCCCAGGTCAGCAGTCAGCAGTCCAGCTGGCGGCGGTCGATGGCGGCACAGGCTGCTGGCCCGTGCCTTCCTCTCCTTTGTCCCTCCTTTTTTCGTGGCGTCGGCTGAACTGGAACGCCGGCTGCTCCAGTTGGCAGGCGAGGCGGCGGCGCGCCAGCGGCGGTTGGCAGCCCTGCGCCGGAAGTTGCCCGGCCCCACTTACTGCCGCCAGAGCTCCCGTCTGGGGAATCCCCCAGCAGGCGGTACAATCGTCCTTAGTGACATCCCGCAAACAGTGTATCAGAAACAGACGATGCACTACCCACCTGGTGGAGTTTCTAATAAACCTGAGAGGAAACACTTCTTAGAGGATGGAGAGATTTTTATTAATTTTTTAGGAAATCTTCAGATTTTTTTATTTGTTATTTTATGGTCGACTTGTAACAAATCTTGACTGATGCTACATACAGGGTGTCTCAGCTATCTTGTCCACCCAAAATATCTCTGGAACAATAACAGCTATTGGGAAACGACTTTCACCGGTATCAATGTAGCAGCTAGCGCACGTCCTGAGACTCAGGCGAGAACCCCATGCTGCTCAGGACGTGCGCTAGCCGCGCGTTTCGCGTATTTCAAGCGTCAACTTCGCGTCGCAATATCTCGGGATGTAATTGGAATATTGCGATGCAATCGACGCCATTGTTTATGTGATTTGCCATGCTATGGATTGCCGAAGAAAAAATATAGGGTGTCCATTTAAAAAAACATAAGTTTGTGTTTAAAAAAATACATTTGCTTTCGTTTTAGAATGTTTCCAAATATGTACATTCATGGGCCCCAGCCGTACATTGATACCGGTGGAAGTCGTTTTCCAATACCTGTTATTGTTCCAGAGATATTTTGGGTGGACAAAATAGCTGGGACACCCTGTATATCTGCTCTTTTGCTACACTTTACCTTACATGTGTTATTAGTTATTTTATGTTTGACATGTCCTTCGACTGATGACCCCGTAGTTAAGTCCCATAGACTATACAAACATTTGAACATACAACATGTCCTTCGTGACAGTTCAAAATACTAGAATTTGTTGCACAGCACTTGTATTTTAACACCTTCACAAACTTACTGTTTTGTTTGGTAACCAATAATAAAAATAAAATTCTATTATCACCTGCTACATATGGCATCGACGACTTTTGGGGCATTTTGCCGTTGTACGTGCTAACACCGATCCTCGCAGCTATCATGGCCTATCTCCACGGTGTCGAACGGCGTCCCCTGGCCGTTACATCTCTGGCGCGTCGTCTGCTTCGCTGCTGTACGTGCTAACACCGGCGGAGGTTCGAGTCCTCCCTGGGGCATGTGTGTGTGTGTGTGTGTGTGTGTGTGTGTGTGTGTGTGTGTGTTTGTCCTTTGGTTAGTTTACCTTAGTTTAAGTAGTTTGTAAGCTACGGACTGATGACTACGCAGTTTGGTGCGATAGATTTACAAACATTTGAACATTTGGTAACACCGATCGCCTCTGCAATCGCGGCCTGTTCCCATGGTGACCGATCGCGTCCCTGGCAGCTTCACTTCGGTACGTCGTCTGCTGCACCACTGGCACGACTGCTTATCGATGTATCCACGGCAACCATCGGCATCGCTGCATTTTTGCTTTGACTCACACTCAGTCTTCGATTTGGAAGTTATTATTTTCAACTGCCAATAGATGGCAAGTATTTCCTAGTCAGACAACTTCTTTTTATTATCTAATGCTTCAGTTATTCTTTATTATAGACATGGCAACTATGTTTTACAGTTAACAAAATGCATTTTGTACCCATTTATATATACATATACATTTCTTGTCTCGTCTTTTTCTGTATGACGTTCCTCGTTGGTTTACGATGCGCTGATGCTTCAGGCGATGGGCGGGGCTTTTCCTTTACAACACACGGCGTTCTCTCGCTGCTTAGCAGTCGCCGCAAGCTTACCGCCTGAACATCTACGGCGAGGTATACTGTTTTACGGAATTTTCTAATCCTGTTTGTACATTTATAATAGCTATTAATAGTGTACCTGCCTCCCTCTATAACACATCGTCTTTTATTGTATTTTCAGAGATCTGAAGATGATCTAATCTTAGATCGAAACCGATTACCTGTAGTAATTAATTGTAAAATTTTGCGAACTAGACTGTTATTTTTATCTTTAAATAACTATAAGTTCGCTGTTTTTTCAAATAAGGAAACCATGTTTTCCAAACTGATTAAATCTTCAGTTTAGCCTAGCGGATGTTCGTGTGAAGTTTGGTAGCGATCGGAACAAGATATTTATTGATCTGAAGAATAAAACGCGAAATTAGAAACAATAATTACTCTCTGAAAGTGAGGTTTTAAACATAGCTTGTCATGAAGAAGCAACCGTAACAGCTATTCACAGTAAATCCAAATTAACAGCCCACAAGTTGCGATGTAAATTAAATACTACTTTACCAGCTTTCAGTATCTACTAACGGTGGCTTCGCCAGAAGTATTGATAAAATTATAAAATGAGACTCATGAAATTAGAGAACGCTACGTTCAAATCGCTGAAAAGTATCATCAGATTTGTCAATAATAAAATGGTGCATTCTAGCCAATGCTAGTAGGTCTGTGAATAATAAATTTGGCTAACTGCTATGGCCTGCCGTAGCGGCTAGCCACTTGTTGTCAAACTTGCAAACCTGCTAATATTTTAAAGCTGCTGGTATTTATCAGTGAAAAATCTGATGTTATTTCTATGCGACATGAGCACAGCGTGCTATAATTTAATACGTCTCATAATTTTATCAATTTTTCTGATAACGACACCTTTATCTGGTGCCGAAACCTGGTAAAGTATGTTTAATTTACCGCGCAATTCGTTTTGCTGCTAATTTGCACTTACAAGTAAAATCTTTGAAAATGTTATTTACTCTCCTACTTTTCAACTATTCCATATTTCTGAAATTAGTTTTATTGGTTGTTATGTGCTACTAAACATAAATCAACGGAAAGAATAGAATGTTTATAGAGCCCTTGACGTGTTCAATCCATATTTACGTACTATTATCACAGTCTTTAGTATAAGGTAGTTCGTAAGTAGTTTGTAAGTTTAAGGAATGATGACCCCGCAGTTCAGTCCCATAATCTTACCGAACATTTGAACATTTTTTTTTTAATGAGAGAGGGAGATGGTGACAGATAGGTGAAAGGAGATGAACAGAAGAAGGGGAAGGAGGAAATGGACAGAGAAATAGACAGCAGAAGACGGCGATGGGGAGGATGGCAGCAACAAAATGAAATGAATGTCATTTATATTTTTCTTTAATGTATCGTTTATTTTCAATAAATGTATTTATTATCGACTACAAAATGAATACATATTTTCGTCATTCGTAACTAAACAACCTAAATTTCAAACGTTATTTGGACAATTATTTCTTCTGCGTCAGCAACACGCCTGGTACCAGCTAGTCAAAGATAAAATTTAATATATTCTGACTGTAGTGCAGTTTCACTGTGACAAAGGCAACACACACACACACACACACACACATACACTTACCTCAACGACTGAGAAGAGCCAAGCGATCAGCCAGGCATACGTCCACGTGTTGCTATTCCAGCGACCTCCTTTTGTGTTCCAACGTTTGAGAAATTTCCCAACGGACGCACAGTTAAATCGCTGTGGAACGCGGAATGTGTGATGCCAATATATTGCAGTTTCAGCAGAGGTTTTTCCAATAACCTCTCTCAAAGCTCTGTCGCTGAATTTCAATGAATATTCATGTGACATTTTTGTATATATTGTCATTTCCAGGAAGCATCAGAAATATTTTTCTACTAAATATTGGCGAAGCATTCAGTAGCCGGGTAACGTTAGGAGGCAAAGACAGGTTTCACTAGAGTCTGGATCTGACTTTCGTTACATGTAAACCATGCATAAATTAGACTCGGTAGGTAAAGAGATCCACATTCAGCAACGAATACCTCGCAGATACAAAGCGTTCGGTATTAAGAAAAGTACATGGTCAATGCTGTCTCCCCGCCAGTGGTTGATGTAGACTCTAACGCTACTGAGCTTCACAGACAATGTCCGTACTGACGTGTGATGAATGTTGTCATAGAGATGTTGCTGAATATGTGGTCCGTTTCCATTAATGCACAGTCCGAATCAGTGTTTTTTTTTTTTTTTTTTTTTTTTTTTTTTTTTTTTTTTTTTTTTTTTTTTTTTTCTGGAGGTATTCCCATCTCCGTCTGCGTCTACAGGTTTCAGACTCTACAATTCCCAGCGGTTATTACCTAATGCCTTTAACAAATCTCCTGTCATCCTGTTCCTTCTTCTCTCTGGTTTCAGTACGTTCCTTTCTTTTACCATTCCAACCAGACCTTCTGATTCATTATCGTATCATTCTTCTGAAGCAACACACCTCTTTTGCTCCAGTTTCTCCATTATTTGTGAATCACAACGTTGTCAAATAAACATATTTTTACTGCTATTATTTCCACTAACTAAATCGTAATTTAAGACTTCTTTAACTTTTTAATTATACTTTGCTTCAAGAAATATAGACTCAAAATATCTGCTAACATAGAGAACTGAAACAGAACTTATGTGTGTGGCAGTGTCCGAAAACTCTGCAAATGTCGTTCCAGTGGATCATTTGGATAGTGAACTGATTATAATTAAGGTGGAGGAATATCCCTGTCTGTGCTACATAAAATCGCAAGATTATAAAGATCGTCTATTGAACTCAGAAACATGGAAGAAGGTGTGTCAAGATGTCAGGGCTGATAAGTGCAGCTCGTTATCACTACATGCACAAAGTGCAGTAGGTAACCTGCAAAGTTTCATGGCAATCGGCTTTAACTGTCCCCCAGGCAAATACTATTTATTTATTGTTTTTTTCTGTTCCATAGGACCCACTTGAGGAGTAAGACTCCATGGTCATGGAACAAGTCAATACATTGTTATACAAGAATGGTAATAGAAAAATTTTAAGTAGTCCTTTGCACACGACAATCTTAAGACAAAGTGAAAAGAATCAATAAAGAAAAAATGAATTAGCTTAATTGTTTAACTTTTCTAGGAGTTCCTCGACAGAATAAAAGGAGTGAGCCACGAGGTAACTCTTCAATTTAGATTTGAAAGCATGTGGATTAGTGCTAAGATTCTTTAGTTCTTGTGGCAGCTTATTGAAAATGGATGCCGCAGAAATACTGCACCCCTTTCTGCACTAGTGTTAAGGTGGTGTGGTGCAAATGTAGATTAGACCTCTGTCTAGTATTCACCGAGTGAAAGCTACTAACTCGTGGGAATAAGCTGATATTATTAACAACAAACGACATTAAAGAAAAAACGTATTGTGACGCCAGAGTCAAAATTCCCAGACTATTGAAAAGGAGTCGACATGACGTTCGCGAACTTACACCAGATATTGCTCGAACCGCCCGTTTTTGAGCCAGAAATATCCTTTTTGCATCATGCGAGTTACCCCAAAAAACAATGCCGTACGTGATAAGTGAGTGAAAGTAAGCGAAACAGACTACTTTTCGTGTTGAAAAATCACTTATCTCAGATATTGTTCTAATGGTAAATATAGCAGAATTTAGTTTTGGAACAAGATCCTGAACATGGGCTTTCCATGACAGCTTACTGTCTATATCAACATCTAGAAATTTGAATTGTTCAGTCTCACTTATCACATGCCCATTATGTCAGCTTTCGTCAAATTATGTGTTATAAATTGTAAAAACTCAGTTTTACTGTGATTTAACATCAACTTGTTTTCTACTAGCCATGAACTTATCTCTTGAACTGCATTATTTGATACTGTGTCAATATTACGAGCAACATCCTTTACTACCAAGCTGGTATCATCAGCAAACAAAAATATTTTACAATCACCTGTTATACTCGAAGGCATATCATTTATATAAATAAGAAACAGCAATGGTCCCAAAACAGACCCCTGGGGCACCCCATACTTAATTGTGCCCCATTGGGATTGCCATTTTCTACACTGCGGAGAATTACCTTCTGTTGTCTATTATTAAAGTAAGAGGTGAACCAGTTGTGGGCTACTCCCCGTATTCCATAAAGAAATTTCATTTTTAGTTTGTCTTCTTCGTCTAATAGTTTGTCATGCATTCAAACCAGTTGAGCCAAAATAATTTAATTAATTAAAGAAATTAGAAAATAACAGCAACCAGTCACCTTTCTTACGTATTTATTTACCACGCCCGGTTTCGAACTGCCTGGCAGTTCATCATCAGGCGCTATACATGTTTTATATGTTGCTTACAACATTGTGGAACTCGTTTGCCTGTGGTGAAATAGAATATTATGTGTGAGCTTTGTCTTTGGAACTAAATTTCAATATTTACAAGCTTAAATTGTATTCTAAACAGCTTCTTACAGTTGGTTCACATTGCTGTTTGATGGTAGATGATTTTTCAAGCATTTTATTGCTCAAAAGCTGCCCACATAACACAGCACTCGCTTTCCACATGTTTTACAAACATAAACAATACAGAGATATGCTAATTGTCAAAGCTAATTGTCAAAGATCACAGTTGATGCATAGATATTATTTTAAACTTATTTTACCAGTTACAGTTTCAATAGTTAAAGTCTTCATACATTTTATTTACAATGTTCTCTTACAATGGTGGTTTTTTTTTAATTTCTTATTAGTGTAATGGTAGCACTAATGTTATATTTGAAGAGAAATTCTATAGTTTCAATTTAATTAATTGTTTTGAAACTTTACACGATTTTGTATGACGATATTTAGACGTATTTGTAGACTATTTTCAATATTTTAAAACAATCTCAGAGAAGTACTTACTCAGAATTCGTATACATTTTTCTTACTAATATCTTACTGCAGCTGACAGTCCACTCACTTATTTTTCACCAATTACTGGAGTGGCAGATGTAGACACGATTTTGTCTATTGAAGAATACTGAAAAACATTAGAAGTAATTGAGACAATGACATGAACTTGTATCGTAAAATGTTTTATTACAAGCTATCTTGTGTTAATGTTAATTATATGTTTATGTCAATAAATTTGTTACTCTTTTTAATTAAAAGGAACGTACCTCAGTGTTACTGCAAGTTTTCCCTCCGCACAAACATAGACACGATATTTTTTTTTAATATTCGAGATTAACCCACTATTTTCGTTGGCGGTTAGGTCTTATGCGACGACGAACTACATATGATGCTACTGCAGCTCATCATGCGTGGAATCTCTCGTGGCTGCGGCACCCAGTTAAGTACGGCGCGACTTCGTCTGCCGCGATTATAATCGTTTCAAGTGTGGCACTGAGAGGCGACTAATTCAGCCGCGACTATTACCACAGTCTAATATATACAGTCGCGACACTACCGCTCATTTTTGTTATACTAGGCGACTGCAGCGCTCCTTGCGGACGTAAAGCCACGTTGCTCTGTATCGTATACGAGACGTGTGTTTTAGTGTACGAAATGGTTTTTACGAAGGGAAGCGTGTGTAGTGCAATAAATTGCAGCAACAAAAACTAGAATACGTCATATTTATCATTCTTTAGTTTTTCCACAGAGCCTGAGAGGTATGTGACATAAAGTTTCGGTAATGCTTATTTACAATTATGTTGTGAGCAACACACACACATTGAAGATTATTTCTTTTTAGGATCAAGAAATGGCTTATAAATAGCAGGCGACAAGATCTTCTGAATAAAGTTGCCGCGTATTTACGTGATAATGTGAAGTTCTGCTTGCTACACTTCGATGCAAACCAGTTCATGAATGATGAACAGAAGAAGCTGGTGTGGAATGATGTGCCTAGATTGTTTGATGTTCCAAACAAACCACCGAAACTAGGAATGAAGAGGAAAATACCGCAAAGACGTGATAATGTAAAGGCGGAAGAAATTAAACTGTGTCCTGAAACAAGTATTACGACTGTGGTTGCTGCTACATCACAGCTAGAAACATATTTCTCTGGGCCTTCACTACATTCACTATAGAGGCAAATGTATAAGAAATGTATGGAAGTGTTCATTGTTACCGTTATTAATGTTTGAAAGGTTAAATGTTTTCCGCTTTATCTAATGGAAACCACAGTCTAACATATAAACCTATTTATCGGAAACCACAGAGGCGTCTTATTTTACAGAAGATTGTCGCCCCTCTCACTCCTCCCTCATCTTCGAACCATGACAGACTGATAATGACTGAGGATCATTCATATAATATGACATTTACACTGTCGTGTAATCGACGTAATATTATCTTAAAATAACATATAATTGAAACAATCTCATAGCAAAATTATATTAGATGAAAGTTTCATAGCCAGTGGGTGTTCTCATAAATAAAAAGCAGGGGAAAAAATTTCGCACCTTTTAACACCGGTAAGACCAATTACATGCTTCTCATGTGCGAAATACTATGTTTACCAGCAAAGTAAGGTACAATGTCTGAAGAATTTCGTCTTAAATATGTTGCAGTTAGCGTCAGTTTATTCATGAGTTTTTACTAAATTTACATTTGTTGATATTTAATTGTCCCTTAGAAGTTCTATTATAGGCTTGTCTGCACAAAATACTATGTCTATCACTACCGGCAAGGTAAGCTGCAAGCAATTTCTAAAGAATTATTTCGTAACATATTGCACAATTGCAGTCTGTGTCCGATCACAAAGAGTTTTTGCTCAGTTTACGTTTCTTTTGCACTCAGTCATGTGTCAAGATACTTAAATAAAGCTTGAAATACAAGAATATATACAATATTTAGCAAACCAAACAGAAATGTAATTACAAGCGGGCATTATTAATGTGTCGTATACCGCTGTAAGAGGCAGCCGGCTTTACGACCGCTTGGAGCGCTAGTGTCGCTCCAAGTGTCAGGCGGTAACAGCTTTCACAGCAGTGAGTGTCGCGACTGTATTTATTAGACTGTGCTATTACCGAGAGGAGAAGACCGCCCAGTGCGGCATTGGCCAGAGCAGCAGAGCGCCGCAGCTCTCGCGCGGCCAGACACCGTCACACCTGCCGTTCTCGACATTGGCGCCTCGCGCTGCGGCCGGACGTACCCGGCAGCTCGCGCTTTCACTTCGCCTCGCCTCGCGGCAAATATCAGAGCGGCGGTGGCGGCGGCGCTGCGTTGCGCAACCACATCACACGCGCCGCAACCGGTGGCGCGACCGCCGCTAGCCGCGTGTGCCGGCACAGCACCTCTTACAACACGGCAAGCGCAGCCTGGAGCAGGTGTTCAGATCAACAACACCAAGTCTGGTGTGGGGCAACTATTTGTCGGTTGCAAATCTCTTCATCTCCAGACAACTGCTGAAGCTACGTCTATTTGAAACTACCTACTACATTCTCCGTCACCGACGACGTTCTGAGTGTTTCAGGAGGATTTTTTTTTTTTCACTGCTGCTGCATTTTTATTTAACCTGCCATCTATTTATATAAGACAGATCCTAGGACTCTTTCGGGTCTGGCCTCTTAGCCGTCATACTAGCTTATCCATAGTCAGCTATGTATGGCGATGCCCGTGTCCCAACCCGTGGAGGTGGACCAGTTGCCGTCTAATTTAGTGATACTATTGCAGATTTGTTAAGACTTTACAGAAAAATACAAAATCTTAAACGAAAAATTTTCATAATCATTTGGCTGTTTGAAATTGCTAACATACTTCACATATTCATCACTTCTCATTGATAATACATAAAACACATAGTACATTATGAACATATAAAACAGTACATAACAACATCATGGTACCTATAAGCTAGTATGTAAAAACATCAGGGTACATAAAAACCATATAAAATGCCATAGTACATGTGAGTACATAAAGCATCAGATGGGTACATAAAAAGAAAGTAAAATACATAAAACATCATACTACCTAAGAAAGTACATAGACCATAGTGCCTCAGAACATTATAGTACATAAAACATAGTAGGTAAAGACATCAGAGTGCATAAAATAAATATAAATAAAGCATAAAACATTATATGGAAATATCTAGAACATAGTTCATAAAAACATACTGGTTCATAAAACATAGTATGTAAGACAAAATACACTTGTACATAAAACAAAGTATGTAAGACATTAGGGTCCTAAAAATATACATAAAACATCATAGTAATAAAAGTACCTAAAACCTCAGATGAGTATATGGTGTTTAAGATATAAGTCGTGGGATATCTATGTCATAAGACATACATTGTACATAAAACATACATTGATACATTGGAAAAGCAAGAAAAACAAAACATAGGGGATCAGAGTATATAAAAATATATGAAATAATATAAAAATATATGAGGATTACTAAATACAGGGTGTCTCACGAAAGTGTCTCGCAGTAGAGTCCGCGGATCGCGCGGTACGGCTCCCGGCCGCCGCCACCGCATCCGCCGGCCACGGCAGCGCACGATTCTCGGACCCTACTGTGCCGCGGGCGCATACACTGAGTTAAAGTCTAGAAGACATTGCCGTCTGAGTAACATAAGCTTACCTTTATTTACAGTAGATGTTCAAAAAATGTGCAAATGTTTGTAGAACTTATGGGACTTAACTACGGGGTCATCAGTCCCTAAACTTACAAACTACTTATGAACTAGCTAATCCTAAGGACGGCACAAATATCCATGCTCGAGGCTGGATTCGAACCCCCGACCGTAGTGGGCGTGCAGACCGTGACTGGAGCGCCCCAGTCCCCTCGGCCACCGCGGCCGGCGATGTTCAAAATGATGTCCCTCTATGGAAAGAGCGACCTGACATCTCTTGAACACATTTGCGAACACTCGACGAATTTCGGCTACCGAAATGATGTGGGGAATCACTGGTAGAATCCTGTCTTCCAACTCTTCGAGTGTATGGGGATTGCTTGCATACACCTTGCCTTTTAACATTCCCCAAAGATAAAATTCACAGGGATTTAGATCTGGAGAACGAGGAGACCAGTCAACTATCCTATCATCAAAAACACTTCGTATTGCTGCCATAGAAGCATTGGCAATGTGTGGTCTTGCATTGTCTTGCATGAAATAACTGTACAGGTTTTCGTTGGGTGAAAGTTCATGAAAACATGGATGCAGGATATTCTTCACATACCTGTCAGCATTTATTGTTTGGTGTAAAAACATTGGCGCAATTATTCGCCTTGCACTAATTGCACACCACACTCCATTCTAGCCGCATTGCACATATGATTCTATTTTTGCATAGTTCAGCACAAGAAACACTCGTTGATCTTTCGTGTATAACATATTCAAAGAAAACTCGATGGCAAACTCAAAACAAAGCATCCGAACACTCTGTCACGCAGTTCAGAACACAAGAGCACGGTGTTTCTACCTGACGACAATAGGGCTGGACTTGGCGCTGTTGCCACGTGTCAATACTCGACGATTAAAACTAACATCTACGAGAAAATTCGAAATAGAAGTCAATGCTAAAAACAAATTATAATTTCTCGTCTTAGTTAGTTACATGAAACTGTCCTCAATGAGCTGACGCGTTACAGCTTACAGGCGACACAGTCACGACACACACATTGCAAAACGAAGCTCACCGTTTAAAATTAGGGAAATTTTATGAGTGTGCTAACTCAAGCTGTTGCATCATCGGAAAGAGGGTAGATACCACTCGTTTCCGAATCACTAGGCGTTTCCGAGGTGGATGAACTGCTGACAATAATTATAAGTTCCGTCACACTGTCTTCCAGAAGACCATTTTTCCATGCTCCATCTATTACTCGCTTTGTATGCATCACAACAGCCCTCCAGTCCATTTCCAGGCCCTAATAGTTAGTTTTTTTCGACTTCACTCACAGTATTTTTTTTTATTTTCACGAGCAAGATATCCTTTCACTTGAGCCCAGATAAGTTCAATAGCATTAAAGTGGCAGTGGTGTGGCGGAAGTCTTATCACTCTGAGTCCTCTGCAGTCGGGCTGGTCGCTGTGTCCTCGGTGGCAGAGTGGCCAACGCGTCTGCCTAGTAAATCCCGGGTTTGAATCCCGGCCGGGCACAAATTTTCATTTGCCGCACTATGGTATTCCATCTAAACCTAGTACAATAAAGCCATAATTGATCGTAAATTTCGATTTATTTCATTCATTGAACACTGTAACGTCGTCAAAAACATATGTAACTAACTGAAAACCCGGCGTTGCCCGGGTATTTATATATTATTCGAGCCTTGAGTTAGTACTTCTCCTATCCACTCTCTCTGTGTCCATCTCCTTTTTCCTAAAAACATGTTACATTTATCAGAGAATATATAAGAAATAAGAAATCGCACGTAAAATGCACTCGTTTCGAAGAATCAAATCACGAAATTCAACAATAATGATTGTAATAATATCACAGATCGAGCACTTGCTGTAATGAGCGAAACGTCAAATCAATTTTTTTTAAAGAGATGTATTAAAAGAAATTTATTTTTACTGCTTTGTTTATTTATTGTTGTATTTCCTTATTCGTATGCTTATCCTTACAGAGAAAGAGCTGAAGAAATTGCAGCACGCATAGACCAAAGATATGGTCTGTAGCATCACGTTTCGCTGTATGTAACCTCCTTGCTATAGAGTCGCAAACGTCATCGCTGGCCGTCAGTCCACGACTTTCACCCACCATAGCTTCCACCCCATTATAGCCATCGGCATGGAACTGCTATGGTGTAGAATAGGAGACTTATGACAACAATAACACACAGACCATTCGTTTGCGTTCTGTAGTTTTCGCCGTAGAGCGAAATATTAACACACCTGCTAGAGAATTTTATATACACCGATAACTTTCCATCTCAATATACTCCACCCTTTTACCATTATCAATCCTCAAGCAACAATACAACGAATAAAACCATTTTCAAAGAGTAAATATAATTTTCAAAAACTCATTATTGTTCCGCATTTCGCGTTATATTCTTCAAATTACTAAATATCTATCCGGTTGCTAAAAAACCGCGCCTAAAATCTTACTCAGGTATAAATTAGTAACTGTACCAATATTTAAGTCTCGGCGTCTTGTCGTTCGGACGCGATAAGCGTACACCGAACAGAAATTCACACTGATACTATCCGATCACCATAAAACTGTGTCTAAAGCCTTCCCAGGGTAGACATTAGTAACTGTACAAATTTTTAGCTTTTTATGTCTAAGAAAATTCAGGTGATGCTGAAGGAATTAGATTCCTTTAGGAGGTAGATGAGTTTTGTTACTTGGACAGTAAAATAACAAATGATGGTCGCAGTACAGAGTATATAAAATGCAGAATGGCAATGGGTAGAAAAGCATTCTTGAAAAAGAGAAATTTGTTAACATCGAATAGTGATTTAAGCCTAAGGAAGTCCTTCTGAAGGCATTTGTATGGAGTGTTGCCTTGTATGGGAGTGAAACATAGATGATAAACAGTGCGGACAGGAAGAGGATTAATGCTTTTGAAATATGGTGCTACAGAAGAATGCTGAAGATTAGGTGGGTGGATCGCGTAACTAATGAGGAGGTACTGGACAGAGTTGGGGAGGAAAGGAATTTCTGGCATACCTTGACTAAAAGAAGGGATAGATTGGTAGGGCACATGCTTAGACATCAAGGAATTGTGAATTTAGCGTTGGAGGGAAGTGTGTGAAGTATAAACCGCAGAGGACGACCAAGAGATGGATACAGGAAGCAGATTCAGACAGATGTAGGTTGCCGTTCTTATGTGGAGATGAAGACGCTTGCTCAGGATAGGGTATTGTGGAGAGCTGCATCAAACCAGTCTCCGGAATGAAGACCACAACAACACAACATATGTCTTGTGTTTCATACGTGATAAACGTACACCGAACAGACATTCACATTTATAGATATAGATTGTCTGCACTTGGTTGGTTGGTAGGTTGGGATATGGGAGCCAAACTGCTAAGCTCATCAGTCCGCCGGTGGGGAGGGGGGTGGGGGGAAGGTGTGAGGATAGGAAAGGAGGGGAAATACAGTCCAGGGAGGAAAGAAGGAAGGAAGACTGCATTAGCTCGGAGCCCCGTGCTCGCCACGCAGCTGTTCACGAAAGACCCGTGAGCCCCCTAGGGGGCCTCTACGCTTGTCCGGGCCTTTCAGGCGGATCTGCTCCAGCCCCGTGTCGGCGACAGCTCAGACCTGTTTGACCGCTGCTGCCGGCTTTCACCTTCAGTCCAGGGATTCGCGAACAGGCCGCACAGCTCGCCATTCACTCTCGGATTGTGACCTCGCAGCGAAACGGCAAGCAGCTTGTGTCGTACGAAAATGAAACGGTAATACACGCAGGATACGTATGTCGCGTACTTGTTAAACTGTCAGTCCACAGTTTCGCTTAACTGTCCGTTCAAGCTATTTCCAGACGTTTGCCTTCACCGCTCCTTCCTGTGTCTTCTTCTAATATATCTACATCTACATGGGATACTCTGTAAATCACATTTGTCTGGCAGAGGGTTCATCGAACCACAATTATACTATTTATCTCCCATTCCATTCTCGAATAGCACATGGGGAGAATGAACACCTGAATCTCTCTGTTCGAGCTCTGATTTCTCGTATTTTATTCTGATGATCATTTCTACCTATGTAAGTGGGAGTCAACAATATATTTTCGCATTCGGAGGAGAATGTTGGCGATTGGAGTTTCGTAAGTAGCCCACGCTGCAGCGATACGCGCCGTTGTTGTAATGATTCCCATCCCAGATCCTGTATCATTTCCGTAACGCTGTGTCCCCTGTATCGTGACAATACGAAACGAGCTGCCCTTCTTTGGACTCTTTCGATGTCCTCCGTCAAACCCACCTGATAAGGATCCCACACTGGGCTGCAATATTCCAAAAATGGACGGACAAGCGTAGTGTATGAAGTGTCTTTAGTAGTTCTGTTGCATATTTCAAGGGTTCTGCCAATAAAACGCAGTCTCTGGTTCGCCTTTCCCACGATATTATCTACGTGTTCTTTCCCATTTAAGTCAATATATAGCAGAGTGTCCGTATGTTTGTGTATAAGTTTACATACAGATCTACAGTTTTGTTCCAATCTTTATCAAATTTTGTACACGTAAGCTTCAATCCATGAGGACGGTCGTCGTTAGTGTAAGAATCACATACGATATATAGTTCACGAGATAAGACGCCATAAACAATGAGATGCACGAAAAACTGCTACATTTTGCGACAATCCTGCCCATTTTCTCCTAAACCATTGGACCGATTTCAGCCAAATTTGGTACACACATTCCGTACGGTGAGGTAACAATTGCTGCATGGTTAAGAATCACATACGGCACATGGTTCAAAAGATATTACCTCATAACCAATATAAATCGCAAGAAAATGCCATATAATGCGGCGAGACTTTCGAAATACACTGTATGAGAATGACAGTACTTAGCGACTTGCGACAAACTTTAAACATAATTTCAAACCTCTATTAAACTTTTTCTCGCTGGCAACCATAGTAAAATGATGAAAGGAAAAACGTTTCTCGCTTACTACTTTTCCTCTGTTTATGGAGTAAAACTACGGGCCGGCCGCGGTGGCCGAGGGGACTGAGGCGCTTCAGTCACGGTCTGCGCGGTCGCTACGGTCGGGGATTCGAATCCCCCCTAGGGCATGGATATTTGTGCCGTCCTTAGTTGTAGCTAGTTCATAGGTAGTTTGTAAGTTTAGGGACTGATAACCCCATAGTTAAGTCCCATAAGCTCTACAAACATTTGAACATAAAAGTACGGCTCTCGGTATGACGATACAATTTATAATTTGTACACTACAAATTATAGTCGCAGGAAATTTCGGAAACAGTATACACACATATAGATGACTGTACTTTCCAAATTGTATCACAGTACGACACATATTTCATGTGATAGGAGCACATAAATAGCAACGTTCATGGAAAACCGTCCCATCACACACCAAGTTTTAATGTATTACTTCTTTACTACTAATTGTATTCCAGAGAGATTTTACAGGCACACAGCCCTTATACAAATGAATATATACCTTAAAATGGCTGGAATAAATAAATAAATACCCGGGCAGCGCCGGGTTTTCAGCTAGTTCTCTATAATATCAGTTAGTAAAATAAAGCAAATTATTTACTTTACACAGTGATCTCTATACTACCTGGATGTTGAACTACAGACCTCTGAGCGTACCAGCCAAAGATGTTCATATTCTGTTTTTTGACCAATTACAACATGGCTGCTATGAAGTATTACAAGAAAACTAAAAGGAAACATATTTCGATTCCGTACGCACGCGAGTCTGTTGCTTCACATATTGACATAAACTTCAATTCCACAAGTAATCTAGCTATTATTTGTCACTTAGTAACTGATGGAAATTCGTTCAACTAATTACAACATGGTGGACAATGAAAAGTCGTGTGCAAAACATATGAATGTGTAGGCACGCTACAGTTCTATGCTAAGACAACAGAGTTATTAAATGTTCACATGTTTGTTAAGCTTAAGGGACGTAACTGCGGGGGTAATCAGTCCCGAAACTTACAAACTACTTATGAACTACATTATACTAAAGACGACATAAACATCCATGGCCGAGGGAGAATTCGATCCCTCGACCGTAGCGGCCGTGCAGACTGTGACTGGCGCACCGCAGACCGCTCGGCCACTGCGGCCGGGTCCAGGAGTTTCACACATGCTTCCTGCAGGTTTTCTGTATACAGATTTCGGTCTGCACTGTGTACATTTTACACAGTGTTCCAGTTTCTGATATCAATAACAAAAATGGCAGTGGCACAGAGTTTTAAGGTGCTAGGAACGCGTTCCGGAAGACTGCGGGTCAAATCCCGGTTAGATAACTCCGGTTCACGGTATTCTTGTGTTTCGTGTACTGTTTTAAGGCGTATACCTACGTAGTTACTTTGCCTAAGATTAAAACCAGTATTATTCCCCGTCGTTTCTAAGTGGGACGTTGAAAAGTTAATCTTCCTTTTTTCCGACGTCGTTATGTAATAAGTATGGTAGATCGTTAGTAAATTACTGATAATTTGTTGAGTTATCCAAACGAAGGTTTTTTATGCATTCGTGCATCAACGATCGAACCACTTTCGTATTTCTTTCTTCGTAAATGTCAGACAATTTTACCTCAAAGCAAACCACGTGGCGCATGATGGATCTGTGTATGGTCATACTATATAGAGCTTGTCACAACAGTTAATTAAATACGACCCATGGCAACTGTGCGGTTCTGTAAGCTGATACCGCATAGCGACAGTTTTTATAATACCTACTTCACTAACCTTTATTAGCAGGCTTGATTCCATGCTGAAAGTTGGGCTTAACGACCGTTTATTTGACTTGTAGAAACTGTTTTCAGCAATCACTAGTAAGTATTAATTTATTCACATGTGTAGATTTCGACTACTGTGTGGTCATTACCAATGCTAAAACAAATACAAAAGAACCATTTATATAAAATACATGTCAAGTTTAATGGGATGCAAGGAACTCCGGTTTTTCTTGTTTTATTTTATTTTATTTTATTTTTTATTTATTTATTTTTACATTATTTTGATCATAGTGCATACATCTAATTTATCTGACCTAAAATATTCCCATTTTTGTTGCACTTAAAAAGTTTACTATCAGAATTATAAAAGACCTATTCGTGATAACATACAGTTTTAATTCGCAATTTGTACCGCGTGTGCTCACAGGCAGTGGTCCACACTCTATTGGACTGCGCTCTTTTAGTTGCCTCGTGGCACTCTTTTTAATCTGCCAAACACGCTCCCGTCACTTTTCGTTGACGATGCATCGATGGCCGACCGTGTGTTAGGTTTTATTCGCGCAGCTGGCATTTATCATTCTGTTTAGTGGTGGGCTCATTTAGCTGGTTTCTCGGGCCCCCACCCCCTTTTAATCTGTTGTATCTGTCATGCTTTATGCCTCCTTTTTAACTGGAAGATTTGGGTGTGTGCAGAGTGGCTGGCTCGTCCTGTAATATCCTCGTCACACTCTTCTGCTGTGATGTTTTAGCTTCGTTGACTACTTAGTCTATTCCTTTTGTGTTGTTATTTTTGCATTCACTGGTCACTTGCACATCCCATTTACTGGGTGTGCAGCGTTTACACTACTGGCCATTAAAATTGCTACACCAAGAATAAATGCATATATAAACGGGTATTCATTGGACAAATATATTGTACTAGAACTGACATTATCACGCAATTTTGGTGCATAGATCCTGAGAAATAAGTACCCAGTACTACCTCTGGCCGTAATAACGACCTTGATACGCCTAAGCATTGAGTCAAACAGAGATTGGATGGCGTGTACACTTACAGATGCCCATGCAGCTTCAACATGATACCAAAGTTTATCAAGAGTAGTGACTGGCAAATTGTGACAGAGCCAGTTGCTCGGCCACCATTGACCAGACGTTATCAATTGGTGAGAGATCTGGAGAATGTGCTTGTCAGGGCAGCAGTCGAACATTTTCCGTATCCAAAAAGGCCCGTACAGAACCTGCAATATGGGGTCGTGCATTATCCTGTTGAAATGTAGGGTCTCACAGAGATCAAATGAAGGGTAACGCCATGGGTCGTAACACATCTAAAATATGCCGTGATGCAGCGTCAAGGGTAACCGCAGCTATGGTCTCAGAGCTGATAGTCCATGCTGCTGCAAACGTCGTCAAACTGTTCCTACAGATGGTTTGTCTCGCAAACGTCCCCATTTGTCGACTCAGTGATCGAGACGTGGCTGCACGATTCGTTACAGCCATGCGGATAATATGCCTGTCATCTCGACTGCTAGTGACACGAGGCCGTTGGGATCCAGCAAGAAAAAGAAATAAAAGAAAATAATAAAAAAAGTTCAAATGTTTGTAAATCTATGGAACCAAACTGCGTGGTCATCAGTCCGTAGCTTACAAACTACTTAAACCTAGGTAAACTAACCTACGGACAAACACACACACACACACACCCATGCCCCAGGGAGGACTCGAACCTCCACGGCGAGCAACCGCGTGCTCCGCAGCGAGATGCTTTGGACCGCTCGGCTACTCCACCGCAGCACTTGATTGTGTTCCGCAGAGTATTTATGTAGATGGAGATGTAGATTTGCATTTCAACGCGTCGCCTGGAAAGCAGAGACCAGAGACGTTACTGCTGCCAGTGACCACAGATATGGCAGCACGGAAATTCGGCGTTGCGGTCTGGCTGGTGTGGGGGCAGAGGGGGGGGGGGGCGACTAACGCGTCGCTAATTGGCCGGAGAGCTGGCGGCGAGTCGCGGCTGGTTTAATGCGAGGAGCAGCCGCCGCACAGCCGCCACGACCAGGTCCCATGCTAATGGCCGCCACTGCCTGCCTCCAGGGACACAGCGAGACACCGCTACTGCACTGCGCCGCCACGGCCCTACCAACCCAACAAAGGGGAGTGTTATCAAGTCTACAAGACATCATTTTCGGGCTCCAGCACGGCATTCCGTATAGTCCTCCTGAACCCACCGATTCCATATTCTGCTAACAGTCATTCGATCGCGACCAACGCGAGCAGCAATGTCGCGATACGATAAACCGCAATCGCCAAAGGCTACAACCCGACGTTTATTAAAGTCGGAAACGTGATGGTACGCATTTCTCCTCCTCACAAGAGGCACCGGTGTTTCACCAGGCAATACCGGTTTGTGTATGAGAAATCGGTTGGAAACTTTCCTTGTGTCAGCACGTTGTAGGTGTCACCACCGGCGCCAACCTTGTGTGAATGCTCTGAAAAGCTAATCATTTGCATATCACAGCATCTTCTTCCTGTCGGTTAAATTTCGCGTCTGTAGCACGTCACCTTCTTGGTGTAGCAATTTTAATGGCCAGGAGTGTAATTTTAAAGTTTTTAGCTTATTCTGTGACCTCTAAGCTAGAAACAGGGGACTGATTAACCTGTAGTTTAGTCCCCATTAAACACTCCAACAATAATAACAACACTGACAATTCAAACAGAGAAAGATTATTATTACAGTTATCACTCTATTCTAATACACATTACGAAATCAAAATATCAAAATATGTCTACCGTTTTGGGGGACTGAAAAAAATGCAACGAAAAAGTTAAAAATTTGTGCTGGACAGGGATTCGAACCCGGACTAATCGCTTCGGGTCACCAATAGCCTTAACTAATTAGGCTATCCAGACTCGCTTCCCTTACGACCCATATTCTCAGCCTGCTGCCCATTGATTCCCCTTGCTGGCAGCCTCAACTGGATTCCCGCAAGGAATCGAGCGTTTGAATGTGTCCGCATTAAAATTCTCATTGCCTGTTGTGAGTATATTTACAGTTATTGATGATAACTGTAAATATGCTAGGAGGGATGAAAAGAGCCGCGCAGAAATTTGCCGCGTGGTCTGAGGCGCCTTGCTACGAATTGCGCGACCTCTCCCCGCCGGAGATTGGAGTCCTCCCTCGGTTATGGGTGTGTGTTCTCCTTAGGGTAAGTTAGTTTAAGTAGTCTGTAAGTCTATGGATCGATGACCTCTAGTAGTTTGGTCCCGTAGGTTTACAATCGTTTCATCATTTACTTTTGCGGTGTTGGATGAAATGTATATTCGAAGAATATATCGTCGTGATGTTGCGGTGGACGCCGTCAACAGCAATCCGCTTACATAAGCCGCCTACATAAGCCCCAACTAGCTGCAGATTGTGTTTTATCCATTATGCATATGTTCGAGACTGTTCCCAATGCAGAGTTGAGAATAAAATCCGCTACCAGTGATATTTAATATCGTATTATTTATTAATTACACGACCGGTTTCGGGCTTGTGCCCATCTTCAGGTGTTGCGTGTTGGAGGAGTTTACTGTTTGAAAACAAATTATTTGGTATTAGTAAAGCTACATCAATTGCAAGTGGCGAGATGACATGAAAAGAAAAACACTGTTTACTTCCATTCAATATTGTATCCGAATCGCGATTGTCCATGCGACGCACTGCACAGTGATGATCATAAATTGTAGTAAAAATGGAAAGCAGAATAGAAATAATAGTAAGGAGATTATCATAGGCAAGTGTTCGTAAAAGTGTATAAAAAGTACGTAACATGGACAATTGCGATTTTGATACACTATTAAATGCAGGTAAACAGTGCTTTTGTTTTCACGTCATCTCGCCACCTGCAATTTATTTCGCTATTTTTAATAGAAAATAAGTTGTTTTCAAACAGTGAAATCCACATGTAATATTTTGAATGTTTTAAGCACCTAGCGCGCGGCCGTCGGGGGTTCGAATCCCCCCTCGGGCATGGATGTTTGTGTTGTCCTTAGGTTAGTTTACCTTAGATTAAGTAGTTTGTAAGCTACGGGCTGATGACCACGCAGTTAAGTCCGATGGATTTACAAACATTTGAACATTTGATTTAAGCACCTGAAGATGGGCACAAGGCCGAAACCGGTCGTGTATAAATAAACAATACGATCTTTAATGTGACTGATAGCAGATTTTATTATCAACCCTGTAGCTGAAGATTTCCATGAGGAGATCTGCTCGTTAGCGAGCGATTTTTTTTTTAATTTTTTATTATCTTTTTTATTTATTTATTTCTGGTTTAAGGAGTGTAGTCCTGGCAACAGCCCCGTAATTTCTCCTAGAAGGAGAAATCCGTCGATTCGCGAATGAGCCGCGATTGTGCCTGATGCCTTCCGGTATTTTATTTTCTCCCTTCTCTTTGCAAAGGTACGGACGAGCGTTTGGCAGACAAAGGCGAGCAAATTGATCGGAAGAGAGCGGGCGGACGTTTGCTGGACGGCCAGTAGCGGCGTCGGCTGGCAGTTGTTTACCACTGTGCGTCTGGCCAGGAGGCCGCGCCGGTAAACAGGGACAACGACCCACACTGCGCCACACTCCTGTCTAACACGGCCAAACGACGGCTAGGAGACATTTCGCTGCATCGCTACTACTCTTACCAATAGTACCAACCGAGACATTCGACGCAATGTTCATCTTTTATAACTGTTACGATTTTTAAATACGAATATAACGATTCAATGTCCTTTAAACAAGTCGTTGAAACTGTTCATAAAAATGTACAAGACATCTTATAAAATAGTACGAAACGTGCTACTGCATTGTAAACGCTGTCAATATTCTTCTTAGATTCGTCATTGCCCCAACCGTATCCACTGTGTTTGGTTTTGTACGAGAACATTTAAACCCTTAATGCATAATGTAACTGATCAGCTACATACCTTATTTTTTCCATTATCTCTCAAACTGATCAACAATTTACCCCAAATTCATTTGTAGCTGCTTGTACACATGGTGTTACATATGCTAGCAGCTCGTCCTAGAATTTAGGTAAAGGTAAAGCAGTCAACAATCCGAAGATTGGTTTGAACACCATACTGCTTTACTAGGCATGGTCCTGTTTGGAGGTGGTATTCCGTTGCCTTCCTCCGACCTAATAACTGACTTACCCAGGCAGTTGTAGGGGATCTACCGTTTAAAGTGGGTTGCGAACCACGGTATTTTTCACATAAGCAATACTTGCAGAGGTGAAAGAAGTGGAAAGTGAGAGATAAAAATCCCAGGAGCTGGCGGGGATCGAACTCGCGACCTTTGGATTTGTAGTCTGGCACTCTACCACTGTGCATTATGAATTGCAAAGTACTGCTGAATCACTTAGTTAGCTGCACTGAGTCACTCCTAACATGTGAGTTTCTTTACATTAGTATTCCTTCTTTGCCATTAAAAAGTAGTCAGTCACATACTACTGTTTCATTATGAGTTACTTTCTGGAAAGGTGAGAGGCATAATAGAGACATTTACTACATCGGGTACATCATGAAAGCATTATATAGCTGCCCAGCTATGAACTTTTTGTTACTAGTAGTGCATAATAATTTTAAGGATTTTTGTCAATATTTTTCTCAGTATACACGCACTATACATTGATCGTAGTAGTTTTTATATCTTCAAATAAAAAGTCATGCATCAAAGGCTTAACTTTAGTATGGACCGAGACATCAGAAGCAATTTTGATTTTTCTAAATGGTACGATATACTTTTAAACACGAATACAGTGATTCATCGTCCTTTAACTTATTGTTGAAACTTCTCACAAAATGTTCTAAAATAGTACCGTAAGGCAGTGTAAACGCTGCCAAATATGCCTCCTTTACTTGCATTTGTCATTGAGTTAATCGTTTCGACTATTTTCTTGCTTTCTACGACAACTTTTCATTTAAATACGAGTATACTGAATTGGAAAAAGACATGGGTAGCGAGTATTTATTTATTTACCTATTCCTGCCTTGAGTTAATACTTCTCCTATCCCTTCTCTCTCTGTTCATCTCCTTTTTTCTAAAAACATATTTATCGGAGAATAAATAAGAAATCAGGCTATGTCGCATATCATTCAAAATTATAAGTGCTGTATCCAAACAAAGAAAGATAGTAATCAAAATACAAATGACATATAAAATGCGTACGATCTCATATTTATTGAGTTATATGTTGTACAATTGTATAATTTTTCAGGTATATATTCATTTGTATAAATGACATGTCTGTAAAATCTGTTGCGAATACCATTAGTAGTAAAGAAGCAATAGATTAAAACTTGATGTGTGACATTACTGTTTATGCTCATATCACATGAACTGTGTTGTACTGTGATGCAATTTCGAAGGTACATTCAGCTATATGTATGTATACTATCTGTAAAATTTCCTGCGGCTAGTCTAGAAATTATAAATTGTAACATCATATCGAATGCTGTAGTTTTAGTCCATGAACTGAGGAAAAGGTGTAAGCGGGAAACTTTTTTCCTTTCATTATTTTGATGCGGTTGTCAACGAGAAATAAAGGTTTGAAATTATGTTTAAAGTTTGTTGCAAGTCACTAAGAACTGTCATACACATATATTGTATTTATGAAGTCTCGTCGCATTATGTGGCAGTTTCTTGCAACTACTATCGTTTATGACGTTATATCTCCTGAACCATGTGTCGTATGTGGTTTGTACTGCTACAGCAATTGTTACCTCACGGTAAGGAATATGTGTACCAAATTTGGTTGAAATCGGTCCAGAGTTTTAGGAGAAAATGACAGCATTGTTGCTTAATGCAGCAGTTTTCAGTCTCTCTCATAGTTATGACGTCATGTCACGTGAACAATGTGTTGTACGTTATCCTGACAGTCACGGCGACCATCCTCATGGTTTGAAGCTTACGCGTACATAATTTGAAAAAGATTGGAACAAAACTGTAGATATGTATGAAAACGTATACACAAACATACGGACATTCTGCTTTATACAGGGTGATACGAAAAGGTACGGCCAGTCTTTCAGGAAACATTCCTCACACACAAAGAAAGAAAATATGTTATGTGGACAAGTGTCCGGAAACGATTAATTTCCATGCTAGAGCTCATTTTAGTATTTACGGATGAGGCTTGATTCCAACGTGATCAAATTGTAAATTTTCACAATCAACATGTGTGGGCTGACGACAATCACGTCACCAACACAGGTTTTCTGTGAACGTTTGGGTAGGAATTGTTAGTGATGTCTTGATTGAGCCTCATGTTCTTCCATCTACGCTCAGTGGAGCACGTTATCATCATTTCAAACGGGATACTCTACGTGTGCTGCTAGAACATGTGCCTTTACAAGTACGACACAACATGTGGTTCATGCACGATGGAGCTCCTGCACATTTCAGTCGACGTGTTCGTACGCTTCTCAACAACAGATTCGGTGACCAATGGATTGGTAGAGGCGCACCAATTCCATGGCCTCCACGCTCTCCTGACCTCAACCCTCTCCACTTTCATTTATGGGGGCATTTGAAAGCTCTTGTCTACGCAACCCCGATACCAAATGTAGAGACTCTTCGTGCTCGTATTGTGGACGGAAGTGATACAACACGCCATAATCCAGGGCTGCATCAGCGCATCAGGGATTTCATGTGACGGAGGGTGGATGCATGTATCCTCGCTAATGGAGGACATTTTGAACATTTCCTGTAACAAAGTGTTTGTAGTTACGCTGGTACGTTCTGTTGCTGTGTGTTTCCATTCCATGAATAATGTGATTTGAAGAGAAGTAATAAAATGAGCTCTAACATGGAAATTAAGCGTTTCCGGACACATGTTCACATAACATATTTTCTTTCTTTGTTTGTGAGGAATATTTTCTGAAAGTTTGGCCGTACGTTTTTGTAACACCCGGTATATTAGAAGAAGAAACTAAACTGGGTGCTCTTCAGCCTACAGTCGGCAGCGACCTTTGGCGACTTTTGGACGACCACCTGCAGGTGGGAAACTGGCAGACCAGTGCTTGCAGATCAGTGTCCAGCAGACGGTGAGCAGATTGTAGCGCCGGCGAGCGCATGTCTTCTGGACGGCCGCTAGCGCTGTTTACGGCGTCGCCGGGCGCCGCGGCGCCGCCAGGGCGTCGGCGTCGGCCGCCGCTCCCAGAATGCACTGCGAGCGCCGCCTACACCTGCCTGCCAAGCCAGCGTCGCCTCCTCCCACATCCACCCAGCTCACTGTACAACACAGTAATTCCCCATTCCTGATTAGCCTTTTCGTTGCTGCAGACGTGCTGTGTGTAGTTTTGATGTCATTTTATTCCTCACCTATACAAAAATAAGGTCATTCTGTCGCCTGCGGCTCGATAGCACTGTGGTAGAGTGCCAGGCTACAAATCCAAAGGACGCGGGTTCGATCCCCGCCACGTCTTAGGATCTTTATCTGTCACTTTCCACTTCTTTCACCTGTGGCAGTGTTGCTGATGTGAAAAATATCGAGTAGCGCCGTGGCTCAGAAACAGAATTAAACTGCAGGTCCCCCTGTAACTTGCGGGTAAGTCAGTTCTATGTCAGAGGAAGGCAACGTCATACCATCTGCAAACAGGACCATGCATAGTAAAGGACTGTGGCGTTCAAACCAATCTTCGGATTGTTGACTGATTTATCTCATAAAATACGTATCATCCTATTTCAACCCTTTGTTTAGCACACACAGATATCACGATAAGAAATATCACTATGTTACTTAAATGTGTAGGGCTATGTGAACAGATTTACACGGTTATTTACACGATTTTTTTTTTTTTTCGAAATATAGTTTCTGGTTTGAAAGTAACATTACCCAAAAATCTTTGCATGGTGGTACAGTATCAATACTACACTGTTGTTCTTATGACTATAGAAATTACTGTATTTTGGAATACTTCATGGCAAATGAGTCGTACTTGGTGCAGTGTTCAGAACAGTCCCGTGATTTCCATATTTTACAGTCAAGTATACCTGAAGACAAAACTTGCAAATTTCTTTTAGCCCGAAATCTTACAATTGACAACATATTGTCATATCTGTCATACCGTACATCACTGACTGGTACAGGAGATGCTGTTTCGTTCTTCTTTTGGACTTACTGCTCATTTTGTAGTGTTATACCAGGCCTCCTCTTCCCAATAAATGCAAGCCCATTTTCAGCCTCCCATATAAGAACTCGTCAACAATTTTCCATAATAATCGAACTTCACGGCTTCCATTTACCCTTTTATTAGCAGTTTTCCATGTATCACGAAAAATATCGTCAAAAATTGAAACAAACATGTACCTCGGTAACGTATGCTTGGAGTGTCCGCTAAAGATTGTTTATGGCCAAAAATTTTCGCAAAAGACAACGAAACATCACTTTATTGGAGATCTTAAATGTTAGTTTCAAATACTGTAGCGTATACAAGGATGAAACTTAAAACATGTTTCAGAAAACCACGTGCAACTTCGATATTGCTTGAGAGCAAAATTGCCAAATAAAGAGTTAAGAAAACTACTAGTGGACTAGTGCGAATACTTCGCGCCGTTAGTGGAATGACATAAATTTGGGGGGGAAATAGAAGTAAACTTGAATGTTCACGCATAGTTTTCTTCATAATCAATCAATGCGAATGTTTGAAAGCGCTAGTTACGTCAAAAGGAACTGCCTACTGTAATTAGAACCGAAGATATCGTAAAATATTCAAGTTACGAAGGATATCCCGTTTGAATAAAAATAGAGGATGGAGAGACGTACGTTAATTCTGATACTTTATGACAAATCTGCGAATGAACACGTTTCGTTTAAAGCAAAAGTGAAGGATATCGGTCGGATAGAACGGCCTGACCGATTGACTTTAATTTACAGCAAGGACATCCCCTTAAGAAATATACAGAAGGAAATCGCGTTTGAGTGTAGAAAAAGTAAGGCGAGAGGTATGTAAATCTGATGCTTGATGACAAATCTGTAGATGAATACATTTGGCTTAAAGCAAAAATGAAGGAAATCGGTCGGATAGTTTGGTCTGGGCGACTGATTTTAGTTTTCGTAGATTCTTTTAATAAATAAGATTCGGTGAGAAAGAAACTGATTTTGTAACATCTTACAGTTTGATCGCCTTCTGCGGGTCGCATCTAAGTAAAATGAACCAATTAACTTTATAGTTACGTGCGTACCATGCTAGCGCTGCAGTTACCATAGTTCGACTATTCTAGCGTTTTGGGAGCGTGGTAGTTAGACACGGACCTCATGCTCAGATTTTCGAATAAGGGTAGAGAAACAAATCTGCCGTCCTCTTTCAAACTAACTATTCCGTAATTTGCCTGGAGTGACGTATGAAAATCAACGAAAACGTAAATCAGGGTGGACGGAGGTGGATTTGAACCACCGTCCTCTCGAATGTGTGTTACCACTGCGTCACATCGCTCGCTAGTGTTTTAGGAGAAACTATAAGTGACCAGAATGTTGCTTGATCCTTCACCATCGACAGGGATCAATTGTCCCAAACTATTACCGCGAAGAGCAATGGCAAATGAAATAAAATGAAAAAAAAAAGGATTGGAACTTCCTGGCAGATTGAAATTGCGTGCCGGAACTGGGACTCGAACCTGGGACCCTTGCCTTTCGCGGGCAAGCGCTCTACCACTGAGCTATCCCGACACGACTCACGGTGCCACTCCACAACTTCAATTCTGCCAGTACCTTCGAGTCCCGGTTCCGGCACAGAATTTTAATCCGCACACTCCGCTACAGAGTGAAAGTTTCATTCTAGAACATACGATTTTTTTTCATTTTAATTAAATTTAATCTGTTCACCAAACTAAATGCTATTATACTTGCAGTTCATTGTGCACAGTGGGTTGCTATTGCATATATTAAGTAACTAATCTATAGAAATGCACAATATGATAAAATGTTTATATAGCTTATGGGACTTAACTAGGGTCATCAGTCTCTAAACTTACAAACTACTTATCAACTACCTAACACTAAGGACGGCACAAATATCCATTCCCGAGGAGGATTCGAACCCCCGACCGTAGTAACCGTGCAGACCGTGACTGGCGCGCCGCAGTCCCCTCGGCCACCGCGGCCGGCACACAATATGATAATTTAAGATGATATTCTGGCCATTTGGGAGATGAGCGGCCTGTTCAAATTGTAAACAGTCAGTTTTTATGGAAGCGTCCCTACTGTGTTGTCCCGTCATTAGAGACAGCTTCCGCTGCGCGCTATGATGGAGGCAGCACAGCCGGAGTTGCTTCAGTAGAGACGCGGCCTAGTATCCCGCCTTTCGATGCCTCCGCAGCTGCCGCCTGAAACCCCTCCTTAAAATTCGTTGTTCGAAATTATAATTTTTCTGTTTCATAAGTTAGATTTTATAACGGGAATTCGAAATCAACAGTTCTATGAATATTGAAATTAGCGGCAAGACAAAATAGAAGCTGGTTAGCAAGCAAGGAGCGCAATTAGTATCAGAGTATCATATAAAAGCATTTTACTAGTACAATTAGACGTTTCTGCTGCTTGAATTCTTATCGATCAGAAGTGAAAGCTAGTTGTGTCAATCAGTCACTATATTGTAGCTTTAACGCGAAATTTAATAGATTTAAATGGTCTTATATCAGTTAAAAACATACATCGAGCACGGAAGTTGTGAGTCGATATTAATGAACTTCGTAGATGAACTGGGGGTTAAATAAAAAGTAAAATTCAATGTTGTTGTTGTTGTTGTGGTCTTCAGTCCGGAGACTGGTTTGATGCAGCTCTCCACAATACCCTATCCTGAACAAGCCTTTTCAACTCGACATAAGAACGGCAACCTACATCTGTCTGAATCTGCTTACTGTATCCATCTCTTGGTCTTCCTCTTCTGTTTTTATCCCAAACACTTCCCTCCAACGCTACATTAAAAATTCCTTGATGTCTAAGAATGTGTCTTACCAAAACGCAAAACGCAATGTTTTTAATTCTTCACCCTGAACTTTGATTCCTTCTCCAAATTTCTCCTTGCTTTCCTTTATAGCTTGCTCAATGTACAAATTGAACAACATTGGAGAAAGGCTACAACCCTGTCTTACTCGCTTCCAAACCTCTGCATCCCCTTCATGCCCTTCAACTCTGACAACCGCTGTCTGGTTTTTGTACAAGTTGTAAATAACCTTACGCTACCTATATTTTACTCCTGCTTGCTTCAGAACTTGAAAGAGCTTATTCCAATCTACACTGTCAAAAGCCTTCTCTAAATCTACAAAAGCTAGATATGTAGGTTATCTTTTAGGATAAGCCGTAAAGTGAGTATTGCCTCCCGTGTTGTTACATTTCTCCTGATACCAAACTGATTTTATTTAGTTCGGTTTGTTTCAGCACTGAGGCTGATATTTTACATAGATTTATTGAAATACAACTACATTGATTTACTATTGTGTGTTTCAGCATTACAGGTTTATGCAAGACATTTAAACAGATATGGTATTATAAATTTACACATTATATGTCACAGGATTCTCTGCTGTAGACCTATATATTTATTCAGCCTTTTTTTGAATAAAGACAATGAGTGACAGTCTTTTAGTTCTTTTGGTAAATTGTTGTACTGGCTAATATCTTTGAAAAATATGCAGTTTTGACTTTTTTTTTATTTTTACACTCCAAGTAGCAGTTGTTGCTACTTCTTGTATTATATTTATGGACCTCTTTCACTAAAGTTAGTCTATTGCCTAAATAGTCTGGACACATTCCTAATTTAATCTTATGAATAAAAATCATTGCTTGTAGTGTGATGAACTGTTTGACAGACAACCAATTTAATGTTGCCAACATATATTCAATTCCAGTGTACATATCACAATTCAGTATTAATCTCATGCATCTGTTTTGTAATATCTGTAGCCTACTCACCAATGTCTTGTTACACAGGTACGATATTGATCCAGCATATGAAAAGTGAGGCATTATGATGGTGTTGTACACTGTCATTCTGTTCTTTTCTGTTAACATTTTCCTAATCCTGCTAAGGAATTCTATTTTTTTTACCTATCTTCTTGGTTATATAATTTATATGCTCATCCAGTTTTAACTTACTATCTACAATCACTCCCAAGTATTTATAAGAGCTAACCCATTCAATTTTTTTCACCATCAATAATCTTCCCTAAGGTCGGCTTCAATGAAATTATCATAGACTGGGGCAGTTAAAAATTTTGTCCAAGAGATGTACGATGCAACTTCGCTTACGTCGTCTCACATAAACTGATGTATGGACGTACGTGCATATTCAAAGTGAACTTACGTGTGTAAACATTTACTCGGAATATTGACGTATAAGTACAGTGATGTCTAGCACTTAGCTACAGTTTCAGGGCGTCATCCTGGCTGCCCCCACCACCGCCACCGCCTCGCCTGTCGCCCCTGTTCGCTCCCCCCCCCCCCCGCCCCCCCCCACCCTGCGGTTCCTTTTGTGTGGCCGCAGCCTGTCGCGCTAATCACCCTGCCACCGCGCCACTCTTTCTGTCATTGTTCCGCGGAAACCACGGCGCCGCAATCGCCAGCTGACTGGCGCCAGCAAATGACGCGTGGCCGCCTGCACAGCCACCTACTGGCACGTCGGCCGTTCTGTAATACCGCCAGTTCTGATACGCGTCGTCTGGTAAGGCCGTGGTCACAGTGGATCCGATATCGGCGGGTTTTGCCGACGACAGACATCGGCGGAAAACGGCCGATCGCTTCAAATCAGTACTCCACTATGGGCATGGTCACAGTGTAGCCGATCTCACCGCCCGAACGTAGCGACTTCGGACGACTGTCGGTGAAATTCAAATGAGTTTGTTTTCTTCGGTCAAATCGACCGACGTTCTCACATGCTAGATATGGACGGTGAGCAACTGATACGCTTAGTGAAATAATGAAAGAGATTGTGGCACCCAGAAGACGACAAATATCACAATCGGATTATAGTTCGGAATCTATGGTCTGCTATTACAGTTTTTTGAAACCCCCAATTATAACCTCAAAAATGTGTTCAACCCGGGATTTTGGCGTATCTTGATGTTATTGTAGTGGCTCTCTTACGTTCTTTTGCATTGTGATAATTGGGTGTTAGCTGTCCACAAATTATTCTTACTGGTTCTGGCGTTCTTTAACAAGGTGATGAGTCTGTTCTATGAAATGGCCTGCAAATTTGGTGCAGGCCTACGTGTGCTTCCTTTTTTCAGTGGTTTCTGTGTGAAAAATTATTCTTAATTTCACACTTGTCTTTCGCAAATATATTGAATTACCGTCATGATGTTCAATGTACCGTAACTTCATTTCGTTCATCATAATCGGATGTTTCTGGGTGGCCTATAACTGTGTTCTTTATGGAATTAAATACTGAAAAACTGCATCCATTATGTATTTTTATGCTTAGCACAACGCATTTTGAGAATTTTTCTCGATTTTAGTGTCTGTTTGCATAAATACATCGTGAAGTTTCCATGTGTGATTTTATGCAGCTCTTGCCCAGATGTACCATAGTCTTTTTGAGGTTACTGTAATGAGGGAAAAAGTAGCATACCGTACATAATAAAATCTTGGCAACTTTTTTACGTACTAAATAGTACGTCTGTCTGTACTTGCAGGTATTGTGTCTGCTCCATTAAACCGGATATCACAACACAAAAATCGTCAGTTATACTTGTTTTTGTGCACAGATAGGCCTAAGTTACGATTATTATGTTGTATATTCTGAGTAATGGAAGAGGCACAATACCTTTAAGAAGACAGAAAAAGTTATGGTTTTTAACATTAGGATAAAACACACACCTCAATATTTATTCTGTCCGATTTTCCGAACTTCGGTAGCTAACCTAAAAGAAACAACTGAAGTGCATCAGGAAATCACACACTAAAACGTCGAAAAAGTGCCGTACTTATGTAAACAAATGCACCAGAGGATGCGAATATAGCTCGAAATTCGTTGCGATAAGCAATAAACTTCCCTAACTGGTGTAGTTTTTCATTATTTAAAGCATGGAGGTTAACTGGTGTATGTCTGCACAACTTCAAAGAAATTCAGCAATACCGTAATATTGCATGTCACTGTTACCACGAAGTATCACAAGTATGCAAAAGAAATTTCTTCTTTTACCGGTACCTCAGATATTCGTAAAGATTATCTGGGAGTAGCAATAACTGAGGACAGCACATAATCCTCGCCACTTTCTTCTTTCCAGACATGTGTAGCTCATTCGTATACATTAGAAATCTTTATTAATAACAAAAGCCGAATAGTAGCACTAGTATCGAAGCATAACAATGTCGGTGGGATCCATTGCACCCCAGGGAATTAAAATCTAATATACTTCAGACACAGAATACATTCAAACCTAACCTAACTTTCTCCTTTAACCGAACCAAGTGACAAGCTATATCGGATGCAATGTGACCACGCCACCGGTCGGTATTTTCAGTGTAACACGGTCGACGGCGTCTGGCGACGCTCTGTCGGTGCCGCTGTGAACGATGCCTGAGTCTTATCACATCAGAACCACACCGGTAAAACAATGGAAGACTCATTTGTAAAGCACCTGAAATGTTATAACTACTTCAGAAATCAGTGGAGATGTTTCATATTTGACGCTAAACATGTAAGTAAGCGAGGTCATGTTCAGAAAACGTTTAAGATGTCTTACATGTTCTTTTCTTCCTCTTCTTAGAACACTGTCCATTTAATCCATTTTTTCTTCTTTTTCTTTTTCCCTTCTTTTTCATTCGTTCAAATTTTCAGTTTTATTTCGAATTCGATGAAATTATGCACATTTCATCTACAAATCAAGACAAAAGTCGCTGTCTACCAGGTGACTCCAGTATGCCGTTTTACTCTGATCTTGATGAAATTTTCCAGATTTGACCTTGAAAACAACAGCAATATATGGGTCTACCTAACATTTCGTAAGGTCTATGTCAGAGGGTACCTTATAACAGACTTCATTTGACTCATCACGCTGAAAGTTGGCACGTGCAGTTCGTATTACGTTTTCTTCAACAACATTTTTGGAAACGTTTTTGTTTCACTTTGTTGGGCAACACCACTGTTATTTAAATTTATATATAGAGAACAGTCTACAGTGCAATAATTTATTTTATTCCACTAGTTTTGGTATTCTTTTAGACCATCTTCAGGAATTTTAGCTCCACAACATCAATGGAGCTAAAATTCGTGAAGATGGTCTAAAAGAAGACCGAAAATAGTCGAATAAAATAAATTATTGCACTCTAGACTCTTCTCTATATATAAAAATTTTTACACTCCGCAAGGCACCTTGCGGAGCATGGCGGAGGGGTGCCTTGCAATAAACGTCGACGCCGTTTTTACTGATCGTCATGTTCGCAGATACCTCTTTATTGTTTGTAAACAGTTGAGGAGCAGGTGCACCGACGACTTAGATTCAGGAAGTGTCTCGCCTCTAGATGGCAGTAACGCACATGCCGACGTGAACAACAGACCGTCAGTTGCAGGTGATCCGTACGTGCGAGACCATAGAGCCTTGACCGAAAGAAGTATATCCTCAGTCTGTTGCATTTTTGAGAGTGATATAGTGATTTGTAAGAGCACATTTTCCAGTTATTCAACTCTGGTATTGAATTCCACAGAGCACATTTTCCAGTTATTCAACTCTGGTATTGAATTCCACAGTCGCAATACTAACATCAACCTTCCTGCAGTCACCCGTAATCAGTTCAGTGCTTCCGTACCCAACAACATGATCAAGCGTGCCTGGAAGAAAGCTACATTTTCAGGCTCGAAATCTCAAATCACTTTTTTAATATATACGAGGGGTCTTATTTGCTTTTGCCGCCGCTCAGGCCTCAGACAGACTTAGTCCGCCACTGAGCAAGCCGATATCAGTTTCTTTGGCTGTTCAGTGTATAATGTCATAAATATTGATGTAATACACAAACACACAGACTCTCTCTCTCTATTCGTTACTCGGTTCAGACTCTTCGGGGCCCCATAAACCAAATCACGCCACTTTCCTCTGTCCTGCACTGTCCCCCGTAGAAGTTCCAGGTTGTAACACGTTGCTTCTAGTGCATACAATTTTTCCGAGCATCACTGTTTTTTCCAATGAGGAATGTCTTCGCATTATGTGTTCTAAATAGGTCAGGTTTTGTTTTAATATTACGCCTTCCAGGCAGCACTCTGTTTTTATTTGCTCTAATACAGATGTTGGTTCTCTTTGTCGTCCATGAAACTCTTAAAAATTTTCCTCCAGTACCACCATTCGAAGGAGTTAATTCTTCGGCGTTCAGCCTTTCTAATAGTCCAGGTCTCATATTCGTACATCGCAACTGGGAAACCTTCACCGCACGTATCTTTGTTGCCAAAGTTAAATCTCTGGGTCTTGTAACCTCATCAAGGTTTGACATCGCCTTTTTACCGAGCAACAAGAGTCTCCTGATTTCGTGGCTGCAGTCGCCTTCATGAGAGATATGGGAACCAAGATAATTGAACGTGGACACTACCTCCATGCATTTTCCTCCTATATGCCACGAATTGATAGGTGTAGTTGCTATAATTTTGGTTTTCTTCACATTTAGCCAGAGACCGGCCTTTTCATTTTCGTTTTTCACCTATAGCAAGGGATTCTTTAATTCTTCTTCACTTTCAGCCAGCAGTATGGTATCATCTGCATCTCTGAGGTCGTTTACATTTTTTCCAGCTACTTTAATTCCCGCCTCTTCTTCATCTATCCTGGCATTCCTCATAACGTGCTCTGAATACAGGTTGAATAACTTCGCAGACAATGTGCAGCATTGCCGAACCCCTTTCTGGATCTTTATCCCTTTCGTTGTTCCATGCAGACATAATGAAAGAAATAACTTTTTTTTAATGGAGCGAAAATTAGCAAGGTCATAAGTCATCAAGCGTTCCAGAACTTCTAACAAATATTAATCTTAATTGAAAAACCTTTCATAAACTACAATTATATATTTTTCACAACATTACAGCGTTCTATGGATTAAATAAATCGCAATTTGCGATCAGTTATGGCTTCACCGTACTAGGTTTAGATGGAATACCAAATTGCGGCGAATGAAAATTTGTGCCCGGCCGGAATTCGAACCCGGGATCTCCTGCTTACTAGGCAGACGCGTTCGCCACTCCGCCACAGAGGACACAGTACTCAGCCCCACTGCACAGGACTCTTCCCTGCACGTCTTCCGCCACACCCAAATCTCCATTCGCCACGCTGTCTCTTTCCGGTTATCACGGCCTATTTGTTCTGTAATGCGCGCAGCCTGAATACTGTATTCCCGCATCAGGGAGAAAAGACCATGAGGTATCGAGACACAATTAATTGTCGTCAGGAGCCCAGCCTCGGCTTGTATACAATTATATATTTTTGACGACGTTACAGCGTTCAATGAATCAAATAACTCGCAATTTGCGATTAGTTATGGCTTCAGTGTACTAGGTTTAGATGGAATACGAAAGACGTGCAGGGAAGAGTCCTCTGCAGTCGGGCTGGTCACTGTGTCCTCGGTGGCGGAGTGATAAGCGCGTCTGCCTTGTAAGTGGGAGATCCCGGGTTTGAATCCCGGCCGGGCACAAATTTTCATTCGCCGCACTTTGGTATTCCATCTAAACCTAGTTCAGTGAAGCCATAACTGATCACAAATTGTGATTTATTTGTTTCATAAACTATTCTCATTTAAATCCTTATAGACAAATATTGCTCACAGTAACTCATTTGTCAAGTAAGCGTCCTTTTTCTTCTTGTTCTTCACTTCATGGACTAGACATTCCTGCCCGTTCCGCCGTCTCATGGTTCGTAATCAAAAGCTAGAGGGTGTTTTATATGCGGGAGTCATGTTCTGGTTTGTCAGTTGCAGACGGAATGCCCCCTCTGTCGTCGGTTGGCAGGCCTGGTGCCGGCTATTAGTGGCAGTGGCTGCCTCCCCCTACCCTCCCCCGCCCTCGCCGCCCCTAAAGCCACCCCTCGCTTTTCAGCCCCGACACGCGCCAGATTGCCTGTCGCTCACCCTAAATATCCACTCTGCCGGCCCATTGCCCGACAAACACTTCTGGGCCGTCTAAAGTGGACATCCTCGGCGCTATAAAGTCACCCGGCTGATGCATTGCTTGTCCAGAGTAGCGAACCATCTGCGTACTTGCGGCGCAAATGTTGGCTACAAATGCCCAAAGAAGGGGCTTCAGAGGATACCCTCAGTCCAACATACACAGTCGCCGCGAAAGTTGTTACCAACTGACAGTTGCAACGGCACTAGCGCTCCTAGTGGTGGGCAAGGAGTAGTAAGTGTAATGTTTGTTTACAGTCACCTCTGTACCTAATTAAACAAATAGTTTCTGTGATGTTTGCGTTTCAAGGATTAGTACATTATCCGTGTACATAAATAATCGTGCAGTAAATGTAAAAACAATTGAATTTGAATGATTCAATTATATAAACAACAACATATTCAAACACGTAGTAGAAGCGTCAACTATTTATTTTTTTCCACGATGTATTCTTACTGACAAAAAAGGGATATCGCAAAATCATATACGAGAAATTCGTTTCCTCTATATAAAACGTTTGCGGTTACTTCCAGGCAATTTCCGTATTTTTTCCATATTTGGTGTTGATTTTTGTTTCTTCCTATGACGCTGTTATTTCTGTAGTCATGTTGTCATGTTTTCTCCAGTTGTTTTTTTTTTTTCTTTTTTTCAAAAATTCTTTCTCTTTTTCTAATGTAGGTGCTTTTTCTCAATTTATATGTAATTATTTGTCAAGTTAGGTACCTTTTTTGCGAGATTTAGAGTTACTTTCTTATACATGTTATAAAAAAAATGTTTAAATGTTTGTAAATCTATCGGACTAAACTGCGTGGTCATCAGTCCGTAGCTTACAAACTAGTTAAACTAAGCTAAAGTAACCTAAGGAGAAAACACACGCACACACCCATGAACCTCCCACGGCGAGCAGCCGCGCGCTCCACAGCGAGGCTCCTTAGACCGCTCGGCTACTCCACCGCGGCACATGTCACCACTTTGGACTTTCTTTTCTGTCAAATTTGGTGTGTCCTTTTCCAAAACAGGCATTTATTTTGGCATATGTAATTTTTCGGCTGCTTATTGCAAATTTCTATTTGTTTATTGCCAATTATACTGTTTTTATTGCCAATTTCGGTCTGTTTGTAACCAAATTCGGTGTTTTGTGCCAGTTTCTCTGTTGTTTTCACGTCACATCGTAGATGGTACAAGAAATTCAGCCTTAAGTGAAGAAGACTGTCATCTATTTTAATTTGCTAAACGTGAAGACCTGCAACAGCGTCATACTCTGACCACAGATTTCACGACATACAACCTCCCCCCCCCCTCAAGTTTTAAAGCCATTAAACACTCACCTCTTTCCACATACATACATATTCTGCTAGACATCGTGTGGTGCAGTCAAATCATTTTATTTTATATTCTACTCCGTACGAACCCGAAGATCTGTTGTTTTGTATTCGCGATCACCGTGCGAACGTTGTCGGTAGCAGGATCCTTATGCAGTTGCCTAAATTTTGTCAGTAGTATTCCGTGGAATGAATTTCGTTTCCTCCAGCTACTTTCACTTTCGCTCACGAAAAATCTCCGTAACAGTCGCTTCTTAAATGAAGCCCGCCCCTGAATTCTTTTGATGTCTTTCTTTAGTCCGAGACAAAACATGCCAGCACTACTCAAGAATGGGTCCAACATGTTTTCTACATTCGGTATGCTTTGCAGATAAGCTAATCCTTCCCAAAACTTCGACAGTAAAATGGAGTTCGCCATTCACCTTCTCCACTATCCTCGTTACGTCCTCGTTCATATCGCTCTGCAACGTTATCCTTAGATAACTGTATAATCGACGTGACTCTGTTCAGTAGCACACTCGTAATTGGTGTAATCGTACGTTTCAGGGTTGTTTCTGGCACTCATCTACATTAAGCGACGCTTTTCTACTTTCACAGAAATTTGTCACCATGTTAGAAAGTAGTCTGTATTTGAAAAACGCTATACCGGAATCCCGTCTCCACCTATCTAACGACTTTCAAGAGGAACATAAATTTTATTTTTAATATTACCAGTAATTGTTGTTGTTGTGGTCTTCAGTCCGTAGGCTGGTTTGATGCAACTCTCCACGCTGTGCAAGTCTCTTCATCTGAGAATACGTTCGGCAACCTACATCCTTTTGAATCTGCTTACTGTATTCGTCCCTCGATCTCCGTTCATGATTTTTACCCCACACGCTTCCTTCTAAGTTGACAATTCCTTGATGTCTCAGAATGTCTCCTACCAATATATCCATTCTCTTAGTCAGGGTATGCCAGAAACTCCATTTCTTCACGATTCGGTTAAGCACTTCTTCATTAGTTACGTAATCTACCCATATAATTTTCATCATTCTGTAGCACCACATTTCAAAAGCTTCTATCATCTTTTTATCTGAACTCCTTATCGTCCAAGTTTCACTCCCATACAATGCTACACTCCAGACAAATGCTTTCAGAAAGGACTTCCTAACATTTAAATTGGATGTTAATAAGTTTCGCTTCTTTAGAAATGCTTTTCTCCTCATAGCCATTCTGCACTTTATATCTTCTTTACTTCGGCCATCAGAAGTTATCTTGCTACTCAAATAACAAAATTCATCTACTACTTTTATTGTCTCATTACCTAATCTAATTCCTTCAGCATCGCCTGATTTTCTGACATTGCATTCCATTATCTCCGTTGTACTCTTCTTAATGTTCATCTTATATCTTCCTTTCAAGACAGTCTCCATCCCATTCAATTGGTCTTCTAGTTCTTTTGCGGTCTCTGACAGAATTATGGTCCGAATTAAAAATTATAAAGCTTAATACTCTACTCATTAAGCAGCATAATCCTAAGTTCTTAAGTTAGATGTTTAACACAATAAGTCGAGTATTAACAGTTAAAACTGCGTGTTTTTCTTAAGACAGCGGAAGTGACGGCGGCCAAATGCGCTTTATTTATTGATCCAGTATTTGAGAAAGAGAGCACTTTGCGACATTCCACGGAGTTTACACGTGGTTTCAAACATTTCCGAAACATCTTCCCTCTCCCAATGCCCCCTCTCCCATCCGCCCCCCCCCCACACACACACACACGTACAAAATAATGAAAGGAAAAAAATTCACTTACTGCATTTGCACTGTTCATCTACCGGCCTCCCGTATAAGTGAATATACTAGGCGCGTCCAGAAAGCAAGTTCCGTTTGATAATGAAATGAAATTGTACACAGATACAGAAGAAATTTTTATTGCACAAAATTCTACAACTCTTAAACTACTTTTCCACATAACTGCCGAAATTTTGTAGGCACTTGTCATACTGTGCCACAAGGTTTTGCATGCATCCTTCACAGAAGGTTACCGCCTGTGTATTCAACCATGTGGTAACAGCTCTTTATCATCATTCAAGTGTTGGCCACTAAGGACAGATTTTAGATGTAAGAAGAGATGAAAGTCGCTAGGAGAGAGGTCCGAGCTGTATGGTGTATGATCAAACAGGTCCCATTGAAATTTCCGTAAAAATTGTTTGGTCACATTCGGTGTGTGAGGTCAGGCATTATCGTGAAAAAAAAAAAAAATCTTTTGATAGTAATCCTCTTCTTACACCTAAAATCTGTTCTTTGTGGACAACACTTCAACGATGATGACGAGCTGAAAGAACATGTTACCACATGGTTGAATACACAGGCGGCAACATTCTATGAAAAAGGCACACAAAACCTTGTGCCATGCTATGACAATTGCCTACAAAATTTCGGAAGCTATGTAGAAAAGTAGTTTAATAGTTGATATTTTTGTACAAACAATATTTTTTCTGTATCTGTACACGTTCGTTTTATATAACCAAACGGAACTTATTTTCTGGGCGCGCCTCGTAGCAGCCTTCTCAGTATCATCATCTTTCTCAGACACTTTCTCAAAATGTTCCGAAAGTGTCACGTAATATTGTAACATTACAAAGAATATTATCCTTCATTTGGGTATTTTCGTTAATAAACGAGTTCCTCTGCCTAAAATCATTCGTCGCTAACCTCATTTCCATGGTTTCAACCAGTTGCGAAAGATAAGGGTAGCGAGTTTTAGTTCTCCTTTAGGCAAGGCTTATACAGAAAGCTCCACTGTGGCATAAGAATTTAAGTGTATCTTTAAACTGGCGTTGAGAAAATCAATAACGTAGTATATTCCATTTTTTATTATTTACAACATTTTTTCCTATTTTTTCCAGGTAAGCGAGTTTCAATGGAAGCGCCTACTCGGTCTGCAACCCGCCGCGCAGCGCTGTAAGTAACGTTGCCCGCACGGCAGGCGCTCCCGCTTGCCAACTACCTCCCGAAGTTGCTGCAGTAATAACAGATGCCTTGAGCGACGTTCTTTCGATGGAGACACAAGATCCCAAAAGTTGAGCGGTTTTAATCAAAGTTTTTTAACAAAGTTACTCTTACAAACTGTTTAACGTATCAGAGTTTCACGTTTGAAGGAAGTTCGGAACGAATCGGATCGGACCCTTCCTAACAAGGCCAGTATGATATTACATGCTTTGTCGTCAAAGGAGATCCGTAATTTTTTTTTCAGAGCCTTCTCCGCCCATAAACCAGCAGCCAGGGGATTGTTGAAACGGTGCAACTAAGAGTTTGGGAAAAAAGCCATCTTACTGCACAGACATTTAATTTCCTACCGAGACTAGTTCACGGTGTTTTCTCCGCTTTATAACATTTTTATGACAGTAGAAGCAACAATAAAACCACCTGGCTGCACCTCGACGCGTAGAATCGCTCCTCACTGCATTCGTGATAATTTCTCTTATTCTGTTATCTTCACCTTCCTTCGGCTGAACAAAAACGTCACTGAAAGTCGCCTGTAATTCAAAAACGTAGATATATCTAGTTTTTCGCGACCGATATAAGTTATTTTACTCGATAAAGTGAATGGGCCTGACTTCGGTTTCACATAAAATCTGTTTTGGTGAAATGTATCAACTTCCGTTTACCCAGTGTTTGAGGTTGATCAAGTCTCAATGTCACGGAATTATAATTCCTTTCGTTAAAAACTCAGAAAGAACACTTATTTTGAAAACATTAAAACATACAATTTTTGTGACGTATAAAATTATAGCAGAGAGAATTTTTGTAAGGACACACACATTCAAAAATAAGTTGTAACTATCAGAAATATTAAATGACTTTTTCCAAAGCTCTTTCACAGAGGAAGATTGTGTGTAGCCATAAGATATTGAAATAAGTATAATTGGTAGTGTTGCTGGAATAGTGAACAGTTCGCAAAACATTTTCATAGGAATCGTCTCTATACTTACAAGACGCATTTGTTGTCAATCTGTCTGTTCTCTTATAACTCAAGATCCAGACAACCAAATAACGTGAAATTTGGCACACTTACACAAAATTACATGGGGAAGGTTCTTAAACACGTTTCGTTCCATATTTTGGAAAACCAACAGGAAAATTTGAAAAAAAGTGAAAGTGCGTTTTCAATGTGTCCGTGTAAATCTGTATCTTCCCAGTGATCTTGATAAAATTTTGCACAATTGACCTTCAAAATAAGAGGAAGGGCACTGTGTACATAAAATTTCGTTCAATGCATGGTGGAGAGTACTTATGGATTTCGCCAAAATATACAGTCTTGTTCCAATCTTGATGAAATTTTGTAAATATTTTTTACATACTACAAATGGAACTGCCAAAAATGTTGTTTATGACATTGCTTTAACATAAATGTACCCTTTTATTACATGCAAATAAACGGTTTTGTAGGCTTCTACAGAAAACCTTATTTTAAACCCGGGCAAAGCCGGGTACCCGCAGCTAGTTCTTTAATGACGCGTTTCGGAGGTAACATCATCAGATTTGTATCTGTTGGTGACTTCAGTCACTCTCACAGAAGATACATTTACATGGATGATACAAGCTGTTTGTGACATGGACAAGTGCAGTCTACCTATGGTAGTCACCAACATATACAAATCTGATGATGGAATCTCTGAAACATGTCATTAAAGAATGATTTCTATGAAAATGTTTGGCGACCTATTCAACATATGCGCAGTACTACCAATTATACTAAGTATGGGCGCCTGCCTCTATCGTGACTTTATGTCGCTTTTACAGTACTGAAATAAGTGTCAGAGGGAAAGCCGCTGGACCTGGTGGGATACCAGTTCGATTTTACACGTAGTATGTGCAGGAACTCGCCCCTCTTCCATCAGCAGAGTACCGAAGGTGTCTGAAGGAGCGAAGAGTTCGCAAGAATTATAAAAAAAAGAGCAGGTCATTTCCGTTTACAATGAGAGTCCTCGAACAGACGTGCATAACTACGTAGGGTAAACTTTGGTCATTTCGTGAGGATTTCGGTATTAAGTGAATTTAAAGTACATAAAAAATATTTTGAAAGCCTGCTGAATTACATATGTTAGCTTGTCCTTAAATGCATTACTCAATACACTCAATTTTGTGATTAGTTTATTCTACATTCTCTCCCTTATGCTTTCGTCAAGTATGAATTTTGTAGGTTATTTCGTGGTACCATTGGTAAGTTCGTGACACTACTTGGGTAATTTCGTGATAGTGCATTAATTAATAAAAGCATTGTATTCTTATAAAATATTTTATTTTGACATTTTACGACGTTGAGACCAAATTAAACAAAAAATCGCCTGAATCCATAGACTATTTGAGAAGACTGTATAGGGTGGCCCAAGATGGCAGTTAAAATCCTAAGATTTTTACTAGCGAAGCTACGGCTATTCCGTCTAAACTAACTAACGCAAAAACACGAACCTTAATCAGAAAAAAATATTTATATCACATAAAAAACTGTGCAAAATAAAAGTATGTTACCTTGTTAATATGAGGAGTAATCAGTACTTTGAAAACACATGGGATTTTGCAGCGCGAAATCGAAATGCAACTACCCCCAACGGAACAAAACAACTGACTGTGCTGCCAAGGCCGCTGGTTAGCGACTGCTCTTCTAGCTTTGTTGGTAAATCCGTGAAGAGGAATCCACGAAGTATCACGAAATAAGCAATGCCACCAACTTACCAAGGTTTACGCTATTTATATGTCTGATATTGGTCAGTTGCAAAATTTTTAAACACATTTTGTGTTCGGGTATCATGTTATTTCTGGAGATCGGAAATTTGATTTGGCTTCCGAAAGCAACGAACAAGTGAAACACAACTCTAGGTATTCATCGGCCAGAACCAGAGGGCAGTGGACAAAGGCTTCTAAGTAGATGCCGTGTTTCTTGACTTTTGCGAGACGGGCGTTCGACACCGCTTCGTACAGTCGCCTGATGAAAAAAGTGCGACCATATGTAACAACAGAGCAACCGTGTGCTTCGAGGCGTTTCTGGCTAACAGAACGCAGCATGTAACTTTGATTGGGGACAAGACTTCAGACGTTAAACCGATCTCAGGCGTGCCCCAGAAAAGTGTTACGTAGCCGCTGCCATCTGAAGTCGGGACTCTTCTGACCACGCCACAGTTTTACAACCGTCCATGGTCCAACCGATGTGGTCCCGACCAGAGGAGCTGCAGCTGATGTCGCGCTGTCGGCAAAGGCGCTAGATAATGCTGTCGTTTCCCGTTGGCGTGTTGTTCGTGTTATCATCGACAGCCCTAACAGAAGGCGCTGCTCTGTGTCACTAAGTATAGCCGGCCGACCATTGCCTTCTCCGCAGTGAGAGCTAATGGCGTCATCGGCACACTCTTAGCACCGTAGCTCTCAGAATATGCAAGGCCTACATGAAGTGTTCCACCCGTTTGGATCCATCAGCCATTCCGCGTTCAAAATCTATTACTTGTTGTCGTGCTGCCGTTATAACGCCAGAGGCCTCTGCTCGTGCGCCACCAGAGAAGAAATGACTGTTCTGCCAAAGCACCGCTCCGCCCTTTTGTGCCCTGTGGACGAATTACTGTGCCCGTAGATACCGCTGTGCCTGTTCTCAACTCCAGGTTTTGGCAATTTTACGAGCACTAGAGTCAGAAATTTGAACTTTTTTGTGACAGTAAATTAAATCAAATGTTTATCTTAGAGATAAAACAAGAAATATTCCCTCAGTATTTGCTGCACCTGAGTGATGCGTGTGTTTTGCGCACAGTACGGTACTGAGACACTGTCGGCTATGAAACCATGAAAGGTTCAATATTTCCTTTCCTCGCAACACTGTATTTGTTACCGTAGGTGCTGTGTCTTTGGGTGTCTGAGCATACGACTCTAGCGTGTCTGCAAATTCATATGTTTTGCACAGGAATTTGCATTGCCCTCAGTTGTAATTAGTCAAACCAATTTCCATCAGTTACTACGTGACAAATAATAGCTAGATTACCTGTGGATTTGAAATTTATGTCCTTATGTGAAGTAACAGACTCACGTGAGTACGTAATCGAAACATGTTTCCTTTTCGTTTTCCTGTAATACTTAATAGCACCCATGATGTAATTGGTCGAGAAACAGAATATGAACATCTTTGGCTGACACGCTCAGAAATTTGTACTTCAATATCCAGTCAGTATAGAAATCACCGTGTAAAGTCAATAATTTGCTTTATTTTATTTAAGCTCATGGTTCAGGGTAGTTTCAGGGGTAAGACAAGGCTGTAACCTGTCACCACTGTTGTTCATACTATTCATGGATCATATGTTGAAAACAGTAGACTGGCAGGGCGGGATTAAAATAGGTGAAAACAAAATAAGCAGTCTCGCATATGCGGATGACTCAGTTGTAATGGCAGATTCGATTGAAAGGTTCCAAACTAATATTTCAGAGCTCGATCAGAGGTGCAAGGATTATGATATGAAGATCAGCATCTCCAAAACGAAAGTAATGTCTGTGGGAAAGAGATTCAAACAGATTGAGTGCCAGATAGGAGGAACAAAGTTAGAACAGGTAGCCAGTTTCAAGTACCTGGGATGTATTTTCTCACAGGATGGCAACACATCGAAAAAAACTGTAATTGAGGTGCAGCAAAGTTAATGCAGTGAGTGCTCAGCTAAGATCTACTCTCTTTTGCAAGAAGGAAGTAATTACCAATACTAAGTTAGCAGTGCACCGCTCTATCTTTCGACCAACTTTGTTGTATGGGATTGAAAGTTGGGTGGATACAGGTTACCTTATTCATAAGGTAGAGGTTATAGATACGAAAGTAGCAAGAATGATTGCAGGTACTAATAGATGGGAAGAATGGCAGGAGAGTGTCCATAAGGAGGAAATCAAAGAAAAACTGGGAATGAACACCATAGATGAAGCAGTTAGAGCGAACAGACTGAGATGGTGGGATTAGGTTACACGCATGAGAGAAGCAAGGTTACCTAAGAGACTCATGAGCTCGGCAGCAGAGGGTAAGAGGAGTCGAGGTAGACGAAGAAGAAAGTACTTAAATTCGGTGCAGAATGATTTTGAAGTAAAAGGCATAACATCAGACGAGACATCAATGTTAGCATTGAATATGGGATCATGGAGGAATTTTATTAGAGATACTTTGCTCCAGACTGAACGCTGAAAGGCATAATCAGTCTCTAATGATGATGATGATGATGATGATGATTTTACTGACTGATATTATAGAGAAATAAGGAGGCAAACAGACGTCTTGTGTCGCATCCGGGAGGACTTCGATTCAAAGCCCATTCGCAGCCTCCAGGTGTAGGTTATCCGTGGTTTACATAAAAGTGTTACAGCGTAGCTCATAATGCAAGGAAAGTGCAGCTGAACTGTATCCATGTCGTGGTTCTAATCCTAGATGTAGTAGTTACTTCGCAAGAGATGTATATCACTTTTTACAAAAGATACTCCATAGGAACCTTTTATCGTATGTGGAGAATAATTTTTGCAGCAGCATCGTTTCACCATTCCCTGCTTGCACTAGACGGTTATTGTTTTCGTCACGAATGAGGAACATTAGTAAACCCGAGATCTAGCCTTTGGGTATGCCATATGTAATCATTTCAAATGTTCAAATGTTTGTGAAGCTATGGGACAAAATTACAGTGATCATCACTACCTAAACTAACTTAACGCTAAAGACAACACACATCCATATCGGAGGGAGGACCCTAACTTCCAACGGCAAGCAGACGTGAGCTCCGGAGAAAGGCGCCCTAGTGCGCACATTCACTCCCGCGCGGACATACGTGAATTACTAACTTTCTGAATTGTTTTATGCATTCGTTGACTATGACACCAATTCCATGGAATATTACTGTTGTTTTATGTGTAGGAGAATATCGTCATTCTCACAGAATTCGCAGAATATGCATACCATCGGTGCTATTTCATTAACCAAGTTAGTAACCTTTATTGAGTGACCCTACCTCCTTTGGCATAGAGTTGCCCTTGTTACGATACTTTCAGGAATTGCATTCCCGGAAGAAAGGATATGTTGGAGACATGGCTTCGTAGGAGAACTTCTGTGTTTGTTTGGAAAGTAGGAGGCAGGTACTGGCAGAAGTAACGTTGTGAGGACGGATCGTAAAGGTTGCCGGGAGAGCTCAGTCGGCAAAGCGCTAGCCCGCGAAAGGCAAAGGTCCCAGGTTCGAGTCCCGGTTCCGGTACACAATTTTAATCTGCCGGAAGTTTCGTATCAGCGCACACTGCGCTGCAGAGTGAAAGTTTCAGTCCGGAAGAAAAATAGGTTACACAAACTCAATGAACTGTTGAGAAATTGTTGTTACATACCTACATCAACCTCTAAATCAACCATAGTTTCCTGAAATCCGGTATGAGGTTTTTGCGTTAGACAGCACACAAAATATCGCGTTCGGAAAATAACGATAACTTCGCTGAATTTTAAGTCGAAAAATAGAAATGATTTAAGCTATAACTTCATGACAGTTGTTTTCTTTTACATTAACTGGTATTTTTTTTTTAAATACCAGATCAATTTTATAATTTTTCTACCGATATCAAATGAAATAGCGCACGAACATTCTGTTGTTGTTGTGGTCTTCAGTCCGGAGACTGGTTTCATGCTCTCCGTCGTACTCTATCCTGAGCAAGCCTCATCATCTCCTCAGAAGTACGGCAACCTACATCTATTTGAATTTGCTTACTATATTCATCTCTTGGTCTCCCTCTGCGGTTTTTATCCCACACACTTCCCTCCAAAGCTAATTTCACAATTCCTTGATGTCTGAAAATGTGTCCTACGAATCGATCCCAGAAATTCCTTTTCTCGCCATTTCTGTTCAGTACCTACTCATTAGTTACACGACGCCCCACCTAATCTTCAGCATTCTTCTGTAACACCACATTTCAAAAGCCTCTATCCTCTTTCTGTCCACACTGTTTATCGTCCACGTTTCACTCCCGTACAAAGCAACACTCCACAGAAATGACTTCAGAAAGGACTTCCTTATGCTTAAATAAATATTCGATGTTAACAAATTTCTCTTTTTCAAAAACGCTTTTCTTCCCAATGCCATTCTGCATTTTATATCCTCTGTTCTACATTCAAAATTCAGAATGTATTAACAAGAGGCCGCAGTGGAGTAGCCGAGCGGTCTATAGCGTCTCGTTGCGGAGCGCGCGGTTGCTCGCCGTCGGAGGTTCGAGTCCTCCCTGGGGCATGGGTGTGTGTGTGTGTGTGTGATTGTCCTTAGGTTAATTTAGCTAGGTTTAAGTAGTTTGTAAGCTTCGGACTGATGACCACGCAGTTTGGTCCGATAGATTTACAAACATTTAATTTTTTTTCTGTCCTTGGTGGTCAACACTTCAGCGATTCCACTTACACAAGGGAATTTACATTTGTGATCTGTGGAAGGATACTATTTTGTAAGTATTCGTAGTTTTCTGACCTGTTCCACATCTCCTCGGTGCGGATGAACCGAAGCGCCTAGCTAATGCCACAGAGTAACATATACAGAGACGCAGCCCCCTCTAAACCACTGTCCTACGCTCCCCTCGTAGTTCCGTAAGATGCTAGCAGGTGTCAGGCGGATCGCTGGCTTAGGGTGCCTCTCGCACGTCAGAGGGTAGCGTGGAGGGGAGGCTGAGGGGAGAGCTCGTGCCGCCTGCCACGAGGCCACGGCTGTGTCCGGCTTGCCGGCGTTTGAGGGGAGGTAGTGGTGGGGGCAGCAGCTACCTGCCGCCTGCTCTAGCGGCTGCTTCTGACCTCAGCGCCATCATGGGACATCTTACGGAACTGCTAAAAACCCTCCCTCCCCGCACCCCGGAGCGTAGGACCGGGCCCTTACGGAGGTTTCCCGTCTGTATATATTTGTCTGTGCTAATGCCACAGAGTAACATATAGTGCTAATGCACAGCAGCCCTGTCTGCGCCTGATTGGCGGCAGCCCGCTGCACACTGCGGCTCTCGCCTCAGCTCACGTGACGTCACAGCCGTCGCTCTACCACCAGCAGCCGGCCGGCCTAGGTGCCATGTCAGAATACACGACGGAATGGAATGGGCGCTGTCACAAAAGCATACTAATATTCCTCAATCATTACTAGAAACTACCGCGTTGCCGACACATGAATTTCCTGCCAACGGAGAAGAACGGAAGGTCACGAATCCTCGTCTTAACACATTCTAAAGGAAGCTCCTTTCCAACTTTTACCTTAAATAATTTCCCACATTAATACTCCGCCTGTAACACTCCCCCCACTAACCGGGTGATTAATCCCGTGACAGATTAATGTCAAAATTGACCCGTGTGTTGCCTACAAAATAAAGTTGGACAAGGCTGTCTTTTACCGAAAATTTATTGTGCAAACGAAAACCAACTATTGAGGGAATTCTGCCACAACGAACTACCACACCAAATAGCCCGTTCCTCCTACTCTAGTAATTACTAATTGAACTGCTTTAATTATGGAACTATCTCATTCACACATGTATGTACTGCAAATAATGGGAAGTAAAAAATAAACAAACAGTAAAAAACGTTAATAAATTAACACGGTCACCAGCCTAGTTGGGGCACTCAGGGTGTGTTGTAATTAACCACGACAATAATTATGAATGGGTAATCACACACGTTAGTGTTGCACAACAGAAGGTTGGCAAACACTTTTGCAATCGAATAATTTTTACGAAAAATGATGCTTGGATTTATTAGTTTGTAACAAGAAAGAAAATAAACCACGTAATTATTATTTGATTAAACTGGTTTAGTTCGAAAACAGTGTTGGATCGGAGACCAATGTTGCACTGAATTGTCGACTTCCCTTCACTAACACTCACTTGCATGAGAATTACACAGTAGGCAGCAAAACACTTGATGCCGGCCGCGGTGGCCGAGGGGACTGAGGCGCTTCAGTCACGGTCTGCACGGCCACTACGGTCGGGGGTTCGAATCCCCCCTCGAGCATGGATATTTGTGCCGTCCTTAGGATTAGTTAGTTCATAAGTAGTTTGTACGTTTTGGGACTGATGACCCCGTAGGTAAGTCCCAAAACAAAACAAAACAAAAAAAAAACAACAAAAAACACTTGATTAGCGGAATAGTTAATATTAAGACTACCGAGAAAGAAATTACTCAAAATGACTTGCAACTAGATCACAGATGGACAACGCCGAAATACGAACCAACATAGGAAATCCACTGCACACACAAATTTTACACCAATGAAATATTAAAATAGTAATGAAGCAGTTAATTTAGAATTAATATATAATTTTGTATAGTTACTTAATTGTGCCAACTTTGTTTTAAAGAAAGCAATTCATTATGTCCATATTTGTAATATGTTGAAATTAGCTTTAAAATTCAAAGTTGAACTATTTAAATTATATAGTTTGGCACTGACTTTAATATTCTTTTCACTTTCAACGACGCTCGGGAAAGTTCTGGAAAGGATAGTACCCTACTTGGTAACAATGTCTTAGGACAATGACGTAGTAGAAGTTCTTTGAAATTTACATCATTGAATATACATCAGTTATGGTAAAAGCTGTAACAGAATCTACATACATTTAAAATTTAATACATATTTGAAATACACATCTGGGTGCTAACGTCAAACGCCTTTGCTTATAAAAAGGAATAGTTACGTTTTAGTCTCGTTAAAACTCATAAATGGCTCGGTCGATTTTCATTTCTCTTTTTTTCCGTACAGAGAGGGTTAAAAAAGACTAGCGAAAACCCAACAGCTGAAAAAATCTAAAATCATACGCCTATTATCCCCTCGAAAGTCAACCCGTCATACACAACTGCTTGAGAGTTGCAGCCGCAGCAAGAAAAAGGGGCACAATGCTACTCCTTTGATGCACATAATAATTATTATTAATGTACATTTCTGCCCTTAAGACGTGTTAAGATGATTATTTCTTCTTTCTTGCTTCCTTCTTCTTTTTCTCTTTACAAAACCTCTTTATTGACTGTGGTCCTGTTTCCATCGCTCTGTCCATTATTTCTCTATTTTCTTCCTTTCTTTTACTTCAGATTTAAAGCTCATAATTCTGTTTATAAATTTGTGATCTTTCACATAAGGTGAATGATATTTGTTTAACGTCGAAACACTTGAAAAGGACAAAATACAAACAGTGAAATAGATAAAGTATGCCCAACAGAGGACTCGAACATTCGATGGGGAGCGACCCGTTCATCGAGGTGCCTTAGACCGCTCGGCCATTCTGTCGCGGCAGGAATTAGTCCAGTTTGAGACTTTGCACTTGCTCTGTGTGTAGCTCAATCACCGGTAAACAATATTTCGCGAATTGGCGCCGCTCTTGCGTGGTGGTGGTGAGCGACTCTCAAATGAAACAACAAAACGACGACGGCCGCCCGACCTGGCAGTCTGCAGACGCTGCTACCGGCATTCCGACGGGAGCGCAGACAACCGCCGGCAGACAAATTTTAATTAATCCGCCACAGTGCAGGCGGCTGCGTAACTGGGCGGGCCGCCGCTAGGTGGCTCTGGCGGGCGGCGGCCTCGCAGATTCCTGGCCCCGCCCCTCCATAACGCAGCCACCCTCCCTCTGTCCATTATGCTCGTGGCTCCGCGATCCCTCACTGAAGACCGCCGACGTGACCAAGGAGTGCTTCATAGCGAAGCAGGCGGCTTTGTCCGGGTCCTGCTGAACAGCGCGGAGTTGGGATTAACGCAACTAGTGCTGACACATTTTTTCAGTGTATTTTTATCGTGTCCGCATTCGTACTTCTTGTGCTTAGGAGCATCATTAAGCTGATTAAGCACATGAATGAATTTTTCATGTGCTGCCGCTGTTTTCCAACACTCTGTCGTTCTCCTCTTCCGCCTCTTCATTCCACTGCCTCATCCCAGGGTATAATCTCGATCTATATAAAAGCAAAAGGACACTCATTCACTCACTCACTGACTAAACACGAAATATCGAAAACTACTTCACCTGAGCAGCAATTTGGCAGAAATATAGTTTATGGGTAGAAGAGTACTAGGAGCAGAACACCGGCCAGTGGAGGACCTTCGGCCGCCCCCAGCCCCCGGGCCCCGGCCTTCGGCGCGCGCCGCTCCGCCCCCCGCCCCCGCTGCCGCCTCTCGAGCGCGGCTGGACGAGCGGCGCGTGCCGCCACAATGGCCGCCGTCCTCCTCGCCGCCCCCGCCCCCACCTCCCCCCGCCATCGACACGCCATCGACGCTAATCACCGTGCAGTCGCTGGCCAATAACTCCGACACTTGTTACCAGGCCAAGAAGCGCAATAGCTGCAGGCGGCTACACTCTTCACCGCCTTATCTCCTGAACAAGTGCACGGTGGTGATAATTTCAAGTGCAGCTACTCACGGAGGCCGTTGTGCAGTAAAACTCGGTAGGTTCGCTGACGAGTTAAACGAAACAGATTTACGTTGGAGAAATACTCTGTCTACATCTGTATGGGATGCTCTGCAAATCACATTTAAGTGCCTGGCAGAGGGTTCATCGAACCACCGTTATACTATTTTATCTCCCATTCCATTCTCGAATAGCGCGCGGGAAGAAACAACAACTCAATCTCTCCGTTCGAACTCTCATTTCTCGTATTTTATTCTGATGATCATTTCTTCCTATGTATGTGGGAGTCAACAATATGTTTTCGCATTTTATTTTATTGGTTTTCTTCTGTTCCATAGGACCCAATTGCAGAATGAGACTCCATAGTCATAGAACAAGTCAATACATTAATTTTTACACAATAATGGTAACAGAAAATTTTTAAGTAGTCCTTTGCACACGACAATCTTAACACAAAGTGAAAAGAATCAATAAAGGAAAAAAATGAATTAGCTTAATTGTTTAACTGTTCTAGGAGTTTCTCGACAGAACAAAAGGAGTGAGCCATGAGGTAACCCTTCAATTTAGATTTGAAAGCGCGTGGATTAGTTCTTCTGGCAGCTTATTGAAAATGGATGCCTCAGAATACTGTACACATTTCTGCACAAGTGTCAAGGTAGTGAGATGCAAATGTAGATTCCACTTCTGTCTAGTATTCACCGAGTGAAAGCTACTAACTCGTGTCAATAAGCTGATATTACTAACAACAAACGACATTAAAGAAAAAAACCTATTGTGACGCCAGTGTCAAAATTCCCAGACTACTGAAAAGGGGTCAACATGGCGTTCGTGAACTTACACCAGATATTGCTCGAACCGCCCGTTTTTGAGCCAAAAATATCCTTTTTGCATCAGACGAGTTACACCAAAATACAATGCCGAATGTCATAAGTGCGTGAAAATAAGCGTAATAGACTACTTTTCGTGTTGAAACGAGAATGTTGGCGATTGGAGTATCGTAAGTAGTCCACACCGCATCCCAGATCCTGTATCATTTCCGTAACGCTGTCTCCCCTGTATCGTGACAATACGAAACGATTTGCCCTCCTTTGGGCTCTTTCGATGTCCTCCGTCAAACCCACCTGATAAGGATCCCCCACTGGGCAATAATACTCCAAAAATGCACGGACAAGCGTAGTGTATCCAGTTTCTTTTGTAGTTCCGTTGCATCTTTCAAGGGTTCTGCCAATAAAACGCAGTCTCTGGTTCGCCTTTCCCACGACATTATCTACGTGTTCTCTCCAATTTAAGTCTGAAGTAATAGTAATTCCTAGGTATTTTGTGGAATTTACAGCCTTCACTTTTGATTCATTTATCTTGTAAACAATGTTTAACAGATTTCTTTTCTTACTCATATGGACAACTTCACACTTCTCATTATTTAGAATCAATTACCAATTTTTACATGATAGTGATATCTTATTCAGATCGTTATGGAGTTGGTTTTGATCTTCAGATTCTTTTACTGGTCGGTCAATGACGGTGTCATCTCCAAAGAACCTAAGCTGCTTAGATTTCTTCCGAAATCGTTTATGTAGATAAGTAACAGCAGAGGAGCAATAACACTGCCCTGTGGAAAGCGCGATATCACCACTGTTGTAGTCGATGTCTTACCATCGATTACTACGAACTGTGTCCTCTCTGCCAGGAAATCCCCTATCCAATCGCAAATTTGGGGCGATATACCATAATCACGCAATTTGATTAAAAGCTTTCTGGAAATCAAGAAATACGGAATCTATTTGTGAAGCAGTGCTCCAACATTAACCCATTTCGGTACAGAAGGTGACGCTGGTGTGTCAGTGAACCACTGAATTTACACGGGTCTGGAATATTCAGAACGCCCACCAGAGTGATGTCACTGCATTATTGTTGCGATGTTGGGGCCAGCCCAACACGTTGAGTCACACAACGTAGCCAGACGTTTGCGAACACCCATCTCACAGAGGCCACATCTTGCGACTTCGTGAAGCACGGTGGTCGAAACGTGTGATTACCACAAAAGTGGGACATTCCAATATCACACTGACCCGATTTCTGTCTCAAAGGGTACATGAAGCTATTCAGACACGTTCTGCAGGTTCGGGTAGAGCAAGGAACACTAAGGTGCGATAAAAAGTACGGGATGCCGTGAGTTCGGCATGCGCCATCGCGGAACGTATTTGCACCCCCTACAACATGACATCTTGCGAGCCATGGATAAAGGGCAATAGGTAGATTATGTTTTGTTTTATTTCAAAAAAGGCATTTGACGCGGTTCCACGCTACAGATTCAAATCAAAAGTTTGTATAGCTTACGAGACTTAACCAGAGGGTCATCAGTCCCTAAACTTACAAACTACTTATGAATTGTGCATCTTCATGTTTTCGCGGCGCAATGACTGTTCAAAGACGTTTCGGACGTGCAGCCGCATAACGTTTACTTCTTCTAATATTTCGGCTGAGAAACGTTCAGCCATCTTCAGAGACGAGTCGAAGACTGACGCTCCAGCACGCGCTTCGTGCTTATAAACGCGCAGGCCGCGCTACTGCGCATGCGGCCACAGATACAACAAGGCGCCAAAGACGTTACTTGGCGGCAAGGAAGTACACGCAAGTGTAAATGATGTCTGTGGCTGCATGGTCGATTACTGCGGAGAAATCGATGTATTATGATCTGTGCTGTGGCGGCGTCTTTGTAAATTTATTAAAGAAAATGCTGGATTCCATGATTTATCTAAACTGAAGCCACTGTCTCTGTTAATTAAATTCGTCCCCAAGCGAATTTCTATTGCTTCTTTCACTACTGAGTCCCAGAAAGATGAAGTGGAAGCTAAAATTTTGACGTTTTCGTACGTCATGGAGTGTCCAGTATCAATACAGTGCTTTGCCACTGCCGATTTATTTGGTTGTAAAAGACGGGTATATCTCTGGTGTTCCGTGCATCTTTCCTGGACTGTACGTGGCGTCTGTCCTATGTACGAAAGGCCACATTCACATGGGATCTTGTAAACCCCGGCCTTCCGGAGCTCCAAATCATCCTTGATAGAACCCAAAAGTGCTGCTGTCTTTGGTGGGAGTCGATAAATCATGGAATCCGGCACTTTCTTTAATAAATTTACAAAGACGCCGCCACAGCACAGATCATAACACACAGATTTCTCCGTAGTAATCGACCGTGCAGTCACAGACATAATTTACGCAACGTTTCTCAGCCGAAATATTAGAAGAAGTAAACTTTATGCGGCTGCACGCCCGAAACGTCTTTGAACATACTTATGAATTAGCTAACACTAAGGACGGCACAAATATCCATGCCCGAGGGGGGATTCGAACCCCCGACCGTAGTGGCCGTGCACACCGTGACTGGCGCGCCGCAGTCTCTTCGGCCACCGCGGCCGGCCACTGCAGATTGCTAACGAAGATACGAGCATATAGAATACGTTCACGATTATATATAATACGTTTTTTATTGGCTGGAGGACTTCCTAAGTAATACAACGCAGTATATTGTCCACTACGCCGAGTGTTCATCAGAGACGAGTGCATCGTAAGACGTGCCCCAGGGGAATGTGATAGGACCGCTATTATTTTCTATCTATATAAATGATCTGATGGACAGAGTAACTTGTAATTTGCGGCTGTTTTCTGATCATTATGATGTGGTGTATAGGAGGGCGTCGTCTTTAACTGACTGTGATGGCATACAGGATGAGTTAGACAAAATTTCTAGTTAGTGTGAATGGCAGCTATCTCTGAATGTAGAATAATGTAAGGTAATGCAGGTGAGTAGGAAAAACAATCCCATAAAGTATTAATACAGCATTAGATGTGAGCGTCTTCGTAAAGTCGCGTCGTTCAAATATTTCGGCGTAACTGTACACAGCGATATGAAATGGGAGGAACATGTAAGGACAGTTGTGAGTAAGTTAATCAGAGGTTGCCGCTGCTTTAACTGACCTTTCATCACGTTCCCAGAAAAAACACTGACGCTCGTGCTGTGTCACAAAAATTATCCATCCCACGGAAAGTTTCCAAGTACATTTCACACTACTACAGGAGGAAGATCCAGAACCTGCAGCATCCTCATTAGTAGACGTGTGGTAGGGCGATGTTCTGAGTGACGAGACGCATTTTACAAAATGTTCAAATGTTTGTAAGTATATCGGACTGCGTGCTCATCAGTCCGTATCTTACAAACTACTTAAACTAAGGTAAACTAACCTAAGGGCAATACAAACATCCATGCCCCAGGGGGAATTCGAACCCGCCGCGGCCACATTTTACACTCCGGGGGTACAATTAATAAATATAAATCCTGTTTTGGGGGTACTGCTGACCCAGATATTGTGCACAAAGACATAATGCTCTCGCCATGTCACTGAGTCGTATGGGTTCACAAAAAGGGAATACACTCAGAACACCTGTCAGCTCTACCGTTTCCTCTGCAATTTATCCACACCACTTTGAACAACAACCGATTCCTCCTTTTCAAGAGTGTAACTGTATGGAAACCACTGCTTTCATGCAGGACGGGGCAACAACTCATGTGGTTCGCTGGATGGAAGACGTCGTGACCACAGCCTGCCACAGACGTGTTTCCTCCAGACATTTTACAGATGTGTAAGCTGAAAGATCACCTAATCTGAATCCATGCAACGGATGCCTCTTTGGGCACCCTCGGTCTGTCCCAGAGCTGAAGGCCAGTGTGCAGAAACTCGTTGCTCAGATTCCACCAAAACAGTTGCGGTCAGCCACTGATCACGCCATTTTACCGATACAGCAACTCGTCCACGTCCCTCGTGCTCATACTGAAAAAATATATAAGCGGTGATTAATAATAAAATGAACAATATAACTTACTCATATTTTTCGCCCACGTCCGGTTCGTAGTTCTTTACATCTATATCTATAAATGTGAATGTCTGTTCGGTGTACGTTTATCACGTCTGAACCACAAGACATAAAGAGCTAAAAATGTGTACAGTTACTAATGTCTACCCGGGGAAGGCTTTAGGCACGGTTTCACGGCGATCGGAAAGCTATTTACCTATATATATTAATGTGAATGTCTGATCGGTGTACGCTTATCACGTCCGAACGACAAGACGCAGATACTTGAATACTTGTACAGTTACTAATTTATACCTGAGGAAGGTTTTAGGCACGGTTTTATAGCGATCTGATAGATATTTAGTAATTTGAAGAATATAACGCGAAATGCGGAATGATAATTACTCGTTGAAAATTATATTTACACTTTGAAAATGGTTTTATTTGTTCCATTGTTGCTTGAGGGTTGATAATGATAAAAGGGTGGCGTATATTGGGATGGAAAGTTATCGGAGTATATAAAATTCTACGCGTGTTTGTGTGTTAATATTTCACTCCGCAGCGAAGCTACAGAACGCAAACGAATGGTCTGTGTGTAATTATTGTCCGAAGTCTCCCGTTGTACACAATAGCAGTTCCACGCCGATTGCTATAAGGAGGGGGGGTGGAAGATATGGTGGTTGAAAGTCGTCAAATTATTAAAAAAAATCGGACTGAAGGCCAGTGATGACGTTTGCGACTCTATAGCAAGGAGGTTACATACAGCGAAACGTGATGCCACAGACCATATCTTTGGTCTATGCGTGCTACAATGTCTTCGGCTCTTTCTCTGTAAAGATAAGCAGACGAATAAGGAAATATAAGAATAAATAAATATCACACTACTGAAAGGTAGCTTATCTATCACAATCAACGAACACGCGAGCGGAGCCGTGGGTTTAAGCTAGTATGCCAAATTTGCGTGGTCTTCATTCTAATTGCAGATTTTCAGCTAGTGGGCAAACTCGGAACTAATTTTTGCTACCGCCAATTGTTTCCAAATTCACACAATAACGGCGTACCGACCAAGTTACACTGCCAAAGACTCAGCACTCATTACATCTCTGTAAATAGCTTCTTTTTAATGGGAACCTCCGGAATTCCAGAATACGACTTCACAATAACTAGTGGACAAATAGTTAAAAAAACGATGCAGCATCGTGTAGTACAGAGGATCTCTCTGTGCTTGGTGTTAGCGTGGGCGCTAGCGCGTCAGAGCAGAGACCGCACTCAATTAGCTGCCGCCTGTCACGTAGGCAACCCAATCAACAGGTATCCGCAGCGGGCTGCCGCGGCAGCGCCTCCAATCAACTGCAATCACGTATTCACGTCTGATGCATCACAAACGGCGCAGTTTTCACGCTGTTGTCTCCTGCAACCTCAGAGGTAATTCAGGGGAGACATTGAACTACATAAAATAAAATCGTCATAACTTCTAAACTGATTGTTAGAACATTCACAATGCACGGTTGTCCTCAGGGCATAGTAGGAACGCCTACTGTGCGAGCAGTAGGCGTTGTGACTGGCTGGAAGACTTCCTAACTAATAGGAATAATTTTGTTCTACCAATATAAATGTTCTATCTATATAAATGTCTGATGGACAAACTAACTTGTAATTTGCTGATGATGCTGTGGTGTGTGGAAGGGTGTTGTCATTAATTGACTGTAATAGCGTACAACAAGTCTTAGACAAAATTTCTAGTTGGTGTGATGAATGGCAGCTAACTCTCATTGTAGAAAAATGTAAGATGATGCACCTGGTTGATTCAGTCGCGTCGTTGAAATATCTAGACTTAACATTGCAGAGCGATATGAAATGGGACGAACATGTAAGGAGAGTTGTAAGGCGGACAGCCGACTTCGGTTTATTGGGTGAATTTTGGGAAGATGTACTTCATTTGTGAAGGAAACCGCGTATAAAACGCTTGTACGACCACGTCTTGAATATTGCTCAAGTGTTTGGAATCCGCAGCACATCAGTTTAAAGGAAGACATAGAAGCAGTTCAGAGACGAGCTGCTAGGTTCGTTACTGGTAGGTTCGACCAATGCGCAAGTGTCACGGAAATGCTCCGGCAACTCAATTGGGGATCGCTGGAGGAAAGACGACGTTCTTTTCGATAAATTCTGTTGAGGAAATTTAGAGGGCCGGAATTTGAAGCTGTGTGTAGAACGATGTTGCTGCCGCCTACTTACATTTCGCGTGGTGATCACAAAGACAAGATAACAGAGGCACATAGACATTCTTTTGTCCCTTGTTCTATTTTGGAGTGGAATAGGTAAGGAAATGGCTAGTAGTGGTACAGTGTACCCTCCGCCATGCACCTGACGGGGGATTGCGGAGTATGTATGTATATGTGAATATGGTTTGGTTTAGCAACGAAGTCCACTTCGATAGATTCGTCAATAATTAAAATTTGCATGTGGTGGACGAAGAATCAGCATTTCACGATCGGGAAGTATGTTGACCCTGTGTGGTGCGCAGTGTCCAGTTACGGAATAATCGGTGCAATGTTCCTCGATGGCAAGCTGACTACCTAACGATACGTAAAGCTGTTCGAATAATCCTTCATCCCTATTATCCAAAGAGACCCTGTTTTCGACAACATGTGGTTCATGCAAGACGAAGCTCGATTCCATTGGAGCAGGCGAGTATTGGATGTGCTGGAGGGGCTCTTCCGGGATCGCATTCTGGTTCTGGGCTACCCAGGGGACACTGGACGGGCCTCAATTGTCCGCCATATTCTCCAGATCTGAACTCCTTTTTGTGGTACTATATTAAAGTGTAGGTGTACAACAAGAGCCCCAAAACTACTGCTGAACAGAAAATAGCCATTCAGCACGTCATCGACAGCGTCCATGTTCCGACATTTCAGTCAGTTATGCAGAACTCCGCTATTTGTCTCCGCTGCATGATCGCCATGGAAAGCAGGCAAATCGAACATGTCATAATCTAAATTCGAATATCCGCAGTGGCATCTTCAGTAAAGTGTGTGCATGCCATAGTATTCAGCTAATTTACGTTTTGTTTCATGTAATTCAATAATAATTTTCATCCTGAATCAGTAACATTGTGTACTTTACCAGTTTTCTACTGTATTTACAGAAGGTATACGATGACCGTATTTTCGGAAACATTCGATGTCAGGTGCCATTTTTGGTTACGGGGCGAGTAACTGAAATTATTCCAGAATGAAACTTTCACCGTGCTGCGGTGTGTGTGCTGATATGAAACTTTCTTGACAGTTTAAAATTGTGTGCCGGAACCGGGATTCGAACCTGGGACCTTTACCTTTCGCGGGCAAGCACTCTACCGTCTGAGATATCCCGGCATACTATTCTTTCTTCCAGGAATGCTAGTCCTGCAAGGTTCTCAGGAGAGCTTCTGTGAAGTTTGGAAAGAAGGAGGCGAGGTACTGGCGGAAGTAAAGTTGTGAGGCGGCATCGTGAGTCGTGTCGGGATAGCACAGTCGGTAGTGCGCTTGCCCGCGAAAGGCAAAGGTCCCAGGTTCGAATCCCGGTTCCGGCACACAATTTTAATCTGCCAGGAAGTTTTAAATGATATTATTGTTTACGATCACAGATGTCAGAGACGTTTTAGCTACTTGTAGGGGTGAGAGGGGGAGGGGGGAAGTTAGGCACGGAATTAAATTCAACGAGGTGTTTCAGAATTTCTGCCTAGAGCGGACTTTCAACTTACTATTCAGATGGTGCAACCACTAGGCCACCTGGGCTCGGTGGACACTGCACCTTCAGGGCTGCGCTTGCATGCTCTCATCACGCACAATGTCTCTACTTTTATTGTACACCCGTAACGTACTGCCTCTTGTCCGTTAGTCTCGCTTACTCAGGGCCATGGTTAGCCGATCAGTGAAAAGTCCAACCCTCGACATATTTGAGGATCTTTTATCTCGTCGTCGCATTGCATTGTTTGAGTGCGGCTGCACACAAGACTTGAGTTTTTCATTAATCGGCTAACCATGGCCGCGAGTAAGCGAGACTAATGTTAGGGGTGTACAATAAAATTTGAGACTTCCTATGTGGCTGAGAAATTAACAGGGCAGTTCCTACAGCTCTGATATCCACCGCATGCAGGTGTCGCCTTAAACATAATTCAGTGGCCTCCAATAATCACTTAAAATGTCTCTGGCACGCTTCGTTGTACTACATATTAGCTGTAAAGGATTATGGTTTCCGTTCTTGAACGTCTGAAATTATTGTATATATACGTTAAGTCATCAAAAGTATTTGGACACCCACAAAACACACGTTTCTCGTGTTTTTTGTTGAGAGCTGTCAGGGGCGAGACTCTGGTTGACTGCCTGTGTCCGGCGGGGCGCCTCCGCCCCCGCACAGTAGTGGAGGACAGTGCAGCAGCAGCAGCAGCAGCAGCAGTAGGCGGCGGCAGCCAATTACCGCGCTGCGAGCTCACAACTTGCCAACACCCCGCCAACTCCGCCTCCCCCCGCCTGCCCTCAGCCGCCCACAACGCAACAGCGTGCGTGCTACCTGCTGCCTACTGCCTCGCTGGAATCTCATTAACGTCAGCCGTAGCTGCTCACGAGCCCAGTACTAATGACGCTAAGCTGCACGAGAACGCACCGAGCTAATAGTCGCACACAAAATAAAAAGTTACGCGGCATGTGTACATCTAAATTCCCTTATTTAAAATCGTTTCATATACAGAACTAAAACAAAATTATTTTTTCACTTAACTTACTCATCTTAGGGTGCGATCTTATTGTAAAAATGGAAGGATAGATGCCAAGCGATATATATGTTGCTTAGCTAACGTGCTATCACTGCACTGGATCTTCAAAACTGTGAGACTTTTGTTTGATTGGGCGTGCGGTAAAAAGGGTTGGCCGGTACTACAGTCTTTCCACCGAGCCAGACTTTAGCTGACGATGAGAATTTTTTTACCCGCACCCCCCCCCCTCCCAGCAGGCCGAACTGGATCCGCCCCTGTGCATGTCATCTATATCTATAAATGTGAATGTCTGTTCGGAGTACGTTTATCACGTCGGAACTACAAGACATAAAGAGCTAAAAATTTGTACAGTTACTAATGTCTACCCGGGGAAGGCTTTAGGCACAGTTTTATGGCGACCAGGTAGCTATTTATCAATATATATATATATATATATATATATATATATATATATATATATGTGTGTGTGTGTGTGTGTGTGTGTGTGTGTGTGTGTGTTCGGTGTACGCTTATCACGTCTGAACGACAAGACGCAGATACTTGAATATTTGTACAGTTACTAATTTATACCTGAGGAAGGTTTCAGGCACGGTTTTATAGCGATAGCGATCTGATAGATATTTAGTAATTTGAAGACTATAACACAAAATGCGGGTCAATAATTACGCTTTCAAAATAGTTTTATTAGTTGCATTGTTGCTTGAGGGTTGATAATGATAAACGCCTGGAGTATATTGGGATGGAAAGTTATCCGTGTATATAAAATTCTACGTGTGTGTGTGTGTTTTAATATTTCGTTCTGCAGCGAAATTTACACAACGCAAACGAATGGTCTGTGTGTAATTGTTTCCCGAAGTCTCCCGTTGTACACTATAGCAGTTCCATGTCGATACCTATAAGGGTGTGGAAGATATTGTAGTTGAAAGCCGTCAAATTATATTAAAAAAAATCGGATTGAAGGCCAGCGATGACGTTTGCGACTCTATAGCAAGGAGGTTACATACAGCGAAACATGATGCCACAGATCATATCTTTGGTCTATGCGTGCTACAATGTCTTCAGCTATTTCTCTGTAACGATAAGCATACGAATAAGGAAATATAAGAATAAATAAATAAAGCAGTAAAAAACAAATTTCTTTTAATATAATTTTTTTTATTTGAATGTTGAATAAAAAGGTTTGTTTCTAAAGAAGGTATTGTATTTCATTTCATCCTACTAAACTAGTCTCATAGCACACTACTGAAAGATAGCTTATCTATCACAATCAACCAATACGCGAGCGGTGCCGCGGGTTTAAGCTAGTTTTATATACAGGGTGGTTCGTTGATAGTGATCGGGCCAAATATCTCACGAAATTAGCATCAAACCAAAACTACAAAGAACAAAACTTTTCTAGCTTGAAGGGGGAAAACACATGGTTTTGTGGTTGGCTCGCTAGATGGCGCTGCCATAGGTAAAAAAAAAAATGTTTGTACAGCTTATGGGACTTAACTACAGGGTCATCAGTCCCTAAACTTACAAGCTACTTATGAACTAACTACTACTACGGAAGGCACAAATATCCATGCCCGAGCGGGGATTCGAACCCCCGACCGTAGTGGCTGTGCAGACCGTGACTGGAGCGCCTCAGTCCCCTCGGCCACCGCGGCCGGCAACCATAGGTCAACAATGTTGAAATGTTTGTTAAGCTTAAGGGACTTAACTGCGGGGTCATCAGTCCCTAAACGTACAAATTACTTATGAACTACGTTATACTAAAGACGACACAAACATCCATGACAGAGAGGGGATACGAACCCCCACCGTAGCGGCCGTGCAGACTGTGACTGGCGCGCCACATACCGCTCGGCCACTGCGGACGGCTGTCATAGGTCAAACGGATATCAACTGCATTTCTTTAAATAGGTACCCCCATTTTTATTACATATTCGTCTAGTATGTTATTAACAATTTAGCAAGCAAACAAAAGCAAGCTACAAAATTATATTTAAGTTGTATGTCCATCTTTTCCATCCACTCGACGGCTTTAGGGGAGGCTTCATAGCGGGCTGCGGTGGCCGAGGGGACTGAGGCGCTCCAGTCACGGTCTGCACGGCCACTACGGTCGAAGTTCGAATCCCCCCTCGGGCATGGATATTTGTGCCGTCCTTAGTGTTAGCTAGTTCATAAGTAGTTTGTAAGTTTAGGGATTGATCATCCCGTAGTTAAGTCCCATAAGCTATACAAGCATTTGAAAAATTTTTGGAGGCTTCATACATTGTCCAATAGTTCCTGTGAATGCACGTTTTGGGCATTCCAGAATGATGTGCTGGGTCGTTTGTTCAGGATGTCCACGGTCACACTGGGGAGTATCTCGCATGCCCCATCTGAAGATCATCTCTCCACTTCTGCCATGGCCTGTGCGGAGTCTGTTGAGTGTGACCGATGTTGTTTGTGGCAGGTCTGTACCAGGTACATTAATGCCAGGTGATATTTCCCTATGATTCGTGGCTATGCCAGAATTGGACCAATCATTTTTCCAGGTGGTCATGGCAGCGAATGGGTTATACGATTATGAGCTGTTCTCCATGGTTCTTGATCTCAGGCGACGATTGTTTGGAGTAATGTCTTGGTGGATAAGGAGATTAATATTGCCGGAAATTTTATTCCACTCATTAACTAACGTAGCCTGCCGTCTGAGATGTGGTGGAGGTATTTTGCAGAGAATGGGCCGGCCGCGGTGGCCGAGGTGACTGAGGCGCTCCAGTCACGGTCAGCACGGCCTCTACGGTCGGGGGTTCGAATCCCCCCTCGGGCATGGATATTTGTGCCGTCTTAGTTCGTAAGTAGTTCATAAGTAGTTTGTAAGTTTAGGGACTGATGACCCCGTAGTTAAGTCCCATAAGCTTAACAAACATGTGTGAACATGTGTGAGCAGAGAATGGAGAGCCAGGGCAATAGGGTGATTTCATGGTCCCAGATATGACTCTTGTGGTGTTATTTATCTAGGTGTCCACTTTGGAAGTATAGATGCTGTTAAGCCAAACAGGACTGCAGTACTCCGCAACAGAATACACCAGTGATAAAGAAGATATCTTCAGAGTATGTGCATCAGATCACCAGCTAGTATTGGGACAGTATTTCTGGCGGGGTGAAAGGGTTTTGTAAAGTGCGGACCTTCCCCGGGACCTTCTGGGTGAGTCAGTTGGATAAGGGAGCTATTGTGTTTCTGGCCTAACACCTGCCTTTTCGCATGTGTCCACAACTCAGTGCTGCAGCCTCGATTTTAAATATATTGCCCTACTTGCGACATGATCCCTTAATTTGTCTATTAAATTGCATTTATTTTTCTTAGAAATGATATTACCCCACGTATTATGTGATAAAATGATTTGTCTTGGCGAGTATAATACGAGGCGCGTCCAGAAAGTAAGTTCCGTTTCAATTTATCTCCGCTGCAGCTTTGCGTAGTAGACGATGTGTATCAAGGAGAAGAAACTGCACCATTTGGAGATCGCTGTCAGTTACGTACGCTTTGTTGTGCTTGTTTGAAATGTCGGCGTTGATTGAAAATCCCTCCGTCTGTGATATCAGGTCGGTGATTCGGTTTCTGAATGCGAGGAAAATGAAACCAAGTGAAATTTATCGGCAAATTTGCGATGTTTACGGACCAAATGCGATGAGTGATTCGATGGTGAGAAGATGGATCCGACAGTTCAATGGCGGGCGTTGTGATGTGCACAGGCCGTAGTGAAGACACAGGCCGCAGATTTCTATGACGAATGCTCTTAAAATCGGCAGTTATGTGGAAAAGTAGTTTAAGAGTTGTAGAATTTTGTGCAATAAAAATTACTTCTGTATCTGTTTACAATTTCATTTTATTACCAAACGGAACTTACTTTCTGGACGCGCCTCGTATGATTATGAGGTGAGAATATGAATGAAAGTCAGAAGAACACGACTCCTTACATTGTTTAAAACCAGCTTTAGAGATGGCGAGCTGCACTTCACACGGTTTCCACAAGGCAGCAAAAGTGCCCGCAGTGTCCGCGGACAGCTCACGCGGCTAAGTTGGGGAAGACTCCCCAATGCACGACTTGCACAATGTGACGGCAGCAACTCGGCACGTTGACCACACTCGTTCAGGTACAAGCTCCGTGTACCAGTGGCTTAATGGTAGGTAAGCGGCACCACTTCGCAGGTCGAACAGCGCTGTGGACCCAGGCGCAGGTACCGTGGCTTCCAGATGCCCCACCGCCTTGTCTGCCGCGTGATGCAGACCCCAAACCCTTCCACGGCACGCTCCGCGCTCCTAAATGCGCCTATTCAGGCCTTTGACAGGCGGCGGCATTAAGGTGCAGAGGCGGAATGACGCAGTGAGCTGCTGATGGAAACGGCGGTCGCCCCTTAAAGGTGTTTGGCTAATTAGCCGGTGCGGCGCTGAGGCGTCGGCCGTCTCTCCTGCAGAGCAGAGCAAAGCGCCAGGTGACTATTTATCAGCCAGGGGGTGGAGGGAGGGAGGGGTGCGGCCCGCTCAAAGCCCCCACCCCCCTGCTTAATTAAAACCTTTGCCGGCCTGCGAGGGGGTGGGGAGGAGGTGTCGCGTGATTTGTTCTTCTCCACAGGCAGTCAACGTCTGGCAGGCCAAGCTGCAGGACCAGCCCTTGCGTGGGCTCCGAGCGCCGAATGTAGTCGTACAGGCCGCAGGGTGCGAGGGAGGAGCGAGCAACCTGTTCAAATATTTGTAAACATAGCGCACCAAACTACTGCTGACGTCCGTCCCTACACTTACAGGCTACTTACACTAATATCAAGGGGAAAAATTGAAAATTTTCTGATGTTCTAACTAGACTGAGTTTTAGAAAATACTAGCTGAAAACTGGCGTTGCCTGTGAATTTATTTATTGATTCCTGACATTTCCAGATATACAGGCTGAAATGTTCAAATGTTTGTAGAACTTATGGGACTTAACTACGGGGTCATCAGTCCCTAAGCTTACAAACTACTTATAAACTAGCTAAAACTAAGGACGGCACAAATATCCATGCCCGAGGGGGGATTAGAACCCCCGACCGTAGTGGCCGTGCAGACCGTGACTGGAGCGCCTCAGTCCCCTCGGCCACCGCGGGACATTGCGAGAGCCGGTGGACTGAGTCAAAGTAGTGTCATGCGCATACTGCATCGTCAACGCTTTCACCCGTTTCATGTGTCGCTACATCAGCAATTACATGGTGATGACTTTAATCATCGAGTGCAATTCTGCCAATGGGCATTAACTGAGAATGCGTTGCAGTTCTACCTGTTTGCCGATGAAGCGGGTTTCACTAACCACGAGGCAGTGAATTTACGGAACATGCATTACTGGTCCGTGGAGAATCCTCGCTGGCTCCGACTGGTAGAGCGACAGCGACCGTGGGCTGTAAATGTATGGTGCGGAATCACTGGCGACCACCTCATTGGTCCTCACTTCATTGCAGGGATCCAAACAGCTGCAACATACATCGCGTTTCTACAGAATGAACTGGCAACGTTGCTTGAAAATGTCCCACTGGAAACGCGTCGACGTATGTGGTATCAGCATGATGATGCACCTGCACATTTCGCAATTAACACTAGGCTGACCCTTGACAGAATGTTCGACGGGCGTTTTATAGGACGTGGAGGACGCATAAATTGGCCAGCCCGTTCTCCTGATCTTACACCTCTGGACTTCTTTCTGTGGGGTACGTTAAAGGAGAATGTGTACCGTGATGTGCCTACAACCCCAGAGGATATGAAACAACGTGTTGTGACAGCCTGCGGCGACATTACACCAGATGTACCGGGACGTGTACGACATTCATTACGCCATAAATTGCAAATGTGTGGAGCAAATGATGGCCACCACTTTGAACATCTATTGGCCTGACATGTCTGGACACAGTATATTCCACTCCGTAATTGAAAACGGAAACCACGTGTATACGTGTACCTCACCCCTCATGGTAATGTATATGTGCGTAAGTGAAAAAGACCAATAAAGGTGTTAGCGAGTGGACGTAATGTGCTGTTCTAGTCTCTTCTGTACCTAAGGTACATAAACGTTTCCTTTGGATCCCTACTTAATTCGGTGCTCTCCGATATACATGATCGAACACCGGAGGAGTGGTTCTCAAGCTTCAACTTTAGGTTACAATATCTCCGGATGTAATTAACATTTTACAACGCAACAAACGGAACTGATTACCTATTAGTTTATATGTTCAGAAGTGCTAACAAAACTAACGGGGTTCCATTAAAAAAAGCGTAGGTTTGTGTTAAAAAATATACTTCCGTGCATATTTTTATGGTTTGTATTAACCAATTACACTAGCCCCTCACGTTCGGTCAGTGGAATCGATTCGTCAGTATTTGACGTGGTTTACGAAATATATCCAGCGGTAATGTTAGGTGACTCATCCTGTATATTTATTTGTATAAGGGCTGTATTTCTGTAAAAACTCTTGAGAATACAAATAGTCATAAAGAAGTTATAGATTAAAACTAGGTGCTTTATGGCGCGGTTTTCCATGAACGTTACTGTTTATGTTATCATATCTCATGAACTACGTGTCGTATTGTAGTACAATTTAGAAGGTACACTCAACTATATGCGTGTTTACTGTGAGTATAATTTCCTTCGGATAAAATTTTTAGTGTAGAAATTACAAATTTTAACGTCGTACCGAATGCCGTAGTTTTAGTCCATGAACGGCGGAACGTTACTGTTTATGTTTTCATATCTCATGAACTACTTGTCGTACTGTGATACAATTTAGAAGGTACACATAACTATATGCGTGTATACTGTCTGCACTATTTCATGTGGCTACAATTTGTAGTGTACAAATTATAAATTGTAACGTCATACCGAATTCCGTAGTTTTACTCCATAAACAGCGAAAAGTAGTAATCGAGAAACTTTTTTCCTTTGATCATTTTACTATGCTTGCCAGTGAAAAAAAGTTTAATAAATGTTTGAAATTATGTTTAAAACTTTGTTGCCTATCGCTAAATACTCTTTCTCATACAGCGTATTTATAAAGTCACGCCTCATTATGTGGCAGTTTTTTGCGATTCCTATTGTTTATGACATCATATCTTCTGAACCATGTGATGCATGTGATTCTTAACCATGCAGCAATTATTACCTCACGGCAAGGAATGTGTGTACCAAATTTGTTTGAAATCGGTCCAATGGTTTAGCTGAAAATGAGCAGAATTGTCGCAAAATGCAGCAGTTTTTTTCGCATCTCATTGTTTATGACGTCATATCTCGTGAACTATGTATCGTATGTGATTCCTACACTTACGGCGACCGTCCTCTTAGATTAAAGCTTACGTGTACAAAATTTCATAAAGATTGGAATAAAACTGTAGCTTTGTATGCAACACGTACACACACAAAAACACACAGACACTCTGCTTTATATATAAAGAAGGCAGCTCTTTAAACTCTTTGCAAATTTCCATATTAAGCAGACCAATAGATCATACCACAGTAACGGATGCACTGCTCAAACAGCAACTGATATTGTTGGCATCACGTGTCACAGAATCGGCTATATGAAATGTAATTTGAAACAATCCATTTTTAAACTGGAGTTCACCATATAAGTGACCAAAAAAGTTACTTATTTTATGTAAATGGTATATACGTAATAGTAGGCAATTAAGACCTTTTCTAAAACTTTGTATGCAGTTGTTACATTCTTCTTTGTACATTTGTAGAGAAATATGAAGATGGCAGTTAGACTGCTAAAAGTAGTTATGCAATAACAAAAAAACTTCAAAAAAGCGATCTTTGGCATCATTTTCACTATCAAACCAGATCGCAGCATGAAGACGTCTAAACTATACACATCCAAACTTATTTATTTAGTTAATGACCCGCTTTTGGCTTCTGAGGCTATCATTGCTTAACAACTGAATATCGCTAACGTATGATCACAGATGTGCCACTCACTAAGATATTGTTGCCACAGAAGATACAAACTAATGTGTTACATTTTTATGGCACTGAATTACATTTACTAAAATATAAATATAAAAACGTGATGTTTATATGCAGAGATTCAAAATTGACATGTTGAATATTTTTGTTAAAAGGTGGAAAGGAAAGTGGGGAGGTTGTTACATTGTGAAAAAGTACTAAAATATAACACTGTATATATATTTAAGAAACTAATAAACAAAATAAATAAAATGATAACAAAACTTAATTTATTATACAAGTAAAAATAGACTAGATTTGATGATTTAATACTAAAGATGCGTCCTGTGCCGTATGTTTATTGAAGTATTTGGGACAGTGACAAGATTCTGCTTTTTTCCTTCTTCTTTTTTTTCATCTATTATCGGGAATTGAACAGATGGGATTAATTTATAGAGTTTTAACAAATTTTGAATTAGATCTGTAAAGCATTCAATTTTTTAGACTGGTTTTGGAACAAATGTTGATTGTATTACTCAGGTAGTTCTGAGATAGTATGAGAATTACTCTAATCTGTGAATTGTTAAGTATTCAGTTTAAATTTTGTCTTTTAATGGAAATATATCAATAAACAGAAAACTAATAAAATCTTTTAATCTAATTTATTTATTTCTGCATAATGAATTTTCAATACAGATGGAGAAAATTAATATTTGTGTAAGTGGTGGGTTCACATTCCACTTAAGCGATTCCTGTTCATAAATAACCTTGCAGCTTGACGGTAGTTTTCTGACCAGGTCACAAATGCGGAGTCTAGAGCGTACAGGGAGGCCAAAATATTTTGTTATTGTGAAAATAATCTGAAAAATTAATGATCAGGTTTCTTCTTTTACGGGAAAAAAAAAAAAAAAAAAAAAAAAAACACATTCCAATAATACACGTTTCTTACAGCTGACAAAATTTTACTGACGATAGATTCAGATTCTCGACCCAACAGTATATCTGTTATGCTTTACATCAAAATAGGAGACATTTCCTTTCTCAGCAAACCTCACGCTACCAAGTCTGATAATTTTTTACATGTACAGATTACGTAGTATGGATTAATTAAAAGATTAGATAATAAATTTGCAACCTAACAGTTTATCAGTTAAAACTTGTTTTGCGGGAAATCATTTTCGTATTTCGGTGTAGAGTGAACTTAGATGCTTGTTTCTTACTTACAGAACTTAGATGCTTGTTTCTTACTGCAGTTTTGATAACGTTGTTTGCCGGTAGTTTCGTATTGTAGACTGAGTTCACAATCATACATAAACACACGCACATAAATCGTTTTATTTTTTTATTTTTTTTATTTTATTTTATTTATTTTTTTATTTATTTTTTCGTTACAGCCATCTATGGGTTACTATCACACAACTTCCCGCACTTTCTAAAGTTGTCTTCCTTCCTCTTTCGCCAGTACACTTTCATCAGTTGGCTCACTGTTACACGTTCTTCTTTCTCGTTTTCTCCTCGAAGAAATCCTTCCCCTCCGCAACCTTTATCCTAAAGATTTGCCTGTTCACAATTTCTTATGTTGTGATCCCGCATTTTTCTAGGCCCCTGTGCATTTCTTTCGCCCATGGAACTTACGTCTTCCGGTCATCCTGGAAGAGAAGAATCTTGTTGGCGAGCCTCTCTGATTCCATTCGTTTAATATGCCCATAGAAAGACAGTCTTCTTTTCTTCGTTATCGTGGTGATATTTTCAAATGACTGATAAAGCTTTTCATTGACCTTAGGCGGAAGGTAAATTCATTTGATATTTCTCTGGGCCCCAGAATATTTCTTAAAAATTTCCTTTCTTTCTTTTCCAATCTGAAAGTTCCTTCCTGGCTATTGTCTCAGATGCATATAAACATTCAGGTATGTCGACTGTGCTGTAGTGTCGGCATTTGACCTTGTATGAGAGTGAATTAGATTTGTATGTCTTCTGACAATATCTGAATGCTATTTCCATTTTTCTTGCCCGTTCTTCAATTGCTGCATTTTCATTGTTGTTTGGAGTCAAAATCTCTCCTAAGTACTTGAACCTCTCTCTGAACTATTTTGATGTCGCCATACTTGGTCCCCGTTGTGCAAATTGGATCAGTGGCTCACGTCGGCACCAATGACGCTTGTCGCTTAGATTCTGAGGACATCTTCAGGTCCTACGAGCGGCTGGCGGAATTGGTGAAGGCTGCTGCCTTCGCACGCGGGGTGCAAGCAGAGCTGTCGATTTGCAGCATTGTTCCCAGGGTTGATCGGGGTCCTTTGGTTTGGAGCTGAGTGGAGGGTCTGAACCAGAGGCTTCGCCGACTTTGTGACAGTCATGGCTGCAGATTTCTGGATCTGCGTTATCGGGTGGGGAATTGTAGGGTGCCCCTAGATAGATCAGGGGTGCACTACACTAAGGAAGCGGCTACTCGGGTAGCAGAGTACTTGTGGAGTGCACATGGGGGTTTTTTAGGCTAGGCGCTAACTCTGATGAGCACTCGCCTGTCAGCATTCAAACAGCGAATTCAGGCCACGTTCGGAACAAAAATTCGAACATAAAAATATTAGCCGCGAACTTACAGAGTGTTAGAAACAAAGTTCCCGAATTTGCAGCGCTGCATGGAAGTTATTGCGCTCAGATAGTTTTAGGCACCGAAAGCTGGCTAAATGATGATGTGCCAAGTTCAGAAATATTTAGCGAAGCGTGGAATGTATATCGGAAAAATAGATCTGATACAACTGGAGGAGGAGTGTTCATCGCTGTGGACAAAGATATTGTTTCTACTGAGATCGAGGTTGAAAGTAACTGTGAAGTTATCTGGGCACGTATAACAGGTCTAAAAGAAGTAAAGTTAATAGTTGGGTGTTTTTACCGGCCCCCCAGTGCTGCTGTAGCAGTTTTAGAATCATTCAAGGAAAGTCTACACCAGGTAGTGCATAGGTATCCGGGCCATGTGATATTAGTCGGAGGTGACATCAACCTTAAGAGTATAGATTGGGACCTCGCTAGTTACATTTCAGGCGGTACAGACAAGCAGTCTTGCGAGCTACTTTTGGACACATTCTCCGAAAACTGTCTTGAGCAGTTAAACCGGCAACCCACGCGCAATGGAAATATTCTAGACCTTATAGCCACAAACAGGCCTGACCTTATTAACGATGTCTGTGTAGAGACAGGAATTAGTGACCAAAGTTCATAAACCAGTCAAGAAGGCTAGGAGCGTGTTTTTGTTGGGAAGAGCCGACAAGCAAATGTTACGATCGCACTTAGAAACTGAATGGGCATCGTTTAATTCTGGGACTATGGATGTAGAGGAATTGTGGACTAAATTTAAGTGCATTGTTAATAAAGGATTAGAGAAATATGTGCCAGTAAAGACGATTAAGGATGGAAAAGATCCACCGTGGTATAATAATAATGTTAGAAAGCTGCTGAGAAAGCAAAGGCTGTTGCACTCTCGATTCAAAAAAGAACACGCAAATGATGACAGGCAAAAGTTAGTAGAGATTCGTGCGTCTATAAAAAGATTGATGCGTGAAGCATACAATAATTATCACAGCCATACCTTAGCAAAAGATCTTTCCGAGAACCCGAAAAAATTCTGGTCCTATGTAAAATCGATAAGTGGATCAAAGCCCACTGTCCAGTCACTAGTTGATCATTCCGGGGCAGTAATAGAAGAAAGCAAACGCAAAGCCGAAGTTCTAAATTTAACCTTTAAGAAATCTTTCACGCAGGAGGTCCGCACAAATATACCATCATATGATCAACGTACTAATTCCGAAATGGGGGACATAGCAATAGGTATTTCCGGTGTAGAGAAGCAGCTGAGACAGCTAAATACGAAAAAGTCTGCTGGTCCGGATGGAATACCAGTTAGGTTTTACAAAGACTGTTCAGCGACATTGGCCCCCTACTTAGCTTTCATTTATCGCGAATCTTTAATCCAGTGCAAAGTTCCTAGTGATTGGAAAAAAGCGCAGGTGACTCCCGTTTATAAGAAAGGAAAGAGAACTGACCCGCACAATTACAGGCCAATATCGTTGACATCAGTTTCATGTAGAATTTTATAACATATTCTCAGTTCGAATATAGTAAATTTCTGAAACGGAAAAGCTTCTTTCCGTGAATCAGCACGGGTTTAGGAAACATCGTTCATGTGAAACTCAGCTTGCCCTTTTCTCACATGACATCTTGCGAGCCATGGATGAAGGGCAACAGGCGGATTGTGTTTTTCTCGGCTTCAAAAAGGCGTTCGACGCGGTGCCATACTGCAGACTGCTAACGAAGATACAGGCTTATGGAATAGGTTCACAGATTTGTGACTGGCTGGAAGACTTCCTAAGTAATAGAACGCAGTACGTTGTTCTCGACGGCGAGTGTTCATCAGAGACGAGTGTATCGTCAGGCGTGCCCCAAGGGAGTGTGATAGGACCGCTATTATTTTGTATCTATATAAAAGATCTGATGGACAGAGTAAGTTGTAATTTGCGGCTGTTTGCTGATGATGCTGTGGTGTACGGGAGGGTGTCGTCTGTAACTGACTGTAATAGCATACAGGTTGACTTAGACAAAATTTGTAGTTGGTGCGAAGAATGGCAGCTAGCTCTCAATGTAGAAAAATGTAAGGTGATGCGCATGAATAGAAAAAACAATCCTATAATGTTCGAATACAGCATTAGTAGTGAGCTTCTTGATGCTGTCGCGTCGTTCAAATATCTAGGCGTAAAATTGCAGAGCGATATGAAATGGAACGAGCATGTAAGGACGGTTGTGAGTCAGGCGGACAGCCGACATCGGTTTATTGGGAGAATTTTGGGAAGATGTACTTCACCTGTAAAGGAGATGCTTGTACGACCACGTCTTGAGTATTGCTCAAGTATTTGGGACCCGCAGCAGATCGGTTTGAAGGAAGACATAGAGGCGGTTCAGAGGCGAGCAGCTAGATTTGTTACCGGTAGGTTCGACCAATGCGCGAGTGTCACGGAAATGCTCCGGCAACTCAATTGGGGATCGCTGGAAGAAAGACGACGTTCTTTTCGTGAAATTCTGTTGAGGAAATTTAGAGGGCCGGAATTTGAAGCTGAGTGTAATACGATCTTGTTGCCGCCTACTTACTTGTCGCGCAGTGATCACACAGACAAGATAAGAGAAATTAGGGCTCGTACGGAGGCATATAGGCATTCTTTCTTTCCTCGTTCAATTTGGGAGTGGAATAGGAAAGGAAATGCCTAGTAGTGGTACAGTGTACCCTCCGCCACGCACCTTACGGTGAATTGCGGAGTATGTATGTAGATGTAGATGTAGATATAGTGGCATTTATGTCCATATATTTTATCTTCTTAAAAGATATTTGCAATGATTAATTTATCAATGTTTTCTTTAATTTTGGAGCACTCTTTGAAGTGCCACTGCGCCCGGGCGCCGGTCCCTCAGCCACCACTTTCAGCCTAGTCGCCTGTCCTCCCCCCCTCTGCGCCCGCCGTGTTTTGCAGACGCACGCCCCCGCCCCTCCACCTCCCCCTGGTAATCAGGTTGGGGCTCCCTTTGTGCGGCGGCTGCCGCTGCTGCTGTTGCGTGTGGTGTGGTGTGGTGTGGTGTGGCGAGCCCAGATAACGCCACGCTGCCCAAACACCGCCACCACCAAAAACCACCGCCGCCAGCGTCGCCACACACTGGGCGACTCACCGTGGAATTTAAAGTGGCAGTGGAGGCCCGCTGCAACGCGTTGTTTTTAGTGTGCATTTTTTTGTTTTTCGTTTCTTTAATTTGACGATATTCCGCAAAGCTTACTCTCCAATCCACTTCAGTCGTAACTTTTTCCGTCCACAGAAATTAGTATTGCAGTCGATGCTAAAAATAAAATCATTGATAGAAAAAAAAATTTAAAAAAAAAAGATGAAACACCGATTCTCATTTGTGAAAGCTGAATAATGTCTTCGATGACGCAAAAATGGATGTCGCCGGTGTTTGACGACGTGTTCGTGGCTGTGACGACGTCGGCTGACGAAAGACGGAGCAGCAGGCCGTTCACACGTCGTTCAGCGAGAAGAAATTCAAGTGTTCAAATGTTTGTAAAGCTTACGGGTCTTAAATGCGGGGTCATCAGTCTCTAAACTTACAAACTATTTATGAACTATCTTATACTAAAGACAGCACAAACATCCATGCCCAAAGGGGGATTCGAACCCCCGACGGGGAACGGCGCTTCGCAGCATAGCACCTCAATGCGCTCGGCCGCTCCGTCGCGGCAATCCTAGGGATACCTTTATCTGTGATAAACACTCGCTGTCGATGAGTTCTGTTTCTTGAGAACTCTTCAAGGCACTCACATACTTGTGAACTTATTCCATATGCTTGTCGTACCTTCGTTTGCAGTCAGCAGTGCGTGTCCGTGTGAGACGGCTTTTCTAAATTAAGGAATATGCTGTGTGGCTGTTACCCTTCGAATCCAAACCTCCCTGAATGTCATGTGAGGAATCAACATGCTTAGTTTCGCACGAGCGATGATTCGTAAATTCGTGCTTATATATATACAAATGTTTCTGAAGTTTAAGGGACTTAACTGCGGGCTCATCAGTCCCTAAACTTACAAACTATTTATGAACTACCTGATTCTAAAGACATCACAAACATCCATACCCGAGGGGGAGATTCGAACCCTCGACGGAGAGCGGCTTCGCGCATCGGAGCATAGCGCCTCAATGCGCTCGGCCACTTCGCCGCGGCTGGACGAGTGCTTGAATCCAGGCCAAAGGAGGAGAAGAGAAAGAGAGAGAGAAAAAAGGGGAGGGTGGAGAGGTAGGCAGGGGCGTAATTGTTTTGTGGACAGGGCGGCGTGTGTGTTGAGCGAGAGGTGAGCACTGTGCGCAGGCAGAGTAAACAAAGCAGGGCGGCGTGGAGCCGCGGCCGTCATCTAATTAAGGCCTTCCAGAAAAGAGGGGAACAGGCAAGCGCTGGCGGCTCTCGACGCCTTCCTGGCCTCTGCCACCGCCAAATTCGCTTAATGAGAGGCACAAAGCGCAATGCCTACACCACCGCCAGCAGCAGCAGAGGGTCTCTTAGAGCGCGCCAGCCGGCTGGCCTCTTGCCACTATAATGGCTGCATGGCCAGGGGCGTGCTACATCTGTACTACTGCTTTACAGGTCACACTGAAGCAATGTGCTTCCTTTAATTATAAAATGTACAAATGTTTGTAAATATATCCGACTCATCTGCGTAGTTCTTAGTCCGTAGCTTACAAACTACTTAACCCTTTAAAGGACAAAACTTTTTTTCTGAAAATTTCAAAAGTCATATTTTTAATGTATCCAATTTGACTTGTAATATGGGCATGTAATATACACAGAATTATTTTGTGTTGCCGGCCGCGGTGGCCGAGGAGATTGAGGCGCTCCAGTGACGCTCTGCGCGGCCACTACGGTCGGGGGTTCGAATCCCCCCTCGGGCATGGATGTTTGTGCCGTCTTTAGTATAAGGTAGTTGATAAGTAGTTTGTAAGTTTAGGGACTGATGACCCCGTAGTTGGTCCCATAAGCTTAACAAACATTTGAACATTTTTTTTTTTTTTGAATAGATAACTAAAAATGGCATTTGAAATACAAAGATATAATTTATTAAATAATTTACTATTACAAAAATTGAACACAGTACAATATTCAAACAATAAAACTTTACCAAACTGTATGAAATATTACAAATTCCAGTGGTAAACTTGTTATTTCGAACGAAACGAGTAAAAACGAGGAAGGCAAAGAGCAATTTACACTGTTTTGCACTTATGGTAGGTGGGCAATATATCGACCACTATCCTATAGAGGGTAACACTAAGGACAACAAAAACACCCATGCCCGAGGGGGAGTCGAACCCCCGACGGCGAACGGCCGCGCGCACCGCAGCACGGAGCCCCGGTGCGCACGGCTAATCCGCCGCGGCTTCCTTAATTTCTCCTCGCGAATAACAACTTCGAAAAACTTACAGGTATGCAGCCAGGTATCAAATTCGACCTCGGCAGATTTTACGTCAGAAGACCACTCTGCCGTTTTCGAGGCGAAACTACAGTGAGGAAGCAATCAGGAACGATTTTCAAAACCTCGGTTTTCAATGAGTGAACAGTAAAGACAACACATACCGAGCAAGCAAGCACACAGCGCCGACACGACCAATGATGAAAACGGTCAACGGATGAGTTAGGATTTTTCCCCCTCTGTTTCTTGACAAGTGACAGAGCAGCATCCAATGCGGAATTTAAGCAAAATCCTCCATCCCTATTCATAAGGTTGTCTTCTAGTTTTATTTCAATCGCTTTCTTGATAACACACTGCCGGTAGCTGAAAGTGCATGCCAAAATTTCTGTTTTGCTGTATTCCATAGGGTGACCTGTGTCAAATGTTCAAATGTTTGTTCAGCTTATGGGACGTAACTACGGGGTCATCAGTCCCTAAACATACAAACTATTTATAAACTAGCTTATACTAAAGACAACTCAAACATCCATGCTCGAGGGGGGACAAACCCCCGACGGAGAATGGCCTCGCGCATCGGAGCTTAGTGCCTCAATTCGCTCGGCCACTCCGTGTCAAGACAGTGTTCGGCCACAGCATTTTTGTTCAGCTGATATAAACGTGTCTGACGGTTATGCTCAATAGAGCATTCCTCAACAGTCCTAGTAGTTTAACCTACATATGACACGCTACAGTGGCATGGGATACGGTAGACACCCGCCTTGAGGAAACCGAGATCATCCTTAACTGATCCCAACAATGCCTTAACTTTAGATGGTGGCCGAAACACACATTGTTTCACATTGTTTTTAGGCAAAATGCGTCCAGTTGTTGGAAGTGCTACCAACGTATGGCAGAAAGGCCAATGACGTGGGTGCCTACTCTGTGCTATCATCACTAGCCCGTTGCAAATGTTCAAATGTTTGTTAAGCTTATGGGACTTAACTACGGGGTCATCACTAAACTTACAAACTACTTATCAACTACCTTACACTAAGGACGGCACAAATATCCATGCCCGAAGGGGGATTCGAACCCCCGACCGTAGTGGCCGTGCAGACCGTGACTGCAGCGCCTCAGTCCCCTCGGCCACCGCGGCCGGCCATTGCGCTTAGTTCAGACAATCAATTCACGGACAGTTTTTAATCTGTTACGTTTACTGGTTACTACCAAATACTTGACCTGGCGTTCTGATATTTTCGTGGGTGCTGCTGCGCGAGGACAATCTTCATAGGAGCCTGTTTGTCGATGCCGGTGTATGGTTTTCACAACTCCGTTAACGGAAATCTTCAGTTTCTTTGCTACTTATCGGAAACTATAGCCTTCTTGGTGCTAAGTTATTATCATTACCCGTGATTCATAAGGAATCTGTAACTTCACATAGCCATGCGGTGTACTCACGCCACCTCGAGTGTTTAGTAGAACTCTTAGTCGGTTTACATAAAACGGAGCAATACTAGTATGTCCCAATATGTATGGATGGGTACAATAGTTAAGTGTACAATACTGTGTCATTATTAACCATTATTTGAGCTTACTTTCCCGTATTCTTACCAATAACTCTGATAGATCTCTTCCATTTTGTTCCGTTGTAATACACAGTATTATTCCATGTGTGTCTTCATGGAGATGTTTGTGAGGTCTTCAGTTGGATACGGTATTTTCGTTCTTGGTGAAAACCCTTGCATCACCACTTCACTGTGTACTCGTTTTTGAACGTTTGTTTACTGCCAACTGTCGCTTTTCGTCTGTCTCTTGTTTGTGTTCCGTGTATCTCTGAGTGTATCAGCTGTTTTTTTTTTTGTTTTTTTGTGTGTGTGTGTGTGTGTGTGTGTGTGTGTGTGTGTGTGTGTGTGTGTGTGTGTTGATGTCTGTGTAGACTGTGTGTGTGTGTGTGTGTGTGTGTGTGTGTGTGTGTGTGTGTGATGTTATTTGTGTTAGTTTTTTGTGAATATGGGAGTAGGGGGAGCGGAGCGAGAGGGAGAAGGAAGTAGGTCATTTCATGTTTCATTACTGTTTTTCACTGTTTTTGTGGCCAGCTTGATCAGTGAGTTGTTAGTTATGTTGGTCTGACCATTGATCACTTTCTTATTCATTGCCAGGGCTCTCTGTATATGAAAGTTTTCTTATAGTGTCAGGATATTTCTGTCTCGATTATTGGTTTTGATAATTTTCATATCTTGTTCCATGGTGGATGGTTCATGTCCGTGTTCTATCTGGTGTTCTGCAAAGGCGGAGTGGCTATTTTCATACTTCCAGCTTCTTATATGCTCTTTATATATGGTTTTGAAGTTTCTGTCATTCCCAGATATACTGATTTACATTCTTGGCACTCTAGCTGGTATATCTGTTGTTTGCAACTGTGACAGAAGTGTGTTTCTTGTTCTATAGGCAATTTGTAAACCTTGCTTCTTTAGTATGTTTGCTATTATGTGTGTTGATTTGTGTTTGTATGTAAGGGTGTGCCATTTATTTTTGCTGATTGTGTCATGAGTGTTGGTGTTTTGTGTGTCTGTGTGTGTTGCCTTGTCTGTGTTTGTGAGAGTTTTGGGTGTTTGTACTTTGTGCTTCTTGGAATTTCTCAGTAGTTGTGTTTTGATTGAGTCGTGCTACTGTTTGGGTGTTATAGCCATTGTTTTTAGCTATAAGTTGTATTGTTTTCAATTCTTTCTCATAGTTTTCCTTGCTTAGTGGGGCATTGTTCAGTCTATGTAACATGTGTCTTAGAGCTGCTAGTTTTTGATTATGGGGGTGGTTGGAAGTGGCATGTATGATTGTATCTGTTGCTGTTGGTTTTCTGAAGATGTCAAATGTGTGCTTATCATTTTTCTCTTTATTGTTATGTCCAAGAAGTGTATCTGCCTGTTTGTTTCTTTCTCCATTGTGAATTGAATGTTGCTGTGTATACTGTTTATGTCTGTGTGGAGCTGTTGTATTCTCTCTGCTGATTCATCTACGTTCGTATCTCCGTTAGCAGTCTTCATTGTGGCACCGTGTCAGACGCCGTTTTGAAGTCGAGAAAAACACAGTCTGTTTCCCTTCAACTATCTATTCAGCTGCGTGCGCGGTAGATATCAGATCTTGACGCAGACTCTGAAGCAGCTATAATCATGTGAATTCAATACTGTGCGGGTTCTAGGGCTTTAGTAGTTTCGATGAAAGATTAGGCTATCCAAGAAAATTACTTGCGCTGCAATATTTCAATGGTTTACAGTAATGAAATATTTGGTCACGGACGTTCACTGAGGAGAATCTTATTTAAGACATCCCAAATTGCTCCTAGTTTGACGGTGATCGTGCTGCTGAGTGCAAAAACAAGACAAATGACACCCCCTTTACTTGGAGGATGAACTAAATCCCTTACGGTCGGCCTTCAAGAAAATGGATATGGTGGCAAGGAAATTGATCAAGCTCTCCATCAAAGAAGAGAAGAATCCAGAAGTTCGGAGCAACAATGGCAACCATCTGGAAAAGTTTTCCTTCCCTACATTAGCAGAATTACTGATCGAATCGGGAAAGTATTGGCCAAACATGGTGTCGAGACGATCTACAGACCCACCAAGAAGATAAAAGAATACTTGAGATCAGCAAAAGACGCACGTCACTCCCTAGCAACACCTGGGGTATACAAAATTCCTTGCATCTGTGGTCAAGTATACATTGGAACAACTAAAAGAAGCATCAACACCCGCTTAACTGAACATAAAAAGGAACTGTCGTCTGGGCCACACGGAAAAATCGCCAGTAGCAGAACCTGTTTTTCAACATGGGAACCATCAAATAAAATTTAATGAAACACTCGTTTTAGCTAGAACATCGCATTACCATGCACGTATGTATAGAGAAGCAATAGAGATTCACAAACGCCGGAATAATTTTAATAGAAAAGAAGAAGGTCTGATGTTAGATACAATATGGATGACGACATTGCACCAACAAGATGACAATCGATTACTTTTAATCGAGAAAGACGACGTCATACAAAGATAGCCACACAGTCAGCCTCACGTGACGTATGGTGGTGCCCTCTATGCCCTCTATAAATGCGAGAGCCCCTCAGACCACAGTGGCAGTTGCCGGAAAACCCTGGAAGATGTCTCCCGCAGTTGGAGACAAAACGTCGGAAGTTTTATACTTGGACCACGGACGCAAAGGATACTGTGCTCACGGGTGCGGTTCCTGAGAGATGCTTGTCCACTGTTGGTCGAGCTGATCTCTCCGAGTTTACGAGAGTAACTCGGCCGTCCGATCCTTGATTGTCGTGAGTGCACTCGTGCTTTCCCGATAATCCATTTGTAGTCTGGGGCAACGTCCCAGATCCAAATCAAATTGGTCCCAATCCCTCGGTTCCGACCAAGGTTTTCGGGAGGTTTTCCTTGGTTGTACGGCGTATGCCGGAACTGGTAAGCCCCTCCAATTTATTCCCAGTTGGGACCCCCTCTTAGTCCCACTATCAGCTTGTCAGATAATTGGCTGAATAGAACCGCGACTCTTTATGGGCCGGACCTCAAACAGCCCGCTCCACTCCTCCGAGTGGAGATTAAAAAGAATAAGGTTTTTTTTTTTTCCTTTAAGCCCGGACGTTTTACCTGAAGACAACGCCGGCCGTGAAAGTTTACATTGTATGACAAATGACACCGTTTATTCCACTGTGTATTCTGCAGGTGAAGCGTTGTGGGAGAGCAGTGTGAATGCAGCAGACGGTGATCAGCGGTATCTGTCGCTGGGAGCTGCGGCTTTCAGCCCTGGCAGATAGCGGCAGGCCGAATCTGGCCCGGCTGAATAGGCGGCAGGCGCGGGGAATCCCAGCCAGAGCCGTAGCCAGTGCTCTCCAGGGGCGCTGCTGTCGGGGACAGGGGGATTCCCCTAACGCCGGATAAGCTGCCCGCTTCCCGTGATTGTGTGGAAAGCCACCAGCCTTTACGTCCTGCCGTAAGCCGGGTTTCCACATGCGGCTAAAGTGACGCCACTAGGCCGCAGTTCGAGTGGTTTTACTGATGTTGCACCATGCAACGAAATTCTAGCAGCACCATTCAAATGACGCCACTTTCAGCTTCAAATGTTCATGTTTGCCAATCTGTGGGGCTCAAGTACTGCTGTTATCAGTCCCTAGGCGTAGAAACTACTTAAAATAACTTACGTAACACCCAGAAGATGGCCACTTGCAATAGTGGCCGAAACGTCGGTGAAGTATTTGATATTTTGACGATGTGGTCCAACACCCAGAAGAGTTTTATAAACAATGACAACGGCCGCGGAAGCCTTCGTTTACATTTAACTTAAACCAACTTAAGGACTAAGTACGCAAGCCCCTGCTCACCGAAGAACTGGAACCTCCGACGGCGACCAACCGCGCGCTTTGAAGCAAGGCGCCTTAGAGTAGGGTTTGCATTTCATTTTTATTAAAAAGGATGACATTTGAAAAATTTCAGGATAAAACCTAGGAGAATTAAGGAAACAAACGGGACACAATTTATATTGAAAAAATTACATCATACATTCAAATGTTCCCAAATCAATGTTTCTCCTGCTGCACTGTTACCATACTTTTCACTTTTATGTGTTTTATCGAGAAGTGCATTTTCTTTTGACTTTGTCTCATGAAATTTAGCTCATGATAGACCATTAAAGTGTATTTTGACAGTAAGTAAGGCCATTTTGTCTTGTTGTGACCGAGTAGCCTACACTTTTTTATTCAGTTTACAGTCGGCGTCACCTACAAAGGTGGCCCAGTTTTCAGCCGTTGTGTGCATCCCCCTCCAGTACCGCAGTGACAGCCAATAATGTCCACTCTGTAGACCGAGTGGTTGGCCACGAGGTACATAATGTTTCTTCCACAGGCTCCAGTGTTGTCGCTCGGCCGTAGCTCTTCCCCTCCTCGCTTCCCCTATCGCACCACCTCTATACGCGGAATCGCCTTCTTACATGATGCCAGCTATAGTAAACTCACAGAATGATTTTAGAGATTCGACTCTTACTGTATATATGAGCAAATTCTATTAGATTTTGTTTACCATTAATTAGCAGTCAACTGGTAATATCCAGAACAAAAAGTACACCAAATTTGATAAGAAGTGGTACAGGCAACACTTCATAGAGTATTTATGTGCGCAATTAATTCAACAATAAACATTTGATATCATAAAATACTTTAGCCAAGCGCAACCACAAAGAACGGGACATTTGAGCGTCCCCATAAAAACTTTCGGGACAGCGGAACATTAGGGGAGAAAAAGCGGAACTGTCCGAGAAAAACAGGACGAATGGCCACCCCACCTTACTCCACCGCGGCTCACTTTCAGCTATGGCACGATCAACTTCAGGAGCAAACCAAACTGTCACATTTTGATTTCAAGGCTTCACGTGATTGGTGTTTTTCATACTTCAATTGTTATTTTAGAAATCCGTCAACTGTCATTGTCACAGAATAGTGTTTTTACGGAATTGATAACTCTTACTATAATACACATTTCTGTGCAGACACCCGCCGGCTCTCTTTGTATATTACGGAGTATTGTTCAAACCAGAGATTGCGATTATTGCAGAAACCCCGTGCAATAAAGTTTCACACCTCTTATCATGTCTAGTTGGCCTCAGTCTTATAAAAATTGTGTCGGATCCTATGAAACATTAAGAAGAGCTACGTTCAAACACAAAAAACTATCAGACAAATCAAAGTGTCAGATATCAAAAACTTTGAAGTGAATAAAATTACAAAGCGAAAGTTACCGTTAGGCATTTCGTTGATTGAAATCAACGCTTGTGTGGCCTCTACGACTCTCGTGCGGAAGCATAAGTCAAAGTGCGGAAGAAAAAAGTCTTGCGCTTCGTGCGCTGCTTGTCGCCGGCTGTCGCTGAAGACAGCGGTTGCAGCGGTCCTGCATTCCCTCTGCGCCATTTGCCGATGTAGCATACTTGAGTTCCCGCAGTGGTTTGTTTCCTCCTGTTGGCTCACAAAGGCCCAGGTACACTCTTTGACAAAAAACGTGGCCGCCGGCCGGCCGCCGCTGAGCCTAAGTCCGGGCCGATCGCGACATGGGACAATAAAAGTGGCCGCGCTGATTCGCTCTAAGTCCAGCTATCTGCACAACCTGGCAACACTGCAGACTGCGGGAGTTCATACAGCACTTCTTGTGTGCAGTTAGAAGACAACTGGGTCAGCTCCCACCTTGGTCTTCCGGTAAAGTGCGCGACTTGCATGTTCAGTATTAGCGATCGAAACCGACTGTTGACAAAAATTTTAAATTCACGTCACTCGTTCATGCTGATGCCACATGTGTAAGGGGAGCATATGCGTAACGTATATCATTTTTTGATACACTGTTAATAACATTTGGGCCCAATAACATCGCTGCCTCTGGCCGCAGCACTTGGCAGAGCTCTCCGCGGCCCACTCGCCGGCAGCAGCGGTGGCGGCGCTACACAGCGCTGCCTCGCTCTCTGCCCACAGCGCCTGCCGCCGCTCATCGCCCTGGATACGTAAAATGCTGTAGTGTTGCTGTGGTGATCCACAAAAAAGGTTGCGATTCGTATTTCACACAGGATATAACGAAGCAGACCACCTATTTTGAATGATGAGCATATAATACATTAGAGAGGCAAAAAATTGTCATTGTCCAATCCAATGGCACTCTCCGATGGTTAACACTTATTTGTGGTTTAAATCTCGATCCTTTTCCTTTCAGAAAAGCCTTTCATGTAATTTGTTATTGTCATCAGTTCATGTGTTTTCATCAAGACACAATATGTAACTCACTAAAATGTTTTAGTGTCGTTGTTTCACTCCGTACGGTAAATGTATGAGCTAAATTATGTGAATGCGTTTCAGTGCACGTTCTAAAGCAATACAGGCACTCTGCAAGGTTCGTGTCTTCATGTCTCATTTCTACAGGAGATATTTCACATCAATGGAGGTGAATTCGAATTTCTTCGAAGGCGTTTGTATGGTGAAGCAAAGAAGACATCTAATACTATTTCCATAATTTGAAGTCGACCTTTCTGAAAGACTTATTGCATAAAGTTTTTCTTAAGATTCCGTTAAAGAGTTTCTTCTTGCAATCTGCAGCGTATAAAGTAAAATAAAATGAAATTAAATTCCATCCCCAAACGCGCTTTCTCCAACCAGGATTAGAACTGCCGCTTCACACCAGGCTTGCATCACAAGACACAAGCAGAACCACACAGCCAACCACACACTGCCAGAGATTGCCCTCAGTCTCTCATATATTCAATGCTTAGCCTCTAACGCATCGTGAAAGAACCTGAAAGTCATCTCATCTACACAAATAACTACATTCCTTGACTGCAAAAGTTAAATTTCTGTCTCTCATTTCACGTCGGCATTACAAATCATTAGTCATGAAAGTAGAAAAGGAAAGTCAAGTGAACTTAGTGAGACAATTCAGTACCACTTGAGGAAGTAACTGCACTGTCACAGTGTTGCCAAATATCAGTAACGATGTTGCCAGTTCTTAGCTGTACAAGGAAGACCTGTGTAGCGATAAGCGACGCGAAATCTGGCTAGTCTCATGCGGGCTTCTAGAGAGGAGTCGCGCATTTCGGTTAATATGCGGCGCTATCTCCTGATAGATTCCGTCGTCACATTTACGATGCGGATATTAAATTCGTCCAATGAGGCCGAAACTATCGTTTAAATTTTTTGAAGCTTTACTGCATTATGATATGACTAGAGAAGTTAAAAATACTGATATTGTGCTTGCAACATACGGCAAATCAAAGACAGAGATATGTAAACATGCATCACGATTACAGTTTTATCCCCCCCCCCCAAAAAAAAAAGACTGAAACAATTGCTTTGATACATTTCGACAAAAGCTAATTTTTTTATGAAAAGTTACTGGAAATCAATGATGCCCCATCCATCTCGAAAAACTTCGCAACTTGAAAGCGACCGCGTTTCAAAATGAAGACTTACGACTGTGCAAGTAATATTTCATGTCTTCCACGTGTTGGTTTACTTGAAAGCCAGAAGAAACATAGTTAACTGATTATTTGTGCAACACAGTAATTATTTCACTTAAGTATTCAGAAGACTGGATATTTAAAATTACGGCCATGAACACAGAAACGAAACTGTATATGTGGGAAACGTGCAATTCTGATGTCTTTCCTTTGCAAACATATACATATAATCTATAGACTACTAAGCAGCTTATTGATTTCGTTGATGGGCCTTGATGGGCCAACAAATGATGATGAGAATCCGAACCCATGTGTCTGATGGATTTTTCGAACGTTGCAACCTATGACTTCCATGTGTTGTTGCTTAGTATCTGTCGTCACGATGTTAAATCAACAGAAATTGTTACAAACATTTTACCTACTTTCTCCTATTGTCCTATTTTTCGTCAAACCACACATTCTTTCTGGTCTCTTGGCCACATGGGAATGAAAGCTTTTGCAACTGAATTAATGATAATAATGATGGTAATAATGATAGTAATCAATGATGGTTACGGCATTACAACAGAAATATAAAGATTACAATAACAATAGAAAATGACGATCTCTTGGTTGACACACTGCAATGAGTTTTGGTATTTCGTTGCTGAATGCCATTTAGGATATTTTTCAGAGGAGAAAAATAGACCTGAAGCTTGCTGTAGCTGAGAAAACGAGAACTGCGCCACTGAGCTAAAATGAGATTACTCGTTCAGTTATCTGACGTTTATTGGCAGTTAATACAGACAGTCCCGACATAAAACACAAAATTGTTTGCAATTTAAGGAGGGGTAGACCTTTCTGCAGTCGAAAATTTAATTCAGGATAACAGAGTCATTTAAATGCAATGACTAATCTCATATCCTCATGAATATTGGAAAATACCCCGAATTGTGCAACTAAGGGAACGATCAGAGTTTCCTAGCATCATAAGCAATACTGCTAAGCTATAGGAAGAATTTCTTGGCCATTCCACAATACCCTCATTCCTACCAACAGCTTGCTTCAACTGGCTTTTATCCATGCTGCGCTGCCAACGCCCATTCTAAGTAAGGCTTGAGTCCGAAAGCATACAACATCATTGAAAATGCTGATGAATAGATGGCTTACGTTCATCAACATCCGGGGAGAGTTTCTTTCAACGAAACGGAGAAAGTGTGAAATGACTACTTTCTCCAAAGTTCCTACGGACTTTTGTCCCAAATTTGACGTATATACGTTCAGTCTTGTCATACGCGGCTCACATTCCAGGAATATCACCAAAATGAGCATCTGGCGGGTACCGTCCTAGAGCAGCTGTTACGCAAGTTTTTACCGATAATCATAAAATTGACAAGACGGCTTTTGCTGCAGAATATAGTGACTTCTATTACATCCGCATAACCTTTCCCAATAAGAAACTGTTTTCTTCGTATAGTGATGCCCCTGTTTAGCTGCATTATAATGTTAGTGTTTAATGTTGCTTCAGAAGTACTTTTTGTCTTAAATATTTTTATATTTGCAGGTGATTCAAAGTAATTGTAATAATTACTTCGAATTACTCCATTCATTCGATCTGTTATTTGTAAAGTAATTGCAACCGCCAAAAGTGAAATTGTCCTATAAACCAAACCGTTTGGTTATCTTAAGTCATTCGTATATGGGCAGAACACTTTCATCTGAAATATCTCCATGAAAGGCAGAGAAGCGGACGGTTCTCTGTCATAGTAGAGTTAGGCTCGCGTAGCTAGTCCTCTGTGCAGAAGAGATGGAATTATATGTTGTAGAAAGAAGTCATATCTAAGAAACTTGCATATTTTATTTTTCTCGTGTATTTACATTCTTTCAGTTTATATGCGCCTTTACTTCTCACAAAATAATGAGATATATTTTTCTCTGCTAGTAGCTACCTTTGGTCGTTTCCGACCGCATTACATTTTCCGTTGACTCTAGATGGATAATACTTTGTCTCTGCCGATCCCAGATTTCACGTCGAAAGAAAACATGTGCTCCACATAATTCATTTCGCAGTAGGCGGTCGTATTTCCACCGTTGGTATATTTACTTGTACGAATATTGTTCGTAACCGTAAACAGTTTTCTCTTGCTGTTCATCTCCTTAATATTGTTAAACACATATTTTCCCTATAACTCTCCTCGTGAAGTGTTTGAAATGCTGTGCTTTATTATTGTTAGTACCATTAGTTTTTATTTCAAGTTGATCTCTGAATTTGTATTTTGTATTACCGTTATATTTGTTTGTTCAATATGTTTCACAATATTGAAGATCAACAAGTTCTCATATCCATTAATATAAGCGACTTAGAGCTAATGTATAACGTTAATTTTAGTCTTGTTTCATCCGTAAAAGTTCCTCTGAAAATCTGGAACACTTCTTTTAACACCCTTAATTTGAAAACCATACGTAGGCAGAGGACCTTCAAGGATTGCTCATTTATTAACTTCATTCATAATGATAATTTGGATCAAATTTATTTACAAATTTTGTACTCAGTCCATTTAATTTTTATGATAGCGCTAAAATTACAGCCTTGCGCAACCTAGGGCATCTGTTCAAAATCAATGAATAAGAGATACGTCAATACTTTTATTTACTATCTTTTAACAAGCAACAGTGCAATTGCTTTCCCTAATATTGTTCTAAACCATGGCACATTTCATCGATCAATTTTAATTGTAACACGTGATTATTAGGTTGCTTTATTGTCTATTGTGTTTTTGTTACACATTTCACAATTGATTTTATACTAACGATAGGCCAGAAACTTAATTAACGTAACTCATAACCGTGTGACAATGCAATTTTTACTCGCATTCGTTTTTGCTACGGAGCAAGTTGGGCTCATATTCGGCTGCACGGCGCATTGAACTGGCCGTCGTCCATTTCGATTTGAGTTTTCCATGATTTTCCTAAATCAGTCTCGGCAAATGCCGGAATGGTCCCTGCGGCAGGGCACGGACGATTTCCTTCCACATCCTTATCATGACAATCCGAACTTCTGCTTCGCTCTAATGACCCCCTTGTCGAGGGGACGTTAAATCGTAACCTTCCTTCTTTCTTTCGTGTCTCGTGTGCAATAGAGCTTACTTTGTTCATGTTCCCGTGTGTTGGTACAAATTTTGCAGTTAATTTCAAACCAACTTCCCTCTGAACAAGAGACCGTGAACTTTCAACTTAACTTAGAACTGGATGACACTGCTTCATTAACGCCATTTCTTAATTGGTGTGTGGTGGAGGGTAATTTTTATACAACCTGCTGTTTTCGCCTGTTTCTCTTCCAGTCGTGAATGGCTTGCAGTTAAAACTATTTCTGGTAAGACTTAGTGTGAGTTCATATCGCCCTATCTTTGACCTTCGCGATCTTTTCGTGACTAATACATAAGAGGGGTCAAGTGAAATAGAAATAAAACAAATGTATCGAATGTCTCTGTTGTATTCTCATAAAAACGGTTGAAACTGAATGAAAAATTTCACACATACAAAATTTGAAAAGTGTAAAATAATCATTCAGATGGAAAATGCATAGAAACGTGGTTTTAAAATAGACTAAGACGTATAATGTAACTTTTGTCCACTCGATAATTGGTACCGCGTTAAGGATAGTTCCAATAAATTTTCGAATTTTTAATAGCTATGTCAGACATCATAGTAACACTGGAACATAAAGTGTTCTTGCACCATGAGTAATGCTAACAGTAGCGTTTAGTGGCCACCAACGTGAAGGGTAATTCATTTCATTACCTTTCTGAAGTCGATATGAGGTATGACGCGGTGGGGGCAGCCACGGTCGTTTTGGCAAATGCGGCACAACGAGCGAGCGAAGGCGCGCGCGTTGGAAACGGAGAAGGCGGAGCGCGCCTGCTGGAGGAATAGTTTTCGTTCTGAACAGAGAAAGCCATCAAAAGGAGCCTAACAGATATTCGGTAGACCTCTTGGAACGTACGCGTTTTGACTTTAAGATAAAAAATAAATGAAATTCACGAATTGCATTGAACATTGCAATGTATAGTAAATTAATGTCGTCCGCTATCTGCGACGACACCGATCGAATGATAATATATCGACGTGAGATACCTGGCACCTAAAAGTCGCCATTAAGTTTGTACTTTGGAACCTATCACCGCGCTGTAATGAACACGTTGCAATTAAAACTATGTTTAAATCGCATCCGGTCATGAGACTACGTAACATTTTATGAAATCAACGAGGCAGGCAACAAAGACAGGTCCGGAATCCATTGAGCACCTCATCAAGGAACGTGCTCAAAAAATTCAAATGGAACGCTATTTATCGTAGCAAGATGTTCTGTCAATAACAGGTCGCTTGTAATTTCCATATTGGCATGTGGACATTTTATTTTATTAGGAAGCAAACTCGAAGGAAACTGGACAAATTTGGGTATTTAGGAAGACTTTTCTGCGACAAATTGTGAGTCTTATTGTTAGTTAATGTTCAAATGTTCAAATGTTTGTAGAACTTATGGGACTTAACTTCAGGGTAATCAGTCCCTAAGCTTACAAACTACTTATGAACTAGCTAAGACTAAGGACGGCAAAAATATCCATGCCCGAGGGGGGATTAGAACCCCCGACCGTAGTGGCCGTGCAGACCGTGACTGGAGCGCCTCAGTCCCCTCGGCCAGTTAGTAATGGAGTGCAGTAAACATAACGATAAGTCCTGCATATGAATCAACCATAAACCGAGAAATAAAACTGGTAATATGCTCAATGAGGTATTGACTGATTTCTTTTTTTTTTTTTTTTTTTTTTTTTTTTTTTTTTTTTTTTTTTTTTTTTTTTTTTTTAATAGCTGGCCACGTGACATATGTGCAATTTGGAGAGCACAGTATCTCGAACCTGAATGGAATTACGGATCCGGATCCTAACATGCAGGACGCCAGCTACAAAAACTCGTTCATCAGGCCACCAATGTAATCAAGATTTTCCAACGTCGCAGTAGGGCCTATTGTTTCGCGACTTCGGTATCATGTAGATGTGAGTCTGATATGTAATTCTGCAGTCAGTTGATTTTTTCTTGTCACCTACATTAAATATTTTGAAAAATTAACATCATAATATGCTCATTGTAGTAGTTAACTGAATTTGTGTTCAAGAAGGTCGTTTCATACATTAACTACTCCTACTCTCTTTCACGTTGCGAGCAATCTGACTCAGCTGTGAGTCAATAAATGAGGTAGGGTTTATAGCAGTAATGTCTAGCTGTATAATAGTCACTTTCTGAAAACCTAGCCAATGTAGAAATCGGGGCCGTTTTGTTGCAAAACCTGGATCTCATCATTTCGTCTCGTTACGTCTTTAATTTATCCGCTTACTGTCAAACAAATTCATCCGTGCCAACTGTCTCCTGGAAACCTCATAGCAGATGCTGCAGCCACCTACTTCAAGAATATCAAGTGACATCAGAAACAAAACGAAAGAACATGTTCTTAAATGAATTTATCAATTGTTCTAAAATGATGGTAAAATTTTAAATATAGATAGAACAACTTCTTTGGAAATCACTTCAAATGTAGTCATCCCATGAAGTTAATAATAAATTCTGAAGCCGTGTCAGCGGCTTTTTTTATTAAGAATGTTGCTTTACTGGTCCAAGACCGTTATTACGTTTTTAAAGGCCCATCTTCAGGTGTTAATTTTTTTCATATGAAAATTCATTATAGAGACACAAGGTTCTAATTGCTTTCATCTGTCATGGGAATAAAATTTCATTAATTAGGAGCAGATATATGGAACCACTCCAACAGAAATCATCACTGTCATTCAGAATAAAAACCAAGGACATTAAAATGTGGGACAAATAGTCGCGTAATTTTGATTACTGTATTTTCAATTAAACCAGTAGATAGCCGACGAAGTGAAGGAGTACAAACCAAAGAAAACTGTCCAAAGAATTTGTATTTTGCTCATCTTTGCATCAAGTATTACGGCAAGGTAATACGAATATGCGCAACCTCCAAGATGCTCTGTTTTGTTACAGCTTCATGAGGACTAAATTCATTTACGTAATGTTCCTTGAACGTGAGACGCGTTTGACAAAACTCAACGTAGATACAGTCCATCTTCGGAAAACAGTGCCCAGTATCATTGGAGAAAATGATGGTTCGCATTACTTTTTCGTTTTGTTACAAAAAGCACTCACTGAAAGTTGATGAGGGTAAGTTATCAAATCATCATCATTTCTTCTCAATGCATGGCTAAAAGCCAATTGAGGCCAGATGTTAGTAGGATTGAGAATATTGTGGACTGTCACTTTCAAGATGCGAAGTGTTTGATACCTTACTGTTTAGTGACGGATAATGCAACGTTCATTTCCAGTAACTCATAAAAAATTGGTTTTGTAGATATCTAAAAAAGTAATTATTTTAGTCATTTTTTTGGGGGGGGAGGGGGGTGAAACTGAAATCGTGATGGAAGTTTATATATCTCAGACTTTGACCTGCAGTATGCTGCTGTATTTTTAACTTATCTAGTCATTTGCTGAAATATCATAATGCTGTAAAACTTCAAAAAACTTAAACGCTAGTTTCGGTCTCATTGGACGAATTTAATATCTGCATCGTAAATGTGACGACGGAATCTATCAGGAGATAGCGCCGCATATTAACCGAAATGCGCGACTCCTCTCTAGAAGCCCGCATGAGACTACCCCGATTTCGCGTCGCTTATCGCTACGCAGGTCTTCCTAGTACAGCTAAGAACTGGCAACATCGTTACTGATATTTGGCAACACTGTGACAGTGCAGTTACTTCCTCAAGTGGTACTGAATTGTCTCACTAAGTTCACTTGACATTCCTTTTCTACTTTCATGACTAATGATTTGTAATGCCGACGTGAAATGAGAGACAGAAATTTAACTTTTGCAGTCAAGGAATGTAGTTATTTGTGTAGATGAGATGACTTTCAGGTTCTTTCACGATGCGTTAGAGGCTAAGCATTGAATATATGAGAGACTGAGGGCAATCTCTGGCAGTGTGTGGTTGGCTGTGTGGTTCTGCTTGTGTCTTGTGATGCAAGCCTGGTGTGAAGCGGCAGTTCTAATCCTGGTTGGAGAAAGCGCGTTTGGGGATGGAATTTAATTTCATTTTATTTTACTTTATACGCTGCAGATTGCAAGAAGAAACTCTTTAACGGAATCTTAAGAAAAACTTTATGCAATAAGTCTTTCAGAAAGGTCGACTTCAAATTATGGAAATAGTATTAGATGTCTTCTTTGCTTCACCATACAAACGCCTTCGAAGAAATTCGAATTCACCTCCATTGATGTGAAATATCTCCTGTAGAAATGAGACATGAAGACACGAACCTTGCAGAGTGCCTGTATTGCTTTAGAACGTGCACTGAAACGCATTCACATAATTTAGCTCATACATTTACCGTACGGAGTGAAACAACGACACTAAAACATTTTAGTGAGTTACATATTGTGTCTTGATGAAAACACATGAACTGATGACAATAACAAATTACATGAAAGGCTTTTCTGAAAGGAAAAGGATCGAGATTTAAACCACAAATAAGTGTTAACCATCGGAGAGTGCCATTGGATTGGACAATGACAATTTTTTGCCTCTCTAATGTATTATATGCTCATCATTCAAAATAGGTGGTCTGCTTCGTTATATCCTGTGTGAAATACGAATCGCAACCTTTTTTGTGGATCACCACAGCAACACTACAGCATTTTACGTATCCAGGGCGATGAGCGGCGGCAGGCGCTGTGGGCAGAGAGCGAGGCAGCGCTGTGTAGCGCCGCCACCGCTGCTGACGGCGAGTGGGCCGCGGAGAGCTCTGCCAAGTGCTGCGGCCAGAGGCAGCGATGTTATTGGGCCCAAATGTTATTACCAGTGTATCAAAAAATGATATACGTTACGCATATGCTCCCCTTACACATGTGGCATCAGCATGAACGAGTGACGTGAATTTAAAATTTTTGTCAACAGTCGGTTTCGATCGCTAATACTGAACATGCAAGTCGCGCACTTTACCGGAAGACCAAGGTGGGAGCAGACCCAGTTGTCTTGTAACTGCACACAAGAAGTGCTGTATGAAATCCCGCAGTCTGCAGTGGTGCCAGGTTGTGCAGATAGCTGGACTTAGAGCGAATCAGCGCGGCCACTTTTATTGTCCCATGTCGCGATCGGCTCGGACTTAGGCTCAGCGGCGGCCGGCCGGCGGAAAGGTTTTTTGTCAAAGAGTGTACGTAGAGAGCGCCTGCGGTTAGGCCAACCCGCAACACACCGCCGCTCAACAGTTCCTGGGGAGGAATGAACTGTGGATACCAACAGTCGTCCCCATAGGTTCACTGGTTCATTGAACCCCCGGAAAAAAGCTCGTCGTGAAAAAAATGTAAATAAAAAAATGAAATTAAAAGTGTTTTAAACTATTATTCTTCGTTTCGTTCTTCTATCATATCATATACAGAATGAAACTTCACTCTGCAGCGGAGTGTGCGCTGATATGAAACTTCCTGGCAGATTAAAATTGTGTGCCGGAACCGGGACTCGAACCTGGGACCTTTTGCCTTTCGCGGGCAAGCGCACTACCGACTGTGCTATCCCGACACGACTCACGATGCCGCCTCACAACATTACTTCTGCCAGTACCTCGCCTCCTACTTTCCAAACTTCACAGATGCTCTCCTGCAAACACGCAAGACTAGCACTCCTGAAAGAAAGGATATGGTGGAGACATGGCTTAGCCACAGCCTAAGGGATGTTTCCAGAATGAAACTTCACTCTGCAGCGGAGGGTGCGCTGATATGAAACTTCCTGGCAGATTAAAATTGTGTGCTGGGACCTTTTGCCTTTCGCGGGCAAGCGCACTACTGACTGTGCTATCCCGACACGACTCACGATGCCGCCTCACAACATTACTTCTGCCAGTACCTCGCCTCCTACTTTCCAAACTTCACAGAAGGTCTCCTGCAAACACGCAAGACTAGCACTCCTGGAAGAAAGGATATGGTGGAGACATGGCTTAGCCACAGCCTAAGGGATGTTTCCAGAATGAAACTTCACTCTGCAGCGGAGGGTGCGCTGATATGAAACTTCCTGGCAGATTAAAATTGTGTGCCGGAACCGGGACTCGAACTTGGGACCTTTTGCCTTTCGCGGGCAAGCGCACTACTGACTGTGCTATCCCGACACGACTCACGATGCCGCCTCACAACATTACTTCTGCCAGTACCTCGCCTCCTACTTTCCAAACTTCACAGAAGCTCTCCTGCAAACACGCAAGACTAGCACTCCTGGAAGAAAGGATATGGTGGAGACATGGCTTAGCCACAGCCTAAGGGATGTTTCCAGAATGAAACTTCACTCTGCAGCGGAGGGTGCGCTGATATGAAACTTCCTGGCAGATTAAAATTGTGTGCCGGAACCGGGACTCGAACTTGGGACCTTTTGCCTTTCGCGGGCAAGCGCACTACTGACTGTGCTATCCCGACACGACTCACGATGCCGCCTCACAACATTACTTCTGCCAGTACCTCGCCTCCTACTTTCCAAACTTCACAGAAGGTCTCCTGCAAACACGCAAGACTAGCACTCCTGGAAGAAAGGATATGGTGGAGACATGGCTTAGCCACAGCCTAAGGGATGTTTCCAGAATGAAACTTCACTCTGCAGCGGAGGGTGCGCTGATATGAAACTTCCTGGCAGATTAAAATTGTGTGCCGGAACCGGGACTCGAACTTGGGACCTTTTGCCTTTCGCGGGCAAGCGCACTACTGACTGTGCTATCCCGACACGACTCACGATGCCGCCTCACAACATTACTTCTGCCAGTACCTCGCCTCCTACTTTCCAAACTTCACAGAAGCTCTCCTGCAAACACGCAAGACTAGCACTCCTGGAAGAAAGGATATGGTGGAGACATGGCTTAGCCACAGCCTAAGGGATGTTTTCAGAATGAAACTTCACTCTGCAGCGGAGGGTGCGCTAATATGAAACTTCCTGGCAGATTAAAATTGTGTGCCGGAACCGGGACTCGAACCTGGGACCTTTTGCCTTTCGCGGGCAAGTGCACTACCGACTGTGCTATCCCGACACGACTCACAATGCCGCCTCACAACATTACTTCTGCCAGTACCTCGCCTCCTACTTTCCAAACTTCACAGAAGTTCTCCTGCAAACACGCAAGACTAGCACTCCTGGTGGAAACATGGCTTAGCCACAGCCTAAGGGATGTTTCCAGAATGAAACTTCACTCTGCAGCGGAGTGTGCGCTGATATGAAACTTCCTGCAGAGTGAAGTTTCATTCTGGAAACATCCCTTAGGCTGTGGCTAAGCCATGTCTCCACCATATCCTTTCTTCCAGGAGTGCTAGTCTTGCGTGTTTGCGGGAGAGCTTCTGTGAAGTTTGGAAAGTAGGAGGCGAGGTACTGGCAGAAGTAATGTTGTGAGGCGGCATCGTGAGTCGCGTCGGGATAGCACAGTCGGTAGTGCGCTTGCCCGCGAAAGGCAAAAGGTCCCATGTTCGAGTCCCGGTTCCGGCACACAATTTTAATCTGTCAGGAAGTTTCATATCATATACACATTGAAAGTATTTTTATCGCATGAGAAACGTTTTGCATCGCGCTGACAGCACGTATACGAGTCGTAGTGCGGCCGCTTAATTTAGGTGGCAGTGGCCGCAGCGTTGCAATGCGCATGGGCGGCCGAGGTTCAAATTCTCTCCTGAACCCCCTGGAGGCAGCATATGGGAGCTCCCGCGGCAGGGACGGGCGAGGCGAAACGCCGCTTTTAACACTAGCGTTGGAGCTGGTAGACACACCAGCTCCCGACTACCCGAGCTCTGGTGGTTAAGCACGAATGGTGCAGAAGCAAAGACAATGGAACTAGTATGCACCTCGCTTTGAACATCGGCAAATCGTCCATGAAGGCAACATTTGCCCTTCATACTTGTTTGTGGCGCATTGAAAATTCCTCAAAAACTCATTACATTTGATAAAATGCCTTATAACTATAAATTAAGGGCGCATCAACTGTAAAATCCTTCAGAAGATCCGATTATGAATCATAACGAAGTCACTACACTCCAGCTAGCAAGAATATCCGTATGGTTAGCGGCATCGCATTGTGCTGTTGAAGCTAGTGGATTCGAGACCTACTGCAAGCAATTTTTTTTAAACCCAATCTTCTTTTTAACAGATACGGGAACAAAAATGTCTTTTTATTCTTGCTTGGACGTTTTAGCAAATGTGTCGCGATTTTGATGGTAAATGACATTTATACTCTTCGCTGTAACGTATATTTGTTTGAAAAGATGTGGGAGAGAGCAGCCTTTCCACAGGCGTAACCTTAGGAGGGGGTGCTGCTTACAGTGTCTGTCACGTGACCCGAAGGTAGCTTCTCTCTTCATCGTAACAGATACATATTGTCGCGTTGAAATGGAAGCAGGCTTGACTTCGAAGGCAACTGAACACAGCACTTATAATGTATACCGTATGTATAATGTAAAGTGGAATTTAAAGGATATAACAACGTTTTCAAATACATTTGTAATGTTTTTTTTTTATTTTCTATAAACCATTTAAAGCTCCCCAGTGAAATATTAATCTTTCCTGGCTGTCGTCTAGGTCGTATTCGTATATTTCGCACCAGTCTTTCTCAGAGTTCTGATTTTACTTTTATTTAGGAAGTTATAGGTTTAGAAACTTAGATAAACATGTGAAACTTAATGGACAGTGATTAATTTATTTTTGTAATGATGTTTAGAACTTTTCTGGTTTGATTTATATATTTTTCATCGTTAATAGAGGTTGTGCAACTTGCTTCAACATAATAAATACTGTCATACAGTCGTATATATATACACATGATGTCGTACATTGCTTTGATGTAATCCCCATATTATTAAATGTTATAAGATTTAAAAAATTAATTTTAAAAAAGTATTTTTGTTTTGTTTCTGGAGTGTTGCCCATTATTATCTCATGTGTATGTACTTTCTTATAATTGTATTACTTACAAACCAAGTGTCATATACGACGATCAATATGTTGTTATAACTACGCCAGATGGCGTGAACAACTATGGCAATGTCTTGTTTCATATCGTTAGTGTTTATAATTTTGTTATATTGTTAAAATGGTTCTGTATTTTATACTTTAATTTTTTTCATACATTTTTTCTGCCGTACATTACTGGACTATGACAATTCATATACTGATCTATGTTATTGAGCGCGCCACCTACCGTGTAATCCTGCTGCATATGTTTTGTAAGCAGCTCGTTCAGTTATGTGTTAATAATCAGACTGGTAAATAACTGTGTTCTCGTCTCTAGCTTCAGTTATGGTTTTAATGAAAGAACTTTTTATTTTTCATATTAGTAGTACAAAGCGTTTGACCTGGCTTCTATTTTTAATTAGCCGCGGCGGAATAGCTGTGCGCACTTAGGCGCCCTGCTACGGTGCGCGGCGGCCGTTCCGCGTCGGAGGATCGAGTCCTCCCTCGGGCATGGGTGTTTGTGTTGTTCTTACGATAAATTAATGTAGTTTGTAAGTTTATGGACACATGACCACTGCAGTTAGGTCGCGTACCTTTACAAACTTTTTTTTTTTTTTTTCAAAAAAATATTCAAATGTTTGTAGAGCTTATGGGACTTAACTGCGGGGTAATCAGTCCGTAAACTTACAAATTACTTATGAACTAGCTAATACTAAGGACGGCACAAATATCCATGCTCGAGGGGAGTTTCGAACCCCCGACCGTAGCGGCCGTGCAAAACGTGACCTGCGGGCCGCAGACTGCTTGGCCATTGCAGCCGGTGTTTTTTTTTTTTTTTTTTTTTTTTTTTTTAATCGCACTTAAGTCGACCGCACACGTCTTATCACAGTTCATTCACCATACCCACACCCTGCCATCGGATCGCAACATTGTTAGTGTGATTCATCTCTCCACACAACCTTTTTCCATTGTTCAGTCGTCCAATTTTTACGCTGCTTACACCAAGCGAGGCGTCGTTTAGCGTAAACCTGTGTGGTGTGAGGCTTATGGGAAGCAACTCGATCGTGAAATCCAAGTTTTTTCACCTCTCGCCAACCTGCCATAGTACTTGGATTGGATCCTGATGCAGTTTTGAGTTCTTGTTTGATGGTTTGGATAGATGCCTGCCTATTTCAATGTACGACCCTCATTCAATGGACAAATATCCTAGAACTGACATGTGACTGCATTTTCACACGATTTTGGTGCATAGATCCTGAGGAATCAGTACCCAGAACAACCACCTCTGGCCGTAATAACGGCCTTCATACGCCTGGGCATTGGGTCAAACAGAGCTTGGATGGCGTATACAGGCTCCTGCAGCTTCAACACGATACCACAGTTCATCAACAGTAGTGACTGGCGTATTGTGACGATTCAGTTGCTCGGCTACCATTGACCAGGCGTTTTCAATTGGTGAGAGGTCTGGACAATGTGCTGGCCAGGGCAGCAGTCTAACATTTTCTGTATCCAGAAAGGCCCGTACAGGACCTGCAACATGCGGTCGTGCATTATCCTGCTGAAATGTAGGGTTTCACAGGGATCGAATGAAGGGTAGAGCCACGGGTCGTGACACATCTGAAATGTAACGGCCACTGTTCAAAGTGCCGTCAATGCAAACAAGAGGTGACCGAGACGTGTAACCAATGGCACCCCATACCATCACGCCAGGTGATACGCCAGTATGGCGATGACGAATACGCGCTTCCAATGTGCGTTCACCGCGACGTCGCCAAAACCGGATGCGAGCATCATGATGCTGTAAACAGAACCTGGATTCATCCGAAAAACTGACGTTTTGCCATTCGTGCACCCAGGTTCGTCGTTGCGTACACAATCGCAGGCGCTCCTGTCTGTGATGCAGCGTCTAGGGTAACTGCAGCCATGGTCTCCAAGCTGATAATCCATGCTGCTGGAAACGTCGTCGAACTGTTCGTGCAGACGGTTGTTGTCTTGCAAACGTCCCCATCTGTTGAGTCAGAGATCGAGACGTGGCTGCACGATCCGTTACAGCCATGCGAATAAGATGCCTGTCATCTCGACTGCTAGTGATACGAGGCCATTGGGATCCAGCACGGCGTTCCGTATTGCCCTCCTGAACCCATCGATTCCATATTCTGCTACCCGTCATTGGATCGCGACCAACGCGAGCAGCACTGTTGCGATACGATAAACCGTAATTGCGATAAGCTACAATCCGACCTTTATCATTTCTGCTCCTTAAACGAGGTATCACAACAACGTTTCACCAGGCAACGCCTGTCAAATGCAGTTTGTGTATGAGAAATCGGTTGGAAACTTTCCTCATATGAGCACTTTTCTGTGGGGTTAATGGAAGAGCTGCGCGGACGGCTCTGCCGCATGGGGACCATCCGCAGAACTGTGTGACGTGGCGCCACATTCTAATACGTGGCTGTCATCCGCGCGCGGAACGCAGAGCACGGTCCATCCGCGTAAGTGTGCAACGGGCCTAAGAAATGTGTAGGTGTGTGGCAAAAGTGACACCCAGTTCCTTGACTACGTTTGTTTTCTATGAGTTTTCGCGGAGCGACCCGTTCTGATCTCTACTGAGGCTGCTGATATAGAGTAACTCGCAGAAGGTGCACCTAATATGTGTTTGGAGGTGTCTGGATACTTTTGCTGATTGATTGATTTTATCAGGGAGGCCAAAACCGTTTTGGTCCAACCCGCCATTGCCCCCACCGAAGATTAGATGTGATGCAGTTTCATCACCACCATCACAGATCCTACATTTAGGGTCCTCTTCTGTTATTCCCATTGTATGTAGGTGTTCTTTGAAATTCCCATGGCCTGTCAGCAATCCAACCATGAGTGTAATCTCTCTCCTGTTCAGACCCAGGATTGCAGAGCTTCTTTTAAAACATGGCTTTGGCATCATTACCTTGCCATGTTTTTGTTGATAGACTTTGGTCCAATATTCTACGTGCTGTCTTCTGAGCCAGTTACGTAGCTCCAATTTGATCATTGCCTTGTTGATTGTCAGGACAGGTTCCGGTCCAATAAATGGAGTCTCTGCCCCCATCCTGGCTAATCTGTCGGCATGTTCGTTGCCACTGATCCCCGAGTGGCCAGGGATCCACAATAAGTTTACCCTACTGCTTTACCCTAGCTCCACCAAAACGCTGTGACATTCTGCAACAATTTTAGATCTTGTTTCAGGAGCTGCCAGTGATCTCAGGACTGCCTCGCTGTCTGAATAGATGTAGATGCTACGGCCTTTGTAGTACTTTTGCTGAGTGCGCTCCTCTCCATCTTGTGCCTGCAGGCCAGCAGTTCTACTTCCAACCGCAGCCTCAGCAGTCCGGCGGCTTCCAGCCCTCGGGCTTCCAGCCTTCCAGCTTCCAGCAGCCGGCGCAGGCGCAGTCGCAGTACGACGCCCTCCTGCGGCAGCTCCAACTACAGCTGCATCAGCCCGCGCCCTTCCAGCAGCCGGCAAACGTGAGTACTGCGTGGAAGCCCCATTCTGACGCATTGTCCACTGTCAGCCGTATCTAGATACTCCTGTGTTCAACTGACCCGCGATTCGTTTCTCTGTTGCCTTTGTGTCACTGTTGACAATCCGACACAGGTGTTGCGGTCGAGGCCGGTGAGAGTGGGCCTACAGCTGGTAGCTGCAACACGTGACACTGATATTCAACAATCTTCTTCTATAGTCGAGCCCAAAGAGGATGATCCCTGGTGCTTGCGCCAATCGGCTTTGACCGCCGGCTGCTGCATCAGATCATTGGATTAAGTCAAACGCGCTTTGCTCTGTGCATGCGCACGTTCGGTTCCGTTGTGCACTTTTGCCAGTTCTGTCAGACAACAACGACCGGTAGCTATACTCGCCGGCAGCGAACTAACTACTTGCACAGACAAATATATACAGACGGGAAACCTCCGTAAGGGCCCGGTCCTACGCTCAGGGGTGCGGGGAGGGAGGGTTTCCAGCAGTTCCGTAAGATGTCCCATTATGGCGCTGCGGTCAGAAGCAGCTCTTTAAACTGGTCAGAGCAGGCGGCAGGGAGCAGCTCTCCCCACCACCACCTCCCCTCAAACGCTAGCATGCCGGACAAAGTCGTGGCCTCGTGGCAGGCGGCACAAGCTCTCCCCTCAGCATCCCCTCCACGCTACCCTCTGACGTGCGAGAGACACCCTAAGCCAGCGGTCCGCCTGACACCTGCTAGCATCTTACGGAACTACGAGGGGAGTGTAGGACAGTGGTTTAGAGGGGGCTGCTCCTCTGTATATGTTACTCTGTGCTACTTGGCAACATGGATCAATTCAGTTTCCGAGGCCGGGGCGGTCTTGCAGCCCAGTAGGCGAAGCCAGGGATCATCGTATTTCGTCCAGACTATCTAATATATAAAGCATAGTGTCCGTATGTTTGTGTGTACGTGTTGCATACAAATCTACAGTTTTGTTCCAATCTCTATAAAATTTTTTACACGTAAGCTTCAATCTATGAGGACGGTTGCCGTAAGTGTAAGAATGACGTACGATACACAGTTCACGAGATATGACGTCAAATAAGATGCGCGAAAAACTGCTGCATTTAGCGATAATGATACTCATTTTCTCCTTAACCACTGGACCGATTTCAGCCAAATTTGGTACACACATTCCTTACCGCGAGGTAACAATTGCTGAAGTGTTAAGAATCACATACGACCCATGGTCCAGAAGATATGACGTCATAAACAATATAGTTGCAAGAAAGTGCCACATAATGCGGCGAGACTTTATAAATACGCTGTATGAGAATGAGAATACTTAGCGACCTGGAACAAACTATAGACATAATTTCAAACCTTTGTTAAAATGTTTCTCGCTGACAACTATGGCAAAATGATGAAAGGAAATTGTTTATGGAGTAAAACTACGGCATTTGGTATGACGCTACAATTTATAATTTCAACACTACAAATTGTAGCCACAGGAAATATAACAGACGGTATACACGCATATTGTTAAGTGTACCTTCTAAATTTTAGCACAGTACGACACGTAGTTCAATAGATTAAACACTTAAACAGTAACGTTCATGGAAAACCGCCCCATCATGCACGAAGTTTTAACCTATTACTTATTTGTTTGTATAGTCTATGGGACTTAACTACGGGGTCATCAGTCCCTAAACTTACAAACTACTTATGAACTACTTACGAACTAGGACGGCACAAATATCCATGCCCGAGGGGGGATTCGAACCCCCGACCGTAGTGACCGTGCAGACCGTGACTGAAGCGCCTCAGTCCCCGCGGCCACCGCGGCCGGCTATTACTTCTTTACTACTAATTTTAATCACAACAGATTTTACAGACATATAGCCCTTATACAAATGAATATATACCTGAGAAATTGTGGAAATTAATAAATAAATACCCGGGCAACTCCAGGTTTTCAGCTAGTCTAACATATAAAGCAGAGTGCCCGTATGTTTGTTTGTGTGTACGTGTTGCATACAAATCAACAGTTTTGTTCCAATATTTATGAAATATTGTACACGTAAGCTTCAATCCATGGGGACGGTCGCCGTAAGTGTAAGAATCTTGGTTTTATAATCTTTCCAAACACATGAACGAGTTAAAAAAAAACTTCCACCCCATATTTTGCAATGTATAGCTACTATTTGACTGGACTATTATGACACTGGCAGAAGTACGTCCGTGCTTCAGATTGCGCCCACACAGATTTCCACTGCGCTACAGTTGGCAGGCATTTACCGGTGTGCGATCAGAAGGCGAGCGCGGCGGCTGGAACCTTAACAACGAACTGAACGTTAGTGGGCAGCAGGCCTGCGGTTCTTGTGGGGAGTGGCGGCCGATGGCCCTGTGCTGACCCGTTACAACACTTTGGGCTCATATTATGCAGTGCCTCTTCGAACGCGAGTAGAAAAACGCCATATAACTTAGCTGACACGCAAATAAACCGGAAGACAACACTGAATGAAGGCTTTCACGGTCGGTTGTTGAATTAATCTGTCTATCTCTGGGGCACTGTGTTAAACGAGGATTTGGCATGGGTGAATATTTCCAGAGTGGCCCGATGCCCTTCCTGCCGCCACTCCATGCCCCCCCCCCCCCCCAGGAGGAAATGTCTACCCCAAATGTCTGCGTATAGTGTTATATGTGTGAGAAGTGTGAAGTGTTACGAAATGTTTGTGAACCATGTATCTGAGGCAGGACTTGGGGACCAGCCCGGTATTCACCCTGGGGAATGTGAAAAGCCACATCCAGGTTGGCCGGCACTCCGACCCCCTTCGTTAATCCGCCGGGTGGATTTGAACCGGGGCGGTACGCCTCCCCGTCTCGGAAAGCGGTGCTTTAGACCACACGGCTAACCGGGCGGGTCGGTTGTTGAATTACTGCTTATATGAAATTCTTGGGAAGAGGGCCGTGGTCCAGGGTACAATGCTTTGTCCACTGCTGAGGACACCTTGGGAGACTTTCAAATCAGCTCAGCAAGCCGGACTGTTTATGTGTATCTTCACAACGGTCGGTTCGTGACGTCTTGACACTGTTGCTCACGATAACGATCGTAGCAGCCGAACAGTCCACAGAGGAAAGCGACAAAGCCGTCTGCGCCCCTATGCGCATGCTCAGACGTGACGACACCCCTCGCGGCAATAGCGGCGCTACTTCCCTGGCAACTCCAAAATGTCTGTAAATCTATCGGACCAAACTGCGTGGTCATCAGTCCGTAGTTTACAAACTACTTAAACCTAGGTAAACTAACCTACGGACAAACACACACACCCATGCCCCAGGGAGGACTCGAACCTCCGCGGCGAGCAACCGCGCGCTCCGCAGCGAGACGCTTTAGACCGCTCGGCTACTCCACCGCGGCTCAAGCGAAACTGCAAATTAGATTCGGTAACGAAACAATAAAGGTGGTACTGAGTTTTGTTACTTGCTCAGTAAAATAACATATGGTGGTCGCTGTACAGATGATGTAAAATCAAGAATGGCAATGGGAAGGAAAGCTTTTCTGAAAACGAGAAGTTTGTTAACATCGAATAATAATTTAAATGTTAGGAAGTCATTTCTGTAGGCAATTGTGTGGACTGTTGGTCTGTACGTTAGTGAAACAGGACGATAAATAGTTCAGACAAGAAGAAAATAGGAGCTTTAGAAATGTGGTGCTACAGACAAATGCTGAAGATCGAGGTATTAAACATAATTGGGGAGAAAAGGAATTTCCGGCATACCTTCACTGATATAAGTGCTTGACTAGTGGGACACATTCTGAGACATTAAAGAATCGTGAATTAAGCATTGGAGGGAAGTGCGTGGGGTAAAAATCGCACAGGGAGCTAGAGAGACGAATACAGTAATCAGTATCAAATATATGTGGGTTGCTTTTCTTCTGAGAAGATGAAGAGGCGTGCTCAGGATAGAGTAGGGTGAACAGCTGCACCAAACCAGTCTCCGGACTGAAGACCACAACAACAACAAGTTAAATTTATACAAGTCAATTTAATATAGGCCTATTTAGTATATATCAGAGATATTAAACTGAAAAGGAGGCATTGAATTAAAATGTGTGTGTCATGCCGGGATTCGAACCAAGGACCTCCATCTAAAATCCTGGCCATGACACGAATTTTAATTCAGTGTCTCCCTTTCAGTTTAATATCTCTGATACGTATTTACACCATATATTTCTCTGGACAATGATTTGTTGTTTGGTATTTACCTATTCAATTTAGTTATGTTTAATAATGTTAAAGCTAAAAGGCAACCGGTGACGCTTGAATTTATTCGTATACTTGATTTTATTGTTTGAAAGTGTGTGAAGACAGATGTACGGTATCTACCGGTGTGAGTTTCGGAACCCACTTTTTTTAGGAAGGAAGGAAGGAAACTTGCAGTTTAACGTTCCGTCGACAGCCTGGTCGTTAGAGACGGAGCTTACATTCGAAGTGTAAGGATGTGAAAGGAAATCGGCCGCGCCCTTTCAAAGGAACCATCCCGGCATTTTCCTGGACTGATTCAGGGAAATCACGGAAAACCCAAACCTGGATGGCCGGGGGTGGATTGGAATCACCGACCTTCCGAATCAGAGGCCACTGAGTTACCACTGCGTCGTACTTTTTTCCTTTTCATGCTTGTTATTCATGAATAGCGATATGAGGGATAAACGGTTGATGATAAATGTAACGCATATTAAGGCATAAGAAAGCAGAAGTCATATAGGTTGAAATGTTCAAATGTTTGTAAATCTATCGGACCAAACTGCGTGGTCATCAGTCCGTAGCTTACAAATTACTTAACCTAAGGTAAACTAACCTAAGGACAACACACACACACCCACACACACACACACAAGCCCCAGGGAGGACTCGAACCTTAGACGGCGAGCAACCGCGCGCTCCGCTGCAAGGCGTCTTAGACCGCTCGGCTACTCCACCGCGGCGCAGAAGTCATAAACTTATAAACAATATACCTGATCATATACGTTAAATCAAGGTTGCATCCCAACAATATGACGACACAGTGAAACATAATCTGTTAATTTTTGTAATATAAAATTTCGTAAGAGACGCCAATTTTTATGTATAAGACGTTAAAACTGCACGGCGATTCGCGGTGAAATTCTGTTGTTGTATGCCGCAAGTGCAATGTCGCTACCAGCCGTAGTGAAACGGAGCCAACAATTAGACCCAAGGCAGCACAGGTATCGGTCATTAATATGGACGTCATCCGACATTAATGTTAAGCAACCGAGAAACTGACTCCCAACCGACGCAGATGTTCCAGAGATAGGGACGTTCACGCAACCTCTCTCTGATAGTTCCATTCTAATTTTAATTCAGATTTCTAAAGAATAATTTCACTTTGCCGTACTAGGAATCCATTTGAAATGCCGCCTACCACACCAATAATCGACAATACGCTTACGTGCTATTTCTTCTTCCTAGTAGCGAAATGTTTGCTGTCACACCGCAAACGAGGAAATTTCCCTTTATCTAAAGGGAAATTCCAGATATCGATTACAGATTACTATGAATCACAAGTACGAAAATCACGACACTTTTCAACATGGTCTGTATTACTGGAGATGTACGGTGCAATTGATAGCTAATCTAAAGCCATACCTTAGACATCTCAGTATGGAGGCAATGTATGTTAGCAGCGCGCCTGGATGCTCACGCCGCGCGGGAGTAGCCGAGCGGTCTGGAGCGCCACGTTATGGTTCGCGCGGCATCCCGCGACAGAGGTTCTAATCCTCCCTCGGGCATGGATGTGTGTGTCCTTAGGCTAGTTTAACTTAGTTTAAGTAGTTTGTAAGTCTAGGAACTTATGACCAAAGTAGCTTGGTCCCATAGAACTGCAAACATTTGAACACTGAATTGGATGCTCAATTCGTGGTTATTCAGATCCTGTAATCATTTCAGAAACTGTTGTGTAACTGTGTCCAAATGTTTGTGAAGCTTAAAGGACTTAACTGTGGGGTCAATAGTCAATAAACTTACAAACTACTTATGAACTACCTTATACTATGACAGCATAAACATCCATGCCCGAGGGGGGGGGGGGGGGGATTCGAACCCTTGACGGGAAATGACCTCGCGCTTCGTAGCATAGCGCCTCAATGCGCTCGACCACTTATGAACTACCTTATAGTATGACAGCATGAACATCCATGCCCGAGGGGGGATTAGAATCCCTGACGGGAAACGGCCTCGCGCATAGGAGCATAGCCTCTCAATGCGCTCGGCAACTCCGCCGCGGCAAACTGTTGTCTCGTTAGATAAACACTGCCAAATGTTTGGAGTAATTTGAGACCGAATAGTTCTTTCAAGCGCCAGGAGAATGCACCGTCATAGATACTGCATGTTTCCTAGTTTTTTTGAGGCCGAAGTAAAGAAGATTTAAAATGCAGAATGGCTATGGGAAGAAAAGAGTTTCTAAAGACGCGAAATTGTTGACACCCAATATTAGTTTAAATGTTAGGAGGTCCTTTCTGAATGCATTTGTCTGGAGTGTAGCATTGTATGGGAATGAAACGTGGGCGATAAGGAGTTCAGACAAAAAGAAGTTTTAGAAATCTGGTGCTGCAGACGAATCATGAAGATTAGATGGGTAGATCACATAACTAATGAGGAGATGCTCAACAGAATTGCGAAGGAAAGGAGTTTCTGGCATATCCTGAATAAGAGAAGGGATAGGTTGGTGAAACGCATTCTGAAACATCAAGGAATCGTCAGCATTATAAGGAAGTGTGTGGGGTAAAAATCGTAGAGGGAGACCGTGGGACAAATACAATAAGCAGATTCAAAAAGGTGTAGGTTGCCATTATTATTCTCAGATGAAAAGGCTTGCACAAGACAGGGTAGGGAGGAGAGCTACATAAAACCAGTCTGAGGACTGAAGACCACAACAACAAGTAGGCACGTTAATTCCAGATATTGATTACATATTGATTTTATGACTGTGAATCAAACGTACGAAAAATGAAGATACTTTTTAACAGGGTCTGTATTACTGGAAATGTACGGTGCAATTGATAGCTAATCTAATGCCATACCATAGACATCTCAGTATGGAGGCAATGTATGTTAACAGCGCTCCTGGATGCTCACTCCGTGAGTATTCCAATCCTGTAGTCATTTCAGAAACTGTTGTCTCGTTAGATAAACACTGCCTGATGTTTGGAGTAATAGTTCTTTCAAGCGCCACTAGAATGCACAGTCGTCGATACTGCATGTTTTCTAGTGATATGTGAAAAGGGACGAAATATTTAAATTCTTTAATGTTTGCTCCGTTTGCCTCTACCTACTGCATTTACAGTTCTAATATCTTTGCGCTATAGAAGTTTTAGACGGTCCATCAGGTCCCAACAAAAGTGGACTGACAGAGATTTGATCCTCCGTCCTCACAAATGAGCGTCAGGCACGTGTCGTAGCACTATAGACCTTCATGCAGCCCAACAAGATGGGCGCTCCCTGCGATTGCCTCGCCGCAAACAGCTACCGCTGTAGATATGACCTGATATATGGCAGCTGACATAAATGAAATAATGGAAGAGCTTATCTGAGTCTTTTTAACTTGCTGTCGAATAGATCTGCGCATCCATTTCCAATTTTTATCGAACCATTTGTCTTTGCTTTACGTCTAATCAGTTGATTTATCCGCTTAAACACACACTATTTTCATCGGAGCCAACGCGGTGATGAGTTTCCATGATGAACGGCTGTTCCCTTTGCACTGAATCGCACAGCGCATTTAAAACTCAATTTAACCGATTTTATCTGCCCTGCGTTGGGAATAACAGCAAACATTCATCACAGTATAGGGCCGTAAAAATGTCAGAACCCCGGCCCTCGCGGCCGACATTCGTCAGACGGCCTGGCTAGCTGACGCCTCGCTCCTGTTCGTTATCCGCAAGTCAGCTGTCTGTGGCAGCAGGCGAAAGGGCGCGGAAGTACGAAATTTGAAAGACAAAGTGAGACCGGGATTCAGTTTCTGATTTACATGCACTCTGTGACAGTCTCTGGACTTCTCCAGAAACCATGCTAAACCAGGTACTTGACTTTTTCCAGTAGAATTCGCCGTCTACTTGTGATTTAAAAAATCGCATTGACGTGTTTTACGGCCCACTTTGGATTTGTAGTTTTATAAGTTTTTGCAAACATTTTGGACCAAAATAATAATCTAAATTATAAAAATAATTAATAAGAGTGTGCGATACCCTTTTAGAAAATTTTTTGGTACTGCCGGGTTCCGAACCACTGACGTTCAGCGTCACAATCCAAGCGTTGCCCACGGCGCTACAGCTGGGAGTTGGGAGTTAGGTTCATTAATCATATACTATTCAGGCCGTTGTTAACTGATTCTAAAACTGTATTTGTAGACACTAGATTATCATTTATCGTACGACGAACGACGTGTTTTTGAAAATTATTCTGTGCGCCATTGCTTTGAAATGACAACGTGTAAGTTACAATAAAAAAAATCATCAAATACGCAACGCAAGGTGGTGTATGCCAGAGAGAGTTCTGGGCGAGGAATGTCACGTGACATCTGCGAACGGCTGGTTTTCGTTAATTCAATGGAGGGTGTCAAAACTAGTTATTTTTGCAAATATCTCTCAAACGATACGAGATATGAAAAAAACATAAGGGAACAAAGTTGTAGAGAATTTTCTCCTCCACAAATTCGGTTGTTCAATTTTCGCGTCAGATGAACGGTTTATTTGCAATTAAAATTACATTACAAACAGCTTTTTTTGTATTACTAACGTACTTCTTATCCTAAATATTTCAAAAAGCGAGGTTCTGGTCTTTGGTAGCTAACAATTGTGTCTGTAAAATTTAGTGCCGATCGGTTGAACGGTTCGACCTAAAAGTGGGAACACGTTACAGCCAGACAGACATCGTCAAATTGCCGTTATTTTTGCAAATATCGCTGAAATGATGCTAGATATGTAAAAAACATAACAGAGCGAAGTTGTATTTTTTTTTTTCTTTTGTCCGATAAGTTTGAAAAATGGAGGTTCTGGTCTCTGACGACCTATAATTATGTCTGTAAAATTTGGTACTGATCGGTTGAACGGTTCATCTTAAAAACAGGGAACACGTTACGGACAGACAAACAGACATACATCCCAAAATCGCTGTTATTTTTGCAAATATCTCTGAAACGATACGAGATATGAAAAAAACATAAGAGAGAAAAGTTGTAGAGAATTTTCTCCTCTACAAATTCGGTTATTCAATTTTCGTGTCAGATGAATAGTTAAACCGTTATTTTCATTTAAATTTCGAGCTGTCAAAATACGATCGCAAAGGCCCACTTTTAGTGTTACTACCGTAACCTAAAGTGGGCCCCCCACCCCCAAGCTCGTCGGCGGCCATCAAATAATAAATTTTCGTGGCGTAGGATTTTTACTATAAGTACGTTAAAGAATAGTATATGGCTCCATTTCTGAGTATTTTTAATGTTCCAACAGAAAGTTACGTAAACACGTCCTCTCAGTCTAGACGTCAGAAACTTCTGCCACAATGCAGTGTTTACACAAACATCGTCTAGCACTCACGTCGGGGGTTCGAATCCTCCCTCGGGCATGTATGTTTGTTTTGTCTTTAGTATAAGTTAGTTTATAAGTAGTTTGTAAAATTAGGGAATGATGACCCCGCAGTTAAGTCCCATAAGCTTAACAAACATTTGAACTTTTAGCATTGACGTGATCAAAAGGCATCGTTTTTTGTAATAAGAATTAAACATTTGTTTATTTATTCTAATACAAATAATCGTTCTTTTACGAATTTACGCTACAACAAAATATTTCCTGTTAATAATAAAATCTCTTTTCTGTGTCGATTTTGGCTTGAAAGGCTTAACTTTTTCCCTACTGTATTTTGACTATACAGGGTGTTACAAAAAGGTACGGCCAAATTTTCAGGAAACATTCCTCACACACAAAGAAAGAAAATATGTCATGTGGAAATGTGTCCGGAAACGCTTAATTTCCATGTTAGAGCTCATTTTATTACTTCTCTTCAAATCACATTAATCATGGAATGGAAACACAGAATGTACCAACGTGACTCCAACCACCTTGTTACAGGAAATGTTCCAAATGTCCTCCGTTAGCGAGGATACGTGCATCCACCCTCCGTCGCATGCAATTCCTGATGCGCTGATGCAGCCCTGGAGAATGGTGTATTGTATCACAGCCGTCCACAATACGAGCACGAAGAGTCTCTACATTTGGTACCGGGGTTGCGTAGACAAGAGCTTTCAAATGCTCCCATAAATAAAAGTCAAGATGGTTGACGTCAGGAGAGCGTGGAGGCCACGGAATTGGTCCGCCTCTAGCAACCTATCGGTCACCGAATCTGTTGTTGAGAACGTACGAACACGTCGACTGAAATGTGCAGGAGCTCCATCGTGCATGAACCACATGTTGTGTCGTACTTGTAAAGGCACATGTTCTAACAGCACAGGTAGAGTATTCCGTATGAAATCATGATAACGTGCTCCAGTGAGCGTAGGTGGAAGAACATGAGGCCCAATCAAGACATCACCAACAATTCCTGCCCAAACATTCACAGAAAATCTGTGTTGATGACGTGAATCGAGGAAGTACAGTACATACTAACGAAACAATTGGGTATTTGAACAATTGTCTGCACAAATTATTTCAATTTACATTTAAAGAGAAATACTAAAATGAGCTCTAACATGGAAATTAAGCGTTTCTGGACACATGTCCACATAACATATTTTCTTTCTTTGTGTGTGAGGAATGTTTCCTGAAAGTTTGGCCGTACCTTTTTGTAACACCCTGTATATTTTCGTTCCACTGACGGATTTGACATTAAGCTTTTAATTAACAGTTTTATATTAAAAAAGTCAGATCATTTAACGACTGTTGGTGGCATATTTATACAATGAAATAAACTTTAAAAAAGTGGTGTGACAAATATATGAATACGTAAAATACTGTGGTTTGAACAGTCGAGTGTGGATTGTTTATTTACGGAACTGTTTTTTTGTATACACCTGTCATCCAATTTGGCTATGTGCACTGAATTCACTATTGAAATCTATGTATAGTGAACTAATAGGTTTTGCTGGGTAAAATTTATTTTGGTAATTTCATAATACGTGTGTTAGGCTGCAAGTTATGCAATCTTATAATAAACATTTTATGATCACTAATAAAAACACGACAATGTTGCAATATTCCACAATATTTATTGTTTTGTACAAACTAGTATTCGGCTGTTACGCCATCATCAGGTACGAAACATAAACATTTTACCTTATACAAACAAAGGTACGCACTCTTTCTATCTGTTTATGTTTCTTATAATGCTATTTCGTGTTATACTCTCTATAGGTTCGTGTATCACATATTTTGAAACACTCGAAAAACAAGTATATATTTATATTATTATTAAGTGTGCTCAGAGTGTTCAGAAGAATCTAGATATTACATGTTATTAGTTTGTCTAAGGTGCTATTAGTTTCGTTGTGGGACTAGAATTTTACTTTAGATACAGGTTGTTTGTCTCGGAATTGTCAAAGATAGAGGGGCTATAACATATTAAAACATAACTCCCTCAGACAAACGTCAGTGTAATCGTAGTGACACGCGTTTGTATTCCAGTTTCACATCCAACCATCTATTTCCTCTTTCAACAATGCATTGTGTTTGTTGAGATATAATTATTAAACGAAAGAAAGGCAACACTGTAAGCCAGTGGTCGGCCAACTCCGTCTCTTTCCCACTGCAGTGCGGCTCTTCGACTACGACTACAGGTGTTGCCAAACTTCACGGTCAGGCTGAGACTGTAAACAGTGGTTATACAGGCACGTATGGAGAGCACTGGCTGTTTCTGCATCGCAGTTCTGTTAAATGTTTATTTGACGGAAGACAGTGAAATGGAAAATCCTGTATTCTCAGTTTACAAACCGCATCATCCTAAAGCGCGTTTAGTATCAATATTCAGACCGATCGTCAAAGTCTGGCGGCAATTTTAATTGCGGGCGAATGAATATTGTTGTTGTTGTTGTATGTCACAGGGCAGGTAGGCACCTCTCAGGCTAGTGAAGGGAGCCAGTTATCGTTGTGTTTATTGGTCGGAGTCAGGTAGGTCGGAGAAAAGCGCTCTCTCGACGAAAGTAATCGGCATAGTGTATCGAGCTCCTTGTGTCTTTCAACTAGCTGCGAATCTTACAGGTATTTCTGCTATTAATTTAGTAAGTTATGCAACGCCGTCGTATAGTTTTTACTTTTGAAATATGACTCATCATTTAGGTACAAAGACATATTTTTTCTTTATTGTCGTTTTAATGCCAGCGGCAGGTGGCAGGCTGGCAGCAGCTTCATTGCTACTCTTCAGCCGATAGTATAATAACATGTTTACATGAAGTATTAAACATAAATGGAGAAAAGCAAAGCAGAAATTAAAACACCGTAAAGACGATAAAAATGGAGAACAGTCAAGATTATATAGAAAACAGTAAAACACACATTCCGGATTTTTAAAATTCTCACGGTGGTTAAAACATACATATATACAGCGTTAAAACTATCGGAAAATAAAATACATTCAACAGACGACAGAAGACGATGACGAACACACACTTAAAAGAACATGCGAACTCGAATATTTGGCCTATTTGGAGGTTGCTGAAGTTTTAAAACTGGAACACAGAAAACAAACACTGCCACTAACACTGAAACACCGACGAAGCACAATAAAATCTGATGGCACAAGTCCCCTGCAGAGGATGAGGATGGGAGAGGAGGCGCGGAGGGGGAGGAACGGGTGGTGAGGGGTTGAGGGGGGATGAGGGAAAATAGCGCTAGGACTCCCCGGAAAGGGGAGGCAGAGGTAAGCCAAGCTTTGGGAGGAATGGGATGGGAGAGGGAAGGAGACAGGGGGCGGACTAATACGGGGAAGGATTAAGGTTGGTAGGAGGGGTAGATGTCGGGACGGGAGGCGTCATCTGGGAAGTTACCCTCGGAGAGGGTGTGTAAAATGTGGAGGTGAAGGGAGGGATAACAAGGTATCGGAGTGACAGATGCCTGGGATGCAGAGAGTCAGGATACAATCGGATGTTGGGAGTCAAGTTTGAACATTACACATCGGAAGCGGAGGTATTCGTGGAACTTGAGCAGGTGCGGGAAAGGAATAAGGTCATAAAGGATCCGCATGGCGGAGGGGAAACGAATGCGGTAAGCGAGGCGGAGGGCATGGTTTTCGAGGACCTGGAGGAAGTGGTAGAGGGCAGGAGAAGCGGAAACCCAAATGGGGTGGGAGCAGCACATGATAGAATGGTAGGTGAAGAGGTTGCTGGAAGGGTTGAGGCCCCATGTCCGGCCCAAAAGGAATTTGAGGAGGTTGAGGCAGGAGAGGGCTTTATCATGGACCGTTTGAAGATGTGGTTTCCAGGACAGGGAGTGGTCGAGGGTAAGGCGTAGGTATCTGAGAGTTTTGGTTTGCGGGTTGGGGCAGTCATGGAGCGTAAGGTAGAGGTCGTGGTGACAGAAGGACAGAGTGGTGGGACCTATGATGATTGCTTGGGATTTGCTGACGAAGACATTTAATATTTCAGTCTTCTGTATGTAATCTGTTTCAACACCATTATGGTCACAAAGTGTCTGTAGTTGTGGAGCCTGTTTCGTACAGTCTGGTTTGACACCTGCCTCCTGGTGGCTCTCACAAAGTGATCGATTATCATGGCGGCAGTCTGTTCGGAGTTCCTTTGGCCACGAAATCGCCACATTTGTTGCCCTGTGGCGATCAGTACGGGGCAATTCGTGAATGCTACCTGTAGTTTGAAAGCGATTCTAGGTCCTTAAGATGACACTTTCACTCTTGACCTCTCGCCTTGCACTTTTCTTGATGAAAGCAATAATCCGTCTACGAGCAAACGTTCACTTCTTCTTGCCTTCGGAGACTGTCCATAGAATGTCTACAAACTCCCTATGTTCCTACACTGTGTATTGAACGGCGGTACAAATTTGACTTCCTTAATTACATTCTAGGAAATGGGAACCATTTGCATAGTTGAGGTTATAGGCAATTTTGTCTACATTTTATGACAGTTCAAAGGACCAAATTTTTCGATCAAAGTAGGTTGTCTCACACCACCTTTGCTACTGGTCGGCCGTTTGGTAAACCACGAATTTGAGAAGTCTTTTCCTGCACATGTGCACTGTAGTTTTTAATGTAGGCCTGTCACTTGATAATGGCAACAAGTATTGCCGAAACTAGTTGTGAAATAAAGTAATTTTGCTTTAAATGTGATTCAGGTTACTCTTCTTTAAGAAGTGTTTTATTTTAATTGGACATGATTGTACACTAGAAAATGGCTATAGAGCTGAAATCTGGCTTGTGACAAAACATTATAAAATAGTATAGTCAAATGGCGGTTAAATCATTTAACAAATTATACTAAATGTAAGGGAGTGCAATGTGGAGTTTCCCTTGTTAGCTAGTAGTCCTTGAGTAACTCCTGCGGTAAAACTCAGTTCCTAGAAATCCTACCCACAAAATCGGTATGCTGACGTATTTTATGTGTTTCACTGTGTAAGTCGTATTTAAGACGTGACGCAACATTAATAACCCCAACCGCTCTACGATACCGGGAATTAGTTTAGTAAAAAGTGGCTAAGAGGGAAAGGAGACCGTAATTACAAAGGGACAGCAGCCGTGTGTGATTAATGCGTCCCTGTCGCTGTCGCTGTGGCGGTGAGCAGCCGGCTCGGGCGGGAACGCCGCGGCCTGCGTTCCGCGTGGCTCGCTGCTCGGCCCTACACTCCATCTTCTGGCGCCTGCCGTCAGGTCTCCCAGGACACCGTGGAAACTCCAGCCGATCCAAATTTACCAATTTATTCATACATTACTCAAAAACTGATCTAAGGGACCAAACTCCTGAAGTCATAGGCCCCTAGACTTACAAAGTACTCTACGCTACGCTAAGTACAACATACACCCATGTCTGCGGGAGGACTGGAACCTCCGACGGGAGGATGTCGAGGGGCTCACCTCACACTGTAATTGCTTGATATAATACTGCAAAAATATATCACAAATTTTCTCGTGGTCTGGGCCCATGTGGCCTTTTAGAACCAGCCAACCCTGCCCGTGTGTGTGTGTTTATCACCTCTCTGTGTTGCCCGGCAGGTGTTCCAGCAGCCGTTCCAGACGCAGCCGCGGCCGCACGAGTTCTCGGCATCGCTGGTGCCGCCGCGCGCGCCCTCCTTCCTGGACCACTTCACGCTCGGCCCCGACGGCTTCTCGTCCGCGTCGGCGGGTCCCCCCGGCTACCTGACGCCGCCCCGCGAGCCCTCCAGCTTCCAGCGCGACCCCAGCCGCCAGCCCAGCCTGCCGCCCCCGCAGCCCGCCGCCCCCGCCGCCCCCAGGGAGCCGGGCCGGCTGCGGCTGCTGCAGAGCTTCGAGGCCAGCCAGCAGCCGCCGCCCACCAGGCAGCAGCCGCCGGCCTTCCCGGGGCAGGACGTGAGCGCGTACGTGGACCAGCACCTGGAGGCCATCACGCCCGACCCCAGGGCCAGCGCGCTGCAGCCCACCACCTACCGGGCGGCGCTGCCCTCCAGCAGGCTGGCCGAGGCCGCGCTACGCAGGAAGCCCGCCAGCAACAACTTGCTCGCGGCGCCACACCAGGTAGGCCTGCCCAACTGGCACTCCTCTGTGCCCCACGCCTGACATTACATCCACGATAGGAATGAGGTCATCTCTGGTGATAAGACACTACTGGCCAGTAAAATTGCTACACCAAGAAGAAATTCAGATGATAAACCGGTATTCATTGGACACAAATATCATACTAGAACTGACATGTGATTACATTTTCACGCAATTTGGGTGCATAGATCCTGAGAAATCAGTACCCAGATAAAACCACCTTTGGCCGTGACAACGACCTTGATACGCCTGAGCAATGAGTTAAACAGAGCTCGGATGGTGGGTACAGCTACAGATGCCCAGATGCTTCAATACGATACCAAAGTTCATCAAGAGTAGTGACTGGCGTATTGTGACGAGCCAGTTGCTCGGCCAACATTGACCAGACGTTTTCAATTGGTGAGAGATCTGGAGAATTTGCTGCCCAGGGCAGCAATCGAAAATTTTCCATATCCAGAAAGGCCGGAACAGGACCTGCAACATGTTGTCGTGCATTACCCTGCTGAAATGTACGGTTTCGCAGGGATCGAATGAAGGGTAGAGCCATGGGTCGTGACACATCTGAAATGTAACGGCCGTTGTTCAAAGTGCCGTCGATGCGAACAAGTGGTGACCGAGATGTGTAACCAATGGCACCCCATACCGTCAGGCCGGATGATACCTCAACATGGCGATGACGAATACACGCTTCCAATGTGCGGTCACAGTGATGTCGCCAAAATCGGATGCGACCATCATGATGCTGTAAACAGAACCTCAATTCATCCGAAAAAATTACGTTTTGCCATTCTTGTACCCAGCTTCGTCGTTGCGTACACCATCGCAGGCGCTCCTGTCTGTGATGCAGCGTCAAGGGTAAACGCAGACATGGTCACCGAGCTGATAGTCCATGCTGCTGCAAACGTCGTCGAACTGTTCGTGCAGATCGTTGTTATCTTTCAAACGTCCCCATCTTTTGACTCAGGGATCGAGAAGTGGCTGCACGATTCGTTACAGCCATGCGGATAAGATGCCTGTCATCTCGACTGCTAGTGATACAAGGCCGTTGGGATCCAGCATGGCGTTCCGTGTTGCCCTCCTGAACCGACCGATTCCATATTCTGCTAACAGTCATTGGATCGCAACCAACACGCGCAGCAATATCGCGATACGATAACCGCAATAGCGATAGGCTGGAATCCGACCTTTATCGATGTCGGAATCGTGATGGTACGGTGATGGTACGCATTTCTCCTCCTTACACGAGGCATCACAGCAACGTTTCACCAGGCACCGCCGGTCAACTGCTGTTTTTGTATGAGAAATCGGTTGGAAACTTCCCTCATGTCAGCAGGTTGTAGGTGTCGCCACCGGCGCCAAACTTGTGTGAATACTCTGAAAAGCTAATCATTTGCATATCACAGCATCTTCTTCCTGTCGGTTAGATTTCGCGTCTGTAGCACGTCATCTTTGTGGTGTAGCAAATTTAATTGTCAGAATTGTATTAGCTGTATTTTATTGCAGATCTAGGTTTCTGCAGACCAGTATTCATCATATTTACAACAGCCTTTATTAGGAAACAATCCTGGAAACCGCTAGCATCAGTGAAGTCCAGCCACTTACAATCGGCACGAAAAGGCCTAAGGAAGTGATACAGAGGGCAGCAGTGAAACGAGTCCTTCCTTTGGTCCTCTGATTAACGCATAATTCGCAGGCGACAACGCCAGGTTGCAGTGTGTTGGGCAACAGCACGACACCCGTGACATCTTTTAACACATCTCACATTTTCTACGCGGTCATCCTTGGCCTGCAACCATAACAATTGTGATTACACCCCTTTGGCGATTATTACCACTACGCCATTTACTCTGCTGTAAATTATGGACCCACTAGTTACCGGTCGTCGAATTGTGTACGCCATCCGAAGCTTCAGGTTGTATCGGTGCTGGTTTATACCTCGTAGTTCTGTCAACATCACGGGAGGATGCAACAGATACTGACGCGACTGAAACGCTAAAGCCCCCTCCGTATAATATGCTAGTTTGGCAGCACTCCGAGTGCGGAGGAAGTCGATGTGATGTGTCAATCCATGTTGGGACCCATAAGCATCATCGGTATTGGCACTCCATCTAACACAGGCTTGCCGCACATAGGCGGTCAATACTAGCGCAGCGTCTTAGCAAAACCCCTGTTTTCGCGTGCGATACTCTTGTGTCAGACGAGGTGTCGTACAGACGGCGCCTACGTACTCCTATGTGGTTTGTCATTTCACATCGACTTCGTAAATTGAATCCAGAAAAGTGGGATGTCGTAGCATTCTAGTCATGCCAGAATGACAGGATGAGCTGCCAGTCTGAAATAGTTGTGGGCCATTAATAGAAAAATTTTATTTGAACACTTCGCCTAAGTTTTACAAGTGTTCTCCCAGTGCAACATCTGCCATTACGACTTGACCAAGCCTGTCCACCTAGCAGACAGAGCAGGCCAGAACCAGTATTGGCTGCTGATTCTAATAGCAGACACCCACGATTGATCACGTGTGCTAGCAATGAAGCTATTTAATATGCAATTCCTGTACAATTAGCGGGGTTGGTATGTGCTCAATCTAATGATTAACTATTAATAGTGAGCCTATTGCTATGTCATTGCTATCATAATAAGATTGAAAGATTACATGACTCCATTAATGGATTGGATGAATGTTTGCCAAAGAACTACAAGTTTTAATTCTATATTACAAATTTACTGCTTCTATGCTTCTTTTGTAAACAATTGAGATGGTGTCTATAACAGATGGGAATTGAAGGTATTATATCCAACAACGTATGTCACTACATATAAAAATAGAGAAACACTCATTTTAGGTATTTTAAGAGGCGTTTGATATTAAATATGTCAATAAAAAAAGAACTATGTTGTATGAGATCGTATATATAAAAAGATACATCATTATCAAATCCAGTAATAAATTTTCGGAATGTGATAAAGCACATTATATACATTAAAATTTCAGTATGAAATATAGGCCAACAATTAAAGTGTTAATAAGTAAAACGTTCATTAATAGAAATCATACGTGTTGTCTTTATTTAAGTTTGCATAAGTTGTGTGCTTCAACTTTAATAATTCCTATTAATATTTCAATGATTATAATGAACCTTCTTACATTATTTTACTGGATTTGACAGTGATGTATCTGTTTTTGTATACGATCTTATACAACGTGTTTGTTTTTATTATTGACATATTTAATAATGAAGGCCTGGAAAAATATTTAAAACGAATATTTCCTATTTTTATACGTAGTGACGTACGTTTTGGGTATTATACCTTCAATTTACATATCTTATAGACGCCATCTTGATTTGTAATATAGAATTAAAACTTGAGAGTTCTTAGACAAGCATCATCCATTCCATTAATGGAATCATGGAATCTTATTATGCTCTATGACATATCAGTAGGGCCACTAGTAACAGTTCGTTATCAGATTGAGCACATACCAACTCTGCTAAGAGCAGGAATTTCATATTATGAATAATAGCGTCATTGCCCTGCTTTTTAACAGCAGATGTACGATGAAGGACATTCTCCAGTGAATAATCACAACTCTCATTTTAATTTTGATGTTACCGTATTTTACAGACATGAACCCTTGTAATAAATGATACACAATATGTAAAAATTATTATTATTATTATTATTTTACGTTTTATATCTGACTGCATGCTGTGAGATTGTATAGTACCACATAACCTTTTAAAAGAGCTACACACGAAGGACGATACAGATAGTTAAAACGTATACACAGACACTAAAACAAACACGCACACACAAACATACATACAGGCACAGAGAGAAAATAAACAAAATTCAATCCACCGCTATTCCACTGGAGAACAAGTGAAGGCCGACTAATAGTTACGCTTACTAACAAAGTGTACACAGGTGAATTTTCTAAAGTGGGAAGTGATCATGAAAGGAAAATCCCGCAAAATTTGTGTACTACATGTGTGTTGTCAACAAAAACGCGGAAGAGAAAGTGTACACGAAAATAAACCGTAAGTAATAAGTAATAGGCTGACGATCGAAATATCGACCCTTAGCAAATTTATGTTTTCACAGTAGAAGTAGCGTTTTAAAGTCTTCATAAGATTCAAACGGATTATTTGGTTGCAAATGACAACACTGTCAGTGTGGAAATATGTAGAAAGAGTCCTACATGACCACAGAATGTAAAAACAAGGTAAAAATAGGACTTACGACTTTTTAAGAATAAAAGTATACACAGAACAGTACTGAAATTAGTGTATTTGTTTTCCACAGCAATAAATAAATGAGAAACCTACTGATGATGGCAGAGAGGTGCTGAAACATTTTTGGGTGTAAAGTAAAATAAGTGTTTTGCATATCAGGCGGACCTCATACCTAGAATTTTCACTGCAAACACGGCAATAATAACAGTTGTAAATCGAAAAAAAATAATGAATATGATGTATTATTATTATTATTATTTTGAAGGTGACCTTATATGCAGCAACTGGATATCAAATAATTTTGGCAAATTGCAGCCACACAAGATGCTTTAAAATAGTTACAGAAACGTTTTATCTAGATTTCGACCACAGTACGGAGGTCATCATCAGAAATGTAAAATTGCCACATGAGACTTTTACAGGAGTGATGAATGCTCATGTTGTATAAAGGATTAAAAAACAATACGCTAGTTATTAGCTAGCAGTCTGAACAAACAAAAATCTTTAAGGTAGTGGCAAGCCGCTAAGGGGCTGCCGATGTGTCGGCAGATCAGTCTGATGCCGCCTTGATTTGCTGGTACATCGGCACCTCTTAGCGGCTTGCCACTACGTTAAAGATTTCTGTTTGTTCAGACTGCTAGTCAATAACTAGCGTATTGTTTTTAATCCTTTATACAACATGAGCATTCATCACTCCTGTAAAAGTCTCATGTTCTAATTATACATTTCTGATGATGACTTCTGTACTGTGGCAGAAACTTAGATTCAAAATTTTTTGTAATTATTTTAAGGCAACTTGTGGGGCTACAATTTGTCAAAATTACTTCTTTTCCTCTTGAACTTTTGTCCATCACGTTGTTTTTTCTTTAATAATAATAAATGGAACGACGGTAGAAGCTTCTCTTATTTTTGTGGATGACATTGTAAACTTGCATTTGCTTATTTCTCTATCTGAACGTGGTGGAAACACTTCTGCAAGTACTTGCAGTAAGGTCCTTGCCTAAGCGACTTGCGGAAGAAAACGTACGCAAGTTTTGGCCCACTTTAGGTTACGGTAGTAACACTAAAAGTGGGCCTTTGCGATCGTCTTTCGACAGCTCGAAATTTAAATGAAAATAACGGCGTAACTATTCAACTGACACGAAAATTGAATAACCACATTGGTAGTGGAGAAAATTCTCTACAGCTTCGCTCTGTATGTTTTTTCATATCTCGTAGCGTTTCAAAGATATTTGCAAAAATAACGGCGATTTTGGGATGTATGTCTGTCTGTCTGTCTGTCCGTAACATGATCCCTGTTTTTAAGACGAACCGTTCAACCGATCAGCACAAAATTTTACAGACCTGATTGTAGGTCGCCAGAGACCAGAACCTCCCTTTTTCAAATTTTTCGGAGAAAAAATACGGTAGTAATACCAAAAAACGCTGTTTTTAATATAATTGTAATTGCAAACGAACCGTTCTTCTGACACGAAAATCGAATAATCTGATTGGTAGATGAGAAAATTCTCTACAACTTAGCTCCCTTATGTTTGTTTGTTTGGTTTTTTTTCATATCTCGCATCGTTTGAGGCATATTTGCAAAAATAACGGAGATTTGACACCCTCCATTGAATTAACGAAAACCAGCCGTTCGGAGATGTCACGTGACATTCCTCGCCTAAAACTCTCTCTGGCATATGCCATCTTGCGTTGCGAATTTGATGATATTTTTTCTGTAACTTACACGTTGTCAATTCAAAGCAATGGCGCACTGAAGAATTAATAAAAAAATGATAATCTATTGTCTACAAATGCCATATTAGCATCAGTTAACAACGGTCATCAATAGTATCAGATAAAAGGATTTATCTTCTGATTGATAGTCGTAGGTCGGTGGTTCGGAACCCGCCACTACCAATTTTTTCCCCCTAAAAGGGTTTCAGACACTCTTATTAATTAATTTTTTATTATTGAGATTATTATTTTGGTCCACAATGTTTGCAAAAACTTATAAAACTACAAATTAAAGTGGGCCATAAAACACGTCAGTGTTATTTTTCATTTTAATGCAAATACATCGGCAAGTACTTGCAGAAGTTACTTGCTAGTGGACACACGCCTTTACATTGTATGAACGCATGACGTGCTCATTTTTATAGCTTCGCAGAGTCTGTAATTCTCGTAGCAGGTCCGTTCGGTAAGCTGTGGTGTGTGCCCGCAGGAGCAGCGTCGCCCGCCGGCCAGGGAGCCCGTGCCCAGCACGTACAAGCCGCAACGCTCGCGCCTGCGCACGAGGCCCCTGGCGACGACCGGCGCGCCGCCCCGCGGCCGCCCGGCCCCCGCCACCAAGCCGCCCCCGCAGCAGGCCAGGCCCGGCAAGGTGTCGTTCGTGCCCAAGCGCGCGCCTCCGCCGACGGCCACCACCACCACCAGCACCACCACCCAGCCTCCACCTCCACCACCGCAGCTCGAGTACGACTCCAAGGCGGACGAATACTACGACGACTCTTACGATCTGGAAAACGAGTACGCCGCAGAGGAAGATGCGTCGCACCACGGCCGGCACCACGGCCACCACCAGCAGGCAGCCCCGGGTCACCCCGCCAGTGTGAGTACCAGCGCGCCTGTGGCCGGTCCGGAACCGCCACTTGCCGCTGACGTGCCCGTACAGCCGGTGGCGGCGATGCCGGACAAGTCCGAGGTGAACAACTACATCCCGATGGGAGAGATAACGACGTTCCCCGCCGATCAGAACGAGGCTATCACCAGCGTCGATAAGGAGCAGACGACGCTGTTTTCGGAGATACCGACCACTCTGCAGAACGGCGAGCGCGAGTACTCCACCGACGCGGGCAGGGAGTCAGCGGGAGGCCTCACCGAGAGCGGCCCGTCGGGAGTCGGGGCGACGGAGAAGCGAGCCGAGGCGACGGAGGTGTCTGACGCGCAGCCCGCAGTGGCCACCACGCAGGAGTACGTGCCCGCCGCCACCGAGGAGTACCCGCCCGCCCACCTGCAGGCAGAGACCGAGCCCAGCCCCAACAAGTCGGCCGTCGCCTTCGAGATCCTCACGATGAATCCGAGGCACACTCTGGTCGAGCAGGACAACTTCAAGGGCTTCGTCGACAGCTACCTCATCGACGCCACCGACTCGCCTCACCACCCGCCGACGATGTCCAAGCACACCACGGAGGAATCGGACACCGTCGCCGTCTCCGTGAAGAGCACCGTCAGCATGAAGGGACCCGCGGAGCCGGTGCTGGTGGCGCGGAATCTCAAGGTGGACCCGTCCGACCTTCCGCCCCTGGGGGAGCCGATAGTGTCGGTCGTCACCACCAAGAGCGTCATCAACGGCACCTCCACGATCGTGACGCTGCCACCGATGACGTCGTCTGCAGAGAAGGCCGCTCCCGTCGCCCAGACGTCGGAGGAAGCGCCGGACACCGCCGAGGACGTAGAAACTGAGCGCTCCGTCGTCGTCGCCGTCGTGACGAGCCGCAGCGTCTCCGGCGCGAGGTACCTGCCGTCCGACGTCATCAAGCAGGAGCAAAAGTCCGATCCAGTGGGCGCCAAAAAAGGTGCCGACGACGCGGAGAATCCTCCCGCTAAAAACGAAACGGCCGAGGGTTCCTCTCCAGCACCGGAAACAGCGGAGCGCGCCCCCGAGCCACTTTCTCCTTCGGTGAGTAACGAGAGCAGCGTCGTATCCAACACGACGCAGTCCTCGACGGAGAGTATTCTCGACAAGCTGGACAGGGTGCAGTCCGAACTGGCCAGTGGAATTTTCCTCGGCGGCTTCCGCAACGGGGCCGACAACATAGACATCCTGACGCCCAACTCGACGAGAATGACGACGCCGCCCACGACGACTACCTACAGGTCGCCCGTCGTCATCCGCAAGTTCACTCCGCACACCCGCACCACCCCGAGGCCGAAAAAGCGGCCCGCCAGCATCGACACCATTCCCAGAGACAATCTCGACGGACTGCTGCCGAGCGGTTTCAAACCGCGAAGTTTCTCCGGCCGAAGTAAGTCGTCCACGACCACCAGCACGACCGCTGTACCGTCGATAGTCAACATGATGGATATGCCCCAAGGTGACCAACCTGTCGTTACTAACGGTACGGCCACAGCGAGATCCGGCGGTGCTAGCAGTCTCAGAGACAAGATAAAGGTGCAAGACGTGAGTGCCTTCTTGCCGCCGGGCTACAAGCCCCCTTCAGATGTAGCCAACGCCACCGAGAAACCTCTCACACTGGAAGACATTCTAGGAAAAGTAAAAATATCCGCGCCCACGTCTCTGCTGCCGCCAGGTTACAACGCGTCCAAAGAAGTGAGTAAGGATACGAATACGACACGGGAAAAGCCGAAAGCACCAGTCATCACCAAGGTGGACAGCCTCGACAAGCTGCTGCCTCCCGGCTACAAGAAGCTGGCCGAGGAGGTGACGACCGCGGGCCCCAGCACCGCGGCGACGACGACGTCGAAGGAGGCGGGCATCCTGGAGTCGCTGCTGGGCAAGGTCAAGCCGGTGGACGTGAGCTCCTTCCTACCGCCAGGGTTCGCCCAGAACGCGTCGGAGGAGAAGGCTGGCGGCAGCGGCAGCGCCCTGGACGCGCTGCTGGGCAAGGTGCAGTTCAAGGACGTGACGTCACTGCTGCCGCCCGGCTACAAGCCCGAGGAGGGCGGCGCGCCCACGCCCGCCATGCCCGCCTCCTCCACGGAGCCCACCTACAAGATCGTGCCGCCCACGCGGCCCGGCCTCAAGCGCAAGCCGCTCGGCAAGACCACCACGGCCAGGAGCGTCGAGGCCAACAGGCCGCCCGTGCCCACCATCAAGGGCTGGGGCACCAGGTGAGTACACGAACCCCTTAAAGCTAATACAGCCAGTGGCCAGTGGCGTTGCGAAGGGATTCGGGGGGATGCGGACCAGGGCGCGGGAGGGGCGTCTACCGTGCTCCGTACCCGATAGGAGTATACGGAATTTTTCAATTGCTTTTTTGATCAATTTCTGGATTTTTTTTTTTCACATTTAAAACCAAACCTAAGTCTGTGTATCTCCTATGAACTGACTATACCCGTCCCCGATTTACTGTAGTTTGATTAGAATTAAATGGAGAAGAAAGAAAAAAGAAAGTGCACATTTCTAATATGTGTAATTTCATAATGCTTTGTGAGTGAGAACTCCCTATCTCTTTGTCCCTCTCCTCATTCATCCCTCTCTGTTCATCCCCAAATGCTCTGTACATCTCCTTCTCTTCCATAAATGTCTATCCAGTACTTCTCTGAGCAATTCTTTCTCTCGTAGGTCCCCTGCTACCTTGTCTTTCCATCTCAGTCTCGATCTTCCTCTTCTTCTTCTATTTCTAGGTCTTCTTCTTCCCACATGGTATTCCCCTCTTCTCTGCAAATGTCCATACCATCTTAGCCTACCTTCTTGCATCTTCTTCCCATTCCGCCGTCTATCCTCCACCTCTCCCCGTCTCCGCCCCCCCCCTGTCTTTGTCCATCCAATCCTTCTCCCCTCTTTCAGTACAATCTCTCGCTGTCCATTTTCTCATTAAGCACTCCATTTTCATCACCACCTTCCCCTCTCTACATCAATTTCCTCTCCTTCCTCTATCTCCTCTTCCAACTCTGTGTTACATAGACACCTTATTTAGTGTTAAGTTCAAAATCTTATATCTACGAAAGTTCTTGATCGAATGATTTAAATTTCTGACACAATGTTACGTTGCTATACAAGTGTGTTTCTATGTCATCACCAGCATCTCAGCCTTTTCCCATGTCATGTGGAATCGGCGTTGCTTTGCGGGATCCTTCTCTTCCATAAATGTCTATCCAGTACTTCTTCTCTGAGCAATCCTTTCTCTCGTAGGTCCCCTGCTACCTTGTCTTTCCATCTCAGTTTCGATCTTTCTCTTCTCCTTCAATTTCTAGGTCTTCTTCTTCCCATATGGTATTCCCCACTTCTCTGCAAATGTCCATACCATCTTAGCCTACCTTCTTGGATCTTCTTCCCTACCGGCCATACTTTCACTGTTCCCCTGATGTACTCATTTGTTAGTCTATCCTTTCGTGTCATCCCACTCATCCACCTTAACATTCTCATTTCTGCCACTTCCATCTTTTTCTCTTGGGCTTTTTTAACTGGCCAAGTTACTGCGCTATACAGAATCGCAGGCCTTACCACAGACTTGTAAAGCTTTCCTTTCATTCTACAGCTAATCTTCTTATCACACAGTACTCCGCTTAGTTTTCTCCAGTTTATCCACCCACTATTTATCCTGCGCTTTACTTCTGCCTCCAAGCCTCCATCATTTTACATGTAAGAGCCCAGGTATTTAAATTTCTTGACCAGAGTCATCTTTTCTCCTTGCAGGTTAATATCTAGATCTTTAGCGTCCTTCGTACACATATACTCTGTTTTCGCCCTGCTAATTCTCATTCCCCTTTCCTCTAGAGCTTTTCTCCACTGTTCAAACGTGTCTCTTGTGTGGGTTCACAGATTACCACGTCACCGGCAAACATCATGCCCCAAGGTGCCTCTTTTTTTACATCTTGAATTAGTACGTCCATGACAAGGTCAAAGAGATATGGGCTGAGAGCCCATCCCTGAAGTAGTCATACTCTCACTGAAAATGCCTTTGTTGCATCTGCACTGCTCCTGACTTGTGGTTCCACTCCATTCTGATGTCTGGTACAGCAACCGGTTATGAATATATCTCAAAAGTCAGTCTCAGTTGCAATTTTTTCCCTATTTCACTGACGCGTTTCGCCCTTCTGAGGAATCATCAGATTATGTAAATATAGCCGCATTCTATCTGGTCACTCTGTGCGATGCGCAACGTGTGTTTGGTTTCGCCTAACGCCAAAATTTTATAAAAATTTAAACAACCATGACGATGGTCTATTTTATTAAGATGACAAATAGCTCACCCTATATTTACATAATCTGGTGATGCCTTAAAAGGGCAAAACGCGTCAGTGAAATAAAGAAACAATTTTGCAATTGAGAGTAACTTTTGAGTTAGTAACTTCTGAGATTTGGAGGCCCCCCAGGACGAGAGGCAGGGACAGTCCAAAAATAATAATAATAATAATAATAATAGCTTTCGAAATGTGGAGGTCTGAGAACAAGAGGCCAAGGGCGCTCAAATAAATATATATATTTGGAGGTCCCAGAAGACGAGATCCCCGGGGCGGTCCATCCCACCCCCCTGGCCTTCCCTTAGGCCGCTACTGATGTAAATGCCTGAAGTGAGAGACGAGCGAAGTGGCACTTGCCCTACTGGTTTCCAACAGGCGGCAGCGACCCCTCTCCCTGTTTGTGCCGCAGGTCGACCACGCCGTTCACCGGCTGGCCCAAGCCGTCGACGACGCCCATCTCGATAGAGAAGCTGCTGGAGCAGGCGCGCACCGCCGAGGCGGAGACGACCACCTCGACCACGACCACGACGACGACGACGACCACGACGACGACGACGACGACGACGACGCCGCGGCCGACGACGCCGGGCGTGTGCGCCGAGGACTGCGACTTCGTGGGCACGGTGCGGCTGGTGGGCGGCGTGGAGTGGGTGCCCGAGCTGCTCGACCACAACACACGCGAGTGGCAGCAGCTCGCCAACGACGTCAAGCAGCAGGTGAGCTCCTAACATAGCCCTGTGCTATCAGCATAACCAGTGCTGCAGCTGCAAACAAAATCTAGGAGGTACGAGCTTCCACATGGACTCGTAGTCGACTTCATTCATACATAATTAATAAATCTTTAAAGATAAGTTGTATAGAACACTAGTAAACAATACTTTTTACACAACAGAATAATTTTTGAAGCTGAAAATACTATCTTTTAACAATGATTGTAGTCGCTGACCTGGTAAAATTTTACGACGCTTTTCGCCGGGCTCCAGTGCTTATGTTGGCAACAGATAAACAATGAAGTGTAGAATTGTGTTAATATTTTTCACGAGCTACAGAGTAAATGTTATTGCTGCTCGTTTCACTCGCAGCAAAATTAATATTGTACCTGCTCTATGGTTGACAGGTTCTTGTATGTACCCTTGTCCGTTCAGAAAAAAATAATTTTCGTTTTAATTGAAGTTGTCACGAAAAAACATTTATTGGTCATCGGAGTTGCCTTAATTACCATTGGTGCCAACATAACCACTGCAGCCCGGCGAGAAGCGTCATACAATTTAACCCGCTGACCTTATGTAATGTAAACTCTTTAGAAATGTAAGTTATTGTAACGTTGTGTATTGCTGTAAGAGCTGAACGACAATAAAGTTTGTTTGATTTACTTTTAAATGCAGGTGTTAAAAATAAAATTAAAGTTGTCTGAGTGATAGACCGTTGATCCACTTCGGTAATTTGGTAGAACGCTTGGGAATTGATGTCGAAACGCTATATATATCGATCGAGTTGCCAGATCGATCTCACAGCTCGAGCGGCAGCCATGTTTCGTTGTGAATTATCCCGATGACGATTAAAGTTAATTTATTGAGCGGACAAGGGTACATGAAGAACCTGTCAACCATATAACAGGAACAGCATTAATTATTTAGTTCATGGTGGGCACGAAAAATGGATCCCGTAAAATTTTACAATTCGTGTCGCGGCGTAGTGTCGAGTGTTGAGATGTTGCTAACAGGATCGCATACAGTGACGGGATTAATTTTTATGCCAACCAGAAAGTAAGTAGTTAATGCTGTTTGTGCTCTACGATTAACAGGTTCTCGATGTACCCTTGTGCGCTCGCAAATTAGCTGTAATCATTACACCGAGAAATGAGAAACACCACTTACTTCAGAAATAGCTCACCTTGTTGACAAATGACGTGTGGTTTCCTTCCGCTAACTGCTGTAATAAGTGATGGCGGTGATACAAGTTACTGGCGATTTGTTCCTGACTGGTTCTTATCCTGTTATGTATATATAATCTACTCATCACAAAACATGCACTATCTTCACGAAGCGTACTGAAACAACATTTCAGGACCCCTCAGATGTTTTATACATCGATCGCGTGTCCGTCCATTGTTCGATATATCGATCTGGCAGCTCGATCGATATATAGCGTTCCGAATTCGATTCCCAAGCGTTCTACCAAATTACCTCCACTTCAGCTGTTTTTTTTATTAGAGTCGTGGAGACTCGCACAACTGGTTTCACAACTTCATAATTGCATCTTAGGTACAATTAAATGTTTCGCATATACGTCCTATGGTAGATAACGGGGATTAATGGTCAGATCCGACTGCTAGCAACTTCCCTCAGCTCGTCAAACGTAAACAACTCGGCAATCAGTTGGATAAAAATTATTTGCTTGTTTGTCATTTAGACGACGTGAAGGGTGGCCAGGTTGTCCTTGCAGTATTGCGCCTTTCTATTTGCTTTCCCCCCTCTCCCTAAGCATGTTCGGGGTGACTTCGAGGAGGGGTCTGTTGAGGGGGGAGGGGGGCTGCAGCATGGTCTGAGGGGGTCTCGAGGAGGGTCTGGAGGGGTCTACAGCATAGTTTCGGGTGCAGCCACTGTATCCACCTGATTACCGATTTGTCATATTTTACTTAAAATGACATGAACCGAATGGTCAATTGATTTTATGTTTGACGAACTGAGGGAAGTTTCTAGCAGTCGGATCTGACCAGTAACCCCCGTTATCCACCATAGGAGTTATATGCGAAACATTTAATTGGACCTGAAGATGCAACTATAAAGATGTGATACCGGTTGTGCAAGTCTCCACGACTCTAATAAAAAACAGTTGAAGTGGACCAATGTCCTTTCACTAAGACAACTTCAATTTTAACATACAGTGCTTTAGTTGGGCCGGTATGGGGCTGTACGGTGTACCGCCTAAAATTCAAACTCGCTATTACCGTACCTGTACCGGCTAAAATTCTTTCTTAAATCTGTGAAAAAACCAACTGTAAACTATCGAATGGATTTCGGAAAGGAAAAAAAAATTGTTCAAATGTCTGTAACTATCGGACCAAACTGCGTGGTCATCAGTCCGTAGCTTACAAACTACTTAAACCTAGGTAAACTAATCTAAGGACAATACACACACACACACATGCCCCAGGGAGGACTCGAACCTCCACGGCGAGCAACCGCGCGCTCCGCAGCGAGACGCTTTAGACCGTTTGTCTACTCCACCGCGGCTCGGAAAGAAAAATTGGAAAGTATTCGGTTCGTTTGAGTTGCGATCATAGCCGTCGAATCGTTGAAATATCACTTTCGCACAATTCCAATTGAATCTGACTGGCAGTTAAATGTTCGAATTAGACAAATGAAGAGTTCCGACTAGCCTGAACTGACTCCAAAGCGTTTAAGTGCCTTGCTCCAAAGAGATAAGCCGCTACATACGCAAAGTCTTTTGTATGCTATATTGTTGCCAATTCGTTGAAAAAAGCAAGTGCGAAATCCCGGCAATTCTTTTAAAAAATTTAAGGGACAGTACATCGCAACATTTTCACTTAACTTTAATTCATTGAATTGTGGAACACTGCACGAGTTAACGTATGTTTTCATGCTTAGCACGACCCGTTTTGAGAACGGCTGATTGACAAGATAAAATATTTATCGTGAATATTACGTTTATTTAACCGTCTTTTTCGCACTGCAGTCAGTTTAAGATTACAAAATAGTGTGTCACAGCACTACTGGGAACTAAAAGAGAAGCGAATTTTAATCTCTTTCACCAATGCTTCTTCAACCGGCTGTATGTGTACGTGTTCAATTGTTGGTAACGCTGCCAGTTTTGCTTCTTACGGCGGTAAACGCTTGGTTCCGTCTTTTGAAAGTTCTACGCAGTTCCATTGTCAGAATTTTGTAATGGTTTTCGTGTGATATAAGTCTCCTTTATTGCTCGGCAGCAACACGCAATCTTATTGTCTTCTGGAACGCCACCCCTGATTAGTTACGATACGATGTCGTCGTCCAAGGCAGATAGGTTGTTTTCTCATCTACACTAAACCCTTGAATACAACAAAAATGAGTTTCAAATATGTAAATTATAGCCGGAGAAGGTGAAGCTTAGACTTTTTCAACATGTAAGTGGTGATTTGGACCTGGCTGCTTGTGGATGGTTTCCGTAGTGCGCAACCGACCATGCCCAGGAGGAGGGAGCTGCTGCGAGAACCGAGACTCGGAAGTGAAACAGAGCTGATGCGCCTCACGGAGATTGGTAACGAACACCTTGTCGTTGTGTTCGCTGGAGGCTGAAGAATGTTGAAGGTGAGGGCTATCTGCACAGTGAGCGGGAGTTTCTTCCACCAGATAATCATGAGGGTGGATTCAGATATGGCACGTTCATTGACTAGCAATCGGAGGTGGCGCCACAGTTGTAAAGGCTTCTTATCTCCTAAATGCTCTTCATGGAGAATGTGTCTGATCGTCTCATCAAGAGTCTGGGCGATCCTCTCCAGGTTGGTCTTCTTGGCAGCGGCATAGCGATTATCTGTCACAAGGTAACATATGAGGCCGACATGTTCATGAAGGTGAGTGATCAGACACAGGTAGTGAGTAGCATCGTCGATAGGGTTGCCAGATTGAACTCGAGGCAGGCCCGGAGACCAGACGTGCCCCCCTCCCCCTTGGCCAATGACACGCCCCCCCCCAAAAAAAAAAAAAAAAAAAAAAAAAAAAAAAAGGATTACATGTGAATTCTTATTTTTAAAAAAAATAAAAATAAAAAAACCCTAATCATCTCCTCCCTCCCAGCAAGTAAATGAGATAGTGCATATTCTGCACTTACACATGCACTCATCAGTTTCAACTTTTTGTAGCCACTCTTTATAATTTTCTTTCTGCAACCATTCTTCACGGAACGAACTTAGATATCGTCTCTTCATTTCACTGTTATTACTCACTAATCTGAGTTAATGTAAGCTTGTCTGTTCTCACAAGATCCGAGTATTCTAAAAATTGCCGGTAAACTGATAACTAACAATGAACGAACGAACACAAATAATAGACGTCGCCAGTTGACACGTTGCCGCAACAGTGTTTGCTTAATAATGCGCTAGCCGATTACTATCGATGCAACAATGAAAAGTTTTCAGAGGAAGAACAGAAAAGTAGCGTTTCGTTGCAATAAGAAATTGACATTTATATAAAGTTATTCATAATTACTAGAGAGGAACCGGCCGGGAATGGCCGAACGCACTGAGGCGTCTTGCCACGGTGCGCGAGACTGCCAGAGGGTCGAATCCCCCCCCTAGGGCATGAACGTTGTGTTCGTCCTTAGTTTAAGTTACGTTAAGTTCGATGTAGATCGTCGCTACATGAGCATAGTACTTAAAAAGCGTCGGAAAAGAAAGTTATGATGAAGGTTACATTCAAGCCCGGAGATGAGAGTCATTGGCCCGTAGACCCGGAGAATTCATTCCAAGCCCGGGCACTCCGGGCGGCGCCCGGAGATCTGGCAACCCTAATCATCGAGCGAATAGTGGTGGAAGGTTTGTTCGAAGAGAGCAAACCGAGTTGTGAGCGCCCTGAAAGAGGATGGCGACAGCTTGGACAGTCGACCAGGAAACGGAGACAGTGATGGACCATGTGCAAAAGGTGGAGCCACCCTGACAGTGTGGACACTGCACATTTGAATCACACGTGGCACGGCAAGTGTCCTCGGTGTGACTGTTATGGCAATCGGTCACGTGGTCGGTGGAGTGATATCCTAACATGGAGTGATGTCGTAACATGCACAGAGGAGTGGTAGAAAGTCTTTTGCTCAAATTTTGCAAATACAAAAGAGCCACATTTTGTACTTTAGGGCACATGGGTGGTAGTTCAGTAAACCGTTTTCCCTAGCTGCAGGGGAGACACCAGAAATAACACTGGGAGTCACAACCAGAGTCATTACAGTACCTAACAGCACACATGGCTCTTGGCGTGGAGAAGATGTCCTGAGAAAGTCTGTCACGAAGGCGAGGATGTAATGCTCGATGAAGTAAGAAGAGCAGATCCTTGTGTCATAGGGAAAGATACAAGATGAAATCCTGGTGGCACTCGAAGCGGCGAAGTCATTGTAGCCGGCGGGCACTGAACACAATATGTCAGATTTTAACGAAGAACTGGTGTAAAAGTCCCGAATTTCAGTTGCACTTATCACTCAAGAAAAAATCGAAAAATGATGATCACGGGGTCACCACTATGTGAATAAGTGTGGTTGTTGCCCCAGATAAACACCATATACAGAGAACTTATTTATAAAATGCAGAATTGCAATGGGAAAAAAATCATTTTTGAAAAAGAGAAATTTGATAACATCAAATATTAATTTAAGTGTAAGGAAGTCTTTTCTGAATGTATTTGTGTGAAGTGTTGCCTTGAACGGGAGTGAAACATGGACGATAAACATTGCAGACAGGAAGAGAATAGAGGCTTTTGAAAGGTGGGGCTACAGAAAAATGCTGAAGATTACGTGGGATATCGCATACCTAATGAAGAGGTACTGAACAGAATTGGCGAGAAAAGGAATTTTTGGCATACATTGACTAAAAGAATGGATTGCTTGGTAGGACACATTCTTAGACATCGAGGAATCGTAAATTTAGCATTGGAGGGAACTGTGTGGGGTAAAAATGGCAGAGGGAGACCAAGAGACATATATAGTAAGCAGATTCAAATGGATGTGGGTTGCCGTTCTTATGAGGAGATGAAAAGGCTTGCTCAGGATAGAGTAGGGTGGAGAGCTGCATCAAACCAGTCAACAGACTGAAGACGATAACAACAGAGAACTTATAACCTTTATTGTTCACTCAGTGAGTTATAAGTCCAAACTGAAATCATGGCGGCAGATCCTGAAACCGGAAATCTGCTCCAAAGATAATGGTCACAAAGATGAGCATACATGTGTTAGGATCGATCACGCAAGTTTATTTATACACCAAATATTCATTATTATCAACAGCTTGTCTTAATCTGTTCAGGATGTTTTCTTAATGCATTCTTAGTATTGGGTTTTGTAACATTAAACATTGGCTAATAACTGAACTCAGTTCATGTTTTACCTTCTAGTTCTCCCACATGCAGATGTCTTGACTAGACTTGGACGAAGCTCTCTCTATTCTATAATCACTTTTACATTAGACTCAATTGTTACACATGAAAATTAAGTTACATGAGGGTCTTCATTATGTAATGTTTGCTGTCAGTGGATACTCTACATTTAAAATTAGCTTCAGCTGCTGTTAAGAATGTATTTTAAGCTCTTGGTAAAGTTCGGGTAATTAATTATACAGAACATAATTCATTGTGTCCCATAACCTATACAAATTGTAATTATACAGAAAGCAAAAGCTTGGCATGGCCAAGGATGGGGGTGAAACTGGTAATTTAAGAAACTTTCAATGCACTGACCAAATACAACTCAGTTTAACAAAACTTGAACCTAAATTAAGTTAATAAACAAAAATATTACCTCAATGAAACAGATCATGTTGAAGATATATTTACATTCATACTTTTCAGCATTTGTGAATGTCTTGTGTTACAGCTAGAAGCAGTATACCTCAAATCAGATAAGCTGAGCAAATGGTACAAATCATTAAGGATTGATTCATTTAGGTAAGTAAAGTTTTTGAAATATTGTTCTCCAATCTGACATATTTGTGTAAGCTGTGTTTTGCTGTGAAACGATTGTACTTTTAAATAAATGTACATATTTTAATCTTGTTTCAGTCAGCAATTTATGAAATATGCTGAACGTATATTGTAAATATTTTGGAGAAACAGTAATCATTATTAATTAACATTAATCATGAATCAGTCTAGATTGCTGAGTTGGTGAGCAGTTTTGATCCTTTTACAGAAGTAGTCTCAGATTCATGGCTAAACAGGCATTGCTGATGACACTGACCATTGCCTGTCAGTGATGTCTGTTCAGCCATGGATGACTCTGTAAGAGCATTGATACTGGTCAACAGTTAATTTTAATGCCTTATTAATAGGAGGACTCACACACATAAGATGAAGTTAAGATCTCTAATTAGTGGGGGTTCAATGCAGCATTCATCACTGAGTGATAAGTATTTCACATAATTTTTTTAATTAAAATAAATTGAAATTTAGCTTCAGCTTACATGGGTAAAACAAGATCTCATGTAATTATCCATATCAGTAACAGCATAAATGATATTTCAATAAAACTTCATAAATATGTTCTCAGTTGGAATACAATTTATTCTTTTGTGATACTGAAGTGCAGTTACAATAAAACTTTTTGGTGCATTTAAATAATTATTAGGCATATTTCAGTTGACTTCTTTTCCTTATGATAATATTTATTTTTCAGTGAAGGCAGTGTTCTAGTGGACTACATAGTTGAATTAAACACAACTGGTAAACAGATAAATACTCAAGAAATTAAGAGTCTATTCCATGATAGCCTGACTCAAGTTACAAGCACACCACAGGATAACAACATAAATGACCCTGAAGTTGAACCTGAGGCAGAACCAAACAAATTGAAACTGGGAACTTTCCTTGTGGATCCAAAATATACTGATTTCATAGGTAAGTGGAAAGGTTTCCTATGATATATAGCATAGAAAAGCATCACCACCACCACCCATTGGTATTATTGGCAACCTCCTAATCTGTAATAAAAATTGTTCAATTCATCAATGATAGGATCTTTCTAAATCACCTTCCTAGGGGTTCACGTTGGAGCATACTCTACCTTCTTCAGAATATAGAACATTCACACAATCACACAGGCACACAACACAGTCATACAACCCTCACCTCCGGCTGCCACTCTTCAGATCACGCTCTGCAGTGTCAAAATCGTGGAGGGGAGGGGAGAGAGGATAGGAAGGTTGTGTCATGGTGGTGAGGATGGGTACAGCAAGGCCAAGATGGGAGTAACACGATGCAACTTATGAATAGAGTGAGGAGGCGAATGAAATGAAATAAACAAAATAAATATAGATACAAAAATAAAACACGCGTACGCTGCACACACACACACACACACACACACACACACACACACACACAACCACGCACTCAAGCTCAGGTGACTGCAATGTTCTCCCTTGAAAATTACACTTTATTTTACTTTCTGATTTTTTGTAATAGTACCTTATGAATTTAACACATTCAAGACTGGTGTAAGTGACCCTGGATGAGACAGCTTGACTGCTGTTTTTAAAACATTTTTCGAAAATTACAACTTTCTAACTATGAATGCAATAATTGAGTTGGGTGTCTCTTTTCAAACAATGATACCTCATTTATTTATTCCAAGAAAAATATTATTAAATATTAAAATTAGCAGATACACAAAAGTTTTAGTAAATCTTATTTTTATTTCCCAAAAATAAATACATATATAAAAAATAATAAAACCTGTATATGTGATTCTTACAGATAATCATCTTCTCCTTCTGAATCAGAATCATCTATTTCCTTCTCCAAGGAATTGAAAATATTCATCTCATGTAAATTCGCCATATCAAGAATATGCTGAGTGTGAGCAATGCAGCTAGCACACAAAAGCAGTGTAGGACTCAACAGAAAGCAGGAAATACAAAGCCCTTTTGTAGCATACAAATGTCAACAGTACTATGTCAAAATGTAAACTGGCCCAGAATTCAGACACACTTTCCTTTTATAGAAATACCAAAATCATACATTGTAAACTTTGTTTTGGACTAAATTACATACTCAAATATTAAATTTCAAAATAAAATCAGTTAATATGACCTTTAGAATCAACCAAACCTTGTAACATTGATTGAGAGTTAAGTTTATAAACAGTCTAATATGCAAATTTGACAACTTAAAAGTCATGTTTACAAATTCGTGATAGCATCTATTTTGTATTATGTGGCAGTTTTTTACATCATATTATAAAACTTCAAATACTCTAAAATATAATTACTTTACTTCAAATGAGTGAAAAAATCAGCTTCAATCCATATCAGGCGTCTTCGTGAAATAATAGGTTTTAAAATCTTTTACCCAATGAATCAGCTTACACAAAGTGTGTTATGACCAGTTTACAAGGACATATCCTCTTTTCAAATATATTTACAGAAGATTCCAATATCAAACATGTATCAAGATACTGTAAGTGACGTCCTGATATATATATTATGTGTGAATAATGACAATGCCCAGAATATTGAAGGTTGTATTACTGTTAAACTGCATTTCACAGGCTGAAATTAAGTATTTCGTGTTTTAAGTTATCGGTATCGAACAATTCAATTTAGTTTCATGGTATTGGCTTCTTAATATACAGTGTGAAGTTACTTGTTGTGTTATAACTAGTAAATCAACTTTAGTACTCAGCCTGTTTTACTTGTTTTTGTGGTTTATTGAATATTTTTGATTAATATGATTTTTTTGCATAAGAAGACAATGGACAGGGAAAATTTAATCCCTCTTTAGGCATTCGTATCTTAGATGTAAGATGTTAAGCCTCAATCCTCCCTCATTTCTTAGATAAAAGGCTAGAGTTTCTTATATAATCACACACAGATTTTACTCCAAATACAGCAGGTCAAGTAAATTAGTATATTCCATGTCTAAAGATACATTACTTTTAATTTAGAACTCTCCTAAATTACATAGTGTATGCCTACTTCTCCACGAGTCAATACGTTTTTGCACTCTGTTGGGGTCAGTGGTGGAGCCTCTGCCCTTATGCAGTTTGATATAGAGAATAGTACCAACTGTCTTATCCATAAAGTAGTAATGTTTCCTCTGTTAACCGAGAAACAGTGTATTGCCTTTTCCACCAGTTTTATTGTAGTGAGGATTTCCCCCCTCTTCCTTTATTTCTGTTGAGGATTTCGCAGAGTCCAAAGTAGCTACCTGAAAAATCTGGGTATACAAATCAATTCCCTCATATTATATCACACTTAATTATTTTCAATTCTTATCAGTTAGCAAAGCTAGACATTCCTTGTACGGTAGTCTGGTTCATTGCATAATAAGCCATTTCCCGGAGACAAATGTGGTAGTCAATGGCAGAACAAGGGAGTGAAAAAGTTATAACATTTTGTCACTTGTTACCTCTCGAGTTGACTCTTTCCTTAGTAATAACCTTTTATTGAGATACAATACAGCATTTATTTTAGTATGTGTATTTAATACTGCCAGCCATAATGGACTGTATGTCAATATAAATCTTTTCACAGTTATTCCAAAAGTGGTCACACCGGCCATAACAGTGGATGAAGAAATGGTACTTCCACAATGGGCAATTGCGGGTATTGTGATCGGACTTGCCTCTCTCCTGTTTGTCATCATATTTGGAGTTACTGTTGTAAGTAAAAGATATTTCCATGTAATACTGTACCATTTATTTACATTAATGAAATATACTGAAATACCAAGACGAGAAAGATGTTTTTCAAGAAAAAGGCACAAAATCTTCTTTCCCTATAACTGAAATTCATGTGAGTGATTGAAAAGTGCTTAAAGTGATAATATTTACCCCTCAATATTGCAGTAGCAGTGGGCAAAAGGTCCATCATTTAACATAAAGTTATTCAAAACTACAAAATTAACTGCAATTACATTCCTAATGATTCAATAATAATCAGTAAGTTGGTTGTACTGTTTCTAAAACAAACATAATCAACAAACATAACACACCTTTCTCACCACTTACTAATTGCCTGAGAAACATACTGCAGTCATAGAGCATTTTCCATTTCCAACAAAGATATCAGGCAATTTGCATTTGTGATGAGGCAGATACAAATGGAGGGTTGGCCAGCTGAGAATGGTGTAGATAGTTCAACATAGTCACAAACAGTAATATGATAATCTAAGTAAATATCTACAGCTGTAAAATACATATGTCTATTAATAATTAACAGTTAAGCAGAGGATATAATACTTAATGGGTTTTCTTTTTATTAATTCTGTCTCTTACATTAATTTGCCTAACTGAGTGCAAACATATCCAAAAATCTTTGAATTTAATCTTTGTATTTAATAAGATAGGTCTTGAAGTTAATAATTATTTAAAGAGTAATCTTATTTCAAGTTAATGACAAAAAACAGTATATGGAATGAACAAATCTATAACATCACAGAACTTGTTAGTTTACTTGAGAATCATCCTTGTCTGGTAGATAATATATCTAATAATTTATTGAAATATTCTTGTCCATGTATACATGATAATCTGTGCCATATTTTTGATGCTTCAATCCAGTAAGGCAGTGTTCCTGAATGATTCAAATATGCAAATGTGAAATACCCCATATATGAGAAGTGTGATGAAGCAGAAGCTCAAAAACTACCATCCAATTTCATTATTAACAGGTTTCTCTAAAATACTCGAAAAATTAACGTGTGATAGAATTACAGAACATTTCATTATATACAGAGTTATTAGCAAGAATTAATTTGGCTTCCAAAAGGGCTGTTCAATTGATGATGCAGTGTATGCACTTGAAAATGAAGTGTGTGTTTGTGTGTGATTTTATTTGTGTCTATCGACGAGCTGGTGTGACAGCAGCACAAATAAATAGAACACACACACACAAATGCTAGCTTTTGCAGCCTAGCTGCTTCGTCAGGCAAAAGGAAAGGAGAGGGAAAAGGAAATGATGAGGGTTTAAAGGAGTGGGTAAGAAGTCTTTCCAATCCCGGGACAGGAAAGACTTACCTTGGGGGAAAATAAGGAGGGTAAATACACACACACACACACACACACACACACACACACACATTTACACAGACACAAGTACACCTAGGCAGACATACGGTAGAAAGCAAAGAATAATTATATACCAATTCCAAACAGAACAATCCACAGCTCTCACCTGCCTGATCCTTAACCTATACCTCAACTCCGCCAATGAACACACCTGTCAACTCCTATTCCTGATCAAAATCCTCAACCTTTCCACTCCAACATCCACACCTAGAGTTCAGAACATCCTTTTACAGGCCAACCACAAATTGGAACAGCATGCCACCCTCCACCTCAAAAAACTATCCAAACTTCTGGTCACCCACCTCCGGAAAGGCAATACACTCTCCCTCAACAACCTCTCCAATGAACCTCAAGCTCCTCTTATTGCACAGAAACCCGGTCTCTCCCATCTACTCAATCTCCCACTTCCAGCTCCACTCCCCGCCAAACCTCACAATCCTAATCCTCACAATCCTAATCCACACAATCCTGAACCACAACATCCCAATTCAGTAGTCAACCTCTCCTCTAAACCTCTCTCCCAATCTGAAACCTCCGTCCTATCCAAAGGCCTCACCTTTAGTCCCTCTCCCAAATGCAACCAGACAGCCCTTGTCAAAGACCTACTATCCTATACTCGTAACCTTGTCTGGAGATATCACTTTGCCACGAAGAAAAATAATCCTACTCCTGATGATCCAGTTCCCCAAGACATCATTCAAACTGAACCCTGCCTAGAACAGACCCACCCGCTCTTCCTCAAAATCACCCCCTTCAAACCTTCCAGGAATTCCTTACTTCCAACCTTACCTCTCAGTCCTTCCTGAAAAACCTTAATCCTACTCCCAACATTACCGCAGCTGAATCCCGAGTTATCCGTGATCTGAAGGCTGACCATTCCATCATCATTCTCCCCGCCGACAAGGGATCATGGTACTTGATTGGCGGGAGCATGTGGCTGAGGGACTGCGTCAGCTTTCAGACAACACTACCTACAAAGTCTGTCAAGGTGACCCCATTCCTGATGTCCAGGCAGAGCTTCAGGGAATTCTCAGATCCTTAGGCCCCCTACAAAACCTTTCACCTGAGTCCATCAAACTCATGACCCCACCGACACCCCGCACCCCTACATTCTACCTACTTTCTAAAATCCACAAGCCAAATCATCCAGGCCGGCCGATTGTGGCCGGTTACCAAGCCCCCACAGAACGAATCTCTGACTGCAAAGACCAACACCTTCAACCCATCATTGCAGTCTCCCATCCTTCATCAAAGACACCAACCACTTCCTCGATCGCCTGAAATCCTTACTCAGCCTGTTACCTCCTGAAACCATCCTTGTAAACAATGATGCCACTTCCTTATACACAAATATCCTACATGCCTAGGGCCTCGCTGTGATGGAGTATTTCCTTTCACGCCGACCACCCACTTCCCTACCTAAAACCTCTCTCCTTAATACCCCAGCCAGCTTCATCCTAACCCACAACTTCTTCACCTTTAAGGGCCAGCCATACCAACAACTAAAGGGAACAGCCACGGGAACCAGGATGCCCCCCTCGTACACAAACTTATTTATTGGACGCTTAGAGGAAGCCTTCCTGGAAACCCAAGCCTGTCAACCCAAAGTTTGGTATGGATTCATTGATGACATCTTCATGATCTGGACCAACAGTGAAGAAGAACTCCAGAATTTCCTCTCCAAACTCAACTCCTTTGGTCCCATCAAATTCACCTGGTCCTATTCCAAATCCCATGCCACTTTCCTTGATGTCAACCTCCATCTGTCCAATGGCCAACTTCACACATCCGTCCACATCAAACCAACCAACAAACAACAATGCCTCCATTATGACAGCTGCCATCCATTCCACATCAAACGTTCCCTTCCCTACAGTTTAGGTCTTCGTGGCAGAAGAGTCTGTTCCAGTCCTGAATCACTGAACCAGTACACCAATAACCTAATAACAGCTTTCACATCCCGCAGCTATCCTCCTGATCTGGTTCAGAAGCAAATTACCAGAGCCACCTCCTCATCCCCCCAAATCCAGAACCTTCCACCGAAGAACCCCAGAAGTGCCCCTTTTGTCACCAGATACTTTCCGGGACTGGAGCGGACTCTGAATGTACCTCTCCAGCAAGGATACGACTTCCATAAATCCTGCCCCGAAATGAGATCCATCCTTAATGACATCCTTCCCACTCCACCAAGAGTGTCTTTCTGCCACCCACCTAACCTTCGTAACCTCCTAGTCCATCCCTATGAAATCCCCAAACCACCTTCCCTACCGTCTGGCTCCTACCCATGCAACCGCCCCATTGTAAAATCTGCCCTCTGCACCCTTCCACCACCACTTACTCCAGTCCAGTAACCCGGAAGGTGCACATGATAAAGGGCAGAGCCACTTGCGATTGCACCCACGTGATTTACCAACTGACATGCCTGCACTGTGAAGCGTTCTATGTGGGAATGACCAGCAACAAACTGTCCATTCGCATGAACGGTCACAGGCAGACAGTGTTTGTGTGTTTGAGTGTGATTTTTATTTGTGTCTATGGACGAGCCGGTCCTTTTGGATAAGTCATCCATATATAGGAATTAGTCTCTTCTGTGACCTACCAAAAGCCTTTGACTGTATAGATCACCACATTCTCATGCAGAAAGCCAAATTAGTTGGTATAAGGGGCACAGCAGATAATTGGCTACATCCTATCTTCAGGGCCAATATCAAAAAGTAGTTTTAAACATCTCAGATAAGTTAATGGGTACCTCTCCTCAGTCTGAATGGACTTATATTAGCTGTGATGTGCCAGAAGGCTCTATTCTAGGACCATTGCTATTTTTGATATGTGTAAATGATCTACCTCTGTGCACAAGCCTGCCCTGTAAATTTTCTTTATTTGCTGATGATAGTGCAATCTTCATGAGTGGAAACTCTGATGACAATTTTGAGGAGATGATAAACAATATACTCGCTGAAGGGGTTAAATGGTTCAATGTTAATTCAAGAAAGAACAATTTTATTCAGTTCTCTACATGAACAAAAAAAGAGAGAGAAATAAATCTGACCTGTGGCAATCAACCAATAGAAAGAATAAATGTGACTAAATTCCTTGGAGTGTATATTGATAGTAAAATGAACTGGACATATCATATTGAACAGACCCTAAACATTGGGCACAGCTACATATGCAATTAGAGTAATCTCCTCATTTGGAGACTTGGCCACTATAAAGTCTACATACTATGGGTATTTTCACTCCATTATGTCTTATGAGATTATCTTTTAGGGAAATTTAGTTTCAGCAAATACAATTTTTGTGGCCCAAAAACAGGCAATTAGAGTATCGCCTAGAACTTACAATGTAACCTTTTTAAAAAGCTACAAATAATGGGCACTGTATCCCAGTACATTTATTCAGTTGTTTGTTTTGTAATAAAGAAACCTGATGAGTATGTCCTGAATAGAAACTATCACAACTCTAACACAAGAGCGAAGGAAAATTTTCATTTTGGCTCCAAAATTTTTAACTCTCTACCAGAGCAGATAAATCTTTAAGCAACAATGAATCTTTATTTAAAAATAATTTAAAGAAATATTTGCTAAATATGTCCATCTACTCAGAAGAAGAGTTCTATCAATTAAAAGGGAAATGTGTACTTAAATAGAACTATCAATTTTTTGTAATAAAAAAAAGGGTGCTTTTAAATTTTCCAACTTAAAAGATATAAAATTGTAGTACTGCTTAAAAAAATTAAATTTTTTAGTGTTAAAAATTGCAATTACAATTTATGTAAACATTTTTATCTAGAGAAGATTCTTTTTTTGTCCCATACATTTGACTTATTCTACATCTCATGTAACAAGCTCAACAACAGAGATTAATGGAATAATAATAAATAAATAAAAATTAAAAAGGAAATGGAGTGCCAAACCCTGGTACAGAAGTCTTTCAGAGACTAATCAGATGAAGAAATAAATTGGAAATTCCTACTAATTCAAATGCAACTTTCAAATGATCATCTTATTATACTCTGATTGAAATTACTTTATGATTTACATTACAGTGAGTTGGGTGGTATGAACCACCCTAAACTAATCATGCTTCTTTCTTGAGTGCCACATAATCACTGTGTTGCCTGCTTTGTAAGTACACACAGTGCATTGTGAATCATTATTGATTGCTTACAAGAGTACCACACCAAGCCACTGCAGTCAATCAATCCCAAAGTACTTGTAATTGGAGTAATTGCTGCTTCTGTAAAGAATCTGACCATTTATAATTTATGGAAAAAGAATAAAAAGTCAGCCATGGAGAAAAAGCTATTCTATTCTTCTTACATTCAAACTGGCTTACATTTGGTGCAATACCATATGCATGTAATGAGTGGTGGATAGCATGGCAAAGCCTGATTTGAATCATTGAATCAGCAGAGACGGCCAAACTGAAGGAATTCCTACCATTCTATGGGGCAACAAGAAGCCATTTAGGCTGTGAGATCACATACATGGGATAACACTGTGTCCCAGTCCGCCGCCATTATGAGAAGTGTTGTGCCCTGTTAAAGCCGAGATAGTTTTTCGAGTACCCGGTTTTTATGATGCCCGCTGTCAATATAGAAGCCTCTATATTGCTCAAACAATTCATGTGGTTGCAGAGTGATATACAGAGCACAGGAATCATATTAAACAAAGGGAACTTTAAAAGTTCACTATGGCTGAACATTACTGGGAAAATAGACATAAATAGAATTTGAAAAGACAAGAGACAGCATACTTGACAACTTACTGGGATTCCATTATAAATGAGGCAACTGAGATTAGAATAAACAATTTGAATGAGTCCAAAGGAATACACATAGTAGGACATGGGAATGGGATGTTTATATTGGAAGAAACCAAAATCAAATTTAGGGTGGCAAATGTGTCTGTTTAAAATGTGGCATTGGTCTCTCATGCAGTTAACATCATTATTCCCACCACATACTGTAGCTGCTGTGAACTGCATCTCCCAACCTCCACAAGTGTACTTCTTTGATTGGCTCCAAACACTGTCATAATGTCTACATAAGCAGAAAACTGCCAGCCCCTACAGTAAGTTCTTTTAGCTCCTGACAACAAAGATGAAGATAACCATTGAAAGTTCAAGTACTTTATTTGAATCTATGTGGCTTGTTGCTGAGACTACTAAAGTCATTTTGTTGCTTCTAAAAAATTCAAGTCCATACAGTTAAAAAAGCATTTAAATATATCATTAATGTTTCAGTTACCTTGTGATGCACATGATTCAAGTCAACATACTGAAAGAGGCATGTAATTACATCATTAATGTTTCAGTTACCTTGTGGTACACATGAAGATAAATGCTTTGCCATAGGCAAATATTTATACTAAAGCAATGTACACATGATGAATGGAAAAACCACAAGAAATTAGTGAATTTGTACAACAATGAACACAGAGATTGAAAACATTATTTATTTATTTATTTATTATTTTTATTTTATTTTATTTATTTTTGCAGTAATATTACAAACCAGAGTAAAAATTACCATTTAAACTAGCCTGTACTGCTATTTATGAAAAGTCTGATAGTGTAGCCTAAGCAAATCCCTCAAATGTATACTTCACAAATTATTTCATGCTGGGTACAGTACAAGGTAAAACTGTGGAGCAGCAACAAGTCACATACAGTTTCTTTTGTTACCACTATCACTCACCAAACATCTTGAGAAAATTGTAGTACCCACTGGTCTACAGTTCCATGAATCTGGTTGGGTGCAGCACTTGTGTTGTACACTGTACAAATGGCTTACAGTTATGTTGGAAATTGACACTATATACAGCTAGATGTATTTTGTATGTCCAGTGACTACTAAAAGTTCACACAGAATCTTAAATGACCAATGAAGTTTGTAATAAAGGAAACTGTATGTGATTTGTGGCTGCTACACAATTTCATTTCTTTTGGTCACTCTGTACATAATGCCTGCTCTCACTATACATATATACATTAGTGTAAAGTAGCCACAGAGGATTTTTTGATTACACTGATCATTATTTAATCTGCAGCAATTTTTTTTTTTTTTTTTTTTTTTTTTTTTTTTTTTTTTTTTGGGGGTTGGGGGGGAGTGGCAAAATTGCAGGAAGTCAGGTCCACATGTAGGAGTGGAGGAACTTCAGGACAAGAAAATCAGGCACAAATACATAACAATCATCTCACAAAGGTACCAGCTATTTTTGCTGTGCTGGAAGTGGCTAGAGATTTTCTTGGAATAGTTGTGTGTAAAGGGAGGAAGAAGTAGACAACTTGGTGGAATGACACAGTCAAGGCAGCCTGTAAAAGGAAAATGAAGGCATTTCAAGAAGGGCTTCATACTAGAACCCAGGCAGACAGGGACACCTATGTTGAAGAAAGAGCCAAACAGATCATTGCAGCATCCAAGTAGAAATCATGGGAAGACTTTGGAAATAGGTTGGAAACTTTGAGTGATGCTGCCATAAAACTGTTCTGGAGTGTAATTAGCAGTCTTAGAAAAGGAGGGAAGAAGGAATTGACAAGGAAAGCTGCTGATGAATCCAGTGGATGCCTAGGTCAGATGGAGGGAATAATTTGAAGAGTTATTCAATATATGTGAAATTTTCATTTATGTATCAGAATTTGATGTACAATGGGATAGGAATAACGATGGAAACAAGATCACTTTTGAGGAAGTGGAAAGAGGGACAGCAGACTGCAGTTCAATAAGGCGGCTAGAGTAGATGAAATTAAGTCAGAACTCCATGGTCACTCATGCCAGTTAACCTCATTGGTCCCACCACACACTGTAGCTGCTGTAGCACTGTTCAAGTACAGTGGAATGTCAGGTCAGGTCTCAAATGTCAGGTTTCAAATAATTGAAATAGCATGAGAGTTGAGGCATGTTACTTCTGACTGGGCAAAATCAGTAATAACACAATTTTTGAAGCATGGAAACAGGAAAGATTTAACAATTATAGAGTATCTATTTAATTAGTGTTGTGGGTAAAATCTTCTCAGATTGTGCTCTGACATATCATGTAGCAAAACATTTTGCTAGTCTTTTCAGTCCCATAGTAGGTAAGTGTGAACACAACTTTAAGAACTCGGCAGATTTATCATATCAATTGCAGGGATTGTGTTTGAATGACTCTGATATTTTAGTGTGTTTTGCTGTGGTTTCTCTCTTCACTCATGTTCCTCTGTCTGATTCATTGCAGCTACTTGAGGTGAAGTTTGGTGTTGTGTTAACAAATCTATTTCGAAATGTGCTGATTTCCACTTACTTTTTATTCGATGGGTCAGTACTACGAACAAACTGATAGTATTGCAATGGGATGCCCATTGTAACCTATTGGGGCCAATTTGTTTATAGAGGATTTCGAGGAATGTGCTTTGGATTCAGCAACCTTGAAACCTGCATGTTTTTTTCAGATATTTAGATGATACTTTTATCATTTGGCCTCAGGGTAGTGAGAATTTAAGTAGCTCTTTGGAATGCCTGAATTCAATCCACCAAAATATTCAGTTCACTATTGAGGTGAAAAAGAATGATTGCCTTCCATTTCTTGATGTGTTGGGCAGAAGAAAAGTTGATAATACGTTGGTATATGCTGTTTATAGGAAGCCTACTCACACTGATTTGTACCTGCACGCTGATAGTTGCCACCATCCAGTGGAGTGTGGAGGAGTACTTTGTACCCTAATTCACAGGGCCCATGTCATTTCAGACCCTGTCCCATTTCAAGGTCACCTTTCGTCAGAATAGTTATAGTAAGAGGCATATAAAATGTGCATTATGCTATCAGCCTACTGTGCAATGGGTGAGTGAAGATAGTAACAAAGTGGCACCTAAATATATGGCCTTTTTGCCTTAAGCAGGAAGCACTTCCAACAGGATTACCTATTTTGTGGAAATATGACGTGAAACCTGTTTTTTGACCACCTTCTAAGATAAAGGCTCTGTTGGGGTCCAAAAAGGATGATCTTGGTTTGTGTAAGGCTGGTCCTTGCAGTTGTAGTATATCATATACTGGTCAATCAGGACTGTGGAAGACTGTTTTATTGAACACAAGCATCATACACACTTACAACAGCTGGGCAAATCCACTGTTGCGGAATGTTGTCTTGGCACCCGTCCTCCTTTGGAATACAATAACACAGAGATTCTGGCATGCACTTCCATCTATTGGGATAGTGTTTTTAAGGAAGCTGTTGAAATTAAACTAGCAAGTAATATTATAAATAAAGATGGTGGTTTTTGTTTAAATGCTGCTTGGAACCAAGCCCCGTCTCTCGTCAAAAAAACAGAGGGACAGAATTAATGCTGCCACACCAGTTGTTTAATATTCACTATTGATATTTCTGATTTTAGTCATCTTTGGTTGTGTTAACTCTTTGTTTACTAGTACTGTGTGTCTTAGTTTCCTTGTTTATCCTTTGCATTATGAAGGTATTAAATTTGCTTGCACATTGCTTCCTTGAGTGCAGTTGTGCCTTGAGAATGGCAGGGTGTGCTCCTATCAAAATATCGGCAGTGGTTGACAATGTCACCTGGCAGCATACACATAAGTTCTTTGAAAATTTCTCAGGTATTGTTGAAAGGAGAATGCAAGTATTAACGGAAGAAAAGTTGGATGAAAATCAGTGTGGGTTTTGGCCTCTTAGAGGCTGTCAGAACTAGACTATACTTACAGGAGATAGTGGACAAGGGCTATGAGTGGAAACTATTGTCATTTCTTTAAGATTATGGAATAGGAGGCAAACTTCTACAGGCAGTTAAAGATTTATGGCATCAGGTAAATGGATGGTAAATTGAGTTCATGATTCAGGGTAGTTTCAGGGGTGAGACAAGGCTACAGCATGTCCCAAATGTTGAAAATTACTGGTATATACTAACAAAATAATAATGGAAAGTCCAAGTTGGAATTAATAATGTAATAATATGGACAGTTTACAATGCACCACAAAGATATGATGACGAGCTGTGGCAGGCACATACAACACTTCAGCCATGGCCTTCTTCAGAAAATAGAAAATTTGTACAGGCACACAACACAGCCACATAACACAGTCACACAACTGTGTTTTGTGTTTTGTGTGCCTGTGTGATTGTGTGAATGTTCTATTTTCTGAAGAAGGCCATAGCCAGTAGTTAAAGTGTTGTATGTGTACGCCTTTTTTATGTGTCACAGCTCGTCGACACATCTTTGTGGTGTGTTGTAAACTGTACTTATCACTATATTGTTAAAAACAAAATAAACAGTTTTGCATATGTGGATGACTTAGTGGTGAAGACACATTCAGTTGAAAGTTTGCAATCTAATATTTCAGAGGTGGATCTAAGATGTAAGTGTTATGGTATGAAGATCAGATCTCCAAAATGATAGTAACATCTTTGGAAAAGAGATTCAAACAGATTGTGTGCCAAATAGGAGGAGCAAAGTTGGAACAGATGGACAGTTTTAAGTACTTATGATATATTTTTTCTAAGTGCTCAGCTATTCTCTTTTATGCAAGAAGGAAGTCAGTACTAAGACTAAGCAGTGCACTGATCAGTCTTTGATGTATGGAAGTGAAAGCTGGGCAGATACAGGTTACTTTATTAATAAGGATCAGGTTACAGATATGAAAGTAACAGGGATGATTGCAAATAATAATAGATAGGAGCAATGTCAGGAGGGTGTCAGTAATGAGGAAATCAAAGAAAAATGGAATGAACTCTGTAGATGAAGCACATAGGGCAAACAGGCCGAGATGGTGGGTCATGTTACATGCATGGGAGAAGCAAAATTACCTAAGAGACTCAGTTTGGCAGTACAGGGTTGGAGGAGTCGAGATAGACCAAAGAGAAAGTACTTGTATTCAGTGAAGAATGATTTTGAAATAAAATGCTTAACATTACATGAGGCACCAATGTTAGCAATGAATAGGTGCATGGAGACTGAATGCTGAAAGGCACAATCAGTTAAATGATGACAGTGATGATGATGATGAAACATTATCCACTTCTCAGAACCTCTCGTATTTGGGGAATAGTGCTGTAGCCTCATTTTGACTTGGATTTTCTATTGATACATAAATACTCATAGTTCACAGAAATTAAAATATTTTCAGTCATTTCCAGCTTATGTTTAGAGTTTTTCTTTTATGTATCCAGTGAAGAACCTTATCATTTAGTAGACAAAGAAAATTTACCAGTTGAAATTGTACACCAACTTATCTACTAGTAAATGATTTTCATTTGTTCTCAAATTTGTTGATTTTTTTTCCAGCTTGTGAACAGACATAAGAATAACAAAAAGAGGCAACCTACGCCTTTGACAGAAGATATGCTGAATGAATTAAACAAAAATCATATGGGTGGCCTTGACAATTTTGGTGCAGAAGATCTTTACAATATGGAAGATGTATGGAATGACAAACCATATGATAAGCCTCCAAAGAAGGTAATTTATTAAAAAATAAAGGTTAATATAAGATAAATTTATGTGCTTCCACTTGAGATATCACATTATGTGAAACATTAATCATTAAAATTGCATATATGTGCATATACGTTGATGTTTGATAATGGAAAGTCCAGGTTGGAATTAACAATATAGTAATAATGACAGTATACAATTAACTGTAAAGATGTGGTGATGAGCTGTGACAGGCACATACAACACTTTCAGCTATCGGTCATGGCCGTCTTCAGAAAATAGAACATTCATGCAACTCACACAGGCTCAAAACATAGTAACACAACCATCACCTCTGGCTGCGCAGGTGATGGTTGTGTGACTGTGTTGTGTGCCTGTGTGATGGCGTGAATGTTGTATTTTCTGAAAAAGGCCATGGCCAATAGCTGAAGGTGTTGTATGTGTGTGTCTTTTGTATGTGCCTATCACAGCTTGTTTCCATGTCTTTGCGGTGAGTTGTAAACTGTCCTTATTATTATATGTTTATATTTGTAAATTCAGGACGAAACATATTTTTGTTGGGCCATACAGATTTTGAAAGGCAACAAATAAATTTTGAAAATTGTTACCACTGCATATGTGTGTTCCACATGAGTGACATCTTCTAAAATGAAAGATACTTTGATACTTATATATACAATTACAGGGTGATTCACAAAGACATGCAAATATTTTAATATGTTATTCTACAAGTAAAACCGAAGAAAAAAGTTCTTATAAACATAGGTCCACAGATGTTTATTTATGGAGTTCAGCTAATAAAATATTTTGCCTGAAATTTAGCAACCTCACTAAAATGAAGCTATCACAAAACTGTATGATGTTACAGTAAAGCATGATTGCCATTTATCTTGTTATTGATTATTCCAGAGAAGAAAAGAAATATTGTGGTATAATTTGTAATTTATTAACCACTTGGATTTTAAAAAAAAATTAAAGACAATTGCACAAAGTTTTCAACAGAAGTTGTAGAGAATTTCATTGTAGAAAATGATTGTAATAAATTTAACTGAAACTGTATGCATGTGTCAGATACCGGTATTTTGCTTTTATTAATACCACAGCATGCCCAAATTCATGTTAACCCAGAAGAAAGCAGAGTTCAATGATGATGATTATGTGGCAATGGTGGTCATTAGACTCCTGCTGGAGTGTTAAAGAAGTTGTAAAGTATGCAGTGCGAAATTTTCCAAATTTAAATTCTCTACAATTTCTGCTGAAAACTTTATGCAATCATCTGGAAGTTACAAACAAAATTGGGCCAAGTAATTAATAAATTCCAAATTTTCCTAAATTATTTCTTTGCTTTCCTGGAAAACTACTGCAGAGACACATCTGGGACAGGTTTCATTAGATTCACCAGATCAATAACAACAAAATAAAGGGAAATTATGCTTTATTGTAACCTCATACAGTTTGTGATGGCTTCATATTAGTCAGGTTGTCAAATTTAAGGCAAAATATTTTATTAGCCATATCTCCATAACTAAACATTTGTGGACCTGTGCTTATGTGAACTTTTTTCTTTAGAGTTTTACTTATAGACTAACATATTAAAATATTTGTTTATCTTGATTAATTATCCAGTGTAACTTTTTCATTAATGACAATATACTAAATGAAAACATGGCCAAAATGTCACTTTTATATTTGGTTGTGTAAATAAGGTTACAAAAAAGTTACATATTCTAATAATATATGAAGAAGCATACGACTTCATGTCCAGAGTGGAAGATTACACATCCTTTCAATTCTATTTCTCCATTAGAACCCTCCACATAAAATGTCTTTGACATGTACTATCCATGGTGAGTTGATTACTTCAAGAACTATGCCCAAAAAATGTAACTGACAATTTAAGTAAAACTTTGAGTACCTAGATGAAAAAATTTGTTCATAAAATGGTATTGATGTACAGTTTATATTCAATTAATTATCTGTTTACAGCGTTCATCAGCTTCACTTCAAGAAAACAGCATGGCAAACCTTTATGACAGCTGGCGTTCTGAATGGAATGGATACTACTACAATGCATATTATGGAAATGGTAATGGATCTAGTGCCAGTGGGTATGCACGAAGGAGATCTGACTATGACACAAATTTTTGAAGTAAGCAATCTGTGGTCACACAAGCATACCAGTATCATCCGTCTGATAGTCTATAGGAATGAAAAAAATCTGTGTTGTTCAGTGTTTCAGGAATTACTTATTTCTATAAACTGTAAATAATATATGTAAGTCTGATTTTTGGAAATGTGTGTCCACATTTTAATTGCTCTAGTCAGGTGATAAAATGGAGTCCATAGATATTTAACAAGCAACAGGAAACTGTGATAAATTTTATGTGGCCATGCTTAAACCAAGACAGCAACTATAGCTATAAAAAATTTATTGTCAAGTTCTACAATCAGCTCATTGTTGTGATAACTGTGGGCAGATAAGATAGTTGCTCACACAATTTTATTCTTGAATAAGAGGTTTATCCTCATTACAAATTTATTCAGGAGTAATTCTCCATTACTGTTCTCTGTGAAATATGTCCCATGAAAATGAGCTGTCTCAATCTTTGTTGAAAATATTGTTTTCAATCGAAGAAGATTTCTTACCCAGTAATCAAGACTTGAGCTACAGCAAATCACTTCCAAGTAACAGTCCCCTTATCTCAATTATACTGTTTGTTCATAACAGTTATGTCTGTTACATAGAAGAAATGTTTCAATGGCTGCAGTCAAAATTCTGTGAATATTTAACGGTACTATACAAAGTGAAAATCAACTAAATTCAACCAGTCATGAATACTTATGCTCATTTGACAGAAGCTCAAATCTGAACGCCAACTGAGAAAAGATATTTTGCTACTAGTAAAGAACAGCTGAGAATACAATGGACTGGTGGACTACATGCAAAAATTTGCAGTTAACTGCTATTTAGGGATTATAAAACAAATCCAACCAAAAAGTTCATAGACGTATGTTGACTTCCTACAGTGAAATATTTTCTTAATTAATGTATGTTTAAATGGGCCTAGATTACTCTTATCTGCTGGCTTTGTTTATACATAAATTTACAGTGCAGAGTAGAATATTTTAATTGCAAAGAAACATCTTAAAAATTGAATAAAAGGTATGAGAGGAATGAATATTTTTGTATAATAGACTCAGTCAATATACTCAAAATTGCATTGTAGTTTTCAGGAGTATGTAGTAATTGTTCATGACCAATGTTAACATGAGTCAAGAGAATAGTTCTCTACATAGATACAAGGTGCTCTAAAATACTCACTCCAATAAATATGAGAAAATGTTTTAATAATATACAAAGCCATCCACAATCTTGCTTGAAATTCTTGGAAAGATCTTTTTTAAGAGAATTAAAGGAAAATGTGAGGCAAGAGAGTAATATCACAATGAAATTTTATAAAACATTTGATCATAAGTCATGCAGCATCAACCAAAAGTGTCAGTTCCATTAATTATTTTAGCATTAATAATTATTGTACACATGCAAACAGGTGCAAGAGTCATCTTGGGTTTATCAGAATTAAATTTTCATAATTGTGATGAATCATTTTATTTGAGACAAAGTGAAGGATTTTCTATACTTTAAGCATCTACATTTCCTTTCCCTGTTACAAAATCCATTAGGCTGAGGAGAAAACACGACCATAAACAATATTGTTACATAACTTGGAGTATTGTACATCTCCTGATATATATTTATCTACTTTGGAGCACATCAAATGCTGAACATCTTATTTGGTTGCTATTCGCTTGTAAATATAAAGGAGTTATGCTTTCTGAGTACAACATTTTGTGATACTTTGTGTCAAAGTGCTCATCCAGCAATCCCTTACTGTGGCAGAAAAGAGCAATGTGCTGTCATGGGGCTAAGACATCTCCACATTTCAAATTAGTCCATTCATTGCAGGCAAATTTGCATGAGAAGTAATGACTGCTATAACAGCATGAAGTCTGATTTAGCCCAATATCTCCTGTGTTTCCTACTTGAATAAATTAATTGTGGATAATTTCTCTTGTGTTGTTTGTAACATGGTGTGAGCTAGTACCATTATGCATGCAGTTTACATGTATTTAAATGAAACTGTTCACCCTTGTCCACAAATGGTCCTTGGTTGGTTTTACAGTGGTCTCTCAATCTCCTCCCCTTATCTAATAACAATAATGGTGGTTTTGTGACCCATGACCCAATCCCGTGCCATCCAGTAAAAATCTCTATGCAGCTGGAAACCTGGTTCTGAAACAGCCACTCCTCTTGCCATGCAATTTACCACCCCTGATGGCATTTCAATGAAGCTTTGCATGAAGGTCAATAGTTTGTAGTCATAAAGGATATTCTCTACATGTTGAGTGCTCTGTGCTCTCTGTTATGGTGAACTAAAAATCAACAGCTGCTTAATTGTGTTAAAGAGAGAGAGGAAGAAATATGTTAAAGAAAACTACTTACTTTTTCAAGAAATATTTTGAACATTAATTCCTTAGAATTTGTTCATAAAAATGTACTAATAAACTTATTATTTACATCTCTTTTTCAAACAATCCATACATGTTTGCCACATGAAACAATATTATTGTTACATGTAAAAGTGTGTGTGTAAGTGTGCGTGTGTATATTATATATAAATGTGTACAAAGTCAAGTTTAAAATATTTTGTATATACTGTACTTCAGTGACCAATAAACAGAATGAATGTTTAAAAAAGTGTATCAATTTGTTCTCATGTCACAGAATGTTTACAACCTCTCCCAATATCCATTAAATAATATCGTAGCTGCTATTGCAATAAAGTATTGGTCGATACTACCTATTTGGAAAGTATATTTTTTTTGTTTTGGAGATCTTAATACAGTACTTCCATATGTTTGAGTCATTATTTATATTAATGATGGCCAGTTTCGATCAGGCTTGCAGATGTTCTTCAGATAACAGTTAATTCTTACCAATATTGACAATCTGCATCATGGCGTACCAGGTCTGAGGATAAACTGTCAACATAAAAAAAATAAATAAATAAATAAAAAATAGTGTTCCAGGCAGTGTTTTCATTCATTACACCGTATAAGGATCCAGGAGCCACCAGAAGGTACCAAATTGACAATGACAATGAAACAAAGGAAACTGTAGGAAGGATTCAACAATATTTTTGAGAAGGATAGATTGCTACTCACCACAGGGATGTCTAATGAGCTGCGGAAAGACACAAGTAATAGAATACAACATAACAGTTTTCAGACGTTACAGCTTCACGACAGCCATCTCCGGCCACTGTGGACAGTCTGCGGGACTCAACATGGCTGAGGCAAGAACAATTAATGGTGGAGTTCAGGAAGTGGCAAGGAGAGGGGAGTGAGGCAATGTATGGAAGGGGTGGGGGGAAAATAACAGTGTTGTCTGACAGACAGAGGGAAGGAAGGGATGGAAGAGGTACATACAAATCGTATGGGGGCAGTGAAGGGGAGGGGAGAGTAGTGGGGACAGGAACTAATGAAGGTTTAGGCCAGGAGCATTGCAGGAGCATAGGATATATTGTAGGGAGAGTTCCCACCTGCACAGTTCATAAAAGCTGGTGTTTGTGGGGAGGATCCATATGGCACAGGCTGCGTAGCAGTCATTGAAGGGAGCCACATTATGCAGCACTACATGCTCTGCAACAGGATGGTCTAGCTATCTCCTGGCCACAGTCTGATGATGACCATTCATCTGGATAGACAGCCTGGTGCTGGTCATGCCCATGTGGTTGCACCTCAGTTGGTAGATAACATGAGAGCTTTCACAGGCTGCACTGCCTTTTATGGGATAGGAAATGCCTGTGACGTGACTGGAGTAGATGGTGGTGAGATGGTGGATAGGACAGGTTTTGCGTCTAGGACTATTACAGGGATAAGAGCCATGGGCCAAGAGTTTGGAGCAGGGATGAATAAAGATATTACGTAGGTATGGTGGGCAGATGGAATACCACTGTAGAGGGAGGGGGGGGGAGGATATTGGGTAGGGTATTTCTCAATCCACGGCACGATCAAAGATAGTTGAAACCCTGACAGAGAAAGTGGTTTAACTGCTTCAGTCCTGGATGGTACTGGAACACAAGAAGGGTGCTCCTTTGTGGCCAGACGGTGTCTGCGAGAAAACGGTGGGTGACTGGACAGACAGGGTCCATGAGATCTGTTTCTGGACAAGGTTTGGAGGGTAACTGTGGCCAGTGAAGCCCTCAATGAGGTGTTTGGCATAATTGGAGAAGAACTGCTTGTCACTGCAGATGTGATGACCACGGGTGGCTAAGCTATATGGAAGAAAATTTTTGGTGTGACAAGTTTGGTACCAGATGGTAAAGGAACAGGAACTGTGGAGGGTCAGTGGAGGAAATGGTGAAATGGTTTGTGTCTTTTATATAGGAAGGTAGGTTATGGGTAATACCATAGGTCAAAGGTGTTGGTCCATGAGAGCAGAGATTCTCTCAGTGGGCCACAATGCGATGTCCAGGGTTTGCGAACTGTAGGAAGAAGCATGTAGAAGGTGGGCTGCAGGGTGTCGGAGGGGTTAGGAGGGAGAAGTAGACTCTGGGGAGAGTTCCTGAGATGGTCCTAAGGATTTGAGGAGAGAGTCGAGATCCTGTTGGGGTTTTGGGATGGAATAATTGTGGCCATGTTTGTAGGTGGAAGAATCTGACAGTTGACAGACACCATCCAGTTGAGATCCACCCATGCTGCCCTCAAATCATTCCCTTCTTTTCAGAAAACTTAGTTATTGTCAATACCATGTTTCTCAGTGTCCAGTTGAGCAGCAAAAACAACCAACCTCACACCTGCAGAAAGATTACGCTAATTGTCAATTAGCACCTGTAGTATTATAAGAAATATCTATTTGCTTAATCTAATGATGGAAAGTCCAGGTTGGGATTAACAATATAGTAATAGGACAGTTTACAACTCACCGCAAAGATGTGATGACAGACACACAAAAAAGACACACACTTACAACACTTCAGCTATCGGCCATGGTCTTCTTCAGAATAAGGAACATTCACACAATCACACAGACACACAACACAGTCACACAACCATCAGCTCCAGCTGCCACAGTTCAGAATTTTTTTAGATGAAAAGTTAAATAACAGGAAAACTCCAACAGCCATAATTTAAAGTTTTAAAATTAACTTTTTTTCAAGTATGGATGCTAGGAGTGTGCAGGATGTTCTCAATCCAGATGCTACCTGGGGAAGGGGGGAAAGGCCACCTGAATTGCTTTACTCAGTACTCTAATGTTGTGATCATCAGAGCACCCCATAAAAATTATCAACTTTTCTGTTTATATTTTGTATTGGAATAAAAAGTTACATTTATGATTACTTAATAATACTGTATTATTTATTTATTTATATTGGGGAGTGGAAGTCCACCTAACAAAAGTATAAAAGAAATAAAATTCATTATAAATTATTCTGTGTTTGCATTATAATTGCAAACATTTTTCAGGACATCACTGACTCGTTCCCAAGTAGAACATCTTTGTCCATAAGTCCCTAGTATCCATTCTGTTTAAATAGAAAGACACATCAGTGGTGGAGTTCAGTGCTTCACATTATTACTGCTTTGTCAGTGTCAAAGTGAAATATTATGACTTAAATAATAGTTTCTCATTGGGCTTCTTAATAGATTTTTATTTTCAGAAAACTTAGTTATTTTCAATACCAAGTTTCTCAGTGTCCAGTTTTAATCAACAAAGTGAGCAGCAAAAACAGGTAACACATTTTCCGGTAAGGATTGGTCCACAAATCCAGTGTACAGGAACATCATCTACGGTCTGTATACTGCTGGGCATAATCATTACCCATATTTCATTAGCTAATCTTTCTATTTTTCCTTAACTGTCGTAGGATGTGGTAGAATAATGGAGAGGCCCACTTGTCCTGATTCTAAACAAACATTTAAAGCTCCTGACATAGAGAACAAAATATTCCACCTGAGATTAAAATAAATGGACAAAGATCTGCTGCACACATTTCTACACATTTTCTTGTAACATGTCAATAATAGAAGATAGATAACGACTCACTGTAAAGACATTGCTGAACTGCTGATAGGCACATAAAATAGACAATCACATTCACACAACTTAAAATTTTCGGCCATGGCCTTCATCAGAAAAAGAAACACATTCACACAATCACTCAGATTAAGAATCTGGAGGATAACAGTAAATTGAAAACTAAATTAAAATGAATTTGCAAACCCGAACATACTCTAAGCTGTGTGTAGCATCTTGTTCTGGTATTGATGACAAGAGTGAAACAATTTGTATTATTTTGTGATTAGAGACAGATTCTAATTTGTGTGTTGTGAAAACTTCACCTGAAAATGTGCAGAATAAATACAGATTTGACGAAATAGTTCATGACCTTTTGTATGAGGAACAGAAACATGAAAAGGATCTTGCAATTGGTAGCTGTTTGCGAAAAGCAGAAGTGCAGATCGAAATGTATTGCTCTTATTGATACTGGGAGTCCTATTTTGGCTGTGTACAGTAAATTGAGAGATAATATTAAGACTGGATTGTTTGTTGAACTACCATTGCAGATCTCAGATGTTATCATCAACCATGGATCTATGGACGAAACAACTAATCTCTAATCAGAGGAGTAACAGGTAGAATGAGCAAATTTATTAAAAGACAAATTTTGTTGTCATTCAGTATGGATAATATGCAGTTCACAGAGGTATGTTTTGTGAGTTAAATGAACACATCTTCCTCAGAATGGACGGGATCTACAAACCAAGGCTAGCTTTTGACTGGAGAATAAAGAAATGTTTATGATTCTTCTAATTCTCCTGGTGTACTTCATATTCAAATAAGTCATGGGTAAACTGCCAGGTTCCAGTGTCCAAAGTGCACAATATTTCAGCAAACACCCGTTTCGACCATCATGTGCTTCTCGCTGCACTTTTATCACCACCGGCTCTATCGGCAGTCCACGCCTGGCCTCCCTGCCGCTGCTACCGCTGACAGAGTATCCAGACAGCTAAGTATGTACCCTCTATCACAATTTATCAGGGGCTTCCTGGCATGGGCCTCAACAGATTCCTTAGTGATAGAGTCCAGAATTTGGATGTTTGTGTCAGCACCTTGATGCAGTCTTAATCCATTTTGTGTATTTCCATCAGGAAATGTTCTGTGACTGCTGATTTGCTAGGTTTCTGTAATCTTATATGCTGTTGATGTTCTTGGCACCGATCCTTGACAGTACACTCTGTCTGACCTATATATGTTGCACCACATTGGCAGGAGATTTGATAGATACCAGACTTCCATAGTCCCAGGTCGTCTTTCACACTTCCAAGGAGTGATCTTATTTTAGCTGGTGGGTGGAAGACTGTCTTCACTCTGTGATTCCTGAGAATTCTTCCTATTTTTCTGGATAACATGCCCCAAAAGGAATAAACGCAATTGTTGCATTCTCCTGCGCGGCCTCTTTTGGCTCCGCCAGTAGTGCAGGGGCTGCAGGATGTAAGGCTCTCCGAATTTGCCACTCCTTGTTGCCATTCTTCTGGAAAACTGCTTTCAAATGTTGAATTTCTTCATTGATATTTCCATTGTCAGAGAGAGTGCAAGCCCTACATACCAATGTTCTGTGCACACTGTTCCTCTGAGCAGGATGTGCGACAGCTGTCTGCCTGCAAACATAGGTCAGTGTGCATCTTCTTCTGGTATACACTGTGGCCCAAAGTGCCATCAGCCCTTCTCTGGACCAGAACATCTAGAAAGGGGAGCACTGCATCTACCTCAACTTCCACAGTAAACTTGATGTTCTGGTGTATGGAACTGAGGTGTGTAAGGAAGTCCTTCAGTAAACGTAACACTCAGAAGAAGGCCACTTGCAACAGTGGTCAAAATGTCGGTGAAATACTTGATATATTGATGATGCGGTCCAATACCCAGAAGAGTTTTAGCAACAATGACAATGGCTGCGGAAGCTTTTGTTTACATTCCCTGAGAATGTTATTGTGTTCCTCAAAGGTCTCACCAGTACTAATCAATTTAAACTGTTAACTTTGCCAAAAGAATGTTTCCCAGCAGATAGTCTAAAGCTTTAATGAAATCTGCTATAGAAACATTCAATCTAAAAGGAACCACACTGAACTGATTCCATATAGGAATGCAGTATATTTACTTGAGCTCTCGTCACGTTTTATTTTATGGAAATCTGAAGTTAAATCCAAGCTAGTCATGTAATTCAACCTCTCAAATTTGTGAAGCAATTCCTCTATATTGTCTGCGTTGTTAGTTTACCTTTCTAAAAATTTGTACAGATGTGTAGCATTCAATACTAGTCTAATATTCCATCTTGTTTGGATACAAAAACTGTTAGGTTATTATAATGACTCTTGCTCCTCTCAATAATTTCCCAAACCTTCATCTTCTGCAGTTCTCTTTCCACGTGCTTTCTTTTAGCAACGGGGATACCATAGGGTTTGATAAAAAAAGGTTCATTTGGTTTAAATTTCAGGTTGCATTTATAGCCTCTCACCTTCCCTAGTCTATCATGAAATACATCATTGTATTCCCACAGTAACTCTTTTAACTCTAACATTTGTCTTTGATCAAGCTTGTCAGCTTTCCCTAGTTTCCCATAGCTTTCCAAAATCATCATCATCATAATCCTCAATTGTTTCTTCCACACAGATATCACTGATCTCATTATTCTTACCTCAATCTCAGTTTTTGAAATATTGCTAGTCTTGATGTCAGTATTGTGTATCGTCACTGTCTTAGGATCACTAAACAACCGTTTCTTTATTGAAACAATTTGCGGGTAAACTGTCTGGTTCCAGTGTCCAAAAGGAGAACATTATTTTGGCAAATGGTCACATTGCCATCATCAGGTGCACAGATAAACTGACTGGTAGGAGGTTCTCACTACACTTTTATGGCCACGCGTTCTATTGGCAGTCCCCACCCATATGAACCCACTATCAAGATTTATCAGGGCCTCCCTGACACATATCTCAACAGATTCCTTAATGACACAGTCACAGAATTTGGACGTTTGTGTCAACACATTGGAGTGGTCGTAATCCATTCCCTGTATTTCCGTCAGGCAATGTTCTGCGACTGCCGACTTGCTAGATTGCTGTAATCTTGTATGCCGTTGATGTTCTCAGTACTGATTCTTGACAGTACACACTACCTGACCTATATATGTTGCACCACATTGGCAAGAGATTTGATAGACACCAGACTTCCGTAATCCCAGGTATCACACTTCCAAGCAGTGCTCGTATTTTAGCTGGTGGGGTGGAAGACTGTCTTCACTCTGTGCTTCCTTACAATTCTTCCTATTTTTCTGGATAACATGCAACAAAAAGGAATAAACACGATTGCTCCGCCAGTTGTGCAGAGGCTGCAAGATGTAAGGCTCTCTGAATATGCCACTCCTTGTAGCCATTCTTCCAGAAAATTGGTTTCAGATCTTGAATTTCTTCATTGATACTTCCATCGTCAGAGAGAGTGTGAGCCCTATGTACCAATGTTTTGAGCATGCCATTCCTCTGAGCTGGGTGGTGGCAGCTGTCCACCTGCAAGTATAGATCGGTGTGCGTCTTCTTCCAGTACACGCTGTGGCCCAAAGTGCCGTCAACTGTTCTCTTAAACCAGGATATCCAGAAAGGGGAGCACTCCATCCACCTTGACTTTCATAGAAAACTTGATGTTCTGGTGTTGAGGTGCATAAAGGAAATCATTCAGTTTGTCTCTTCCATGAGGCCGTATCACATAAGTGTCATCTACATACTGGAAGAAACAGGTAGGTTTCCATTTGGATGATTCTAGGGCTTCTTCCTCAACGTGTTCCATAAACATATTGACAACCACTGGTGAAAGTGGACTCCCCATGGCTGCCCCTCCTGTCTGTTCATAATACCAACCGTCAAATAGAAAGTATGTCAATGTCAAGACATGGTTGAACAGATTGATTGTCCCTTCATCAAATTTCTGGCCAATAAGCTCTAAGGATCCCTGTAAAAGCTGACTGTGCACAGAATGTCTAAAATTACGTCTGCAGCTTGCCAACATTTTCAATTCTTGGTCCTTGGAATTGATTGATTGTGTCACATGGGCCATAGCAGACTCTGCACTAGGAAAGGCCACAATATGTCAGACATCGAAATTTGAGAGTTTATCAGAAAGGACACCTTCTGAAACTCCCTCCTTCAATCTCATGGCAAAACAGCTGGATGAGGATGCAGAGTCAGTTCTTAAGAAAGGACTCAATTTTGCACCCACACCTAAAGTCAACACCTATCATGGACTTCATCAGTTCAGTGGAACAGGTAGCTGCCTGACTTTCACCTGAAGCAGCTGAAGAAATAAGTTGTGAAACTTGTTGTGCTCTCACACAAACAAAGCGTATAAAACCTTAAATGTCTAAAAGGGAGAGGGTGCCATAATGAAACTAAGAGAAGATCCCGAAATTATGGTCTTACCAGCCGACAAAGGCAGCACAACTGTGGTCCTATCTCATGTGGATTCCAATGAGAAAATGCATGGTCTTGTAGAGGAAAGTACGTACCAGAATATCAACATTGACCTTACCAAGAGGGTGGAGAGGAAGACCACAGAGCTTCTCAAAGAATCCAGCTTGCCAGACAATCTTATTAAGAAGCTAAGACAGAAAGCATCAGTTCCACCAAAACTTCATGGTCTACTGAAGGTCCACAAAGATGCGGCCCCTTTACATCAAATTGTCAGCAACATTGGTCCTCCAACATACTCACTTGCTAAGTACCTCAACACTTTGCTTAGCCCTTATGTCGGGAAGTTCTCCCATCACTTTCAGAGCTCTGTGGATTTTATGGAGTGCATTAACAACTTCAAACTCAAAGTACTGACTTTCTTATCAACTTCAATGTTGTTTCTCTTTTTACCAGAGTGCCTTTACAGGAATCCTTGGAACTTATTGCCGAGAAATTTGACGAAGGGACAGCCAAACTGTAACACCCTTGCAACAGTGGCCGAAACATCGGTGAAATACTTGATATATTGACAATGCAGTCCAATACCCAGAAGAGTTTTAGCAACAATCCTCAGGGAAGTTGTAGTACGTTAAGAAGGGGAGGCATGTAGTTGAAACTATCCAAATGTAAATTTTCTGTGAAAAGGTTGAAGTTTTTGGGCCACAACATCTCAGACTAGGGAATCTTGCCTGACCCTGAAAAACTTGAAACAATTACAAATTTCCCAATTCCAAAGGTGAAAACACAATTTTTTTTTTTTTTTTCTTTCTTTTTTGTGGATTCCACAGAAATGCACCATGTCTTAATAGCCTAGAAAAAGAATACAAGATACAATTGTATAATTGATCTTGTTTGAGTTACATGTTTTTCTTCATGGGGGTTTGATTACCTGTCATCATGCCATAAAATAAGAGACATCCACCCAAGATCCATCCGACCCCTACTAAATGGTGTTCAGTCGCCCACCCAATCTTCACAGCACCTTAGTCCATCCCTATGCCACTCCCAATCCCAACCACTTACCACGTGGATCATATCCCTGTGGAAGACCCCAATGCAAAACCTGCCCAATCCACCCACTCACAACTTATTATTCCAGTCCTGTCAAAGGCTTGCCATACCCCATCACACATCAGCCATGTTATAGCGTGACAAGTAACACGCATGTCCTAATTCCAGCACAAGATATTCAATATTTTATTTTGTGTGGTTATTTAGATGACTGAGGCCTGATATTGTTCATGGAACTCAGCATATACAGGTTCCTGACATCAGCACAAACACTCAGACACTGTGCAAGTGACGGCGCCTCGGAATAAGTCGTGGGACCCATGAAAGAGAAAACAGTGATATGTAATATCTATGTATTATATTATTAGAGTTGATTGTCTCTTTTTAACAAGTAAAATGTGACATTTGACTTCCAACCATAACTATGACAACTGATCTGTAGTTATTCCTTCCCTTCCGGCTACCAAATTTCAACCAATCAGAATTAATCCAGGGGGACAGAATTGGCTTTATAAGATAAACACAGGAGGAAACAAATCAGTTTTCCCTGAGGAAGACTCCTGTAATGGATCCAAAAAATTGGAAATATTTTATCATCATGGCATGGCAAATAGCTCAGAATAATTTTAATTTTATCTGTAAGAGGAAATCAGGAAATCAGTTAACCTTTATAGAAGTTAAACTACAAGAATTGAGTTGATATTAATTTACTTAGTTGGAAGAAGTTATCACATAACGTTATCTTTCTCAAATTAAGCAATCTACAGAACTTTGAAGAGGTTTGATATCTATTTACAAGAAGATTTTCATCTCCTAAGGGTACGGACTAGCTAGAGTAGAGGTGAGTATCAGAGTAACAAGTTGACTGCCATAGCCAAAATGAATGAACTGCTCCCAGAAGCCATGTTAAGCAGTTAATACAATTTGAGCTACCATCTCATTCCATCTGAATCATCAAAACTTTAAAATTTTTGGTGGGAAAATGGGGAACACGAATTTTCTTGTAGTTGGTATACAGAGTAGAAAGTTCACCACACACACAAACAATGTGATAATTTGTTGTCAACAGTCAGTAACAAGTTTGAGATTTTCAAAGCACAACTGACAATACAAAACATGTATTTCTTGTAAATGCATTAGCATTTATTCAATCTTCATTGTAGATGCTTCACTGTCATTTTCATTATTTGTGTTCAATTTTCCTCATAAACTGGGTAGTAATAAGAGGAAAGTAAGTGATATAGAATTTGAACAGCTAGCTAACATGAATTAAATCAGAGTGGGTTAGATGGCCAAAACTGCTGGCTCTACACATAATAGAAATTATCTGCAGAATGCCCATCATTTCTATAATCAGACAGAAGGAACAAGTAACAAGTCTCTAGCTTTTAGACAAAAAATTATTCAGGCATTGATTGGGGTTAGGATAGCAGACACCCAGCAGAAAATCAGGACAAATGGTGACTTTCATTATTTAGAGATATTACCGCCACAGAGGGGAAAAAAACTACAGTCAAAAAAGATTTGTAGAGTGTGCACACAACAAAAGAAATGACATGAATCACAATACTTTTGCTCCATTTGTGAAGAAAAGCTATCTATTTGCATAGAAGATTGCTTCAAGATATATAACCAATAAAAACAACTTTATTTTCATTACCATTAGTGAGGCAAAGTATACATTTTACGTCTAAAGCTGAAATATTTTTATTAACTTTTCTGTTACCTTATTCTACGTGTGACAATAAAAATTCTATTTAACCATGCATAGACGATTTACTTTACCTGTCCCCAATGCCTATAAATCACAAGTATTTGCTATGAGTGATCCTGTAACTGATTTATGTATAAACTTGTTTCTTACAAGTTAACTCATATTGGGCACCAGTGGCCAGCTTAGCAGATTAACCCGTACTTGACAGACAACATGTTAATACATTACCAAACATGAAAAATTGACTTTTAATGATTTAGAATTTGTGGTAGTTATATTCATGGTCACACCACAATGTGATTGACAAACTCATCTGCAATCATTGCACAGTGTTTTACATTGGCTTGAAAATAAACCAGCTGTCCATCAGGATGAATGACCACTGTTCAGCAATTGTCTTTATATAATTTAAGAAAACTACTCCAGTCACTTTTTCTTGAAATGATATTTCTTCCATGAACCAGTTTTCAAACCTTTTCAGGTTCATCATCAGATGGATCACATTACAATATCATTTTAAGCATCATGTTGGATGCTGGCTCTGTGGTGGGAAGAAGGAAATATATTTTAAAAACTTGAACTGCATGTTATTTAGGTCATGTTTTGTATTTGTAAGATTCCGTGAAATTTGCTGATTTTTACTTACTGCAGCTGTATGGTCAGATTTTTGTGGTTAATTTCCATTTCTTGCGTCTTCTTTTGTTTAAGTCACAGTAACACATCATGTTTTTCTGTTGGGTTCTACACAGCACTATAAACAACACTTTACCAGCGTCCAATATGTGCTTTTACAGCTGCTGTTATTTACAAACATCTTAATTCGAAGATATACAGTAACACTCTTTGTACAGGTAAGTTTGTTTTGAGAATGATACAGTCGATCATTCAGCAAATAATTTTGTCAATATTAAACTGCAAAAGTGAATAATAAATACTGTCTGCATTGTTTGCATAGTTTTTTTACTTAATATGTATGTATACAATCAGTTAAAGTACAAGAATAAACTTCGTATTATTGCTATATTTATACATACACTAGTGGTGTTCTAGAATGTTAATATAGACTAGGTTCTGTTTATTGTGTTTAAAGACAGTAAGAACCTGGTTGCTCTGTTATTGTAGAATTGAAGGGGTAGGTATTTATATGTGGGTGAAGCAATTATGTATTTGTTCTTTAGTAGTGATTTTACCTTATCAGAAAGCATATGAAAGATCTGTCATGAGTGGAGAGGGTTTTTATTTAAGGGGGATTGGGCGGGAAAGGGGGGGGGGAGTGAGAGGCTTTTTGTGAATTAGTTTATTTACATTAGCAAGTTCTCAAAATTTTGGAGGAACTTTTTTTTTAGTTCAGTTTTATCACTGAGCAGGTTTTTGGATGCTGTATTTGTATTGATGAGGATTTCAATTTCTTCGAGGTGGTCAAGTTTCATACCCTTCTTGGCAAAATGGAGTATTTGTAGGTTCTTTTGAATGTTATCTGCAGAATGACCTTGTTGGGCAAGGTGTGCAGCAAAGCTGAATTTGTTTAAGTTATTAAGGCGGAGTGCATCCATATGTTCTTTAAATCTTGTTGTGAAGCTTCTTCCAGTTTGACCAATATAGAAGCTTGGGCATGAGTTGCAAGTTAGTTTATAGATACCTGATTTTTGAAATTTAGCTATTTTCGTTTTTGTGTTGCGGATGATTTTATTTTTTATTTTGTTGTTTGTGGAGAAACTAATTTTTATCTCATGTTTCTTGAAGACGTTTGCAATTTGGTATGAAACATTTCCGAGGAAAGGTAGGCTTATAAAGAAGGTTTTCTTGGTTGTGTGTGTCTGTTCAGAGATTGGTTGTTTTGTTTTTGTTGACTGAATTAATTTATCAATGACAGCAGGACTGTATCCATTGCTGATGGAAAATGATTTTATTATGTTTTTTTCCTTTTGTCTTTCATTTGTGTCGATTGGAATTTTGTGCATGTGGTTTACCATTGATCTGAAAAATGCTTTTTTGTGTTGGTCTGGATGACAAGAAGAATTATGAATGGAGATATTTGTTGCTGTTGGTTTCCTGAAAATTTGGAAGTTGTGTTTCTGGTTTTTGTTAGAGATTTTTAGATCAAGATAGTTGATTCCATCTGATGTTTCATGTTCAACTGTGAACTGTATTTTGGGGTGCAATTTATTAAGTTCAGCAGCTAGGTTGTCTATTTCTGTTGTTGTGCCATTGATCAGGATGAGAGAGTCATCAACACAGCGTTTGTGATAGAGCAGCTTATCTTTCAGATGAGACTGGGATTTAAAAAACTTGTTTTCAAGGTGGTTGATATATATATATATATATATATATATATATATATATATATATATATATATATATATATATCACACTAGCAGTGTTGCAAGACTATTGCCCATTGCTAGTCCATGAGTGGTTATCTATTCTCTGTTATTGACAATCCAATGTCAATTTTCAATTCTTAAATTTTTATTACTTTTATACTACCAACTGAGATTCACAAGAAATTTTACAAACAGTACACGTAATAGCACTGAATGTCCTTTTTAAATTATATCGCAGTAAGACACATAGTTCATGAGATATTACAGCACATACAGGAAGATACATGAAAAATAGCTGCATCATGTGGCATGTGAGTAATCAGACTTCATTAATCCACTATTGAAGAATGACAGCACTCCATGTCTTACAACAGACGTTGCATATATTTACAAAGTTTTATGAAACTTTTCTCACTGACAACCTTAACATTATTATGAACGAAAAGACATTTTGCTTACTACACTTGCACTGTTCATGCAGTAAAACTACATATTGAGGTTGACAATAATATTTTCTACATCTACACTACTCTCCTGAGACATTTTATAGAAAATTATTTTGTAGTATGACGCACAGTTCAGTAGATAAGATGTAATAAACAATGATATCCATGAAAAATAAATGCACAATCACAAATGATGTTTTATTTCATTATGTCTTTACTACAATATTCACAACACATTTCAAAGACATTTTTTAATATTGCACTAAATGCGCTTGGAAAATTATATTATCAAAGGACATGTTGTTTAGAAGATATGAAAGTCTAAAGATATTGACATTTGACAATGAAACTACAGGCCGAAATATGCCATATACATTTGAAATACTGTAAACCGGGTTGAAATTGTGACAAAGTTTAAGGTTTCTTTAGTACCATGTAATTTTTTCTTATATTAACCAAAAGTCAGTATAGGTTCTTGAAGAAGAGGGTTTCCTCTACATGCACGGCTACTACGGTCGGGGGTTCGAATCCCCCCTCGGGCATGGATATTTGTGCCGTCCTTAGGATTAGCTAGTTCATAAGTAGTTTGTAAGTTTAGGGACTGATGACCCCGTAGTTAAGTCCCAAAGACTACAAACATTTGAACATTTGAATTTTGTTTCCTCTACAAGCTGACCAAATACTGTTTGTCTAGGTGCGCAAACTTACCAATAATACCAAATTTTTTCTGTCACAATTTCACCCCTGCAATCGGGGTGAAATTATGACAAGATATGTTTCTCATAATAAAAAATAGAAAATTTCCACTAACACTAAGTAATATCATAGTTATGTTTTATGTGGGGTTTAATAAGTACAGTAATGCATATTCTGATATTTTTTATTAACCATATGTTCAGAATAATGATTTTTAACAACACAACATTAAAAATTCTGATCCTCAAATCTAAAAGCTCTATTTGAAATTAGTTTTGGACACACTATTTTTGTAAGAATATCACCACTTTCATATTCCATTTCATCCTTGTCCTTTGGCCACTTCCAGTTCATTCCAGACTTCTGCAATGCAGGAACAACAGCACCTTTCTCAGTAATTTTTACCACTTTGCCAGGATAAACTTCCTAACAAGCACATAATCATTGAGTCTCAATTCTTGAAGTCTCTTGAATTTCTTCAGTATTTGGAGAATCGTCTCCACTCGATAATCCTCCCATGCTGTCCTCCGAGTCTGCATACACAATCTGTTCATGTTCACTCTCACTACCTCTGTCCTCTTCAGGTTGCAGCATATTTTTCCCTCCACTATTGGAGGTAGATGGCTGACAGTCCATGACATCACTGGAACATATGCTTTGACCTGCAGGTACCTCCAACCGCCTACGTCTCTTTATCTGTCTATGACCAGTAACGTCTTTTCTTTTCTAGTTACTCTATAAAAGTCTTTCCCACAACTTTTTGCAAATCAGAATTGAAGTCACTGTTCATTTGGTTCTTTGGCAATCTTTCAAGAACCTTATATCTATTAAGGGGGAATATCCCAGTTTTTTGAAAACCAGAAGTAAGGTTGGCTTTCCTCTTGGTAGAGAATTGATCAATTTCTTCATTAGCACTGGAAATTCATTTTTGGGAATTGTGGTGCAGCGACTTCCTGATGCCGTTTGCTTCCATTCATCTACGATTCTTCTCCACTGGCCTTTCATTGGTCGAAAATAAGCAACATCGAGAGGCTGGAGTAAATGAGTCACATTTGGTGGCAATGCTATAAATTTAATGTTAAACTGCTCTCACAGTTGCAGCACTTGTATGTTTATGTTAGAACTAAGATTGTGTCCAATGAGTACCTTAATTCCCTCCTGCTTCTTTAATATAGGAAGAAAGAAGAATGTAAACCAATCTTCAAAAATTTGGTGGTCAAACCAACCAGATTTGCTTCTGTTGTACCGACAATCCACTGGGCCATTTTCTGCCCATGTGCTCCAAATCTTCTCTGCCTTATAATTCACATACAATGGTGCTAATGTACCCTCAGCATTTCCACATACCATTATGGAAGTATTTGCTTTTGAACCATTTCTTATTTGCTCAGGGTATTTAGTGCCCCTCCTTGTGATGACTTTCTTCGTACCTGGGTCGTCAACCAGATTTGTTTCATCAAAGTTCCAAATATCGGAAGCAGGTATACCCTGTAAATTTGGTTCTAAATGGTCAAAAAATTTGTTTACAATGTCCTCATCAGTAGCAGCTTGAGCGTAAGTAATATAGTTTGCTGTCCTCGCTGATAATACTTTACAGTGTCATTTCAGAAAGGAAGATGCCCACTCTGTCCCTGGAAAATTGTCTTTAAAACAAGAAATAATTTTACCAGTTTGATCACGAAAGGCTTTCACATTGCATCTGAGGTCAAAAGATGTTAATGGGAAGCCAAAAGTTGACAAGGCTACTGCATGAGCCACAAACTGCTTTTCTTCCTCATCTGAGAATGCCGTTTTCCCACCATTCTTTGCAGAAGTTTTCCCTTTAATCCACAACCAAATGGTATTTCTGTGGATCCCATACCTGTAAATGTGTCAGCATGTATCAGTAAATCAAAGCGATTATTATAGGCAGTTATTACACACCTATTTAATAAAAAAAAATCACGAAACTAACATCTCTTGAGCTTCCCTCAGTGACATTTTCTTCGATTTCACATTTTCAATTGCTTCCAACATCATTGCTTGTGCATAATTATGATAGAAACGGGAACCTGGTGTCCTTTTGTATTTATGAACCATGATTAATTCTCCTTTAAAAGAAAACATAACACAAATATAAGGTATGAAAATACTATCTGACAGCCTGGGGCGAAATTGTGACAGACTTTTAGTGTCACAATTTCGCCCCACCAAATCTTCGAATTTTTACAAAACACTGATTACTGCATAATGAAATTTAAGAAATATAGTGACCACATGCACTTAAAGGCAGAGAATAACACTTAAAATTGTCTCCTTACCTTTTTTTCGGTATCTGTAAGCCACAGATAGTTATATATGAAAGTTTACGATACTTCGTTTTTCTTGCCAAAACAACAAATGTAAACACATACGTCTGAAAGCACCAAGCCCAAAGACATTCTTTCACTGAAGAGGATCGATAGGTATCAAAAGCTGCTGATTTGATCTCAAAAGCAACGATAGTGATGGCAAAAACTTGGAAAATGTAAAAAGAAGTGCTCTGTCACAATTTCGCCCCGGTAGTCACAATTTCGCCCCAGTTTACGGAAGTTGGAGAGTGGGGGCTTGAGATGATGGCCCAAGGGATAAGAAAGAGATGGATTAACATAAGAATGCAATAAATACAAGAGATTCAGAGATTAAATTCCAATATTTTCCTCCAGAAAAAAAATTATTCTGAGGACTTTTATTACATGCCACTCAACAGTCAACAATTTCAGCTATTTTTCAACATGATTTCCATTCCATTGAAACATTTGACACAAAATTTCTCTAGCTCTGAAGTCCCTTTATCATAAAACTCTGCCTGCTCCCAGTTACATTCTCCTTGCTCTGAGAGTTCAGATGTGGTGCGATGTAATTCTGTCTGAACACTTCATTCATGATAGCAACAAGTTCATTATTCACAAAGGACCACCAGCCATTTCTTTTTTTATCATGAATTTTAATGTGTTTGTCAGGTTATGCATGAAAAAAATGCTGTCATCCTTAATATTCATATACACTTAATTTCACAATAAACTACTGTTTTGTGCACATAAATCATACTACCTCACACTTTCAGATTCCTATACTGCTGCACGTGTTTTAAACACCTCTATATTGACAAGAGAAATTGCTGAATATAACATCACAGTTATACTCTAGGGTGCGTACTGATCCAACCTGCAAAACAGAACAAACTGGTGATGCTCTCGCCACTCATTCACATGATGTAAACTGATTATTAAGGTAGGTGTGACATCATTGCCTGCTAGTGTGCTCAGCAAATAATTTTATACACACTCTATATGTGCCGTCTCACTAGCTTCCATTCAGGGTCAGTCCTCTTTTATATTAATGTCAGTACAAACAATAACATTATGAAACGCTAATTTTATTTTATTTTCAAATGGTATAAAGACTGTGAAAATTAGAAATTTAATGTAGAATGAAACTTTCACTTTGCAGTGGAGTGTGCGGTGATATGAAACTTTCTGGCAGATTAAATTGTGTGCCAGAACCGGAACTTGAGCCTGGGACCTTTGCCTTTCGTGGGCAAGCACTCTACCAATGAGCTATCCCAAAACAACTCAAGGTCCGCCCTAACAACATTTCTTCTGCCAGTACCTCACTTCCTACTTTCCAAACTTCATAGAAGTTCTCCTGCGAACCTTGCAAGACTAGCATCCTGGAGGAAAGGATATGGTAGAGACATGGCTAAGCTACAGCCTAAGGGATGTTCATATCAGTGCACACTCCACTGCAGAGTGAAAGTTTCATTCTGGAAACATATCTTAGGCTGTGGCGAAGTCATGTCTCCATCATATCCTTTCTTCCAGGAGTGCTAGTCTCGCAAGGTTCGCAGGAGAACTTCTGTGAAGTTTGGAAAGTAGGAGGCGAGGTACTGGCGGAAATAAGGTTGTGAGGACAGACCATGAGTCGTGTCGGGATAGCTCATTGGTAGAGTGCTTGCACATGAAAGGCAAAGGTCCCAGACTCAATTCCTGATTCCTGCATAATGTTTTAATCTGCCAGGAAGAAATTTAATGTAATTTTGAAAATAGATGTTAACAAAATTTTTACAGACATTTAAAAATGATAAAAATTTGATAATTTATTCAGCTTGTTCAAGCATGTAATAGTAACACTGAAATGCCAAGATAAATCTTTGAAGTATTGCTGTTATCCAACATATGTGATTTAAAATTGAAGAAGCTGACATATTTTGTTTACTTCTGTTGGTGCTATGTTATACTGCAACATTTTAAGAAGTAATCATTTTACCAAGGTAAAATTTTTGTAGCCCAAAACCATGTAATATGAATTATTTTCAATATAATGTAATTATTATTCTACTTGGGAGTAAAGAGACAACTCATCAAAAGATTGGATTTTGGTGTGCACCTGTCAGTGACTCAATATGTCTGCTTTTCGGTGAGTGGTCTCTTGAACAATAATAATTACAACTCACCATGACATGATGATGAACTGAGACATGCACATAAAAAAGACACTCACATACAACATGTCAGCTATCAGCCATGACTCTGCAAGGCTGTGCTGTATCCCTCTCCAGCACCACAATGCAAACTTCCTATCCCTCCCTCCCCTCTCCTATTTCTACACTGCAGAGAGTGATTCAGAGTGCGGCAGCCAGAGATGATGGTTGTGTGACTGTGTAGTGTGCCTGTGTGATTGCATGGATGTTCTATTTTCTGAAGAAGGCCATTGCCAATAACTGAAGTGTTGTATGTGTGTGTCTTTTTTTATGTGACTGTCACAGCTTGTCATCACGTCTTTGTGGTGTGTTGTAAACTGACGTTATTACCATATTGTTAATTCCAACCTTGACTTTCCATTATTACAATAATAATTAGATAAAAAAAGAATTTATAAAGTGGTGGCAGGAGCAAACACATAAAAGATATGAAAATGTGCATGCTCTTGGAGCCAATGGCTCCTTTTGGCTGGAGGGTTGATGGGAAATGAAGAGGAATGAAGGAAGAAAACTAGCAAGGTTTGGGAACAAACACTGCAATCTGACAAAATTTACAAAAGTTATGGTGAAAATAATCTCAAAACGTCCAAAATCATCCTGCTGGGAGGAGCAGAAAAGATTTTTTGGCAACCAAATCCTCCGACGCCATTGATGAATGTCTTAGCTCAACTAAATGATTTTGTCATTAGCTACAGTGCATAAAAGTAAATGTATGTGATACCTTTCCTACAGTTACCTCAGAATAATCTCATAAAATTACTAAGAAGAGTACTTTTCGTCAGAGGCAAAATTCTAGTAACATTAACAAAACTGGTTCCAGATTTTGTAAATTAGTTCATTCAGGAAGCTGAAAGAGTTCCCATTACATTATAACCCCCTACCTAACCCTCTTTCCACCTGGTGAAAGGAATTTCATTCCAAAAGAATGGGATCCCCCCCCCCTTTTTTTTTGCGTCCTGGGGTCACATAGCAGCCAGCCAGTTGGTTTCGTAATTTTATTGATTTATTAAGCAAATTGTTCTTTTGATACAATTGTAATTATTTTCTACATTTTAATTGAAACACATTTAAATATTTGTGGCAGATCAACAATATTATGAAAAGAGATTGCATCCCACAGTAAACATGACTGCTGAATAACAGAGAAGCATGTACAGAAAACGTTCACACTCACAGCTTTCAGGCACAGCCTTCATCAGAAAATGAACACAAGCACAATTATAGAGCCACAATCACACACACAAGATTTGAGGCAAGGTGTCACGTGTGTGAAATGTTCCTGTATACTGGTGCGGGTGATCTCTTTCTGATGAGAGCTGTACCCAAAAGCTAAGTTGTGTGAGTGTGTCTTTTCTACATACCTGTCTGTGGCTCAGATATCATGTATACAATGGGTTGAAGTCTATCCTCATAATATTGTCAATATTTCAACTAGGACTTTCCATTGTCAAATGGCTTTTCAATTAAAAAGTAAATGAAAAAAAAAAAACACATATTATATTGATTTTTTTGTCATATTCATGATGACAATCCCATTAAGGACCTATGAAAGTAACATTGATTATCAGTTATTTTGAAAATAAGAGCATTATCTTTTATAACATGTTCCAAGTCCTTGAGTATCTATTCACTAGGGACCTAGGTAGCGAACAAGGCATATAACCTAAAACTTTATTACTTATTTAAAAACATCAAAATGAAATATTATTGTGCAAGACTTAAGTCTACAACCAGTATGTGGTCAAAATGTTCTATTTCTTTAGATCTTATTCTTTATGAGTATCACTTTTTGAGCATCATAAATCATTAGGTGCAAGTGAACAGTACTGAAGTAAACCATTATTTGAAAGCCTGGACTGAATGACAATCCCTTCAATCTTCATATATGAAATACGACTCTTTAAACAGAAAAACTCACATCTGTTTGAAGGAAATGCATTCACACATGACTATGAAACAAGACATAAATCACAATACATGCTGACTTGCCACAGACTCAAGTTATACAAAAATACTCCATATTGCATGGCTTTGAAGATCAGAAATAAAATGAGCTCAAAATTTGGGGAATCCACACTGGAGACCATTGGTACATACATTAAAAGCAAATGTTATTATAGTCTATAAGAATTTATAAATAGGAATAGTAATGATAGAAGTACAAAAGGTATACTTTCTAAATCATATAAGTACAAAATAGTTAGACTTTTGTTGTATATTCACGTTTATATATAGCCCTAAACTTACTGTCCGAATGCCAGTATGCATACTATTATGTATATCTGTACTTCATACAGGTGTGTGAAGTTTTATTGTTAAATGATGATGAGATGTGAAAAATGTATTAAAAAATTGGCATGTTTCTTATAATTAATAATGTATATACTACATATTTACTTTAATGTATAAATCAATGTAACAATTTAAGTTAAAGACTGACAAGTCACTAATGTTCTCAATCAAACAATTGTATAAAAACATGTCATGTGACAATAAAGTATCTTATCTTATCTAAGATACAGGCATTTCAAATTTATTGCATCCTCTATGCTGCTCCTATAGAAACAGATAGTTGTTAATCTAACCAAAAACAAATGGAAGCTCTCCTAAAAATTCATTGTAATAGGTATTTTCCTCGTGTTAATCAACCTACATTGGAAATAATAAAATGCTGACTACACTTTTCAATATGACCTTTTGAAAAGCAACATTTAATTATATCTTTGGAACTTTGGAATATTAATAAAATATTTGTTGCAGGATCACTTTAGGAATTTCTTTCAACCTTCCTGCGTCAGTTCTCGTTTTCTGATAAATTGCATGGCAGGAATTAAATCTTGTTTCTCAATTCGAGTACTGCCCCTCATGAATGGCTGCAGTGGCTCTGGAATTATGACAGTCCCATCATGTTGTTGATGCGTTTCAATTATGGCTATAAGCATCCTAGGTACAGCACATGCAGTTCCATTTACAGTGTGTGCATGAAGGGTGCAATCTGGCACATCTGTTGGCTTGTATCTGCAAAAAAGTAAACATTATAAGTAAAAAAGAATGCAACAATATAATAAGGACAGTGTCCAACTCACCACAACGACATAATGATAAGCTGTGACTGGCACATAAAAAAAGACACACACATTCAACACTTAAGTTATTGACCATGGCCTTCTTCAGAATAAGGAACATTCACACATCACACATGCACACTTCACAGTCACACAACCATCTCCAGCTGCCGCACTCCATATTAGGTCAGTGACCCCCTACAGTTCACTGTAAATGACATAAAAAAACCTATACATCACAACAGAAAACAAAAATCACAGAGCCAGTTCTCTAATACAAGTTTTCATAACAGGAGCAACTATGTGACAACACATAGGAACTAAACAGTATCAGGCAAATTGGCATAGAAAATGGACATAACATAAACATTGTAAAGAAATTGAACAAGAAAATAAAAACAAAATTGACACCAAACACACACAGTAAAAGTAAAATTTGGCACACAAAGACAAATGACAATAAAATAACACACAAAATAGAAAAATAACATGGAAACAAAGTATAAATGCAGCATATACAAGAAACAAAACACTGTAGAAAAAGTTAAAGCACTCAACACCAGCATATATTAATACTAGAGATGGGAAAAGAACTACATAGTTCACTTTAAGGAGTTCAGTGAACTACTTAATAATAATAATAATAATAATAATAATAATAATTCTTCCGCCACTCATATACCCTTATGAATTAAATTACCAAATCTCCTGAAACAGTAATATTTTAATTTTATTTTAATGATTCTGAAATTTTTAGAGATTGCTTGAATAATTACTTAGATGTTGTTAGTAAATTATTTATTGTCAAAACATGTTTCAGGCTTAGCCCATCATTTTGTGACCTGTAAGTAAGTGTATATAAAACATTATTTACAATTTATAATTAAAATTTTAAATAATTTGGAATTACATGCTGATATAACATATATTTAGCTTTGATGCAATCAAATTTGTCATTTAAAATACTCTTGTTACATATTGTCAAATAAGAATAAACATGAATTGTGAGTCAGATAATATTCATATAAAATAAAGATAACATATAAATAAAATATTTGAGAAAAGAAAGATTCTATAGAACATTATCACGTAAGTAACATGGATGTAGAGGTCGAACAGTTGCCTTATTTATTCAAGATATAAGGTCAGAATAAAGTAGCATAATCTGCATTATTTTAAACAAATATCCAAAATAAAATAAATACCAAATTTGCCAAATAAAGTGAAATCCTCAAAATTAATTACTAAAAATGTTGCTTCAAAAATTTGGAAAAACCAGTTCCTTATGCTGCTAACTTGTTTGTTAAGCGGTTGATCCTTCAAGGTGTACCTATGCACAAAAATTTCTAACTTCCAAAATGTTTAAACATGTGCTTTTATTCTCATAATAAAGAATATGCAAATTGTTCTCAATATTAAGAAGTTGATGATGATTCTGATGCAAATAGGCACTTTGTAAGCTGCCATGACTATGTAATTCCCCGAAACATGTTGTGTTTTTACAATAAATAATCAACTAACAAATCTAAGTAATTATTCAAGCAATCTCTAAGCAATTTCAGAATCATTTAAAAAATGTTATCATGAAGGATGCATACCTCTACCACGACCTTCAGTCTAAAGTAATATTTTAATTTCTAACAATGGAAAATCTGAGCGGACAGTCAATAATGGAGGATAAATAATAACTCACCATAAAGAGACTCGCTGACAGGCACGAAAAATAGAGAATCACATTCACATAGCTTAAATTTTACCATCAGGAAAAGAAACACATACATTCACACTATCACTCAGACAACTGTACACACACAACCACCATGTCCAGCCAATCCAGTGCCACAAGCATCTCGACTATGAGTGAAGTAGAGAGTGGAGGGGGAAGGATGCTGGCTAAGGTTGGGGATTGAAAGTTCCACATTGCATGATGGATTGTAAAGGGTCTGAAAGTGGGAATTTGAATTGTGGCATTGAATACAGTCAAGGAAAGAGGCGGGAAAGGATAAAAGTAAGGTGTAGGGGAGTGTGGGGAGGGAGTTGGGGGATTTGAAATGATATAAAAAATAAAGAAATAATAAAAATAGGGAAAAATAAGGACAAAACAAAAATAGAGGAAATTTTTTTTTTAAAAATAAGGAAAGAACTATAATTAATTTTATCATTTCAAATCCTCCCACTCCCTCCCCAGACTCCTCTACAACTCCCTTTTATTCTTTCCCATCCCTTTCCTTCACTGTAGTCAGTGCCACAATTCAAATTCCCACCTATCAGAGACTTTACAGTCCATCATGCAATGTAGTTCTAGCCATCCCCATCCTTACCCAGCATCCTTCCCCCTCACTCACAGTCTAGCTGCTTGTAGCGCTGAAGTGGCTGGACATGGTGGTTGTGTGTGTAAAGTGCCAGAGCCGTCTGCTGTGGCTGCCGGCTGCCACACGGCAGCCAATGTGCTACTGCGCATGCGCGACCTTCACCAGTTGCAACTGCAATGCCAACTCGAGTGCCTGTTTCTCGATTCTCGCACTTCGTGTTTCAGCCACCTGTAGCGCTAGTTGACTCGTTTACTCTCTAGCCTGTGTTGATGAAAGGTTTACACAAGCCTTTATTTGTAGAATATTAGAACAATTATTTGTAGAATATTAGAACAATATCTGAGATAAGTGATTTTTCAACAAGAAAAGTAGTCTATTTCGTTTACTTTCACTCACTTGTGACGTACGGCATTGTTTTTTGGGGTAACTCGCCTGATGCAAAAAGGATATTTCTGGCTCAAAAACGGGTGGTTCGAGCAATATCTGGTGTAAGTTCGCGAACGTCATGTCGACCCCTTTTCAGTAGTCTGGGAATTTTGACTCTGGCGTCACAATACGTTTTTTCTTTAATGTCTTTTGTTGTTAATAATATCAGCTTATTCCCACGAGTTAGTAGCTTTCACTCGGTGAATACTAGACAGATGTCTAATCTACATTTGCACCACACCACCTTAACACTTGTTCAGAAAGGGGTGCAGTATTCTGCGGCATCCATTTTCAATAAGCTGCCACAAGAACTAAAGAATCTTAGCACTAATCCACATGCTTTCAAATCTAAATTGAAGAGTTACCTCGTGGCTCACTCCTTTTATTCTGTCGAGGAGCTCCTAGAAAAGTTAAACAATTAAGCTAATTCATTTTTTCTTTATTGATTCTTTTCACTTTGTCTTAAGATTGTCGTGTGCAAAGGACTACTTAAAATTTTTCTATTACCATTCTTGTGTAACAATGTATTGACTTGTTCCATGACCATGGAGTCTTACTCCTCAAGTGGGTCCTATGGAACATAAAAAACAAATAAATAAATAGAACCGTTTTCGAGTGGTACTGCAGCTCTCGGCTAAGGTGTATCATGTATTGCGGCCTAATATCAAATATTCATAGAAAATGACAAAGTACTTTTGACAAGCTACACTGTAGATGTCTATTCTGACTGACAAAAGTACAATTTTTTACGAATATAAAACGATGTGGTTAGGCAGGAACCTAAGAGAACAGCTTAAATTATTGCAAGTGAGCAAGCAGCGATGACACCTGCATTCTAGCTTGTCAAAAGTACTTCACCCTTTTCTACAAATATCTGATATTGAGCCTTATTATACGAAACCTCTAAGGCGAGATCAGCAGTACCAGTCGAAAACGGTTCTCCGAATACAGGAATGTAAGGTTTATGACTTAAATAATGAAACACTGCAACAATACTTTGAGAGTTTACTGGATGGTTAATTACAAATTTACGTGACATTCACATAAGTGGCATTCTGTGTATTTTGATCTGTGCTGTGTCGTATTTTAGAGGTTATAAGGTACAAAACCACTGAAACTTCCATATGGAAAACAGTGGTGGTGGTGATGTGGGTAAACACGCGCGCGCGCTTAATTGAACATGCCATACTTTACAATCTTAAGCTGATTACAGTGCCAGAGAGACAATTAAATCCCAGAAATAGCCTACATTACGTACGTAAATGTTTGATCTTCATCTCAAAAAGCTTTCAACATGTTTTCACTAAAGCATAACATGTGTCACTTTTTCAGTGTTATATTAATCAAGTAATAGCTATATAAAAACATCAATAATATTTGATGGAATTATGTAAATTTATTAAATAAAGCTCTTAGTAATAAATCCAGACGCTAGTTTCCCCATGGTTTTCCTGTTTTACTTTACATTTTTTGATTAAAGGAATGGGACAATTTTAATTAAATTGTGGCATTTATTTTGTCAGAAATTTTGCCATTGATTGGTACTAATTATCTGACATTTATTGTCAATGTTGATAAACTAAAATGTTGTTCTTGCCCAAACATAACCAATGCTGTAAATTCTCTCTTTCCAAGAAAGATTAAGAATTATAACTCGTTTAAGTTGAAAAAGTTCGATAGTGGGCAGCTTACTGTTCGGTGCATTTTAGACCATACATTACATCGAGTGAAATGGAGCTAAAAGAACAGAAAAGTTTTTGAAATGGTGGTCGCACTGATATCTACCACCTTCACAAGTAATTGCAAGTTATCTGAGTGGCGTTATGCTGTGACCTCAAGCCTCTGATCTTGGGTGTAGCGTGAAGC